>OY284487.1:59160842-60487618 GCA_958336395.1 Ctenicera cuprea
TGTATTTTGTATGGTAAACTACGGTAAATTACCATTTTTTGTTACCATAAATTACGAGATTTTATCCGTAAATAACCCGCGGTAATTTTTTGATAACCCGCCAGATATTCCAAGAATCTAAGAATTACCAATTTACACAACCCCAGGTACAATGGTAATTTACCCATTAATTACTGTATTTTGTATGCTAAACTACGGTAAATGACCATTTTTTGCTACCGTAAATTACGAGGTAAATTATCCGTAAATTTCCTCCTGCAATTTATTATTTACCCTCCAGATATTCACCGAATCGGAGAATTACCCATTTACACAGAACCAGGGACGTAAAATTCATTACCGTATTTCATAACGATAAATTACCAATTTTTATTACCGTAAATTAGTAGATACATTTTCCGTAAATTATCCGCTGTAATTTATTAATTCCTCTCAGATAGATATATTCAGCGAACCGAAGGGTTACCTATATACAGGATGTATCAAACTGCGTGGTAACTATGGGAATTAGAGACAAGTTGTGGAATTTTATGCTCATTAATAATCTGAAAAGAAATTGGAGCTATCTTGCTTAGTTTCTAAATAAACAAAAAAAAGCTGAAATTTTGGATTTTTTGTTTTAGGCTATAACTCATTTGTCATTTATATTACATATTTCTAGTTAACGCATTATTAGGACACTTTTTCACGATAAATCTAAATTTTGAATCAGATTTGGTATAACTGTTACCATTGCTCATTTTCGACTGTCAACTTTTATTTTCTGATGGTTGGCGTTTTAAATTTTTTCATATTTGAATAGAGTTTTTAATTCTGATTTCAACGATGAGTCCCACTTTGCATTTTGTTTAAATTTTGAACATTTTATTACAGAAAATAAAAATTGCATAAGAGTGCCATGGAAAGACCACGTCATTTAATTTATTTTGAAAAAATCCTAGTAGGCTATAAAACAAAACGCTGTTTTTATTTATTTTTACCTTTAGATACATTAGGTAAGTGAAAATTTCAGCAAACTTGGTTTTGAGCGTAGGCAGCAGGTTAAGTTATTTTTTACAAAAACAAATATATGACAAATTTTCTAACATACACAATTTGTTGAAAAATCCACTTGCAGTTTTTATGTTTGCAACTAACATAACAAATTTGAATAACTGGTTAAATAAATACAACAGATAAAACTAAAACTGCTAATTCAAACAATTATTAAATAAATGTTCAAAACATTTGAAACCTTTGTAAAACATGCTCAGAAGCTCGCCTAAAATAAACTCTCTAATCTGTGTGTTAGTAACTGTGTCATTCATTTGTTTTTGTAAAAAATAACCTAACCTGCTGTCTACGCTCAAAACAAAGTTTTCTGAAATTTTCGCGTACCTAATGTATCTAAAAGCCAAAATAAATAAAAACAGTGTTTTATTTTACTCACATCAGTTCATGGCCTACTAAAAATTTTTCAAGATAAATTAAATGGCGTGGTTTTTCCATGGCACTCCTATGAAATTTTTATTTTCTGTAATAAAATGCTCAAAACGTAAACGAAATGCAAAGTGTGACACATCGTTGAAATCAGAATAAAAAACTCTATTCAAATGTAAAAATTTTAAATTCCGACCACAAAAAAAAAGTTGACAGTCGAAAATGAGCAATCGTAACAGTTATACCCAATCTGATCAAAAATGTAGTTTCAGCATAGAAAAGTGTCCTAATAATGCGTTAACTATGAATACGTAATATAAATGACAAAGGAATTATAACCGAAAACAAAAAATCCAAAATTTCAGTTATTTTTAGTTTATTCAGAAACTAAGCAGGATAGCTCTAATTTCTTTTCAGATTATTAGGGGGCATAAAATTCCACAACTTTTCTCTAGTTTAACCATCGTCGTATCTATTCAAATAAGCGAGATCCCCATAGTTAACACCCGTCCTGTGTATAAAACCAGGGATGTAAACTAGTAACCTTCCAAATTTATTATCCTATTTTCTATGGTAAATGACAGTAAATTACCAATTCATATTACCGCAAATTAGGAGATACATTACCTCCGTAGTTTATTACATTCCACTAAGATGTTCAGCGAATCGGGGAGTTACCCATTTACACAGATCCATAGATGACGATATGGTAATTGATCAAATTTATTACCGTATTTTATGTGGTAAATTACCAATTCTTATCACCGTAAATTATCCGTTTTAAATTATTAAATTTCTGCTAGATATTCCGCGAATTAGAAGATTACCCATTTACACAAATTCAGGGATGTAAATATATAATTTAACAAATTTATTATTGCATTTTATGTACCGCAGACAGACAGCAATTTCTTGAAAACTACTTTTTTGAGTTCCTAGAAGTCTAAAACATGTATTTCCGTCAAAATCCCAAAATCGGAAAAAATTGCGGTAAAAAATACAAAAGTTTTGATTTTTTTGGATTTAGGTCTAGACTGACTAGTCCTTTTTAACATACTAAAAGTCAGGACCCTTAAACCGTGAGCTCGTCCCGGGTGGTAAAAGATGTGGTTTTTTGGGCGTAAATAAAAAAGTACTTCATTTACAAGAAAAACACATTAATAAAAATTAAAGAGGATCAAATTTTCTATATTAAAAGACATATGCCATTTTTTCGTAGAATTAAATAAATAGTTTCCCTGCCATAACTACCCCCCCCCCCTATTTGTAAATTATCTTCTTTCGAACATACAAGAAAAACATGGGTACTAAACAGGTGCTTCCTTCATTGCCTTCATTTTTATGAAATTATGAAAATCATGGATCTATTTTATTTAATTTTATAATTTTTTTTAAATTTAAATAATTATTGAAAATTTTTAAGATTAAAAAGTTTTGAAACTGTTTTCAAAATTGTGAAATGTTTGAAAATTTTAATAATTTACAAAATTTTGAAAATGTTTGAAAAATTAAAATTTTTTAAAAATTTTGAAAATTTTTGAAATATTTTAATTTATGGACTATTTTAATAACATTTCAAAATTTTGAAAGTTTTGAAAAAAGAAATTTGTTAAAAGTTTTAAAAAATTTTTGTTTTTAGTATTTGTTAATTGCAATCAATATTTATTCCTTGAAATCTCAAAATCGATTTCATAATTTGGTTATAGTCTTTATTTTGGCGATTATCCAATTAAACTGTTCTGTTCAGGTAAACAATCAAAAAGAAACGAACCTCCCAGAGGTGCTTTCTCAATGGAAAATTGTTCCTAGTTCTTATTATCATTTAACATGTTTATACCGGTTCTGCAGCCGAAATTCATAGATTTTTTAAATATCGAAAAATCGGCGAGAGACGACACTAAGTTTGGTAGGAAGATCGGGCTTGGGCAGGTCGGCTATTAAACCTGTATGTTATACAAATCTAAGGTTATTTTCAAGCGCGTTTATTTTGAAGCAGATCACCCCTCCCTTTTTTTTGGCGAACCAACCTCATTTTGTTGCGATCTCAGTGGAATTACCAATCTCTCAGCCAAATTTGGGTTTTTTGCGTTAAGCCGTCTGGACTGTATACAGGCAGGCAGACACACACACAGACACCTCTGCAGCGTCCGCTTTATCGGTCTTTTAAGGCCCTAAAACCTGCTTATTTGTTATAATGTTTGCCATAAAGGTATCTTTCTTTTAGGCATAACTCGTATATTGACCGATAAGCCAGCCCAAAACGAGAAAAAAAAAGACATTTTTAAAAAACACTATTTTGGGTTCCTTAGACCTCAAAACGTGTATTGCCGTTAAAATCAGAAATTCAAACATTTTCACGATATCAAGTTTGGGAAAGTAAAAACCGAGTCTGAAAATACTGTTTGTTGTTGGGTCAGTCTATTTACTTAAATGCCCATGTGTATATGTGGTTGCCAAATATATGGTAATATTTCTACTCTACTAATGTTTTTTTAAAGGTTAATAAAATGAATTGGTGGTCAAAACTCGTCGTTTCTGATCCGGACATATCGACAAGGAAAATTAACCCAGAACCTTCGAAACTAAGTGATCTTGATGGGGAAACTCGTGGTTTAGTTGAAAAAATGATGTACGACCAACGACAAAAGGAACTGGGACTGCCTACTAGTGATGATCAAAAGAAACAGGATGTTCTTAAAAAGTGAGTAACAATAGCAACTACCTCATCATTAAAATCTACTTGGGCTATTACCACTGTTTCAACTTTCGGCATTAGTTACGAGGATAGTTCACGCCAAAACCGGAATTTAGGCAGTGACATATTGAAACAATTTCTCGTTAGTAAAGGCATCAAACTGGCTGAAATTTTACGCAGACTTAGCTCACAGTTTTAAGAAAGTAAACGCAAGAACTCGCAAGTTTTTCAATGGGTAACCTTTTAAGAGTGGCCGTGAGACTTTTCGTGATAATTCAGGAAGAGGAAGTTCAACTTTAACAAGAGTCATTCCTCCTGTTTTTAAACGTGTGAAGTTTTCATCAATGCCAATTGCTGAAATAATGGAGAAAACCAGCAACACGTTTAATGATAGCCGAAATGATTTGTTGCAGTTGAACCTTCTCTTCCTGGATTCTCACGAACAGCCCACGACCATTTGATAAAACTATGCACTGAGCCTGCGTAAACTTTAAGCCTAGTTGGCACCTTTATTACTGAGAAATCTTGGCGAGAAATTAAATTATAATATGCCGTTTCACGGTACAGCGGACAGAAACCATGTTGAATAACAAGTGAACGGTTTCCATGTCCTGTTTAGAGTCAAGTATATTCAGTAGTAATTACATGAAACACCAAATTCCGGTTTTGTAGTGAACTACCCTCATATTACGAAAAGAACAACGCCAAGATATATATTTTTTTAAATATACCTAGTATGTAATAAATAATTAGATTACACATACAGTCTTTTTTCATAAATTCTGTGAAAAATGAATGCTCCCTCGGATATTCTTAATTACATTAAATTAACTTGATATCTATTTCCTATGAAGTTCCAAATCGTTGTCATTATAATTTTATTCTAGGTATAATCTAATAGGTCTATATTATACTTATAATAGAATAATACATACTAATATTTGTTGCAGATTCATGGAGCAACATCCTGAAATGGATTTTTCAAAATGTAAATTTAATTAATTTAGCTAAGGAGTCAGACGTAATGTATTTCTTTTTAATAGCTATGTAATTTTCTTTTATTAAAAGTATTAAAGAATTTTTATTTTTTATCAATTAAATAAAAAGGATAAGCAGCCACTGACCAGTCCATCACATATTGAAAGACAGAGACAGATACACAGACACGAGATATACAGACAGTTTTCATATACACGCAAATCTCAAAATCCTCAATTTTTTTCCACAAAATGTCACAATTTTTTCTCACATAAAGTTAAAATCCATAATTTTAAGTTTCGTCCCCATGAAATGTGTCAAAGTTCATAAATTTAACTCCACCAGAACGTCAAAATCTATAATTGCATTCTCAACAAAAAAGTCCCTAACATTTTTTAGAAGAAAACGTTGAAAACTACACCTCGTAATCAAAATTTTTAAATAATAAATAATATTTTTCAAAATCTATAATTTCTTACCCATCAAAATGCACTGTTTTCATGAAAATGGTCAAATACCAAAATTTTTTCCAAAAAATTTTTTTTTATAGGCTTGACATTTTTCAAAATCCTTGAAATTTTTTAAAATCCACAATTTCCTAATCCATCAAAAACGTCAAAATGCATAGTCTTTTTCCTAAGATCCGTAAAAATCAAAAAAAATTTTACAACAAACATCAATGTTGATATTTTTCAAAATTCAAATATTTTTTACTCCCAAAAATGTCAAAATTTATAATTTTTTCCACGAAAATGTTAAAATTCGCATATTTTGTGAAAATTGTAGGGTTTTGTCAAAATCCACAATTTTCCACAAAAAGTCAAAATCTCATATATTTTCCAAAAAGTGTTAAAATCCGTAACACTTTTCAAAATCCATAATTTTTAGCCCACCAAAAACGTCAAAATGCATAGTTTTTGTCGAGTTCTCTCCATAACGTCATAACGTTCCACAAAATTCTTTAAAGACCATTAATATTTTCCAAAAATTAATTCAAAGTATTTCCTAAACAAAAGTCAATATCCGTAATCCCTTTCCTAAAAAAAAAAAAAAAATTTTTATTTCCAAAAAAGTCAGTAATTCAATTATTTCAAAAATAAAATCCATACTCTTACAAATGGTCTGTCCATTATTTCAAAGAACATTTTTCAACCTGGTAGGCAGGTGCGTATACAGGGCGGTCCAACACTTATACGCCGCTATTTAATTCTGAAAGGAATAAAGATAGAAAAAAATTATGGTAAAAAAATTTTTTGGATATCATTTGACTTACCTTTCTGCACAGTTAGGAAAAGTTTAAACCAATGCTCTGATCCCCACGCGGATGGGTGACCAATATAGGGGTATATCTGCAACCAACCGTGCTTCGGAGGCCACGTTAAGCCGTCGGTCCCGGTTGTCATACTAACGTCTTTGGCAATCGTAAACCATTTAGTGGAACTTCTCCTTTGGACGGGTAAGGCCAGCCTCCTACCCGGCATAGTGCAAAGAGGGCGCGGTTAGAATAACCATTCGAGTGCAATCAGCAAAGTTAAGCATGGCTCTGCCTAGTCAGTACTTGGATGGGTGTCCGAAAGCCGAGCCAACGCGGCACCTCGTACTCTCGGAGTGGCATGCAAATAGGTGGTTTCGTATGTCGGATTAACAACGCGGCAGTCGTTACAGGGGTTGGAATCCTTCTAAAAGTATAGATGGTAAAGCAAATGGACGAGTGAATTTAATGCCAAGGGTTTGACGTAAGCTGAGGGTAGGTAGTGGTTAAAGGCTCAATAGCCCACTATCCACGGGAACATAGCGATAAGTCAAACCCGGAGTGAATGGGACTACCTCTACACCAGCACGGTAAATGAGGATAACGATTAAGAAGAAATAAAAAGGTAGGTCTGTCACCAAAAAGCTCTTATTAATATTTTTTTTTCGTTATCTTGATCCGTTTCAAATTTAAATAGGGGCATAATAAGTGTTGGACCACCCTGTATATATTTATATAAAATAGTCAAATACACACGCCTTTCTGAAGTCAATGAAAGATGATGACTGATGAATATAGTTAAAATGGTACCAGGATTTGGTTTATGGTCCTTGAATTTTTCTTTATAATTATTTTTAAAATAGTAACGGTGTCCCAGGTAAAACTCGCCAGCTTTGTAACTTCATTATTTCAAGGGGCCCATTTTTTAAATTATTACAAAATATTTTAAGCGTTCAACATTTAATCCATGTCGACAATAAAATTTATTATTAAAGCAAATTACTACTGATAATATGCAATTTTTTTTATTTTTTCACAATAATACCGTTTTTTTGGAAAATACTATTATGCAAGCGTATGGAAATGATACATTTAAAAACGGAAATACATTTTAAAAATTCTGTTGTTGATTTGGATTAAGCATTGAATGGTCACGATATTTTATAAGAAACATAAAACCGTATGTCTGTTAAAATAAAGAAGTTATTAGGCTGGGGAGTTTTGGCTGGGACACCCATATACAGGCTGTTCATTTGAAAAGTTTCCACCCGTGATATTAGGAGAATCAGAATAGATATTGAGATGCAGTTGATGAATAACAATTCGCTCCCTTACACCCACAGCCTACTCAATTTTAAAATCTTTAATAGCACCGTACCCCTTATGTGACACAAAATTAAAGCCCTAAGAAAAATAAAGTCTGTTGGCACAAATAAAATTAAAATCGGTCGATTCGTTAGGGAGCTATTAATTAAAAAGTATTTTTATTCTTAATATTATGGATGAAAACTTTTCAAATGAACAGCCTATATATAAATTTTCCTTGTGGTTGGCGGTGATGATTTTTAAAAATTCCTCTACAGCTGTGGTTAAAGCTTAATTTGAGTATAATCGGCAAGGTCATTTTTTGTGTCTTAAACAGAGTCTAGCAAAGTTTACTGGCCCCAAAATATAATTTCATATTTGATCACCGACAGGAAATTGCCATAATAAACGGTCTTGCATGTTGCAAGGTCAAAATTTTTTGCAGCTATTCTGAGAACCAAACACACTGTAGACCGTTTTTTTTACGTTTGTTCAATGTGTGACTCCTAATTGAAATTACAGCCTATGATTATACACAGGAACTGCCCCCCCAAATTACAAAATGGAATTTTTTTTCTGTAATTCGGTATTAAAGTGAACTTCCGTTTTTGTCTACTCATTTTCAAGATCTCGTTTAATAAAAACCTAAAAATAAATTAACTCATTAAAATTTAAAAAACAACCAGAGAAACTACCAAGTACAATGTTCGTCGCCAACAAGCATTAATATACATCCTGAGTCAAAAGTTACAAGTTTTAATATATTTCTGCAATTTAAGAAGATAAGTAAAAAATTACTAATAAAAGTTGTGCGAACCGACATGTAATATAAACTGACATATGAATATATTATACTGAGTGTCCAACAAAAAATTATTCATAAGATAATACTTTTCTTAAATGGAATGCTCTATATTTTTTTGTACCTAAATGATATAGTTTTCAAGAAAAAAGATAATTTCATAGATATTGTCATACAACTCGCCCGCTTAGGTCCACCCGCAAATAAAGAAATCGTGGTGCACAATGAAAAACAAATGAAGTTTTACTAAATTATTACAATTACACACACCCGCGCGCGCATACACACATACCGCGCGCGCGCTCACACGCATTACATTAAATGTGGCGGATATGAATTTGACACATGCATAAGCGTCCTTTCTTGTTGGGTAGGTGACAGGACCGACTGGTTTTTTGATACACATTATATTAAGATTATACACTCTGCTTAAATGCATACGCCACAGTTAGTGGACAGTAACCAGTGTGGCATGTATCCAACACAGTTAATTCACAACAAGGTGTGTATTACGAATCGGACAGAGTTAATGCAGAACAAGGTTTGTGTTAAATATCTGACACTGTTAATGTACAATAAAGCGTGTGTTATAAAACACGACAATGTTAATGTGTTAATGCAGACCAAGCCCTAATTCAAATTAGATAGTGACTGTAGTGTCAACAAGTGACAGTACACCATCTCGTATAAAAGTTTTGTAAGCCAGAAAAATTCTAGTTAATTTAGTACTTTAAAGTTCTGTAAGGTCTTACACAAGTCAAAATGTTATATCAAAAGAATATTTAAATTTGAAAACGCTTTTAAGTTAATTCATTCGTTTTAAATTTTTATAGGGCTTGGAGCTGATAATATTGCCCCCTCCCCTTCTCAAAAAAAGAACCATATTTTTTGAGAAACGTTCGGAGTTTTCTTATCTAAGAATTTTACGTGGGGTCTTTATTGCATGGGACTCCGTGCTGCAGCCTCATAACTTCCTTTTAATTCAAGCTTGGTTTAAATTCGATCATATTCAAATATATTTGAGAAAATTAAATGTGTGAAATGATAGAGTTTGGTAAATCATATCAATAACGAAAATCTGAAGTCTTAACAAAAATGATTACGATCTTAACGTAAAAATAACTACAATGTAGTACATGCAAATTAAAATAACATGGAAAACTATCTCTTCTGCAAAATTTATAATTTATTTTATACATTTTTTAGTATACTGCTAAAAATTTAACATCCCATAACAGTTTTCAAAAAAATGAGATTTTAAGCAAAAACTCGGGGAAACGAAAATTAGGTATTCATTTCAAAATTTCTTACGTGAATTAAAACAATGTTCGTTGTTGTTTCTTACAAAAACGAATTACAAACAGGTATCCAAGATGACTGGAAGGTATGGTGTTGTCACTCGAGTTTGATATGGGCGTCACGAAATGTTTTGCGTAGAGATGGCGCAGTAGGTACTAAAAGGACGTTTGCGCGTCAAATTTGAAATCCGCACGCAATGCTATTCTAACCTGACTTTGTTCATACTGTGATATTATACTGTCATAACTCAAGAATTATAAGAACATTATAGTGACAACTATTCTCGATCATATTTTCCTATAATTCATTATTTATTGCAATATTGAAAAGGTTAATATTTAATATAGCCTGAAAATTTATATCTTCACACTGATTATCACTGTAGTTATTCAACTTCGGAAAAACGATTGCTAATGCGAGGAGGCGGTAAAACTTGGTTTTGATTTTTTTGGGAAATTCGAAAAAAAAACAGATTTCAATGCACTCAGTTTTGACATCGAGAAGACTCCAAAAGGCTTATTGCAAAGCAAAAACTCGAAAACAAAATTGGTTCTGAAAGCAATTTGATGCGCCCGATTTGATGTTTATTATGTGCATGGGTCACGGTGGAATGCTACAGTTTATGTAGTTATAGAATGGAATGACTGTAAGGCATTGTAATTAAAAAAAGAAACATGAAAAAAATTGATAATTGACCCATATGAATCATACTTTATTGCTTACTCTACATCTTTCCTTAAACACTATAGAGTACTAATTTTTATTGCAATTATTTAGTGAAAGTAGGCAATAGCAGTAGTAAAGTATAAAGATGTAATCGAATTAGAAGACAACGAAGTAACTGCGCAATTTTATCGTAGAATTAATGCAGTGCTATAATGTCGTTTCGGTTAACAGTTTCCTACGAGGGTACCATCTACCTGCACATATTATAATTGTGTAACATACAAACCGCATAAGCACAAAATGATAAATGTAATTTAAAACATTAAAAATAGAACAGAAACAAAAATCAGTAGGTACATAATAATACATTAAAATTGTACTGTATTGACAAAATCTATGCGGACAGTCACTCTAGACATAGTGCATCTCTTTAACATTATAATTAGTAATAAAAACAAGTATTTTAAGTACTTCAAAAGTTTATTATTTACTTGTGTGCGGATAGCGATTATCTTACAAAATTTCAAAAGGGCTCCTGCCTATTACACAGATCACAATAAACATTGTATAATATTCATCTCAAACCTAAGATTTAAATATCTAAGGGTAGCTTGTATAAAACCAGGATTAAAACACATAAAATACGTAAAAAAAACATGAAAACATTAAAATCTACGTTAACTAATTTAGTACTTTTTTAGCAAGTTAACTTAAGCATTAGACAAGCATTCCAATAAAATATACTTGATATAAACATAAATTCATTAAAAAAATCTTTTACATTATAAAACAATTAATGCGTTTTGCAAGTCTGCAAAAAATTATAATTAAACCATAAACCGTACATGACTGCATGTCTGTACGCTTTGAATAAATACAAATGCAGCTTTCACTGAACAAGTAGTCACTATTATATTTGTCGTTGTCCTACTATGATGGCACGTCGACAAGGTAATCATAACACGGGGTTCTCGACCTGGTAATTCTGCCACTGGGATGGTGACATACCAGTTGCAGTTGAGGAATCAACGCATATTTTTGTGGTTATATGTGGCGATGCACACAGGATGATTGTTAATATGTTGGGATGTACTTTCAGTACAGATTAAGAATCTGAAAATAATAAAAAGTTCCTATAAATATTTGCCCAAAAACTCTTTGTTACCGGGCAAGTTGCAGTCTACAGAAGTGGGAACAGTATTACCTCTTCCATAGATTTAATTTCATAAGCAGCTTTTATGGACACATGTTTATAGAATTTACTCTCAAAGTTTTGTGTAAACTATTCTATTCTATCGTATTAAGAAAACACTTATTAGACCTTCATGGCAATTTAATTTTTGAAAAGCATGATATTATCTCGAAAATTGTTAGATTTAGACATTTTCAACATGAAAACATGTTTTTGGGCAATTTTGTATGGAGAATAAGATTTTTCAAAAAAATGCTAAAATCTAAAATATGTAGAACATAATTACGTGACCCCCCCCCCCCCCCCCCCCCCCGTACGAGACACCTCTGGTGTTCTTATTCAAACCAAAATTATTACAAATACATGAATAACTAATTACGTGAATAATGCTCACATATGAAATTTTAAAATTTGAGTGCAATTACTGCAAAAGTTATCTACAAAAAGTGATTAGCCTGGTTCATCTTCGAGAAGCTGTAACCCTATAATGAAGGGTTTTCAGGCCCATGTTTATGAGAATTTTTTCAATTATATTTAGATTCGGAATCTATCCTGAAAATTCGTTCCACATGTTATGAATCACACTGTATACCATTGGTTTGGGAAACGAAAATTGTGCAGACTCCATTAAAATGAAGTAAAGAGGCTCTTTTAACTTTTCCTTTATTCGTGTTGTTATGAATACTAAAAAACATTGCAATCATTATAAAAGACATAGTTAAATATGATCTGAAAAGAAATACCTATTTAGAAATCGTAGAGTATGCTAAATTGTAGTTGCTTTAGCATTAGTGCAATTTTAAATTAAACCATCTTTTTTCATTGTAACATGTAGCTGCGTAAAATACAAAGGATGTTGATTGTTTAAATTACAGCAAAAGGAAATTTTTATATGTTGTGATTATTATCAACAGTGATCGGAAGTACAATTCTTTTAACTGCCTGAAAATAATTAATTTAAGTATTTCTCAACTTCTTAACTGTGTTTTTAATAGTTAGTTGTTATTCTACATACATATTTGATTAAAATTAAAACAGTACTTACTCGTCTTTAAATTTCTGCTGGTAGTCTTGTCTTTTTACTAAGCTGAAGCTTCTAATAAATTGAGTTTTGTGAATTACATTAGTGTGTTAATTAATAAATCACCGAAGTATGCTTTTATTCGTTATTATTTTACTTTTTGAAGGAATCGAATTGTCTCGTCAACTGTCAGAACATTTCAGGAGGGTAAGGTTAAAATTCACGGACACTGTCAAAGAGACAAGCGAGACAACGACGGAAATTAATACAGGATAAATAAAGCCCTCTTTCCCACTTTTCAATTTCAAATTAAATTTAAAATAAATTAATTAACAAAATGTTTCAAAACTAAGCAATAGAAAAAACCAAAATTACAAAGCAAAAGTCAACTATATGAAAAATTTACAATAACTAATTCAAAAATTAACAAAATTATAGCAAATGTTTAAAATGTCGCCCCCGGCTTTTACACACGAAGCACATCTACTAAGTAAATTCCTGCGCACCGCTCCAAATATACCAGGAGTCTGTTGAACTTCTTCACATGCAGCAAGAATACGCGCCGTAAGTTCTTCTACAGTTTCAACTGGAGAGCATACACTAACGTTTTAACATGACACCACAAAAAGAAATCAAGTGGGGTCAAATCAGGAGAACGTGGAGGCCACGCCACATGCCCTCCTCGACCTATCCATCTGTTGGGAAAAGTGTTATTTATTTAAAAATTCCCTGACTTCCACCGAAAAATGAGCAGGTGAACCATCGTGCTGCAGCCACATTTGAGGTTGAACATCTTCCAAAAGTTCAGGCAGGACATGGCGCAAGAAATTTAAATAAATTGCTCCTAAGTTGCAGGCTTCCGCGGCCGTTGTTAATAACAGCTAGGCTTCCGGGTTGGAGCCGCGTCATCGGTGCATGAACTGCCGACGTTTCGTCCTCGGTTCCACGGGACATCTTCAGGGCTGTGGTCACTTTGAGATCCCAAAGTGACCACAGCCCTGAAGATGTCCCGTGGAACCGAGGACGAAACGTCGGCAGTTCATGCACCGATGACGCGGCTCCAACCCGGAAGCCTAGCTGTTATAAATTGCTCCTGTTAACCTTTGAGGTAGCAGATATGGTCCAATGAGTTTATCGCCAACAATCCCGGCCCAAATGTTCACTGAAAATCTTTGCTGGTATCCTTTTGGAATCACAGCATGGGGATTTTCATCGTCCCAAATGTGGCTGTTTCTACTGTTGAATATTCCTTCTTTCGTAAAAGATGCCTCGTCACTAAACAGAACGTTTACTTGGAATTCTGGATCCTCATTACACCGCCGCAGAAATTCCTGGCAAAATTCTACCCTTCTGAGAAAACCTGCTTGATTCATGGCTTGTACCTTCTGTGGATGGTACGAATGTAGTACCTCCCATACTGAAACATGGTTCACTCCTATTTCATGAGCGATGGCTCTTGAACTAGTAGAAGGATTTTCACCCACTCTCTCCAAAACTTCTTCCTCAAAATCCACCGTTCGCCTTGTTCTGGTAGCCCCACGGTTGTGTCTGTTGACAACGAATGTACCTTCCTCCCGCAGTCGACGTGAAACTACACTAAAGGCCTTGTGCGATGGATGATTCCTATTCGGTGAATGTTCTTGGTACAGACGAGCAGCTTCGCGTGCGTTACCCCAAGCAGCTCCATACATGACCATCATGTCATGCTGTTCGGCAAAAGTATAATTCGCCATAACACAAAAATACGAAACACAGAACGAAAATAACGAAGTAAATAATTATCAAAAAAATCACAGAACGAAAAAAACGAATTATAAAAGGCACAGAAAGAAACGAATGCAAGAAAAATTACAAAATATCGAATTGTGTCAAAATTGACGTTATTTGAATGCATGTGTCTAGATCGTTTTTTTTTCAAAATTCCGTGTGACCTGTGCAAAATAATTGAAAATGCATTTTGGGTTGCCTATTTTCAGGTACTTCTTAAAGAATCTTTAAGAGGCTCTATTTTCTAAAGGAAACTCTTTTGACCATACATTTATTAACAAAAGTTGTTTGCTTTGTTGTGTTTTGCAAGCCCTAGAAGTTTGTCCCTACAATTCATTAACACCCTGTATATTGTTATTTATAGGGATAATGGAAAGTTGTTGATAAGGCAGAAAGAGCACAATAAAGGCTTGAGTATATCTAGAGTCGTGATCGAAAATAGCTTTGGCCATTTAAAAGTGCGCTGGAGATTGCTACGGCACATAAGTGTAAATTTCGTAAAAAAAAAAGCTATTGATATGGTTACAGTGTGCGCCACACTGCATAATTTCTGCCTAATAAATCATGATGACTTCGATGTTGATGAGCCAGACGCAATTGGAGAAAATAATGTAGGAAACAGTTATTCTGAAGGAACTGACCACACCGAAGGTGTAAAGAAGAGGAACAATATCTCGCAATTGTTTTAAAACTAGTATGTTTCAAGTATGTCTGTAAAATTGCATTTCACTTTATTATATTTGTGTTTTATATTTTTCTATTAGTGGAACTCCAACAGCACAGAGCTAAACAAGAGTGCCTGCTAACAGACGAGGGTGTGCCTACAAGTTTCCAAAGGTGCAACTACAGCATACAAATGGCTCTTTTTAGGGCCCAAAACTCGTCCAAAAAAGAATTTCTAAAAGTAGAACGCTAATTTAACAATAAGGGAGTTAACAGAGTACAATAGTGTGTTTTTAGTAATAAGCTTTGTACATATATACACAAATATACAATAAATGTGCGTTTAAACTGCGGTGGCTTTATTCTTTATTATTAGTACTGTACATGAAAAAAGTTGTTAACAACTTAAAATTTTAATTGAATATTTAAATGATCCAGATTCAAAAATATTGGCAGCAATCTCCTTTTTCTGCTGCGATCCTGGTAGGTATTGCCCAAAAATATGAAAATTTCAACTCCACAAATACCTAACAGCACCTCATTTATTCTGTGCTCCTGGTAGTACTTTGTTAGAATATTGTTTTCAAGAAACACAATTTTCCTTAAATAATTTGGATGTAACACCTCTTTCCTCGTATGTAATCCTGATTTCCTCGTATGTAATCCTGATACCAACTGGGTTAATGTTGATCCCAAAAGTTGAGATATTTATTCAGAAAACTAATTCTTGCAACACCTTTTTGTCCTTCTGTAATAGTGATAGCAATTGTCTAGAATTTGATTGTAAAATTCGGGTTTTCGAGCTTGAAATTTTTACTAGTTGCTACCTCTTTGCACCTCTGTGATCCTGATACCAATATTGTGCGAATCTGATTTTAAAATTGAGGTTCTCGAGCTTGAAGTTTTTTCGTTTACTATCAGGATCACAGAAATGGGAAAAGGTATAATGTCAACAGTATTTATTGGTACTGAAAATTTGAAATTCTGACCATTTGCTATTAGGATCACAGAAGTGCAAAGAGATCATCAATAAGCAAAAATTTTAATTTTGAAATCAAATTCTAACTGCTTGCTATCAGGAGCACAGAAATGATGTAGAGGTTTGTCAAAAATATTTTGAAGTATAGTTTTAAATTTTGACTATTTGGTAACAGGATTACAGCAATACAGGGATATTAATTTTGAATAATCTTGACTGTATAGACTAGAAACTTTAAAATAAATTTTTGACCACTTGCTATCAGATGTATTTTAGTAATTTTATGATAAATGACAAAGTTGATAATTAAAACAAGCTGATTGTTGCAAATATTAATTTTATTTGTTACATTTTTATTACAATTTGTAATTAACATTCCGGTCCTGGGCGTTAGCATTGAGTGACAGTGATAAAGTGCTCTGCGTTTTAGAAACTAATTAATAGGAAATACGTTTAATAAAATTCAAAAAGTGAGTGCAAAAGTGAGTACAGCCTATGAAAAAGCAAATACATGCTGGAAACCAAGGTAAAATTAGCGAACTAAACAATTAAACAAATAAAGGCATAACGTGCAGAAGCTGATAAGAGTTGAAGGTGATCGACGGGTCGACCGGCACCTGCTCTTTACGCGGCGAAACAGCACGAACGCTAGTGTAAACAAAGCAGAACCGCATTAAGGCAATTTTGCGGTAAAACTCGACAACATCAAAAGGGGCGGTGCGCGGGAAATTTACGCTAGGCGTAAACGAACGTAAATAAACACATAAATTAAAGGCGATAAACGACGTGAAACTAAACCTGACTGAACATGGAGGAAAACCCTACGCTCCTGGATATAATGAACAAATTAATACAAATGGATACAAAAATGGATAGCATGAACTTACAATTAAAACAGCAAAGGGACGAAACCAAAGAGTTGCGGGTAATAATTAAACATCAAGAAACAAAAATACACATGCTTGAAAAGGAAACAAGAAGAAGAAACCTAGTGATATTTGGAATCCAAGAGGGAGGTAACGAAACTATTGAAGCACTAAGGGATGTGGTGATAGAACTAATTAAAAAAATCGATGTGAAAATTGAAAAGAATGAAATAGATATGGTAAACAGAATAGGAGACCCCAAAAAAGGGGGAAATAGACCAATCAAATTAGGGCTGACTACAAGAATGAGAAAAATCGAAATACTGAAAAATAAGAAAAAACTAAACGGAACGGAAATAAGCATTAGAGAGGACTTAGATAAAGAAACTAGAGACACTAGAGGAAAGCTAATGCCATACTTAATAGATGCAAGGAAAAAAGGAAACCGGGCGATAATAGTAGACGATGCATTAATTGTAAACGATGAAAAATGGAAGCTGGAAGAATTAGAAGTAAGAAAAGGAGAAGAAACTGGAAGTGGAGACGAAAAAAACGATAAGGAGCTGAAGCTTGACAAAAAAAGAGGGAGATCTACTGAGGAAGAGACGAAGAACAGACCCAACGAGGCAACAGATAAAGGAGCAATTCCCAAAAAAACCAAATATTGGACACAGAGTTTACTGGCGCCAAAGAATAAGACGGAAAGAGTCGGAAGAAAAACAAATGCCAAAGATGAAGAAAGAGAAAGACAATTTGACGAAAGAGAACAATTAAACAACACTGTAAGAAACATTGAGCCCACTGGTAGTAACGACCTTAACCTACAGCTAAGGGAAATTACAAGATCAGGTTCAAAAAACTAGTAAACGGGGAAGGTGAAGGATTAATAAATGATGACGACAATGGCGACGAAAAAGGTTGGAACTTGGTATGGAAGAAAACAAATAAGAAAAAAAACAGGAATAAAATTAAAATAAGTACGTGGAACGTTAGGACAATGTTGGTAACCGGGAAAATGAAAGAAATAGTGGCTGAACTAAAAAGATATGAAATAGATATAGCAGCATTACAAGAAATGAGATGGGGAGGGAAAGGAAGAATTGACGAAAAGGAATTTACAGTAATCTTCTCAGGTCCGGAAAAGCAAGGCCAGCACGGTGTTGGGTTTATACTATCAAAAGCAATGAGATCGAAAATTATAGAAACAGAGTTAATTAATGAAAGGATGGCATATATCAGGCTAGAGGGAAAACCAACGAACTTATCAGTATTGAACATATATGCGCCCACAGAAAGCCATACAGATGAGGGAAAGGAACAGTTCTATGAAAAACTAGAGGAAAAGATAGAGGAAATACCGAGAGAGGATTTAATCATAGTACTGGGGGACTGCAACGCACAAATTGGCAAAGAGAATATAATAAGTCAAGTGGCAGGGAAGCACACTATCCACGAAAAAACCAACGACAATGGTATGAGATTATGTGTTTTAGCTGCGAAAATGAACCTGATATTAAGCAGCACTAAATTTGAACACCCGATAAAGCATAAGGCGACATGGATATCACCAGACACGAAAACACAATCCCAAATAGACCATGTACTGGTAACAAAAAGACGTCAATCTTCAATATTAGATGTAAGAACATACAGAGGTGCATGTGCCGATTCAGACCATTTCATGGTAACTGCAACGATCCGACAAAAACAATGTAGGAAAAAGGAAAGAAACATGCTGAAACAGAAATGGAACATAGGAAGGCTAAAAGATGAAAAAATAAGAAGACAATACGTGGAGGAGTTAAAAAATCAAATAAAAAGTAAACCAAAGCACAGATCAATTGAAGAAAGCTGGATGGATATTAAAGGAACAATAAATAAAGCGGCAGGGAAAATAATCGGAAATGAAAGAAGAGATAGCAAGAAGGAATGGTTCGACGAAAAATGTAAAAAAGCGCACGAAGAAAAGGCGAAGGCAAGAATAAAATGGCTAAGAAATAATAAAGACGAAGACGGGGAAGAGTATAAGGAAAAGAGGAAGGAATGTAATAAAACAATAAGAAGTAGTAAAAGGAAATGGATAGAAGAGGAACTACAAGAAATAGAGAAAGAAAGTAAAAAAACCAACACCAGAAAGTTCTATCAGAAAATCAATAAGCAGAATAAAGAGTATAAACCTAGAATAACGGGAATAAAGAACAAACAAGGCAGAGTAATAGAGCAAGAAGATGCATACAAAGAAATTTGGGTAGAGCATTTTAAAGAATTACTGAACACAAACCAAAGACAGGAAGAATTAAATGTAGAAGATGAGGCAAATGTGCCCTTACACCCTTCGGGTAGGAAAGGGATTCGATTATATATATATATATAGAAGATGAGGCAAATGAAGTACCAGTAGAAGAACCCACACTACGAGAAGTGAAAAACATTTTAAGAAACAGTCGTAACGCAAAGGCACCCGGTAAAGACGGAATAAACATGGAATTAATAAAATATGGAGGTGAGACAATAATGGAATATATAGCTACGCTTATTATAAAAATATGGAAAGAAGAAAAGATGCCAGCAGATTTTGAAGTAGGGCAAATAATAACAATACACAAGAAGGGGAGTCAACAAGAGTGCAAGAATTACCGAGGAATAACGTTATTAAATACTGTGTATAAAATACTATCAACATTAATGCTGAGAAGGCTACAGGAAAGGACAAGAAATATAATTGGACAGTACCAATATGGCTTCAGAAAAGGAAAAGCAACAACTGACGCGGTATTCATATTAAAACAAATAATAGAAAAAACGCTGGATTACAAAATAAAAGTAGAAATGCTATTCGTCGACTTCGAACAAGCGTTCGACTCCATCGATAGAGGGAAGCTAATGCTAGTAATGAAGGATCTGGGAATTCCGACTAAACTAAGGAAGCTCATAAAGATGACCCTTGAAACAACCCGAATCAGTGTAAAAACTCAAAAAGGTGAAACAACCGAATTCGCAATAAATAAAGGAGTAAAGCAAGGAGATGCCCTATCAGCCACACTTTTTAATATGTGCATAGAATACATAACTCGTAAAATAAATAAAGGCACTTTAAGAACAGGGGGAAGACAATTACTTGCTTACGCAGATGACCTGGTGCTAATAGCTAAAAGTAGGGATATATTAACTAAAATGGTGGAAGAGCTAATAACAGAAGGGAAAAAAATTGGCTTAAGAATAAATAAAGACAAAACAAAAATCATGAGAATAGGGCATAAAACCACAGCAGGAAAGATAAAAATAAGCAATCAGGAGTATCAAGAAGTGGACAGATTTAAGTACCTAGGTGTTATGGTATCTAACGATGGGGATAGAGAAACCGAAATAAGAGATAAAATAGTAACATCAAATAGAGCTTACTACGCCAATAAGAAATTACTAAAAAGCAAATTCATTTCCAAAAAAACAAAAATAAGAATTTATAACACGTTAATCAAACCAATAGTAATGTACGGGGCAGAAGTGATGTCAATGACAAAGAAAGAGGAAGAAAAACTAAGAATATTGGAAAGGAAAATACTCAGATCAATACTAGGACCAGTCGAAGTTGCAGAAAACGAGTATAGAATAAGAATGAACCACGAGATAGCACAGGAGATAGGAGTGGATATAGTAAGAAAAATAAAGCAACAGAGAGTGAAATGGCTGGGACATGTGATGAGGGCCGACCATCAGGAAACGACAAACATAATAATGAATTGGGTACCGGCTGGGAAAAAGAAAAAAGGAAGACCAAAGTCGAGGTGGCTGGATGAAGTAAAACACGATTTATTAAATATAGGAATGAGAATGGAGGACGAAAGAAAAGGTCAAGGACAGGAAGGCGTGGAACAAAATAAGCCATCAAATAGAATAAGGACCGGACAGGGACCGATCCACCCTAAAAGGATTTAGAAAGCTTCTAAGAAGCGGCGAAACCTCTTCATGGGGTGTTAAGCCATTCATTCATTCAATTAACATTTTAATAATACGTAAATACAATAATCAAAATTAATACGAAAAGTTTCACTTTTTCACATCTTCAAAGGATGGGAAGTTCTCCGCTACAAGGCTGATTGATGATTCCGGGTCTTCACAATTGAGGTGCCTTTCCATTTCTTGCTCCAATGACAACTTGAAATTTAAAAAATACAATCAGTGAATGAGCTATTAGAATTATACTAACAAAAGGAAATCAAGAAAGAAGGTAGAAAGTGTCTCGCACATGTAAAAAGCTATGTAAACTCAAAATTATGGAAAAACAAAAGTAGTTCAAAAAGTGTAACGATGGATTATTAATCAAATGTTAATCGGGCAAGGAAGATAGAGCTACCTACCATAAGGAATTTTGTTTTAAGTCGCTCTCTTTCAAATCTTCAAAGGACACAAGATCGCCAATAGTTGATGATTCCGGATCTTCACAATTGAGGTGCCTTTCCATTTCTTGCTCAAATGACAACTTGAAATTTAAAAAATACAATCAGTGAATGAGCTGTTAGAATTATGTATACTAACAAAAGGAAATCAGGTAAGTATAACTATAAATGAAAGAAGATAGAAAGTCTCCCGCACATGTAAAAAGCTATGTAAACTCAAAATTATGGAGAAACAAAAGTAGTTCAAAAAGTGTAACGATGAATTATTAATCAAATGTTAATCGGGCAAGAAAGATAAAGCCACTTACCGGAAAACTCCAATTAAACATTCTTCCGTCGGGGTCGGCCATCTTACGAGTATCCTACTCCCCTGGCAGCACATTGCTTCCCCTTAAAATAAGTAAAATGGTTTGTATCTTTACTACATGTCAAATCTTTACTTCGTTAACCTAACTTTTCGTACGCACCTACAAGAAGGAAGTGTAAGAAATACATTGCATAATAATACTTAAGTAAACAATATACAGCTGCAAAATGGGTTTTTACTTACTTATTGATTCATGACATAACCATGTTTGAAAATTTGGCACATCGACTTCAGTATGAGTCTCAACTAATTTTTGTCACCAACCTGCTCAAGAAGGCAATCTTTAGAAACTTATTACACTAAAAAAATAATAAAGGAGATGGCTGCTTTTTAGGTACACTTTTCTAGAGTGGGACTGTATGCACAAACCTAGAAATAGTAGACCAATTCGGGAGAACCCGACTTTCATGAGCAGCATACGGAAAATTAAAACACATATTGCAAAACAAAAAAATTCCACAATATTTAAAAGCGTTCTTCTTCTCCTTTAGCCATCCCTTTTGCCGTTAGGGCGTCGGGTTTTCTATCTAATTTCCATAGTCTTTTCTATTTCTTGCTAGTCTTCTTACTTCCGTCTATTGTCTTCCCTCTTCTTCTCAATTTAAAAAACCAAAGTTTTTAACCAATGCATATTGCCAGTTATGACGTATGGTTCACAAACATGGACACTCACAAAACATAACATGGACAAAATCGTTAAAGCTGAAAGGGCGATAGAAAGAAATCTGTTGAACGTAAAACTAAAAGACGCTCACGACCTCGGATGAAAAATGGTTATAACAACTTTATTTGAAGAGTTATCAGTAATATGCAAAAAATAAAAAATATATATTTTTATGATTCGTTACAATCGCGTCACTTCCAAAACGCATTGTTAGTATTAAAATGTATCATTTTTTTAATGTTTAATATTATTTTTTATTCTAATAAACTACTTCAAATAGTCTATTAAACTGTTTAAAGTGTATAACTCAAAGATACTCAAATAAACAGTATCTGAAAGAAAGAAGATAATTAGAATTTTTCAAGTGTTTGTCCCAAGATCTTTTTTTACTAAAAACTAAGCCGACATCAATCGGCATAATTGCTCGACAGCTGCGCTGCTAGGACAGATAGTGTTATATTTTAAAAAACTGTCTTTTATTTATGGGTCCAGCTGCCACAGGCTAAACATTTGTGTTAAAAGTGTTTAAATACCAGTAACAAATCAGTATAGGAATTAAATGATTTTTAAAATTTCTTCTGATTCTACTTGTTTTA
Source organism: Ctenicera cuprea (assembly GCA_958336395.1). NCBI lineage: Eukaryota > Metazoa > Arthropoda > Insecta > Coleoptera > Elateridae > Ctenicera > Ctenicera cuprea. Next base: position 59,183,771 of record OY284487.1, read on the forward strand.
CTTCGAAGTTACCGAGAAACACACTGTGAAAGTGGGTAAAATTTCAAAAATTAAAGTATCGTCACAAGGCGGCAAAATTTGGTAGCGGAAATGGGATGCGGCATTTTATTACTTTCTAGGAAGTACATATTCCTCTACCTGCACCTTTCAGTTAATAAGCAAACCTATTCATTATTCCCATTTCAGGAAGATTAGTTTCAACTATCCACTTAAATTCAGATGTATTAGACAATAGCAGGCATAAAATTTGTTACCGAAAATATGATCAAACCTGCAGTTGAAACAATATAATTTCTTTGATTTCTGAGGTGGCAAAGCTAAATTTTTAAGTTAGTTGTAAACCATTTTAGAAACCCTGCTTTGTGATTCCTAAAATGTAAGTTGGAATTTTAAATCCCTAACATTAAGGAAAGAAAATTATATTGAAGAATTTTTCTCGGGTGAAACTTGAAATATAATTACTTAAAGGTATCTGGCAAGTATCGACAAAAAATTGTTAAAAATACTCAAAATTTCTATCTAGAGATAAGGTAACGGTAATATGTAAAAAAGTATTGTTAACGATATTAAAGATCGGCCGTAGCTCAGAGGTAAGCGTGCCAATGCAGCGGATCCGGGTTCGACTCCCAGCGCGGTCGTTCTCCCTCGCAAGGCAATGGGAAACCAGCAAGGTGCCCAGGAAAACCTTTCTGGAGAAGAAGTGCATGCAGCCCACGTTAAACTGTAGGTCCTCTATGTCTGTCCAAAGAACGATACTAAAATTCCACAAACGGTATGGCGGTACCAGTATCGTGTTACTCTATGGTCGGACATTCCACAACACTGAGCAAAGAAAGGAAAAGAAAACAGACAAGATTGACAAAGAAGACGGAATTTGCAAAAAAACAAAAACGCACTTGTAAAGATTGTAAACACTGCAGTATGCTGCTACAATGTATTAAATAAGTACAATTTTCTTAGTGGAGCTTATTTGTTACTAGGTTTATAGTTTATATAGTTACTATAAAACTTTTAGTTTATTTTGGAAGTATGGATGGCAACAAAAAGCATCATCTTGTTGAAATCAAAATCGTCTGTTTGTTCTTCAGTTTATGTTAATAAAACTAGTAGAAGCATGTAAGACTACTGCTAAGGTATGATGAAGTTATTCTCAAAATAGACCACACTTTGTATGTAACCAACTTGTGGCATAAAATCTTATAATTAGCAACTTAACAAAAATCCATTTTAAAGATCGGTAACACAGTGAACAAAAATCATTGCAAGGTTTCACATTTTCTGTTGAAAAAAAAAATCAAAACGTTAAATATAAAAGTGCCCTAGTTAATCCTATGTGTAATTTTGCAAATTGAAGCTAAAAATTTTTTAAAAAACTAAATGCTGCATAACGTCAAATTTCATTCACCATTTACAGCATGGCCAAATAGTTACATACAGAAAGTAGATAGTTAATGCAAACTGTTTATTGTTACAAATTGCAAAATTCTTTTGCATTCACATTACTTCGTCATTATTACCTTTTTCCACATGCACAGAAAAACCAAATGTAGTTGAAATATAATTATTCGTAATTATGTGGTATGCCAGTATTACAATTTACTTTAGATTTAGACCATGTCGTCATTTGGGAATTACACCCAGCATAATAAGCTAAGAACCGACCTGTAGCTTGTCTGCCTTTACAAGCATATGCTCTAAAAGTTTGAGCCATAGTTGTTCGTGGGCACTGCCTGGCTAAACAGGGCCGTGTGCTTGAACCTTGGAGCAGACAAGAATTTGATATTAATGTATCTTGTTTGTCAAGACGAGAATACTTAATTGGCTTATGCCTGTTAGCTGTTTGTGAACCCATACAAACTAACGTTTCGAAAGACATTGCAGCTTGCATCTTCAGAGTGATTAGAGCACTGAATTCAAATCTGAAATGTGGAAGTATTCAAACCCCTTTAAGTCAGTTGGGCAGAACAACGGAGTTCCGGTCACCGCTGGGCAAAGGCGGATCTGGCGGAGCGTGATCGTGAGATCGATGATGTTCACAAGTCCTTAGAAGATAAACTACTGGAGTCCAAGCTTTATTGAGTCTAAGACCACCCTCTTTGTTTATGTTGTTAGGTTTGTTTCAATTTCAATTGCTTCACATATGATACTAGGGAAGTAATGAAGTACCCTGGCGAGTACTCCAGCGTTCTCAAAGTCCATCTTATGCTCAGTTAAACCAGTATGTTCAGCAACCGCAGATTTAGTAATGCGTCTGTTTGCAATCACCTTTGTGCTCTTGCAATCTTAACTCAATGGAACGACCAGTTTGAACCACAAGAGCAAGGGATCTTGTAGATCCCTGTTTAGGCAGGCAGAACTCACTAACAACTATCGCTCAAAGTTTTAGAGCGAATGCTTGTAAAGGCAGACAAGCTACAGGTTGGTTCTTAGCTTATTATGCTGGGTGTAATTCCCAATGAGGACACGATCTAAGCCGAAAGTAAATTGTAATATTGACATTTCGAGATACCGCGAAAGCCTCAAAGATTATATTATGTGAAATCTTACCTCTGCATTATTTATATTTAACAAATCACCAGGCCAGTTCCATACACAAGAAAGAGCCTCATGAATAATTGTAGTATAATAATTCCAGCAAAGAACTAGAACAAACAAAATTGTGTAAAATAAATATAATAAACCTTATAAAATGTATAGAGTTCCAAAAGTTGTACTTAAATTGCATTCTTGCACAAAAACCGGTTCACGACTTAGAACCGACCATGTAACATTAATACTCTACCTGGAAGAAGTTTACAATAAAACCATAGTAACATAATTCAAAAACATTGAAACATGGGTTTAAAAAAAATAAAAATATAATTTATAAATTAATTACAGTGCAAGGATGTAGGAAAAATAGATATTCTTTAACAGTAGTCATATAAGTAGAGTGCAATACTAACTTCTTGAGTGGAATAAGTTACAATATTCTACAGATTAATTTAAAAGTTAGAACACTAATACATACAGAAATCCACTTAAATTTTAAATAAATCCGTAACAATATAAGAGAGTATTTTATAGGTGAATTTAAAACCTCTCTTTTCTATGCTGGACCAGTCACCTCAAAATCAACTGGTAGAAGCATATAGTATATGTATAAGTATAAGCAAAGAACATTAAACCGTATATGTATATGAGTAAAACCATAAGGTTTAATGTTCTGTGAGTATAAGTATATAATCTGTGAGTACGTTTATCTCGACGACTCCATCGGATGGAAACTCTATCCGATCGTGTCCATCCACTTGAATTTTGCGAGATAAACCGTTAAGCGTGAAACTTCGATCGGATGCGACACCTAAATTCAATCCGGGAGTTTTGTGGGCTTGAATTGAGTGAAGTGGATGCAAGCGTAAGATTTTCACGACACAAACATGATTGACTGAGTTGACAGATCAGATGTTTTATGTATACCTAAGTTCATGTAGATATAGTTTCCCGCCAACTGTTTGTGAGGTTTAGGATACGTGTGTAGCACGTTGATTTCTTGATTGTAGGTGTAAAAATTATAAAAATAAAAATCTCAATGAATAAAGATATTAATCTTAAATGTTACTGTATCTTCTATAAAATATTACAATATTTGTATTAAATATTTGTTTTTCTTTCCCTTTGAAGTGCATCAATTTTTGCTCTGCGCCTTTGACGCCACTTCACGAAAAATACAGTATTATTAAAAAGATTGCACATTAATAACTGCAGATGGAAAAGCATAAACATAGTAGTTGCTTTCTTTGGTAATAATTTCATTATAATTATAAACAAAAATACCGCGCAAACTTTTAAAGAAATGAGGTTATGTACAATCGGAAAGTTAAGCAATGTGAAGTTGGCTTAACGATAGCGCTGTCTTCGTCTTCTGTTGCATTCGTCACTTTTCAATTGCAGCGGACTAATGTAAGGATTCATTAATCCGCTAAAGTGGATACCGACATATACACTTTAGTTTGAAATAAGGATTGACTCGACACGATCGGATGGAGTTTCCATCCGATGGAGTCGTCGAGATAAACGTAGTCATAGTCAGTAAGGTTTATGTTCTGTGGTCAGTACTATTTCATGTATTGTAGTATGTTTATAGAGTTTCCTATCTATATGTATAAACCTATTAATTTTTTATCTATGGGCTATGCCGATTGCCGGTAAATTACAATGTGGCATGTTCACTATCGCCGGAGTCGAATGCGCTTTTCTTTTTTGTTAAGTAGTTTCGAAAAATATGTGCACGACTTATTTAAAAATATGTAACATCTCTTTGATGTAGGTATCTCTCAAAATTTTAATTTTTAGGTAATAATGAAACCTACAATATCAGCAGTATACAGGAATTTAATTTCAAAAATTCTAATGGTTTTATTAAGAGGCGGCTCTTAATTATGAAACAAGTTTGCGGTAGCAGGAAACAAAAGTTGTTTATAACAACCACAGTTTTTGCCACTCGTTTCTTTATATTACAATAAAAATTAGATACAATGAGGGAAATTGTACATATTCAAGCAGGTCAGTGTGGAAACCAGATTGGAGCAAAGGTAGGAAAAAACTTTATAATGTTTTTGTATATATTTTTAACACCTAATTAAAAAAAATACTTTGAAATGTTTGTAGTAGGTAATATGTTTAAATTAAGTGTCAAATATTTTTTGTTTTATAGTTCTGGGAAGTTATATCTGATGAACATGGGATAGACCCAACAGGAACATATCATGGAGATTCTGACCTACAATTGGAAAGAATAAATGTGTATTATAATGAAGCTACGGGCGGAAAATACGTCCCTAGGGCCGTTTTGGTCGATCTTGAACCAGGTACAATGGATTCAGTTCGATCGGGACCTTTTGGACAAATATTCAGACCTGATAACTTTGTGTTTGGACAGAGTGGAGCAGGTAATAACTGGGCTAAAGGTCATTACACAGAGGGAGCTGAGCTAGTTGATTCAGTGTTGGATGTAGTTCGTAAAGAAGCAGAAGGATGTGACTGCATGCAAGGATTCCAGCTGACACATTCTTTAGGTGGAGGAACAGGATCTGGTTTGGGCACTTTATTAATATCGAAGATTCGTGAGGAATATCCTGATCGTATTATGAGTACCTTTTCTGTAGTGCCTTCACCAAAAGTGTCCGATACCGTAGTAGAACCATACAACGCCACCCTTTCTGTTCATCAGTTGGTCGAAAACACCGATGCGACGTACTGTATAGATAACGAAGCACTGTATGATATTTGTTTCCGCACTTTAAAATTAACCACCCCAACGTATGGAGATTTAAATCATTTGGTTTCTGCTACAATGTCAGGAGTTACAACTTGTTTACGATTTCCTGGTCAGTTGAACTCTGACTTGCGCAAGCTAGTTGTAAATATGGTCCCATTTCCTCGATTACATTTTTTTATCCCTGGTTTTGCCCCATTAACTTCAAGAGGTAGTCAACAATATCGTGCTTTAACAGTTCCCGAACTAGTGTTGCAAATGTTCGATGCTAAGAATATGATGGCTGCTTGTGATCCAAGACATGGACGATATCTTACAGTAGCAGCTATATTTAGAGGTCGCATGTCAATGAAAGAAGTAGATGAACAGATGCTTAACATACAAAATAAAAATAGCAGTTATTTCGTTGAATGGATTCCTAACAATGTAAAAACTGCTGTTTGTGATATTCCACCTCGAGGTCTTAAAATGTCATCTACTTTTATCGGAAACTCAACCTGCATACAGGAATTATTCAAACGTATTTCTGAACAATTTACTGCTATGTTTAGACGGAAAGCGTTTTTACATTGGTATACTGGTGAAGGTATGGATGAAATGGAATTTACCGAAGCAGAATCAAATATGAACGATTTAGTATCAGAATATCAACAGTACCAAGATGCTACAGCAGAAGAAGAAGGAGAATTTGAAGAAGAAGAAGAAGCAGACAACGAGGGTGATTAAACTGTGCCGTACCATGTACTTACAAATTTTTAGTAATTAATTAAATGTTCAGTTTTCTTACATTGATTTTTGTTTTGATTATTAACAATTAAAGAAGTGTCTCATATTTGACTAAGTTACCTATAAGATTACAAATTTTATTAAGTTTACGTTTGTGTTGTAGTCTCATAACACATTCTATTGGTCAAACCTTTATATACATTCACCGGCACGAAAAACGGGCCACCTTAGTTTTTTTAGAAAAACGCAAAATTTTAGATTTTTATAAATAAATACTTAAATTATTGTCAAAAACAAACAAAACAACTTGTTTTAATTAATTTTAAAGATTATTAACTGTTTATTTAAAGTAAAAAAAGCTGCTTTCAAGACAAAATGAAAAAAGTCAAAAACAGCAACATTTTGGTTTTGCAGCAAAAAGGCGTTTAAACAATAAAAACAAACAATTTTTATGCCAACAATCAGGAAAAGTTTTTCAATAGCGTGTATTGCCTCTACGTGCATTAACAATTGCTCGCATTCGTCGGGGCATCCCTAAAATTAAGTGTGTAATGTCTTCCTGAGCAATAAGTTCCCATTCCTCTAAAAGTGCTTGCCGCAACTCATTCAAAGTCAAAGGAGCAGGAACACGACTTCAAATTCTTCGACCAAGCATGCCCCAAACATGTTCAATGGGAGTGGCATCTGGACTTACTGCTGGCCACTCCATAACGGGGATGTTAACTTCGTCCAAATATTGTTGAGTGACTCTTGCGGTGTGAGGTCTTGCATTATCATGCATCAAGAGAAAATTATCTCCATCAAAAGGAGCATATGGAACAACAAAATCTTGAAGAATCTCATTAACATACCGGACAGCTGTCAGGGAGCCTCCTGGAACGATGTACAACTCTGTATGTGCCGTTAAACAAATTCCGGCCCAAACCATAACTGAACCTGCTTGGTAGCTGACTCTAGGGCTAAAGGTACATTCAGCAAATCGCTGTCCTGGTCTTCGCCATACTCTTTCATGGCTATCGGGAGATCGCAGAGAAAACCTAGACTCGTCTGTGAATAAAACTTGCCTCCATTCGTTTTCTCCCCAGTTTATGTGATTGCTGGCAAATTGAAGTCGCGCTACACGATGACGCCTGAGAAGTTCTAGACCTGTAGCAGGTCTGCGACTGGTAAGATTTCTTTCTCCAAGTCTTCGTCTAACTGTCCGCTCACTTACGTTTAAATCCCGGACGTGATGAAGACGATTTCTGATTTCTACAGCTGTAGAACGACGATTTCGCAAACTTTGTAACATGATAAAGCGATCATCATGGGCGTTAGTTTGTCGTTGCGGGCCAGTTCCAAGTCGTCTTGTGTTGGCACCAGTTTCCAAAAAACGTGTATGAACTTGTTGCACAGTACTTCTGGATATTCCATATTGCAAAGCCACAAATCGCTGACTTCTTCCGTCTTGAAGTAATGCAACAATAGCAGACGCTGTTTCAGGGTTTACAGCCATAATTGTGAACGTTAACAAATTAATCTGAGCTTTAGTTTCTGTTTGGCATTTGTTAATTTCGTCGAAACAGTAAAAACAATTGAATATGCCATAATAACTTTGCACAAATGCAATAATTTCTGCGGCCATCATTTTTACCCAATAGCAACGCATACTTGAAACCATGTAAAGAAACAATTTAAAAACAAATTGAAAGCAGTTTTTTTGTTACAATCGAATCTAAACAGATTAGGAAAGAAGTTAAATTTTAAAATTTTGTGTTATAACTATAAAAAAAAACATCATTTACTTAAAAAGTTGGGTGGCCCGTTTTTCGTGCCGGTGAGTGTATATATATGCTTAAATATGCATTTAAGCATGCAAATTTTATATTAAACAATAATTATTAAAATACCACATCTCAAAGGAAATTTAAACTAGTACCTATACATTTTCAAGAATAATACAGGGTGTGTATAAATCGGTGAAAGAACTACACGTGGCGATGTTGGTCATAAAATTCTGAGTCGAAAATCTTAATACCAAAATATTGTACCATGCTTCCTGGGTATGCACGGGATCTTCAAAGTTTGAAAATGAAGTCTTTTAATAAGTGCCTTAATTCATTATCTGTTGGCAGAAAGAGCTGCAAATTAGAAGAAATAAGAACTGTAATAAATATTTTTTCCTGGATGTTGTTTTTCAGCCCCAAAAGCGTGTTTTGAACATTTCTTCGTTAACTTATTATTGTAAAAAATACATATGACAGCATTGTAAAACAATAATTATTCAAGAGTGATGCGACTCTAAATTACTTCTGTCTTGATAACGTCAAAGTTTGTAATTGAACTTGCTTTTTCTATCATCGTTGCTTTTCTCGTAGTTATTAGTATTAATTATTATTATTTTCGTTTTCTTGCTTCGTTCACTAACAATGGATTTTACGAAGCGTAGGATCTTTTTGGGGTGAAGTGACCTAAGGTCCATGGGCAAAGGGTACCCATTGTCTACGCGGTATAAGCGGGGTTGCGTGCTAATGCCCCCGCAAAAACTACTCTTTTCAGCTATCAAAGAACAGCAGGGTTTTGACAACGAACCCTGTACATTTGTGTTTATTTCTTTACTCACCTACACCCTACTAAATTAATTACAACGCCTTAGTCATACAAGTATAATAAAATGTATTATTTTTCATAAGCTACCAACTAGATACATAAATCATACATGAAAGCGCATAAAAGTTAATACCCTGAAGTGATCCTGCTACAATTAAAGAGATGTAAATAATTCTAAAAGTACAACACATTTCTAGTAATCACAACAATGTTTTGGTAACGACAAAAATTCTGAATTTTGTACTGCCAACGCATGCTAACATGTTTTTTGTCTAAATTTTTTTACAAAATTGTAGAGGATAATTCTAAATTTAAAACACTTATATTAGGCATTCTACAAAGTAATAATGTATAAAAATAATTAATTAATTGTATTTAATATCGTCATTTGCAATTAATATTAATAGATATATATAGTTTATGTACAGCAAAATATTCATGATTATATGATTAAAATGAACGGCACTAGGCAAGAATGCGGCTTGTGAAAAATGTGAAAACTTTGAAGAAATCTTGAAGTAACCGCCCACATTACAATGTCAGTAAAACAATCCTATTTAAATATTATTGTGAATTATATTTTGCTGCACTTTCAATTAACAGTAATAAATAAATAAATTTGTATTAAATAATTGCCACTTATACATTGGTGTTAATACTAAAACAATCACCTAATATTTAACATGTACATTTGTTATTTTATTAATATTAAAATTTTTAAAAATTCACACATAAAAAAATAAAAACAATTGAACAACATTCTAGATTTAAAAATGTACAATAAAACATACACTTCCAGTATTTTTTGCTGTCATACCAATCACATACAGCTACTTAAAGCTCGCATAAGTTACTTACCTCTATAATCAATAAAAAAAAAGATTCTATCACAAATGGCAGGTTTTACCACATAAACTACACAAACGTAATTCGTTGCAATGCAAATTAAACAGTAGGGGCTCTACCTCCTTGCAAAAACCAAAGCAACCTCCTAAAACGAGATCTCCGCCGTTTGGGTTTCGGCCTCTGTTGATACCATCGCACATAGAAATAAAGTAACAAGCATAGGAGACACAGTAGCAAAATTGCTGTTATGTTCAGGCTTTCTTCTAAATCTGAAGAAGGCTCTGGTTGTTTGTTGCGCCAGCCAAATAGGTCATCGATGTTGTTATCCTGATATGACATGTCTGGAATGTATTATTCTATAGTTACATTGTAGTATGGCTCTCTTTATGTTCTGGAGGAAATGATGCATGATAATAATTTTGAAACACAATAATTAAACAAAAAATTCACAACATTACAAAAAAAAATCAAAAACTGCGATGAAATGAAAAAAATTAACATGAAAACCAATCAAGCTATCAAAAACCTGATTATTTTGGTGTCACGGAACAAACCTTATAATAAGTTTCAAGTTTTCACCGATTTAGACATGATTTCTTCTAAATTAACCTAAGAACACCAGAAACTTCCAATAGGAATTTTGGTGGTTACAATATCAGTTAGCTGGATAATCCAAGAACCGTCAACTAACCGGATAAAATCTGTCATACAAATTCATTATCTACAAGGTAAAAAACCAGTTATTCGGATTTATCGGAAAAATCTGATAATCAAATTATTTTTGACATCAGATTTTTCCAAATATTCAGTTCTTAGGATTCATCTGCCTAGCGGATTTGTCGGATTCACATGGCGGGTTTTATTCGGATAATGCGACTGTAAGGGTTTTTGAATTATCCAGATAACGGATTCCCATAACGAATTTTATCCGCAGAGTAAAATGTTAACTGTCTTCACATTATGCAGATAATGGATAATTTAAAAACCCATATCTAGATTTATCCACTAAAATCTGATATCCCACTTTACCCGAAAAATCCATACCTGGTGGATTTTATTCGAATAATAAATGCTTAACCACATTCAGATTCTTGAAATAATGCACGCTTTAAAAACCGATAACTAGATTTATCCAATATAATAATTTTTGGATTCCCAATAAGAGATTCGTATGGCAAATTTGATCCGGATATTAAAACAACCATTTTGAGTTTATGCAAATAACAGATACTTTAAATACCGATATTTGGATTTATCCAAAAAATTCGATATCTGAATTTACAAGAAAAATCCGTACTATAGATTTAACTGATAAATCCGTAAATGTAGTGGATCTGTCGAAAAACAGATTTGCATGGCGGATTTTATTCAAATAGTAGAACTGCCATCAGTGTTGTGAGTTATATGAAGATATTATAAATTATAAAATAAAACTTCAAGCCTTTCTTCATAAATTTAATATATAGATCATGCTATATGTACATTTCGATTACGATGTAATCATCTACAGTAGCAAATGCTAACTTAGCATTTGCTACTGTAGATGATTACATCGTAATCGAAATGTACATATAGCATGATCTATATATTAAATTTATGAAGAAAGGCTTGAAGTTTTATTTTATAATTAGTAGAACTGCAACGGTTTTCGGATTATCGATATATGCGAATTTACCCGAAAAATCTAACACCGGATTTATCCAAAATATCCGTTCTCTGGCTTTATTTGATAGATTCACCTAGCGGATTTTTCGGATAACGAATTCGCATGGCGGATTTTGTTTAAAAAGTAACGGTTTTCGAATTATCCAGATAACAAAATCGCATGGCGAACTTTATCCGCATAGATATACAAATTTAGCCAAAAAAATCCAATATCTGCTGTAGATTCATCCGACAAATCCGTTCTGCGGTTAACTCTAATAATTATTGGGGTGTATTGTATACAGGGTGAATAAAAAGTAAGAAACGTCGATGCTACAGCCTTAAATAATAACTTTACGAAAAAAAGTTTCCTATCAAGTTTTTTGCAACAATTTGGCGTTTTTCATTATTTTTTTTTCAATATTCATATGTTTTAGCTATGACGTCATCGACATTTTTTTTTAATGGCAACCTATACTTTTTATGGCATGACCAGTTAGTGCTTTTTATTCTCTATACAGCCATGTAAAAATATCATACAGTTGCATAATAAAAATTTCAAGAAAAATCACGATAAACATTTATTTTTGTCACTGGCAACATTTTTCATCAGGTACACTTATTGCAAGATAAACAAACGACAATAGTAGGCAATTGTTTGAAAATGTTTAAAATTGAACAAATGAGTAAAACATATGACAATTGAAAAAAAAAATGAAAAACGCCAAATTGTGACAAAAAACTTGATATGAAACTTTTGTTAGAAACTTTTTTTTGTAGTTATTATTTAAGGCTGTACCATCGATGTTCCTTACTTTTTATTCACCCTGTATACATATTCCGTTCAAATAGATGTTAACGATGCTGCAAACAACATACAATCCAAATTTCTTAAAACTAAATTTAAAAAATTTCGAATTTGATAATTTGAAATTGAATTGAGATTTTGTACATTTTAAAAATATGAAATAAATATTCATTGGATAACACAAAATCCAGAACGAAATTAAAGAAAAACTGAAATTCGGATCGACATAAAACAATCTCAAATCTGAATTGACATAAAAATCCAATTTCAGGATAGACTTAAAAAATTCAAAACCGGGATTAAAACAGTCCAAATTAAAAGAAAATCCGGATAAATTTGAATACAGAATTTTTACTTACAACATATCCGGATATCCGCCTACAGAAAAACTTAGTTTGAAACCATAACCATTTACATTAAAACATAAACCCCATAAAAAAAAATTATATACCTCTTAAATCGTTATCCACATTTAATATCGGAACAACTTCTTCAGCAACCTGTAGTAACTTCTGTGGCTGATAGAGGTTAGTGGATGCAGACACATTTAAAGGTACAGGCTGTGTCCACACCAAATGAGGGCATTGTGGGAGAGCTCTAGCCTGAGACTCCCCGAGATGACCCTCCAGCACTTTCGAATACCTATACAATCGATTCCCTTCCATTCTTTGTGGGACTTCCGATTCTACTTGCAAAGACCTATCCTTCATTTCGTTGTGTTTAAAGATGGTGGGCAGATGTGAGGTTGAAGTGAACTCTAAGATGGCATCCAACATCCAATAACAGGCTTTTTCTAGGTGACTTGCGTCTAAACAGTTTGAATCTCCATATACCACAATTCGGCCGCTTTTTTCTGTTGATTTGCTTTGTAGAAGTCCCAAAATTGGTACCAGGTATTTTTTGTCAATATTTCCACCCAAATTTGTTATCTGTTAAATGTAAAAATAATAGACGATTAAAATTGTGTACACTGCTTTTTGGCCGTGGTCGAGTCATTGAGGACATAAATGTGCATGCAATGCCTTTCTTACCGGCTCTATGCGTGCTCAGATATGTAATGTTTGTTGAAGATAGAACGAAGTAATTTAAATTTAATAATTTTTCTGAAAAAAATCTGCGTATAAGCTCAACATTAAAAATTCGCCACAAGCTCCCTAATTGAGATATCAAAATGGCGTTGTTTTTTTGTCGAAAAAGCATATAGGACAGTTTTAAACAGATTGAGAATTTTTTTAGAATCTCTTTTTGCGCCGGCTGAAAGTTAATTCAAAGTTTAGTAATTTTCTGCACCTTAATTTTCGAATTTTAAGTTTTCACCAGTGCCATTCGTGCCAATTAAAACCGGGCAATCAATATGTTATACCCTGATGTGTCCCAAAGCTATGTGCAAAAGCAGAACGACACATTTTCTATAACATTGAAATGTTATGTACAGTGATGTGAGTCTCAATATTTTACCAATCGGTAAAATGGTAAAATCATTTCGAATTGCGGTGCGCGGATATTCGTCCTACTCCAAAACAAAACATTATTTTTCTTGCAAAGGGTCAGAAATGTTTTGTGATAGGAAACCTAAATAAAAATTAATTTCTTTAAACCAATCATATTATAATATAATGATATACATATATTTTTTATTTTTGTTATTAAAAGTTACATCAATTACATTTATTAAGTTTGTTTAACTTTATGTTTATATGTATAAGTTTATTTTACTAAATGTTTATTTCGATTTATATCTTCATATTTTTTATTTTTGTTATCACATTTTGCTTTGTTTTTAATTTAGGTATACTTTAATAATTATAAAGGTAACTGTAAGTTACATAACCGTTATATTTTTTTAAAGTATAATTAATTGTATTTTTGTGTTTTCGTATCAAGTATTAAGTAGATCTGTCGATTATCGAGTATCAAACTAAATGGTTTTTCATAAGGAATTATCATTTTTGACGTGAAATGAATTTTAGCGGTATTTTACCGGTAAAATAATGATTTCACTTACCGTTTTTTATTTTACCGGTAAAATCACATCACTGGTTATGTACCATTTTTAAGTTCAACCCTGAAAAAAAAACATTTTTTGTATAGCGGCGCTGCGAAAAATTAATTTTAACCTGTTAAAAAACTGTTTTTGAACCATTTCAAAGGTTAGTAATCTTTTGCACTTTAATTTTTTAACCGGTTAACCGGTTCTGCAATTTTGACCGGTTCTTTTAAAACACTGTTTTTGAACCATTTCAAACCGCTATGATAACCAGCCTTAAAAACCAGTATGAAAAACCGGTCTAAAAACAGTCTGAAAAATGGGTCTGAAAAATGATCTGAAAAAACCTGCCTGAAAAACCAATCTGATATAAACGAAAAAAAAAAACGGTCTGAAAAAAAAACGGTCTGAAAAAAACGGTCTTGGAAAAAAATTATTTTTTTTTGGACATTTCTTTTTGGGCCACTTTGTACTTATAATTTGGTTTAACCACAGATAAGGTTAACACTACAGATATACGGTAAATATGTGAGCTATCGGCAGCTTGTTTTATATGATTAATAATCTGCAAAAAGATGGCGCTACAATGACAATTTATAATTAAGTCACAGATGACTGTAATTGAGCAGATTACTTAGCACATAATCAAACCAAAAGTTAGACAGCCATCTGCCATGTTTAATTGTCAAATCGCAATTTTTCGTAAATAATTAATATTGAAGCCAATTCTACTTAAATTATATTCATGATGTGACAGATGCACCCAAATCCGCGATAAAACAGTTTCCAACACATTTCAACAGTAATAAACAAATAGCGATAGCAGCGCCCTAAAATTGGTCCGGCGCGTTGTAGCCAAACTAACGCTAATTTCGTTTCCAAATATGGGCGGACATTTTGTATAAAGGGTCGTATATCTGTAGTGTTAACCTTATCTGTGGTTTAACTTAATTCTTCTTAACTACAGAATGGCTAGCAAAACCCCGGCCACTTTTCTTGCGGCGGTCAAGAGATGGCGCTTTAGTATAGAAAAATTCAATTATAATAGTGGCAACAAAGCAGAATCCAAGACGTTTTAGTTATTAAATACGCCCCATATTAAGTCAAAACAACTAAAACGTCTTGGATTCTGCGTTGTTGCCAGTATTTTAATTTAATTTTTCTTTACTAAAGCGCCATCTCTTGACCGCCGCAAGAAAAGTGGATGGGGTTTTCCTAGCCACTCTGTATATCAGTATATAAAGAAAAATTACTAAATTTTTAGCTTTCTAGCTAAATAAATATTTATTTATTTAATTGAATAGTGATTACGTCAAAACTAGTTTAATGCACGCATTGAGACTATCTATTTCAGACTGATTTATCACTCCAGTTTTTTTAGACTGGGTTTCCAGACCGGTTTGTTTCAGACCAGTTTCAAACCAGTTTTTCAGACTGGTTCGAAACTGGTTTTGTTTCGCAAAATTCGTAACCGACCGTTTCCGTAAAAACATTAAACGGTGAATCAGAACCAGACAGCACTAGTAACAGGGCGTTTTAAAAATTTACCACTTGGGACTTCTTCCATGCAAAGTTGTATATCTCGGTGAGCTCTACTACCAGTGCAAACCCCATCTTCGTAACCGGTTTTGGAGTTACGATAATTGCAAGTTTACTACACAGCTTCACTGGCTAGATTTCTGCATTCGAGTGGCGTTACTCCTCAAAATATAAGCTCTTGAAAATTCGAACATTTTCGAAAAAATTAAATAATTAAATAAATCTTTATTTAGCTAGAAAGCTAACCAATTGCCTAAAATTCGCGTGTAGTGTCAACTTTGACTGTTAATTTCCGAAAAACTAAGGGAAACATATCTTGATGCGGTTTGTGCAGGGCACTCGAGATGTAGTCAGGAATCAATCATCTATTGGTTGCTTGTGCCAATATTGATTCTTAGTGCTGCTTTCTATAAGCCATTGTGCTTTGACATTTTTAACCCTGGACATGGCTTTTTTGAACAGGAACAGTTCCATCAGACGGTCGATTGCTGGTACTGTGCAAAGAATCTAAAATCTCGCCACAGACCGGCAAAAAGTGAATTTGAACACTTTGTTTGGGCTCCGATTTCCGACGCTAAACAATTTTCAGCATCGTTTTAAATTATAATAGTTCCTTCTACCATTGCATTCGCTATTTAACAAAGAAAAATTGGCCGGGATTTAAAACCGAACTATGTCCTCCCAAAGGTTTCGTTTAGCATGCTCTACTCGACAGTAATATTTGCCGCAGAAACCTGGGCGACAGATGGAGAAATGGAAAAAAGCTAGAAATATGGGAAAGGAAAGTCTTAAGAAAGATATATGGGGGAGTGAAAGAAGGAGAAAACTGGAGGAGAAGGACAAACCAGGAGCTACAGGAGTGCTACAAAGACAAGTCGATAATGTTAATAGTGAAACAGTGCAGATTAAGGTGGCTAGGGCATATAGTGCGAATGAAAGAAGGTGATCTGGTGAAAAAGGTGTACGGTGCAAATTGGTATGGGAAAAACAGAAAAGGCAGACCAAGGAAAACGTGGCAGGACTGTGTAAACGAAGACATAGCGCTCTTAAAAGTAAACAACTGGAAGGAGGTAGCCAATGACAGGAAGTTATGGAAACAAAAAGTTAAAAGCTTTAGTTAAAAACTTTAGCCAAAGGCCTTCAGGCCTGTAGTGCTGTTACTATATATATATGTTCACCCAAAGGTTTCGTTTAGCGTGCTCTACTTAAACCAGTGCCGTTCGTGAGTAAACCAGTGCCGTTCGTGAACTGGTCGATTGAGAAAGTTCCGTTTTCGACACCTTATAGAAGAGGGTGGGAGCTTCATTATCTCAAAGTTTAAAATTTTTCCATTCATAAATGTAAATTTTACTAAAAATGTTTTTCGCCTTAAAAAAGGTATTTTAGCCTTAGACACATAGCAAAAGGTTTACTACTTTGACTTCTCTCACAGGGCATTATGTCCAGTTCTTTCGCACGTCAAAGGCGTGGGTCTCGCTCCCCTAACCCAATTTGAAAACAAGCAACGAACAAAACAAAAAAGTTTGACACCCTCTAGCGGCCATGTTTTTCATCCGGGAAATTAAACTTCCAATTAAATTCGTACATTATCAAAAAACCTGTACCAAAGACCAAAGATTGTCAAGATCGTATTTTCAATTACAACTAAGAAAACTTCATTGCCCCCGCGAACCAAACTTGATACCATGTGGTACAAAAAGTTTCAAAATTTTTTATGATTTTACAGTTCTACTCCAAACCTCTAGCAAACCTAATCTCACAAATGGTATTATTAAATACTTTAGAATATATAGGTACCTGATATGCTTGATCTTTCAAGGATTTGGCCACAAGCAGTCCACTATCCGGAAACTTGGCAATATTGGTGCCAGACGCGTAATACATCTCATGATCACCAAACTTAAACTCTCCTTCAAAAACCCGATCACCAAATTCGATGCCCCACGAAGCCAAGAGGTCGTTAAGTGCTGGAACATTTGCTCCTCCCGTATCGGGCATCCACCACTGCCGTGTGTTTTCGTCGTAAAATTTTACCTTCTTCATAATAGTGACGTTATACCAATCTCCGAAAACTATAACAGACAATCCGGCATCAACGTCCCGCTTTAGTTTGGCCACTTCTTCTGGAAAAAATTCTTCCTCAGGGTCTACTATTAGTAAAGTTCCGTATTGCGATGCATCAAAACATGTGAAGGGCGAACCTACAATTATGGAATGTCCATATAAAATCTTTGAAATTTTATTTTAAATTTTTACCCAAAACTTCAACGTAATAACCTGCATTTCTTAAATTCTGATACATATCTTTGAAGTTAGTGTGAACATGATCACCGTTCCAATCAAGGGGATCATTTTTTACTTTTAAATTGTCTCTAGGAAAATAGCCAGGTGGATAACGAAGGTTGTGGTATTGGTCCCATAGAATTCTTTTATGTCGAGGCGGCGTAGGGATAATTTTAGCACTGCAAAATTTCTTCCATCATTTTTACATAAAAAATCTTTTTCTAACTCTTACCGAATAGGCAGCGTAACTGTACTTTGTCTCGGTTCAAGTTCACCGTTTGCAGGAGGAGATTCCACAGTTAAAGTGATATGTCCTTGAGCAAACCCTTCATAAGCAGCACCATCAGCACTTACGGAAAAGCTAATAGCAAGCCATCCTGACCAAGGCCACAGAAATTCCGAGTATGATATCGCTACATCTAAAAGCTGTCCTTGTTGGGGGCTGTAGGGATGCCATTGTGGTTTTCCCAAGATATGTCCTGAAACATCCAGCCCATTCAAAATTGTCACATTTACTATGATGGGAAGAGCTCCATAATAAAGCGGTTGCGTGCAGTAGGGCCACATATATGGACATTCACTTAAATCGATGTAACTTGGGCTCAGACTTGCCTAAAAAAATTATCTTAAATGGATTATTTTTATTTCATTTTTATTGTGCCTTACCTGTGGCTTGTAACTGCTTAAAATTTGATAAGCTTTAACTAAATTCAATTTTCCATGCCCCTGTTCGAACATATTAACCCCGGGAAGCCTCCGAGCTGAAGCTATTAAAGCCTGCTTCATACTAGCCGGGTTTATGACTTCGCTGCGATGCAAAACACCACTGGCCAAGAGAGTAACGGCTCCTGCAACTACCGGAGAGGCTACGCTTGTCCCCGACAGTGATCGGCAACCTCCATTTATATTGGAGCCCCTAACAGCTGATCCAAACGTTACTATATCTGGTTTGATTCTTCCATATCCTACAACAATATTGATTAACGTAAACCCAATTTTGAAATTTATAATTATTCACTTATATTACGGAGAAGATGCTTAAAGCAACAAAATGAGTGAAGCACTTTGTCTGGTCTTTCCTATACTTTAGATATTGTTACTTATACATTCAAAAGTATCTTATTATTAATGAGTCACGCCCCAACATTGTCTACAAAAAGAGAATAGTGAAAAGGCGAGAAAGTCGACAGGTAGTTGTGTATGTGTGTAGTTCGGTCAGTTGAATGACTTTGGTCAACGTATGGACGTCAGATACGGATAGAGAGAGAGTGAGTGATATATATATAATAAATTGAAAACCTCTGAAAATGATTTTATTCCATCAAGAAATCAATTATTAATTCAAAAAATATTGTGGTCAGAAAATAAATTTCTGACATCAATAAATATTTAATAAAAAGTGAAACGACGTTTTATACAGTGCTAATGTTGACGATACATTACTTACCTTGAGGTAGTTCCCATGTTGTCATGCCACGTGATGAGAATTTTGCAATCTGATCTTCAAAATTAATTCCACCCACTCCAATAACATCCATTTGATCTGCTGGATTATTTAAAGTGCCATAAAGTGGTCCATCATTACCAATAGCAGAAACCATGATTACCCGATTTGCCGTTAGCTCCCAAACTTTATCAACAAACGGATGATCCTTAAAATCGGGTCCACCAATACTCAAATTAAGTACGTTAATTTTTTTAAGTATGGCATAATTAAAAGCATCCAAAAACCATGACGTGTAAGACACTTGATTATTTGTGAAAACTCTAAAAATGTGTAATTCAGAATCCGGAGCAAACCCTAAGCATTCCTTGCTCGAAGCAATAACACCAGCTACAAACGTTCCATGTCCCAACCCGTCATCTAGTGTCTTTTCATTGGTCCAATTAGTACGTTCTTTAATTTTTCTAAAATGTGGATGTGTTTTTGAAAGTCCCGTGTCAAAAACGGCAACTTTTATGCCTTTTCCTGTAATTCCCATGTTCCATAACGCATCAGCTTGCAAGACTGCAGTGATTTGCCTAGGAATTGCTCTCAATAATCTACGGCTTGTATGACGGCCCGTTGCTTGCCAAAACTGATTGTTCTGAATTCGACGTAGACGCCAACCATTACAACCGGCACCTACACAATTAACAGGTTGCAAATAATCATTCGAATCAATAAACTTTAACGTTCTCAAAACCATTCGTTGAGCTGTGACCCTTTTAATTGATGGATGTTCACTTAATGCATCCACCCCAACAATTCTGTCCGAATCTTCAAGTATAACTACATCAAAATCGCTTGGGTAATCGCTTGCAGGGTTTTCTCTCGCCAGGATTCTCCATTTTCGAATCCCGGATGTATTTAACGCCGCGTTTATGTAACTGGCGCGTGCGTTATTTTTATAATAACCATTAAAAGTAACTATGAATTCGTTTTCGATTATTTTGGATGTGTATTCGACTTCCACCTTTTCCGTCGAGGTAAGGTTGCAACATAACGGTGATTCAAGATTATTTTCCACTGAATTTTTTTTATTGTCGGTGACTTCATTGCAGTAAATTAAACTGGGGCAAAACAGAACAACACACAGAATAAAGCATGCACACAGCCTCATTTCAGGTTTTATTACGAATTTGTTCACTTTACGTTAGGCTTTAATTTTCGTTTTCTGCGAATCATTTTAAATAATAACAATTATGTGCGCTATCAGGACATGTTACCATCGACATATTTTCTCTTTATCGAATTAAATACTAAACCATGATAATTATTTGGCATTTGGGCGAGTCTGGACTTTCAATTGATATTTTGATTGATAACAAGCTTTGACAGATGTCAGAAATCAAGCTTACCAACGTAGGGCCCCTAGATGGCATAGACCCTATCAATGGTTATTACTCACTACCACAGAACATAAACCTTTCTCACTACTTCATTCTAAAAAGTATTGCACCCAAGATGACTGGAAGGTATGGTGTTGTCACTCGAGTTTGATATGGGCGTCACGAAATGTTTTGCGGAGAGATGGCGCAGTAGGTACTAAAAAGACGTTTGCGCGTCAAATTTGAAATCCGCACGCAATGCTATTCTAACCTGACTTTGTTCATACTGTGATATTATACTGTCATAATTCAAGAATTATAAGAACATTATAGTGACAACTATTCTCGATCATATTTTCCTATAATTCATTATTTATTGCAATATTGAAAAGGTTAATATTTAATATAGCCTGAAAATTTATATCTTCACACTGATTATCACTGTAGCGGGCACTGTAGTTATTCAACTTCGGGAAAACGATTGTTAATGCGAGGAGGCGGTAAAACTTGGTTTTGATTTTCTTGGGAAATTCGAAAAAAAAAACAGATTTCAATGCACTCAGTTTTGACATCGATAAGACTCCAAAAGGCTTATTGCAAAGCAAAAATACGAAGAAAAAAAAATCGAAAACAAAATTGGTTCTGAAAGCAATTTGATGCGCCCAATTTGATGTTTATTATGTGCATGGGTCACGGTGGAATGCTACAGTTATAGAATGGGATGACTGTAAGGCATTGTAATTAAAAAAAGAAACATGAAAAAAATTGATAATTGACCCATATGAATCATACTTTATTGCTTACTCTGCATATTTCCTTAAACACTATAGAGTACTAATTTTTATTGCAATTATTTAGTGAAAGTAGGCAATAGCAGTAGTAAAGTATAAAGATGTAATCGAATTAGAAGACAACGAAGTAACTGCGCAATTTTATCGTAGAATTAATGCAGTGCTTTAATGTCATTTCGGTTAACAGTTGCCTACGAGGGTACCATCTACCTGCACATATTATAATTGTGTAACATACAAACCGCATAAGCACAAAATGATAAACGTAATTTAAAACATTAAAAATAGAACAGAAACAAAAATCAGTACATAATAATACATTAAAATTGTACTGTATTGACAAAAAATCTATGCGGACAGTCACTCTAGACATAGTGCATCTCTTTAACATTATAATTAGTAATAAAAACAAGTATTTTAAGTACTTCAAAAGTTTATTATTTACTTGTGTGCGGATAGCGATTATCTTACAAAATTTCAGAAGGGCTCCTGCCTATTACACAGATCACAATAAACATTGTATAATATTCATCTCAAACCTAAGATTTAAATATCAAAGGGTAGCTTGTATAAACCAGGATTAAAACACATAAAATACGTAAAAAAACATGAAAACATTAAAATCTACGTTAACTAATTTAGTACTTTTTTAGCATGTTAACTTAAGCACTAGACAAGCATTCCAATAACATATACTTGATATAAACATAAATTCATTAAAAAAATCTTTTAAATTATAAAATAATTAATGCGTTTTGCAAGTCTGCAAAAAATTATAATTAAACCATAAACCATACATGACTGCATGTCTGTACGCTTTGAATAAATACAAATGCAGCTTTCACTGAACAAGTAGTCACTATTATAGGTATTTGTTGTTGTCCTACTATGATGGCACGTCGACAAGGAAATCATAACACGGGGTCCTCGACCTGGTAATTCTGCCACTGCGATGGTGACATACAAGTTGCAGTTGAGGAATCAACGCATATTTTTGTGGTTATATGTGGCGATGCACACAGGATGATTGATAATATGATTAAGAATCTGAAAATAATAAAAAGTTCCTATAAATATGTGCCCAAAAACTCTTCATTACCGGGCAAGTTGCAGTCTACAGAAGTGGGAACAGTATTCTCTTCCATAGATTTAATTTCATAAGCAGCTTTTATGGACACATGTTTATAGAATTTACTCTCAAAGTTTTGTGTAAACTATTCTATTCTATCGTATTAAGAAAACACTTATTAGACCTTCATGGCAATTTAATTTTTGAAAAGCATATTATCTCGAAAATTGTTAGATTTAGAAATTTTCAACATGAGAACATGTTTTTGGGCAATTTTGTATGGAGAATAAAATTTTTTCAAAAAAAAGCTAAAATCTAAAATATGTAGAACATAATTACGTGACCCCCCCCCCCCCCCGTACGAGACACCTCTGGTGTTCTTATTCAAACCAAAATTATTACAAATACATGAATAACTAATTACGTGAATAATGCTCACATATGAAATTTTAAAATTTGAGTGCAATTACTGCAAAAGTTATCTACAAAAAGTGATTAGCCTGGTTTATTTTCAAGAAACTGTAACCCTATAATGAAGGGTTTTCAGGCCCATGTTTATGAGAATTCTTTCGATTATATTTAGATTCTGAATCTATCCTGAAAATTCGTTCCACATGTTATGAATCACACTGTATACCATTGCTTTGGCAAACGAAAATTGTGCAGACTTCATTTAAATGAAGTAAAGGGGCTCTTTTAACTTTTCCTTTATTCGTGTTGTTATGAATCCTAAAAAATATTGCAATCATTATGAGAAACATAATTAAATAGATATACCCAACTATTTAGAAATTGTAGAGTATGCTAAATTGTAGTTAATTTAGCATTAGTGTAATTTTAAATTAAACCAGCTTTTTCCATTGTAACATGTAGCTGCCTACTAAAATATGTAATATTTGACTACACCTGTTGGTTTATCGTCAATAAACACTACTATTACTACTACTACTACAGAGGATGTAGATTGTTTAAATTACAGCAAAAGGAAATTTTTATATGCTGTGATTATTATCAACAGTGATCGGAAGTACAATTCTTTTAACTGCCTGAAAATAATTAATTTAAGTATTTCTCAACTTCTTAACTGTGTTTTTACTAGTTAATTGTTATTCTACATACATATTTGATTAAAATTAAAACAGTACTTACTCGTCTTTAATTTTCTGCTGGTAGTCTGTCTTTTTACTAAGCTGAAGCTTCTACTAAATTGAGTTTTGTGAATTACATTGGTGTGTTAATTAATAAATCACCGAAGTATGCTTTTATTCGTTATTATTTTACTTTTTGAAGGAATCGAATTGTCTCGTCAACTGTCAGAACATTTCAGGAGGATTAGGTTAAAATTCACGGACGCTGTCAGAGAAATCTACCGTCACTGCTGCCCTCTCGCGGCAATACATTTGTGGGTCCCTCGCAAAACAACGTAAATATTAAAAAGTGAAAACACCAATATATATATATATATTAGCTATCCATGCATCTTGATTGCACCGCTAAATAATAAAGGTTTAATGTTCTGTGTAAATAATGCTCTGCTGTTCATGCAAACGTTTTGCGCGCTAAAAGGAAGTTTTAAAAATAGGTTATTAATTTAAATTGCATACATATCACATTTACATTGCTTACAGTTGCTTGCAACTATTTAAATCAAATGAGAAGCAGGTTTGAAAGAAGAGCAAATAAAATCAAAACTTTTCATGGTAACCGCCATTCCAGTGACATTAACTTCAGACTTATAACCCATACATTGAGTAAAAACGCAATAGATTGAGAAAAACTCAATGTATTGAGAAAAAAAATCAATATATTCAGAAAAAAACATTATATTGAGAAAAAACTCAACAAATTGAGAAAAAATTCAATATATGGAGAGAAAAACTCAATATGTTGAGCAAAATCTTAATATATTGAGTTATTTTTCTCAATATATTGAATTTTCTCTCAATCTATTGAGTTTTTTCCTCAATATATTGAGTTTTTTTTTTCTCAATACACTGAGTTTTATTTCTTAATATATTAAGTTTTTTCTCAATATATTAAGTCTTTCTCAATATATTGTTTTTTCTCTCTATATATTGAAAAAAAAACCAATATATTGAGAAAAAACTCAATATCTTGTTCTTTTCTCTGTATATTGAGAAAAAAAACAATATATTGAGAAAAAACTCAATGTCTTGAGAAAAAACTAGATGTATTGAGAAAAAAACTCAATATATTAAAAAAAAATGTAAGAATGTTTTGATAATGATTTTGGTGATCTTCACATACTGAATTGTTTATGTTTTGATTTTGTATGACAAATTGACTTATGTAAAACTGTGTCAGTAATTAACATCAATAAAAAAAAACTATTATTTACTTTGATTCATATTTAAAAATCAATTTTCAGCTTTTAGCGGATAAACATCCACCCTCGGCCATCATCACTAATGATCTTTTGTATTTTTCAAAAATTTACAAATTTCAACTTTAAAATCGGTATGAACATGTTAAATGGTTAATAGGGACAACTGTCTGTTGAGAAAATACCTATGGGGGTTTCCTTTTTGTCATTTACCTGAACAGTGTAATTGAATAATTGCCAAAAAATCATATTTTTCTTCCGGTTTACATTATATTCGTCTATTTTACGATGGCTGTTAATAATACTTATAAGAATGATGTACTTAAGATTATTTTTGTTTAATTATACCTTAACACAGGTACTAATTGTTCATCAACCCTTCTACACAACCCTCATTTATAATATTGAAAAACATCTGTAAAAAAACGAAAATTTTCAAAAAATATGTGTTTTAAAAATTTTCAATATTTTCAAAATTTTAGATATTTTCGTTATTTACGAAAATATCAAAATTTTCAAGATTAAAAACAAAAACTATTCAAAACTTCTAAGGTACATATGCTTAAAACAGAGAAAAGGAAAATACGTAGCAGGCTTGCGCGATGAAGGTCTCGTGGCGATTGCCCGTCAGTTTTTTTCTTAATTTACGAGTATTGACTATTTCTTCGCAATATATTGAATTTTCTCTCAATATATTGAGTATTATTTCTGAGCGCCATCGTAGTAATAAGGCGACAAAGACAGAATTTTTGTGAAAATTATTGCATATGGTTCAAGGTAAGATGTTTGTCTCTGGGTGGGTATGTGCAGCTCGTATCGTCCAAATGGATAGCCGAATTTCGAAGCGCTTTGGAGTTCAAGGGTATATCAAAAAGAGAAAGTAAGCCTTAAAAACGAAATTTGATATATAGGTTTATGGATAGGTTACAATTTCCATCTGACGCCTTCTATGAATTTTTGAAAATCGAATAATAAACAGAGAATAATAAAACATTTTGGTTTAACCTAAATTGCTCATAAAAAATGGGAGGTAATTTTACCCCGGGTATCTAATTTTTTGTAGGCGAATTTGTCCCACCGTTTTGTTAAATCTCAAAGAATCTTTTTCAAAAACCAAAACATTGATTTTTTTTCTCATATACTTAAGCAAAATGTTTGTTATTATAAGACTTAAAAAATTGTAACTACAATATAATTTACGTATTTATTTTAATTAGTACTTAATTTACATGCTAAATTTAATTAATATTTAATCCTTTGCATATATGTATTTTCCACGCATGTGATTAGGAAGGGGGACTATTTGCGGACAAGGGACTTGTCCAGGTATTTCACAAATACAATGTCTATCGCATCCTACACCAAAGTTGGCAGGATTATCCTTTTTTTCTTTTGCTATTGCTTCAGCTTCAAGAATTTCTCTGTAAATACATAGGACGGTATTAACACTAATTTTACATCAAATATTGAATTTTTCATACTTTGTTTTTCCAACAACTTTCAATAAATGTTCATGTATATCTTCTTTCGATTTATTATCACAATCAATGAGCATCTGTTTACCGGTTTCTAAAAGAAGAATTTGTTTAAATTGAAATGCACAGTTTATGAACATCCGACATACCATAAAAACATCTAACAAATGGCGAGGGAGTCATATTTTTGAATGTGGCTATCTGCACATTGGGATTTTTATACTGAATCTGAGGTAAATACCAAAATACAAATTCTCTGTAAAAAGTAGCATGTTAAGAACTTAAAAAGTAAGTCACGTAACCTCATTTACTTGGTTCCTTGATGGTGGGGTCCAAAAATATTATAATTCACTGTAAATATTTTTATTTCGTCTTTTAGAACTAATTTTCCCGCCTCTAGATATCGTAATGTTCTTCGAATTGGAGCTTTTCCTTTCATGAAAGGCATTTTTAATACTATAAAAATTATCTAACCTACAAAGCGATTGTTTTGCGGTTAGATTGACTAAAGTAGCGCCATCTTGAAATACTTTCGATACTTAAATCTAAATGGAATACGGGGCGCTCTTCAAAAGTTCAAATTAATTTTGTCTACTGTCCATACTTGCAGTACAGGAAAGCATTTTTATTACATACAAATACATGTTTTAGACTCAGAAACTGTTTTTACAAAATGTCTGTTGCTGCGTGCGTGCACTGTTACAAAAGAATCAAAACTTGGTATGTTTTGTTACCATTTTTGTCTGAAGCAAAATTTAGGAAATCTGGGAACGGTTAGCTAATAGAAAAAATATGGATTACGAGATTTTGACAGAAATACACGTTTTGGACCCCCAGGAATTCAAAAAATGGGTAGGATGATCTGATTTCAATGAGCTTCAGAATGTAGGGGGTTTAACAAAATAAGCTTTGAGCAAAGACCAAGCTTTTTACTTTTAAATTAAGTTTTCTTCGTAGTACAGCAATATGGACGGTTTACGCCATTTTTTGAATATTGGTAAGTCATACCAAGTACTTCTATCAATATTTTGTAAAATTATCGTTGAGAGTTCTATTTCTTTAGGTGTCCGCAGTATTCAACCATAGGGATTTTAAACATTCTCATATAGAACCGTCACTAGAATTAAAACTCAGTAAACAACACTTCTTTCACTATATTGACGTTTTGAAAAGTCGAAGTACATTTTTCACATCAACTTCAGTAATTAATCAGTGCCAGAAACAGGCGCATGAACGGAAAAAAATTACGTTTCAGTTTTTGGTTACGGTTCAAATTTTATTAAAATTCGGTTATGTTTTCCAGCTACTAAAAACTTTGGTTTTGATTATCGGTATTTTTACTTTCCCATACCTTCGGTATAGGGAAGTATTGATTTCATGAAAATTTTCGAAGTCAAGATTTTAACGGAAATACACGTTTTAAGACAAAGAACCCAAAAAAGTGGTTTTAAAAAATATCTGTCTGTGGGTGAGCACAGGATCTGAGAGAACAGCTTAAGGCTAATCGTAAAAGTTTTTACCGAACTCTCTAGCTGCAAAATGGCGGCCGCTACAAGTTTTGGAAAATCTCGACCTTAACGCCTATTTACTCAAAAAGTAGTTATCTGATCGGAATCAGCTACAACTTGTTTGAGGGCTCTTTGTGAGTAGTATATGATTAAGTAAAATTAATCTCAAAATCCGAAAACAATCGCAATAGCGCTGCTTTAAATTTTTGAAAAAAAAAATTTTTTCAAAACCTGCCCCATGATTTTTTAAAAACTTATAAACCAATAGAGCTTGCAGTGAACTACAAATTTGTTTTTTACTATTCTCCCGAATTATATTGACGCATTCCAAGAATTTTTGAAAAATTTGAAATTGATTAATTATTATTCAAAAATGTAAACGCCGATCGTTGTAAACTTTTATTAATTAGATGGACTATTTAAAGTTATTTATTAGGATAAACAAGAATTTTCAACTATTTTAAAATATAAGAAAAATAAAACGATACTTTTTTAATACCAACAAAGCGTTTTCTAGCAGTTACGTGATTTTAACTACGCTTATCAATTTGAATTAGCTCTAGTCGAAAAATATATTTTTCATCTTTGCATATTTTTGATAACTTTAAATAAACCATTTACATCAATTTTTAGTCCGAAATCCGAAATCAGATGTAGGTCGGGTGTTCCGTTTCTTACTATTCTTATACAGTTAGCCACATCGTAGGGTTGCCTATATAAATTGTTAGAAGTCTATTATTCAGTGAAATGCTTGTTTTCTTAGAAATCTAATATTATACATTTTAACAAATCGTGCACACGAAATCCCATTTTTGGCGATTTCATACCCGACTATTACTGGAACAACGAGAAAGGTGTAAAATAATACGAAATAAAAAATAAAACTCCATATATGTAACTTTATATTTGGAATAATATTAATAATAAAATGATATTTTTAAAGGTAATAAATGTTACTTCATTTAATAAAAAAAATCACACATATACCAATTCTTTGGAAAGATGAATAGAAAGAGCAACCTAAGTTACAGAAAGGCATTGCATGCTTATATAAAGAACATATGGGATTAATTGGGGCGTACGATTTATTAAAGCGCAAATCGTACGTCATCAAATAGAAAAATTGATCAATATATAAAACAGTCTTAATTGCACCAAAACGTAAGAAAAAGTAAACAGTAAGACAACTTGATACCGACACATACATGGCAATTCTCTAATGTAGTAGGTATTTAGTATAAAATTTGTAAGATTTTGTGTTTCTGTGCAAATTCTGAAAAAACGGAATACAAACAGTACAGGCTATTACAATGTATAATGTGCAGTACATTATTGTCCGCAAATTTGCCTGCAAATTTCACAAATTTGCGCACAATTACTGGATTATGTTGTATATACAAAAATCTCTAACAAAACTTGCACCAAACGTACAAATTCTGTTAAAGCGTTCATAATGTTAGTTTTATTTACTATACAATATGCTTGTTGCAACCTTAATGTCTACACATACTGAGCATTTTTCACAACTTTTACTACTTTTCCACTGGTTGGCACCAAATCTATTAATAACAATATTAATAATAATAATAATAAATGCGTCAAATATTTCTTAAACATACAGAGTGTCTGATTTATCATTAAATGACCCACCAAAATCTTAAAAAAAATATTTTTTTTTATAATTATCTTCATTCTCAACAACTTCTTTACTTAATTTTCTTTTTAAGAAAGATCACATTTATATGCACCAACAATGTTGCCACATATTATTTTCTGCTGAAATAGGAGAAACATATCTTCCAACACTGTTTTCTAATAAACGCCATATTTGTTTACACTAACAGTGTTGGCAGAAATGCAAATATATCTGGCAACACTGTTAGTGCATTATATGCAGCATATAAATCCCATCTTTAGTAAAGGCACTAACAGTGTTGCCATATCTGTTTTTCCCCTATTGTATCACGAAAAGTATATCTGGCAACACCGTTAGTGCTTTTAATAAACGCCATATTTGTATACACTAACAGTGTTGCCAGAAATGTAAATATATCTGGCAACACTGTTAGTGCACCGATTTATATACAGCATATAAATCCAGTCTTCAGTAATGGCATTAACAGTGTTGCCATATCTGTTTTGTCCCCTATTGCATAACGAAAAATATATCTGGTAAGACTGTTGGTTCATATAAATTGGTCCTTTTATATGATGAATCAGACTAACTGTACAAACAAATTTATCCTGTAGCACAATTATAATCAATTAAAAAGTGCGCTCGAATGGAGACAAAAGGCCAGAACTAGAAAAGTGCTACAAAGTAAAAAAGTGATGTGACTTTCGTCAATTGTTCGCATCGAGCGCAATTTCCAATGGAGGATTAGATTTAGGTAGTAAACCAACCAAAACAAGATGCATCAAAATAGCGTTCATATTAATTGTACCTAATTTATTGCTATTTTGAACTTGTACATTACGTTTTCACATAGAATGGAAAGGGGAAGAGAAAACGAAAACGGAATCCAATCTAATCTAATAATTGTACTTTTTTCGGTTTTGATACTTTGTTAACTTGTCTCTCGTTACAAAATGCCACTGTTCCATCTTAAAAACTCACATTCCCAGCCTCAATGATCAAAATACAAAATTCAAAAACATATAATAATATTGACACTATAACCATTAACAAATCCCTATCTAACAGTTTTCTTAATCTGTTGTTGCAAAAATTAAGTCATGTTACCAGTTAGCCATTCCCGGTTTATTTAGAGTCATAAAATATATCTGACAAGACGATCCACTTTTGGCGCTCGAGAAAAAGACCTTATCATTCCTTTCACATAAAAACTTCAGTCGCTGAGCTTTTTTGTGCATAAAGACTCCGTCTAAATGTCCTGATTCTACTGATCGGATTTCTATAGCTTTATTTCCCCAACCCATTATTTGACCTGTTCCTATATAAGCTACAGATGTAGGCATCTCTCCCCACTGAAACAACAAGAAATCCTTTAATACGAGATTGTGGTTCGAACCTCGCTTCGGGTGGGCACTCGAACATTTTTTTCTTACCTGAAGTATCACATTTTTCGAAACTCGTCCGTATGTGTTAACATACACCCCTTCATTATCATAACATAGCAAAAGCTGCATTCCATTACTATTAGGTAAAGTAACTATGCAATGTGGAGTTATTGCACCTTGTGTCTAAAAAAAAAACAATTTAATTACACAATTCTTTGGCAAGTAAAAAGTAATGCATAATGTCTGTAACCTGGTAAATATTATTTCTATGAAAAAATAGCTTTAATAAAAGTTTATTGAACTTCAGTATAAACTTTGTCGATGTTCAATTTTTTTATGTTTCGTTATTTTTATATGCAACTAGGAAAATTTTGAACTTCAAGATACTCATTCACAAATTTAGTGATAGTCCAGTCATCATGTCGCAAATAACTCAGGATTGGCATTTTTTTTGCTTAAACACTTTATTTGGGCGTCAAAAAAAACAGAATCATTATATACCAGTTAGACACTATGCGTTATTTCACTAATCATCAAATCAAATTTGATACTCACATGCTTAGGCAAATAAATATCATAAACACTGGCAGAATCTAGATCAACAGCATGGAAACCATCAGCGCTGCCGTATATCACCTTAAGACGTGTACCTTCCTCGACAGTTAAGTCAACAAGTAAAGGTCGATGCGTTAGTTCGGCGAAAGATTTGAAAGCCATAAATTTGTGATATGGTTTTGGTGCCCACGCGTATATTTCAATGCTGTCTTTTAAGGCTATGACCAGGAACTTGATTCTTTCATATTTTACTATTTTAAAATGCACTGCACCTTGAAGGTCTCCCACGTTTATCCAACCGTTTCTACGTTCCACTTGCTGTAAACATTAAAATGTACATGTAGTTCTTTAAAATTACTCTTAACATAAAAATTCTTGCTACATAGGCTTTTTTGAAATGGAGTCGTTTAGTTGAGGGGATAGAAGTTGATTAAAATGAGAGAAACTCGGGAAATTTTATCTAAAGATAATCTGCGAAGAAATGGCTTTTCAGACACCGAAAAAAGCCAAAAAATCGGTTTTTGTTTTTTACCTATATATATTTCGGGACATACTCTGTGGTTACAACATATTTACAATAATAAACTATGTATATATCCAAAGCATATTCTACAGCTAACAGCTATCTACCCGATTCCCGCACGCCAAGCCTCCCTGTTCCATGCCTGATCCTCTTCTAGATTTCTACTTGCCATTGCCTGCCTGATTCCCTCATTCCAGGAGCGTCGTGGCCTTCCTCGTTTTCTTTTTCCTGGTGGTTGCCACTGGAATATCTTCTTGGGTAGTCTATCCTCTGGCATTCTCAGTAAATGTCCAAACCACTTTAGGCTCCATTTCTCCACTCTCTAGATTATTGTTTCATCGGCATCCATTCGGTTTCGGATTTCTATATTCGGAACATGATCAATTCTGAATACTCCGGCGCTCCTACGCAGGTAATCCATTTCAACGGCTGTCAGTTTTCTTTTTATATCAGCATTCATACTCCACACTTCACAGCCGTAGGAGAGCACTGATTCAACCATTGTTTGCCCTATTCCTTTTTTAGTCTTTATGGATATGTTTTTATCCCACCAAAGGAGATTTAAAGCTTCAATGATTTTCCTGCTTTGTTGAATTCTATTTTTTATTTCAAAAGTTCCTAATCCATCTTTATTAATTTGCGCACCCAGATATTTGAATTGATCCACTTGTTTTACTTGTACGACATCATTTATCATTACCTCAAATTTAACTTCCAAATTGGCTACAAAGTACTCAGTTTTTTGTAAACTTACTTGTAATCCCCATTTCTTATATTCATTGTATGTACAATCTTTTTATCATAAATTCAAGATCATACGCGTCCTGGGCTAACACCACCTGGTCGTCCGCAAAACTTACTGTGAAGAGTTACTCGTTGTTTATAGGGATACCCATTCCCATGCAATGCCTCTTCTAGTTCTGAAGAGTTACTTCTACATAGATATTAAACAGTAGCGGAGACAGGCTACAACCTTGGAGGAACTGGAGAGTTGTCTTCCAATTTTTACATATGATACATTATCTTCGTATAATTCTTTTATAATTTTGATCAGATGGGTACTAGTCTTCATGTGTTGCAGTGCTTCCCAAAGTTTACATCGCGGCACTGAATCGTATGCCTTTTCCAAATCAATAAAAGCCATATGTACTTCTTCTCCTGTTGAAATTTTCTTTTCCACTACTTGCTGCAGTATAAATAAGTTATCCACACAAGATTGACCGGATAAATCCACTTTGCTCTTCACCAATTCGTTCGCCAATGTCCGTTCTTAGTCTATTCTGTAGTATTCTCCCAAACAATCTACTAAACGTGCCGGTAACACTTAGACCTCTGTAGTTTCCCGGATCTTTCCTATTCCCTTTCTTAAATACTGACACAATATACGATGTTTTCCATTGTTTGGGGATTTGGTTCTTCTTCCAACAGGCCTCCATCAATGGTGCCGTTCTTTCCCACAGTATTTCTCCTCCATACTTAAGTAGCTCTACGGAGACTCCCCCTGGAACAGATCGTCCATTTTTCATTCACATCACATTAGTTTTAACCTCTTCCGTGGTAATTTCCACTCTGTCATTATTGTTCTCTTCCTGGTCTAGTTGTATACTTTCCAAATATTCTGGTCGCGTCTCTGTCAACAGATCTTCGTAATACTTCTTCCATTTTTCTATAGTAATAGGGTTATTAACCATGTCGCTATTGTTTACTTTCATTGTTTTTATGCTCTTCCATACTTCAGTAGATCTTGCACCGCCAATTAAACATTCGATTTGATTACATTTCTGTTCCCAAAATTTATTTTTTTCCTCTTATTCTTCTTCTGACTTCTCTGTTCTTATTTTTGTATTCTTCTCTATTTTCATTTGTTCTACAATTCATCCATTTGTGATATAGTTTGTTTTTTTTAGAAATCAACGCTTGTATATCTTCAGTAAACCAGGCGGTTGTTGTCTTTTTTTAGTTTTGCCATTTTCTCCCAATGCTTCCATTGCTGTGTTATGTATGGCCCTCTTATGGACTGGTTTTCATCTTCAATATTACCGACTACTGCCACTTTCCCTAATTCTTCTCGTAATCGATTCTTATAAAATTGTCTAATACTTTCTTGCTGTAGCAGATATAATTTGTATTGTTTCTCTGTAGTACGCGTAGTTATTCTCTGTTGTTTATCACACGTTGTTTTCTTACACGTCAATTTTTCGTAAGGCCATACTAATCTGGCCATTAGTAAATAATGATCCGAGCCACAGTTGGCGCTTCTTTTAACGCAACAATCATATGTTTTAAATTTTGAGTTCTGTTTGACAATGAAATAATCGATAATTGACTTTTGTTGTAATGACAGTCTTTCCCAGGTATACTTGTGTATGTTTTTGTGGTTGAAATAAGTATTTACTATTCTGAGGTTATTTTGTTTGCAGCATTGTTTTTTACCTGTAGGTTTTAATTCTCGAAACTTTAGAATTCTTTAGGAAAACTTTTTATGTGATGGAATATTTCAAGTTTAGCAAAACGATCATTAAGTTCATTTTTACCTTCCTCGCTAGAGGAAGTATGTAGGTACTGCGCGACGTTCAGTTGAACTAACGATGTTTTTACATATTTTCCAAGTTTTAAGAATCTCAATTTAATCAATTCTTTCTCTCAGATAACTAATATTCCCATGGTAAGGATCGAATTTAGAAATTTCTATTTGCTATGTTTAATTGAAAAAATTTGCATTCCCTATTATTTTACAGGCATCTCTAAACATTCTTAGTTTCACTGCCAGAATGGCGAAATTTTTATAAAACCCCATTTTATAAACTTCTGACAACTAAAAATCTCAAATTAGGAATGACAATACCTGATAATTTTAATACCTGGAAATTACCTGTGCCCAATAATTACCCGTTACCCGATAATACAACAAGTTTAAATGGCAAAGAACATTATTGGGAAGAACAATATTGTTTTATTGATTTTAAAGGCAAGTGTCTTTGTCAAAACGCATGTGCATCTCTAGTATTTTTCAAATTTTGTGTTATGCCCTTGGGAGGAAAAAATGCATCAACATTAATGGGGTTTTATTAATTGAATTTAAATAACAATTACCACTTTCACTTTTTTGACGGGTATAATGAGTAACAGTAACATTACTAGATAACTGGTATTTATGAAGTAACCGGTAGTTTTCGGGTAATTATCGGGGAACAAGTAATTTTCGGGTAACAGGTAATTGATTATTCTACCCGGGTAGGATATTACGGGTACTACTCAGGTACCCATTGTGATTTCTATTTCAAATATCTTGTTATTTTATAAGAAAAGTCTTATACTTTCCAAAAATACTTAAGGTATTTTAATAATTCAATTCAAACACTTTTTGCAAAGTACAAAAAAATCTTTATATGGAACATCTTTTTTACTTTTGAGTAGCAATAATAATTTAATAAAAAATACAAGTATAGATTAACAAAATTTGTAAATATTTGAGAGGTATTTTAAAAACATCTTAGCTTGTTTTAATTATTTGATATTCATAAATATTTAAAATATAAATATTTTTGATTCAGCTATTTTTAAATATCTCAGATATTTTTAATTATTATTTATTAGTATACATATGT
Source organism: Ctenicera cuprea (assembly GCA_958336395.1). NCBI lineage: Eukaryota > Metazoa > Arthropoda > Insecta > Coleoptera > Elateridae > Ctenicera > Ctenicera cuprea. Next base: position 59,219,155 of record OY284487.1, read on the forward strand.
TAATCGTGGTACATTTTACGAGGTAGTTAGGAATCATTAAAAATATCTTCGATATTGATATCGTCCTTGAAATAATTCCTTAAATTTTTAAATTAAAAATATCTCCGAGATATTACAAATAATTAAAATATCTCGAAGATATTTCGAAATATATTTAATTGCCCAATTATCTTTGAATATATACATATTTGAAAATTATTTGTTTAATACTTACAAGGTTTTAAAATAAAAGAATATTTTAAGCTTTGTGCCTCCGACACATCTGCTAACAGCGAGCAGCTGCAGGTTGAAACGCGAACGCAGCGCATAAGACGTGGGATGAAAATATTAGTTGTTAATGAGGAAAAACATAAATGAATTTTTAACCGAGGTTATGCCATGTAATTTGACTTAGCAACAGCACAAACTTTATAGATGGCACTAATTTTGAAATATCTTAGATAGTCGACAATTCCTTTACTTTAAAATATCTAAAGAAAAATAACATTCAAACATCAAAGATAGTGAGAAATTAAAAGTATTTTTTCGCCGACCTTGTTAAAAAATAGGCATGGACCCTCATTTTGTGGTCGAACGTGGACAATTGCTGCTTAGCTAGACCAAGTAATTTTGCCTTCCGGCGGGAAACAATGTGATTTTGTCTCCCGCTTTTAAATGGTTACCATGAACGCCAAAGGCAACTTACTTGCAAAAGTAGATTTTTACATAACTGTCAAATTAAAATAATTTAATTTAGATTAATTTAAATGAATGTTTTTAATAAATTTCTAAAGGTCGACGAAAAAATTATATGTGAAACTCGGGAAGAATGTATCATTTTTTTCCCTTGTGACACAAATAACAATTAAAAAGAGCTAAAACATTTTTAAATATTACAAAACCTCTTTTTATAAATAGACGAAAAAATAATTATTGATAAATAAAATTATGTAGATTTATACTTTTACTTTGCCAAAATTTGTTGCAACCAAAAAATATCGTTTCAATTTGACTTGAAATTCTATCAGCCTTAATATTCTTATTACATCCATTACGAGAACAGAATTCTAATTTTACTGTTCAATTTTAAATCTAACTGTTGAGAAATTTTTAATTTTCCTATCATTTTCATATACACCTTCAGAGACTATTTTTTCGAAGTGCAGTAATATGGCAACTTTTTAAAAGCTTCACGAGTTCAACCATGTTTCTTGAATATACTTTTATAAAACAAAATACTTACATCACTCAAACCATCAGTTCGAAGAATCTTACTCTTCAACCAGCTGAGGTAGTAAACTCGTACACGATTCTTTTTTCCAGAAATAGTGACGAGAATATTCTGTCCTTCGAGCACCTCCATTTGTTGAAAACGTCTCCTCGAAATAAGCTGATAAACCTTTCCTTGACCACTACGATCCAACAACATTAAACCATGTTCGGTACCAATCAGCAAATTAACACCTAAAACAGGACAACTGTAATCCGACCCCACTTTTAAAATTTTTATATACTAACCCCACAAGGCAGCGCATAATATTTCGCTATTAAATCGTTTTTTATATTTCCTAATTTCAGGCGTATCAGAAGACACGTCATGCGAGGTGGGTGTGACGTTAACGTTGACGTGAGACTCCCGTCTCGACTGTGCTGAGCCGGCCCCAAACCCAAACGTAAGGAACGATCGCTGTTTCTGTTGCAAGGCAAGAGCATGTGCATTAAGGGGGGTTGATTTGTTAGGAGAGGGGGTTGCTTGGGTGGACATGGCCTGTCGATACTGAAAGAAAAACAAATTAAAATTCATTCGTAATTTGTCTATTACAGATTTTTTATTGATAAGTCGGCTACTTTTACGAAAATTAGTAGCTAAATTTGTACAAACATACAGAAAAATTAACTAAAAGCCAACTATAAAAGATGTAAGTTTAATTGCACTTATAGAACTGGCCTTTGAAATGCACCATCAGATAAAAATAAATAACGATGGCGTTGTGTAACAGTAACATTTGGCTAAAAGCCCACTGGCTGTGAAAGGAGAGAGCTCTTTTAATATTAAGTGCTTGAGAATCAATAAAAATGGTAATTTAATACTTTTTTTAAACATGCACAGTAAAACTTGTATTTGAAAGTCTATTTTTAAAATACCAATCAATCACTTTGCATTTTTATAAAATCAAGAAAGCTACACTAGAATATCGTAACATGCAAACTGGTATATCTATTTGCAGGATATACATAACACCTAAAATTTGTATGCCAAAATGTTGATTGTCTAGTTTTGTGATATTTAAAACTTCACAAGAACTTGAAATTATGGAGGAGACCTTGCCAAATTTGTAAAATATTTCTTGGTTTACGTTACTTGGATTGAAAGTTATACTTACGATGTTATCAATAAAACAATTTTATTTAGATAATTTTGTAGGACCATTAACCATAGTAGAAACAGGCCCTGGAACGGAGGGGGTAGAAGAAGGGGAAGTTAAGTGGCGACGGAATCCAAAGAAAGAGGGAGTCAACTTGTTACTTATCATATTTCCGAAAGTCTTTTTGTATCAATGTTTTACGTGCTGACAACAGTAATTGGCACTACTCGTAGCACTCGACCAATAACGAACCAAATAGCAAATTGTGTGGCCAGTTTATAAATTTTTATTTGAAAATTTTCAAAAAATTGAGAATATTTTTTATTTCGTAGTTTAAATCTTTTTGAAAATTCTCAAGCACAGTAACACTGTGCATCTACACAGCAATTACGATACCACATTTGATCATGACCTGTCAACTTGTTTTTGAGTAGTAGGTGTTAAAAGTCAAAATTATCAAAAAGTTCGTGGAGGTGCAAATCATCCGTCAAAATTTAACAAAATCGAAAATTTTCATGAAGTTAATATTTTCCTATTATAATGAAAGTATAAGAAGGTAAAAATCCCATGAAGAACCAATAAAAACCAATAAAGAATCAAAACAACTGAAATGTGGGGAAGAAAAATATCAAGAAAAACGGCGAAGAATCAAAAGACAAAGGTAAATGAGAGAAAATAGTATCAGGAATAGATAATGCAAAAGGGCAAGCAGTTTGTGTAAAAAAGCGAAAGTTGTAGAAAAAAATTCTACACAAGAATTAAAATGGAAATCACAACTGAACAGGAAGAAAAAAACTCCTAAAGAGAGAGGAAAGAAAATTGGAAAACGGGAGGGTTAAAAAGAAAATAATGAAAAGGAGAAAATAGCAAATAGAGACAGAATGAGAGAAAGCGGACAGTCAATATTACAATTTACTTTCGGCTTAGATCGCGTCGTCATTTGGGAACTACACCCAGCATAATTAGCTAAGGACCGACCTGTAGCTTGTCTGCCTTTACAAGCATTTGCTCTAGAAGTTTGAGCCATATTTGTTCGTAGGCCCTGCCTGCCTAAACAGGGCCGTGTGCCTAGATTATTTAAACCTTGGGGCGGACAAGGATTTGATCTTAATGTATTTTGTTTGCCAGGACAATAATACTTAATCGGTTTATGCCTGTTAGCTGTTTGTGAACCCATACAAACTAACGTTTCGCAAGACATTGCAGCTTACATCTTCAGAGTGAAGATGCGTTTTAAAATGTCTAAAACACAGGAAATGAACGTAAATGAAGAGTAAAATTCTGAGAAATTCCATTCAACTGTTTCAAACAGTCATGGAAGCAAAAATGCTATTATTTGATTGTTTGTTGGTAAATTGAAATACATTTTTTTGGGCTGTTTCAGAGTGAAATAAAAGTATCGAATATCAATGCCACAGCCTTAAATAATAACTACAAAAACAAGTTAAATGCAAAAGTTGTTTGGTAGATGGTTCCGCATCATAGTAAATCAATTTCACTTATACAGGGTGTTTATTCTTCATGGTACAATAACCAACTTTGTTATTTTATAAATAGAACACCCTGTATATTATTACATTTTTTATAGCAAAATTTAATTCTTATTATCCAATCAATACAAATTATCATATTATTTGATAGCCCTCAATAAATATAATCAAGTTATGTAAACATATTTTTGGAAATATGAAAATTGTAAATATACTAGCGGCTCAAAGTTTTAGACATTTTCAAAAAATTATTTGTCAAAAACTGCCTACACCACTTTTTTAAAACTTTCTAAGCCGATAGAGCTTGCAATGAACTACATATTTGTTTTTTTACTAATCTCCTACATTTTATTCCCAGGCCCTCCAGAAATTTATGAAAATTTTGAAATTGACACGTTTTTAGAAAGTTACGTGATTTTTACACCTAGCTCTAATAAAAAAAAATACTTTTCATATTTGCATATTTTTGATAACTCTATAAATAGAGCAGTTATAACCATTTTTGATCCAAGGTCCTGAGCGTGTTACCTATCGCTTTTACGCAGTTGACTAGATGTAAATTTCCATCACTTCTTGACGCAAGAATATTTAAAACGTAAAAAGTATGGGAAAGTACCGGTAACCTGTTTTGCCCATTTTTAAAATAGACACAATAACCCTGCTGAAAAGTGGAAAAAATGTCATAAGGCATTTAAAAAAATGCAACTTTATTCATAACTCAAAAACAAAACATGGGAAAGAAATAATAGGAGCCACAGAGCTACTTGAAAAGTTTAGTAGTTTTCAATTTTTTTTGAATATCTAGTAAGCCCGAAATATTTTAGAAAAAACAAATAAGACATTAAATTAGTCACAAAAATCTGCAAATCTTTCTCTATTTAATCAACTTTCTATCTCTTATAGTTTCCAAGGTCTCCATACAAACAATGGAAAAAAACTCCCCCTATTAGTCACAATTTCCTGCATGTTCAGTATGATCAGATGATTAGATAAGGGTTGGCCTGACAAACAAAATTAGATCAGAATTTACGCCATGTAAACCATAATAAAAAAATTTTTTTTTGCATGTCAGTTTGTGACTGCATGAGGGGGGAGAGACGTGTAGCCCCACTAAATATAAAATGAGTAATTCTTCTTAAGCAGAAGTTATATATTGTTTACCGTTTTAATAAAGGGTTAGCAATTTTTTATTTTCAAAACTTCATAGAGGGTTCCACCGTGGAATTATGGTATTCAGCAAAAACCAAATTGCAACTCATGTTCGGCTCTATACGACTACAAAGTTTAAAAAACAAAGTATTGTCAGTTTTAAGAAATATTATTTTGAAAATTTCAAATATTTGGAATTTACAGTAGGTACTTTTTAGATACTTCTATACTTGGTGGGGCACCACCAAGTATAAAAGTATCTAAAAATTAACTTTAGATTTTGGTTCTACTGGTCATGATGAGCAACTCTGCTTAAGAAAAAAATATTTATCAGATCCCAATTAATAAATAAAGGGGTACCCATTTTAATTTTCAAAAATTCATAGAAAGCGCCAGTGAAATTATAGCTTTCGGCAAAAAATCAAATTGTAGCCAATCTTCGGTTCTGGCGGCCTACAAAGTTTTAAGTTTTTTTGGTGTGGGCAGTTTTTGTAAAATATTTTTAGTAATTTTCAAAATTTTGGAGAATTGCAATTGTTTTCAGAGTTTCAATATTAATTTTATTTCATCGTATACCACCCGCAAAGTGCTCTTAAACAAGATGTAGTTAATCCCCACCAGACAACTACTTTTTGAGTAAATGGGCGTTAAAGTCGACATTTTTTCTAAACCTAGCGGCTGTTATTTTGAAGCTAGAGAGTTCGGTAAAAAAGTTATCAATTTGCATTAAGCTATTCTCTCAGAGCCTTTGCTCAAATTTCCAAAATGTATTGTTGGAAATAAACGCTGCTAAAAAACATGTGTAACTTCCGCTTCCTGTTTTGGATTTTTTTGAAAAGCTTAGAACTATAATTTTTGATAAGCCTCTTCATTTAAAATTTCATCAAAATCAGTTCAGTACTTTTGCCTTTAAGAAGCGTCATACACCCCCCCTCCCACACACACCTAGAGACAGACCTTTCTTAAAAACAATTTTTGTAGCTCCCTTGAGCCCCAAAAAGTGTATTTCCGTTATACACTAATTTTGAAAATTTTCATTAAATCACTACTTCCATATACCAAAGGTATGGAAAAGTAAAAAGGTATTTTTTACTTTCCCGTACTTCTATTGAAGTATGGAAAGTGATTTGTTTTCATGCATATTTTTAAATTTCAAATTGTATCAGAAATACACGTTTTGGGGTCCCAGGAACATTAATAAATTTTTTATAAACACATTTTTGAAATATTGAAAACATAGCGGTGTAGTGAATTTAAAGGAAACGCAAACAGTTTTTTCCAGAATGCAGTATCTTCAAAACTAAGGCCGCTAAAAAAATTTTGACTGTAATGCCCGATTACTCTAAAATAAAAAATACAATCAATACAAACTGTCATATTATTTAATGGCCCTTATTAAGTATAATTAAGTGACCTAAAAATATTATTCGAAACACGAAAATTGTAGAAATGCTAGCTTCTCAAAACTTTGGACATTTTCAAAAAATTATTACTATTCTCCTACATTTTTCTCTGACGCCCTCCAGAAATTTTTGAAAATTTGAGATTGATTTATTTTTTATTCAAAAACACATACGGCAATCGTTATAAACATTAAACAGTTTAGTAGACGCTTTAAAGCAGTTATTAGGATTAACAAGAGATTTCAACCATCTTAAAAATTAAGAAAAAAAAAACGATAATTTTAATATCAACAACGCGTTTTCCGTAAGTTACGTGAATTTAACTATGTCTATCAATTAGCACTAGTTAAAAATATATTTTTTGTTCTTTGCATATTTTTGGTAACTCTTTAAATGAAGTGTACAAAGTTGTGTGTGCAATATCTAGCTAGCGCCTTTACGTAGCCGTGCCGTACCAATGCCTTGAATTGGGAGTGGGTAGCTTGTACCCGGTGTAGATGACTAGATCTAAATTTCAATCACTTATTATATACTTTACTATACTATACTGTACTTTGAACAAACATTTTCTTTTTTTCAAGGATGTTTTTAATTATTCAAAAACAACTGGTAAATGGGTAACAGCAATTTATAAGCAATTTGGATGAAAATGTGTCTTAATACATAATACAACATATGCTTACTGTTTGCAAACAAGCAATATTATACTTATGCAGTGCCAAAAAAATGAATAATATGAAAAAACTGTGAGAAGCAATTGCAAAACAACACTAAAAAAAACAATTAAATACAACTTTTACTGTGAGGTGGTAGTAAATTTAATTTGAACCACCCTGTATACAAATAGATAAACCAACAAATAATAAGCTTAAATAAAAGCCGACTTATTTGTTAGTAACGTGTATACCCAAAATCCTGGTTAGTTACAAAAATAAAAACCAACAGAACGAACAAATTAAAAAATAATAAATCATTAGTCTTTCCCGTTAGTCTTTCCCCAACCAAACAATACAAACACTAAATGTAATATAAACTAAGAAGTAAGCAAATCTGTTGGAAGCCGTTCTTACACACATGCAAGGCGCGAGGCCCCAACAGACTCGAAAAAGCTTTTATACTAACATAACAACGTGCAAACAGAATCATACTTACAGTTACGTTAACGGATGTTACGGACGTCACTCAGTTAGGCAAAAACCAAAGAGAAAGACACAAACATTAGTGACGAACATTATTACTTCGTATCTTATTATTAGGGATAATAATATGCCAATTATTATTTATATCCGTTATTTAATTTCATCTCGATTTAGAGATGTTCGAGATTAATAATTGTTATTTAGGGGTCAATTTTTAGGAATTTATTGAATTTACCCATTCTAAATTAACAGTTTTATTTGGGTGAAATGGCAAACTAAAGTTTGTTCACTTGCTGTTGATAAATTTCTGTATTTTAAAGTTGTTAATCTTATCTTGGGACAAACCAATAACTTCCTGAATTATTAAGCAATCAATGCCCTATATTTAACTCTTTTTTAAGTAAATATAGCAATACTAATTATGACGTTAAACAAGTAATTTTTTAAACTATGATAATTATGGAGTAATTTATCGTCTTACCCTTAATTTGCTACATTTTCCTTAACTTTTATTAAAAAAATCACATTAATTTCCGGTAACACTTTTTCTAGTTTCATTTGAGCAGATTGTTTCACTGTTCTGCTCAATCGCACACAAATTAAATACACATACGCACGCACGCGCACACACATACACATGGCAAAAGCAAAACAAATTTCTTAAAATAATTACGTACCTCTTCACTCTGCGATTTATCCCTAGCTGAAGGAGTTCCAGGGCTGCCACTGGCTTGGCTTAATAAATCTGGTAATACACTGCTTTGACGGGCATGTTCACTACTTCTTCCATTCTAAAAAATGAATGGAATAAATTGGGCATTTATGAGAAATATCTAGAAAAATGTTCATAATGTAAAATAACAATATGGAAAAAATACGAATACATTTGGAAGCAAACACAAACAGAGATAGTACAAAACAAAAGCAATTATTTACAAATAAGTAGCTTTGGGAACAATCATTAAATGAACTGCTAGTGATGGCTTGACATATTTAGCAGTTTGAGCTGTAAAGCTATTATTTCAGTAATCGTGGAATAAATCATAAACACAACACATTATGAAGCATTTAAGGTGATATTTAATAACTTCAAGAAAGCTACTAGTTTCACCTCTATACGGGGGATTCCGGATTGAATACTGGTTGTAGCAATGTAAATGTTGATGTTAAAAATATGTCTTCAATATAAGTTTCCGATATACATATTATTCATCATATTTTGGCATTATTATGTTTTACTTCATTAATCATCACATATTTTTTAAATAGCAATCTAGTTATATTTTTGGTCTCACTTGATAAAATTTTTTTAAATTTTTAATAACATTCAAGTTTCCTACTCTTACATAACAAAAACTTTAAGAAAAATATTAATTTTTTTTTAGGTCACCTCGGTCTCCTGATTTAACACCTCCAGACTTTATGGAGTCATTTAAAAAGTAGCAAATTAGGCACGAAATGTTAGAAATAATATTTGCATAGATGACAAATTCCCTTTAAAGCTACTTTCAAATTCGAGATTTTGGCGGAAATACATGTTTTGGGTCTCCAGAAACCCATAAAGTGGTTTTTACAAATATTCGTCTGTAAGCTGGTTCTCTTGTATCTCTGGATGGGTCTGTTTGATTAGGATATGCTTTGTATTACAAAACATATCCTGATCGGACAAACTGAATTCGAAAGTAGCTTTAAAAAGAATTTTTGTATATCAAAAATCCATCCATAATACAATATTTTTTAAAGAATGCGAGACCGGACTACAAAGTTAATTTTGTGAGTATGATGCATGATTGGCTATCAGGCTTACCTGGTTTGCGATAGTCAATTGTATTTAATGCACCTGTCATATTTTGCATACCAACTGACATTTTATATATAATTATATTGTTCAAGCTTATGACACCGCTAATTTGTTGTAACTTTGTAAACTTGCAAGTTCTAGTTTATTTCTTTAAAGGGATTTGTGTTTTTCCAATGTCATATTGACAGGGTACGTTTGGTTTAAATCAAGTGAAAAAATTATAATTTAAATCAAAATGTACGAAAGTACAAAACTCAGATATGTACATGCTACAGACTTTAAATGACGCCAAAATGCAAAAGATTGTGGATTGAAATGAGTAACTGACCCTGGTTAGCCCACTTAAAATATACAGTTTTACTTAAGTCTTAAGCTCTAGCATACAATTTTTGATACTCATCACCAACTTGTGAAACGAAGCAGGGAGAAAGAGGGATCCCGTTTGGGTGAGCTCTGGGACTAAAAATGAGCAAAGCACTTCGCCTGGACTTTCCTATACTTAAGAAATAGTTACTTAGCACGTTTTCAAGAGTATTTCAGTACTAACGTCTTACGGGACAAAAACAAAAAAAAATATCTGTAATATTTTAAATAATATAGGCCTAGACACCTTCGTGTATATGAGGATAGATTATGATAATGATGATGTATGCTCTACTAAAAGCAAACGTACCTAGCTATGCATTCTGCCCACACACCCCGAGAAACTACTCCGTACCAATCATGAGCAGACCAATATACTAACACACCAAGCATATTACTTAAATTTATGCTTTATCCAAGGAACGTCTTATCGTATTTAGAAACCGAAATTTTTAAACCCTCGCTTTATTACTAAAATAAAATTTATGAATTTTCTATTTTTAAAAATTCATAGCAGGCGTCAAAAACAAACTAGTTGACTGGGATACTAAATTATAGCTCATCCCTAGCTGTATTAGCCTATAGCAAAGTGGATAAGGTAAGTGAGCCAACATTTTAGCGTTGGTTAAATATTTTTTTCTCTTAATAATATCGTTGTAAGTATCTTAATATTAATCGGTATATGAACGGCATACGAGTAAGTTACTTCAGAAATAAAAGCAAAATACATGTTACTGTTCAGTGATTTCTTTCTTAAATCGTTGTACAACGGAGTGGTCCAAAGTTTTACCTTTCAAACTTTGGTGGGCAATTCCTTAGGCCATTTTAAAAAAACAGTTCCGATGAACATGTGTCCTAAAATGCTTCCGAAGGAAGCTACGGCCCCGTGAAAGGGGCGAATAAAATTTAAAATTTAATTTATATCTCAGACACCCCTTAATATAAAATAACGAAATTTAGCATACGGTTTAGTACTAGTAACTGCTATTATCTAACAGCACCCAAATAAAATTATTTAAACCAGAGGTGCCCCAAATGGGAGAGAGGGAGGAGGCTGAATCATTTTTATTTATTATTTTTGTAGTTGTAGATTGTTTTACCAATTTGAGTCAGTAATATCATTCTGCCTTAAAAAAATGCATAAAAATGGTAGTTATTTAATGTAGAATCATATTAATGACTCAAATTGGTAAAAAAATTAAGAAAATGTTAAATAAATATGGCTTAGCACGCCCCCCCCCCCTCGGAGTTTGAGAGGCCTCTGGTTTAAATAATTTTATTTGGATGGTGGTAGATAGTAGCACTTAGTAGTACTAAACTGTATGCTACATTTCGTTATTTTATATTAAGGGGTGTCCGAGATATAAATTAAATTTGAAATTTTATTTGCCCCTTTCACTGCTATAATTAACAATCATAATTCAACTGTAGGAACATTGCATATAGTACAGACGAACAGGATAGTCTGACAGGTACCCCGCCCACCTGAAATAACACTAACCCACCCCTATCACACAGACCAAATTGGTCTGCCACTGCTAACATCTGAAACATTCAGCGTCGACTCACTTAACCCTTATACTTTGGCCTATAGAATTTAAAAGATCGTGTGGCCAGTTTTGAAGGAATACTTTTTGAAAAATCAAAATGTAGGTATTTTCTTTCATTACACATTGTTGGCAGTTCCAAAAGTTCTCGTAGCTTGTAACATTGTGTACCCTTAGGAAACACCTATCATCCCAATCTGATTACTCGATTTTGAAAAGCTACCAAAACCGGTTTAAGAGTAATCTGTAAAAAGTTCGGACCAAAATGCAAGAGCTTGTTGATAGACTAATGAAATATGTATTCAAGTGTTCTAGTAGTAATGTAAATAGTGATAATGAAGCTAGTGATACCAGCGCTATTTCCATATCAGGTGACTGACGAGCACTAAGTACAGGGTGTCTCATTTTCACTGTAATTATATAGGTAACTTTGTTAATATTACAGTTATGGAAAAACCATTTGCATGATATTGGTCCATTTTTTAAGAAAAATTCAATGGTAAAAAACAAAAATAGAAAATCTTCTTTTGTTTTTGAACTACAGGCAAAAATGGAAATTTGTAACATTTCTGTTTGGTGTTAGAGCTCATTTATTTCTACAGCTATGTAAAAATGCTAAGATCAGAGTTTTCATATTTGCAATGGTTTTTGAGTTAGAATACAAACAAGCATTTTTCTAAATGGGAATCATAGTCGGCTTTGACATTTAATAGCTCTTCAAAAATACAGAGTTAGCTATCCTTATTTTATTAAATAACTGTGACATTAGATATATTGTTCAAACTGCTATAGTTTAAAAATAAATAGTGAACCATGAAACAAAATTTACAAAAAACAAATGTATTTAAATAACATACATTAAAATTATATTAATTAAAATTGACTTGTTTAATGTTTCTTTATTTTTGATAATATTACTCTTTGTTACTTATCTGAACAATATATCTAACATATTTATTATTTTGAAAAATAAATATACTTAACTGTATATTTTGAAAAACTCTCAAAAACGCTCTTTAAATGATGTCAAAGCCGCCTATCCTTTTCATTTAAAAAATGCATGTTTGTGTTGTAACTCAAAAACTATCGCAAATAGGAAAAATCTGAATACGCCACTGTAATATTTACAAAAAATCTATTAGAAATCTTAATAGAATTATTTTAATATCTGTAGAAATAACCACGGTTAAATACCCCATAGAAATGTTACAAATTTCACTTTTTGATTGTAGCTCAAAAATAAAAGAAAATTTTTAATTTTTGTATTCACCATTGAATTAGTCATAAAAAATTGAGCAAAAAAGACGCAAACAGTTTTTTTGTAACTACAATGTCAACAAAGTTACCCATATAATTACATCGAAAATGAGACACTCGTACATTCAAATTCGAAACAATAATAATACTTCCTAATGAGTATCTGTATATAAAATACTTAATTACTTTAACAATATCTATTTATTTTAACCTTATACGTATTTCGGCATGTTTACATGCCATTGTCAAAGGTATAAGGTTAAAATAAATAGATATTGTTAAAGTAATTAAGTATTTTATATACAGATACTCATTAAATATGGACTTTAACGAAGTAAAGCTGGAAGTTATAAATAATACTTCCTTCCTATTTAAATTAATTAAAACATTTTTCAAGTTGAAGTTATAATATACAAAAAAATTACTTAAATTGTAAATAATGAATTTAATTTAGAAAAATCATATAAATTGAAAAAATTAAATAACATCCAAAACAACCTTTAAATTTTCCTTAAACATCATGTACTGCTGGACATGCAATTTCAGCAGATTTGGAGATGCAACAATTAAGATGTTTTCTGCAGTCACAACCATAACGAACAATAGAAAATTTTATACCCACAAATCCCTTTAAAGAAACGAACTCAAACTTGCAAATTTGGAAAGAAAAATTTGCACATGTTATAAGCTTTAACAATACAATTATGTAGAAAATGGTACAAAAAAACAGTTGAATCGCAAAAACGAGAGGTGCATTGAGAATGATTGTATGTTGCAAAGTGGGAGAAAGGTATCTATAGACAACAAAACCTGATACATAATCGTGCCTCACACCCACATAATTTAAAAAAAAATACGTGACCCGATAGTTTAACGGGCGAGAGCAGTTGAACAGAGAAAAAATGGTTTTTCAAATAAGAACAAAAAGTAGCTATGTTGCTGTTGGCAAAAATTTGTGATGACGCCGCAGCACACTAAAGTGTTAATGAAAAATAATTAATAATACCAAAATGTGGTCATTAATTTACCAATCAACTTTTATTGAGAATATTTTTAGATATTATCAATATTTGCACCTCTACAGCTATTATATCGTACTTTCACCACACCCTGTATAAATAATAATCGTCACAATGAACTTGGTTTGATTTATGAATATTATTGGGAAACGACTTGCTATCAATTTGATATGGAGGAGTCTCCTATTTGTCCTATATAATTATTATTGCATCTGTCACAAACTGATCCTTCGACACCTTTGATTAATGTATGTTTTTCTTCTACATTGTGTGGTCGGCGTTACCACTTTGATCTCTATATATAAAAATTTGGTACTTCAAATCCCTTCACAAATCCTGCTGTTTGAAGTATATGTGTTGTTCATAATTTTCTTCAATTTAAAGCATGTTTTTTATTCTACAGATAATATACCTAGCACAAAAACATACTCTACTCTTCTAGAATATTTAATATCAAAAAAGTTCAATAAACGTACCATGCGGAAAATCCAAATTCATTTCTAGAATTAGTATTACCAATTGGGATAAAACAAACACGAGGTACAGCACAGTACATGATTATTATATGGCAGCAGTTGCAGCCAGTCTCAAACCTATACGTCTTCATGCTCAATGCAGTTTTCCAAACATGCTGTTGAATGGCATCAATAAGATGTTGTGGTGCACAAGATCAGAGACGTCCACGTTGCATCCAAGATTGTTACATGAGTTAGGAACACTCTGGTTAGTCATAAGCAGCACACAAATTATGTGGTTAGAGAACATACAAGAACAATTTCAGTTTTTACACTTTATAGTACAGAGGAGTAACATGCACTTAAGCTTACCAAAAACAATTCCTTGTTTCTAACGTAATTCAATTAAAACACAATTAAAGACTTCTTTAGCCCGCTGACAATTTTAAGCCCCCAAAACAAAAAAAATCATAAACTAAAAATTACCTGCTTTAAAAACAAATACTCTTCCCCATCAATAGAATTAGTAGCAGTTGAAAGAGCAACTGAATTAACATCAATAGGTCGAGAGCTGCGTCTTCTTATAATATCAGCCTCTCTTATAAATTGCGATTCGATATCTCTTCGACGAGCTTCTAAATTTTCCCTTAAGCCTCTTCTGGCTTCGGAGTGCCGTAAAACAATATCAGATTCAGTCTTTTCGCGTCTTGGTTTCACAATGTTACTATCTTCACTTACAATATTATTTTTTGAGACATTTTGAAGTTTTTTCAATTTTTTTTCATTACTTGATGTGGAATTTGGCGAATCTGCGTTTCTCTTGATAAAATCGGTCAAAATTGGTTCACCCATACTCTTTTTATTAATACCAACATCGGAACCGCGCCGATTATTAAATATACCACTAGACCTCAAAGGATTCACATTACGATCAACAAATATAGCCGAGTGTCGGGAACTAAGTGGGAAAAAGTCAGAATTCTCTCTGCGAAATCCTCTGAAGAAAGGATTGATTTTTGAATCACTGTCCATTCGGCGATGGCTAGGCATTTTTTTACTTTGATCCTCTTTGTTTTTCTTCTCGTTGACTTTACTAGCATTATTGCTTGACGAAGATGATGCATCTTGCTGGCTTGGAAATTTTGCAGGAAAAAATCTTGCAAAATCCCAGTCCTTTAATAAAGTCGCTTCATCAATTTCATTTTCATCTTTTTTCACAGCTTCCGCTAGACTGGCTGCAGACTGCTGTCATTTTTATACAGTGAACATAAAACATTATTGTTAAATATGAAAAAAAATGAGGAAAAAACTAGGCTCTAACCAAGACGAAGTAATAAAGTGAATATTTACATACTAAGAGGTCGAAAAATTTTGCACCAACAGTCATTTGTAGAACACACTGTACGTACATATGTGTTTAAAGAGGTTTGTAAGCTATTTACATTAATCTCATTGTACGGTAACACCTAACCTAACTAATTTTGAACTAACAATTGCATATTCCTATTTTTTTTTATAAGACTAAACATGAATGTTATTAACAAGAGGAATAATACAAAGAACCTGCACTAAACTTTTTCACAATCATTTGGGGCATAATGTGAACATGCATTAGCATATGAACATCAACTCAAAACGGCTGGTTTTTCAGATGGCGGATTGTTTAAAAAAATCAAAATATACTGCTTTTATCAAGTTAGTAACTCTCCTAAGTTTTCAAAGACCCAATTCAGAAATAATGCATCAAATACATTTAGTTACACCACAAATAGTGTTTATTAATGTACACTATACAAATGGAAGTATTCACACCCCATTCTTTAAATACATACCTCCAAAATGGCGACCATTTTACCAACTTTAACTGTTTAGCGACTTTGGGTGTTGCGACTTTAGTAACAATTGTAATTTGTATAAGTTCAGTTTCTTTATCTATAGTTGTACTCTATATGGTGTACTCCGTTTTCGAGAAAGAAAGATACAGTGAATATATGTGTAAAATAACGCAGGTTTTGCAAAAAATATAACTAGACGTTGTCAATAACATAGTAGGTATCTTGCATGTTCGAGTTTGGCGCCGTTTTTATACCTCCCAAATGGCGGACTGCTAATACCTCCGTTTGTGTAGTGCACCATTGTAGCGGCACTGTGACGTCCACTGACGTAAAACATTTAAAAGGTAAGGTTGATCAAAGACATCTCATTTTGTTATTCCGTTTACAACGTGACCATTGGAATCTCGAAAATGGTACGAGATAGATTGGTTACATAAGGAAAAAGTTGCCTATTCAGAAAACCAGTTTATTGCCATTTTGAACATTCTGAAAAATTGCTAGCTATAGAATAGACAAAAAACTGAAAATCTCACGTTTTCTCCTTTTGCCCGTAGCTTTGTTATTTATAAACTTTTTACAATTCATTATTGCAGTGTGTGGTACTGTAACACATAGAAAGGAATTTACTGGCTTAGCCAGAATTTTTATAACCTACCATTTTCGTATGACCCCTATAACTAATTTTAATATTTTTAAATTCTCTTTTCAACAATGTATGACAATCCTCTTAAACAACTGAAACTGATGTCTAAATAACGGCCTCCTGTATTAATATCGACTGAAGTCGAGATATGGCCTGCCGCATCACAAAATATTTGATTCAGCAAAAATATATTTCGCACATAATATGGCGTCATCTAACAGTTTTCGATGAAAGCAACACATTAAAAAATTTCATTATCTACTTCAAAAAGAAACCTGTTTCGTATATTCTACGCACATCTGGCCGATCTGCGCAAACGCGATCTCCACATCACCCTCCCCGACCTCTACTATCAAAATTTTCAACAACTTGATTCGTATTCTAGGTATGTTGAATAGCCAATCTGCCAAACTCGATTCCCACCTTCAATGTTTCGATATGTCAAAAATGTTCAAATTTCGGCTTTAAGATCGGTATGAGCATGTTAAATAACAATAGGAACACTCTTCCATTGAGAAAGCACCTCTTGGAAATTATGCAATTCCTCAAAAATGTTGTAGGTTCGAAATTTTAATATCTCCAAAATTTTTGTTGAAAATGTTCAAAAATTTAAAAATTTTGAAAATTATACATTCTCCAAAAATGTTCTAGTTTCGAAATTTTAATATTACCAAAAAGTACAAAATTATCGAAAATAAAAAAAATTTTGAAAATTATGTAATTCTCAAAGTATTCTCCAATATATCAAAAATTTTAAAAATTTCATAATTTTTCAAAATCTTATAAAATTTTCCAATTTCGAAATTTTAATATTGTGAAACATTTTAAAAATTTACCACCTTTTTAATATTTGCGATAGTTTTTAGATTTCAAAATTTTCAAAAATAATTTATTCCGAAATTCTTAATATTTATAAATAAAATTCTAAATATAAAAAAAACAAAATTTTCAATTTGACCAACAACTGGTATAAAAAAGTTTTGAAATTTGTTGAAGTAATTTTCTAAATTTCCATAAAATGTTTGAAATGTTTTAAACATTTTAATAAATGGGAGGAAGGTCCCGTGGCGGTTGCCGGTCAGCTTTTTTCAAAATGGCAATAACCTGGTCTCCTCAATAAACAAACTTTTCCTAATTTAACCAATCTTCTATCTCTTACCTGATCCGAATTGAAGTTTACAACCTGAATAATAACCAATACAGGAGGAAGGTGTTTGGTATACACTATAAAGCAATAATTGTATTGTAATTTTGAAATCTAATGAAGCAAAAGCAACATCAGTTTAGTACAAAATTAGACCCAAATCTTACATTTGTTTTTGTTACTGTAACTTCTAAGGATGTAACGAATAGTTATTTTGGCCACTGGCCGAATACCGAATATTGGCTGAACAGCCTACAATATTCGGCCAACTATTCGACAAACTATTTGGTCAAGCATTCGCCCAAAGAGCCGAACATTACACCAATTACACGGGCAAATATTCAGCCAAGTACCAAATATTAGGCCAACTATTCGGCTAAGTAACGACTACCGAATATTTCCTAACTCGAGTCAATTATTCGGCCATGGGCTGAATACTTAGTGGTAATAAATGTGTGGGTTAATTGCTTTACATACAAAATTGCCATTTAGTATTGTTTTCATGTAGTACATAAAATGCCGAATATTCGATACACTCGAAAAACTATTCGGATTATCCGAATATTTGGCACACCAAATACTCGATGCATCCCTAGTCATTTCTTTAGCTCTAAAACAAGGTGTCACTCAACCAACCACACCATTTTAAAAACGGTGCGAGTCGCGGTGTATTTATAATGCTTGTATATTTTTCTGTTGTCAATAATCGGTATTTCTTGCGTAACGTAAGTGCTTTTGGTCCCTTCTAAATTTATCTTTCGAAAGATAGCTGCGAGAGCGGGGAAGGAGGACTATATGGATGCCTGTGTAATTTTGTGTCCCCCATTTCTAAATCTACTACTTCTATTTTACTCATAAACATCAAACATTTCATATAGAGCAGCAATATTATTTACCATACGACCACCTCAAATACAATTGCCATTTTGAGCTGAATCCAAAAGTGCAAAATCCATGTGAAATTGATTGTGCTGCTCCCTTTTTTATTGCCAATGCTAGCAGTCTGTATAAGCAGCACACCATATAAAACCTCAAACATAAAACTTACCCTTCTAAGAACCAAGGTTTTATCGCCTTGAGAATCATCATCGTCTGGAGTGGGAGGAAGAGGTCTATTTGGCGCACCCCCTGATCCTGTAGCACCTGGAGTGGAGCCGCTAGGAGCACCCTCAGCTACAACACCTAAACCGGGTCTGTAAGCGAATTCAGGACTAACCAAACAAAACCAAAACAAAAGTAGAAACATATTCAAAAATGGGGTTGTAAAATTAAATCAAGAACAAATTGTTCACAAAACAAAAAATGGAAAAGGATGTTGTAGGTTGTCATTAGTAACTGTCTGTGAAATTGGTTGGTAATTCAGGACTTACAGAGGCTTAGGCGGGTCACTTGCGAGAAGAGTACCATCGTTTCGACCACGGCCATTATCTTCGGGTTCTGAGTCGCTTTCGCTGTCGAGAAGTGGATCTAATATATTACCAGATGCTTGACCACTTGACTGATTATTTGCAGAGCTTGGTGTGTGATTTGCAGAACTTGGTGTATGATTACTTGCAGCAGCTGGTGTTGAGATGTTATTAACCTGGGTTTGCTTTCGATTGTTTCGTGGCGGGGCTTCAGGTTGCACAGCAAGTTCATTCAAATGAGCAGCCAATACTTCCAATTCCTAAGTATCAAAACAAATGTAGTTATTATTTAATTATTTCTAATGACATAAAAACTCATAGTGCTGGGAGGAGTGTTTATAATGGGCACGGTCAGAAGATAGGGGCATGACTATCTCCTTGTTGTTCATGCAGTTCATTTACATAATTTAATTTACTCAAGTACTCTTTTTAAGAAAAAATCGGCCCAAATAAATAGTTTATCAACACAATATTCAATATAAACATAACAAATTCTAAACATGTTTGACCTTCAATGTATACATTTTTTGTGTTCTAACATTAGAGACAGTACAAAACAAGAAAAGAGATAAGTGAATACATACCTCAGGATTACGAGGTGGCAGCTGAAGTGAAAGTAGGTGAGACATGGACATGAAATAAATAGAATAGCTAAATTAGAACAGAAGCAGTGCTACCAACCAACTAATATCTAAAAAGCATGACTAGAGTAATGTAACTTAGAATTACAAAATTTTAAGGTTTAAATTGTTAAAACATAAATACAAAACTAAAACAAAAAATAATTAAGTCTTACAACTAAGTCGTACAAAGTTTGTAAAAAAATCTACATTTA
Organism: Ctenicera cuprea; assembly: GCA_958336395.1. Lineage (NCBI taxonomy): Eukaryota > Metazoa > Arthropoda > Insecta > Coleoptera > Elateridae > Ctenicera > Ctenicera cuprea. The sequence continues at coordinate 59,238,986 of OY284487.1, forward strand.
ATTTACAAAATTTATTTACTCACAGAGAGATTTGCAAACTTTAAGACAAATAAGGCGTCCTAAAATTTATAATGATCTGTGAGCAAACAAGTCACTATCATCAAATCAGAATTTGCATTATTTGTCTATTAATAACATAATGTGTTTGAAGCATAAGTAACTGGAAGACTTGGTTTGGTGCTCCGACACAGCAAGCAAATAAAATTTTGATATTAAAATTAAACGTCCTATTATAACGATATTTGCTGATTGCAAAAAGAGGCAAACAGAGCGTCACAGAAGTTTTTGTATTTAATATAACACAACCAGAATATGATGTACAAAAAAGCCATTTCAGATGAAACGGTTAAAAAACTTCGATGAAAATCCCATAATTAAAAAATAGATTAAATAGTCCATCCAAAAGAAAATGATATACAGGGTGCTTTTCTTATAGATAACCCTACATAAAGAGACCCAATTTTGGTCTGACAACCTAGGTGGCCAAAGAATTGGTCCACTTCTATCTGGAACTTCATCATTGAAAGAGTAGCGCACTGTAATGGACTGGTGCCCCATTGTGCTGAACTGCACACTGAGTATTGTTGCTAAAGGCACATTTTCTAAGAAACCTAGCGTACTATCTAGGTAGGTATAAGTAAAATTCAATTTTCTCGAAAACCGTTAGTTTTAGGTATAACCATTAGTCAAAAGAATTTATAGTGCTCTATCAAACAACAAATGTCAAAATTGTTCAAAAAAAAGTTTAGTAATTTGACAATGCCAAACAAAACATATTCAGAAAATCAATTTACAGGCAAATAATAATGTGCAGGTACGATGTCAGTTAAATTATCAAAGTATTCTAGTTTTTTGAGCTGATTACGTTGCTGTATTCAAAAAAACAATTGACTGTCTCGTTTTTGAGTTATTTCATATTTTGCTTAAAATTGAATGGCCACATTATTTTTTATATTCTGAAAGAAAATTTAAGTCTGAATGAAAAAGTTCTAAAGCAATAGTAACCTAAAGTGGATAATAAAAACGTTATTAGTAAAATTCTTTTATGGCCAGCACCACATTACTTTATAACTAGACATAATTTGTTATTAAATGCCTAAATAAATCGACAATAACTTTTTATTATTCACTTTGGGTTACTACTGCATAGAAACTGTTATATCCAGAATTAATTTAATGTTGATTTTATGAATAACTTCTAAGATCAACTGTTTTTTTTTTATTACAGCATGGCAACCAGCTTAAAAAACTGTAATACTTTACTAATTTAATAGACTTCCTAGCAATGATGCCCTAATAATTTCAACCACCCTGTATATGCATATCTATGTTAATTTGAAAGACACTGAAACAGTAATAAAAAAAAAATATTTATAGAATGATTAGGATTAATAACTTCCTTTATCACTGAAATTACACTTTATCTTAAGCAATTAAATTTCTTTCCATCTTTACAGTACTTTGGAGAATTACTCGTATAATAATAATAATAATAATAAGCATTAATTTTCTTATATTTTTTTTTATCAAAACCAGTACTTCTTTCTTCTTTATTATTTAATGATAATGCCAACTTCACTGGGTGAACAGAACAAGAACTTTCATCCATCAATCACATTGTTAACATGCTTTTACATTCACTTTCTTTACAATTTAATATCGTAATTGCTCAAAAAAATAAAATTAATAACTTGCACACAAAAACAAAACAAAAAAATCAGTGTGTTAATACATCAATAACACCACAGATCTTCAAACATCCAACCTTTTTTTTTTCTCAATGTATAAAAACGTACCATTGGTTTGAACATATGCTGCGACTGTGAATTCCTCTGGGGTTGAGCTCGAGACACAGCATTTTCGGGTGGTGGTGGCAGTGGCCTAAAGTAAAAAACAATCAAACATTTGAATCACAACAATTTTCTTTGAAGCTCACCTCCTAGGAGCAGCCGGAGGAGGATCAGGAACAACAATAATTCTCTGAGGAATGGGTGGCCTTGCTGGAGGTCCGGGTTCTGGAATTTCTTCTCTCTCTTTATCCTTGTTTTTACCACTTCTAGAAATTAGAACAGCGATGATTAGTAATATGTTTTAAACAAATAAAAAAAATTTTTTGTAACCAACTTTTATAAAATCGAAAATTTGTCAAGAATGTGCAACATAAATAATGCTTTGGTGCAAAAATTTCGCTCTCCAATTTTGTTGTTTATGCAAAAAATCAAAGAAGTAGTGGAGTGCGGTTAGTTGCAAAAAAAAAATAAAATCGAGTGTAAAAAAATTAATTCTTATCGTTGTTTACCAGCTTCTATACTATACGAATAACATTTGCGGTAAAAATTATGACAGGAAATCTGTTAGTTAATTGTTATCAGTAAAAAAAGATTTTGAATTTTGGATCGAGCTTTAATCGTCTGCCTATCGAAAACTATGATAAATATCAAAATATTTTATTCTACCTTTTCTTGTAGAGCGGAAAATTTCCGATCATGCAAGATTAGGATTATATTTCTAAATTTAATAGTTTGGGCTGTAGAAATGTATCCAAAGTGCCTTCAGAACGCTCTGTTCGCCGTGACTACAGCCATCGGTTCATGTGCACCGGTTAATAAATAATTAGGTAAAAATATCTAAATGTTGTTGAAAAATTATAAAAAAATTTAGATATTATTTACAACTTTAAACGAAATTTTTCATTAATTTTTAAACATTTTTTTGTTAAAATTAAGAATTTAAAGGGTTGAATATTTTTGTTAACCTGAAAACTTCATTAATCATTAAATAATTATAGTAAAATTCTGTTGTTTTTTTTTAATTTGTAGCTTTTTTATCCTCTTTATCGAGAAATCTAAAAATCTTGTTTAAGTTTACATTAAATATTTGGATTGCCCCATTAAAGACGACTCCCAACCTTCTTAGCATATTATTTAAGCTTGTATACTATGGAGTGCCAAGTGTAAAGTGAAAATTTGCTGTGCATTTCATGGTATTTGAGGCAATTTGTCCCAATATTTATTATATATACTTAAATTTTCAAATATTTAGTAAATCTTTATGTATTTAGATAAATCTGCATATGTTTATGTAAATCTTTCAATATTTAATAAATTTTTGCAGATTTAAATAAATCTTTACAGATATAAATAAATCCTTACAGAATTAAATAAATATTTCAACATTTAATTTTAAGCTGTCATATTTAATGATAACTTGTCATATTTATTTATCCTTGGTAGACCCAGCCTACATAGAAGACCAAGACCGTTTACAATGGTGGTAACGTTCAAAAATTATGAACACGTTTTCCGTATTTCAAGAATTTGTACAATTAATGTTAGTTCAATCATCAATAACAACATATTTAACAACATAAACATTGCATAATTTATCATTCATACAATGAAAGTTTCCTCAACATTCCCTTAAGAATGTAATTTTCAGTCTATTTTGCTTAAGCATCGAACACTCCCACCATGACCCTGCCTTGCGTCTTACTACCGGTATAAACAGTCTTGATGTCCTAAGTCGGCTAAGCTCACCAAGGTTAAATAAATATGACAGGTTAACATTAAGTGTGACAGCTTAAAATTAAATGTTGAAACATTTATTTAAATTTGTACGGATTTATTCATATCGGTAAAAATTTATTTAAATCTGCGAATATTTATTAAATATTGGAAAATTTAAAATAAATATGTGCAGATTTGGCTAAATACATAAAGGTTTACTAAATATTTGAAAATTTAAAATAAATGTTTTAGGATTTATTTAAATCTCTAATGCTTTATTAAATATTGGAATATTTAAACCAAATGTTTAAGAATTTATTTAAATCTAGAATGATTTATTAAAATAAAAAGCATTTAGCTAAATGTGTGTATATATAATAAATATTGGGACAAATTGCCTTAAATACCGTAAAATGCACAGCAAATTTTCACTTTACACTTGGCGCCCCATAGTATACCAATTACATTTTATAATTATTCGCATACCCCTATTTAGTAGAATCTGCAATCTATCCATACCACCTTGATTTGCTAAATGCAATACCTACTGTGTCGCAGTTGCAAAAATATGGTAAAATTATGCTATTGAAAGAGGTTTTCAGTGATATAATCTTTTATGGGTGTATTATGCATAGATTTGCGGCAATTTGACGATGAATTGGAAAATACGACACTTTTCAAGTTTCCTGTAAATTTTAATAAAGATCTCATCATATCCGCTTAAAAAAGCGATTAGAATAGGTCGAAAAAAAATTGAAGATCGTTATTAAAATTTACGGGAATCTTAAAAAATGCCTTATTTTCCAATTCATCCTGAAATTGCCGCCAATCCGTGCATAATACACCCATCAAAGCTTATTTTATCACTGAAAACCTCTTTCAAAGAGATATCGCCCTGTACTATTTGATACAGGGTGTTCAAGTTGAAAAAACTGAGATAAACAAAGTTTTGCAATTCATGATAAGCCTGGTATAATTTTGCATTTTTTACAGGGTTCCCACTAACTATCAAGAATTAGAATCCATGACTTTTCCAGGATATCCATGACCAAAAATCATACTTACCAATGACTCTCGACAAAAAAAATCAATAAAATTGGAGACGCAAAAATAGTCACGTTTATGCGTTTTTTATCAATTCACAAGACAGTATATGGCGGTCTCACTTGCACCTAATCATAAGCCATATTACGTTCCTTGGAATTTAACAAGGAACAGAAAAGTACCTTAATATTTTAAAAACCTTCAGCAGCAAAAGTTTTATAAGCGGCAGTTTTAAAAATTTAATCGGAAAATTTTTAATTTTTTTAAATTATGTTAACACTACTGAAAGAAAATCAGGTTTTTTACTGTAAATCAAGAGAAAAGTCAAGACTTTTGCCAAATTTTGCATAAAATCCATGACTTCCAGGTTAAAATTTTAATTCCCTGACTTTTCCATGACTTCCAGGTTATCCAGGGTCAGTGGGAACCCTGTTTTACCAACCTGGCACATGAATCATAACGATTCTAGGTTTTTGAAAAACTGCTCCAAAATCTCGAACGGTTACGTCACAAGCATGACCTATTTTTTGCACCAAAAAACGTAGAATGGGATAAACCCATCGCAGACCAATAAAACAAGGTATCGATAAAATAGTCTTTCAAGGAGCAAGCCAAATATTTAATCGTTTATACCGGGTGTTCCATTTGAAACAATATAACTTTGTGGCGTCATGGCTAGATGAAACACCCTGTATATTTGAAAGTATTTTCAAAGTGAGCGCCAATCGAGTAGATATAATAATGCACCAACAGAATTTGGGTATGTGTAACAGTAAATGCAGGATCTTTTGCCGACGGACGACTCACACACCCTATATCTTTACTTTTGGAACACATTTATCTATAACCTCATTTATGCATCTACAGGGTGGCCACTTGAAACTGATTTTCAAATTCCCTGACTTTTCCCTGACTGCTATACTCAGTTTTCCCTGACTCATTTTTATGGTACAAAAGCCAATTTCAACTGAAGTAAACTTAAATTGCTTTATAGCAAATGGAAATGTTTCAACAAGCATAACAAAATACAACATCTAAACTTTAAGGAAAAACCAAATGAAATAAATATAAATTTCATAAAAATATACCTAGGTAACAAAATTTTCCTTTTGCAGGCAAAAATAAAAATATTAAAATTGCATTTTACAAAATTTTCCCTATTTCGTGAAATTCCCTGACTTTACCTTGAAATTGGTACAATTCCCTGATTTCCCTGACCAAAATACAAAAATTCTAAATTCCCTGACTTTTCCCGGTTTTGCAGAAAATTTGCCACCCTGATCTATAAAAAGTCGATATTGCTTGATCTAAGTTTTTACTTTGATTGTAGCACATTATGAACCTTCCCTCCTAGTCTATACCGTTAATCATTTAATAAATCATTCTAAAATAGGCTTTCCTAAAATTATATCTTTCAGCAACACACTCTTGTTGTATACTTTCTTCTTTTACCACAAAAGTGTCATTACTAAGGAATGATACCTTTTATTTTCATTCTTCTTAATTATAATTTTTTCCACAAAGTGCCTATAGATTGCAGCCATAAATACTACACTGCACTAAAGAGAGTACTTACCTAGGAGGTGGTTCAACAACTTGATTAAGAGTTCGTCCTTCTTGAATCTGTTGGAAGTTTCTCCGCAATGTGTCCCCACCAGGAGCCTGGATGATGCTGCTGGGCTCTCCTGCCAGACCAGGTTCTTCTTCCTCATTCTCGGATCCAGAATATCTAAATTTAGTTGTCAAACAATTTTAAACTTTCAAAAAAGCAAATCATCTACAAACCTATAATCTTCACGCTCCTTCTCTTGCTTGCGTTTCTTACACCGATCAATATGGTCTTTAAGTTGAATTCGAACTTGACGTTCTGTTGGCTGGTCCCTTATAAATGGATGTTTTAGTAATTGCTCGGTGTAAGGACGTTCATGGTAGTCTTTAACTAATACTGTTTCAATGAAACCTGCAAAAAAGAATTTTGAGTAATCACTTTAAACATTTTAATTAAAATATGATTCAATAATACGTACTATGGAATTTTTTATTCCACTTCTTGCTCTTTAGCCTAGGTGGAGGGTTGCGAGGAATGAGGAAAAGTGCTCTCATAGGATGCAATTCGCACAGGGGTGGTTGAGACTCGGCCATTTCAAGGGCAGTAATGCCGAGTGACCACAAATCACTGCGATTGTCGTATGTCGCATCTGGGTTTTCATCACATGCAATTACTTCAGGTGCCATCCAGTACGGGGTGCCAATGAAGGTATTACGCCGGCCTATAGTACGGTCTAGCTGCGCCGAGACACCAAAATCCACTACACAAAAAAATAGAAATTACTAAAATTAGGCGAATAATTTTTTTGTAATGCAAAATTATAGTAATTTTCGATATAAGATGTTGTAAACTTTAACGTAAATTCTTCCCCATTGTTGAAACACAAAAAAAATAATATTTACCCAATTTAACTTCTGCATTGTCAGTAAGCAGAACATTTTGGCCTTTGATATCTCGATGGATGACCTTATTTGAATGCAAATAAGACAGACCACGAAGTATCTCCCGACAAATATAAGCGATCCATTCTTCCTTTAAAGATTGGCCCTTAGTTGACTTCACTAAATCTGTTACAGATCCTGTAGAAAACAAAAAAGTGTTAGCTAACATATAATAAAAATTTTTAAAAATAGAATATTGTAGACAAACTTCACTGAACTTTATATATTTTATCTCTAGGAGTAAACAAGTCAGGTTATTGCACTATTACGTTCCAGATGCTACATTTTTAATTAGCACTTAAGCTGATTTACCTATAATTATTTGATCTACATATAAGCAAGACTTTACTAAAAAAAATAATAATTAAGTCGTTATGATAAGTTATACTGGGTCCTCAAAAAGTTGTTGATAATTAACTGCTGCATGTTTTTAAATTGTTATCAATTATATTGGGTGTTTGGTTATGCCCCTACAGCATTTGTTTGTTATTTTAAATACAACACCCTGTACATTTTTATTTTTAAATTCACAGGGTTTCCATAATTTATTGTGTATGTTACAAAACTTCAAATGTCAATAACTTTTGTTTTTCAAATGCAGCACCCAGTATTGTCTAACACAGTCAAATGTAGAATTAAATTTTTATTTCGATTTGATGTAAGGTTTTGCATTATAAAAACTAATATTTCTATATTTTTTTCGTGCTTTTTGTTAAATTTTCCTTATAAATCGCTAATTAAAATTGATGTGCCATGAAAACAATACAAAAACTTTCTTATACTGTATGTTCAAATAAAAAATACATACGAGTTGGCTATGAAAATAAAATTTGTCTTTGCATGCTTTAGAATTTAACTGTCATCACTCTGTCAGTGTCACTACAAATAACAAATTACAAGCTTAACTTAAAAATTTTAAGTGACATTCTGTTTTGTTTGGTTAAATTCTAAACATGCAAAGACAGAACTTTTATTTTCCATGGCCAACCCTTATGTATTTTTTATTTGAATACACGGTATTATGTTCAAAGTAACAAAAAAGGTCAAATTATTTTTCCATCTTGTTGTACATGTCGGAAACTTATTGAAATATTGTGTTTAAATGAAAATGGTAGGGGTGCTATATAAATTTTGATTTATTTACAAGAGTTAGGAATAAAACAAAATTAAAAAATCACTGGGTATCATCGAATTAATTTATTATTAGTCATGTTCCTTTAAACACACATTGCAATCTTTGACAGATTCTAGAACATTTACTGCAATTTGAGGTGTGATACTTGGAAAAGCCATCCTAACTTGAATATTTTCTATAGTGGTCGATGATTCACATTTTTAATATAGCCCCCTAAACAAATCTATGGTTTGAGATCGGGGGGTCTAGGTGGCCAATACACAGCAAGATGTTAAAGCTTTTTTTTTTGTTTTCATGCCACACCCATTTCAATCTGTAATTTATAAAAAAACTAAAAGTACAAAAAAACAAATAATTATTTTTGGTATAACAGCCCACATATCAAATCGAAAAAGAATGTAATTCTACATTGAGCTATGTTAAAAAATACTGGGTGATGCATTTGAAAAATAAAAGTTATTGAAATTTGAAGTTTTGCAAAATGAACAATAAATTATGAACACCCTACGTAATAATCTGCTGTTTTTAAAATACCACTAATACTTTATAATGTGTTAATAATCTGTACAAAATAGAGAAATCTAAATGTTTTTGGTATCTAAAGTATTAATTTTTTAATATTAGTTAACAAAAACGTCAAAAGTTTTGCAAAAACTCAAATACCTCGAAAACCTTTAATTTTAATATCATTAGACGGTAATACTTTCATTAAATATTTAAAAAATGAGAGTCCCCCTCCCACACACAGATTTGGCCTACGCCTCCAATTAGCTCCTCCCCTAACTCAAGGCCCACGAAAATCACCTTTCTGATAATTTCAAACATGATAAACTTATTTAGCTTATCTTAAATGACTAACAGTGCAAACAGGAAAAGCAAGGTCAGAACTTCCCATTCACAGAAACAAAATAAAAACTGATAAAACCAAATACCTGCACCACAGTATTCCATAACCAACCACAACTGGTCATCTTTGCCTGGTGGTGACTTTTTGATAAATGCTCCATAATAAGTTGCGATGTTTCTATGATTAGAATACTTCTTGAGTACATTGATTTCGAGTTTTATTTCTTCTTCCTCATCTTCTGTAACGTCCATAACCTTAATGGCAGCCAGCTGTCCGGTTTTTGTATGCCGGCCCTTAAAAATATTAATATTCTCTTTAATGAGTTTTCACTTTGTAAAAAAAAAAGTTTCTAACATTTAACATGATCGAACAAAAATTTTCAAGACTTCAAGGTTGTTTTTTTTTGGTACTACACCTTTGGATAAACCTCATCGTTATGTAACTTCAGACAAAAAAAAACACAAACAATAGAACAGGTGGCCATAGGTCAATAAAAAAAATAGCATGAGTATAGCTGTCCATGAAAATTGGCAAACTATCATCATCTTATCCCAAAACATTAAAACATAATTAAGGTTTCAATTTCAATACAAAGTAGTAATAATTTGGATAATAATCTATCATCAAATAACATTAAAAAAATAAACATAGCATGAAAATGACTTCCAATAAAATAAACAATAACAGTACATAATTTATTTGTCTTGTGTAGCAACAATTTTTAGTACACTAGGTAGGTCCAAAGTATTACAAATATTGTAAGAAATTGCAACCCCTTCCTTTGTTTCGTGAAGCTGGGCGAAGGCTCAAAAGTGCCTTAAATTTATCAAATTTGATAATCTTTACCCTAGTAAACAATAGTAGTGACTAACATGGTTTTAACTGCTGAACTTGAGTAATTATGATTGTCGAACATGTAGCTGACATCATTTTTTCAGTTTAAATATTTTTAACCCTCGGTAACTTTTTCGGGCCAACATGTTAAATTTATCAACTCTGATAAACTTTAGTGCACTAACAGTAATAATCACTCAAATGTTTTTGTATGCCAAACTTAATTTCTGATTGTAGAACATGAAAGCAGCATTTATCTAAATATTTTTAACCACTCAGTAGATTCTTAGACCAAGAGTTTAAAATTGGGCTATGTAACAAAAATTTTATTTTATATGTGTAACAATATAATATTAATTTATTGTAAATAAAACAATACTTAACTTCAATAGGTTTTTTAGCCTTATACGTATTTGGACATGTCATTTTCAGAGGCAAGATTAAAAGTAAACAGTTGGTGTTGCTATAGGTACAATAAATCTTCATAACGTGATCTTGGTTTTCTATATCTGCGTCCAGATGACTTGATTTCTCATTCCAAAACGAACAATTACGGTGAATTTAAGAGATCAATTTGCTCATTCAATAAAGGTACAGATTTTAAATGTTTGTAGATTTCAAATACTTCAAGTATATCCAACTTACGCTTATCGCCACAAAAGTGTAAAAGTTTTACAGTGTTATTAGATGTCATTGTGTGATAGTGTTCTAATAAGTGTTTAGCGTATTTGGATTTCATTTTATCTGATGAAAAAGTTTGGATGAATTCTTTGAATAGCTAGTTTATAATCTTTCTCTTTAATTAGTGTACCTATCAATAAGTTGAGTATTATAACCATTAGTGTATGCAATTTGTTTAATAATCGAAATTTCTCTATTATAACTAATTTTACCTAAAGGAACCGTTAAAGCGCTATGTATCATGGACCTGTATGCTGCTAATTTATGTGTTTTATGACGACAAGAATCATGTGGTATTGTAATGTCTGTTTGTGTAGGTTTTCTATAAACAGAAAATTCAAGTTTATTATTTGAATTAATTTTTGTTTAAATCAAAAAAGTTAATAGACCTATTTTGTTCAGTTTCTAGTGTAAATGTTATTTTTGGGTGAAAGCTGTTAATAAAAATTCATTGATTAACTCAAATGAGCTATCAAAATATGTTAAAATGTCATCAACATAACAAAACCAAAATATAACTTTCACAGAAAGGTTTGATTCAAATATTTGATCTAGATTTACCATAAATATATTAGCTAAAAGAGGTAAAATTGGACTTACCATGGGTAAACCATCTTTTTGGAAATAAATTTTATTATTAAAAGTAAAATAATTTTAATTAATGTTAAGTTCAAATAATTGAATCAACTCAGTCCCTTTTATTAATTCAACCTGTTGGCAATAAATCAGAAAAAATTGCCAAAATTATAAGCAAAACAAATAAATGTAAAATAACTTTTATAGCATTTTAAACACTTTGTTTAATGCTAAAGAAAAAAACAATTTACTAAAATCAGACATTTACAACTTAAATTGCTCGCACTGTAATTCGGTTTATATAGGACAAACAATTAGAAACTTTGATATTTGATACAAAGAACACCTCTTAAATTCATCATTATTGGACGTTTTGCAATGAGAAATCTGGACGCAGATATAGAAACCCAATATCAAATTATGAAGATTTATTGTTTCTATAGCAACACCAATTGTTTACTTTTGATCTTGCCTCTGATAATGACATAGCATGTCAAAATACATGTAAAGCTAAAATAAAAAACTTGTTGAAGTTACAAATTGTTTTATTTACAATAAAGTAAAGCTCGAACCTATAAATAAAGTAATATAATATTAATCAACTTAAGTTTCTTTAACCCCCCCCCCCTGTACCATGTGGAATCAAGAAAAAAAGGTACATAAAAACAAAAAGCACATTAATAAAACAAATGTACATTTATTAAAGAAAAGCTTCGTGGGATTATTCAAGTAACGTTTATTCGCAAGTCCAATGAATACAATTAGAGTGCAATCACTTAACGGTTATCATTGTTGATATATACATTAATTATTCGAATATCTCACGAGGGTACAATAACTGGAAAAACTTGTCAGATAACTCAAGGAAATTATAAAATGACTAACTCTTTATAGTAGTGATATTCATAATTCTTTCTCAGAAAGGAGTAATGTAAAAAAATAAATCCATCTTACCTTGTAAACCTGCCCATATGTACCATTACCGACAACCTCGATAAGTTCAAAAATGCCAGCAGGGTCCTAAAATAAATCGGCCATTAAATTTATGAAATAAGTAAGATTATAATAGTGTCATTATTAATGACTTGAGTGAATGACTCACACCCAAAATAATGTGTATGTTTACTTAAGGGTCAAAGGGTCAGAAGTTGGGTAACCAGGCGAGACCGAAGCCAGCCAGTGGAATTAGGAAGTGGTTTCATTTGTGAGTGGGTGAAAAAACTTACTTTTAGAGCACCCAAATCTATTTCATCCAGTGAACAATTCACTGATGGGGGCATTTGATGCGCCATTTTGTTCTTGAACACACGAAAACAAAACTAATTCTTAACAGAATTTTAATATTTTAGCTATCCTAATAAATACATTAGTGGTATAAGTGATAGTTCATTTAAAATCTAATATCACACTAATATTAAGGTATAAAACACATATTTTTAACGAAAGAATTTGCCCCCGTACGATGACACACACAACATGTTGATGGCGCACCTACTTTACGTATCATTCCCTTTCTTTTTATTTTCATACTAACCTTTTCTTTTGTACTGAGCTTGCGCGCACATACAGTAAAACAACAAGAGCGACCTCTTATGAACTATACGTTAACGAAGAAACTAATGACCTTTCAGCCTACATACCAAGGATGTTCAAAAAGTATTATAACAAATTAGCAAAGGTTCATTGATCAAATTTAATTGTCCTTAATTACTTAACTTACGTGTGCTCTCACAAACGTTATTCCACAGTGTTTTAATTTTAATTTTTTACAATTTTGAAGATTTATGGTTGTGGCTTATTAAAATTTACAAGTCCTTTTGTTAAATTTATACTTACTTAAAATACAACATAAAATACAAAACATGCCCCTAAAATTCTTTAATAATTTTAGTAATGTTTTAAAAATTACGAATTTTTGCTTTTATAATGATTCTGTTTATTAAAGATAAAGATTAACAAAGTTTTAGAAATTTTTACCACTATTAACAATATTTTCAAAATGATTTTAAAAATTTGCGAAAGTTCAAAAGACAAATCCAGACAAAGGATTTAGAAAAACTAGCGTTAACATTTGATGTAATAAGTTAGTAGGTAAGGAAGGCATTGGTTAAACTGGTTAAACAAAGGTGTTAAGGGTCACACTTATTTTTTTTTAATATATTGAAAAAAACTGAAAATATTGAGAAAAAATTCAATATATTGAGAAAAGAAACTTATTATATTGAAAAAAACTCAGTATATTAAAAAAAGAAACTCAATATATTGAGAAAAAACTAAATATATTGAAAAAAAACCTATTATATTAAGAAAAACTCAATATATTGAGAAAAGAAACTCAATATATTGAGTAAAAAACTCAATATAATGAGAAAAGAAACTCAATATATTGAGAAAAAAACTCAATATACTGAGAAAACACTCAATATATTAAGAAAAGAAACTCAACTTACCTATTGGATGAATTTAAAAAAAATTGAAGATGATGGCCATTTTGATGGTTCTTTCCCTTATAAATCTTTGATACAGTCCCGCTTCCTTAAAATAATTCTGTAAAGTAAGTAAAATTGAACGTTATTAGACTTCAGATGTAATTAATGTACTTAGAAGAGTAAATTTCAATAAGTCATAAAATTTACTGGGTAAAATAATTAATAGTTTATTGTAGGTATTAACATAGTTAGAAGATCGAGTAACATTTTAATTTATTACTTTGTAGAACGAGTTGGATGTGGTAATTTTGGAATGGGAAACACATTGCATATCATCTGCCCGAAATGCTACTGCTCCACTTGGACGTCCCATTAACATGTACGAATTGTCGGAACTATATTCCACATATGATTAAATCATAAATATCAAGCAAGAGGATATTGAAGAGAGGAATGTACATTTCTGTGATAGAGTTGTATGGGAACTATGTTGCATTATTATGGACGAGGAAGGTTTAACCCAGCCTGATAATTCATATGAAGCACTAGACCTTTATATAATTCTAAAGAATAAATTAGAAGGTTTACTTGAAGAAAATATGTAAAACATTTCTTACCTTATGTATTGTAATATGTATTTGTAATAAATTGTTTAAAATAATTAACTAGAATAAAATAATTAACTAATTTGAATAAGAATACTAAAGTGCTCATTTGCATGCAAATGAAACACCTCCAGAGCCATAATAATACGTCGTCCGAAATGCTAGTCCCAAGTATGTTTTCATTATACCGTTTAGGCAGTAGTTTCATTTTTATATTTTCGCTAATACAGCTTTAAATGTACGTATACAGGGTGACTTATAACATGTGGGATGAACTCTAAATAATAAAAAGAAGTATCTATAAATTTGATAATTCTGTATGTAAGTCAGACTCGCTGATTTTTGAGGATGCAAAAATAAAAAGTTATTAGTAATCATATCCATTCCTTCAAACCAACATTGTATTTTTGGTACCTATAGCATCTTATCGCAGAATTAATTTAGTTGCTCTACTGGTAAGTACCTTCCCATATTATTAACCTTTCAGTGGTGTGGTAGTTTTTTTTAACATCAGTGGTGTGGTCGGTCTCTGGGACCACTTTTTTCAAAATTTAATTTTGGGCTGTTAATCTTCGAATTAAAATATAGGAACAGTTGTACTGAAGGGGTGGTTCATTTGTGTCCTCAGAATAATGGACGATAGGCAATAAAAAATATCTATATGTTGGTAATTAATTTTTATTTCAAAAAGTTACTGTTTTGCGCATAGCTACCTTTATTTTTATTTATTTAAAAAAATACAAAATTTAAAATTGTGTCTTTATTATAGTTACTTATAACTAGACCCAAGCAACATGAAATTCTAGAAAAAAACTGAAAAATATATTCTAGTTGAGATAGAACCTTTTTCAAATTTTGGTCTCATTTTCTTGGTAACACTCTTCACATATTACTATAATGTGCCCCAAACACATAAATTTTCTGCAATTTATGCAATTGTATCTTGTTTTTCTGTTTTTTTGGTCTGAATCACTATCGCCCCCCCCCCCTTTCTTCTACATGGTCAATTTCACCTTCCTCTTCTTCGTCATCGTATTCAACATCTGTGGCAACTTCATCAAATAGGCGTGCAAGTCTCGTCTGTTCCCTTTCGTAATCCCCCATTTCTGAACAACAACAAGAAATAAATATACAATTTTACGGTAAATTTAAACCAGTGTCATACGTACCCAACAAATTTCTCTAATGTGCCAATGGTGTGGTCGGTGTCACGGACCGAAATTGTGAATAACTTAATCTGTACTGCACTCAGACACCTGTCGATGCGTACTGGCATTTAGTGCAACGTGACATGAAGGTACTGAGAGCTACAGCAACCTACCCCTACCCAATTTTATACATTTGAGGAAAAACTAATCGGTCGGTCTCTGAGACCGTGCCACACTACTGAAAGGTTAAAAATAACAAGACTGGAAAGCCTACAGCAACAGAAGGAGTTTTACCAAATGAGCGTGTTTTTCTGCCTGTTTTAATACTACTACCGCCTCCTTAGAGAATAACAGCTTCATGAAGATGGAATAATCTAATAACTTTTTATTCAATCATTTTTGTAGCAGGTGCACTACAATTTTGATAATCTACTATATCTGAGGGTTATTTATTCACCTTAGTATTTCTACTACTATTTGTTTGAATAACTGCGCCAGAGGTATTTTATATGGGGGGGGGGGGCTCATGTAATATTTTCGAGGGGTATCTCAGTAGCGGCAATAGGTGTACAAATTTACGGCAATAGTTAGGAAATTACTCGGCAATAGCGGAAATAACTCGGTAATCACGGCAATAACTCGGCAACCACAGAAATAGTATGGATATCAACAATAATAAATCGATGACAACAACAATATAGAGGTATATTTTGTGGTAGGGAAAACATCTCATGTGAATAATGGATATATAACAATCACTTAACAATATATAAACAGAACCCGAAGTCGCCCTAAGCGAGCTCCAAAATGATCGTACATGATCAACGAGCAGAATGTGTTCGGAGAAAAATTGCAATGAATAGAACTAAATTATGTAACCTTTAATAATGGCATGCAAACATGTCAAAATACGTATAAAGTTAAAATAAATAAATATTATTCAAGTAAAAAGTATTTTATTCATAGTACTCAATAAATATGGACTTCAACGAAGTAAAGCTAGAACTTATAAATAAATTACATTTCATTGTCATCAGAATATCCATCACTATGGAATAAATTTTAACCGTTTAGGCAAATTTAAACTTCACCAACTTTCTCACACTTTCACTTTTTTTACTTTCCTATACATTCAGTATTACAGGAAAATATTGATTACATAAAAATTTTTCATTTTCCCAAAAAAGCGGTTTTAAAAAATGCTTGTCTGTGGGTGAGTGGTTATAACTGTGCCCAAATAATTTCCGCAAACTTTGAGGGTAAGTTGTACACACCCAAAACCGCTAGTCTACAACAATTATTAACTTTTTGTTGTTTGGAAAAGGCCGTGATGTATGTACATCTTAAATAGGTATTTATAGTAAAAAGAAATCACAAAAAGTACAACATTAACAAATACTTTTAAATATAAATAGTATGTACAATAAAGCATACAAAAATTAAAAAATTGTTTATAAATATAAATAATAAGTATAGTTCTTAGAAAAGCACACAAAAATAAAACATTATTTTTAGACCTGAAAAACTAATAACCATTTAAGTTGCAGGCTTCCGCGGCCGTTGTTAATAACATCTAGGCTTCCGGGTTGGAGCCGCGTCATCAGTGCTTGAACTGCTGACGTTTTGTCCTCGGTTGCACGGGACATCTTCAGGGCTGTGGACGCTTTGGGATCTAGAACACAACACAACAACAGTTATGTTCCAGATCCCAAAGCGTGCACAGCCCTGAAGATGTCCCGTGCAACCGAAGACGAAGCGTCGGCAGTTCAAGCACCGATGACGCGGCTCCAACCCGGAAGCCTAGATGTTACTAATAACCATTTCTTTATTGAAAATTACATACCTACTATGGTACATATATTATACAGAGTGGTTTAAAAGGTTCTTCGTACGTCATTTGAGTGCGTGTTCTCTAGTAAAAAATTCAAATATTAATAACAGGAAAAGTAGAACACGTGTTTCTACACACAATTTCAAAAATTTAGTGCAAAATACCTTCAAAAATATGAAAAACACCCTGTATATGTAAAGTACCTATTAAAGAATCTTTGAGCTTAACTCATATTTGGTCAAATACAGAAGAGTTATTACAGAAATTAACAAACACAAAAGCCCCATTAAAAAGATTTATTTAGAAGACAAATGATTTTCAATCTTTTCTGGATCCAATTAACCTATGCCATTCCAAAAATACATCCCCCATTTATTACACCAAACTCCATATTGTGCTTAAATCCCTTAAAATTACAGAAGTATATTATTCCACAAGTATTAGGTTTAGGAAACTTAACCACATTATCATGTAAAAACTCGATGCTTGGTTGTATCGGAAAGCCAACAGGTGGTATTGCATTTGCCCCTGTACTGAAAGCAAGTACATCTTCAAGAGATGTCAAAGAAGCTCGATCTAACAACAAAATTTAAAATAATATAACTAAATAAAATATCGAAAAAGATCTAGTAGCATTTATTAGTACAAACTTACAAAATATTAGTAGGTCTGCAGGAAACTTTGAAATAAAGGAATAGGTTGTAGTATTTCGACATTTGGAGAAAGTTTGACACAATCTTATAAATTTTAGAACAAGGCTTGGTAGTTACGCTTTGAAATAAAAGTTTTGGTCCGGTTTGGATTTCTTAAAAACTATTATCTAGTTTCAGTACCAGAATCGGTTCTTTTGAAATTTGGTATCAAGACTTGTTTTAAAATTTGAATCAATAGATTCATCAAATACCACTGTACACTTTACCCACCTTCGCAATCTTGAAGTAAATCTCTCCAATATGCAATGACCTTTCTTTCTAAACGATTCTTTTGCGGTCCGTCTTCACTGCATTTTACTTTAAATAAGTCATTCAGTAATTTTACAGTCAATTTTGATTTTTCATTGCAACACAATAAGGTGCAAGAAGTTTCAGGATATTTTTTAATGATATTGTACACATTGCCGGTCTTCAGACCATCAATAAACTAAAAATTACTGGGTGATTCCGTGCTGTAAGTCAGCAACTTTTGCAGTAGCCAGTAGGCGCAAGAACACGTTCTGTTTACGAATAAAGTATTGAAAAAACTCAATATATTGAGTTTCATTCTTAATATATTGAGTTTTTTTCTGAATATATTGAGTTTTTTTTTTCAATATAATGTGTTTATTCTCAATATATTGAGTTTTTTCTCAGTATCTTGGTTTTCCTTTCTCAATATATTGAGTTTTTTCTCAATATATTGAGTTTTTTCTCAATATATTGAGTTTTTTCTCAATATATTGAGTTTTTTCTCACAATATATTGAGTCTCTTTTCTCAATATATTGAATTTTTTTCCTAATATATTGAGTTTTTTTTCTCAATATATTGAATTTTTTTCCTAATATATTGAGTTTTTTTTCTCAATATATTGAATTTTTTTCCTAATATATTGAGTTTTTTTTCTCATTATATTGAGTTTTTCTCTCAATATATTGAGTTTTTTCTCAATATATTGATTTTTTCTCAATATATTGAGGTTTTTTCTCAATACAATCAGGTATTTCTCATTATATTGAGTTTTTTCTCAATATATTAAGTGTTTTTCTCAATATATTGATTTTCTTTTCTTAATAAATTGAGTTTTTTTCTCAATATATTGAGTTTTTTCTGAATATAATGAGTTATTTCCAATATATTTAGTTTTTTCTCAATATATTGAAAAATAAGCAAACTAGTGTGACCCCTGAGCGCCTTCGTATAAATCTAAGTTTTGGGGTGCAAATTTTTTTAAGTAAAAAGTATTTTTCTTAAAGCAAGCCATGGCTTGTGTAAAATCACCAACAACTGCTTAAGAAAGGTAAAACAAATGCCACTTGTCTTATAAAGTGAACCACGGCGAACTACCCTACAGAACTTTATTAAAACATGTGAAAACATAATTTTTTTAATGAAACCATATGATATGCATAAGATAGTTGAAAATAAACACAAAACAGCTTACAATTATATGTTGTACTTCCCTCATCATTTAAAAGGAGCCTTTGAAAAAAACAAAAATACGCCAAACAACATTGTAACGTTGTTGAAGCATGATATGTTGCTAGTATGTTCAAGCAATTGTTTCTTTAATCGTACGCCTAACCCTACTAATAACTTGTGATTAAGTTATTGTATTATCATAATGTTGTTTGACGTATTTTTGCTTTTTCAAAAGCTTTATAATTTTAAATGATAAGGGAAGGTTACAAGGTTTTTTTTGTAAATACAATGTTGTTGGCCTAGGCGATATACGCGACGTTATTTTACAGATAAACTTTTTTTGTACAAACAACTGTTTATCTTTATTGCAGATATCAATGTTTTTGGTCAGATTTACCTTTCTGTTTGTAAGAAATAATTATTTTTTGTACATTTCAACTTTATGGTAGAATTCTATTTCTATTGCACAAATCAACCTTATATTGTACAAAATCATCTTATTATGGCACGCGCAAAGTCCCAGCTAGTTCTGTGGTTACCGTTTGTAATTCATCTCTGCATTCTGCTGCACAAGTGTACTTTGATCAACAGCGTGCAGTGAACATACATTATTTAGGTAAGATTTGAACTTAGGCGCCATTTTTGGTGACGACGCTAATGAATTTGCGTTGTTGGTTTTACTAACTGGTTAGCAGTAGCGGTTTGTACAGGGAGGACAACGGGGCACTGCCCTCCCAGCTATTTGTTATGATTCAATTCTTTTTTCTCGTTTTACTGTTTACAAATTTTATACAATTGAAAATACAAGAAAACAAGTTTTATTGAGACTTTTAGTAGCAAAACGTTAGTTTGAATTGGCACAGTGCGGACTTTACAAGTGCGTCACACAAAGTGAAACAAGTGCTTTTTGAAATAGCAAGTAGAGGCAAAACATATGCAAAAGTGACATCCCAAGAGGAACTGCACGTTGTAGTGGCAGATAAGGACTTTACAACATTTCAATACAGTCACGTAGGTAGTGATAGGACATTACATTCAGTTGACCTCTATTTATATTTGGGGGTAGTATAGGCGCACATACCTTTTTCATCAATAAAACAGTTTATGATGTAATTGCTAATCTGTAATCTTATTAGAGCCATATATTTTATAGTTTGTAGTCTAAACATTACGGGAATTGGAGGCATTGACCTAATACAAAGCTGTTGCGACTAGGTTGGAATCAACATTCATTTCATTAATATGTTCCGAAAGACTATGAGTGTTTTTTTCTTGTTTTAATCACTTTTGTATTTTATATGAATTATACATTTTATTGAAAAGTATTTAGTTTAATTGTTTCGGCATCTTACAACAGTTTGTTGCGAATCACCATAAAAGTGGATACTTCTGTTTTTATAAAAATAATATTAATGTTGCTTTGTGGAATTGGTGAAATTTGCACAATACCAATGACGTCGGCAGAGAGTGAACAGTGTTTTTACTCTTAAAAACAATAAAAACATTTGCTAGAAAGTAAACTGCGTTTAGAAATGTGTTCAATTGAAAAAAAACAACATTTAACTACTACTTCAAACTTTAATAAACTAGTGATTGAACATTTTGTACAATAGAAAAAAGGCGCAAGGATTTAATTTTTAAACAAATTCATAAAGGTAAGTCATATTAACAGGCCCAAAAGTAAATAAATATTATGCACAAGCATGATATTTAAAATCGGCGAATATTTATTTATTTCTTTGCAAATTGACTCGCGGTGTTGCTACTAGTATGAGACGCGAAGCTGAACCACGCGCAAGCATTCCTACTTCACAAATCTTCCCCACTGTAGAAATTAAGGGCAATATTCCACTATTGAAAAATTAGTTCGACTTCCTCGAGTCAAAGCCAAAGACCAAATCGAGAACCATGACCTTACAAGGTATTTATTACATTAATATTTTCAGTGCATTTTTCTTTTAAAACAAACTTTTTTCAAATTACTGTTTTACGGTTTTATTTATTTAGTGACAGCAGATAATTATTTATCACAATGTCTAGTTTTAAGAAACATTGCTAAAATATGTAATATTTAATTAAAATTAATGTAAAATGCAATAACAACAATGTTTTCTAACAATTCATATAATAAAAAACAAAATTTAATAACTTTGTATACCTACACTCAACAAAACAGAAAAACAGACCGTACTAGGGAAAAATGAAAAGTTGCTTTGTGGAAGCCTGCTCGTGTGCAAACATTAAACATTGTAAAGTACACTTTGTGAAAAAAAAAAGTTAGTATTTTGCTGATTTCCATCTTGCACGCAAAATTCCCGTTGCTTTCAAAATTCCTAGTGTCACACGCTCCAGTTTAACAATTGCTCTAGGTGATAGCATAAACAACCAGGACCGACGGCTTTACGTGCCCTCTGAAGCAGGGTAAAACTGCATGTTCACCAACTATATGGGTCACTCACTTAAGATGTGACCAGGCAGATTCTTGCTTAACATTGATTACCATTTGACCGGCACTTGAAGCTCCTCTCTATGCAGCTACCTTTACAATAATTTTACACAATAAAAATAAAAGGATACAAAATTATGTCATGTTTCTTAGACTATTAGTTTGATGTTTCGATATTCTGATATTCTGGCGCCAAATTTAAATTTGGGAATATTTCTTCCAGGAAACACCTGTTATTTGGGAATTTTTCCGACCACCCATCGCTACTTCCCACTATCGTAATCAGCCTTTACGTTCCACTGCTGGGCACCAGCACTCTTCTGCCACATACTCTCCTTAGCGCTAAGGTGGAGTACAGAGGACCTACAGTTTAACGTCGAATCCGAACGACTAAATTCCAGAGGTTTCAAGCATTAAGACCTCACGGCTGCCTACACCGGATTGAAGAATGTGAGTGGCGGGTTGCGACATAGATTTTTATTTTTAGCATTAGAGGCTGAGCGTCTAACCTCTGAGCTACAGCCACTCCCTCTTCCCACTATTATTAAATGAAAAAAACACAGTTCGAAAAAGGCAGCTATTGATTTATTCTACCAAAATAAAGGCGTATAATACACGTACAAAAAATCATAAATGGGTACCTAAAAATTAAAATTACAAAGCTAAGACTAGTTAGTTGATATTTTCACGACAGACGAATTTTGTATATTGTTAGTGAGCAAAGTTGTAATGCGACCTTGCATAGGCTAACCTAAATTTTGTAATTATTATCAACTGCTTATAGGTAGCTTACACAAAGCCAGCATTTATTGCTATTTGTGTGCAAATACTGTTGTTAATACCTATAACACAAAACATTGAAAAGTAGGATACATAATGTGATATGGCGAAAACAGTTTTAGCATCGATATTATAGTACAAACTTAAACGAAAAACACAGATTATAGCTATACCCACATTTAAGTCCATTATTTTATTTCTAGCGAAATATGGCTTGCACTATATTTACACTGATAACTTCAGTGATAACACAGGGCATCTAAAGGTTTTTTTTAACTATTTATACTTTTAAAAATAGTAACTGCCATTATATACTGCACGATCTTGTTTATAAAAACTGGTCAACATTTTTACTTTTCTCTACAACAGTCACTAATAGAATTTCTATCATAAATTGAAGTTTCATTAAACAAATCTAAAACTACTGACTCTTTTATTGAAACAATCAGTGGTGTAACCATAGTGGGCCCCGAATTTTTCCGAAACACTCGGAATTGAAATTTACAAAAGTTTTCTCTGATATACTGGAAAGTGCTTCAAACTTTCTAAACCTCCTCATAGTCCAGTGTAGTAATGACGACTGCAATGCTTTAAACAGAAATAAAGTTAAGGATAAAAAATAAATTGAAATCGTTATTTATCAGGTTCTACACTATATGAATAAAGTTTGTGGTAAAAATAATAACAGAGAAATTTGTTAGTTAATTAATATCAATAAAAAGATTTTAAATTGTGGCTCGAGCTTTAATCATCTGTTGCTTATCGAAAACTAAGATAAATATCGAATAATTTTGTTCTGCCTTTTTTGTAGAGCAGAAAATTTCCGATCATGCGAGATTGTGTATTTCTAAATTTAATAGTTTCGGCTGTAGAAATTTATCAAAAATGCCTTTGCTTCCTTCGCCGTGTGACTACAAGCATCAGGTCCTGCGCACCAGTTAATAAATAGTTAGGTAAAAATATCTAAATGTTGTTTAAAAACTCAAAAAATTGACATATTATCTACAGATTATAAAGAAACGTTTAACACTAATGAACAATTTTCTCATTAATTTAATAAACGTTTTTGTACAAATTAAAAATTTAAAGGATTGAATGTTTTTGTTATCTTAATATAATAATTATCGTATAGTTAAGATTTTTTTTAATTTGTAGTTTTTTATCCTCTTTATCAAGAAATCTAAAAATTCTCTTTTAATAAAATATTAAAAAACAATAAAAAATTCCATTATCAAGTTGAAAAACTTTTTTTGTTTAAAACATGATATGTCACCTAAAATCGTTGCAAAAAAACAACTATTAAAACAATTTCTACATAAAAGTTAGAGCAAAAATTTTAGATATCTATCTTAGTTTTCTATAGGCAGATGATTAAAACTCGAGCCACAATTTAAAATCTTTTTTTACTGGTAATAATTAACTAACAAACTTCTGTCATAATGTTTACCACAAACCTTATTCATGTAGTATAGAAACTGGTAAACAACAGTTGGAATTTCTTTTTAAACTCAACTTTATTTCCGTTTCTCAACTACTGGACTACAATTTAAATTAATTTGAGCCACCAAATTGAAATTCTGGCTGCACCACCATAAACAATGGAACTTAACAGACAATTTTTTTTCTTATGTAACAAATTTTATACGTAATTTAGTGTAATCATCTCACAATTAAATAATAAAATATATCAATCACAGATAATTCTCAAAATAATTTAAGGTTACACAAATACCTAAATATATATCTATCTACACACATCACTCAGTCTCACTCTTATAATACAAACACTAAATAAGTAGGAAATTGTTTGTGCAAATCACAATTGCAGTGTTTAACACAAACAATAGCAGTTACGTTTATTCGTGAAGCAGTTTTTCAATTTTAATCCTACCCTACTTAATGGAAAGACATTGTATTTTTAAAATACACATACAATCAAACATGATTGCTACATAGATTTTAGCTCGCATTAATAAATGCACCCCAGAAATTCCACTTGCAAATCCCAATGCCTGCAGCAGGATTCGAACCGGCAACCCTCATCATTACTTTTAAAGATATGAATAATCTGCAATACATTTAATAATGCATGCTAAGTAAGAAATTTTAGAATTTTTATCTATAATTTTTTTTATACATCTTTAGAAAGTGCAACACATTCATGCGTTGTTTTATTCCATGAAAAATAGCTAGTCAAATTGTCTTTCAAGATAAAAAATGTAGGTGATAATATTGAGAGTACACTTAGGGTAATGAAATAAAACAATTACACCTCAAAGGCAATGATGGAAGCTACGGATTAATAAATATCTAGTTCACTTGGCAACATTATAAATTAAAAATAATTATAACTACTACATACACAGTCTTCTTAAACTAATATAACAGCTATATACATGGCATGGGGTTTCTAAGATACTTAATAAATTGACACATCTATACATGTCACAGAGATTTTACACAAGTCTCCCACGTTATTTATTTTTATACTACACAGAATAAATTACTTATCAACAGCCAATTTCCAAACTTTTTAATTTAATACTGAACAAGCAATTCAAATTCAGTAATTATGCAGACAGAAAGTTATAAGTAGAGAGCAAGAGCAAATAAAAGTAAGTAAAGCTTACATTTAAAATAGCATATAGGGGCGTTTCGTAAATAACATACCACGAAGAAACACATTTTCAAATTATTTACAAATACTTTAAATGAATATTTCTACTTAAATCAATACAAAAATGTTTTTTGCTTTATGTACCTATTTATTACACTTGTGCATTTCTTCCAAACCAAAATTTTAAAAATCTGGAATAAAATTACCAATAAATTTTCTTTTTTCGCTACTACGTCATTTATGAAATGCCCTACATAAATATGATACAAGTTAAAAAAAAATTTCGTTTTGTGAAACAACCCATTCCTCGCATGCACTGATTAAAGTCCATTAGCACCTTTAGCACTTATACCATAATTTTATTGTCCTACCTACAAATAAGTTTCTGAATGCCTCAAGAGGAAGAACCAAAAAGATTTAGAAGACATTCACAAGAAAACAATGAACAATGTGGATTCGAATAACTTTCACTATTAAATTTTTTTGGGCAGAAAACCTTCATATATCAACAATCAAGAAACATGCCGGCACAACCATCGCCCTTACTTTTTTCTAATTTTTTTTTTGTAATCTTGTTCCAATGGGTGTAGAAGTTCAACACTTAATATGTCTTTATAAACACATTGATATGAAAAAAATTAGGTCTTAATATCTTGAAATTACTACAGTTAGTAAAAGCACTAAGTTAATCAGCAAAGAACTGCTAAATTTGATAGCAGCACTGGTTTTGTTTTCATTCTTAGGTGGTTCTTGCGTTTCATGTACTGCTGGGTGAGTTTCATGATATTTATTTCCTGTGTTTGAAGATTGTCTGCCACGTTCTGTACCTGGATCTGTAAAAAAAGCACAAACCCAATAAGAAGAGAAATATCAAAAATATTGATTTTTGAATATTCAAATATATGTTTTCAACCAAGTCTCGCTGCATGAGATCTTATACTGGGGAGAAGTCTTTTTAAATTGCAGCAGTATGAGAAAAAGACATATTAGAACATATACGAGTGAAAACCCTTTTAAATATAAAGCACGAGTTAACGTTGTCAAAAAATAGATGTATAATTGTACAAGAGAAAAGCTTTTCTATTAAAGCAGAAAAAAGATTTATCTAAATCTGATGCAAATCATTTTTTAATTAAAATCCACAACATTATTTATAATTTTAAAATGTTACTAATAATTTGAATGGTTACTTACTGTTTGCTATAACCACAGGACCATTTCCTGACCCTGAACCGCTACGAGCATCTAAATCATCCGAATCATCACTAAAATCGGGTCCACCACCAGAACCGGATCCATCAGCACTATCACTTTGCATAAAACTATCTGATTCAGGAAGACCAGCAGCTCCCAGAGACGAAATCACCATCTGCAATTATAATTTAAGAATTATTGCTTTGCCTCTTTTGCAGCAAATTTGATTGTATTTCAGGTAGAAGTTAAGAGAGAAAACATACCTGGTGGACGTGTCTCAGTTTATCGGCCAAGTTGGCTATTCGTGGATCAAGATTTTGCAAGTTGGTGGTAGGTTTAACTTCAGGATTGTATTTTTGCATGTCCAAACCTGCATCAACTACTGTTTTTGTGTACCTACATGAGAAAACAATTGTTATACAAGAGCACATGAGAAACCTTTAAAAACGAAGAACAAACCATGCAAAAGAGAACCTTGGTCAGGGGTATCACGTAAAAACTTTTAATTAAATTGTATTTGAGAAACTTTCAGTATGCAATATAAATGATGATATCATTTTGTATTGTTTTGCGATTTTGGGCAATTTATGTAAAAGCATGAAAGCAGAATGACAAGGGTAGGTCCTCGTCTCATGATTAAATCCTTGATAAAAATAGCAAAAGCGTGCAAAAGCATAAACAATTTTTTCCCTTTTAATTTTCCCACGGTAATCCCCTTTCAGATCTTCAATAAAAGCAGAAAAATTAAATATTTTAGTAGAGACACCAAAAACAAAACTGCACAATTAAAATAAATACTAAGCGTCTTAAAACTACTTGCAGCAGATAACAATGTTTTAACAAAAAAATCTAAATTTGATCGAGAAAGAAAGAAAATATAAATACACCATTTTTCACTTTTTTTATACAGATTAAAAATTGCTCGTCTGGATTTCGCAAACACTTTAAAAATTATTGTAAAATTTACTTCATTAAAATATGCAACAATTAATATAACAGAATTGGGTGGTAAAAAGTCTCTTGAAAAAAAGTCACAGAAAAGAAGTCCACGGAATAAAAGTTTCCGAAAAAACATCTTCGGAAAAAAAGCATCCAGAAAAAATATTATCGGAAAAGGTGTCCAGTAAAAAAGTCTCTGGGAAAAAAGTCTCCGAAGAAAAATCGCTGGAAAAAATGTGTTGGATATTCAAGCCTTGTACATAAGAGTTGGTAAAAATTAACGGCTTCACCTGATTTTCATATACGGTTAGGTTAGGTTGGGTTATAATAATCTAGCAATTCAATTAGTCCTGAATTTACAGGTATAACCAATATATTAGCTTATTAATAAACTTTTCCGGCGACTTTTATTCAGAAGACTTTTTCCCGTGACTTTTTTCCGGACATTTGTTTTCCTAGATTCTACGGAATCAGAAACGTTTTTGCTGTTGCATGACTTTCGAATTTAAGGAGCACATTCCTGAAGAAAATGTCTAATAAACATGAGCTAGGAAACGTTTCCTTACGGAGTTCCAGCTTCCCGAATATGGAACTGCCTAATCACGCTTTAATTAATATCTACGCCCAAAAATCAAAATATTTGATTTACATTTTGTATGAATATTTCACTATTATTGATTTACATTTTCGCTTCTTTTCAATAAAATCCATTCACCAAAAGCCTAGATGTAGGGAGGGCTTAAAATATGTTAAAACACACGCCGCGTGCCCCCCCCCCCCCCATATGCCCCTATTTAATGAATTTAATAAAATGTATCAATTAATATCTCAATTTATGGCGGAGATATTGATTAAAGCGTGAATAGACTTCGAGAGGCTGTAACTCCGTGAGAAAGCGTTTCCGGACTCATGCTTATACATTTTCTACTTAAAATACCCTCAGCAATGGGGTTCTTTTGTTTGTACAAAAAGTCATGCAAAAGAGGAAGAAAATTTTAAAATTATACTGTAAAAATTTGTGTACCCCCCACATATACGCCCCGGTTTAATAATTTAAATAAAAACCGACAAAAATGCAAATCATTATTAGTACAATATCCATGCAAAATTTGAATAAAGTATGTCAATTTATGGCAGAGATATTTAAGCGTGAACAGACTACTCCATACTCTAGAGGCTGTAACTCCGTAATGAAACGCTTCCGGACTTATGTTTACACATCGTCTACTTAAAATACCCCCAGCAATCTGCTCCTTAAGTTTGTACAAAAAGTCATGCAAAAAGGGAAGAAGATGTTTAAATAATACTGGAAAAATTTGTGTGAATAAGAAAGTCATTAAATGCCCCATTCTGCAATTATATAAAATGTGAAGAAAATTGTCGAAATTTAATGCTATATTTTCATTTTGATGAATACGAAACAAAACAATAAGAAAATAAAAACACCAAAACATAGTAATGTCCTAAAAAACCCTCTTTATAATTTATTTTATTTTTAAAAACCTTTTTCACTTTATAGCACGGAAATCGCATTAAAACCCCACTAATAAATTTATCCAGATTATAAAAAAATCACCACAAAAACTTTCAATGACAGTCCCTTGGAGCGCAAACATCAAGATAAAATTCACGGAGAAAAAATTAAAAACAAGCTGGGAGAAGGGAATTGAAAAGCTGCAACTTACTCTCCGATTCGTTCTCCATTCCAGCAGTGTTGATCTTTGGGCTCGGCGAAGCTATCATCCCTGCAGAGGCTGTCGGCGAGATTACCATAAAACCCCCTGCTTTTTGCGATGGAGGTGAGAAACTGCAAGAGGTGGTTTGATAGCGGAGGCGCGAATACCCGCAGATTGGCCACCAAACGTGGTTTACCAGCGCTGACCGCACCCGGTGCGGTTGTGGTGTCGATTAAAGAAGGGTCCTCGTTATCTGACAGTTTGGCGGGGCCGCAGGCTCGTTTCACCTGCAAAAAATTTATTATTGCATTTCGCCTTTACAGAGTTTCGTGTATATTTCAGATCCCTACATCCTAATGGGATCTTGATATATCAATAACGAACGTTGCTAGCATTTTAATGTATCATTTGTTCAAATATTGGATATCTATTTCATTTTTATTGTGACTCTCAGAAAAAGTCACGACATGTAAATTACACTGCAACCTCCTTTAACTTGAAACCGAACCTTGCGGTTACAACGGAAGTAATAATTAGTATAACTTATTATTATTCATAATCAAAGGACAATTTTTTTAATTCTTTTCTGTAACTCATAATTTTGTCGTTCTAATTTTTAAGATTTAGCTTGCCACTCACCATGAAATGTCAAAACATAAAGACAAACTGTATTTCCTTATAAAAGTGTTAAAAATAGACTACTAAAAACAACTTTCTCTAAAGCATATATTTTTTGTTACTGTTTTTTGGGTTCTAATTTCTTTAATGTTGGCGCCTTTAAAAACATTAAATTATATACTCATTATTTAAAACACATAATTACACAATCCCAAGTTCATTTCCTGCAACTTTATATTTCTATATTGATTTTTAATAACAATAATTATTTTAATAGAATAATTTGTGTTCGTGATAAATATTTCAGGTGCTCATTTCAAGAACATGCATCTGTAGTTTTTCCTACTGGTATAAAGTTTATGAATACATGGCTATATTTGTTGGACCAGATACAATTTAATAAATAATTAAAATAACCTTACCGAGGTAAAATAAACATTAGTTAAAAATGAACAATAACAACGGAAAAAAATTAGCTATAAACAACGCGATCAAAAAAACTTTGGAAATTTGCTCTGCTATGGTGATACTTCCCCATCCCCATTATTAGTTGGCTAATCAATTTTCTGCTCCAAATGATAAACAAGCTGAATTTGTATTAAAATGTAACACCTTTACATATTATATGTACATATAACAAAAACAAACTTGGGATTGCCAAACTTTCAAGAAACAAAGCGATGAACAAGTACCATGCCGTTTTTACTTTTTTCTAGTATAAGCTGATTACTGGAAGATGGAGTTAAATATAAAAAAACAACTAGTTTCTGAAACCAATACGTTTAAACTGTTACGACAACAATCATTGAAAATTATTAAACGTAGTAACAATTATTATTGTCCCAACAATAATTGAGTTTAGTTGTCAAAGTCATGGCTAGCCGTTATTAATATGGTTAATTTTCTGTACGGTTTTCCCATTTTTATGGAAAATGGTTAAAAAACTAGAATAAATAAAGTATACTCTCAATGCAGTGGCTAATTCTGAAAAAAATATTCCTGTACCATATTGCCAATATTTGCAATAGTTTAATGTCTCTAATCTACACCAACCACAGATTTCTAATAGTTTTCTATTAGATATCTGTGACATCAACACCGTAATGTTGGGCGCAATCCCCTCTACTTTCTCTGTGCTACAGCGGCATGAGCCGGCCGTAGAATCTAGAAGGTCCTGTTAGTAGCTATTTTCTACCTCTCAGTTAATAAAAACGAAATAAGACAGATAATATAATTCTTTATTCTGAAGCGCCAGTTAATGAAATAAAAATTATCTTATTTTATTAACGTAATTTGTTTTAAATAATTATTTTATATTTTTGTCCAAATAAAAAATATTATTTTCTACTAATTTTGTTATTTGCCTGACAAACTGTTTTATTCTTTTAAGAATAAAATTTTTGAAATGTATTTTTTCTGGCAAAATTAATTTTTAATGTTAAAAATTTTGTTTTATATTTTAGAAAAGGTAATTTTGTGAAATATAGAAAATAATTTTACGAAGTATAGACAAATCATTTTAGCTAACACACGATTCGATTATAAATGCCGAGTTTTAACTACTGAAAATACTTCATTAGCGAATTCGGTGCTCTAATCACTCTGAAGATGTATGCTGCAATGTCTTGCGAAACGTTAGTTTGTATGAGTTCACAAACAGCTAACAGGCATAATCCGATTAAGTATTACTGTCCTGGCAAACAAAATACAATTCAGATCAAATCATTGTCCGCCCCAAGGTTTAAATAAACTAAGCACACGGCCCTGTTTAGGCAGGCAGGGCCTACGAACAAATATTGCTCAGACTTCTAGAGCAAATGCTTGTAAAGGCAGACAAGCTACAGGTCGGTCCTTACCTGTTTATGCTAGGTGTAGTTCCCAAATGACGACGCGGTCTAAGCCGAAAGTAAATTGTAATATTGAGAGCCAAATTAAGTTAGAAGTGAGATATTAAATTGCCTTAATGCCAACCAACTATTGGTTATATTACAATACAATTTATAAGATCCGACTTATCTGTCTTACATGCTTTGGTCAATGCCAATTTTGTAAACAAAAAGAAACGTGCAAGTGCAGTTTGCTCTGATTCCTCGAGTTCACATATACAATGCTAGCGCGACCGCGCCACCTACTGTGAAAGTTTGTTTAAAAAAGTAAAATAATTTTTAATCCCTTAACTGACCCAAACAGCGTTTCATACTGTATAAACATATTTTCATCAGGTTATTATTGAATTGTGTAATATTGAATGGCTGTAGCTCTATTCGTTAAAATGTTGTTCATCTCATAATACGGTTTTGTTGATAGTTTGCTCTTCCGAACGTATTGCTGGTTCGATTCCGGAGCAAGACAACCCTGTTCATAATTGCATGTTTGTGCATGTAGGATGTATCAAAAATAGGAACAAATATTAAAATCCGTAGTAGATTATAATATATACAAACCAGAAACAACATTTGTTTGTTAAAGGGGACCTTTAAGATACGAGAAAATAATTATTGAAAATTTGGGTCAAAATGGTTTGAGTACTGCAGTATAATAATACAACTATCAGTTCATAGATTTGCTATTGGTAGAAAAACCACAACTGAAAAGGAGAATAAGAAATGTTGGTGTACAAAAAGTTTCTTGTCACCTGCAAGGTATGTTTTTACATTTTTGCCACATTGAATTGTGGTTTTGCGAATTTAATTTTATAATTAAAAAAAAAGAGGTGAAAGATGATGAATGAATGAAATAAAAAAAAAATTAAATAATTTTTGAAAAATAAATGGTACCACTGGACTGTACTTGGCCTAATCTATTATTGAATTATAACATTAAAGGGGAATTACACTAGTAACGCCCTGTATTATGTGCGACGAGGAAAAGTTGCAAAGCAACAAACCGGCAAAGTTGCGATCGGAACCTGCTAAGCAGGTATCTGCGATCGCACTGGCCTCTAACCACAAAACAAAGAAACGGCCGTGTGGCCAGAAATAAGAAAGAAGAGATTTGGTTTCAATTATGGCTAGAATTATGTCCACCTGATGAGTTCAAATAAGAACGAAACATGTAGTGGTCTATTCTAGCCATAATTGAAACCAAATCTCTTCTTTCTTAATCTATTATTGGTTTAAGTATTTGTACCTATTTTTTTTGCATGTAAAAATTTGATGATTTGTTTGCAATGGGTAACGTTTTTCTTAGTAACTTTCTCTACTATTGAAAGATGAACTGTAAGAAAATTGGGTAGATTTTTAAAATACACCAATTGTGAAAATGACAAGTTTCCAAAATTTTCCAAAAAATATTTCAAGCACCTTTCAACAGTCCTAAACTTTATAACGTTCACTTTTTTGGTTTCAGATATTAAAAAGTTTGTGCCAGTATGCTCTAGCTCGACTATGACGACCTCTATAAACTTTCGAGAATTGCCATTTCTATTCACAAATCAGAAAATTTAGCACATTATGTGAAAATGTTGCTCGCCTAAGGTTTAGACATCTAGTTGTTTTCATGCAATGCTCTAACTTGATCCCTAGAAAGTTTTGAAAGACGCTGGTAACAAACCAAAGAAATAGCTTATACCTTAACAGAAGTTCTTCGTCTGAGCCGACCAGATTATTTAATTCAAAGGTGAACTTTTGCCTTTTATTCTTAATTTTATTATCTCGCTGTTTAAGGCATAAAAATTCACCAACAAAATAAGCTTTTAACAAAATGACAAAACCGGAAACAGAAGTTAGGCTTGTTTATTGGTATCATTTTATTGCGAAACCGATAGATAACTTATGGGCAAATGCAACGCTTTTTTTTTGAACTTCCTAGCTTCAAAATGGCGGCCGCTGCGATATTTAAACAATTTTGACTTTAGCGCCTTATTACTCAAAAACAAGTTGGCAGAACAGGTTCAAATATTTTATCGTAATAGCCCTGTAGGGACACAATGTTACTATGCACAAAAATGTTTGAAAATTTAAACGCTATGACGTGAAAAAAAATTCCAATATTTCGGAATTATTCAAAAAAATAAGGCTATAAAACTGGCAAGACGATTTTTTAAAAATTTTGTAAGCTCATAGAACTGAGGATGAGCTACAATTTGATTCGTGTCCTAGCTCGCAAATTTCCCTCTGACGCCTTACATGAATTTTTGAAAATTTGAATTTTATCGCCTATTTATTCAAAAACGATCTACCAGATCGGACCAGATCAGGATGAAATTTGATATTGGAAATGCCCTAAGAGTACACAATCTTACAAGGTACTTGAACTTTTGAAACTACTAAAACTGTCAACTGAAACAATAACAAAATTTTGGCTTTTCTAAAAACATTATGCTTTTCAATTCTATAGGCTAATAGACTTAGGGATGCGCCATAGTTTAATACAAGTCTCGGCCCGTTAAGTTTGTCTGTAAATCGGAAATTCATGGAACTTTGTTTAATAAATGAGAGATGATACAAATTTCTGTTTAAGCTAGTTGTTCATAAGTGAGAGTCCGAACTGTTGAGTGGAGCAATATTTATGGGGGTTAGTTAATTTTTCCCTCCCACCAAATTTTCGGTGGACGAATTAGTCCTTCCAATTTTGGGTTTCTTTCTTCCCAAGCAATATTTTTCCAAACAATTCAACTATCTTTTTTTGTCTTTTATAAAGCTTTGATAAATTCAGCTATGATGTCCCGGATGTGAGACATACGAAAGGTTAGTAGATCGTAGATAAATCATTGTTTGTTGTGATTATTTTGAACAAGAAAATTCTTTATTATCTCTCAATGGGTTTCTGGTAATCTCTGGTTAAAAGTTAAAGCCCATGAAGGTGTTCAACGCAGACAAAATTAAAAAGCAAGTATTGCAAATTTCATTTCAAATACGCATTTTATGTTTAAAATAACTTTTAACTAACCTTTACGAAATAAATTTCTATCGAATCTACGTGGATCCAGTCCGTACTTTTAAGCCGACTTATATGCAGGTTGTAAGAATATTTTCTCCAACTACTTTTTCCTTTTTACTGTGTTCCCGCTAGAGTGGTACGGGTAGGGGTAGGCAATCGTAGTCATTATTAGCGCGTAAAACGTTAATATAAAAATATTTTGGAAAATATGATAAGTAACAATTTATAAAGAATAGGAAAGTCCAGGCGAAGTGCTTCTAATCTAATCGATTAAAAAACGACTGTCATTCTTAATAATAAGAAAAGATTTTATGGAGAATATAAAAGTACAAAATCAAATATACTTAGTCTCTTCAGTAATAAAAGATGACGATCGTGAAAGAGCGAATGTGGATATAAAATGAAAGACGTGGCATTAAGTTTTCAGTTTTGAGCGTACTTTACGACATTCATTACTATTCCGAGTAAAAAATCTTTGCATATCGCGTTTATCCGTTTTGTTTCACGAATGTTAAGATTATCTGCGCTCGCATTACACATTTGGTGTATATCCTGCTTCATATACTGAGGCAAAAGGGATAAGTCGGCAAAAACACGATGATGAACTGGATTGAGCTTAATACACAAGGGAGAAAGAAGCCCTACTAAAAAAGATTTTATACGGAGTAAAATTTCCAACCCTAGCATAAAACTGACAATGTTACGTAAATTGGCGTATTTATTACCAAGGAAATTTACACTGAACGAACATAAAATATAATCGCACGTAGTTTGAAAATTTTATCTCATAAATTTTAATAAATTCATAAATTTTAATACCTACAGAAACAACTATACGCTCGTTCTAAAATATAAATTTGTATTAACAATGAATTTCGATTTCGATTGCACCTTTTTTATCGGAAATTATTGCAGCTTTAATAAATTTGCGGTTATTCTGTAGCAATGAATCGTCAAGTTGGGGGACATAAATTTAAGAGCGTGCGACCACGAAATTATAGAGTAGGTACGTTTTTATTTCTAAATCGTTTCGGGATCAATAAATCCAACTACAAAGTCATTTTCCACCGTCGACCAACCACATTATAAACAAAGGGTAGAAATTCTTGGCGAGCTTTCCGAACCCAGCCCAGGGTGGCGAGTAACTTT
Source organism: Ctenicera cuprea (assembly GCA_958336395.1). Taxonomy (NCBI): domain Eukaryota; kingdom Metazoa; phylum Arthropoda; class Insecta; order Coleoptera; family Elateridae; genus Ctenicera; species Ctenicera cuprea. The sequence goes on from OY284487.1 coordinate 59,274,528, forward strand.
GTGAACGGAATTTCTTTTTGTAAGTGCAAAAGCACCCAACCAACCTACGTGGGACTAAACGTAAAGAATTCCAAGATTGATTAATCGTTGCTTATTTTTCAGTGCCTTTGGTAACACGACGGCAGCTCAGCAATAATTTGATAACCTTTTCTCCTTTTAAAACCGACTTCTCAATGAAATAAAAAAGTCCTTTTTTTCACCCTTCTCGCAAAATAGATTTACTCGATCTAATTTTCTGAAGCTAACTGAAAATTAAACGCGATTCAACTGAACAAGTCCTTAATATAAAACAACGACGGTTTCTTTCAGAATAATCCAGACAATCGAGTTAGTTTGGGGTTTTGCTACTTCCTACTGAAATATACCGACAAGAGTTGTAAAGATTATTATTCAACATTTATATTGAAAGCAGGACAAAAGCTTTTTGAGAGTTTTCTTACAGTTCAAGTCAGGGTTGGGTATGTACATTATTACATGTAAAATACACTTATTATACATGGTTGCATGTAGAATAATACCGATGCAAAATCAAACATTTTAAACGTAAATGATGATGTAAACAACTAAACAAATGCTTCCCCCTATACTTAAGGGAAAAAATCCCCCAAAGTAACTAACATCTCCAGAAAATTATTTTTACAAAAAAAAGATGGGATAGAATTGAACTTAGCGAAACTTTCTGCACTGCACTGCACTGTTCCCTATTTCCAGGGCAGTGCCATAACAGAGGCTCCCAATAAGCCGAGCATCTTCTCTGAACCTGACTTTGCTTATCTGCATTGAAAAGTGTAACGGTCCAATGTACAAAGGAATCTGCGTTTTATATAATGGACGCATATGTGGCTTCTAGTAGCAGAGGCCCCTCACCGCTAAATATTGACAGGTGTTCGAGTTTAATATAGACTATTAAATTAAAATTTAATCTCAGAATGTTAAACAACTAAAAACAAAAGTAGCTGCGACCAGTACCGGAATTACGGTGGGGCTTCCGCCTCAGACGTAACGATTTATAGGGCGCAGTTTTATTGTATAATTTTTGTGGATCCGACTTCTTTGTCATTTGATAGTTGCTGACAATTAAAAAATATAGAAAATAAGATTCTACGTGTAAAGTTACAAGTTGTAACTTACAACCCTGGTTCCAGTAAACAAAGGAACCTTAAGAGCTTTGACGGTCCCTTTAGATGAAATTATAATAGAGAAATTAGCCATTCAAAAATTTTATCTGAATACCCCAACTTCATGCGATACAATTAAATATGCCTCCATCCCGTATTTTGGAGACAAATCAGAAAAAATTGCCAAAATTGTAAAAAAAACAAATATATATAAAGTAAGTTTTAAAACAAATAGAAACATCTTAAACAGTTTGTTTAATGCAAAATCAAAAACAAACTATTTGCTAAAATCAGGCATTTACAAATTAAATTGTTCGCATTGTAATTGGGTTTATATAGGCCAGACAATTAGAAATTTTAATATAAGGTATAAAGAACACGTACGTTGGGACAAATACAAACACCCACATAAATCCAATTACGCTAAACACTTACTAGAACACAATCACTCAATGACATCTAATAACACTATAAAATGTTTACACTTTTGTGACGATAAACGTAAATTAGATATACTAGAAGCTTTTGAAATTCACAAACATTTAAAAACTGTACCGTTAATGAATGAGCAAATTAATCTCTTAAATTCTCCTCTATTGGACATTTTGGAATAAGAAATCAAATCATCTGCAGACGATTACCGAGATCAAGTCACCAAGTTCTATTGCTATAACAACACTAACTGTTTCCTTTTTCATATAACCTTTGACAATGGCATGTAAACATGTCGAAATACGTATAAGGTTAAAATAAATAAATATTGTTAAAGTAATTAAGTATCTTATATACCTATAAACAATAAAGGAACGTTAAGCTTCAAGAAAATTTTTATAAAGGTATTAAGATAGAATTTTTTATTTTCAAAATTTTCACAATTTCCCATTTTCCAAAAACCTCCTTCTATTAATAGCTAGCATAAATTCTAATAAGAAAATGACAAAGAAAATACAAAAATTTAAATTATTTCTCAAAATTTTCTACAATTTTTCTTTCCTGCAAAGAATAAACAATTTTCGTTGATACAACTTTCAATAAAAAATAATTTAAATACAAACAAATACATTAACAACAACCACGCAAAATGAGAAATTTGGACAAATTGAATTTCGTAATTAATTAATTAATAATATAATATTCCCCTTAAAACTTTAAAACGATTCCATAGATTCTGAAACTTTAATTTTAGCTGGCGTTAATTAATTCAAAAAACATTAATTTATTTTAAACTAATTAAATTTCATTGACTTACAAATCCAAATCAGTTGTTAATCAAACTTGTTAAAGTTAAAATATACAGAAGGTTTCTCCTGGAAGTTAATTTTCAAAGTAATCGAAAGAAAATTTCTGTTCAATATTCAGAATATTTAAGAAAATAATGTGTTAAAATAGCGGTTGATTTAGTACCTTTTTTGAATTACTAAAACTGTAAACTTCCTGTTGCGTAGTTATTAAACTTTTTACGCTTCCTCTCTTAAATGTGATTTCTGCTCCCCTAAGAAGAAAAGACCTATCTCATTTTTTTCGAATATACGTTTTTAGTGAGGGGTGCGCGAGTGGAAGTAGTGTACAAGGTAGTGAAAGTATGGTGGAAGTATGTGGAAATATCTGGAAGTAAAGGTGGAACTATGTGGAAGTAAGTAGAAATAAGTGGAGGTACGTCAGGTCATCAGGTCACGTAAAAAAGTGACCCAACCTAAGTGGACTCATCATATTCCGCTTGTTTACACCAGGTAACTTGAATAATTTAGATAACATTTGGTGCATAGGTCGTGACCCAAACGTTCAGTGTAAACGTACTCAATGAAAGTACACCTGAAAATGCAATCCCTCAAAAGATATTAAGTTAATCATTGCTACATACTGCAAGTGCAACAGTAGTAGTTGAATTACCACAAGAAGAACAACCTGCTGCGAATGGCGAATTGTAACAAGGAGAAGATATATCTACTGCTGAAAATCGTACTGACTTACAATAAACCAACAAAGATACGCAGAGGAAGCAAAAATTTGAATTGTTTGCGGATGAAAGAAAACGGCTTGAAGATAAACATGGTGTGAGTGTAGGCTGCCAGGAACCTTGCAAAAACGGATGTATTTTGAAAATTCCACGAGACAGGCGGAATACTGGAAATTGAAAGTCAAAAAAGCGTAGAGCCTTTGTGTTACACCATGTACCACAGCATGAAGTGAAGCAACGTACTACAACAGTATAAACAAATACCGGATACAAAAAAAAATTACAATACGAAAAAAAAAATTATTGAAAATATTGTTTTGTATGGGGCAGAAATGTGGCCACTTACGAAGGGAGTTAGGGATAAAATAAACTCTATGGAGCTTGACAACTTGAGGAGTTGTCTTCTAGTCACAAGAAAAAATAAAGTAAAAACAGAAGAAATTTAGAGGAAAATGGAAGTCACCTTTTCGATCACTAAAACCTTAGAAAATAGAGCACTCCAGTGGTATGGGCAGAGGGATGCCAGACTATAGATGGCCGTAACAAATAACGATGTGGTCTCCAGCAGGTAAAAGGAGAAGATGTAAGCCAAGTCTTAGCTAGGAAACATACATCAAAATAGCCATGAAAGAAAGAGAACTGAAAGAGGGAGAATGAGAACATATGGAATGAGAAAACGGTAAACCCAGCAGAGTAATAGCCGAAGAGAGAGAAAGAAGAAGAAACAACGGATACAAATACTTCCTTATAGATGCTATGGGTACAATGCAACAACTTTGTCAAGTTTTTTCTTAGCCACCCTGCGTTAATAGTAACGGAAACGACAAAATGCTTCGAAAAGTTCTAAAATCTTTCAACAATTCCGTAATTCCTGCAGAGGATACTAGAGCTAAAGCAAAGCCTCAGAACAAAATTGATGATACTATGATTCGGCAGCGTATTACATTATTCAACCCGACAATATCACACTGCCCCAAACAGACTATACCTGCCACCTGACTTAAGTTTCACATCTATGCATCAAGGTTTTGTTGCAAAAAATCCAAACTTTAGGCGAAAATTGGTCATGAGGAGTGTGCACTGTGCGAAGAATTCGAGCTTCATGATACAAACCACAATAAAAACAACCTCGATGAATCTGCGATGCTTGCAAGCAAACAATGGAAAAGTCATATAAAACGAACTGGAAAACCCACAATAACCTTGGGCACACCACAATCACAGATGACATCGCAAACCCTCTATTAAACATGGGTAGCGACACCATGATTCCAAAAATTTCATACGACAAACCATTTGAAATCCAAATGGATTGGGATCAATGGCGTCGTAGGGAAGAAGAGAATCCGTCAAGAGGGCTGATCTGGTACACGGATGAGTCCAAGATGGATAACGAGTCAGGTGCTGGAATACATGGCGAAACCCCAAGGCACAACATGCATGTCTCACTAGGGTAACACACCACGGTATTCCAAGCAGAAATATTCGATCTGGGAACCTGTGTCTGTGAGAATTTGAGAAGGCAAACCAAAGGCAAACCTATCCACATACTCACTGACAGTCAGGCAGCCCTAAAGGCATTAGTATCAAAGCAGATAAGATCCAAGCTAGTCTGGGAATGCTTGCAAAACCTGAAAACTCTGGCAAAACACAACCAAGTAACACTGGTGTGGGTGCCAGGTGGTAAGGGCATAGCAGGCAATGGAAAAGCAGACCAACTAGCAAGGAAAGGGTTTGAGGCTACCTTTACTGGTCCCGAACCAGTACTAGGTATTACAAAGGCAACAGCACGTGGGGTAATAACTGAGTGGATTAAACAACAACACCGGCAATATTGGAACCATGTGCAAGGACAAAGACACAGTAAACGGATGATGGGAAGACCATCTCAGACTCTAACAACTGAAATACTGAAACTCAACTCAAGAGGAAGAAACTGCCTCTCATGTAATCTTTGAATGTGAAGCATTAAACCGCCGACGTCACAACCTGTTAGGCGAAATAGACCCACAGGTAGGCATACCGGAAAAAGATCTGGTCCACAGGCTACTAAACATAGTAAACGGCCTTAACCTGTTCATCTAAATCAAAACACAAATGCAGAGAAACACAATAGGCCTTATTGGCCGGGGTGTTCAAGGACTCACAAAACCGTGCTCTGCAATTGCTATTACCAATAACCAATAACCATATAAAACGGGCTGTAAAATCAAGAGCAAAATACCGCGAAGATTTGGAAAGGCTGGATGAAGGACATGCCAGTAGTAACATAACTTACTGTGCAGATTTGCAGAAGGTCATTAGATTCAAGACTGCAATATTTATAAACCGTTGAACAGTTCGTGCCAGTGGGTAAAAAGCCAAAAGAATGCAAACCATTCGCTGCCCTCTGGTACGAAGCTTTATTTGGACGCAACAAGAATCAGCTTCTATAATTTGTATAAATCTAAGCGAAATTCTCTGACAACTGCGCACCGCAGAATAAAATTTGGTCGTTCTTTTCCTTTTTAATTTACATGGTCAATTGGAATGAAATCAGTACTAAGACAATCCCTATCAAATATTTCAAACCCGGCCATACATTTATGGCCGCGGATTATTTCCATCACAATGTCGAATTCTCAATGAAAAAAAAAGGCAAAGTTTATGACTTCCAAGACTTCGTAGAAGCTGTGAAGGTATCTGCATTTAAAACCGAATTATTTAGGTCCATGGTTAGAACCCATGGACCTAAATAATTTATACACATCGAAAGATTATTCGTCACAACATAAACTCAAGAAAATAAATCCGACATCGAACCATCACAATACGGTAGAAGTTATTCTTCGCAGAGGATCTCACAAAATGGTTTATAAACATGAGTTTGATGGTGAATCCTTTGAAATTAATATTTTGAATGCAATGATTGCCAAAAGTAATGTATTTTCGCCTCCACACGTACTGAAGTGACTATCTTCCCAGAAAAAAAATCTTATTAAGAATTTAGGAGGCGTTATGAAAAATCGGTTGCAGTTTTAGAAAGACCTCGTAATCAGCCTTTGCGTCCCACTGCTGGGCTCCGACACTCTTCTGTGCCGCGTACTCTCCTTAGCGCTAAGGTTGAGTACGGGGGACCTGCAGTTTAACGTCGAATCCGAACGATTAAATACCAGAGAAGGTTTCAGGCATTAAAATCCCAAGGCTGCCTACACTGGATTAAGAAATGTGAGTGGCGGGTTGCGGACTAGATTTTTATTGCGGCATGGCTTCGGCGGGGAATTGAATCCCAGACCTTTAGTGTTCCTCGCTCGTCTAAGATTAAGCATACTGAAAGATTTGTTTGCTTTAATGCAGCGCTGCAACGCCCGCTATGATATTGTAAAAATTTGAGGCAGCAAATCATTCTTATGGTTGGTTCATTTAAATTAGCTGATTTCCGCCATCGCGGAAATACGAGAGAATCTCAACCCATTTTTAAATAATTAAAAATGTATGCTAATACCTTTGCGACATGTTTACGTTTTAAAATTTAGATTGTCCGAAGAAACGGACCCTTGCTATTTTGTTTGAATTTCAAACCCCTTCAAATGGAGACCTAACAAACGAATCGATACATTTAAGTTGGCAGGTTCATTGTAGTAGGCGGCCCTTGGAGATTCAGAAAGAAATATCCTCCGGGGGTCAATAGCAATTAGAAATCCAGCCACATTTTCATTACCGCGTAGTAAATCTCCCGACGGATTTATAAAAGCAATTACAAGCCGCATGTAGGCTGATAGAGCGATTAGGGCAACACCTATAGAACGCCGATTCATGGACTCTTGTGAGAATGGAATGCCTAGTCTACCTGCTCTTAATACGTGCGTGGATGGCGGTGATCGGGAAGAAGGTGTAGGGGTGCATGTGGTAGGTCTGGTCGCTCTTTATCGCATTGTTCTTTCTTGTGTATGAATTCCATTCCATTGTGGAATGTAAATACTATAAAATGTTAACGTTTTAATGACCCAGCAAAGTTGACATTGGTAGCGTTGTACCTTCGCTTCGATTGTATTTGTTAAAAGGTATATTATAATTAGTTTATTTATTACTTGATAAAAAATACGATAATAAAGTAATAATTTAAGTAATATTAAATTCTTATTGAAATATGGGGTGGGGTGGGGAGATAAGAGTAGGTCATAGTTGGCATTATTATTTCTAAGAGTTTTGTTTTCTGAAACACAAGAAGAGACAAGAAATTGTAATAAATGTTGAAAATTATTGTGTTAGTTTGCATTCGTTCCAATATTTAGGGCATTTGAGAATCGTTGTTTAACTGCTTCCTTATTTATAGTGAAAAATACGCCGGCTCTCCGTTTTGCATGGAACACGATCCAAAGTACTTGGCAAATTAGCAACTGGGACATATTTGACCCACTGCTTTAAAAATAATCGTAATCAATAAATAGGCAATAAGTTCGTAGTGGTTTTAAGGGCCCCCGAACTATGGTTGCCAAATACTCTTGCTTAAACATTTATTTTATACAAAAAAAAATTTCATATCAGATTTACTGGAGAATGCTATGTTAAATGTGGTCCATCTATTTTGAAACACTCTAGATTTATTTTTACAGTTGCTGTTTCTCGCATAGCATTGATAGTCTAACAATGTAGACGGCAAGCGCTAATTAATGGCATAAACATCATGTAGTGTTGCCAACCCATTTTTTATTAACTAAAAGTTAGCGTTGCAATTTAAAATAAAGAAGTTTTGACCGTCAAGTTTGCAAATAAGGCAATTCGTTGACCTTAAGATGTTTTATTAAAGGTTGTTTTCTTTTCTCGGCTTTGCTAATTAGTATTTATGTAAAGAAAAGGAATCAAAGGGGTTTGTGTTTGTGGGTTTACCTCAGCGGAAGAGGGAGTAAAATGGGGATAGTGTCGAGTAGCCAGGGTGCAGACCATTCGTGTAGTGGTCTAGTGTTGGTTTTTCATCCAATAATTGTCCAGAGGTTGATCACGGACGAAGTAACGTAGTTGGAAGGCTTGGATAACCACCAACCCACTAATGTGGGTTGGTTTGCCTACAGCTCGTAGAACCTACTTTGGGGTTGGCGGGATTTAGCTTCACTTCTCACATCGGAGATTGTCCTAGCAAAAAACTACTCTAGAAGCACTTCCGTGGTTCTGAGCCCCCGTATAACTGTTTTTGAAACAATTTTTAAACTAAAATTTTTGTAAATATTTGAAATTACGAACATTTTAAATTTTGTTAATTTTTTTACATTTTTTTGAAAATGTAAATCATAAATACACTAGAAAATTTTGAAAATTAAATTTTTTTTTGAACATTACAATTATCAAAAACTAAAATTTAGAAAAATGTTGAAAATTTCTTAGTTTTGGAATTATTGAAAATGCAGAAAATGTAAAACGTTTTAGAAAATATTTGAAAACATTAAAAATACGCAAAAACTTTAAAAATTGATAAAGCTTTCCAAATTTAAAAAGTTTTTTAGATAATTGAACAGTCTCGAAATTTTCAAAATTTTTGAAATTTAACAATATTTCCAGCAATTTCAAAACTAAGAAATTTTCAACGTTTTTAAATATTCCGAAAATTTTCAAAATTAACAATGATTTTCAATTTTTTAAGTTTCAAAACTTCACTTTTTAAAAACTTTAGATTTTTTAATTTTCTAAATTTCGATATTTTTTAAATTTACAAAATGTTATAATTTCTAAATTTTTAAAATATTTGGTAATTGTAACCAACGCTCAAACATTTTAAAATTTTTAAATATTTTCGATTTCCAAATTTTTATCTTTTTATAAGGTTCAAAAATTTAAATTAAAAAAGCAATGATATATAGGTGGGAAAACAAAAATGACAGACCTATCTCAAATAGTAGAAGAATCCAAATGAGCATGGGCATGTGGCAAGGATAGGAAACGATAGATAAGTAAAACAATTTCTCGAGTGGAAACCATAGATTTGTAAAAGATCTGTCGGTCACAAACTAAATGGAAAGACAATATTATAAAGACGATAGGATTGTGGTGGAAACGAATAGAAAATTCACAGGAAAGCTTTTTCCAACAATGGACACTGGACGCTGATTGAAGAAGAAAGCACGAGATGTCTAAAGTAGATGGTAGATCAAGTAGATTAGAAGCATGGCGATAAACTTCATTAGCTTTGCCTTGTCGATTATCCTGGAACATCCTCCTTTTTCTCTAGAATATTAGAATTTGGGTATGTTCTAGTTGTAAAAAGGAGTGAAGAGAGAGAGAGAGAGGTAAGAATGTTTGCAGATAAAAAAAAAGAAAATTGACCAATTTAGTTCACCTTCACGGTGAACTAAATTGGTTTGGTTGATAGATCCACATGAACACTTCCTCTTCTCCTCTCTTAAATTTTAGAATTTCTCTTTGCACTAAGAGGGGAGAATAAGGGTAGAACATGTGTGAACAAGAAGCACTATTTTCGTAACTTGATAATAGACTAGATTGGTTTTGTCGCTTGTGGCACCACTCTTTTTATCCATTCGGAATTTTGTGACTGATCTGCTTATAAACTGTAAAAAAAGCCGAAGAGAGGTGTGACAGATAGCGTGAATTAAGAACACCATATCACAATGATTTAGATATCATTGGAAAAGGGTTGTCGGCGCCGCGCCGGTGTCTAGTGATATTCACAACCTTCTTATTTGTACCGACACGATTTGACGTTTCTCAAAAGGCAACAATAACGCCTCTACAAGAGGCTCTGCAATCACTGTCACATTTGACATTTTGTTTTGTTTTCAATATTTTAACTTCCTTTATGAATCGAAAAATAGTTTTTACTGAAAAAACTATTACTTCCTCGTAGAAATATTTTGCACATGACTAATGAACTTGGTCCTGGGAGGAGCCTGTAACCCTAGGAGGGCGCGTCTCCAGGTGACAGTTCGGGGAATGCTTCCAAATACGGAGGGTAGGAGGAAAAGAAAATACCACTCGCGAACCAACAGGCAACCAGATACGGCGAAAATAAAAGCGAGCAGCAGTGCTTTCAATACTGTCTATGGGTGGAGCTTATTAGATCAGTATAGTAATAGGCTCAGACAATAGTAGACGACAATATCACCAGCTACTATTCTGCGATGCAGAAGGCAAAGGGAACAACTGCATTAAGATTATTCCCAAAAACATTATAAATAGCAATACGCAGTAAAACTACGGCCCGCAGTCCTCTCCAGGTTTTACGTAACCAGAGGGCGCTAAGAATCCCCTAGTGCAAAATTATTGAAGATAAGAAGAAGAAAAACGTCATGGCTTAGAAATATTCGACAATGGACTGGACTTCATGTACCAGACATCTTCAGATTAGCAGAAGATCGAGAAGAATTCGCCATTGTAATCGCCAATCTTTAATCTATATAAAGAAAGCACCGTAAGAAGAAGAATAAACTTGAGAAAAAAATATTATGAGGTATAGCGGATTAGCGCCACCTGCTGGACGGTCAATCGTTATTGTTACCTTTTCACATTCGTGTGGGTACTCTGTTACATCTACTGACTTTGTTACTGGGTAGATGAAATTGTCTCCTTTCGGAAGAGATGCAAAACTGTGAACCACGTGATAAGAGATAACATAATACAGCAATATACCAAATATATGTGGATATTAAGCAAGCCTACGACAGTGTCAACAGAGAGACCTTGTACGATGCTATAGAGGAGCTGGGAATACCAACAAACTTATTAAACTAACCTAGATGACAATGAAGAACTCCGATAGTCAAGTAAGAATACGGAATAGGCTCGCGGCTACTTTTCCCATAAACAAAGGATTAAGACAGGAAGATGAACTGGCACCAATATTATTCAACCTGATACTAGAGAAGCTCATTAGAAACATGGAGATAGATACCCAGAGTACAATTGCGAATAAATCATACCACATCGTGCGGTATCCTGATGACCTCAACATTATAGGAAGATCGGTACTGAGTTTAAAGGAAATATTTACCAAGCTAGAGGACAAGCGACGAAAGTGGGGCTACAAGTCAATGAAGACAAAAGAAAATGTATGACCATGACGAGAAGACTCGGACAAAACCTAACCATAGAAGACAAGAATATCGTCCCAGCTAAACCACAATAACTCAAACGTTGCAACAGAGATAAATGGCAGGAAATCGGGCATAGTACGCTCTGCATAACAGCTTTAAAACTAATTTAGTAAGCACGACAGTAAAGGTAACAGTCTACAAAACTATGATTAGGACCGGTAGTTACATACGGCTGTCAAACCTGGACAATGACCAAGAAAACTGAGGGTGCACTACTGAGATTTCAGAGGAAGATACTCAGAAGGACTTTTGGACCAATACAAGAAAATGGTTTCTGAAGAATAAGGTACAATCACGAGCTGAAAGTAATGTATAAATCTCTAGATATTGTCGACTTCATCAAAATACAAAGGTTGGGATGGGCTGGGCACGTAGAAATAATGGAGGAAAGGCGAATACCGAAAAAGATTTTTAAGGCACGATTTGAAGAACAACGAACAAGAGGAAGGCCGCGACAACGATGGCTAGACAACGTAACAAAGAATGCCATGGAAATACTACGCGTATGAAACTGACGCAAAGCCGCCAAAGATAGAGGCGACTGGAAGAGGAGGATTGGGCAGGCTTAGGTGCAACTAGTACTGTAATGCCACGGAGAGAAAGAGAGCGGATTAGCGCCACCTGCTGGACAGCATTGTTACCTTTTCACACTCGTGTCGGTACTGTCATCGGAATTGTTATCTTTCGGAGGAGATGCAAAACGGTGAACCACGTGTGATAAGAGATTTTCATGTTAAAGATCTCTGCTCTCTATACAACAGAGCTTCCGTAAAATTTTTCCAGGTATAGTGGTCTAAGAATAAGAAACAAAGAAATTCGAGAAGAATGTGAAGTAGAGAACGTAGTGAGATGGGGAAGAAGAAGAAGAAAGCAATGGAGGGAACATGTCCAGCGAATGGAGGAAGATAGAATAGCCAAATATGCATGAACAACATACCACATGGAAATAGACCAAGAGGAAGGCCCCCAAAAAGGTGGAAAGAAAGCTGGACCTCTGGATCACAAGAGCAGGCTTGAAAATCGAAGTAAAACATGTCAACGACCTTTTAAGAAGAAGAAGTAAGTAAGTAGAGGTCTATTCTAGCGTCGCGTCGGTGATAAGCCTTAGCAAGATAAATAAGGCGACGATAAACAAGTATAATAAAACAAAAAGATGTTGCTTGTTTTAGACACTTTTTGGTATGGACACGCTAAAATTATTCTTAAAAATTACATCTACCATTAGATATAATACATGCAAATCAAATAATGGGGTAGTTTGCAGTGTAACGTTTGAAACAATCATTTTTGTTCTAACAGTTTGTTAAAATAGGGTACTCGGAATATACTTAGTGAACTATAATTCCGTTACATTGGAGAAATCAGTTGGTAAACACTAAACAATATAGGATAATGTAAAACGCTAGTTTTGCAGCCTTTTGTATTCAGTATCAGGTTTAGGGTAAATTACTATTCTAGCGTGCTGCGTATCACTGAATAAGCTTACTATAGCATAAGGAATATAGCAGTACTGTATAAACACAATATTTCTCGAACAAGCAATATCCCACTAGCATAACATGACGAAAATTGTATGCGTATCGCATATTTGGAATGTCTGGTGGTGTAATTTCCGCAAACTCAGGGTTGTTAAGTACTATTTACCTATTCTATAGGCTTGTTTGAATACCAAATTTAGTTCCGTACTTTCCAGTTATCATTATGTTTTTATGGATCCCATGAGCTCATGTTTTTATCAGCAGCATTCTTTTCGAGTTATTATTCAGCTTTCCTTCAAGAAAAACCCAGATGTGCTTAGCAATACTGGTCTGTATCAATTTATCAACAAACAGCTGCTTGTACGGATTATTAAAGTGAATTGAATAAAAGCTATTGCAAAACTTGGGGCAATTAGGTGATTAAGTCTCGCGATTAGTTCTAATAAAAGTATTCGTTGGTTTTGATGACAATTTCTTTGTTGTCTTAAGAATGATTGCAATTCATGGCCGAGTTAAAAGTTTAACGTTTCATGGCATACCTATTTTGACTTTTTAAATTCATAGATAGATCTGCATGAGCAAAAGTTTAATGCATATGTCGAAAATCCATTTGTACGGCTCGAAGGACCAATTAATAAACGACGCTTTTCTCTCAACCAGAAACGCTGCATTCAAAGGTAAAGGAATATGCAAATTATTAGGGAAAGCCCCTTCAGGTATGCCACTTCGTCATTCCATATTTTATGAAAATAGGACATTTGATCCCCAAAGACTACACGGACGTAATGGTCTTGGAAATAAAATGGTAATGAAAGCCTGAAAAGTGTGTGTGAGGGGATTAAATTACCTCATATTACAAACTGCAAATTTCGGAATTTTAAATTAAACAAAACCGAACGGATTTATCATCATCAAATCAAATATTAATAAAGTGTTGCGCAAATTTACTCTAATTCGCGAGTTAATAACCGGGAAATAAGCCATAAACGACCGTAATAAAGCAAATTACTTATTTGCTTTATTAAGTGTTGCAACAAAATGAACCGAGTGCGAAACCTACAAAAACTAGCAGTTCATATGGCGTAAAAAAATTAAAATAACAATAAAAACAAAGACGGGTTCGTTGACTCTAAACATCAATAACAAAAACCGCCGCCGTAAACCGTAGGTGTGAAATAGCAATGAATAATAAATGATGGGAAAACATCGCGCATAACAACTTGGCGAATGACATTTTCATATATTAATATTCAATTGATTTGTAATAGATTTATTACAGTGACTTTCGATGGCCATGGATAACGCTTGCTAGTAAGAGGCAAATTTCGAAAATCTGCACCATTCTTTGTTCGTAAAAAATGAAGAATGCTGTGTAAATGTGATTCTATATTTAGTTGTGCTAACAGGTGTTAATGTAACAAATTACACGGCCGTTGGAGCAATCAATCATTTAATATTATAGTTAACAGTTGATGAAAGATTGAATTATGAAATTCAATACTCAAAACTCACAGCTACAAAATTTAACTCGTTCTTTAAATTTAAAATAGAAATATAAAATTTTACAAAATCCATAGAATTAGGTATATTGACATGATAATTTTGTGAAATATTTAGGTAATATACACATAAAAATGCATATTACGACGTAAAACGGTGTTAATTTAAACTTCCGGTTTAACCGGAAGTGATACCATTTTTTTTATTTTTAATGGAACTCCCTGTATATTTTTGCATGTTTGGATAGACCTTTAAATTTGCTTTACAGCTATGTATAATACCCATTAACTTTTAATTTTAGCCGCCAGAACGTTTAAAAAAAATTTAATGCCTACTAATAATATTCATAATTATAATTAATATATTTCGCCGATATCGGAGCCCCCAATCACCTTACGTGATTTTAACGTGAATATTGGAACCCGCAAACCTAATAAATATCTAAGTTGTTCCGAGATGTAAGACATGTTACTGACTGCATCATCACTAAAAGGAGATTTCCTACAGAGAAGCATTTGCAGTAAACACTTTTTAATAATAAGCAGAACATAGTCAAGCTTCCAACTTTGAGGCCAGTGAACGGTGGAATTCGTCTGGTATGTATTTCTTTGTTGCCAGCGCGATAAATACACATTTCCGATCAGCTAGAATTAAAGTAAGCCATAAATAACCAAACTTAACCAACAGACGCGACAGCAAGATAAAATTTTGCTAAAAATAATCACAAAACTAAACCGACATGTAAGGGTCCGCCGTTGTGTTACAGTGATAAATCTTTCCGAGATGCAAGACTTAGTCGTCTTATTATGGTGAGACAGTGGGTTTAATATGGGGATACCCAAGTATAGCTTATTATCTGATTACCAAAATATATGCCTATTATTACTTATTAGTTTTTTTAAATTTAGTTTTATAGTTTCTTCTTAATAATATGTTCATTTTTCATTTTAACAAATGCACTTTAAAAAAATACCAAAATATCAGACTTTTCTTTGGAATACCTAAACTAAATTATTATTATTAATAGTATTATTAATAGGGGCCTGCATTTGCTCGCACATCTGCGCCAAATAGTCTTGTTACGCCACTGAATAATAAATATACAGCACAACTTAACAACAGATTTCCGCCTAAATTGTTTTGGAAATGAGAGTTATTCTGAATTAGTTAAAAATGTACTAAATTCATTCGTTTCATTAAAATAGTTTTCTACTATCGAATAATTCGAATAGTTTTCTACTATCGAATAATTGAAACATTGAAATGCCGTCTGCAGAAAGATGCCGCCCTTTGTGTAGATCCCTATTAGATATATTTGACAATAGAATTTCCGCAATTATCGGAAGTAAATCGGAATATTATTTTATAGTTTATAAATTGGTTCCCTGAGGCGCAAATGCTTACTGAAGTAACTTAAATTGTATTTTTGAAGCAAATAAATACGCACTAAAACATCTCGTGAGACGTACAATACAAATCGCCCACATTCAGAAAAACACGCATCACCTAAACCAAAACAAGAACAAAGTTAGACGCCACGAATTAACTGTTTGTTATGTTTATAATCTGTAATATTGATGTAGATCAGGCTCTTGGCGTTGAAGACGGGCGGTATTTCTTAGACCGTACAATAATTATTATTGGTCTGCAATGCGGCAACCGCAATAGTTCACAACCGTGGATTTCTAGTCTAAACATTAGGGAATTAAAAGTAAAGGTTAGTGTTTAGACAGACTTTGAATTATGTGTTGGTTACAACAGAATGCGTTGGCAGTCCGGTAATTATAGTTAAACAAGCAAAGCGTGCTCACTCAAAAAGGGATCTCTGCTTCTTATTTGCTTGGAAAAATTAACTGGCGGAAAGTATATGCGATTATAGCTTTTAAAGATCAATTTTTATTGTCGAAACATGCCTTTAACACATAGAAGATTAAATCGTGTTAAATCTGGACTTGATTGATCATTAATTTAGGTAATCTTCGTTACTTATTTGTACGCATTGAACTTGGATTCTTACATACCATCTGTCTATAAAGTAACCCCCCGCCCGCAACTAACTTTTGAACGACTTGATATTTTACCACAACATTTGGTGTGCTTTAATGGGAAATTAAATACTATGTTTTAGCCAAAAATTAAATTTTGTATCATTCAAAATGGCGGCTGAGCGCCATTAAAATTTTTTTTTAATGGAAAAGGGGGTCGAGTGACACCTCATTTGAAAAGTCTTTTAGTTCTGCGTCTGATTCTAGAGTTTCAAACCAAAATATTTAGCCGTAACAAAATGGTGGATTTTAAACAAATGACTCACTCAATTCAAAATTGCTTCAATTTTTTTTATCCAATAGTCCAGTTTTTCATTTGAAGGACAAAAGTTTCCCAGAAATATCTCAGGTGCGCCGACTCATTATTATAGGCCTGTTTCTGACTTTCTTAACGGACATTTTCCTGGAAGATGGACTGGTAGGCAGGGGCCTGTAGAATAGCCGGCTCGCTCCCCAGATTTAATCCCTTTAGATTTTTTTCTATGAGGATATCTGAAATCGGATGTGTACAGAGCCCGTCTAGAAACAATTGAAGAACTAGAGCAACGCATTACAGAACTTTGCAGAAATATCACTCCAGAAACTTATGAAAATGTAAGGCAGGAATTTCATAACCGACTTTTTACGTGCCAAGAAGTGAATGGTGAACATTTCGAACACTTAATTTAATTTCTTTTTGATTTAATTCTTAGTTTTTTCAATAGACTTCCTTATCTTCAAACATTTGTCATTTTGTTATGGCTGAATATTTTTCTTTGGAACTCTAGGATCAGACGCAGAAACTAAAAGACCTTTCAAAATGAGGTTTCACTCGACCCCCTTTTAAAAAAAAAATTAAAATGGCGCCCAGCCGCCGAATACTTTTTAATTTCCCATTAAAGCACACCAAATTTTGTGGTAAAATATCAAGTCGTTCAAAAGCTAGTTGGGGGGGAGGGGGTTACTTTATAGACACAGTGTATTTTGCATTCTATGACGTGAATTGTGTCGTTTCATGTTTACTAACAGTTTTACTTTACTTTTATAAAAAACATTAGATGTTATGTGTAACCTTTAGTATCTTTTTATGCTTTGCTATTTTTATTTTAAAAGAACACCCAATGCCGTCTAATTCTAATGAGATATTAAAAACTCAATTCTAATTTGCATAGTAATTAACGCGAATTCAAAAGAAAACCAATTCCTGTATTATGCATCAAAATACCGCAAGAGAATTTACGTACCTAATCTGGCTTTTAATTAATACATTAAATGGTTGCTAAAATCCACACAGAGCGAGAGCTAACAAATTGAGCCGTTTTAAAAGGGTCTTAACGATAACACGATAACAAATTGCTAATACCATTAGAGTGGTATTTTGTTAGAACTGAAATTACAGGTTTTTTTAAGTTCTGCACGGAGGACAGTACCGGTGCTGGGTTCATTTTAGGCGCTTTAACACCACCTATTATCGGATTTGCTTTATCTCAAGTTTTTTCACGGCGTTCTAGTGATTAATTATGTTGAATACCGAATACCGTATGACTGGAATACAAGTTGACTGAAATTTTTATATCGGTTTCATCATCGGATATTTTTAAACTTTTTTTTACCAAACTGGAATGTAATAGTGTGGAATATAGGAAGTTGTAAGAGAAGAACCGTTATAATACCATAGATAAATAAATGCCTAAAGGCCCAAACAAAATTAGAAACAAATAATCAAAACTGAAGTTGGGATGTAATAATAATTAAAGGAAATTTAGAATTTAAAGCAAAAATTCTACATTGTTTATTTAAATAGGAAATTATGAAATTTAATATTGGTTAGTTTGCCTTTTCATTTACAGGATTATAATAAAATTCCGATCTTACTTAAAAACGTAAAAATTGACAGAGAAATTTAAATAATTTTCATCTAGAACTAAGATTTGACGGAAATACATGTTTTGGGGCTCCAAGAATCCAAAACAGTGATTTTATAAAATGTCTGTCTGTCGGTGGGTGGGTGTGTTTCATAAATCCCGAACGGATAGCGATTTTGATGAGCTTTGGGATGTGAAGATGTACCAAAAATTAACCGACTAAACAAGCTTTTAAAAAATCCGAATCCGAAACCGGAAGTTGGGCGTTTTTTTGTAGCATTTACAACGTAAACAAATAGTTTTAAATTTGAATGCGGAATCTGATGGAAGACCTCACAACGAATCCAATGATATTTTTGCGAACTTTGTAGCTTTAAAATGGCGATCGGTACGATTTTTTGAAAACTTTGATTTTCACGCCTTGTTACTCAAAAACGAATTGTTAGATCGGGATCAAGTTTGGTATTGTAATAGCCCTAGAGAGACACAATGTTACTACGTACAAAAAGGTTCGAAAATATGAAAACCATGAAGTAAAACATTTTCCAAAATTTTGAAAATTTTCAAAAACGATTGCTCAAAAACTGAATACAGGCTGTTTTTAAAATTTTGCAAGCCAATAAAGCCGGAGATAAGGTACAATTTGATTCGTGTCCCGGCCATGGAAATGAAATTTTATATTAAATATGCCCTAGGGGTATGCAAACTTACAAGCTAAGAAAACTTTCGGAACAACTAAAACTGTAAAGTGAAAAACTAAATATTATAATTAACAAAAAATATTGCAATTATTTTTAGAGCTTCCTCGAGTTAATGGTGCAGTAATTTAAACAAAAATTAGTACAAATTCTTAACTAAGTACGTAATGCCCAAACACACATTTTTAATAAATTTTACTGAATCTACCCTGAAAGTGCGTCCCATATATTTTGAACAACCCTGTATATAGAGCGCCCGAGTTTTCCGGGAATGCTCTAATTACTATCTTCTTATAATACACTTATACAGTCATTTTTATTAACCAGTTCTACAGATTATTGATTTCATATTAAAAGAATTGGCAAAGCCCACATATTAAATAACCGATCAGAGACCTCCAACCACCAGAGGACACCACTCTCCCAAACTAGTCCATAAATAGCAAAATTATGACCAATTATTAAAGTACATTCTTCTAGGACAAGCATTTCTTGAATGAGTTTCAATCTTCTAATTTTTTTAATTTTAGTCTTTAAAGATTTTTAGTTTTAATTTTTAATTTTACCAGTCTTCTAAATTTTCTTTTTCAGAATTTCTAAACAAGCTTCTACATTTACGTCCTTCCAAAGAGACATTGTAACATCCAAGCCTTGATAACAACATTAAACTTTTCACATTAAACTGTTAATTTTATAAACTTTTACATCTCAAAATTTTTACTAGTCTTAACAAGTTCTAAATTTCAAAATCTTTCTACATTATTTTTTAATTATAAAACCATAACTTTTTAATATATTTTTTTAAGCATTTTAAAATTATTTTCGACGTTTTTATACACTGAAAGTTTATTAAAAGTTCACAACATTTTTCAACGTTTCCATTAACAAAAGCTTAACTTTTTAAATTGGCCTGTTTAAGCTATGTTAAAATACATTTTATGTACAGGGCGAGCAAAAAATTTAATGAAGAGGGCGATGAAAAACGCGCGTATTTGATTCTTAAATGTCGTTATATTAAAGTTCTATCCATCAATCTGAGACATGCTGTTTCGCTCTTTTAATTCTAGATACAGGGGACCTACAGCTACATATAGCAATTTTTGCACAAATTTGAGATTTTCTAAATAAATCGTGAATAATGGGAAAATTTTTTAATTCGTCTTAAGTTTTCCTTCGTTAGCAGTGGTAAATTTTACGTTAGTGCAATTTACAAGTTTAAAGTTTCTTTTTTTACTTTTCTCTACACATATTGATATATTGTTTTCATGAATATTTCCAATTTCAAGATATTTATAGAAATGCATGCTTTGGACCTCGCTCCTCCAGCAACTCAAAAACGGTTTTCAGAGTTCTTATTACTCATTTTTGCGTTCAAACGGCATGTTATTTTATTAGCTCATTTTCAGTCGATTAACTAAATAAAATAAGTTTTGTCGAACTAGAATTGCGTTTTCTCCCACTATGCGCCGGTTTTCGCCTTTTATCGGTATGTATTAGTTCATGTATAAGAAGACATGCATAATGTATATACAGAGTGTTTCACAAATAAACGGCATACTTTTAAGGACGTGTTCCTCTCATGAAAATTAGAGGAAAAGTTCCTATTAACATGGGTCCGCAAATGATTCTTTATCGAGATACAGAGTGTTGAAGATTGTAAAAAATATCGATTTCTTTTCATTTATTCGGAAATGATTAGGATTGAATTTTTAAATTACGCGATACGTTTGTATGTTCATGTGGGATAAGTGGACCACATTAGTCAGTTTCTTTCTTCTCCAGGTGTGTATGTGAATATTTCGACAGGAAAAAATGATGTGCCACTGTTGTTACATCATTATGTCCAATTTCAAAATGCTCAACTAATTTATGATCGGAAATACCTCCTACGTTGTTTCCTATAATTAGCTGTTTGCATGTAAAACATATTGAAAGAATAAAACATTAAGTACTGCATTGTTTTGACTTTTTAGTGCGATTTACACGAAAACGGTAAATGGTAGGAAAAAAACGCAAGAGACCCTTTCAACCATAAATTAGTTGAGCATTTTAAAAATTGTATCAAAAACAAAATTACAGTGGCGTACCATTTTTTACTCCCAAAATATCCACATACACACCTGTAGCTACGCCACTGGAGAATGAAAAAACTGACTAATATGATCCACTTATGCCACACAAACATATGTACGTATTGCGTAATTTTCAAAATTTAATTTCCAATCATTTCCGTTTAAATTAATAACAAAAGATATTTTTTTATAATTTTCAACACCCTGTATCTCGATAACAAAGCATGTGCGGATTTATGTTAATAGGAACTTTTCCTCTTATTTTCATTAGAGGAACACGCCCTTAAAAGGATGCCGTTCATTTTTGAAAAAAATAAGAGCATAATGTATTTAATTGTAAAACGTACTGGAATACGTATGCAAGTGGGTCACTGATTTATTGTGATGTCCCCGTGCGTATTTATATGACATCATCCGAATGGAGCAAAATAGCAAATAAACAAACCTGATCGATTGATAATTATGAAGTCTTAAATTGTATAACTATTATTAAATATTGGAGTTGTAATAAAAAGCAACGTAAATTCGTAATGCCGCTGCATTGGGCCCCGAGATTGAAAGGGGCCCAAGTACTAAGTATTTCTTTAGAATAATAAAAAAAAGGCAATGGAAATAGACTAAAGTCTTCAATAGAAGAAAATATGTGAAAGCGTGAATAGTGAAGACCTGCCCGCCGGTATTTGCAGCCTCGCAGCCCCGATGCGATGTTACTTCACCGGAGTATGTTTTCGTAATGACATCACAGCTATTTTTAAAATATGTTCCAATAACACAAATAAACAGTATAAACCTAAATTTGCACATCTGTATTGAAAACTGTAGCGGTTGGTTGTACAAACGTATACGTGCCTTATACAGCGAGTTTTTCTTTTTTGTATACATACCAGCTATGTGTACTTTTATAAAAAACATATCAATGCATTGTTTTACTGCAATCTGTAGGCAACCAACTATACACTACATTTCAAAGCTTCAATTTTTGAAAAGAATAGTCTGCTGTGGAAACAGTAATCAAATTGTTTAATGTCAAATTAAAAGCAATTAGTTTTGATATTTTCAGTTTAGCATAAAATGTTGGTAGTTCGTTTCTAAAATAATAGTGTCATTAAAAAATTTCTGATTACAAAATAATTTTGCGTTTTATACACAAACATACTCATGATACTCATTGAACATAACCTCACACTATGAGAAATAGCCTCTTTCTCTCTCTATTATTTTCTGTACAGTTGGTTGCCTATAGATTGCAGTAAAACAATGTATTGACATGTTTTTTACAAAAGTATACATAGTTGGTATGTATACAAAAAAGAAAAGCTCACTGTATAATGGACGCGTGAATATGTGGGTTCTAGTAGCGGGGGCCCCTCACCACTAAAAATTGAGAAAGGTGGAAAGGATCCGGATTTACTATATAGATAGATTTAGCACTTATTTTCCTTTTTTGAATTATGTAAAAGCCCAAAATTAAATAACGTATACTAAATAATTTACAGTAACACTAAAAATGTGATGCAGCACAGTCAAAAGCT
This sequence comes from Ctenicera cuprea, assembly GCA_958336395.1. Lineage (NCBI taxonomy): Eukaryota > Metazoa > Arthropoda > Insecta > Coleoptera > Elateridae > Ctenicera > Ctenicera cuprea. The sequence goes on from OY284487.1 coordinate 59,296,853, forward strand.
GTTTCATCTGTTTTTACACCAATACCGCAAAATTCAATACCTCCATTGTTTGCACTGAAAATCAGAAATAATGATTAGCCATTTATCTTGATAAATTGTTACAATCAACATAACAAAATCACCGAATCCTATTTGGAAATGATCAAAACACACTGTCAAATCTAAATAAACCCAATTACAATTTCAGCAAAACTACATCGCAATTTAGATAGGAATTAAAATTGCACAATGCAAATTCGTCGGACAAATGAGAGAGTTATGCAGCGATCGTTGCACCTACAAGCACAGGTTCAAATCCCTCGTAAAACCGGGGACATTGCACAGGACCGGTTTGCAACTTTTTGTGCCATATTTTACGGTTTCAATAAATAAAAACTAGTCACCAAACTGCACGCGGCATTCCTTCAGATTTTAATGTTAAAATTTCCCGAAAAACGCTGTTTAAGTGCAAATGCACAAATATGACGTTAACGGCTGTTTGTAAATACTTCACTTATCAACTCGAACATTAAAAAACCAGATAAACCAAGAATCTTACAAAATATCATTGACCTGTTGAGAAGAATTAATTTCGAAACAGCTATCGCTCAAAAACCAATAAAAACGTCCAGCAATCTTTGAACTAATTAGCGAATGTTGGATAATTGAAGAAAAAAACAACGCATGGCGCCTTATAAACATACTATGCCGTATTAACTTAAGTTAACAGAGTTTCGTTTGCAGCTAAAACTGGTTACAGCGAGTCTTGCAAGTTTCAGAACTGATATAAATTCAATATATTGAGAGATTATAAAGATGTGACAATCAGCAGTACTAAAACGCAATTAAGTCTGGAGAAACGTCTTTATGTTCGCGAAAACCTTGAACGCTTGTTATACACTAAAGTGGAAACTTGTATAATTAGGCCATAAAACAGGATACTTTAATTTAGAACTGTCCGTGACAATGCGTTCGGTTCAAATATCGAAGCAAAAAACAAGAATTCGTTTTAAGCCAAACTTGGCGGAAAGCAACTTTTATTGCAATTGGAATAATAGCTTAAACATTTTTTATTTTATTAAAGAATTTAAGAAATGTTATCGGTGCTAGCCGAAACATAAGAGTAGGTATGGTATGTGTAGCGGAAAATTATGGCCCTGTATTTCTTGATTTAGTGTGTTCGTTCTATTGCCATCTGAAGAATGCTACATTGCAGGAATATCCAGTTAAAATAACATTTCAGATTTTAGACTACGGTAATTTGTAGAGATTACAGCAGAATTAGGATAATTCAAGAAAACGTTCTTTACTAATTTCAGGAATTTGTTAAACCGCAGAGAAATTAGCATTACTTAAATGTAATCAGAGGCGTACAACAGAAATATAACATCTTTTTAGGGAAATTTCTTAAGCTTCTTCTTCAAACACGTTTGGATAAAATAAACTACATTTATCAAAAAAAATCCGCGCTAACCCTCCTCCCCGAATGAACCGTTCATAGTTTTGTCTTTATAATGAATCAAGTTTTCTTGGGTTCTTAAGTTCTTACGAACACGGTTTTAGAGGAACCATCAATATTCAATTAAGTCTAAATTTTTGGATGATAAAGTCAATAATGCCCCCCTTTTTGCAGGCCCCTGAATGAGCTAATTATAGTTTTGTCTTTATAATGAATCGGGTTTTCTTGGGTTCTTAACTTCTTAGGAACACGGTTTTAGAGGAACCATCAATATTCAATTAAGTCTAAATTTTTGGGAAGATAATTTCAATAATGCCCCCCTTTTGTACGCCCCTGAATGGGCTGATCATAGTTTTGTCTTGATACTGAATCGAGTTTTCTTGGGTTCTTATGTTCTTACAAGCACGGTTTTAGAGGAACCTTCAATATTCAATTAACCTTCAATATTCAATTAAGTCTAAGCTTTTGGAAGATAATTTCAATAATGCCCCCTCTTCGCACGCCCCTGAATGGGCTGATCATACTTTTGTCTTTATAATGAATCGGGTTTTCTTGGGTTCTTAACTTCTTAGGAACACGGTTTTAGAGGAACCATCAATATTCAATTAAGTCTAAATTTTTGGGAAGATAATTTCAATAATGCCCCCCTTTTGTACGACCCTGAATGGGCTGATCATAGTTTTGTCTTGATACTGAATCGAGTTTTCTTGGGTTCTTATGTTCTTACAAGCACGGTTTTAGAGGAACCTTCAATATTCAATTAACCTTCAATATTCAATTAAGTCTAAGCTTTTGGAAGATAATTTCAATAATGCCCCCTCTTCGCACGCCCCTGAATGGGCTGATCATACTTTTGTCTTTATAATGAATCGGGTTTTCTTGGGTTCTTAACTTCTTAGGAACACGGTTTTAGAGGAACCATCAATATTCAATTAAGTCTAAATTTTTGGGAAGATAATTTCAATAATGCCCCCCTTTTGTACGACCCTGAATGGGCTGATCATAGTTTTGTCTTGATACTGAATCGAGTTTTCTTGGGTTCTTATGTTCTTACAAGCACGGTTTTAGAGGAACCTTCAATATTCAATTAACCTTCAATATTCAATTAAGTCTAAGCTTTTGGAAGATAATTTCAATAATGCCCCCTCTTCGCACGCCCCTGAATGGGCTGATCATACTTTTGTCTTTATAATGAATCGGGTTTTCTTGGGTTCTTAACTTCTTAGGAACACGGTTTTAGAGGAACCATCAATATTCAATGAAGTCTAAATTTTTGGGAAGATAATTTCAATAATGCCCCCCTTTTGTACGCCCCTGAATGGGCTGATCATAGTTTTGTCTTGATACTGAATCGAGTTTTCTTGGGTTCTTATGTTCTTACAAGCACGGTTTTAGAGGAACCTTCAATATTCAATTAACCTTCAATATTCAATTAAGTCTAAGCTTTTGGAAGATAATTTCAATAATGCCCCCTCTTCGCACGCCCCTGAATGGGCTGATCATACTTTTGTCTTTATAATGAATCGGGTTTTCTTGGGTTCTTAACTTCTTAGGAACACGGTTTTAGAGGAACCATCAATATTCAATTAAGTCTAAATTTTTGGGAAGATAATTTCAATAATGCCCCCCTTTTGTACGCCCCTGAATGGGCTGATCATAGTTTTGTCTTGATACTGAATCGAGTTTTCTTGGGTTCTTATGTTCTTACAAGCACGGTTTTAGAGGAACCTTCAATATTCAATTAACCTTCAATATTCAATTAAGTCTAAGCTTTTGGAAGATAATTTCAATAATGCCCCCTCTTCGCACGCCCCTGAATGGGCTGATCATACTTTTGTCTTTATAATGAATCGGGTTTTCTTGGGTTCTTAACTTCTTAGGAACACGGTTTTAGAGGAACCATCAATATTCAATTAAGTCTAAATTTTTGGGAAGATAATTTCAATAATGCCCCCCTTTTGTACGACCCTGAATGGGCTGATCATAGTTTTGTCTTGATACTGAATCGAGTTTTCTTGGGTTCTTATGTTCTTACAAGCACGGTTTTAGAGGAACCTTCAATATTCAATTAACCTTCAATATTCAATTAAGTCTAAGCTTTTGGAAGATAATTTCAATAATGCCCCCTCTTCGCACGCCCCTGAATGGGCTGATCATACTTTTGTCTTTATAATGAATCGGGTTTTCTTGGGTTCTTAACTTCTTAGGAACACGGTTTTAGAGGAACCATCAATATTCAATTAAGTCTAAATTTTTGGGAAGATAATTTCAATAATGCCCCCCTTTTGTACGACCCTGAATGGGCTGATCATAGTTTTGTCTTGATACTGAATCGAGTTTTCTTGGGTTCTTATGTTCTTACAAGCACGGTTTTAGAGGAACCTTCAATATTCAATTAACCTTCAATATTCAATTAAGTCTAAGCTTTTGGAAGATAATTTCAATAATGCCCCCTCTTCGCACGCCCCTGAATGGGCTGATCATACTTTTGTCTTTATAATGAATCGGGTTTTCTTGGGTTCTTAACTTCTTAGGAACACGGTTTTAGAGGAACCATCAATATTCAATGAAGTCTAAATTTTTGGGAAGATAATTTCAATAATGCCCCCCTTTTGTACGCCCCTGAATGGGCTGATCATAGTTTTGTCTTGATACTGAATCGAGTTTTCTTGGGTTCTTATGTTCTTACAAGCACGGTTTTAGAGGAACCTTCAATATTCAATTAAGTCTAAGCTTTTGGAAGATAATTTCAATAATGCCCCCTCTTCGCACGCCCCTGAATGGGCTGATCATACTTTTGTCTTTATAATGAATCGGGTTTTCTTGGGTTCTTAACTTCTTAGGAACACGGTTTTAGAGGAACCATCAATATTCAATTAAGTCTAAATTTTTGGGAAGATAATTTCAATAATGCCCCCCTTTTGTACGCCCCTGAATGGGCTGATCATAGTTTTGTCTTGATACTGAATCGAGTTTTCTTGGGTTCTTATGTTCTTACAAGCACGGTTTTAGAGGAACCTTCAATATTCAATTAAGTCTAAGCTGGAAGATAATTTCAATAATGCCCCCTCTTCGCACGCCCCTGAATGGGCTGATCATACTTTTGTCTTTATAATGAATCGGGTTTTCTTGGGTTCTTAACTTCTTAGGAACACGGTTTTAGAGGAACCATCAATATTCAATGAAGTCTAAATTTTTGGGAAGATAATTTCAATAATGCCCCCCTTTTGTACGCCCCTGAATGGGCTGATCATAGTTTTGTCTTGATACTGAATCGAGTTTTCTTGGGTTCTTATGTTCTTACAAGCACGGTTTTAGAGGAACCTTCAATATTCAATTAAGTCTAAGCTTTTGGAAGATAATTTCAATAATGCCCCCTCTTCGCACGCCCCTGAATGGGCTGATCATACTTTTGTCTTTATAATGAATCGGGTTTTCTTGGGTTCTTAACTTCTTAGGAACACGGTTTTAGAGGAACCATCAATATTCAATTAAGTCTAAATTTTTGGGAAGATAATTTCAATAATGCCCCCCTTTTGTACGCCCCTGAATGGGATGATCATAGTTTTGTCTTGATACTGAATCGAGTTTTCTTGGGTTCTTATGTTCTTACAAGCACGGTTTTAGAGGAACCTTCAATATTCAATTAAGTCTAAGCTTTTGGAAGATAATTTCAATAATGCCCCCTCTTCGCACGCCCCTGAATGGGCTGATCAAAGTTTTGTCTTTATAATGAATCGAGTAATCTTGGGTTGTTAAGTTCCTAAGAACACAGTTTTAGGGGAACGTTCAATATTCATTTAAGTCTAAATGTTTGGAAAATAATTTCAATAATTCCCCCCACTTCGCACGTCCCTGAATGGGCTGATAATAGTTTTGTCTTTATAATAATCGAGTAATCTTGGGATCTTAGTTCTTAAGAACACAGTTTTAGAGAAACCTTCAATACTCAATTAAGTCTAAATTTTTGGAAGATAATTTCAATAATGCCCCCTTCTTCGCACGTCCCTGAATGGGCTTATCATAGTTTTGTCTTTAAAATGGATCAAGTAATCTTGGGATTATTTTTGAAATTCTCAAGAACAAAGTTCTTAGCGGAATCTTCAATGTTATCCTATATTCATCCGTGGAAGGCTTCGTTTTTATTCATGAAAGCGGACGAGAGCGAAATAAAAAAATGTTATGACTGTTTCGGGCAGATTACTAAGGTTATAAATTAATAACGGTAGGAAGTCAGCATACATTTTTTTTTATTTCCGCCAAAACACGAACGAAGGAATTAATAAACCATAAAATAACAATTATGACCTACTTTTTTTTACAAGATTTCATTTCATTTTTTGAGAGTCTCACGAAATTTATGTGTGTTTAAATTTTAACGTTGCAAGTAAATGGAAAATTCCTATTCGGTATGACACTTTTACAAGTAGCAGAGAATACTCACCAAATCGGGAAAATGCGTAATATGATTTAGATGATAATTGTAGCAAATTTGGGCTTACCTGAAAAAGAAAAAAATTGTTAATAATCAAATAAACAATAGCTGTAAATATTATTAAGAAGTTTAAATTTATTAAAAAATACATAATATTACATCAAAGAAGGCGTGCTAGGTGTTTTTAAATTACTGTTATTACGTAACTTGTCACTTAACACTTTATTTTTTTTAATGATGTAGCGAAAAAATACCTTTTGACGTCAGCAATTGAAATTTGACGGCAAAAATTGTTTTTTTGGCGTCATAGCATGTCTTTTAACGCCAAAAAACATTTTTGGCGTCAAAAAATAAAAAAAAAACTTTTGTGACAACTACAAATAATATGCTTCATCGAGTGATTGGTTTTGAAGTCAACAAATGTTTTTCAGACCTGCAAATTTATTTTTCTACGTCAAAATTTATTTTTGCACGTCACAAAATCATTTTTTACGCCTGATATATTTTTTTGTGTAGGAATTAAACAATAATAATTTAATTATTAATAAATAGAACTGATTTTCACCTTAAAATATATTTTTGTTACGGTAAAATTGATTCTTTGGCGACAACAAATTAATTTTTGACGTCAGAGAGTACTTACATCTAACGGCGCAGCTAGCAATGTCTTAGTCGGTCGACAGGCAAAATTTAATCGTATTTAATCTAATGCTTTACCACATTCATATATCTCTGATGCGACCTCTTTTGACAGCTAGATCCTCTATCAATATTGTAGTATGTTTCTAGTCCACACTACTACCATTAGTATTCCGTTAGATGGCAGTATTTTCCAAAGTAAAAAAAAATAAAAATTATTTGATAATTACGTCTCAAAGAAGTCTAATCCAGGCAATGACAAAAGTTCTTGAGAAGGCATGGAAATTGTTGTTATATATAAAATTGTAATGTGTCAAAAAGCTCACAACTATGAAAAAACGTTTACGACATAGCAAAATTTAGAGAAGTGTTATAAAAAATTATGTCTCAACAACAGTTTGAGAGTCTCGATAAGTTTAAAGAATCAAAGACTTTCAGAATTCTTGGAATTCAGAATCAGATACCAGTTTTACCAATCTGTCAGTCTGTAAGAAGCTCCAAGAGAGGTTGGAGGATGTTCAACAGCGATTTGTTAAGACCGCTGGGTATCACCTTCCAAGTGTTTGGTGATATGATATGCGATCTTAGATTGATTGGCATGCTTCTAGCGATGGCCCTGAAGGAACCAAGTCCAGCAAATCTAAATCTGGAAGTCGATAAACATCCTCCAAACTAAGGTGTAATCTATCCTTTCGAGAGCTGCATGGTACTCGGATTAGCAGCGTCGCGAACAATGCCTATGGAACACCGGATGACCTCTCATAGTATCAAGCCTTGCTTCGGCAACGGACTTTGCGAGAGTCGACCATCTTTTCCTGCATCCTCGTGGATATGAGTTCAAATAAAACAAATAAAACGGAAACATATGAAACCTTGTAAGGCTATCTTTCCGAAGACCTCTCCACAGTCTCCACTCCCCAAATCGGAGTGGTCCATTATTGAGACCTTTATCGACCCGAGAGGAACTCACAAATAGAACCCCCCTGAACTCCTCCCCTCATTCCTTTAGAGGAGGGCTCCGTAACTCCCACTCCCCAGGAAACTAAATAAGATGCGGGCCAGCCCGCAAACGAGCTAAGAAGGCTACCAGGAAACTCAGGTTATCGTCGTCCAATGGCCCTTCCACTGTCAAGAAAGAATACTGACTCAGCGGTGGGCGGCACACCCTCCAGTACCGCTAAACAGACAAAAAAGGCGTTTTATAGAAAAGTAGTAGAGGCAAGTGTCAGGGCCGATCAGACCGCAAGGCTATCCGCCACCGTCCTTGATTCCCTACACGAATCCCTCAACATTAGGATGTACAACAGGCTTGCCCAAATTCGACGGGTACAGTTGTGTGGGAATGACATGTCCGTTGACTGACTTTGTGCCGCTAAAGCGGCCATCTCCCCTTTGGAGAAAATTCAACTTAAGGTGTTGCTCGCAACGTTATTTAAAAATTTGCAGTTTTCAAAAAATTTCGAAATTATCAAAAATTTTGAAATATTACATCCCTTTTTAATATTTCTAAATGTTATCAAAATTTTCAAAACGCAAAATATGTTACATTTTCAAAAATTTTCATAAAATCCAAAACTTGCTCATACCGATTTTGAAGCCGAAATTCGTAAAATTTTGAAAAAACTATAAAGTGATAGTGGGGGAAATAATGGGGGGAAGGTTAAAAAAATCGCGTCTGCGCAGATCGGCTATTCGACATGCGTAGAATACGAATTTAAGGTTCTTTTTAGAGCGCGTCTATTTTGACATAGAGCCCCCCTTCAATCCTTTTTTGGCGGACCAACATCATTTTCTTGCGGTGTCATCTTCTCGCAATTAACAATCTTTGAGCCAAATTTGCTTTTTTCTGCGTTAAGGCGCCTGGACTGTAAAGTGTATACAGACATACAGCCAGACACCTCTGCATCGGTTTCCCTAGGCCCTAAAAGCTGCTTATTAGTCATAATGCTTAGGTTAAAAATGTTTGTCATAAAAGTACCTACCTATTAAGCATAATTGGTATATCAGCCAGTGGGCTCAAGCGAAAAAAACTTCGCTGAATAAACGCATTTGCTCCAAATCCTAGATGACGATCACAATACCTTTCTCTAAAGCTATACTTTGTATTGTATAGCGAGGAAAGTAAAACTGTTAAAAAAAGTATTACGATCAATCCTAGTTAGACAAGTGCTACTACAGCTTGTTATTGATTCTACAAAACATTTTGGCAAAGCCCATATTTTAAATTGGAGAACTTTAGAATCCTTCAGCCGCCAAAGTTTCCCATATTATTCTAAATATTAAAAGTCTTGCCGATTACTAAATTAACTTTTTCGGGTGGAGAATTTTTCCCATGAGCTTCAAACTCCTAAATTTTTAATTTTTAATTCTTAAAAGCTTTTCCGTTTTTTATTTCAATTAAACTTCTCGAACTTCAGAAAACCACAACTCTGCGTTTTACCATAGTTTATCTCACTTCGCTTAAAATATTTTCCTGTCTAAACGTCTACGTATTAAATTACTCTAACAGGAAAATTTAATTAAGTTTAATAAAATTCCTAAAATCCTTGTTTACGTTGTATATAAATAAATCAAACGGTTTTTTTCTGTACGATAAAAGTTTCGTTGCAAGACATTAAACACTTCGTGTAACACTTTGGGCGTTAAAGGTCAATAAACCGTCATGTTTGTCCAAATTATCACAGCAAATATAATAAATAAGGATTTACTAATAGAACATAAAAAAAGACGAGACCGAGCAACTCATTCTCATTTCGAGCAGGACCTGGTTTTAGGTTACAGATCGCGAAATTCGACACCGTTGCCATTATTAAAAAAATAATTTTATACGATTTCATAATGCAAATTCAACTTGCCAAGTGTATAAATGTTAACTTGAACTTCGGAACTAAAAACGCAACGAGTGCTTTAACATTTCACAATAGGCGAGTCTAATTTTTCAATAACTCACATTCAATGGCAAAACCTTTTATTCAATTATTTCATGAATACACACTGTAATTTTTACAAGTAGAATATTCTACCTTTAGAGGTATTAGCTATATGCAACCTTAAGGTATTTTATATATACCTTGCAGTGAGGTATAACACAAACGTTATACCTTACGTATAATGTAATACCTTAGGTACAGGTATAAAATGTTACCTCTTGCGGTATAAATATGTACCTCAAGAACGGAAATCATGACTGATGTAGAGGTATAAAACCAAACCCCCAGGTTTATTAAAAATACATATACGTGTTCTGGTCCACCTCCACGTAAGGTGTAAAAATTATCCCCAACCAAACCCAAAGGTATATTAAAATACTTTTACCTACTTTGTTCTACCTCCACGTAAGGTATATAAATTATCCCCAATCAAACCCAAAGGTACATTAAAATACGTTTACTCATTTTCGTCTACCTCCACATAAGGTATAAAAGTTATCCCCAATCAAACTATAAGGTATATTAAAATACTTTTACATATATTGACCCACCTCCACATAGGGTATAAAAATTATCCTTAACCAAACCCAAAGGTCGTATTTTAGTAGACCTTCACGTAAGGTTCAAAAAGTATCCGCAACCTTATTTTGATTATTCTGTTTTAACACACCAGGCACAAAAATTATTCACACCAAAGTCATTCTGGCAGCAGCTAGAAAACAAAACAATAGCTAGTAAGTTTTGGAAAAAAAATAAGCAGGTTTTGGAACTTGTAATTACTTTAATATTGTAAAAAAAATAGTTAATTAAAATTCATCTTATTAGGTACATTTACATAAAATCTAAAATACTAAAACTAAAACTAACAATTTTATTTACATTCGAAACAACTCAAACAATATAAATACATATCACACACATAAATACTATATAAAATAAATTAAAAACACTATATTTACATTATTTGATTAACCACTAAAGCAATTTGTGATACATATTGCTTTAGTGGCTCTTCTATGTGGCATAAATTATTTCCCAAGAAACTCAGGGGTTTCCTCAATTTTTTGGGGTACTCTAAATTGAAGAGGAATATAACGCACAAAACCGCTTCAACCCCTTCTTTGAAGCTGTCGACTTGACACACCTTTACGTGTTCAACACAAACGTAATAAGATTTACTTTGGAACAATTTACTGTCATCTGCAGGGATAATGGTAGGTAGCAACCCAGGTTCCTGCAAAAGAAGAAAAATTGCTAAAAAATGGTTTGGCTTGCTACAGCTAATGTTTAGCTACAGCTAATGTTTTGTGCAAATGTTAAAACTTGCATATAGTAATATTGGCATAGAGTGTATGCAACTCTTATATAATGGCTATTATATATATGCGCAAATTTCATATGTTGAATAAATCGTTGAAAATGCAAAAAAACTTTTAAACACACACAGCATTCATACATTTCTACAGTCATATGTTCCTAAAAAAAAATTTTTCAATATGTTTATAGTAATAATAATATTTAAAAACTTACCTGCACTATCAAATGTATTTCTCTAACAGAGAGTAATCGGGTCACTATAATATGGTAGGTACTGTACACTGTGTTGTTCACTTGTTGCGTTAAAAGTGTTCTTGCTGACCGAAATTTTGAGAGAAGGATAAAACGTACCCCTTCGAAAAATGTAGTACGTCAAAGTCAGAACCGTTTTAAGCGGTAACAAAGTAGTAATAATGGAAAGAGATAGATGTATTTAACAGGACAGGACGTTGTATCTTTGGAAATCTACCCTCAGATGCCAAGGCCCAAGCTGATAAGAATTTCCAGTTTTGATGATTCACTGGTTTTAACAATAATCTTCAGTTTTAGAATGTTTCTAAGAAAAACAACTTTCTATATACCTTATTTGGCGAGAACCGTTATACTAAAACTCAAATACGAATGCAGTTTTTACTGCGAAATTACTATTCTTATCTTTGGTAATAGCTTTCAATTTTTTTTTTAATTTAAAAAGAAAACTTGTCTCTTAGTTAGCAAATAAATAACAACCAGTGTTGATTATAAACGATTTATCACTACGAAAGAAAATCTTATTATGACTTATTCTACATTAAAAACTACACTATTGTTGGCGAAACCTAATGTTGTGACCAATCGAATGTAGGAAAAAAATTACGAAATAAACCGCCGGAGAAAAAATCACAAAAAACCTACAGGAAAAAAACGGAAAGACCCCCCCACGTCACAGTATAATAATATTTAATACAATGCAGTCTAAAAATAATATTGTTTGACGGAATGTAACAAATAACTTTTTTCTTCTACCTAATAATATAAAACTGTTTTTGTGTGTTGATTAGCAATAATGACGTTTTGTGAAACGTTACACGCAATGTAAGTAAGTAAGTAAATAATTTATTTCCCAACTATTACAAAATAGTTATAGCTTACAGGCATTTGGGAAAATAACAAAATTCAAATTGAAAAAAAAATTATCTATAGATATAAAGTATAAAATATAAAATATATAAAAAAAAACATTCTGTAATTATATTCAAGTACAAGGTAACGCTATTCACTCTGTCTGTTGCTAGGAACATGCTGCTCAAACTCTTGTAAATTATAAAACGGATTTTCAAGTAACCAATTTTTCAAAGTATTTTTAAATGTTTTTGTGTTATTAATTGTCTTCATATGAGTGGGCAATGCATTAAAAATTTTGATGCCGGAGTAGAGAGGTCCTTTTTGACTTGTTGTTTTTGAAACTTTTGGAAGCCGTATATTTAAATTATGTCTTATGTTATATTGATGAAAATCTGCAGATGTTGCTAATGTTTGTTTTTTTTTTAAAATATGAATTGCGCCGTTTTAAAAATATAGAGATTTTTAATGATTTGAAAGCTTGTCGGCATGAATCGTACTTCTTTAATTTACATATAGTTCTTATAGCTCGTTTTTGTATTTTAAAAATTATATCAGTATCTATGGAGCTACCCCAAAATTCTACGCCATAGTTAAGTAAACTCTCAAAGTTTGAAAAGTAAACCATTTTGGTAGAGTTCAAGTTAAAGCTTTTTCTAACAACAGACAGCGCAAATACAGCCATGCGTCATGGCCAGCCGATGCTGGATCTGTTTATTCATGTCTTAAGCCGGTCGTTAAAGGATAAAGGTGCAGTTCTATCAAAAGATTTTTGTACAATATTTTGTCTTAATGATTCCTGGAATGCACTATGGTAAGAAGCAGACTGTTAATAAAAACCACTCTTGGGTTTCTATAGCCCCAAAACGTGCACATCCGTTAAAATATGAGGCACAATTTTATTCGCGAAAACTATTTTTATGCTCTTTAACTTCATAGAAAACTTTTTTACGAAGATTCTCTCCTACAATGCACGACAGACATTCTTACGTTGTATTTTCTGTAATTTTATTAGATTTACCTATAATCTTTAATTCAACCACCTATAACATTATACCGTAAGGTGAAAAATATCTAATTTATTTTAAGGTGCAATATTATTTATGAAGGTACTTATGTTCAACCTTGACTAATAAAATTTCTACTTTTTAAAAACAAATAAAATTATACCGTAAGCTGGAAAATTATACTATGAGGTATAAAACCCTTAAAATACCTCAAGGTATAATGCAAAACTTAGAAGGGTATTAGTATACCTTTCTTACCACCTTGAAGTAACTATTTCTACCTCGCAAAAACCAATAAAATTATACCGTAAGGTGGAAAATTATACCTTGACATAGAAAACCCTAAAGGTACCTCAAGGTATAATGCAAAACTTAGAAGGCTATTAGTGTACCTTTCTTACCACCTTGAAGTAAAAATTTCTACCTCGCAAAAACCAATAAAATTATACCGTAAGGTACAAAATTATACCTCGACATAGAAAACCTTCAAGGTACCTCAAGGTATAATGCAAAACTTAGAACGCTATATTATTATACCTTTCTTACAACCTTGAAGTAGACTAAAATACCTTACTACCCAAAACAGGCTGAAACAGTAGAATAAATACCTTAAGGTATTTTATTACACGTCCGAATAAGTGTTATACCTCTGAAGGCAAGGTAAAATACCTCTCAATTTTATTTATACCTTTTTTCAACCTTTAAAAATTACAGTGCAGTCTTTCTAATTAAGCTGAAGCAAGAGAAAAGCTAAACAACGGAACATTCAGGGTTTCAGGATGTCTGAACAGCGGGAAAAGGTATCTGTGGAAAAATTTCCATTTATAAAAGTGCTTTCACCTCGGCTACGGCGGAAACTGTCATTATCAGGCTAGATGTTGAGGAAAATTGGGGAAAAATTCGCATTCTGAACACCACTACACAATAATGTGCTCTGGAAATGAATTTCGTGCGGAGCTTGAGCTCGATTATAAACAAAAAAATGAAAAAGTTGGTGTGTTTGTACTCCAGACAAACTTTTTAATCGACCATAATTTATACTAACGTCATATAAATTAAAAACAGTTTTCAGGGTGAAAAAATACAATTTCTCTTTCGTTGGCTTGCAAAATCTGTATTTTAATTTTTGCTGCTTTGTTTCTAACCGTTATAAAGGATGTTCACTACATTTATCCACTAACGTTACAAAAAATGATTTACATACAATTTTTTGTAAACGTTTACGTCTATACAGGGTGTTATTGATACGTACAGATATTTTAACCTGTAATTGAACTCACCAGCCTAAACCAATTTTCTATTTATTATTTTTTCCAAAGACTCCCGAAACTGAGTAAAAAATGGAACTGTTTTTTTAAATTTGATGCAGCACAATGAAAACTTCGCATTAAAAAGCAAACTGCGAACATGCACTAAATTCGTTGGTAAATAATAAAATGGCAATTTCTTTCAATAATAAATTAACGGACATCGTCCTTGTGTATGGTGAAGTGGGCGGAAATGCTGCCAGAGCTAGGGCACATTCCGTAGAACGTTTTCCCAATCGCCGCATACCTAAAGCAAGAACCTTTAAAAATGCGGTTAAACATTTATGTGATCATGGTTCTTTTAAACCCCAACAGCATCATCGAGGAAGGGCACTAACCCGCCGAATTTTGGATTCTTCTTTTTCTTCTTCTTAGTCGTAATTCGTGACCCCTCATGTTACTCAGAGTTGATAACCGCCCGCCATGTTTCCCTGTCTTCTGCTGTTCTCATTACCTCGGTCATAGATTGATTAGTGAGACTTTTTATTTGATCTATGAATCTCACGGGTGACCCACCCCTTCTTCTTTTACCATCAACGTTGCCTTGTATGCACAGTTTTTTCGTCCCGCTTCGTCTGATTACGTGACCAAAGAAGCGTAGTATACGACGTTGAATTGTCAGTAGTAGTCGCTGGTTGGTGTCAGTTTTTAAATCTCTTAAAATGGAGAGGTTGGTTCTCCGCGCAGTCCAAGGAATGCTTAACATGCGTCGGTAACAAATCATCTCAAAAGCTTCAATTCTTCTACGGCACGCTGCGTTAAGTGTCCAGGATTCAGAGCCATATGTAGCAATAGGCAATACTAGGGAGCCTATCAACCTTTTCTTTGTTTGTTTTGTAATATGGTGGTCTTTCCAAATTTTGGTCAGTTGAAATAATTCCGATTTTGACATCCCTATTCTTCTTTTTACCTCTTCTTCGCAGTTACCGGTGTTCGAAATGCGTGCCCCGAGGTAAATAACTTCAGTTCTTCTTAGTATGTCCAGAATTTTGGATGCCAAACCGCAAATTTTAGAAGCAGTAGAATCGAATCCAACTATTAGGGCCCGAAGACTTGCATTTCGCATTGAAGTATCAGCATTTACAATTTGGCGTACTTTAAACGAACAGGGTTTGCACCCTTATCATGTACAACTGGTGCAGGCACTACAACCAGGAGGTCCTCTACGTCGCAAAGTTTCTTGTAGAAAAATTTTGAAGAGTATTAAGGAGCAGACAACATTTTTTTAATGTTTGCTATCTACCGACGATACGGGATTTTCACCAGATGTCCACAACACTCACATTTGGTCAGATGGAAATCTTAATGCATTTCGAGAACGCCGCCATCAACAATTTTTGAGTAAATGTATGGGCAGGCATTGTGGCTGACTGTTTAATCGGAAATTATATCTCACCATTTCGACTAAATGGCATTGGTATACGAATGTGGTTAGATAATAATTTCCTGGGCAAGTGGATTGGTCAAAATGAGCCGGTTTGATGGCCTGTTTGATCACCGGATTTACAATTCTTGCAATTTTTTAACGACGCAATATGTATTTTAGTATTTATTTTACTAAATGTATTTTATTCAAGTATTGAAATGAATTTTAGCGTAGCATGTAGTTACATCGTTAGCTGCTACCGTCCGATGATGTTAGTTACTGTATATTAATTGCTACCATGTGGTACCGTATCTTATTTGCAACCGTCTTCTATTTGCTACCGTATCTTATTTGCTACCGCTTGCTATTGTTTGAGATTAGCTTCGCTGTGCTACCGTATTGCTACTGTATTGCTTGCTACCGTATTGCTGCCGTATTTGTTTTTGTATATATTTTGCTTTGCTTGGCTTGTAATACCTTGCGGTCTAGTGTAATAATTATTTTTGTAAATAGTCTATGTAGTTAACCTTTTGCTTTATTTAACAATATATATGGTTTGATGCTATAGTTGTTTTCTTGATAACATTACATGAAGACAAATGGATTCGGTAAGTACACCTATCTAGACCCATGGAAACCACCATCCTTATTGCAGTTACACAGGTCTTTAACTAGGTACGTGGGAACCGTGGCGACCGACTGGGGAAACGCCTTCCTCAAAAGTGAAGTCAAACTAGGGAAAAGTCTTCACCAAAAAGTAAGTCAAACTAGGGAAAAGTCTTCACCAAAAAGTGTATTCATACTGGGGGAAAACCTCCTCCATAAAGTGCAATTCTAATAGAGAAAAGCCCTCGCCCAGTGAATCCCGTCCGGAGAGTAAATTCTATGATAGCATCTGGCGCCCGAGCATTTCAACGAGGTTGTACGTACAAGCCAACGCACAATTCCAGCCGCAACACCGACTACGTAACAAAAGAGCGTCACAGGGGTATATGAAACAATTGGTATATGCCACCCTTCTAAGTACCCTTGTAGAACTAAGAGCCCGCCTAGAAAATGCCACAGAAATTACTCGCGAAAATCCGCTAGTTTTTTTCAGAACGCGCGAATCCATGTCACGAAGAGCCCGTGCTTGCGGGCCTTTTTAACGTAAATTTTTTTATCATATCAATTAAAAAACGGAGATTCGCAAGTAAATTTCAAAACAAAGAGCTATGCAGTTTTTGCGTAATCTTTTTGCGTTCTTCCACATGTAACTTAATCTATGTACTGAACGACTCGTCAAATTCACGTGAGGAAAAATGCTAAAAAAAATATGCGATTTTAGAAAAATAATAACAGAAAAATAGTCTAGTTTGGCGAGTTCTATTATTTCAATAACGCCCTGTATATTAAGAAGTTATGGCCTATTAAGATCGGATCAAGGGTACTACGTAACTTTTATTTTTTGGTTAACACCCTGTAAATTTTTCCACTTTTTCTCTCTTTCTGTTTATATAAAAATACTGTAAAGTTACATAAACAGTTTTTCGATAGAGAAAAAAATCAAATCTTGCGTCCCCTTCCTCGCATCTCAGTAACCATTCCTTTTCAAATAAGAGCTAACATATATACAATAACCGATTCAGAGGCAAAAGGAGTGGTCGCTACAACTAAGACTAAGTACATATTTAAAATGAAACAAAAATTTTAAGTTTTCAAAACAGTCTTCACTCGGCGCATTGTTTTCATGAGAACTATTTTAATTTAAAATTGCGCTTGACCTTTTAGTTAATTAACAATGAAATTAATTCTAACTTGAGACATTTATAACACGACGTGAATACTGTTAGTTCCGCTGGGGGTCTTTATTCAAAGTCTTCCTTTAATTAACCTACTTATTTTCTTCCATTTGAGCTTCAGTCGGCTTCCATAGAAAAAAACAGCTAAAATAAAAATGTTTCGTTTTACTACACAGCAGAGAGTAGATACTGAAAGGAAGTGAGAAAATGATTTAAACTAAATATCAGAACTGTATATTCGAGATTGTCTGGAAAATATTGATTCGTGGCCGCTAACAACCGTTAAAATCCAGATAAAGTTTCTAATAACCCAATATGAAGCAAGGTGCGATTGCGTGCGCGATAGTAAGGAAATCAATCAACCCTAAGAGAAACTCGGAAACGCAGAATGAAAATTTCATTTTTAATTTGCTTGTATTTATCAGATTTACATTTGAGTTACCTTTGAAATTCCGATCATGAACAAAAAAAATGTCTGTATGATATTCAAAGGTTCGCGGAAATGTATGAGAAATAAACCGGAAAATCGCTTTTCTAAATTTCCCTTGTTAATAATATCTCCGGAACAAATTTCTATCAAATTCTGATCAGACGGAATTAGGAGGTTGGCTGAAGGCGCTTGCCAACTAGTAAGTAAATATAATAAACTAGAAAATAGGTTCTCAAACATATTTTTTTACTTTCAGTTTGGGAAGGTATTGTGATCGTGAAAAGATTTGATTCTGAGATTTCAATGCAAATACAACTTTTAGAATCCAAGAAGTGGTTTTAAAAAACAATGTCTTTGTGCGCTTTGTGTATGGGACTTTATGTCACACGAAATTTCAGAAACTGTAACGAAATTTAGCATACCTAAGTAAAACGAAAAATAATCAGACCCGAAGGTTTCCTTTTGCGATTCGGAAACGGAATTATATATGGTTTTTGGTATCATTTTCTTCAGAAAGAGATCTTTAAACATTTAAAATCATAATATGATAGAACCAGATGGCGCTAAGACAGATCGAAAGGTTTATTCGGTTCACTCTAGCTTCAAAATGGCGGCGGCTACGATTTCTTGAATATTTTCGAATTAACCACATCGCGCCGCGCCGGCGTTTACCGCATGCGCAGAATCCTCGCATATCCATCCGGGTAGGCATTAGGGCGCATTGTCAAATTAAATACAGCGCATTACGTGATTATCCAATGGCAAAGTTGAAAAGGCGTGGTCCGTCGCCAATGTTGCCCCGCCTCTTTTACTTAAAAGAAATTGCCTTCCAATTCCAATTCCACAACACTGTATATAGCACCAAATACTCTAATGCAATCGTTGTGAAACAGCTGCATTATTATTTTGAGTTATTTATTTGCTAAATACTTTATTATGCAATGATGACTCAATAAAGATTTAATTAAATATAATATTTTGTGTAATTCAACAATTTTTTTAACAACAAGCAGTACAAAATCAAAATTTAGCTTTAATAAAAAAAGATAATTAATAGCGATGAGCGGGATTTGAACCGGCTGCAGTTTCGGTACCGTTTTTGTGTCGCGTAACTAGGCTGCCAACATACGTGTTAGAAAGGGTGTTATTTCGGAGTCGAAATCTTCTATTGCAATCGTAAATTAATGAATTAAAGTCGCAATTAAGCCGGTAGTTTGCCATAATTTCTACCAAATAATACAAAAATATCTGCTCTTCATCGTTATGACGTCTAAAATTGACGACGTGCGCATTTTAGGGAGATATTATACGAGATTTTCAGTTTCCCCATGTTATCTGCCTATGTTCGGTTAGTCCTAGAACAGATTGTGTATAATGAATGACGACAATAATGAAATAGAAACTTTCTCTTTATATATCGCATTTGCGTAATATTGCAACAAAAAACGGTTTACATTTCTATTAAAAAAGACAAAACATTTTCGACCCTACACTTCATCATACACCTATTATTCTTCAAGATGCCGTTTCCGTGAGTTCTGATGTGCTTAACATGATAGCACCTACATAAAAGATCCATAATAAGAATTCACACGCCAA
This sequence comes from Ctenicera cuprea, assembly GCA_958336395.1. Classification (NCBI taxonomy): domain Eukaryota; kingdom Metazoa; phylum Arthropoda; class Insecta; order Coleoptera; family Elateridae; genus Ctenicera; species Ctenicera cuprea. The sequence goes on from OY284487.1 coordinate 59,316,203, forward strand.
CAAATTATTTCTACAAAATGAATACCAAATTTGTAAACACCCTGTATAAAGACTTGGAAGGCTCCTCTAACTATGTAGATTTAATTCAACAGGTATGCCAGCAACCTTGAATCAGACAATCAGAAAGCTCCAACACATCCAAAGTTTCGTCCTAGAACTGTCTTTTTGAATTCACGATCAAATTGTGTGCCTTATTTCAAATTTTTCGAAATTTTGAATCGTTAGTAATATAAATCAAAATTTACACATGTAGAAATATGTTCTGTTGGAAAGGCAATTAACTTTATTATATCGTATACTCTTTCTACTTCATTATATTAAGTTTTCTGATTTTATTAAATGCATTAAAAGTTTAATTCTCCAATTTGCAAAACGATTACGGTTCATTGGCGATGGCGAGACACGGCCCGAGCAGGGATACGGAACGATAGCGCAAAGGAAACGTCGAGGATTCTCAATAATTAAAAACCAGCCAGAAACGATGTTTTTCAGTGGGTATGAAAATATGGCATGAATTAGAAAGTGTTTTTAGTATACCATTTCCCACAAATCTATGTGGATATTTGGAGGCGGGCACATTGATATGAATGCGATTTCCATTAATCTGGTTCACCGGAATCCGGTGTGACAAGCTTCCTCCTCTTGAATGTTCAGGTGCGTCGGTTAGTGCACTGAAGATAATATACTCGGGGGGGGGGGGGGGGGTTAACTACTAGAGGCTACGTCGAATTTCCACGGAAGGAAATACCTCCTCCGTAACATGTTTTGATCATGCTTTGCCAATATAGTACGTAATATTTGCTTGTTTTTCATGTTGATGCTGGAAACAATCAGTTTGCTAAATATATGATATGTCTGTAAGCACTATAATACCTACCAGAACTACGTAACTAGTTATAAAGCAGGCTCTTCACGTACAGTTATTTGCTCCGATTTTGGAGTGCACTCCTGGCGGGCACTCCGGGAGTCAAATGTAAAGTGAAACGACACATTCGCGCTGCGATGATTTTTGGCACCCAATTTACTTAAAATTGGCACAGTGCAGTTGCATACAGTTTTGTAAGCTGTAATGTGTTCTTGAAGATAAAGATAAGTTTCTACTCTTATGTTACTACGTCTAATAGAAGACGATGCTGAAAGGAAAAGAAAAACGTATGGGTCGAAGATGTGGTACCTCAAAAAAAATTAATCAAACTTCCAGAAAGATACATAATTGCAGTCATAATCTATCTATTTATCTAGATATTGTCGTAATGCTGGGTTTGGCTTACTTTTAACATTCGTTATTATTATAACTAATTCCTAAAATTAGTAAGCTTTTCCCTTCAGAGGAAGTTAGTTAACAAATCAAACCATAACCTCTCGCACAGCTACTAGCCACCCAAATAATTATACTCATTATGTGGGTTCTACGTAAACTACTATTATTTATGTAAGTGTATCTTAGTTTAAGTAATCATGTATCAATTCTGAACAAATCTGTTATCGTTGCATTTTGTAGATTTGTGTTCATTCCAGACATAGTCACGAACTACGAATTATGGTTTATTTCATATTAACCCTAGCGTGACAATATTAAAGGCAGAAAAGTAGGTGTCTCAGCTTTCCGTGGTGGGGGACACCCGGACCTCGAGGTGACCATACCATGCTCAAGTGCTAGTGCTACCTTCACTGAAGGGACCGCTGTCGAGGTACATATACGGGGGCTTATGGAGTCCACTGGTAATTATTAATCGACAAACTTCCCACTCTATCCAGCTTCTGTAGTTTACTAAATAGAAATGAATAATAATGCCACGAAAGAAAGCCGGATATCTTTCTTTCGCCCGCAACTATTTCATGTCGCTTACCTTTTTCTAGAGAGAAGTGAGGAATGAATCAGCCCTTCATGTTCAAGTTCTGCTCGCCTTGCATCTTACTCCGCGCCAGAAGTTTAGTTCGATTTAAACTCGTCTCTCCAGTTTAGGCGCGAAACACGCCGGCGGTTTTTATCCCTTCACGCTCGAATTTGGCGCGAATTGGAAGAGTGTAACTCCAAAACCGAGGAAAATTTGCACGTGAAGGGAGCGCTTTTATTAATACATAGCATTTAGAGTTTGCAAGCTGGCTGCAGCGGCCGATCTCTTAAAGATCTCGGTGAGTTGCTTTGTTAAAATAAATCGGTCTTTACCAATCCCACACACGTAATAAAATTTTCAACAAACACGTTTCGTTGAACATGCAGTAGTCAGTGTTCGTAGTTGGAATAAACGCTTTAATTTCAGAAATCAATACATTGTGTACAATAAATGTATTCTAAAAGCTTTGATAGAGCTTGTCTGGGCATGTTTTATTCTTCTGTTTTACGGTGCATAACCAAATAGTCTCGGAAATGCAATGGAATACATTTTAAATGAGTTCTTAATGTTGAAATATACTCTACATATGTGGCAAATTGCCTCGCATACATACAACTTGCTCAGGATTGCAGTCCTCTATTTATAATGCCATCTCATACTTGTTCTTAAGTGATTTTCCTATAAACGGTTTCAATTATTAGACAAATTGGCGCTGATCATATAAAGCATGGATGAAGTCACGTAATCGTGTACATTCTATTTAATGACTAATTAGCAGAATAAAGTATATTTAACATTACATACGTTATATTTGTGACACGTTAACGTTTATGTTATCACGACTCACATTTTATAACTGCACTCTTAACTTAACCTAGCCTTTTGCTAATTTGCCTTGGATTTTATAGTCATGATCAGCTGCATTTAAAAGGTAAATTAAAGTTGCAGTTCCTTAAAAAAAAAGGTTTTCGGGCAACCGCCACGAGACCTTCCTCGCATTTACTGAAAATTTTTAATTTATTTCAAAAATTTTGACATTTTTATGGGTATTTAGAATACCTTTGATATTCTCGAAAACATTTCCAATTCATTTTATACCAGATGTTTTATTAAAATTTAAAAGTTTCATTTTTTCCAACTTTTTGGAAAATCGTGATGACTAAAATTTTGTTTAAAAACATTAAATTGAAAACATTAAAATTTTGGAAATTATGAAACTTTTGAAAATGTATATTTTGGGATTCGAACATTTTCGAAAAATTTTAGATATATTTAAAATTTTTGAAAATTTTGAATTCTACGAAATTCAAAATTTTTGATACAATTTTAAATGCGATAAGTAAAGAGAACGTTTCTATTTCATTATTGTCGTCGTTCATCATACACAATCTGTCCTAGGACTAACCGAACATAGACAGAAGATAACATGAAAAAACTGAAAATCTCGTATAATATCTCCCTAAAATGCGCACGTCGTCAATTTTAGACGTCATACCGATGAAGAACAGATATTTTTGTATTATTTGGCAGTGGCGGTTTCCCCATTGGGTCAAATGGTCATTGACCTCCCAATGAAATAAGAAAAAATTAATAATTACTTTTTGTTTGAGTACATAACATATTATATACTATAATATTTTAAAATGCTTTATAGTTAACTTTTGTATGAGATTTCTATGCGAGAACGTGTGTTAAAGAGCTGCCGCAGGATCAGAAAACGTTTGAATGTTTGAGTATTTCGCGCGCATTAAACGAATCTATGCGACGGTCATTTGGCTGTCAGTCCCCAATTCAGCTATACGCCACCGAATAAAGCTGCCGGCGCGACGTAAAAGGCCTTGAAATTCATATTACACAAGCTAAAAAAGGATAGACATATCTGCGTATTAAAAATTGTAGGGTCGCGGACCCAGCACTTCCGAGAATTATGCTATCAGCTGTCCGTGCCAAGAGCCGCCTAATTTGCGGGATTCGCACGTACATGACGTAGTAGTGTGGAAACAGTTGTTGGTTGTGTAATCATAATTTAGTGGTGTTGTACGATGTCCATGCAAAATAATTTTGGATTGTGAATGCCATGTAAGAAAATGCTTTCACTTGTTTCCACTGTCTGCTATTTTCTGATAATTTATTGTGTGATATTGACTGCAAACATTTAAAAACTAAAATTCAAACACATTAAAATTTTTGTGCATTTTGACACACTGGCAATGTGGGTATCAATTTACAATAATTTTATTAGAGAGTGCTTATCGAAAGTCTATTAAAGACTTCAATGAAAATGTTGGTAAAAATAGATCATTTTGCCAACGTAAAGGATGGGTTTGAAATATAAGGCTACCTAAAACTTGGGTAAGAACAATGTTTTTCCAAAAAAACAAAAAAAGTCTTTAAAACGCCTCCCAGTACACCACACTGCCGCCACTGTTATTTGGTAGAAATAATTGAAAACATTAAAATTTTGGAAATTATGAAACTTTTGAAAATGTATATTTTGGGTTTCGAACATTTTTGAAAAATTTTAGATATATTTCAAACTTGAAAATTTTGAATTCTAAGAAATTCAAAATTTCGAAAAGTTGGGAAAATTAAAAAAATTAAAAATGTTGAGAATTTTTCGGCAATTAGTTTGCCTTCTTCAGGAAAATGTATTATTTTAGTTAGAATCTACAAATATACAGGTTAAAAACAAACACATTAAAATTATAAAGTTAGATTACCAGTAATTGCACAAAACAATATATTAATAAAATAAAACAATTTAATGTGTTTTCAATCTGTATGTTAATTTGTAGATTCTAACTAAAATAATAAATTTTCCCGAAGAAGGCAAACTAATTGCCGAAACAGCTGTAAAAATCGTACATCTACTTAATTTGATATTTATTTTAACCCATTACCCCAACGAATTTATTAAAATATTAAATATTAAATGAGAGTTACGAAAATTTCAAAGATATTTGTAAAATTTAATAATTTTGAGTTTTTAAATTGTTTGAAAAATTACAAAAGTGTGTGAAAACAATTGAAACAATTTTAACAATTGAAATTTATTAAAATTATTTTAATAGAAAATTTTTGAAATTTTGAAAATCTAAAAATTGTTAATTTTGAAAATTTTAAAATATGTTGAAAATATTTGAAAACTAAAAAGTATGAAAATTTTGGAAAATTTAGAAACTTTAAAAAATTTCAAATTTTTGGAAAATAATAATTCAAAACTTCTGAAAATTTCGATAATTTAAAAAAATTTTGACAATTTATGATCATGAAAATATTAAAAATTTTGAATATTTTGAAAGGTTTGGGAAATTTTTGAAATTTTTTGAAAATTTTTACACAATCTTGAAAATTATTCAACATTTTCTTAATGAAAATTTTGAAAATTTTTGAAATATCCGTCTGTGTGTGGGTATGTAGAAATTTTTTAGTTACAGGTAGTTCTGTAGAAGGTTTGCAATTGGAACCGGCACCGGAAATTAGCTTTTCAAAATTTAAGACATTTTCAAAACATTATTGCTTAAAACTGCCACACCATTTTTTTTAACTTACTAGCCGAGAGCTTGCAATGATCAACAAAATCATTTTTACTAATCTCTTAAATTTCACTCTGAAGCCCTCCAGAAATTTTTGAAATTGAATAATTATTTATTCAAAAACGCAGACGCCAATTTTTATAAACTTTAAATCGTGAATAGACTATTTGAAGTAGTTTATTAGGATTAACAAGATTACGAAAAAAAAAACGATACTTTTGGCCCCCAAACGAAGAAATCCAAAGAATTCATATCGGGAGACCTAGGCGGCCAAGATTGTGCTCCGATGCGTCCGATTCAGCGAGCAGCATAATTTTGGTCTGAATATTGACGCGCGATTAAGCTAAAGTGCGGTGGAGCACCATCGTGCATAAACCATAGCCGTCGGTTTTCCCTAAGCGTTCGGGTAGGACGAATTCTAAGAACCGTCTATGAGGAAGAAAATTAGGCACAATAAGAAAATCGCCTACAATTCCAATCCAAACATTTACAGAAACCTGCTCTTGGGAATTGTTTTCAATTATAGCGTGTGGGTTATCTTTCAGCCCGTACGTGTAACTATAAGTGGAAGGAATTAAAACGGAAATTAAGCAAAACTGGAGCGTTGTTAATGGAATAACAATTGGAATAGTAATCGCAATTTTCTCGAGGCATAGAAAAATTGTACGTGAACTTAAAGGCAGAAAATTTACTACAATTATTGCCGAAAGTTCACAGAATTAAGGCGAATGAGGCAAACTTGCTAGAATTTACCGAAAAATGTTTCAAATTATTTTAGCGCTAGTGGAGTTTGGAACTAGAGCGGTGTGGTCCGAGTTGCAGTAATATTTTTACTACTTTTTCTCGTCAAAGGTGAAATATTTTAACAGGATCCATAACTCCTTGATATATATGCAACTTGACGCTACTTTTATTTCCTCGATGCTGGCGGCGTCGCAAAACTTGCCCATCATCTACGATATTTTTTTAATGTCATCCAATTACAGAAACAAGCCTTAATTTTTCAACGCATTTAATTGACAGGTTTATAAATTGTTATAAATAGTATAATTAAGGAGCCCGATAACCTAGCCGTCTATACATTAAAATTCAGTTGTGAGCAGCGACTCCTGAAGAAGTCTTCTCGAGAAGCGGTAAATCTGGCTGCAGCGTACAAAATGACGATTTCAATCTACATCTTGGGAGCGCGAAATATTGCAAAGCAAATAAGAAGTTAACGTTTCGCGGCCTAACAACAAGTGAAATCTTCGTCTGTTGTGGCCGAAAAATTTTCAGAAAAATCCCACGGGGAATTCCCCGGGACTTCTTCCATTCTGCCAAGAAACTAACCCCGATCTCCGATTCGTGCTCGAATTATATTAGATTAAAGTAACATATGCGTTTTATAAGGAAGATAGTATTGATGTCCTGAATATAACTCGTTAAAGTTATCTAATTTTATACCGCGCGAGATTAAAAGCGGAATACAAAAGGCGGTACCTAAACTTTTGACAACTTTCTCTTGATTCCTATTATGGAATAAAATTTAATTGCCCAATAGGTTTGTAGTGAATTGTTTATTAACTTGGAAGATGCAGATGTGCTGATTGCTGTTGTAAATTACTGCCGTAATCGGGCGCGACTTCATGACCGTTCGGTTTGAAACGGGACGGAAGAAGTGTTTTTGTTCGTTTACTTAATATCGCGGTACTTAATATTGCAATTAGGATTAGAAATGTCGGCGACGACTTATCTTTAAATACATATTATAACCACTTAGTGTTTAGATTTATATCAACAGTTTCTTTTTTGCTCACACTGAAATCACTCCCGGAATATTTTAACTGGTATAATTGCATTTTGGAAAGTTTAAATTATTTCACTGAATAAAAAATAATAAAAATGAACAGAGCCATACGCTTCAATTCTTTCACTCTTCAAACATGTTCAATATTTATATTCTTTTTTTATTTACTGTTACCAAAGTTCGCTTTAATTACTATTTTATTATTATTTATCTTAAAATAATAATTAATCAATTTTGTTAATTATACAGAAAATATCTGTATTTATTTCTTTTTTCCTTCTAAATATAAAATAAATAACTACATAAATAAATCAAACTGTCCTATCTAATAAATTGTTGGTGATTAGACAACAACAATAACAAACAGTTGATAGAGCACGATATTACAACCGACAATTGACTTCACATATTTTGAACCAATAAAATCGCTTCATTTTAGGCACGTGAACCAATCAAAATCTGATTATACTGACAATTACCCTAGTAGAGTAATTGTCAGAGTATTCAGTCGTAATAGCTTTTGAGCAAATGCCAATTACTAAAATGTAATAAGCACTACTACCATAGCAAACGTAGTTTATTATTTGAAAACTGCGTTTGTTCGAACAATTGTCTTGCCAAAGCGGAATACCACTTGTCGTTATCTCAACAGCAAAAAATGCCGGGAAAACCAATGTCGCTCGCGAATTGTCCGGCGTCTAATTGTCTGCGACGAATTGCCGTGCAATAATCGCCCGCGCTTAATTGTCGGGAGCTCTGCTAGCCCCCACAATCACCGTAAGATCGGAATAAAAAAAAACAGGCAAAATTATGGTTTACTCACATCTGTGGACAAAAACTAATAAAACAAACAAGTTTCTGTTTTTGATGAGCAATTTAATCTAAACTCGATTTTTTCCTCCCGTTCGTTAATAAAATGGGTGAATTTCCAAATTTTCTTAAATCACCCAATAAATTTTTGTAAAACATTCACTATCCACGTTTCATGAAAATCAAATCATCCGTCCCGAAAGTATGTAAAAACGCACGGAAATACATGCTTTGGATCTCTAAGTACCAAAACCAGTAGTTTCTTAAAAGAAGTGAGGTTGACAATTCGGTCTAGGACACTTTATCGCCAAGACGTTTGGGCACACACAAGTTTGAGCCCAAGAACATTTGGGAGCACGATCGTTTGAACGCAGGGACGTAGGCTTGTTTAGGCGCAGGGACGTATAGGCGCAGGGATGTTTGGGCGCAGGAGTGTTATGGCACAGGGTCGTTTGCATGCAGGAACTTTCAGAGACAGGTATAAGTTTGAGTGTAGGGACGTTTGGGCACACGAACGCATAGACGTATAGAAGCAGGAATGTTTTGGCGCAGGAAGATTTTAGGGCACAGTCGTTTGAGCGCAGGCTCGTTTTAATGCAGGGACTTTTAAGGAAAGTTTGAGCGAACAGACGTTTGGACACAGGGGACATTTAAGCGCAGCGACGTTTGGGCACAAGGACATTTAAGCGCAGCGACGTTTGGGCACAAGGACATTTAGTCCCTTATAGGCGCAGGAATGTTTGAGTACAAGAACACATATTCGCAGAGACGTTTAGGTACAGGGACACGTGGGCGCAGAGATGCTTAGACGCAGGAATGTTATAGATCACGGACGATTGGGCGCAGTGACTTCTAGGCACTGGTAAGTTAGAGCGTGTAGACGTTTGGGCACAGAGACGTCTAGGCGCAGAGACGTTTGGGCATAAGGACGCAGAAACGTATATCCGTAGGAATGCTTGTGCACAAGAACGCATGGGCGCAGCGACGTTTGTTCACAAGGGCGCAGAAACGTTTAGCCGCAAGGGCGTATGGGCGCAGAAATATTTAGACTTAAGGACGGATACGCATAGGGACGTTAAGGCGCAGGGATGTTAAGGTACAGGGACGCATGGGTGCAGGAACACAGTGATGTTATGGTCCACGGAAGTCTGTACACAGGGACGTTTACGCAGGGAAATTTAAGCGCAGTAATGTTTAGGTACAAAGACGCATGGGTGCAGAAACGCAGGGACGTAATGGGCCACGGAAGTAAAGGCGCGAGCTCGTTTGGAGGTAGGGAATTTTAACGTTTCGGCACAGGGACGTTTAGGTACAGGGGCATTTCAGAACAGCGACGTTTGGATACAAGGACGCTGGAACGTTTAGTCGCAGGGATGTTTGGGGACAAGGACGCATAGGCACAAGAGCGCTTAGGCGCAAAGATATTTAGTCGCAGGGACGTTTAGGAGCAGGGACGTTTAGGTACAGGAACGCATGGGTGCAGGAACGCAGTGATGTTATGGCGCACAGAAATCTGGGTGCGAGGTCGTTTGAACGCACGGAATTTTAGGCACAGGTAAGTTTGAGAGTGGAGACGTTTAGGCACAGGCATGTTTAAGCGCAGAGATTTGGACACAAGAATGCAGTTATGTTTGGGCTCAAGAACGCATGGACGCAGGAACGTTTAGGCACATGAACGTTTGTTTAGGTGCAGGGACGAATAAGCGACAAGATGTTTGAACGCAGGGATGTTTTGGCCCACGGAAGTTTGGGACTTTTATGCACAGGTACGTTTCAGCGTAAGAACGTTTGGGCGCAGGAATGTATTAGTTTTTGGTCAGTACTTCTACACATGATTTAACACGGAAAATCAACACTTCAATAAAATAAAAAAAAATGATAGTGAGGGATACATATTATATGCATTTGATGGACAAAAGTGCTTGTAGGTAATAGTATCGATTGGATTTATTGATTAAATTAAATAGTTCACAAATTTCAATAAAACGCTGAACTTTCTATAAAATGAACCACAATAACTGGCGATTGCAGCCAAATGGTCTGCGTCAAAATGTTCCTGCGCCAAAATATTCTTGCGCGCAAAGCAAAGCGCTAAAACGTCCGTTTCCGTTAACAACCGGATAAAAAATTTCATCATGATAGTTCTAGGAAGGCGAAATGTTACGATAAAGTTTATGTGGAGAGTTATTCTTCAAAAACTTTTATATTTTCTAAAAGCACTAATTTCCTACGACCGTGACGCGACAGCTTCTATAAATTTTAAAAGTTAATACTTTTTATTGAATAAACGGAGGCCGATACAGAATCAACGTTGAAGCTTATCATGGGCGGTAGAAAGATTTCAAACTAATTTTTAAATTCAAGATTTTTGGATGGTGGGAGGCTAATCTTTAATCCCACACTAATTTTATACCGTCAGAATAAAAATAAAACGGGTTTTACCTTTATTTCGTAAAAAAGATTGGGAAAATTTAAGTTTTACATCTGACAGAACTGTTGAAGGCCATAGTTTTATGAACTGGCATTACCTATTCGCTTAGTATATTAAGAATTATTCACAAAAACAGTTAAACAAACTTCATTCAACAACATTTCCTTCACAATACCCTTTTTATTCTTGCAACATAGAGTTCATTTTTTCCAAATTACGTTCCCCCAGAGTTTTTTTTTTCTAATTATTTCCAACATTCCCGGTGTTTGATTTCCTCATTATTCCCAATCTCGACCAACGCGTAGCTCTTCAAAGGGCCACACACATATGGCATCCCTTTGTGCGTAGTATTCTATTCAAGTGGATTTTTGTCCGATTTGTCCAATTATGGGTACGTAAATTCCACGGAATGTTTGAATTTCAGCCTGCGCGCACTAATTTTAACCCCTTTGGATTTCATAGGGGTAATAATTATATTAAGTGCACTAAATTAGGGTGATATCAGGGATAAACGTACTATTGTGCAAACCCCGTGTGTCCCTTTAGAGCCTAATAAATTTGGATTGTTCAGGGTGAAACCGAATGTTTCTGTGGGGTACTTAAATATATGTAACTTAATGTAAGAACTAATTTCAGATTAATCTTTCGGAAAATATTGCTTTTAAGATAACGTCAGAGACGTGTAATGTTTTTATAGGGGACATTTAAAAGATGTGTTAAAGAAATGTGCTAATTTTTTCCTCGATTCACACAGATTAAGAATTCTGAAGGTAACCACTTTGCATCCCTGGTGGATCGGGTTTATTTGGAAAATAAAATGGCACAGTAAAAACTGAACCTCGTATTCCGTCTTTACATTTTTAATTAATTATTACATTACTGATGATCTTCTCACACTTTCCTACAATAGGTTTGTGTTGTATGGTATCGTATCATATTAAAGGCAACAACGTCGAAGTTTGGAACATCGCGGACAACTGATCGCACGACAATTCATCGTATGCGATAATTGATCGCAGTATTATCATTGCGTGCGGCAATTAATCGCGAACAATTGATCACATACAACAATTGATCGTATACGAAAATTGATCGCATACGAAAATTAATCGCAGGGCAATTGATCGCATTGCGTACGGCAATTGATAGCGAATCATTTATCGCACGACAATTGATCGTGTGAAAATTGATTGCGTACAATTCGTCGCACGACAATTGATCGCATTCACTACGATCGCGTGCGACAATTGATTGCGGGCCAACTGTCGCATACGACAAACGATCTCGAACAAATAATAACACGACAATTAATCGCGGATAATTGATAACACGATAATATAATGCGCGCGTCACTGGATCGCGTGCGACAGTTTATCGGAATCATTATTATCGATTGCGGCAATTGATCGCAGATAATTTATCCCACTATAATTGATCGTGTGACAATTAATCGCGCACAATTCACCGCACAACAATTGATCGTATTTATACCGATCGCGTGCGACACTTGATTGTGGACCAATTGATCGCATACGGAAATTGATCGCAGACAATTGATAATACGACAATTTATCGCGTGCGTCACTGTTGTGACAGTTGATGGCGTGCAACAGTTGATAGCGGACAATTCATCCCACGATAATTGATCGTGTGCGACAATTGATCACGGACAAATGATTCCACAACAATTGAAAGTGGACAATTTATCCCACGATAGTTGATCGCGTGCGAATATTGATACAGTGTTTTTCTTTTGGTTTTCCTCTTTTGTCAATTGTATTTCACTATTTCTCAAAACTATTTTCTATCTCTATTAAACAGAGTGCTATGTTTGTCAAACAATTTCCTTTTTTGGCAGAAGCGTTTCCTTATTTGTCAAATCAATTTCACATTATTATTCAACTGTTTGTGTTCTTGTTTATTTAAATTTTAAAAAAGGAAGAAACTCATTTCCAATAACGTGAAAGAGTTTTCATAAATAGTGAATTTCATTTGACATACTAATGTCAAAGTGACGTAAATATGAAATACTTTTGAGAAATAGTGAAATACAATTGACAAAAGAGGAAAACCAAAAGAAAAACACTGTAACGTGACAATTGATCGCGGTCATAAAGATCGCGTGCGGCCACTGATCGCAAATGAATACGGGTTTACAGCTTTTTGCTGCATAGGTGATTGAGAAGTCAAGTGTCTAACGCGCCAACTTTTTTTTATTTACACTGCTTATATGTTAACAATGTTGTTGGTCTAGGCGTTCTACGCTATGGTTCCGAATTTATATTTTTTTTATAATAAAAAAAAACTATGAAAATAAATTTGCGAGCACTAGTCTGAACTAGTGCACGCATCTATTACCTTGGCTAACATTCGGTACTTGGCCGAATATTTGGGCAAATACGTGGCCTAATATTGGTACTCGGCCGAATATTCGTTATAAGGCCGTAGAAACTAACCGAATATTCCCAATACGACAACGAAAAAATTGTCATCTTATATCAGCGAATATAATTCACTTTCAATTCAAAATTTTTACAGTGTCAATTTTACAATTCTCAAATACAATTGTTAAGTTAAGAAATAACCGTTTGGCGGTCTAGGACGTTTGGGCGAGGCCGTTTTGGCGTGTTTGTTTAGGCGTAGGGACGTTTGATCGCAGAAACGTTCCGGCGCGGGGGCCGTTTTGGCGCAGCGACGTTTCGGAACAATAAAGAAAATGATTGGATTTTGTCTTTTTCTTTAATATTTAACATTATAATAGCCACTCAATTTTTTATTAACGTTTAACACAGGACAACTTTTTTGACACAAAATATATTTTTAATTCCACAAAATTGAAAATGTCTCACTGTCCCCTAATTAACATATAACAATTTGTTTTAAAGCTTGAATATTTCAACGATTTTAATAAAAATATTGAATTTCTATAAAATAACCTACAATGATTACGCTTGCACCCAACGTCTTCACTAAACCGTTCCTGCGCCCAAACGTGTCTGCGCCGAATCGTCCCTGCGCCCAAACGTCCGGTTTCGACCAGTTGGTTAGTTATTCATTAAAAATGCCAAAAATATTGTTTTGAAATTAAAATTTCGAACATCTTGAAATCTTGTCTAACATTTCTGAAGGAATGTAACTTTCAAAACCGCAACAATTTCAAACCCTACATTTTTGGTTAATTTGCGTAAAAAACGCGATAGTGCAAAAATTGTGACTAGTCACAAGACTCGTTTAGACGCGGAAGGCCTACTATAAGAATACAAGCCCTGCAACCCCATTTCTGAAATTAACCGTACAAATGATGTAAATTGCAAGCAGAGTAAGTCAAGTATTAGAAAACCGATTGTTATACATAATTCCATGCCCTAGAAGTAGTAAAATAATTGTACCTTCAATAATAATAATTACGTCCTGGTAAGCTTATGATTTCCTAATAATAATCCTAATCCAGTCACTTGGGCTGTCAGCAAAACTAAATTATCTCAAGGCTCAATCGGTTCGAATAATTGTTTGGAGCCCCGGGCGAGATCTTGTAATAACATAGGAACTGTAAATTTATGGTACACGAAATACATTTCCAAAGTGAATATTAAGTTTACGCGTAGGTTAACAAATTCCGCATCAATTAAATATTAATCACGGAACATTAGTAACATGTGCACAAGTCACGTTTACTACAAAGTGCATATTTCATTAATATGGTAATTCCTAAGTTCAGAAACCACCTATCGGTTTCTCATAGAATATAGCTTTATGCAAATGTAAAGTAAACATTCGGAAATTCCCCTATCTATTACATAATCGTCTTTGAAACATATGCGACAAGGATAGCGTAAGTAAAACGGAATGGCATTAAGAAAACCTGTACGCAAATGGACAAGCAGACAGCTTTGTTTAAAAATTGTCGAACGCAACATTATACCTGTATCTGCGTATTAAATAGTTAATTTCTATACCTTACTCTTCTCGTTTCAATGTATTATTTATCAATAAAGTCCATGACAAATTATAGGATGTCATTTCTCTTTACAACCGTAAACATCAGGTTTGGTGGGAAACGTTCAATCAAAACAACTCACGGGAATTAATGACTAACGGTTTAATTAGTTTGAATTTTTGTATTTTATAATAAATTACGACGTTTCCTAGATCTTTATGTCTTGATTTTTATTTGCATTCGGAATTGTAATTGCACATCATAGCAAGCGTTTACAGTCAAAGTATACGGTTTTCATTATTTTGTTTTTCTTCAATTTTAATTAGATGTAAAAGTTTGTGTGACATTAATTTAAATAAACGGTTTTAAATTACTGGATATTAATATTTTATGGGCAGAACAACTTTGTTTTTGTTTAATAATTTCAATAAAAGAAGAATTTGCCACAAATAACCACAATATATGAAAAGATTGAGACATACCCAATTTAGAAAAAAATTAAGTAATATTTCGGTATGAGCAGTGGCGTAATTGCGCCAATTCAGACAATGCAGTTGCATTGGGGCTCAAGACTGAAAGGGGTCCAAGTCTAAAGTATTTTTTTAAATAATATAAATTCAATTAGAAGAAAACATTAACTTTTTTTTTAAATCAGTGGGTACATTAACGAAATTTAACATTAAACAATAATATTATAATCAAAGTATCTTCTGTATATTATATTCGGATTTCTGCCACTTGTCTCACCTTTTGGTGAGGACGGGCCCCCACGAACACATATGAGACAACATGTGCGCTTGCAATACGCACTTACAAAAATGTGTTGCAAATGTAGTAAAATATTACTGAAAAATAAGAAATTCCTTGAGATATTTACAAGTAAAAACAATAATTGGACAAATCGATATTAAACAATTGTATTACAAACTCAAGCGATTATGCAGAAGAAATAAATAAGCTAAGAGTTAGCTAAACAGAGATAGCTCCACTTGCGAAGTAGACAGAAACCAAATACGATGCAAATATTAGGAGCTCGCGTTATAATAACAAACATGTAAGAAACAAACAATTCTAGTCGCTACGTAATTACGTTTAATCATGTACGTTAATTAATTTTAAATTTTGTGTTACAATTTTCCTCTTTGGCGTTTAGTCTAACAATTTATTCATTTACTGACCTGAAGATGGGAACAGCTGTCTCGAAACATAACAAATTATGTCACCTAACTATGTGAATTGATGTTGGTTATAAATTCTAATATTTTTAGAGGACCTTGTACCATATGTTCAAATAAAAAATACATAAGGGTTGGCCATGGAAAACAAAATTACTGTCGCACTGACACAACGTCACTTAAAATTTTTAGGTTAACTTTGTCATTTATAGTGACATTGACAGAGTGATGACAGTTAAATTCTGAAGCATGCAAAGACAGTAATTTTATTTTCATGGCCAACCTTTGTGTATTTTTACTTGAACATACGGTACATCGCGAGGTTTTACAGCGAATTACAAAAAGGTGCTGTCATCATTCATTAGACTGTTGTGTTCTGCACTACAGCTTTTGCTTTACTTAAGCGTAAACATTCAGCTGGAAGCTATAAGTGTAAACAGCTGTTATTTTTTTTACATTAAATACTCTGTGCAATGCCTTTTTAATATTACATTAATTCTCTTTACTCCTCCGTTATTATAAAAGATTATATCAAATTATTTTATATTTGCACGCGCCTCAGTAATGCCTATGAAAATATAAAAATTAACAAATTAAACAAAATGGATATAGGCTCTAATGATGCAAATTAAATTTAAAATTTATTTAAGTATTGAAATGTATTTTATTTAAGCATTATTTTAATTTTACGCGTGACCTCGATGTGTAAGCCGGGAATCGGGCGAATCGCCACTCGCAGACCGACTAGAGTAGATTTTGAAATATTTTAGTCCCCACTGTGCGGGTAGGCTATAAAAGCAAAAAGAATACCGTAGCAAGCATAGTTCATCATTTCAACTTTAAGTATCCAGTCTAGTTCCACAACCGTTCAACAGGAAACCAGCCGAGGTGTCCGATCGTAGGAAGTATACCGAGTGAGTAATGCTTGAGCCCTTCTGGTGATTTTTACATACACTTTGTTGTGTTGAATACCCGTTACTCCATTCCTTCTCTCTCTTTCTTTTTCTCTAAAGTCTGTCGCGGTGGCCGATATGAGGCAGTAATTCTTTTTTTGGCCCACTTTTGCTTTCTTATATCCGTCATAATCCTGTTTGTTTGCGTACATGTCTTCCCATTAAATTTAGATTCAGTATCGTTTGCATCAAAACTTCTTATTGTTACTTAGTTGCTACTGTATCTTAATTGCTACCGTATGCTACTGTATTTTATCTGCTACCGTTTGCTACTGCTTAGTACCGTATTTGCTTTTGTGTATATTTAGCTTTCCTTGAGTTTATTACCTTGCGCTGTAGTGTAATAATTGTTTTATAACTAATAGTTTAGGTAAGTAGAACTATTTAGACTCTTAGAGACCATCCATCATCTTCACTGCAGTTATCTAGATCTTCAACTAGGTACCAGGCAACCGTTCCGACCAAATCGACTAGGAAAAGGCCTTCCTAAAAAGTGAAGAAATAGTGGGAAAAAACCTCCACAAAGTACAACTCTACTAGAGAAAATCCCTGGTTTAGTAAAGCTCGTCCGGAGCGTAAACTCCATTATAAAATCTGGCGCTCGAGCATTGTAGGTTGTACGTACAATATCACCCGCAACACCGACCACGTAACAAAAAGCGTCACAGGGCGGACCACTGTTACGCCACTGGGTATGACTTTTATGAAATTAAAAACGGATTGGAGAGATATTGCATAGAGGACGTTAATATTTTTCTTGCCAATTACATCCTTATTAACTGAAAAACGAAAAGAAAATCTGATAAACAAGATTCTGACAGAATTTTCTGGTAAACTTTCTCTTGGGTGGTGAAACTGATCACATTTTCTATGCACTTTTTAAAGTTCAAATAAGTTAACGAAAATTGTGGATTGTTCCCAAAAGCCATTAGTGGTGCATCCAAAACAGAGTATCGATTTTTGCAAATAGCTACAAACTACAACTACAAGTATTTTCTGCAGCTAATATTATACAACCCAAGCAGCGAGCGACTGGCTTATATTTTTAAAGTTACCACCCAAAGCGCAAGGCGTAGCCCAGAGGTACAGTTAGTTCTTCTTGAATGCAAGCTGTTAGTGTAAACGCAACAATTTGTTCTCAGGGCGTTTGTCATTGGTAATCGAGCTCCCAATGTTTGGGTCAATTTTAGTCGCTGATTTTTAATTCTAAGTCCGAACGACAGGGGGGTATTATTCTTTTAAGAGTTGCCCATAAAAGAATGGTGCGTAGCTCCGAGTTCAGGTAGTCTATGATATTAGCCAATATTAGTTGTCCAATGGCGCACATGGTTTTGAGCCGAAAAAACCGAGGATCGATACATGTCAATTTGCTATCTTCCAGAAAAGATATTAAAGCTAAACATCCCTAGGAATGTTGTAAACGGTACATTCGGCTAAATTAAAAAATTGTAGTGATCCATCCTCTTTAGCAGCAGGAATAAAGCTACGATAAAATAAACACAAAAATCTTTTATGTAGAAAACAATAACCGATTTACTTCTACAAAAAAAAACGCGCAGACCTACTCTACACACTTCTTGTAAATGTGTTGCTCTCGGGCACGTCAAACATTCAGCATTCGGAGTATCACCAGTATTAATAAGAACAACAAGCAGATATACATTACCAGGTTTGCAAAGCACAATTACAATATGTTATTTACGAGAGAGGTATTTCTCCTCGTGTAAATTACGCTTGGTCTCTAGTAGTTAAGTGTATTACAACATTATCTTCCGGGCACTTTCTAGACGTACCTAAACACGTGTAAGAGAAGGATGGAACGCTTATCCCGACGGAAACCGGTTAACCGATTGTTGTCATCAAGACACGCAAGAAATCCAATGCAACTGTACCACTCCGAGAAACGTTTTGGAGTTACCGTTTAATGCTCTTTCAATTAACCAGGTTGAGGGATCTCTACTAGTCCTACCGTAGCACATAGATCCCAAGAACTCAACTAGTTGTATCTATGATGTAACGCTTTCATTTTTAAATTAATTTTGTACATATATTTTAACATCATTGGTGTTAAGACTGGTTGCTCGGTTATGCTATTGCTTTGAAGTTTTAGGAAAATTTGTTCCTGAGTGCTAACATGGAATGTTATTTTCGAATTCCTGTTTTTTTTGAAGAAGAATTTTAGATTCCTGTACTTTGCTCATGCATTTATTAAGTTGGAATGTAACCAGGTTCTTTCTGAGAAAATTGTCTTCCACGTTAATTACGAATATGGAGAATCATCCTGCAATTAATTATTAAATGAAAATTATTGAAATAGTTCTATTGGAATTAGTTCTGTTCATATAAATTAGATTTACTAGGATTTAATTGAAATTCTACAACAAATTTAAGTCGATCCACATCTACGGCTTTCAGTTGCTGATTATTAATTCCTACAAAAAGGGTATAAACGTTTGTAAGAATTCATCGAACAAAAGTACTTGTTACCGTTTCAACAGACACCGCTGCAGCGTCCCCTTTATCGACCTTTCAAGGCCCTAAAATCGGCTCTTATTATTTAAATGTTTGAGTTGAAATGTTCGCCATAAAAGTACCTTTCTTTACGACATAACTCGTATATCGGCCAGTGAGCCCAAAGCAAAAACTGCGCTAATGGTCGCATTTTCTCCAAGCCCTTCATGACGATCACAATACCTTCCTCTATACTGTACGAAAAGCGAGGAAGGTAAAAAAATAAAAATAATTAAAAAAGTTTATGGGAATTGAACCCGGGATTCTCGCATTAATGAGTGTCGCAATTCCACAAAACAAAACAATAATATAACTAAAAATGAAAAATAATTTATTGTTTTTTAACCAGTTTTACAATTTTACACTTTACACACTAATAAACACTGTCATGTCAATTTATCATAATTCACACAAATCGTAATTTAAGTGCAATGGAGCGGTTAGCTGGCTGTGAAAACGGCGATCCCGGATGTTAATAATATAAAGTGCGTTCTACAGTGATTTGTCGTGTTTCCTTATTTAGTTCTGAACCAAAAAGTCGACTAAGAAGCGGCGTTTCGCATTACTCTCAATACATAATTCACAAGGCGTACTTCTTTTTTATCAAAAGCCGTTGCTTATTATAAAATAACATGAACCCTTCTTTGCGTTTGATTTATTCTCTGTGGCTTGTGAGTTCGCATTTTTACATGAGCTCGTAGGAAATATCGGTTTACCGAGTGCCTTGGATGGACGGCGAGCGCTGAATTTATATAATATTATGTGTATATCACGGTAGAGTAACCCTTGGAAATGGTGATGCTAATGCGGAAACCTCTTGAAAATGCATATCGGGTTGTGCTTGCAGTAGGTTATGGAGTGGAAAGCAACAAAACAATACACAGACTTGAATGCTAGATTCTCACGTTAAATTTACATTAGCATTGTTCTAACTTAGCAGCAAATGGGAAATTTCCTGTTTGGAATTTAATAAGTAACATTGATCGATCAATGTATGTTGTCATTTAAACCAACGAACATTTTAAGAGCTGTCGTCTATAGGGCGTTGCGTTTCGACGTTTTAGACCTTAAGCTGAATTTTGCTGAACCTAATCATAAATTATTAAGCAAAAAAACATTTATCACGAAGTACTTTTATCTGGTAGCTCTATGCAATTCCACCATGGTTAGTTGAAAATTGCTAATTGTCTGAGTTTTTGGCAGATGTTGATGTAAAATATTTAGACCTTATAAGCTGGCTAGAGAATTGAACGGGATATTGAATAAAAAAGTTCGTTTTACTACTTCTTTAAAAAAAAGTTCTATGGTTAAGAACCAAATAACCATATTTGCGCGTAGACCGCCTAGACCGACTTAATTAAAAAAAGCAGTATAAATTAAAAGAAATGTTTGAACCCACCGGGATCCGATCAGACAACCACCTACGCGCCACCGAGAACCTTCAAGAAAATGCTAGAACATACAACATAAACAGTTTACCATTACACAATAAGGCTTTTCCAAGTACGTCACAAGCTCCGCCCAGTCAGCTGCTTGGGGTCACTTTATGTTAGCGTTTATATGGTGTGTACAAGGTTTACCAAGTTTTTATCGCGAAATACTTGCCTTAATACCCATTTTATTCAAATATAAGGTAGTTTAGTGACTGTTTAGTGTTTAGTGGTTAAATTGAAGACAGAGTGCAAAAACTATAATATTTGAGACGGTAAACAACAATTTCAGGTTATAAGCGTTACCCACGTTTTTTCCTGTTTATTGCAATAATATTTTATTGTTTTAGAATTCACTAGATATGTCGTCCACTATCAAACTTAGTGATTATGCTAGGGGCCTTTTTAAAGAAAATAAGAAAAGATATATAGAGAAATTACAATTACTTGGTCAAGACCCTTATGCTATCGACAATAAAGAATTCAATTT
This sequence comes from Ctenicera cuprea, assembly GCA_958336395.1. Taxonomy (NCBI): domain Eukaryota; kingdom Metazoa; phylum Arthropoda; class Insecta; order Coleoptera; family Elateridae; genus Ctenicera; species Ctenicera cuprea. The sequence continues at coordinate 59,337,100 of OY284487.1, forward strand.
GTCTTTGGATGATTTACCAAAACTAACTTCAGCTGTAATTATGGACTTTTTTATATTTAGGGTTAGCCTTTCTACCTAAAAGGAAATCCGGGCTGCAGGAAAACAAAATATTTCTTTTCTTTTTCTCTGTTACTCCTATTAGAACATCCGAAAACAGCACAAGATCTCGTCATTTTTTCAACACCTATATAAGCCCATAATTATATTACAAATTGTCACTATTTCACATGTGATCACACAACAATAAGTTAGACTTACGATTTATTATATATTAATTCACTTTTCAGAACTATCAACTGCAAAAACACGTTAAACTCTGTAACAAGTAACTGAATTGCGTACAATTGTTGACCCCAAGCAGCTGTGTGTGACGTCACGTGGAAATGCCTTATTGGGATCTACTTACGCCGACGCATGCGCATTAAGAGAACTGATGTTCCTCATTGACATGCTCCTCCTACCCACAGTCAACATTTATACCTTTCTCGGTATACTGAGTATAGATAGAGGAAGGTATTGTTATTGTCAAAATATCAGCGCAAGCGATTATACCCAGAAAATGCAATTTGGGTTCAAATTTAAATGTAAAAATTTTCAATTTAAAAAATTTTTCAAAATTTTCGAATTTAACAAAAGTTACCAAGAATTTTCAAATTTCAAATTTTACTTGAATTTCTTAAAATTTTAAGATTTTTAAAAATATTCGCAATTGTAAACACACATTTTGTTATCTAAATTGTAAACAGTTTAGAAATTTTCAGATTTTTACAATTTTTAATAATACCAAAATTTTAAAAATTCTTAAAAATCTCCTAAGCTCGCCCTTCTTCAATGGAGGAAATATGGGAAGGATGTGTTAAAGCAAAGAATTTGGATAAATAAGGTCATTCCGCGGATAGCGCTGTCCCAGTATTTACCTTGTGGGCCAGGAAAACCACGGAAAATCTGAGCCACAACAGTCAGCCGGCCAGGGAATGGAACCCAGGACTCCTGAATGGAAAGCGGACGCGCTGCGCTTACCGCAGAGCTATATGTCTCGACTTTAAACGTAAATGAACACGTATACAACTTAACACGTGCCTCCTCCTACACCAAAGTAAAATTTATAATATCGCAAAATAGTAAAAAACTAAAAATGTAAAATAATTGCGATCAGTGCCAGAATTATGGTGGGAGCGAATGATATTTCCGCACCACACCTAACGATTTAAAGGGCGCAATTTTATTGTATTATTTTTTATGGAGCCAACTGATTTGTCGTTTGGTAACTGTTGAAAATTAAAATAATTTTTTTAGAGAATCGCGAATCAGTACGTGTGCATAACTCCATGATTCCCGTTCCATCCCCTTACCCGGACTCAGCGCACTTAGCGCTACTCACCGGTCTAACACGCCCCAACATACACACTATATATAATGTCCATGGAAACGTAAGGTTTAACTTATTCAGAAAATTTTCCGACATGCCGAAGATTCGAATTTACTGCCGTTGGGAATCTAGCTCTAGAGCCTGAGTCTCTAACCACTAGACCACCCGCTGGCCCTTAAAAACATTTGGCAGTGCGATACGTTTGAATAGAGAAAAAACGGCGCGTTCGTACCGTTGAATAGTCACATGTCTTACTCCCCTACTATGCACAAACGCGTTCATCTACATAGTAAAGTAAACACAACAATTTGACGCAGGTGCTTTTCTAGAAATTGCCGGTATATCTTTTACATATTCTACATACTTTACATGTATAATGTATACACAAAGGTAGATTTATACGTTTTATTTAAGATACATTTTCTGCATATTATTCTACATATTCTACACACTTTTCTACGTGTAATTTAGAAAATAATATTCTACGTGTAAAGTTACAGTTGCAACCCTGAATTTCTAAACATTTAATAGAGTTGCATAATGCATTTTTTGGATACAATGCAAAACATCAAAGATGATGTGGAAGGCCATGGAATCTTAACTTGGCTAGAATAATACAATTGCTTACAATCATGTACCTCTACGGTAACTGGTAACGTCAAACACGTTGCTACCAGACGATTACTTGATTGTAAGCTATTATCACAATTCTAGACAACTTTTTAGATTCCACTCTATATCTAGATATTAAAACCAAGTATATTACACAGTATTTAGATATGAAAATGTTAAGATACTTTTTTTTCGTGAGTGGTATCTATTTTTTCAAATTGAAATTTACCGTAAACCCCGTAAGCGTAATAATAGCCACTTCCAGATTGTTTGAATAATAACCGGTAGCTGACATAACCGGGGGGGTTAGGCACTCTTGCTGGCAAGTTAAAACTGCGATCTTATTGGTTCTCCCCAAATCTAATGCAAATTATTCCCCTCTTATATGATACATTCAAATTTCATTTCCATGGCAACATAAAACATACGAGGTCGGAGTGAGAAGTTTGGTAAAATTGCAACAGAGGGCGTCACAACCGCAAATCCCAGACGACATTTGTCAATACCATCTTCCACTAGCCCACATTAAAAGTATCAGACATATCTGTCATTTAGTTCAGTTTTGACAGCCATTGAAAGCAGACAACCTCTCGTATTTTTGCAGACATAGAAAAAGGTGAATTTCGTGTGTTAATTAAACATTATTTTTTGCGTGGAAAAACCATTACGCAAATCAAAACAAAGCTTGATAAATATTACAGGGGCTCTTGACCATCGATTAAAATGATTCACAAGTGGTTTACTGATTTTCGTACAAGCACAACTGATGCCAAACGTTCAGGACGCCCAAATGAGGTCACCATACCAGAAATGGTTGACAAAATCCATGATATTGTATTGCAAGAGCGCAGAATGAAAGTGTGCGAGATCGTTAAAATAATACGCATCTCAGATTAACGTGTGCGCAATATATTACACGAAAATTTGGATATGAAAAAGCTATCTGCGATGGGTGCCGCGTTTGCCCACAATCGACCAAAAACGCACACGTGTGACGACTTCATATGCAGGTTAGGCAAAGTTCAAGCCCAATAAAAAAGAGTTTTTGCATGGTTTCATAACTGTGGACGAAACATTGATCCATCATTACACACCGGTGACCAAGGAACAGTCTAAACAGTGGATTTCTACTGGCGAACCTGCGCCGAAGAAGGCTAAGGCGGTTTTATCGGCCAACAAGATCATGGCCACAGTTTTTTGAGATGCACGTGGCATAATCTACATCGATTACCTTGAATAAGGAAAAACAATCAACAGCGAATATTATTGCAACTTATTGGACAATTTCAATGTTTTGAAAAAAACGACCGGTATTGGCAAAGAAAAAAGTTCTCTTCCATCAAGACAATGCACGTGCACACGTGTGTAGTTGCCATGGCCAAAATCCATGAATTACGCTTCGAATTGCTTCCACATCCAACATATTCTCCAGACCTAACACTCTGTGTCTATTTCCTGTTTCCGAACTTGAGGAAATTGCTTGGCGGAAAGAAATTCGGCTCTAATGATGAGATCGATGCAACAAATGCTTATTTTGAAGGGTTGGAGAAATCGTGTTATTCGGAAGAGATGAAAAAATTGGAAAAACGCTGGACTAAGTGCATCGACCTAAAAAGCGACTACGTTAAAAAATATATTGTTTTTGGTCGAAAAAATTATTGCTGTTTCATTTATACCAGGCTTCTCACTCCGCCCTCGCAATTTAAAACATTGAAATATTCGTCGCTAGCGTTAATTTGTGCAAACTGCGCTTAAACGTCAGTTTCCACAAATCAACGCAGGCGACGAAAATAATTATCATTTAAAAGTTAAATAAAATCAATTTATGCACTAAGAAGTGATGCGTATTTGCAGATTGGGCTTTGACAATAATAGAAATAAATATATTACAGATTAAAAAAAAAATAAGTATCTACAATCTAAACTAGTCTCTAGACACATATTTTTCTTAGGTATCTTATCGGTATCTAGATAGAATTTGGATAACGCACTTAACATCTATAGATACTTATTTTCGTAAGTATTTAGATAAAAAAAAGTATTTATGCACAACACTGCCATTTGAGAATACATAGGTTTACTGGAGGTTAAATAAAAAACAAAGTCGCTCCAGTCTTGTCTTGCGCCCTTTCGATATAACAGACTGTATATTATTATTATTACCATAATTTAATTGTATGGTAATGTAATCTACTTTAATTTTCTTTGTTGAGATTATTAGGGTGGAATTTCCACCACAGATTATCGACTTTGACGCTGCTTTGCTCTGTCAAATACCTGGCACGCCATTATCATTGAGCTTTCTAACTGCATAATTCTAATTCTGTAATATTCTAATAAACGAGTACAGCTTGCGAAAAAGATTAGAGGAATGCGAATAACGACAATAAATATGACATTTGCAACGTAGCATGGTTAAGACAATAAATTATCCGTTATCTATCTATGTAAAAATATCTGCATGACCTAGAAATAAGGAGAATTTAGAACTGTCGCGTTGTCGCAGGCAAAGATCGGAAAGTCGAGGAAAATTCTGCGCAAACAATTACTTTTCGTTTATTTCTCCTCCTTTTGATTAAATTTTACATTTGTGTAAATATGAAGAAACGAAATAAAACACAAAAAGCGGGGTTCTGGTTTCTAATTTTTTTAATGGCTTGAAGTTTAATGTAAAAAAACTTCACTGCTAGCACGTAACTTTTAACTGAGTGTCACGCAAACAAGAATGAATTTTATTTTCAACTTATAATTTTTTCCAACAAGTTTTTAAGGATTTTACGATTGCAGAAATTTCAAAATAAACTTGGCATATAATTTTGTTTCATTACTGAAACTTCAAAGAAATTTAATGATGTATTCAAGTTCTCGCTACATAAAGCCACCTTTTCTTCTTATTTCGTGCTACCTCGTTTCTTTACCGACATTTGCTGGAAGTTAAAACGAACAATAAAATTTGCGCTACAAACACTTTTTCCCTGCATTTTTAACGTTTCCAGTACATTTTATTAATCAAAAGTTTAATAAAACTTGGATTCTCCCAAATATAAATTTTTCATACTGTTGTGGTTCTATACCCCAAATCTAAAGAAAACAAAAAAAATAAGCCTTTGATCTGGGTCACAACGCCCACAGCGTATTTTCCGCAATTTATTAAGTCATAACTCCCCCCCCCCCACCGTTGACTATATTCCGCCCGTTAGTCATAGCCTCCAACTTCTATTTTGGTCACAACGACAACCTTGATCGCAACCTCTATTTACTTCCTTAGTCACAACCTCACAACTGACACCTTAATAATAACGCCCAATTATTATCTGGGTTAGCACTGCCACCGAGGTCACAACGCTATCACTTTTGTTTTAGGTTAACTTCCAATTTTTTTCGTGGCCATCATTCCCAACTGCATTTCTGGTCACAAGCTCCAATTATCGATTATCATTATTTTATTAAATGCACAAGCCTAGTTGTGACCAAGAACGCAGGTGGAATTAGTAATTACTACAAAATAAATTGGGGATTATGACCAAAATAAAAAATATATTGTAGTATACAACACGTAAGGAAAACGGGCGATTTTTTTCACTGATGTGATTACAACATTCGCCTAGCGGCTCGTGTTGCAACTTTAACATTCGTGCAATAATAATCACCCTCATTTTCTTACTTGTTGCATAAATAGCTATTATACCATGTTTAACAATGTTTTTTTTTATAAATTTTTGGAAAATTTGGATTGCAATTTTTTATAATTATTAACATTTTTTAAATAACTAATAAGTTTGGTAAATTTAAAAATAGAACGCAAAAAACTTGAATAATTTAAGAAATTTTGAGAATTTGAGTATTCAAAAACTGAGATTAGCAAATTTTTGAAAATGTTAAATTTTATAAATTTTGAAAATAGTTAAAAATTTTGATACTTTTAATAATTTTAAAAATGTATAACTATGAAAATTTTTGATAATTTTAAATTTTTAAATTTTACGTTCGATAACTTTAAAATTTTTTAAAAATTAGCAATTTTGAAAATTTACGGCTGATAGCTGTGTTTTTGCAATCACTTAATTAAACTGTTCAGGTAAACGTCAAAAAGGAAACCTCTCAGTGATGTTTTCTTTATAGAAAGTTGTTCCTATTGTCATTTAACATGCCCATACAGATTTTGAAACCGAAATTCGAAAACTTTTGAAAAACAAAAAACCGATGATGGGGCAATGGGGGGTGATAGGGAAGTCGCGTTTGCGCAGATAGGCTAATCCGTATTCGATATGCGCAGAATAAGAATTAAAGTTTTTTTTCGAGCGCGTCTATTTTGACATAGAGCACCTCTCCCCCCTCGCCCCTTTTTTTGGCGGACCAACCTCATTTTCTTGCGGTGTCATCCTATTGCAATTAGCAATTTTTGTACCATATTTGGTTTTCCTGCGTTAAAGCATCTGAACTGTAAAGTGTATAACACATGGACAGACACCCAGACACCTCTGCAGCGCCCGCTTTATCGGTCTCCCAAGGCCCTAAAACCTGCTTATTAGTTAAAATGTTAAGGTTAAAAATATTTGCCTTAAAGGTACCTTTCCTTTAGGCATAACTCGTTTATCTGCCAGTAAACTCGAAGCGAAGAAAACTACGCTGAATGAACGCATTTGCTCCAAATCCAAAGTGACGATCGCAATACCTTCCTCTATAACTGTACTTCGTATAACAAAGAATTTAAAAAATGAACAAAGGTGACCATAGTGACCAAAATAATAATTGAGCGCTGTGGTCAAGGTGCGCTCGAAACAATAATTGAGCGTTGTGACCAAAGAAGTAATTGGGAGTTGTGACCAAACTATAAATCCGGTCCATCGTTGAATTAAACAAAATACACCGTGGTGGGAGTAGTGTCCACTACTATCCAGGTTGCTAATTTTTCAAGCCAACAAACAATAATAGTTCTAATAACAGCAATAAAAATTTAAATTGTCGCTGCCATTACTGTCATAAGCAAACCATAAGGAAAGAAAAATTGCCATTAATGTTAATGAAAATGACTTGAATTTGTCAACTAAAGTGATTTACTAACATCATTCTCATCATCATCTCTTTAATAAATCGCCACTTGTACATTTGCTCCTGTGACAGCTGTTATTACCAATTTATGCAAGAATATGACGAATGCGTTATTATTATAAAACGCACTCTTGCGTGTATGGCAATTTAGAACAGTGGATGACAATCTTGCATATTACTGTAATATGAATCTGCCCTGCCCTGCCCTTATAAGCAATGCAAAGCGAAAGATGTTGCGGTAAATTTATATTCAGAGCAATAAATCAATACATTAGCATTAAAGTATTAAACAAATAACTGCGTAAATTTATGCAACAAGCTTGAGGTGATAAAATTAAACTCTCCTATAAATAAAGTGCATAGCTACATTGCACGACTCAATTAAGTGAAATATTCATTTATATCGATTCGTATGGTTAGTGCAGTAACGAGCGACTACTTCAGCGTTAAGTGCTAATTAAAAAGCAGACTTAATTTTGTTGTACAAAAAAGCAATGCGTATCTACTATTTTTCTGTTAATTAATTACTGAGAAAGTACCTAGGAGTTTCTTTTTAAAATAATAATGAGCTTACACAGAAAGAAGGGCAATTAGTAAGAAACACATTAATAATATTAAAGGAATGGGTTACAAAAAGTTTTCAAGAAATGTCAACGCTCAAAGTTTCCAACAACCTAACAAATTCCAATAATGCAGTGAAATAATATACATAGAAAAAATCTCATATGTTTTTATTTCTCACACCGCTGAAACAATTTCAATACCGTGTTGAAAGCACTGCCTTAAAATGAACATTCAAATTAATTATTAAAACACTAGCAAAGTGCAAAAATGTATCATAAATTGCCTAATAACAAACTCTTCGTCGTTCAAATAAACCAATGTTTTGTATGAGCTCGTGAAAAAAGACGGCCTACGACACTGTATTTCGCTATGTTAAATATCAACTCGTTTGCAAGTCTTGTAACTGCCCAAAGAAAAAAATACCTGAAAGATTCAAATAAATACAAATTACAAATTTTGAACAACTCACTGAATTGTTTCGATAACTGCTTTGTATTAAAGAAAAAATTATGTAAATTCATTAGTTTTAGGTCTAATACAACAAATTAAATAAACTGTATAAACTAAGTCAATGGTGTAAACGGTATGTCAAATTTACTTAGAATATCAAATGAAAAAACATTTTCATAAACAAAATCAGTTTTAACTTATAAATGACTTAAAAGTGCTTGTATTTAACTAACACAGTGTAAACAATATAATTTCTATAATGCAAATCATAGGTAACCAAATTAATTAAATAAATTATAGCATCAAAATTTCATAACCTTACAAATTATACAATAACAAATCTACAGGTGAAAACAGCAAATAAATATCAAAAATTAACTAAATTTATGAGGAATTAGCTACAGGTAACTAATTCAAATATTTACAATGCGGATCTGATCTTTACGAAGCTGATTTTTCTAACTCAAAGCCTAAACGAACCTTTCCAACGAAGTTATGGTACGATAATGTCCACAATATCTTTAAGACTTGGCTTCCAGCGGAACCCTTCTTACAGATTTGTAGAGCCTCCCCTGGTCATCAAAACATATCCAGAACGTCCACTACTCCATGTACAAGAAAGTTTATGTACAAAAGACAGCGACCTCAGTACCGGATCCCAAATATTCCAAAACCAGGTACTTACATACTTAGGTACATACGATGAAACGTACACAAACCATGTACGAACGTGTACAAAGATATGAAAGCGTGTACAAACGGCAGAGGTAAAAATAGTAAAAAAAAACCTATAACAGCCGATCCAGATAGTTGGCAGTAATAGATGGTTGGAAAATATCAACGGTTTGTTGGTAAGAGTTGAGACAGACATCCCCTACTCGTAAATAGTGGGAAGAGTAACAAGTGTAAGCGGGGGTTTCTTCGACTTGCTGATGAAAAGATAATTTGAACAATGCGTAGTGGTAAGAGCATGGAAAACTAGCATCTACTGGTAGTTAAAATATGGGTCGAGCAACATCTGATAGTGGAAGGTGGTTAGACTGATAAATATAGGACTGGAACTATTTCTGGCGGCAAGAAACATCCGCTGTTAATCGGCCGCAGAAATGTTTGTTGGCAATAATTGAGGCATCTGCTGGTGGACTGTGAACAGATGTTGACATGTGCACGGTGGAGATAGTCGAAGCAACATATAGTGATGAAGATATGATTGGACTCCTGTCCGCTGGTAACACAAGAAGGCACAGTATTTGCCGACAGTTAAAATGTGGTTTAAGCAACATCTGCAAGTAGAAGGTGGTTAGAGCAGCATTGGCTGACAAAGATATGATTAGAACTATTTCCGGCTACAAAAGAAGTGGAAAGAAACATCTACTGATAAATGGTTACAGACATGTTTGTTCGTAATAATTGAGACATCTTCTAGTAGACTGTGAACAGATGTGGGCATATGCAAGGTGGAGATGGTTGGAGCAACGTACGGTGATGCCGAGATCATTGAAACAATGTCTGCTGGTAACATAAAGAGGAACGGCTATTGGAAGGTAGTTAGTGCAACATTCATTGGGTTAACAATAATTTCAATCGGTACGAGAAAGAAGGAGAAACATCCACTAATAAATGGGCTCAGACACGTTTGTTGGTAAGAGTTCAGACATCTGCTGGTAAACAGTGTACAGACGTGGGCACTTGCAAGTGAAAGATGATTGGAGCAACATCTGCTGAAAGACAGATGATCGTAGCAATGACTACTGGTAGATGGGCGTAGACACATTTGTTAGTAAAATATTAGAGAACTATAATCTGCTGGTAAACAACAGGCGGAGCATCACCTGCAAGTAAGAAACGACGGGACGGCCACGAGCACTCATCTCGGCTAGAAGTGTGAAGAAAGACACGTTACGTGGCGTTACGCCGGCGTTGTAACAGTGACTTGCACCTGGCACGTCCACCTCTCTTCGGAGACCTGCAAAGTCTTCTTAATTATGACCAAAGACAACTGGGTGAGTGATTTCACAAGGTGGAGTGTTCACTAGCACCCGTTATGGGTGCTAAACACCCGACCGGTAGACGCCGCTCTGTAATGGTATTCCCGCTCTCTGGCCGGACCTGTAAATTCCTACGTCCCAGTCACTACGGTTAGGAGACCCTGTGTCAGTTTCCTCGTTGGACAAATTGGTAGTTATTACTTTTAGAATTCCAGGAACTTACTTTTTACAGGTCAAGTTCAAATGTGGGCTTGGTACGGTTGTGTTGTGTGTTGCCTATATGCGCCTACTGATTGTATCATTACATCTGTTACTTGCTGTATAATTCAGACTCGTCCAATACTTTGCACACGGTGGAGGTGGTTTAAATTATCGTCAGTTTTCAAAAGAAAATGGCAATAATTAACAAGCTGAATAGAGCGGAGTCACTCACTACAAACAAAAATGACAGGAGTCTACTTAACACAGTTGTTTATGCTAAAGTGAGAGGAAATTAATTACAAGGATGGAAAGCAAGTTCAAGCAGGTGGGAGAGTATACTCTACATCTACAGTGTTTCGAGGAGAAATTAGTTATGTAAATATAGAGACGGAATATGGGGGAGAAAACGAGAAAAAAAAAAGATACAATTAAGCACTTATTTAGAGAAGCGCTTTTTCAATTTAATGACGTAGCTATACATGTTATACAGATGATTCCCCACATCCGACATTTTACGTTGTTACTTCCCATGTTATTTGGGTATTAAACAGAGCAGAAGAGTCCACGTCCCTTAATTATGAATTTATGACTTATGAGCGTTTATGTTTTGCTCATAATCAACACTGCCAATTAGTGGCAAAGCGGTGGGATAAAAAACAGTAAACGTTGTAACAATCAAGCTACTCGTATGTGTAATGAAACATCCTACGTAAAAAAGGCAACCACCTAAAATCCATAACAACAGCTAGAAGATTTACTGTTACTCATAAAAGTAACTGTCAAAAGTACATGCCAAATTCGAAAATAAATTGCCATAATAAACCTTATCACTTCAGATTCAGAATATTTCCAAAGAGTTCCAGCTATATCGTCTCACCCTACATAACTGTTAAAAGTTTCTAGTATAAATCGTTGTTGACACAACTTGGATGCATCAATAAAATTAGTTCTGGCAAAGAAGTTCGGAACTGCAAGTTCTAGTTATCGCCCATAATCTAGTTCTAGTTTTATTTCCAGTCGGGACGTTCTACTTGGCTAAACGTAAACTAGTGCAATACGTTTGTCTCGTGCAAATGGAACTTCTTTGTCGTCCCTTTTCAGCATGCAGCAGGCGTAGGTGTACTCGGCTCGTCTGTATTATTGTTGTTTCCAACCTTATGTTACTATGTATAAATTCTGGACTCCTTCAATGGGCAGGTAGAGTGTTTAGGAATGTGTTAGCAAGGGAGTTGACAGATAATGAGTATCCTGACAAATGAAGAACAGCTATTGTTACGGCTGAGCGCATACTTTGCCCTCTTTTGTACTCGATTTTTTTGCGAACGTAAAAAAGGAAAACGTTTCGCTTCTAGCCTTGGGAAATTTTAAATCTGTTCATTGTTACGTTTCATTATTGTATAATATTCCGTTATATCAAGAATAAGGGTGAACATCGTCCTTTTCATTGAATATCTATGTTAAAAATTTGAGCTTTTGCACAGGGGAAAAGCATTTTAAATAAATATAAACACAATGGTGACAAACCTTTTAAATAATAACGATTTTTCTTTTACTCTTACAAAGAGACTTAATTCATAAAATTTTTAGTGTCGGAGATGCCTCAAATACTGTAGTTAAAAACTGTGAAAAAAACATAGTTAATCACAGATTCATCAACACGCAATGTTAAATTTCATAAAATATTACAGGCCCAATTCAAAAGAAGCGCGCTGGTAGTTCATATATAAAATATATCACGGAATAGTACGCCACCTATATATCTTATTGATCCTCATACGAACACGTTATGCCGCAAAAGTTTACTCAAATTTAACCGCCACCGCCAAAAATTGTGATTGATGTGTAGAGGCATCACATTCTTCAGACGTGCGTGCATTGATTGATTACTTATTAAGCATTTTTTGGGCAGCATTTTACGATAGTTTTGAAAGGTTGTAACACTACATACTATTAATAATAGAAATTTTAAAATTATTACACGTGTCCTAACACGACCTAACTTCTAAAACGAAACAAAAATTCCTTTTAATATGCACACCAAGTGCTTTCAAACCATGTTAAAAATAATAATTAAATGTGCGTTTCCACCTGACTTCGCAAGGGCCTTAACTAGAAGCGTAATTACACTTAATGAGTTCCTCTTTGACTTCCAGACAGATATGTTTCTATTTAAATAAATAAATAGCTTACAACGCCAAGAATTGGACGTAAATAGAATTATTACCATCACTGTAATTAAATTTCAGGACTTCCAGTTTATGTTTTCAACCAGATTAGATGCATATCCACGAAATTTAACCGTAGTTTTAAAAAGAACAACGATTTTTCCAAAATTTGCATACAAAGTGGGTTTGTTCAAAATGGTAAGAAAAATAGAAGCTAGACTCGCAGTCGTTTTCCTAATTCGGTTACGTTTTAACACACATGTCATGCCCGAGTTTGAGCCAAATTTAAGCTCTAACACATTAGTACATTAGTACGGCTAATTCCTTCACAAAGTCGGACTAACCCCAGCAGTAACCGAGGTCTAATGCTTTTAGAATTGTGCCGGATCCTCTTTATGGTAGACAAAACGCATTTAACAAGTATGCAAAACAAATATGCAAACGAGGGTGTACTTCGGAGTAAATTACCCCTCGCGAACAGCTGTTGTTCTACTCTGAAATAAGTTTTTTGCCCAGATATACATTCACTGACGAAGGTACACCCGCACGCGCGTAATGCCTAATTTAGACCTTTTTCCTAGGGAAAAATTTATGCACGGCCGAAACGAATTCGTTGTAATCCTTGGCACGGATACACCTAACTGTAATAAATTATGTATTTTGAAAGGTGGCTTCGCGTGAAAATAATTGTTAATAAGTGTTAGCTAAGGGTAGCGGCGTTGGGGCGGGGGTGGCGGCTGTGTTTGAAGATGATGTATTCCTTAGAAGGCGCCACCACTGGACCTTTTCTCAGGCTAAAACGAGGTTAGCTCAGAGATATAAAAAACTGAGGAGAAGGAACAGCGATAAACTCCTTTACTAAAATCATCCCTTATTATGCTTAATAGGGTGATATTTCGTCGCCCTCCTTGCTTAAAAGATGCTCCGGGAAAAAAAGTAAAAAATGTAAGAGCCGAGAGCTCCCGTGAAAGGTTAACGTGTCCGAAAGTAAGAAATATAGAAATATTGTAGCTTAACGTGGTAACGAATAAGACAATAACAAAAAAAACACAAAACCATGTAAAAAAATCGCAAAAAGTACTCTAATATCTAGAAAAATGGGAAAAATTGAGCTTTTTAATAAAATGTTAATAATTTCAATTTCTAGATCTGTTTTACTTATTTACATACGTATTTACCTTATTCAAGCCTTAGTATAATCCATCATGAGTATAACCAACTACGTTGCCGTTAAAAACTCACCTGAAACAAAATAGAAAACTTAGACAAATGAAGCAAATATGATTTAAATTAATATTTCTAACAAATAAGATTAAGCAATAGTCTATCGCAATTTGGTAACAGGGGCATAATTTCATGCCTTTTTTAAAATAGACAAAAGTTTCATAAACGGCGAATCTGCACTTGAAAGAACGAAGAATAGACGCAGAGTGGTGGAGAATTAAGACGAGGAGAAATGACAGTGAAAAAAGAGAGTGGAAGAACACCAAGAAATAATAGGTAAAGGGGAGTGGTAAAGAAAATTTGCGGCGAAGGGCGTTCAGAGTAAAGTGCGATCGGGGAGCAAACCGGGAGCGACCGGAGCAAATAGAGAAAGCAAAAGAAGGATGGGAGGATGAAAGAAAAAGGCTGCAGTGAACAAAAGCGATGAGAGAATACAGAGAGCAAACAAGAAAGGAAACAAAAATGGAGAATTGACAGTGAAAAACGGAGAATGGCAGAGAAGGGAAAGGGTAAACAGAAAGCTCAACAAAAAGCAAAATATAAGAGACAAGCAGATAGAGAATAAAGAAAGAGTAACGAAAAGAAGGGGGCTGAAAGAGGGTAGAAGAAGAGAGTGGGATTAGGGAGTGAGGGTAAGACAGAATAGAGATAGAGAGAAAAGAGTAGGGGGAAAAGAAGAGTGAGGGCAGTGAAGAGTGGAGCGAGAAAAGAGTGAGGCGGGAGAGATGAGTGGGGCGATAAAGGAAGGGAAGTGTATGTGTCAAGGAGATAGTGTAGGAAGAGACAGAGGCTTTAGGTCTTTTCCCCATTTATCTGTAAAACTTTCGTCGGTATTAAATAAATATATTTTCTTGTTTTTTTTTTATATAAGTTCCTCGTAAATTAATAAGAAGAAATTACTGTAAAATTACTAACTGTAATTTTGTTTGTTAACTAATTATAATTTCGTTTTTTCATTTTACAAAAACAATTTTGGAATTTATTAGGAATAATAATAATAATAATAAATTTATTGGTGATTAATACACAAAAAAGGTAAATACACAAGTCAAAAATACATATAAGGTATATAGTACATTTACACAAAATAGGTACACGCAAAATATTGTACAAAAATTATTAAATAATATTTAATTCAATATATTCACAGTATGAGTATAATGGGTTTGCAATTAAAACCTCATAAACTTTTCTTTTAAACGTGGTATGCGGCAAATTATTCATATCAATAGGTAGTTTATTATAAAATTTTTGACACAGGCAATCAAAATTGTTTATGGGTTATTGATAAACGACTGAAAGGTAAGTATATGTTTTTTTTTCTAGTATCATGATCATGGACATCCTTGACTATTTTGCGCTTATCAATAGTTTCCTTGGCGTAGAGTAGACAATTGTATACATACAGGGACGGTAATAACATAATACGTAAGTTCTTAAAAATTGGTCTACAGGTATCAGTATTTTTAGCACCGGTCATAATTCTGAGTGCCTTTTTCTGTAATTTAAATAATTTCACGCTATGGGTACAACTTCCCCACAGTAAGATACAGTAATTTATATGTGAATGAAAATACGAAAAGTACAAATGTTTTAAAATATTTAACGAAACACATTGTTTAAAAGTTCTTAACATAAATATAGATTTTGACAATTTTTTTGCCGTTTCGTGTTTATGTACACTCCAGGTTAATTTGCTGTCCAAATGCACACCTAAAAATTTTTCACATTGTGAATGTTCACTGGTATTGTTAAAGTTTTTTAGTGTAAACACCATGTCCGCAGTTTTTTCATTGTTTACCACTAACCGATTTATTGTAAACCACTTTTCAACTTCAATTAAACTTGCCTCTTTTACACACTGTAGGTCGTTATAATTTTGCGATGATGCAACCAGCGTAGTGTCATCAGCATAAAGATATGGCACCATTTTCGTTACCGAAGTCACTATATCGTTCATGTAGATTATAAAGAGGGTCGGACCTAAGACGGAACCCTGCGGTACTCCTATGTTAGTTATGTTTGTCTCAGAAAATGCTTTATTAAAGTAAACAACTTGCTTTCTATTTTTTAAAAACGATTGCAGTAGATTTAGAGCGGCTCCCCGTATTCCATAGTGCTTTAGTTTATCTATTAAGATGTTGTGATTCACACAATCAAAAGCCTTGGATAGGTCTAAGAATGCTACTGAAGTAAACCCGTTGTCCTCAAATGAATTAATAATATTTTTTATTATTGCTATAATGGCGTGCTTCGTTGATAGGCCATCTCTGTAGCCAAATTGGTTATCCGACAAAATGTCATGGCGTTCTAGAAAGTTCATAATTCGGTGCTTTATTGATATTTCCATTATTTTAGAAAATATTGAAGTAATGGCAATAGGTCTAAAATTTGAGGTAATCTCGGTGTCACCTTTCTTATGCACCGGTATTATTTTAGATAATTTTAGCCTCTCCGGAAACACCCCTTCTTTATAACAGGTATTATGTTCTCTAGCGGTTTGGCTATCCAGGGCGCTGTAACTTTAACCAGTTTGCTGCTGATCTGGTCCATATCTTTAGATTTAGAATTGCTCAGGTTATTTATAATTAGCAGCAGCTCCTTTTCAGTGCAAGGTTTCAGAGAGAACGAGAAAGAATTGGACATTACATGTTTTCGAATATGGTCGGTTGCTGAAATATTTAGATCCTGCAGGTTTGCCACGAGAAGATGTGCAATACCACGAAAGTACGAATGCACATTCGGTGGACCGAATAATTTGCCGAATATTTTATCATTTTTTGGAGCTTCCGAATATTCTGATTTACAGCATATTTTTTGAGCAAGCCGAATTTTGTGCATTAATTGAAAACAATACCAAATTGCACATTTTTCGTAAGATTTGAAGGTATAATTAAGACTAAAACACGTGGAAACAAAATTAAAAATTCAGTAGCCAAACGAGATTATTCGGCACTTGATCGAATATTTTACTCGAACTGGCTGATATTCGGTAATTACCGGAATAATTGATCTCATATTTGGTAGACGAAAGTGGGAGTAGGGAGAGAAAAAGAGAGGGTGGAAGAAGAAAAGGTGGGGGAGAGAACAGTGGGACGAGAGAGAAGTGTGGGCGAGAGAGGAAGGGGGAGTGTACGTATCAAGGAGATAGTGTAGAGATAGATGGAGAAAGAGCTTGGCTGTAGGCCTTTTCTCCATTTATGTGTTAAGACTTTCGTCTAAAATAAATAAATAAATTTTCTTGTTTTTTTATATATGTTCCAAGAAAATCAATATGAGGAAATTATTGTATAATTACTAATTGTAATTTTGTTTGTTTTGTAGTTTCGTTTATTAATTTTCCAACAAAAATTTTTAAATAAATTAGAGATGCACCCAGTATTCGATACACCAAAAAAAATGCAGAATAATCGACGATTTTTGATTAGCTGAATATTTTTAGAGTAAGCCAGCGTTTTGTGCACTAAATGAAAACAACTAGAAAAAAACTGACGGAACCATATTTTCAAAAGTATTTTTGTATGCACGTTTTATCGCACGACTCCTACCACTTCAGCGGTAACGACCCAAATAGCAAACGGCACAACGAAAACAACATCAAGCTTTTTGTGAGAGAAACAAAATCAATTTTTTGATTTTATAAAATAAATTATTGGGGGTACAAAAAAAACGCAAAGAGGAAATTGGTCAGCCATAAATTGGGTAGAAGAAAAAATTAATCCCTAAATATCGCTGCATCTAAAAATTAATGGAATAATCGATTAGTTGATAAATTGATTACTTAGTTAACACTTAGCCGGATATTTAAGGGGTGACCCCAGCAAATTTTTTAGTAGCGATATGTCTTGGTTAGTAGCGCATATCGCCTCAAGGTGCTTTTCAGGCATCTGTATCTTGATAGTTTGCGTTAATGTCGGTGTCTGGTTTGCAACAATTTCATGGTTTTCAGTTGTTGAAACTGGTTTGAGGTCATGAAGAAACCACATGCACTATTGCTTTAAATATAGGGCGATAATGAGCCTTTAAATTTCTTTTTTACTTGAAACGTGATGCTTTCTATTTTCTTTGTATAGTATAAACTTTTGGAATGTAAATGTTTTGCAACTTAGTATAATTTTGTTGTAAAGAATTTGCTAAGAAATGTAAAAGTTACAACGTCTAAACATTTTTTTACATATCTGTATAATTGCCAACCTAGTCAATTTGCTGCAATCAATTGCGAGAAAATATTGACTTACTTTAGAACTAAACAGTATAAGGAGCACATACAATTGAATTTATAGAACAATTTTCCTTAATGCTGAATTCTCAAAGTATTTCGGGGCCTAAAGGGCACCAAGTCACCGTCTATATTTCACTCAAACCACGTCTCCGGCTAAGGGATAATCGAATGTTTTTAAAAAATTATTATCGATTATCCAATAGCACAATCCTAATTATGGTGCGTCCCATACACCCACTCACCAAAAACTTTTAAAAAAACACTTTTTGAGTTGTTGGAGGTCAAAAACATGCATTTCTGTAAAAATCTCGAATTCGAATTTTTTCACGAAGTCAATACCTCCCTAGAGAATATTTTTTAGAAAAATAAAAAGCTTCTCATATATTCCTTCTCAGATACTTTTTTTTGGAAAGGACGATTGTTTTCAGCCCGCTCGCCGTTTGTTGATGACGCTTTCTTTCACAGAACCTCGAAACGAAAGAGGCTATTTGAAAATCGAATAGTAACTCATAAAAGATGCATCTTACATCCAAGACCTAAGAAGGTTGTTGAAAATTTAATGTCTGAAACTGCATGTTTCACCCACTCGGACTAAAACATTTATTTCAATTGAAGAACTTGCGTTTTCTTTATTTCAATACAGCGCATTATTAGAATTTTATTGCAAATATCGCGAACTTCTTGAGTATCGCCTACGCGAGTTTATTATTGCGCATTTCTCACAATTGTCCTGAATTTATTTCATAAAATTCCTTTCTTATTATGATTATTTTACAATGCGTTAAAAAAGAATAAAAATTCGTCGAGCTTTAAGTCGCAATAATAATTTGGTTTGTGCACAGGAAGAGATTCTAAAGTGGATTTGTACTCGAACAGAACATTATTACGGAATTATTTTTATGAACAAGGAAGGAAGTACTTATAGTTTAAACATGAAATTATTCCAAAAGCAAACTTGACTTAATCCTTTCCAATTTATTTTAAAGCCTTTCAATAAAACATGTCCAAAATGTTATTGTAATTTGGCCACATTACATTTACAATGTCAATTTTTAAAGTAAAAAGCACTCAACGCCCAATTTTTTATTGCAGTTATTAAGATAAACAAAAAACAGGAGCGCTTACTAATAAAATGCCCAGCAATTTCTTTCACCTGCGCTTCCATTTTGGGTAAAAATTACATAAGCACAGCTTGAAACTGCTTTTCTCAACGCTATAAAAGGGACACCCGCAGTTTAAGCATTTCACAATTGTTCTTTTGCAACTCGCGACTTAAACATAAGTTATAATGAGCTATTAAAATGCCTTCCCAAAAATAAACGGTGTAGAACGTGACATTAAATAAGGAAATTTGTAAGTAAGCTCAGGTTATAAGTAAGGGAACACACACGTACCGCAGCTTCATTTACGTCCATGTACTTTGCTCTCCATCTTTGTCTCATGTAAAACCGCAACTACAAAGGTGGGTATTATGACCTTTTGTTGAATTTATGAGTTTACAAGTGCAGGTAGACTTAATTTCTCACCTCAAGCTTGTACTCTATCACTATACGTATGTGTGTGTTGAATTATTGACGTTCAAGTGAATAAAGACATAATTTTAATTCAAAATATAAGTGGCGATGGTGAAATATTAAAGCAAAAATTCTACAAAATGATTCGCTTTTAATGATTTTTACTTGACATGAAAAGGATATGAAAACTTGGATTTTCAGAAGCATTTTTGTATCAACGTTTTATGCGCCAACACTGACTGTAAGTGCGCACCATTCCCACTACGCGCCGTATCTGCGTAGATACTGTACATTCAAGTAAAAATAATGTAGCGGACACCAGTTTGAAGGAAAAAAGTTCAAGACTAAACACGTTGGATCTGCCCTAAGATCTTATACCACATTCCACTTATAACTTCAAAAACTTCAGTTTCTCAAGAAATTGTTACCAAAAAAAACGGCCTAGCTTCCACCTTCGAAATTTTTACGAAGCTTATTTTCTTTATGAAATATTTATTAATCCCGTTCTAAACAGCATCGAAGTCGACCCATCTGTTAGGTAAGTATAAGACACAAAACACACATTTTAACCCCCAACTACAAGCAGATGTCAGTCACAATCTCAAAATCCAACTATTTTGATGAAATCCATAACTATGCTGAAAAATAAGAAAGAAAAGAGAAAGTGGAACATTCATAAATTCCTAAAATATATGTGAAGACAAATTAAAATAAAACAAAACAAATTAAACAATTTTATATACCCAAATGACTACAATACAATTAACCAAGAAAATTATGAAACCATTTATAGAGTTTTTAAATTTTATAATTTTCGTACAATAGTTAAAATTTCATTAAAGAATTGTCGAAAATACCTACTTCCACTTTTTTCAAAATTTCATAAGGGCATTTAAAATTTTGAAGTGCTGCATCATTCTAAAGTATTTCCAGTCGTAAGTCGGTGGCACTACACTCCAATGAGGAGCTTGGTCTGCAATGCGGTGGGTCAGGGCCACCGGACCATCGCTTCCGATACCCAGCCGTCTTGCACTCTTATATGCAGTACTGGGTGGTGTGGTAAGCACCACGCCTTAGACGGCTGCCTTACTTCCCTCACCCCTCGAGGAGTTTGGTTCCCAATTTTTTAAAAGCGACAGGATAGGCCACCCACCAGGCATCCAGTCTCAGATTTGAACCCAAGACCTTCCTCGTAGCAGCCAAGTGCCCTAACCACTCGACCACTCTGGCGCCAAAAGTATTTCCAACACAACCTAAAAGCTTACAAAAATACGAATGTCCTAAACCATTCAAACTCAACAAGTGTAAGAATTGAATATTACTTTAAAATTCATAAATTTACAGGAAATATAAAAGTTCTTAATGTTTTAAATTGTAAGAAGCGAGGGAGGGAAGAAGGAGAAGGGAAAGATGAAGGGAGGGGGAAAGGAGACAGAGGAGAAGAAGATGGGAGGGGAAACAGAATGGAAGGAAGGAAGGGTGCGGAAAAAGAACATGAGGAAGGAACGGGGAGAAAAAAAATGGTGGGGGAAACGAGGGTATGGCGAAGGATAGGGAAAGGAGGAAAGTAGTGTAGGATGTAAGGAAGAAGGAAGGAAATGAGGAAAGAAATGCGAGGAAAAGAAAAGGGGGAGAAATGGGAGGCGGGAAAAAAGGTGTGAGAAGGAAGGAGGGTGGGAAAGAAGGAAGAAAAGGGGGTGGGAAGGAGGGAGAGACAGAGAGAATCGAAAACCTATTGAAAATTACTAATATTCCAAGTTAATAATGTTTTGGTAAATATTAAAAAATTTTGGTGAATATTGAAGCATTTTTGAATTCTTTATAAAAATTTTAATATTTTGAAACTTCAAAACTATTTCAAATTTTTCTAGATAAAAATTTATTCAAAAGTTGAATTTTTCAGTTTCAAAAAAAATATCAAAATTAAAAAAAACTTACTAAAAATTTTGAAACTAATTAAAAATTATTTAACAATGAAACCTCATAATGTCACGAAAATTGTTTCTATTATACAGAGTGGCTAGGTGAACCCCGGCCACTTTTCCTGCGGCGGTCAAGAGATGGCGCTTTAGTAAAGAAAAATTAAATTAAAATACTGGCAACAACGCAGAATCCAAGACGTTTTAGTTGTTTTGATTTAATATGGGGCGTATTTAATAACCAAAACGTCTTGGATTCTGCGTTGTTGCCAGTATTTTAATTTAATTTTTCTTTACTAAAGCGCCATCTCTTGACCTCCGCAAGAAAAGTGGCCGGGGTTTTCCTAGCCACTCTGTACTTAACAATATTTCTTAATATTTGCTTCCCTACACTTTTAGTACAGGGGGTTTTGATTTCATGAATATTCTCAAATTCGACAATTTAACGGAAATACACGTTTTGGAGCTTGAGAAACCCTAAAAACTAGTTTAAAAAATTTCTGTCGGTGGATATACATATGGGTATGTGCGCCTCATGTCTCTTGAACGGATGGACTGACTGAGATGACTTTTGAAATATGAAGGTATATTATAAATTCATCGACAAAATCAGCTATTAAGCAAAATCGGAAACCGAAAGCGGAAGTTAGATATGTTTTTAGGCAACATTTTTCAAATCTGATAGAAGACCCATAGAGTGTGCTCTTGTTTCCACAAACTTCCTACGATTTTTTGAAATTTTTATTTTTACCGCATTATTATTCAAAAATTAGTTGGCCCTGTAGAACCACAATGTACCTGTACGAGAATTTTGGAAACGATAAACTGAACATATGATTATTTTTTTTTAAATGCGAATACTTGTAGAGCTTGTTATTGGTTCAGTCAGCTAAAAAAAATACTCGTTCAAATCTACTATTAAATTTCAATTTAGCGAATTTTCAAAATCTTTTATTTCTGAGCTCCTCGGCAGTTATAAAATATTCAACTGCTTATTTTCGTATTTTTCCATATAATCCCAAAATGTTTTTCCCATTGTAATCTAGAAACAATTTTTGTGTACCAACATTATTATGTTTAAAAATAAAAGCAACGTTTCCTAGTAAAAACCCTCCAACTCTTATCTAAAAGCCTTTCTTTAACAAATAATTTTATTCGTCCCTCGAATTTTCTTTCGAGTTTTACTTTAAACGGGAAAAGTGTTAGGACGGAGTAGAACATCTGTAGAACTCCTCGGAGGAATTGTCGCAGATGTGATTTATAAATCCGCTTGATTTTCGTCCGACAGCTACAAGCAACGCAGGCGGGCGGGCTCCCGAGAAGGTCCTCGTGAATTTTACAAGACTTCCGTAAATAATACCTTCACGAGCAACCATCCCTTTTCCGGCTTGCAGTTACAATGATCCGTCTTAATGCCACGCTTATTAAGCTGTAACCCTGTTAGCAATTCCCTGGGTCGTATCGTCCATCGAATTAAGGCTGAACTTGCAGCGGATGAATTTGCTCTGGAATTTGTCCAGGAATTTCTAGGGAAATTAATTAGGACACCAAAATTATCCCCTAAGCAATACAAATACACAAAACTGTTCCCTTTGAAACATTGTTATTGTTTGCTTTGTAAAGGCTTCTGGAAATGCTTTTTAAGTCTTGAATTGTGCTAGATTTTAAATTCATTTCCAAGCCAAATTTGTGTATTACAATCTAGAAAAACTACAGGGTGTTAATGAATTGTAGGGACAAACTTCTAGGGCTTGCAAAACACAACACAGCAAACAACTTTTGTTAATAAATGTGAGGTCAAAAGTATTTCCTTTCAGGGATAGAGCTTCTCAAAGATTCTTTAAAAAGCGCCTAAATGTAGGCAACTCAATTTACTACCTACTATTTGTTTCCATAACGACGGAAATGAATACAGAATAAATAAAGCCCTCCTTCCCACTTTTCAAATTCAAATTAAATTTAAAATAAATTAATTAACAAAATGTTTCAAAACTAAGCTATAGAATAAAACAAAATTACAAAGCAAAAATCAACTATTTGAAAAATTTACAATAACTAATTCAAAATTTAACAAAATTATAGTAAATGTTCAAAATGTCGCCCCCCAGCTTCTACACACGAAGCACACCGACGAAGTAAACTCCTGCGCACCGCTCCAAATATACCAGGAGTTGAACTTCTTCACATGCAGCAGTATATCGCGTGCGTTACCCTAAGCAACTCCATACATGAACATCATGTCATGCTGTTCGGCAAAAGTATAATTCGCCATAACACAAAAATACGAAACACAGAACGAAAATAACGAAGAAAATAATTATCAAAAAAATCACAGAACGAAAAAAACGAATTATAAAAGGCACAGAAAGAAACGAATGCAAGAAAAGTCAAAAAATATCACAAAAATATCGAATTGTGTCAAAATTGACGTTATTTGAATGCATGTATGTCTAGATCGCGCTTTTTTTTCAAAATTCCGTGTGACCTGTGCAAAATAATTGAAAATGTAATTTGGGTTGCCTATTTTCAGGTATTTCTTAAAGAATTTTTAAGAGGCTCTTATTTCTAAAGGAAACGCTTTTGACCACACATTTATTAACAAAAGTTGTTTGCTTTGTTGTGTTTTGCAAGCCCTAGAAGTTTGTTCCTACAATTCATTAAAATTAAAATTCGAATTTTTATTTCCAATCTGGAAACTTGGATGTCATCAGAGAGGGATTGGTGATTTTAAGACATAATCCAAGACTCACTGGTCGTGCCAGCAATCAGCATGAAACCGTTCTAGGAAAACACAAATGTCACGGTAAAATGAATGAATTTCTTAGGTCCGTTCATCAAGAGGAAATCCTGCGGGTAAAACTAAACCCCAATTCATTGCGAGTGACTGCAGCGTTTCATCCCCAAGTTAACGGCTTATTTTAGTTTTCTTCGCTTTGAATCCACTTCCGCGTCCCAAAACACCAACAGGCTTAATCTGCATTTGGATTATCTAGTTATCACTTTCACTTTCATTCCATACTGTGATGAAATGCTCGTTTAACTGCAGATAATTTCCTTGGGGATGTTGTGGCCGAAACTTTTCATTGAAGGGCGTTGCGACTACGACGTGTATAACTTTTTAAAACAAATTAGGAAATGTTTTTCATCAACACGGGTAGAGGGTTTATTTTTCAACAAGGGAAAGGATGTTTTATGAATTTAACCTTTCTGTCAGGTAAAGATTTTCTGTAAACACATTTTCGTGCTCGTGCATATTTTCAACTTCTAATAATTACGCGTTTGTGGACTTGAAACAAAATCTGATGGTTCGCCTAAAAATGCTTTCAGAAGATGTTGAAAGGTATCGAACTGAAATGACCAATTTGCATTTGAAAAATAAAGGATGAGTTTCAGAATTAATTATTAAAAATTAAAATTAATGAAAAATTAAATTTCAATTAGGTGCCCTTTTCTTCTCAACATTTTTCATGTAAATCTTTTATTATATCTTTCCTCGGACTCAGACGCTCCAGCGACTCTTTTCCCTTCTGATTTCGAAGCCCTCATTATGGTCTTTGTACATTTTAAGGTAAAATACAAATCGGTGAGAATAATCTAACCGTGAGGATGTTTGTTTAGAAAATTCCGACAACTGGATTAATAAATGAGTAAAATCCTACATCTACATCAAAAAACTTTAATAAATTATACCCTTATTTCTTCCAAAATTTACTAGAAGCCCATGCAAGTAGCAAACTATCACATCAAAAAGTATCTTTAAATAGCAGTTTGCGACTGTATGAATTAAGTTTCGACATGAGTTTTGTTTTCCACGGCCAAGCCTTCTAAGTTTCTTTTTAATCATACGATTACAGAAATATTTATTAAAGAGGCGAATTATTTTATAATTTTATTCCTTTAATATTAAGTTTTCTAATTATATTGAATAAATGTCTTAAGAATTTGCGAAGAATTTATTTGGTAGACTACAAAACTGTTACGGTCCATTGGTGACGGTGAAACATGCTCTGTACAAGCATCTCGAATGTAACAACACACATCAAGGAAAAGGACAGTTGCTCGTGAGAAAATTTTAAGGGATTCAGACGGAATAGTAGACAAAAAGTGCATGTGTCAAGTTTAGTTGTGTTGGTGATATTTAATGATTGGTAAAAATGCCTCTTGATACCTTTGAAAAAGTGGTGGTAAATATAAAATAGTGGTGTTGCCACTACTGCTGATAACCTATTATTTATGCAATTGTTACTGCTGTTGAGAATTGATTAAACCCGTCAGTACTACTTGTGTTCTTGGTATCTAGAAACTAGGCGCAGTTTCTAAAAATTATCTACCTGGTAAATTGAAAAAATATTAAGTGACGCCCAGAACGTATACCGTGCGTTTACACGCAATATCTGTATTTCCGTGAGATTCATTGTGACTTACGCGCACTTTCGGTGAAAGCGGACCCCGATTAGTGAGCAGATTTTAATGATTGTGATTACCATTGATCGAGTTAACAATCGGTAAGGCGTAATAAGCATCCTATTCTTCTATTACAGCTTTTTAGGTAGGTCGAGTTAGTGCACTGAAGATAATGTTGTAACATGCGCAAAGGATAAGTACTAGAAGGTATGTGTATTTAAAACACGCTTGATAGTATCTGCACCAAATGACTAATAAGACCCAAATGCTTATACCAATATTGGCAAAATACACTAAAAAATACGTGCTATGTCTTTACATAATGACAAAATTCGCCCAACTTTATCTCCATATGAATGCAACAAAATGCACCTGGTTTTTCTCGAAACATCTGCAAAATCAGCTACATCTTACCTTCTCCAAATGACTAGTAATATTATCTTCAAGAAATAACTAACGTTACCTCAACCGAAAACAGCACACTATTTCTATCTAGTGATCCAACCTCCAGTATTATCAATTAATGTTATCTCCATCAAATGGGTGTAATAAAGAAGTATAAAGAACTCGTCCTAGTCCATCAATTAATCGTATTAAGATACTCTTATGTTGCTTTACGTCGAATAACTGATTCATAAAATACAGCCGATGTTACCTCCACGTATTTAAATTTAAAACAAACTTTCATAAAACAGCTGCCGAAACGAGGAAATTTAAATTTTCTAAATTAAGGTGACTAATAAAATCTGGTGGTCCGGTAATTTCCATTAGATCGGCGCATAATAATTAATTAATCGGTTTTTAATTGCCTAAACGGTGAGTCGATTACTATCTAACAATATCGATTTTTAATCGGTTGCTCGACTAATCCATTATTTGATTAATATGTTACCTATATAATTTATGGATTCTTTAAAAATGTATTGATTGATTGATTGATTAATCGCTTATCGGTTAGTTTATTACTCGATTATTCTATTAATCGTGTATTTGTTAATCAATTATTTTATAAAACAATTATTTAATTAATCGATTATAAAATCGGCTAATTGATTATTTGAGCAATTAATAATATAATTAATCGATTACTTAATAATCGTTTTAAGATTAATCGATTACTGGATTAATCGACTATTTAAATTATTGAGTAATTAACTAATTATTTCATTTACCGATTATTTGATTCATCATTCCTTTAATCGATTATATAATCGGTAAATTGAATAATCGATTACTTTATTATTCGATCCTTTGATTTATCTGTTATTTAATTTATCGTTTTTTATTTATCTTTAAATTCATCAGTTAATCAAAGTCATCGAGTATGTTATTAAACGCATCTTTAATCAATCGATTGATATATATATATATATAATCGGTAACCTTATTTACCCTAAGGTGTAAGGCGTTACATTTCATATCATATTCTTATTCTTACATTTCATAGTCTTTACAATACATTACATGTTTATATTCACACATGTCTTTCCCTATATATGAACTTTTTCCACTCCTTTTTTCCTTTCGCCATAGTTGATGCTTGAGCCATCGTGAGTCCTCTGTCCTCTACTATTTTCTCTATGCTTCGGTTCCATGTTGTCATTGGTCTTCCTCTATTTTTCTTTTTTTGACTTTTAGCTTCCCACACTCTCTTTACTGGTCTTCTGTCCTCCATTCTCTTGAGGTGTCCATACCATCTTAATTGGCAGTTCTCAATCCGCTTTGCTACTGGTTGCACCTTTAACTGTTCTCTAATCGTGTCGTTTCTTATGCGATCTCGTCTTGTGACTCCTAACACTCTTCTTAGGTATTTCATTTCTACACTTTGAATCTTGC
The DNA here is from genome assembly GCA_958336395.1 of Ctenicera cuprea. NCBI lineage: Eukaryota > Metazoa > Arthropoda > Insecta > Coleoptera > Elateridae > Ctenicera > Ctenicera cuprea. Next base: position 59,364,620 of record OY284487.1, read on the forward strand.
TCTTTAATCTCTTCGATAACACCCAGCTTTCGCATCCAAACGTTAGAATAGGTACGAATACAGCTCTGTATATACTCATTTTTGCTTTTAGTGAAACTTCTCTCTTTCCCAGGAAACTGTTTCTGAGGCTGTGGTACACTTTCGCTGCACTCTCTATTCTGTCATTAATTTCTATTTCATGATTTCCTTTGCTATCTAGACGTACTCCCAGGTATTTAAAATTGTCAACTTGTTCTATTGCCTTTCCATTTAGCTCAATGCTTACTTTTGTATCTGATTTCCCACTAACCATGATTTTTGTTTTCTCTTCATTTATCTTAAGCTTCTTCTCTACTAATTTCTCATTCCATATCTTTAGATTACTCTTCAGTTCATTTTCATTTCTCGCGAATATAACAAGGTCGTCGGCAAACGCACATTCACTTATTCGGATTGGTTCTAGGTTTCTATATCCTACACTCAACGAAGACGTTCTTTTCCTAGTTTCTTTTATTACTTCGTCCATAACTAGGTTGAATAGCGTTGGACTCAAAACACCTCCTTGCCGTACACCCTCGTTCACCGAAAACTCGCGTGATTGCATATTGTCTGTTCTTACAATATTTCTACTGTTTTTGTACATGCCCATTATTGCTCTTATTAGTTTTATGTTAATTTTTCTTTTGAACAGGCTTTCTTCTATAATTGATCTTGATATTCTGTCAAATGCCTTTTCCAAGTCAAGAAAGGCTTGATATATTTCACCGTTTGTATTACTTATTCTTTCCATCATCTGTTTAATCGTAAATATATGATCTTGTATACTCCTGCCTTTCCTGAAACCACTTTGTGACTGTTCAAGCTGTGGTTCTAGTTCTTGACTCAGTTTTGTTTCTAAGATTCTCTCATACACCTTCGATGCTATGCTCAGCAGTGTGATTCCTCTGTAGTTGTTACAGTCCCTTCTGTCTCCTTTCTTGTAAATTGGCACAATGACCCCTATCTCCCAGTCTTTTGGCACTCTACCTTCCTCCCAAGCCATATTGCATATTTTGGTTAAGAACTGGACTCCTTTTCCGCCCATATTCTTCAGCATTTCTCCTGTTATATTATCATGTCCAGCGGCTTTTCCTCTTTTGAGTCTCTTTATGGCATTCTTAACCTCTTCTAGTTCTATGTGCTCTCTTTGTTGTTGTATTTCTTCTATGTTGTAGGTTCTTTCGTTTTTGTCCACAATAATTTCTTTGTTCAGCAGATTTTCAAAGTATCTTCTCCATCTTTCTATTATGTCTTCCTCCTCCGTTAATATTGCTTCATGTTCATCCTTAATTTGCTTAATTATTTCGTTCTTCTTCCCCAGTCTTAGGCTTTTCAAAGTTTTGTAAAACAGTTTTTGGTTTGTATGGAAGTCAGCTTCCATTTTTCTTCCAAACTCCTCCCAGGTTTCTCTTTTTGCTTCTAGTACTATCTCTTTGACTCTGTCTCTCTGTCTTTTATAGTCTTCGTATGTAGTATTATTTCCTTTACATAAATATATTTTCCACTTTTCTTTCTTTAATTTAACTTCCTTCTTAACATTGTCGTTCCACCAGGCCGTTTGTTTTTTGTTTCTATTTAGTTTCGAGGTTCCACATGTTTCTCTTGCTGCGCTAATTAGGGTGTTTCTGAATGTTTCCCATGCTTCCTCCACGTTATGATATTTCTTAGTTCTTGTCTCCCCTATCATTTCTTCAACTTTCTTAGTATACTTGTCCGCTACTTCTCTTATCATTAGTCTGTAATTTTTTATTGTCTCCTTACTATTTTTATTTCGCAGTTCTACTTTGTTTTTATTATTTCCCACTCTCTGGCAACTTATTGCCGTTTTCGCTTTTAGTAGATAATGATCACTGTTTATCTCGGGACCTCTTATAACTCTAACATCTCTTATTTCCCGCCTATAGTTTCTATTTATCAGTACATAATCTATTATGGATTTTTCCCCTCTGCTTGGGACCTCTCTAGTGTATTTATGAGCGTCTTTGTGTTTAAAGAATGAGTTCATCACTAATAGGTTATTTTGTACACAAAAATCAATAATTCTGTATCCATTGTTATTTCTCGTTGTCTCTCCGTACTGTCCTATTACATCACTTGTTCTTCCATCTTTTATGCCGACTCTGCCGTTTAAGTCTCCTAACACCACAATTTTTCCATTGCAATTTTCCACTATTTCTGATGCTTCTTCCCAAAATTTGTCTTTAATTTCCGCTTTATCATTATCATTTGGGCCATACATAATTGCCAAATGTAATCTGCTATTTCCTTCTATTTGTAATTCAATTTTCATTATTCTTTCGGATATGCATTCCCATTTTTTTAAGTACTTGATTACATTTTTGTGTATTATACACCCAACTCCTCCTTTTGCTCTATCTTCACATGTGACTCCGCTTAGAATCATCATATGGCCTTCCTCTAGTTCCGTGACCTTTTTTCCCTTATTTTTAGTTTCTGTAATTGCTAAAATATTTATATCTCTTTCTTCAAATTCCTTAACTAGTTCTTTTTCCTTCCCATTTAGTCCTCGTATGTTCCATGTTGCCAAATTTATTCCTCGTAAGCCATTTACATGCCGTGTCGTTGCCGTGTTTCCCTTATCATTAATTTCTGTTCATCGTTTTTTGAAGTATTATCTTCTGCCTTCTTTACTAGTACTAGCCTTTCTTCATCTTCGCACCATTTCCATTCTTGATCATCAACAAATACTTTCTGGTACCCTATTTTAGTTTTCTTCCCCTTCTTCTTTTCTTCTTGGGCAGCTTTCCTAATTTTTCCTTGTATCTCTCTTTCTTTTTTTGACATATCATCATTAATGTACACTTTTCCTTCTTTATAGTTTCGCAGTTTATTTTTGTTTTTCATGACTTTCATTTTTTCATTTGCATTGTCAAGTTCCACGAGGTACGTTTTCATACCTATTTTCACAGCTGATTTTACCCCTACATCCATTTCTAGTTGCTTTTTCATGAAATTTTCCATTGGTTCCTTTGATGTTAGCATTTCATCGTCTCCCAGCATTAGTCCTTGTACTACAATATTATTTCTTCTTTTTTCTCTTTCCATCACATCTAGCCTAGCATTTATTATCTTAACTTCCTCCTTTAATTTTGCATTTTCGTGTTTGGTTTGTTCATTTTCTTTTCTCAGTTTTCTTATCTCATTTCTATAGTCTTTTTGTTCTGCTCTGATCCCTTTTACTTCATCTGTTAGGTGTTTCATCATTTCCAATATCTTCTCTAGCTTTTCACCCTCGGTTTTGGATTTACTTTTCCCGGGGGAGCGTGCTATTTTCTTAGTTTTGTTGCGGCAATTAATAATATAATTAATCGATTACTTAATAATCGTTTTAAGATTAATCGATTACTGGATTAATCGACTATTTAAATTATTGAGTAATTAACTAATTATTTCATTTACCGATTATTTGATTCATCATTCCTTTAATCGATTATATAATCGGTAAATTGAATAATCGATTACTTTATTATTCGATCCTTTGATTTATCTGTTATTTAATTTATCGTTTTTTATTTATCTTTAAATTCATCAGTTAATCAAAGTCATCGAGTATGTTATTAAACGCATCTTTAATCAATCGATTGATTCATTAATCAATTATTATTTGATTTACCGATTATTTAATTATTAGTTTAATTAATTTACCGATAATTCGATTAATTGATTATTAGAGTAATCCATTACCTGCTTATACGATTATTTAACTATTCGATTATTTGACTTATCGATTATTTCATAACAATCAATTTTGTGATTAATAGAGTATTTGATTATTCTATTATTTAATTGATAGATTAATAATAGGTTAATTGATTGTTTGAGTAATCAATTATTTAATTAGTCGATTTTAAAAGAAACGATTACTTGATTAGTCGGTTATTTGATAAATTATTTGAACATTCAAGTATTGGATTCATCTATTGTTAAATTGATTATTTTATTACTCATTATTTAAGTAATAAATTAAAAGTTTATCAATAACTGTGTTAAACGCTTATTTAATTGATCGTATTCAATTATTTGATTAATCGATTATGTGAATATTCGATTATTTATTTAAACAATTATCTGAATTCGCACTTACTTGATTAATCGGTTACTTTATTAATTTATTATTTGAATATTCGAGTATTGGATTCATCGACTGTTAAACTGCTTGTTTTATTATTCACTCTTGAATTAGTCAATTATAAATTCATCAATTATTTTGTTAAACGCTTATTTAATTAATCGATTATTTGATTAAACAATTATTATTTAAATTACCGATTATTTAATTTATCGATTATTTAATTAATCGATTGTGATTATTCGATTATTTAGTTAATTATTTGATTTTCCGGCATTTGATCAATCGATTATCCAATGGATTAATTAATTATTTAAGTTTTCGATTGTTTATTTAGTCGATTTTTGATAAATCGATTACTTGATTAATTCATTTAAAAAATAATTTTTTTGATTACTTGTTTATATGAATTATTCGAGTATTGAATTCATCATTGTTAAATTGATTGTTGTATTATTCATTATTACATTAATCAATTATAAATTGTTAGATTCCTATGTTTAACGCTTATTTAATTAATCTATTCATATTTGACTTACCGATTAATTCATTAATCGATTGTGTGATTATTAAATTATTTAATTAATCGATTATTTGACTTACCGATTATTTGATTAATCGATTATTTGATTAATCGTTTAAATAATCGATTAATTGATTATTTGTATATACCTATTATACACGAAAAACAGTGGGAAACATATTATAGAGAACTCTTAACTGAAAATAGACCAGAATATATAACGGAAGAAGTAGCAAACATGGTCAACAATCAAGGAAAAATATTAGTAAGCTTAGAGGAAGTTGAGAAGGCAATAAAATCCACAAAAAACAACAAGGCTGCAGGACCGGGGGGAATAGTGCCAGAGTTGGTCAAATATGGAACTGAAAAGTTATTTAAAATAATTAGGAATATATTCTATAAAGCTATAAACGGTGAAGGAATACCAAGGGAATGGACCCAGGCCTACATAACCTCCATCTACAAAAAAGGGGACAGAAAAAGATGCGAAAATTATAGGGGAATCAGTATAATAGCGACGTTTGGAAGACTATACGGAAGGGTAGTTAGAAATAAATTAGAAGAACAGATACAAGACAAAATCGGGGAAGATCAAGCTGGTTTTACAGCAGGAAAATCATGTATTGATCATATTTACACCATTCAACAACTTATTGAAAAGAAAAAGGCAAAAAATAGAGATATACATATAGCTTTCATAGACATTAAAAAAGCATACGATTCAGTCCCAAGATCGGAACTGTGGAAAGCAATAGAGGAATCAGGAGTAAATATAAATCTTGTGAAGGCACTAAAAGATCTGTATAAGCAAAACACAATATCAATAAAAACAGGACGACGAATCAGCTGTAGTTTTAAAACAACAAAAGGATTACTACAAGGATGCCCTATATCACCAACCCTTTTCAAAATATATTTGGAAGGAACATTAAAGGACTGGAAAAGAAGATGTGAAGGAATGGGAGTGCCGGTGAGGAATGAACATCTCTACACATTAAGTTTTGCAGACGACCAGGCGGTCATAGCCCAAGATGAAGAAGACCTAAGCTTTATGATACGAAAACTAAAAGAGGCATATACAAAGGCAGGGCTAGAAATTAATTTCAATAAGACTGAATACTTAACTACGAAGGAAGAAGAAGTAAAAGACCTAGAAATCGACGAAAATCAAAGCATAAAAGGAACAAGTAAATTCAAGTACTTAGGATTTATTATCTCAAAAAACGCAACAACAGAAGAGGAAATAAAAAGTAGAATGGGACAAACAAGAACATGTATCAGACAGTTAAATTCATTACTCTGGGACAAACATATTACTAAAACTACAAAAAAAAGAATATACAACTCCATGGTTCAAAGTATAATGACCTATGGGGCGGAAAACTGGGTAATTAACAAAAGGAATAAAGGAAAGATAAATGCAACAGAAATGCAATACTGGAGGAGATGCTGTGGTGTTACGATAATGGATAGAATAACTAACGAAGAGATCAGAAGAAGGATGGACATCGAAAAGGATGCTATACACTATATAGAAGAAAAAAGGCTGATATGGTATGGTCATGTTCGAAGAACGGGAAGAGATAGATGGATTGGAAAGATCACAGAGTGGAGCCCAACAGGAAGAAGAAAGAGGGGAAGGCCTAGAAGATCGTGGAGAGATGAGGTGGACGAAGCGATGGAAAACAGAGGCCTGGAAGATGGAGAGTGGGAAGACAGAGAGAGATGGAGAACCTGGTTGAGGGAAGGGAGACAGCGACAGCTGTAGAAACCTACTATATATATATGATTATTTGTGTAATCGATTTTAGATTAATCGATTACTTCATTAATTGATATGCAAAATACCTTATTTAATTAATACATTGTTTGGATATTCGAGTATTTGATTCACCGATTGTTAAATTGATTGCTTTATTAATCATTATTAAATAAATCAATTATAAATTGATCGGTTACGCTTATTTAATTAGTGGATTATTTGATTAAACAATTATTATTTGAATTACCGATTATTTCATGAATCGATTATTTTATTAATCGATTAGGTGATTATTCGATTACAATATTTGATAATCCATTATATAATCGAGTAATTGATTGCTTGAGTAATCGATTATTTATTTAATCGATTTTTGATTAGCTGATTAATTGATTTAATTATTCGAAATGATTGAATAAACGACACAAATTATAGTTTTTGTTTTAATCGTTTATCGATGTGATATTTTGACAATCGTTCTAGTTTCCATAACCGTCGAGGTTAGGGAATGCGTTAGATACAAGCATTTGTGTTATTACTTGCGCCACCTTTTGGGAAAAATTTGTGACCTATTGCACGTTAAAAAAAATCTATTCGGTGTAAGACAAAGCGGTCCATTTTCTTGTGTCGGTATTTAACCTTACAAACAGAAGAAATAAATATAATAAGAAATAATAGTTTGTTTATTTCATACGCCTAAAAAGACGCTTTCTTAAAAAAATAAGTATGTTACAAAATCGTTGATTGTAAAACATCTTAAAGAGTGCCCATCTGCAACTATGTTATAAAACTATAATAAAAAAAGGTACAAAAATTACTTGATAACTATTTGAAATATTTTTCTAGTTTCTCGCCACAAACGTCCCTTTGTCATTTTAGAAGTTTCAAACAGAAAATTACACAAACACATTTAAACCATCCAATAAATTACAGAAGGCTTTTATTTAGGAGATCTTAAAACAGATCTTCTTTGGTATTGGACATAACTCATTTTTCTGTGGGTAGGAAAAAGGACGAGAAGTTGATCTTTGTAAAAGCATATTAAGTACAAGCACTTAAGATTAAAATGAGCTCTTAGCCTAGAAGAAAACTTTGGCATTAAGACTTTAAAAGGGTGTTTTTCTGAAATACAAAGGTAATGGATTAACTTCAGTAATTGTACTCAACCCTTTGTGTTCAAACTTCGATGTTTACGCAGGTAAAGGAGTACATAAAAGCCAGAAATATTTTGAGGTTGTTTAGGCCTTAAAAAAGAAAGGATCAGCCTATCGATTGTGTTTAATAACCGTAAATAATGAAATATTTACACGAGGGATTTACAACGAGCGCGCCTCATCGCGTACACCGCATTATCGCGAAAATCGTATGGGCTAAATTAAATTTGGCGATTTTACCACGTCAGAATCGTCTTCGTTTGTCTGTGGAATGTCAGGAATTTTATTTCCATTTAATTATAATCCACAAATAAAATCGAGAGACGACTTCAATTGGAATTCTCGACATTCCGCGTTTCGTTTGTAACCCCCTTGTGCAAGTGTGCAGGTTTTTGTCTTATTGTGTCAGGAGAGACACTCAGGTAAGGATATGCAAGAATGTTACACGAGGATTATGCCGAGCACAGACGCCAGCCGGACAAGAAAAAAAAACAGGATCTAACAAGTTTCAGAACGCGACAACACGTTACCAGGTTTAATTTTCTATCGATGACTCTTTTTAGTCGGAAAGCGAGATGGCCTGCTGATCGCATTCCTACCATCACGACGATGGATTTTGATTATAATCAGGAAAACTCTTCCCTTTGCTTTATCGGTGAACTAATTAAACTTTTGAAATGTCAACCAAAAAAATAAAAATCGAGCTGGACCAAAAGATCCAATCTGAAATCGTTCGATTGGAATTGTAATATTAACTGTATTCCATAGAAATGTTTCTGTAAAAGGGATCTGGTACACGTTGGATTTAGCAAAAGTTACTGTTGCGTGAAAAGCTTTCCCTTTACAAAAGACGTAACCTTCGATACACAATTTTAATAAAATGTAGATAAATTTAGAATTGGCGTAAGACTCTAAAAAGTTAAAAGAGATGAAAATCGTTTGTCAGTTTGAAGACATTCAGAGAAATGACAGACCTTTGCTGGAAACGACGATTTTGTTTGGAAAAGTTCGAAATAGAAATACGATAGAAATAAATTGTACGTTTTTTTTTGTTGGAATTAACATATGTTCGTGCTATCAAAAAGTTTCGTATATTAATTATTTTAGAACTTGTTATAAATTACGTAGAAGTTCGTTCAGAGCCAAAATGTCCCGAAATCAATTCTGATCGATCTAAGTTGTAGACTTCCGCCGTAGTAATCTACAGCATTTTGGACGTAGGTTAGAGGTATGTACTGCCGACGGTTTCCCCGAAAAAGCATCCCTGGAAAAAACAGCTCCGAAAACATTCGAAAAAACAAAATCCCTACGTAAAAAAAAACCTGGAAAAAACATCCCCAAAAAGCGTTCTCGGAAAAAATAAATATCTCTGGAAAAACGCCGAGTTTTTGCAGCACAAGTTGTCTCTAATAGAATATTAAATGAGGCTTTCTGGGCATTTTATTTCCAGGTGCTTTTAAAAGGGAATTTTTTACCGGGACTTTTTTGCCTGGGGCTTTTATTTTCAGGGTCTTTTTCACTCCGGCAATACTTTTTCGGGTATTTTATTCCAGAGGCTTTTACTTCCGCGGATACTTTTTCGGGTATTTTTGCCAGGAGCTTTTATTTCCGGGGATACTTTTTCGGAGATTTTTTTTTCTGCGTCTCTTTTTCCTGGGGTCTATATTTCCAGAGGCTTTTATTTCCGGGGATGTTATATTCTAGAATTCTGTCGACGTTTCGTCTACAGTTGCACGAGACCTCTTCCTTCAGCAGCAGAGTCCACAGTCCTGAAGATGTCCTGTGCAATCGTTGACAAAACGTCAGCAGGAATCTAGGATAAAACACCCCGAAAAAGCCCCCCCAAAAAAAAGCTCCGAAAACAAAACCAGGAAAAAGTATCCCCGGAAATAAAAGCCCCAGGAAAAAGTATCCTCGGAAATAAAAGCCCCTGGAAATATCAACCCCGGAAAAAAACACGAAAAAAGTATCCCTGGAAATAAAAACCACAGAAAAAAGTTTTTTCCAATTACCACATTCAGACAATTTTTTGCTTAGGAATTTTTTTTTAATTTCCTTATTTAATTTTTCTTATTCTAACGAACAGTTTTTTCGCTAATATATGGTTTTGTTTATATATTCATTGTACAGATTATCAATATTTTACTGGAAGCATAGGCAACTAACAAGTGCGGCAAGGAAGAGAGGTAATGGGTGGGCCAAGTGGAGATGCATGTATCAATTGATACTTTAAAGTTTACAATAAATAGAATTATTTACATTAAAAATATAAATCTTTACGGATACGTAAAACCCGAATCCAGGAAAACAATATGAGCAAAAAAAGCCGCGGAAAAAAAGCCTGGAGTAAAATCCGGGGAAAAAGAACGGCAAAAGACAAGCCGACGAAAATAAGCCAAAAAAAGCCGGGCGGAGAAAAAAGTTGGGCACAAAAAGGCGGAAAAAAACCTGCAGAAAAAAGGCCGGCAAAAAAAGAACTGCGGAAAAAAGCCGAAATCTAACGGAAAACGGCAGAGAAAAAAAAGGCAAAATTTTTAATTGATAGTAATATAATAATAAAATTAAATTAAATTAAAAAAATTACTTAAAATTTAAAAAAATTAATTTAAATAAAAAAAATCGATTGTTTTAGTTTTTTTTAATTACTCGATTATTTAATACCCTGGTTACATCTATATATGCGATATAAATTCTATGCTTTCACATTCCACTCCACAATTTTCTAGTCTAGTTTTATTTCTGTGAAGAATATTTGTTTCACATCTTCCCAATACAAATTTATGGATATTTTGAAGGTCTTTTTTAAACTTCGGTAATTTCTCGGCTTTTCTTCCACGACTTTTTTTCCAAGCTTCTTTATCTGCAGCTTTTTTTTCGTTCGCCGTAAAACCCTAGTTCGTTCTTTTTATGGCGCACTCATTAGTTGCCGATGTTTCCTTTAAAATAATGACAATCTTATAACAAAAACATTTCTTTTCTGACCAGCGAACATTTTCTGAAGAAACTTCTTCTTTTTAAGTTGAATCTTTTTTCTCCATAGGAAAGTTGTGGAAAACGCCCTGAGGAAAAGCCACCCTAAAGAAGAAATCAAAAAGCTAAAAAGGCAATAGATCGAAAGTCAGTTTGGAAAAGTGACAAAAATCTGCTACTGAAAATTACAACAAAAAGTGCCAAAAATAATTTTTAATAAGTATAATTCCGTGGTAGTAAGAGGAGCCAATAGAGCTTTCCTTCGGTAGTTTTTCCAGGATCCATTTTTATAAGTGGTTCCTTTTAGCCGGTTATTTTGGATGCATACAGAAGGAAGGAACTCTTGAGATTCAAAAGTAGCTGAAAACTTCTGAAAATTTGTTTATACACACTATTAGTATTTTCTTGTAATCCACGCAGTTTGTTTTGGCAACTCTGCAATTTTCTAATGAGTGGTGAAAAATCCTTGAACAAATTTTCAGATTTAGCTTTTCCTCCCAAGATATTATGCATGCAGGAAGTTTCTTTAACATGTAAAGGGCAGCGATTATTCAGATCTGTATATTAAGCAGTTTTAATTTAAATTTTCCAAGAAAATCTAAGTTTAACCATTTCCCGAGCCATTTCGCATGTCTATTGTTAAAAGTAAACTGAGCCAGCTCGACTTGCATGTAAAGTTTTCTAATAATCTACTTGCGCATATTAATTTTCATATTAAGATGAAGTTTAAACCTGTAGAAAATTCTCAGTTTCGAGATAATCAGAAGCGAAATTCAAGTTTCCACTGTAAGCAAGACTTTCATGCAAAATAGGTGCGTGTTTAACGTTTTATCTCGAAACGTACATTACCCTAAAGTATACAAAGCAGCAGCTAAATATTTTTCTAAAGACGATTTCTAAGGAGCCTAAAATAACAATAAAATCTTAATGTGTATACCTCTACTACACGGGAGTAACGTCCCTATTATGTACCGTTTTAAACCCCCACAAACCGAGTGACAACCTGTGAAACTTTGTTTCCGTTTGAGATCTGATAAAATGATTTGTGAAATGGCTTTTGTGCGAAGGGGCCGGCATATTTTTCGTTACTTATGAATTAGAGGGTCCCGCGGAACTTCTCAAAGAACGTTCAGATTTTCAGTCTTATTTTGGGATGTTTTATGGCCCTTTGTGATGCTCGAGGCGCCAGGTATTTTACATTTTTCTGACCCTTAGTCAGCGCCAGGTAGAGAAGATATAACTTTTACTATTATTGCGCACAATGTATAGAATCACGGGCTTGTTTATTTAGCATAACTGACGTTTTGAAGAAATGCACTTTGCTTTTATGACTCTTTAAAGTGCTGTAAATAGTCATAAATGAAAGTTTGAGAAAGCCGCGCGAACTTACTGCAATGCGATGTACATTTGTATTAAAATTTAATTGATCAACACAATTTCTCAAAATATATTGGTGAAAAATGTGAATTTATTAAAGCTCTAAATGAGATTATCTTCAGGGGGGAACTACTATTACACTTACATGGATCTTAATCTTGATCATTTTGAGATGAATCTGAGAAAATTAGAAAAAGTTATATTTTCGCACGTTCAACCCTTAATGTGTCTTACTTATTTAGTCCTTCAAAATAAATTGTATTAACAGCCTTTACTATATTTCCACATATACGGCCATGACAATTTGACGTTTTTCTTTGAGCTGCTACATGAAACCTACTGTTGCCAATTGCGGATATTTTGTTTTTGGCATGTTTGCTGTAACCTGTTTTTGGCATGTTTCGACTCGTCTGTGTTTACAGTTTATTAAACATTGATTATTAGCCGGTTAACAAACTTTCGTTTGTGCATAAAAAATCTAGTCCGTTGTTCGGACACAAAAACACTTACATTGAACAATGATTTATTTCTTGTACGATCATATGTGTTTTTCCATATGAGATATATAAACAAGCATGGATTATGGTCATCGCGTCAGGTTTGTGTAATCTAGGAAGAAAAAAACGAAAAAACCCGAAAATAAAACAAAAGTTCGTAGTAAAAACTAGTAAACTAGAATAATTTGAAGTATAATTAATACCCATACCCCAACACCCAAAGAAAACATCCAGCTTAAATTATCCAGGAACAAATATCTACGGAAAAACAATAAAAAAAACATTAAAAAAAATATCCAAGGAAAAAATATCCAGAGGAAAAAATATCCAGGAAAACATACAAGAAAAAATATCTAATAAAAAAATATCTAGAAGAGAAATACCCACCAATTAACATCCACGAAAAACATATATCGAGGAAAAATATTCTGGAACAAACATACATGAATAACATCCACGGAAAAAATATCCAGAGAAAAAATTTTCAAGAACAAACATACATGAATAATTATCCACGGAAATATCCACGAAAAAAATATTCAGAGGAAAACATATATAGGCAAAAACATTAACAAAAATATCCACGGAAAAAATATCCAGAAGAAAAAATATCCAGAAAAACCATCCAAGAAAAAATATCAACGAAAAATAAATACAGAGGAAAAAATACCCCCGAAAAAACATCACAAAAAATTATCCAGAAGAAAAACATCCAAAAAAAACATAACAAGATAAAATAAGCATGGAAAAACAAATTGTTCAGGAAAAAAAGTAACAAATATCCACGGAAAAAATATCCAGGAAAAAACAAAAAACACCGAGGAAAAATATCCAGGAAAAACATGCAAGAAAAAATATCAAAGGAAATAATAGCCAGGAAATAACATCCACGGAAAAAAATCCAGAGGAAAAATATCCACGAAAAAACATGCAAGAAAAAATGATCATGGAAACAAATAAAGTAGAAAAAATATAGCAAATTATACAGTAGCGCCAATAACATAAACTAGAGGCTCTGGTGCTGTAAAAAATGTACTTTGACACACACATATTTTCGACTTAAGCGAAAACTTGTTATTCATATTATTACTACCCTTAATACAGTGGAATAAATAGACATAATTAGATTAGACAGAGTACCTTAAGAGATATAGGTTTTAGGTTAGGCAAGGAATACATAGTAATAGTGTAGTGATTCTTGACGATGAAGCACCCTGCATAAAATTGTTTGCAGAATTCAAACAAGACAATTTTACTTTTCTGAAATTTTTTCCATACTTAGATATTTTTCCTTTGGATGTTTTTGCTCTGGACATTTTTTGTCTGGGTGTTTTTTCGGGATATATTTTCTGGATATTTTGCCGTGGATATTTCTTCCTAGATTTGAGTAACATAACTATAAAAATTAAATCTAAAAATAATTTTTAGTTGTTTTTCTATCTTTCTTCGTAATTTCTTTAAGGTGTAAAAATTGGAAACGATGTATATGAATATGAGCGAATTTGATTTTGGAATTGTACACGCAAATTTCTTACACATTTATTACATTTTTTAATGTGTATTTATTAGTTCTTAAATTTTTGAAATCTCCGTTAAGGTAGGTAGCTGGAAATGAGGGACAAGTGATAAGTTTAACTAATTGTTTTCTCGCTTCATTTTAAGGGATGTTCTGGGGCTATACGATTTTTTCGGTGAATATTTTTCGTGGAGAGTTTCAGGGGCTTGTCTTCCAAATTTTCTTTTTCGGGACTGTATTTGCGGGCTTTTCTTCAATTCTTAGGAAACATTCGGAACGGTAAGAGCCGGGTATGAAGGTACCAAAAAAACATCGGGGAGCCGTATCTCACGGGTTCTGCTGGTTAATAATAACAGCTGCTACATTACAGGAGTTACAGTTTGACGATTGACCTAACAAGTATTGTATATCGGAGTTTGTCGTGTGGTTAAACGCATCCCGACGCTGCAGTAACATTGTAAACGAGCGCGAACCAATTTTTGTGCGGTAAAATTGTTCTTTTAGTTTACTGTTTGGGTTTTGGGTTTTTTTTCCGTGGTTTTTTTTTATCCGAGGATTACTTTTCTGCACCCATATTTGTGAGAAACTTACAGTCATAGTTATTAGCATGAAAGCACTTTTCTATATGAAATCCGGAACTGTCTAACCATAACACGAGGACGAAGTCTTACATCTGGAGACGGCGTATTTATTATTTTAAGCAAATATTTATGCAGCAGATACGTAGAGTTGCGCAACACGCGGGTTCCACTATTCAGCTAGTCAGTTTTAATGTATGATGTCGTAGACTAATTTAAATTCAGTCGTTTTATAAAACGCTCAGTCGTTTTATAAATAACTAGGCAAATTGTAAAATAATAAATAAATGTTTTACAATTTGACTGAAATTTTTAAGCGTTTTATAAAACGCCGAATCTTATAGTAAAATAAATGTTATTATAATACGACTACTCTTGTTTTAGGCAAACTGTCCAATGAATGCTTTGCTTATAAATAAATAACGATCATTAGAGTATTTTTCTACTGTTTACTTCAAAAACTCGGACTTCAAAATGTTAGAAGATGACGTGCTATTAAAAGAATAATAAGAATCCTTGGACTTTAGCAAGAATAGAAGAATAACCGCAATTTTACCAACCGGCACACAATAAACGCATTATTTTTCACGTATCTATGAAACGATGGAAGTAGGCGAAAAAAAAGCCAGGTAACGATCAGGAAATAACTTTTATAGTGCTCTATGAGAAATTTTACGAAAAGTTAGTTAAAACTGGTATAAGTAACGGCCACGGAGTTGCGATAAAATGCTAATGGCTGTAAACCCAAATATTAAATTCCACGACCAGCAATGAAAATGTTTGTTAAATGTTGTGCAAGGTGTGCAGAAAACAAACAGCAACCAAAAGCAAACCGGTAGTAAAGCCTATCCTATCTAAAGGATAGAATCATAGGAAACAAGTAGATCTTAACGATCTAGAATCAACTACAGATGACGAATATAAACTACCAGGGTCACCTTACCAAGTTTAATCACTTACGACCTACAAGAAGTGTCAACACAACTTTCAAAAATATTTTTACATGTGGAGCTCCTACAATTTTGCAGAGTGATAAAGGAAGAGAATTCGTGACCAGTGTAGTGTAATTAATCAGGTGGCCCTGTTGTAAGATAGTGAATAGTATTTCTCGACACCAATAACGCCAGGGTGGTGTCGTTGGAAACATGCTAAAATCGTGGCTCAAAGATAATAATTCAACTAATTGGTCACTCTCATTCGGATGTTATATTGCTCAGTGGCAAAAAATTCCTGCTGCCATAGGATTATCAAAAGTACACCTTACAAAGCATTATTTGGTGTGGCTTTTCCCGTTGGACTTTTTCCTTCTAATTTACCTACAGAAGTATTTAGAAAAATAACAGCTGAGGAAGATTTCGAAAACGCATTAACTCACCTAAAGATTTGGAAACTGTATTAAATAACAAATTTATTGCAATGTTTTCACAAAATTAATCAATGTCCAAATCAAGTGTTACAATTAAATAATCCAACTACCTCACAAAAATCAGCGGATATTGAAGAAATTCAGATATTTAACCTTAACGATACTCCCATCAGCAAACAGTAAGTTGTTGGTAAGTATGTAACTTATAAGTTAGTAAATTTGCATGGAAAAAATGCAAAAAATATGAAATTAATTTACCAGGAATATGTGTACGTTATTTGCTCACAATTTCCTTGTTTTCTTACTGAGTACTGTGCTTTCCGCACGTTTCTTGCTTTATTGTCAGGTAAACGTAGCACAT
This sequence comes from Ctenicera cuprea, assembly GCA_958336395.1. Classification (NCBI taxonomy): domain Eukaryota; kingdom Metazoa; phylum Arthropoda; class Insecta; order Coleoptera; family Elateridae; genus Ctenicera; species Ctenicera cuprea. The sequence goes on from OY284487.1 coordinate 59,380,832, forward strand.
ACTCGTGGCGTAGGGTATTCCTTTTCTCCATACTGTCACTACATACAATCATGATACAACGTAAATTATTAATGTAGCTTTGAGAAAGACACTTAGACATAACCAAAACTATTGTATTATCCTACTATAAAAAGTTGTGCCATAGCTAACTAGATAATTACTAAAAATGTTTGTTCTGTATTTGTTTTTATTGAATGTGGTTTTAATGTTTTATTCACGACACATTCTTAAATTGTCTAAAACGTTTACAAATTTCAAACTTACAATAAACTCTAAGGAAAGAGTCGGGAATGGTAAGGTCGGGTGACCTTGATGGCGATTGGACGTCTCCAAAATTACATACATACATTTAGTTTTAAATGTTCCTGTTTTTTCCCTATGTATGCCCAACTTGTTCAAACCACATACTTTTCTATCACAGTTTTAGTAGTATATTCCCAATACCAAGTTACCCGACAAATTTTATTGTTCTTCTTTTGGAGAGATACGCTATTCCGATTTATAGTAAAAAGCCATAAAAAAAAATTGTTCTATTACGTCAAAATTGGGAAAAAACAAACAGATTGCTATTTTTAATTGTTATACTGTCTACCTTCTAATAAGCTTATTTTAGCAGATTTAAAAAGGTTTTCTTGTTGCCCTCCCATAGTAAATGTTCACGAACCGCACTGCCAAATCCCAGGACACAAAAACCTCTAAGCCGATTAATAATATTTTTTTAAACAAATTTGTGGTTTCAAAATACTAGAAGGTGTAACCAAACCATCATATCTTCTTATACAAACGAAACTTAATATTATAATTTATTCAACCCGAAAGCTTAAAAGCAAACACCGGTCGCCGGTACAAATAAAATTAATTTACGGTCAAACAATCGCGGCCAGGATTTTTTGCGGTGTTATCCATATTTTAACGCGATGAAACTAGCATGTGGGCATCCATTATTTCCTGGGATATTTATCGAATTCAACTGGGATGCAACCGATCATCAATATTCTCTTAAAAAACGTAATTTAATATTTCAATTTAGTGAAGAATGGCTCCAGGCGAAGCTCACCTATTTTAGCATCATTAATAAAAATATTTAATTACAAACCTGGTTTTATATTTCAGAAAAAAAATATAATGAGCTAATCTGTGGAGTGTTTTGTCGTCGTAAGTGTTGAGTTTATCAGTATTAATAAACACCATATCACGGACGTGTTAACGTTTATTTTAATTAAGCATGTGACTTAATATCAGTGTAAGTGATACCCAACTCTAATTAACGCGCATGTAATAAAGACGTAATTTCAATTATTATTCTGAAACGGAGAAATTAAAAACGATATGTATTTGCCCTTGGAAATGGAAGATTTCTTGTCTCCGCCTAATTAAACTTCGTCTTTTTTAAGCCTCTGAATTATCACTAAAAAAAAATGTGTACCGAGCACGCAAGACCTAAGTAAAACTTCGTAGCGTGTTCTCACTGAAAGTGAATTTTAAATTGTATGATTTAGCAGAAAACGAAAAGGGTTGTGTCATGTTCTAGTTAGTTGTAGGAAGGACTATAAAAACGATAATGCGCGGACTGAGTTACATTAAAACTGAATATATGTAATTATCATTATTTTGTATGTATCTTAGTGCAACTCGGATAACTTAATCAAATAATTCATTCAAATAATCATAATTCCAAGAAACGATGGCGTCAGTTTGGCTTGAATTAGAATTTAGTACCTAAAGAACCAAGTTCATTCAACACAGGAATATGTTCCTGTAATTTTTCAGCAGTATGCGTAGACTAATGAGCCGAGAAAACGTGTAAAATCCAATGCGCCCTTATAGAAATTTGTTGCAAAATATTTCACAACATTACTTAAAAATAAGAACTTCCTGAATATATAAGTTTACATAATAATTGGACTAAACAGTATTGAATAATTAAATTACGGACTCAAATCATGCAGACACAAAAAAATGCTTAAAATTAGTTATTAAAAATATGTAGTTAAAAAAATACAAAAACGAGCTCGCGTACATATTAAAATCCGAAAAATGTTTCACTGCAGCTGCTACAATAACTAGCTAAGCATTGTAGCTTTCGACCTTGACGGTTACGGTTACGTTGCAATATTATTGTAACGTATATTTGGTCCGCCACATTAGACAATGTAAAGAGGGTTTGCGTTTTTATTGATAGATTATTTACGCATATTTTAATGTTAAATTGTATTACTGAACAAATATTTCTTACAACGTGAACGCGGCAACCTGACCTACTTTCATTGTATTCAGGCACATATTGGCTGCGGTGGCGGTCTGTGAAAGGAAAGCAACCCAAGCGCGGGATTAGTTTTCGTGTCGCATTTACATTCCAGCATTTCCGTTCTTTCGTTCACAAGTTATTCCTGCCGGCCACCGTTAAAGATGTTTCACTTCAAAAACTTCAATAAAAACGTTTTCAACACGGAAAAATTGCAGTAGACTGGAAACGATTTTTTTAAGGGCTATAAGCCAAAATATTTGTAAGAGACTCGATTTAGATAATATTATTTTTTTTATAGTTTTATATTACCTGCAATATTGTATTTTTTGTATACTATAGGTAGATTACTTTCAAATAACATCAAACATTGTTATTGCACTAGTTCTTCTTTTGATTATACACATATGTGTTATACGTTTCCGTTCCTTTTTAGTAGTTATGAACACAAATATTGATAGAAAGTGTGGCACTGGTTCTTGTTTTGTCGATAACTACAAGTGTGTCTTTTTTCCTAGTGACTTTTTTCCGGGTGGCTTTAATTCCGGTGACTTTAATTCTGGTGAATTTTTTCCTATTCACTTTATTTCCGGGTTACATTTTTCCGGGTGACTTTATTTCCGGTGTCGTTTTTCCTATTGACTTTCCTCGTGTGACTTTTTTTCCGGGCGACTTTATTTCCGGTGACTTTCTCCGGGTGACTTTATTTTCGGTTACTTTTTTCCGGGTGACTTATTTCCGGTGACTTTATTACGGCTAACTTTTTTCCAGGCAACTTTTTTCCGGGGTCGTTTTTCCATGACTTTTTTCCGGTGACTTTTTTCCGGGCGACTTTTTGCCGGTGTATTTTCCCTGGTGACTTTTCTCGTGTGACTTTTTTCCGGACGACTTTTTTATTTCCGGTGACTTTATTTCGGCTAACTTTTTTCCAGGCGACTTTTTTCCGGGGTCGTTTTTTCCAGGTGACTTTATTTCCGGCGACTTTTTTCCGGGCGACTGTTTTCCGGGGTCTTTTTTCCGTGTATTTTCCGGTAACTTTATTCGAGATTCTTTAAAAGTATACAATACTGCGAGACGCATTCGGTACATGCCGTGCAACTCGACACAGCCTGTTTATTACTTAAAAAAAAACGCGGGTCGTAGACCACGGGTTCCGCCTGCCAGTTTTGTATTAAATCTTCGCATTTCTTGAAGATGTCTAAAGTAGAAATACCTATTCCGACCAAATTAAATTAGTCAACTATCTAACTAATTAACTTCGTTACGTTAAAATATTTGGTTGCATTGTGCTAACATAAATTCCATAAATTGCTCCAAATTTACAAATTAAGTTTCTGAAAATAAAGGCTTATTGTTCCTTAAATTAATCCACGTAGCTCCCGAGATTGATTACAATCATTCCTCTCTTCTTAATCCATCCACGCCCATCAAACCAACAAAAACCTTTTCAGATCTAACAAACAATAAATTTTGTTCACTCATCTCGCCTGGCAGCAAAAAAATACTCTCACTTACATCATCTAATATATCTAGCATTTATGTCCTCACACAGAACCCACAACATACCACCCAATGAACCACCAGAAAAACACCTCGAAAGGAACTTCGGCAGTCGTTTCTGGACAAAATTGCAGGGTGCACAGTTAAAAGTAAGTCCTGTACGCATCGTTAAGCGCATTAGAAAAGCTTAAAAGCCGTCCAAGCTTTGCTGTAAAATGATCGTGATACGACCAGACACTATTAGCGGTATAGTAGAGATATACCTCCCGTAGTAAAGATCTTTTCGGCGGCTTTCGCTTGAATGAATGAACAGCAAAGCTGACAAGAATTCCTGCCTTTCAAAAATATAATCGGTTTGCTGTGGATGACGGGAAGTATCGGTGAGCTAATGCGTATTTAAACTATCTCCTGTTTGGGTACATCTCAGGTAGTTAAATACCTATTTATTTTCTAAAGACAAATTTTCAAGTACGCCTACAAACACAGACAGACAACAAGTGCACAAAAGGCAACAAAAACAAATAAAACCAAATAAATGTGCAATCAAATTTTTGTTGTGCGTAATCGAGATAGTGACAATAATTATGGAGACATTAGAAAGCAACGTTGGCTTTGGAAAAACTTTTCGGAAAAAATCACTATGAATCGGTACACAACGCCTGTTAAAATAGAGATAAAAGAATATAGCAAAATACCACTGAAAAGTTACATGAAAGAAGAAAACCGAATTTAGCAATATTCTATTTATTATTGTTGCCCAGCAATGCACTGTGAACTGCATAGTCATTAGAAAATAGGCCAAGTTGTGAACTTGTTTTGAGTACTACGTGTGTCAGAATCAGCGACAGTAACTTGTGCTAATTTGAGTTATGCTTAATTGGAAACAAAGTGAATAGGTCTGAGCGATATTGTAATTTCCATATCGATTTCGATACGGAAACAACGGTATATCGATACATTGAAATATATAAAAAATTGAAATGCAGGGTATCGAAAATATGTACAAATATTAAAATATATATACACAAGCCAGAAAAAAAAACATTGTTTGTTAAAGGGACCCTCAAGGTACGAGCAAAAACTTATTGCAACATTTGGCTCAAAATTGTTTGAGAACTGCGAATTTTGAAAATTCTTATATTCACATGGTTTCCAAAACATTGTGCATTGTAGCTGCTGTAAAAACCAAAAAATTGTGCCAAAAATTAAGCCAAAATTTTCGAAACGTAGCAACCGCATTTTTAAGCTAGTGTTCGGAAAAAAGCTTTTGATTTATATTAGCGCCCTCTATCATATTATGTTCTTAAATATTTAAAATTGCGTAGAGGTGGCTCCGCAGTTAACGCGTCCGCTTTTCATTTAGGAGGCCCTGGGTTCGATTCTGGGCCCGACCGACTGTCCTGCCTCAGGTTTTTCCCCGATTTTCCTGAGCCAAAAGGTGAATACTGGAACAGTACTTTTGCGAAAATCGTCCCTTATCCAAATTGCTTGTTCTAACCCATCATTTCTCAGGCTGAAGATGGGGCTTAGGATTCCGGAGCAGAGTCCGAAAGGCTCCTATAGCGGTCGGTCCTTTCACTGAAAACGAACCGACACCGATTTTCCTTTTTCTCATAGTGGAAGTATGGGAAGGTAAAAACCCAAGGTACAAAGTGGATGCTTTTCTGTATAAAACAAGTTCTGACTGTTGTTTTTCAAAACAAAACAAAAAAATTTCGAAAAATATTTACGAAAAATGCTCCTTTAAAGATATTTTGCAAAATATTCTTTGGAAAATAAACTTTTAGCTCAACATGATAATTTGGTTTAAAATTTAGTAGATAAAAACAACTTTAGCAATTTCATTTATAGTCAGTGTCCAGACTTTTAGTCTAGTATTGAAAGTATGAGGCAATAAATTAATTTAAAATTCACACTAACGGGGAATTAAAATAGTAACGCCCTCTATTATGTGCAGCGAGAAAAAGTTGCAAAGCAACAAACCGGTAAAGTTGCGATCGGAACCTGCTAAGCAGGTATCTGCGATCGCACCGGCCTCTAAGCACAAAACACAGAAACGCCCGTGTGGCAAGAAATAAGAAAGAAGAGATTTGGTTTCAATTATGGCTAGAATAGACCACTACATGTTTCGTTGTTTCTTAATTTAAAATTGCCGCATAATTCCTATAAATATCTAGCTACGCTTCTGTGCAATTTAATACCAATTATGTACGTGATTATAACAGCATAACGACTATATGTTTGAACTTATGCGAGCTCGTTTAGTTACTTATTATTTATTTGGTCAGCTGCAATTGATGCTTTTATAATTGCACGTGAAATAATAACAACGTTTATAAGCGCAGAATATGAATAGTCACGGCTTTTGAAAGTACTACATGAAACAATTTTAGGAATAATTATGTCATTTTAATTTATCTATTTTCTTCATCTAATACCATTTCTTCCTCCAATTTACAATACGAAGTGCAGAACCTCTCTGGCCTAGTTTAATAATAAAGTAACACTGAACGAATCGATGCATCTCAAATATTGCAGTTGTAGTTGTACAACCTTGAAAACGCGAAACATGTTTCACGTATAAATTCATGGATTTAAGTGCGCCCACGGTTTTTGTTTACTTATTGAACTTTAACGAAATGTTTTGCTGTATAGGAACTAAAAGTCCAGACTTTACAGCCAAATTTAAAAAAAAGACAGAAATGTTTTTATCACTAATGAGACGACTGCTTTGGTAAAAAAACAAATTAAACTTGTTTTTTTTTCAACTACAGAATTATTGCGAAGCCACCCACCGGTTAAAAAAATCAATGACCCCGACGAATTAAATTTAATACAACAGCCCTTTGAGAAAATATCTGCTGGTTTTAGACGAATAGCCGCAAATCCCCACTGAACAGCTCCAGTGACCTGGAAAACCTGGAGTAGTCAGGGAGTTGTAGTGTTGGCAGAAAAGCACACAAACTCGGGAATTTTATTAAAAAAAGTGTGGTCTGAAAACCTTCAAAAAGCAGCTCGTTAGGTTCGTGAGATGTGGTTTTCACTGTAAAAAAACTTTCATTATAATTTTCTCTAGTATGTTACAAAATTTAACCCCAAAACCGTAAAGGAAATGTAAAATTGTTTTAAAAAAGAATTAATTATAAAAACGAATATTTTAATTATTCAAGATGTCGTTTTTCGCATTCTGCTGTCAATAAATTTTTGCATTTTTCTCCAAGAACAAGATTATTATGTTAATGTTATAATAACACACTCATTTTCTCGCGTCAGACAGACTTACAAAAGTCCCACAAGGTTAATTTGCTTAATTGCTAAGTTTACATAACATTATTAAAACTACCGTCTGTCTGTCTTCCTAGTTCACCTCAGGTAGGTAATTCTCCTGTAATTTTTACTTGTAAAGAGTGGCTCATTAACTAGAACTCCGGAACAAGTGTATCATTGCGGTTATCTTTCATCATATCCAGAGCTCATGTTGCGGTTAAGTCCGTGCTTAAAGTAAACTAATTGTTACACTAACGAGATGACTTAATCATCTGAGTAATATGTGAGTTTGCTCGAACGTATACGGTTATTCAACTAGAAACAGAGCTGTCAGGTCAATTCTTCGGTCGTCTGATTCTCTTAAAAAATTAAAATCAAGTAGATATTGGAATATTGTAATGTTTTAAGAAATACTTTATTGAATACATGAAAATATTCGATTTTTACTAGGGACGTAAACCGAAAAAAAAATAATGATTCGGTTTTCGGTTACGATTCAAATCTTTAAAAAATTCGGTTACGATTTCGGTTATGGTTTACTGCTACTAAAAATTTCGGTTTCGGTTACCGGTATTTTTTGATTTTTCTTGATGAAAAGCAACGATAGTTTTCGACAAGATTATGTGGACAAAATTACGCCATCTAATTTAAAAAAAAAAGTTGAAGTTACCACGAAAAATTGACAACATTAAAAAAATTTTCGTTTTAGTCAAATTGCACAAAATCTGCTGCGAGGGGGGGGGGGGTCAAATCAAAAATAAAGTAGCTACTTCTACGGTCTTCGGCTCATTTTAAAGAACATTATCTACGTTGTAGTCTTTTGAACAAATCCGTTTTTTCACGAAATGTAAAAAAAAGTAAAAAGTAAATTAGACCATCTGACTGAGATCATGCCTGGGCTTTTCGCGAGATGCTCAATTAACAATCTCCCTATATATTACAGTGACTAGCAGGCCGGTGCCGGCTGGCAATATTTTGCCGGTATACCGACTATCAGCACACGCCGTGCCTCACAGTTACACTGCGTGTAAAGCGTTGTGCGGCATAAGCAAAAATTGTTTAAATATTTTGACTTAACGTCGTATTACTTAAAAATGTATTGGCAGATCGGCGCAAACTTTAGAAATTACAATAGCCCTAGAAGAACGGAATACGAGATTTTTGAAAAAAACGATAACTGCGAGTAAAAAAATATTTACATTTTCGAAAATTTCAAAAAATTATTGCTCAAAAACTGCTTACTCGATTTTTTAAATTGTAGGCTCATGCAGCTAGGGATGTGCTACAATTCGGTTAGTATCAAAAAATCGATAATTTTTTTTTCACAAAAATTCTGTTAAGCTGTACAGTGCAGCATCCAACTGACCGTGGCCGCGGTTAAAAAATACTGCGTTTTTATAGCTATTGTTGGCGCGTCAAAAATGTCAATACGAAAATACATTTGCAAATATGATAAGCCGCAATTTCTAAAGTAGAGGACAGTTCAAGCGAAGCGATTCGCACAGTTTTTTACACTGCCTAAATAACAGTTTCCAGGAATGAAAGGTATTTTAGGTGATTTTCACGTTTCAACTGATTTAAATACCCTTTACCCTACACTTAACTTCAAGAGACTGCAGCGCAGTACTAAATCGCTTCACCTGATAAATTTTAGGCGAGATCGTTAAGCGAACCGGAATTACACTTCAGGGGACAGGTGAAATTATTTTTAAAAATATCAAAAATTTACAGAAATTTAATGTTTGAGATAAATCAGACAAATCAGAAATCGCATGAAATCATTTACAATCATAGACATTACCTAAAATCCATTAAACGTCAAGTTTAATCGAAGAAATGACTGCCGATTACCATTGATGACATCATTAGAAATCAGTAGTAATTATCTTGAAATCTCCAAAAATCAGCAGCAATATATACTAGAAGTATTTTGAAATTGCTGTGAAATCATCTGAAACTGTTCTAAAATTATTTAATATCTGGAAAATCGGTTACGATTATCGAACTGTGCTAGCTTCATAAAAGAGCTAGTTGAATTGATGAGACTATTTAAAGCGACTCCAAATTGAAACCATGACTGTAGGACCCTTAAAGTCGTGGAAACCATTTGAAATAAAATAAAAACACCTAAAATCAACAGAATTCGTTTAAGTGATTTATTTATAATCACACGTAATCACCTGAAATTACGTCAAATTTTCGCAACCGTTCAATTCAGCTAAAATTGCAGTTTGTTAAGGTTAATGAAACCACCTGAAATCACTAAAAAATAACCTAACATCACCTGAAATCAATGCGACTATTTAAAGTGCCATAAAATCGCAGGAGATAATCTCAAATCTCTAAAACCATCTAATACAGCTAAAATTATAGTAAGAAACCACCTAAAACCGCCGAATGAACGCCCAAAAGCTTTTCTAATCAATTATTTGAAACGACTTAAAATTACACTTACCTAAAATAATTTCTAAGCTTTGAAACCGACTAATTCGGCTAAAACTGTTTTTCCTTAAGGTCACTAAAACCACCCGAAATCGGTAAAAAATCACACGAAAGCTCCTGTGATGCTTTGAAATCGTCTAATTCAGTAGAAATTGTAGTCGCTTAAAATGATGAAATTACATAAAACTACCTAAATAAAAGAAATTACACGACAACATGAGAAATTATCTCAAAATGTTGAAATCGTCGACTCAGCTAAAATTAGTCATTTAATGTCACCAAAACCGTGTGAAATCACAAAAAAATGCCTAAGATCAACTTAAATCAAAAAGATTAGTTCAAGTAAATTAAAATTAAACGAAACCGCCCAAAGCAATCTAATTTAACTAAAACTGTAGTTTCCTAATGTCACGGAAATCACCTAAAATCGCTAAAACATCATCTAACATCACCTGAAATCAATGCAACTCTATAAAATAATATATTATTACACAAAACCACTAGAAATTATCGCAAATCTTTGAAATCGTCTAATGCAGCTGAAATTCTAGTAGCGTAAAATAACAGAAACCACCTGAAATCGATGAAATCACTTAAAACCACTTGAAATCAATGCTACTATTTAAAGTGACACGAAATTACACAAAACTACAGAAAATAATCTAAAATATTTGAAAATCTTAAATGTTGCTAAAATTATAGTTACTGAAGGTTACTTAAATCACTTGAAATCGCAAAAAATCACCTAACAACACTTGAAATCAATGCGACTATTTAAAGTGACATGAAATTACACAAAACCAAAGAAAATTATCTAAAACCTTTCATATTCTCAAATGCAGCTGAAATTACAGTTGCCGAAGGTTACTGAAATCACTTGAAATCGCAAAAAAATCACCTAACACCGCTTGAAATCAATGCGACTATTTAAAGTAACATAAAATTACACAAAACTAAAAGAAATTATCTAAAATCTTTGAAATCCTCAAATGTAGTTGAAATTATAGTTGCGGAAGGTTACTGAAATCACTTGAAATCGCAAAAAAATCACCTAACACCGCTTGAAATCAATGCGACTATTTAAAGTAACATAAAATTACACAAAACTAAAAGAAATTATCTAAAATCTTTGAAATCCTCAAATGTAGTTGAAATTATAGTTGCGGAAGGTTACTGAAATCACTTGAAAACGCAAAAAAATCACCTAACACCACTTGAAGTCAATGCGACTATTTAAAGTACCATAAAATTACACAAAACTAAAGGAAATTATCTAAAATCTTTGAAATCCTCAAATGTAGTTGAAATTATAACACCACTTGAAGTCAATGCGACTATTTAAAGTAACATAAAATTACACAAAACGAAAAGAAATTATTTAAAATCTTTGAAATCCTCAAATGTAGTTGAAATTATAGTTGCGGAAGGTTGCTGAAATCACTTGAAATCGCAAAAAAATCACCTAACACCACTTGAAGTCAATGCGACTATTTAAAGTAACATAAAATTACACAAAACTAAAGGAAATTATCTAAAATCTTTGAAATCCTCAAATGTAGTTGAAATTATAGTTGCGTAAGGTTACTGAAATCACTTGAAATCGCAAAAAAATCACCTAGCACCACTTGAAGTCAATGCGACTATTTAAAGTAACATAAAATTACACAAAACGAAAAGAAATTATTTAAAATCTTTGAAATTCTCAAATGTAGTTGAAATTATAGTTGCGGAAGGTTACTGAAATCACTTGAAATCGCAAAAAAATCACCTAACACCACTTGAAGTCAATGCGACTATTTAAAGTAACATAAAATTACACAAAACTAAAGGAAATTATCTAAAATCTTAGAAATCCTCAAATGTAGTTGAAATTGTAGTTGCGGAAGGTTGCTGAAATCACTTGAAATCGCAAAAAAATCACCTAACACCACTTGAAGTCAATGCGACTATTTAAAGTAACATAAAATTACACAAAACTAAAGGAAATTATCTAAAATCTTTGAAATCCTCAAATGTAGTTGAAATTATAGTTGCGGAAGGTTACTGAAATCACTTGAAATCGCAAAAAAAATCACCTAACACCACTTGAAGTCAATGCGACTATTTAAAGTAACATAAAATTACACAAAACTAAAGGAAATTATCTAAAATCTTTGAAATCCTCAAATGTAGTTGAAATTATAGTTGCGTAAGGTTACTGAAATCACTTGAAATCGCAAAAAAATCACCTAACACCACTTGAAGTCAATGCGACTATTTAAAGTAACATAAAATTACACAAAACTAAAAGAAATTATCTAAAATCTTTGAAATCCTCAAATGTAGTTGAAATTATAGTTGCGGAAGGTTACTGAAATCACTTGAAATCGCAAAAAAATCACCTAACACCACATGAAGTCAATGCGACTATTTGACATTGTGACATGGAATTACACAGAACCACGGGAAATTATTTAAAATATTTAAAATCCCCAAATGCAGCTAAAATTATAGGTGCTGAAGGTTATTGAAATCACCAGAAATTGCAAAAAAATCGCTTGAAATCAATGCGACTATTTAAAGTAACATGAAATTACACAAAACCACGCAAAATTATCTAAAATGCAGCTGAAATTATAGGTGCTGAAGGTTACTGAAATCACTTGAAATCACAAACAAATCACCTAATAAACACCGCTTGAAATCAATGCGACTATTTGAAGTGACATGGATTTAGACAAAACCACAGGAAATTTTTGAAATCCTTAAATGCAGCTGAAATTATAGTTGCTGAAGGCTACCGAAATCCCTTGAAATCACAAAAAAATCACCTAACACCACTTGAAATCAATGCGATTGATTAAAGTGACATGAAATTACACAAAACCACAGGAAATTGTCTTAAAGCTTTGAAATTGTCTAATGTAGCTGATGTTAGAGTAGCTTAAGATTACTAAAATCTCATGAAATCGCTAAAAATCACTTAAAGCTCCTGTAATCAAAAGCATTATCTGAAACAACTTGAAATTACAAAAAATTACATTTTACAGCGATCTAATTCAGCTAAAATTGTATTTGCTGGAAGGCAATGAAACCACCTAAAATCATTAAAAAATCATCTAACATCACCTGAAACCAATGCGACTATTTGAAGTGACATAAAACCAAAGGAAATCATTTAAAATTTTTGAAATCGCCCAATACAACAGATACTATTAAAACTACCCATAATCGCTACAAATCACCCAATGGCATTATTTAAAACGAATCGGAATTACATAAAACTTTCTGAAATTATCTGTAACCCCTAATTTCTTTTAATTGTATGTTTATACGAAATTTGTTAATATTGTATGGGTTTTTAGAATTAATGCCTCATAGAAATGTTCAAAAATTTAGACTCTATGTTCGAGGCGTAAAAGTGACATAAATTCAACGAATTAATAAACGAGGACTGAACATAATAAATAATAGTTTACGTAAAATTTAGGCTGGTGGGTGTAGTTCTATTTAATATTTTTATGGTGGTCATTTATTTCCCAGCTACTTAAAATTTCAAAGCCAAGGCAAGTTCCCTAAGAATTCATCTGTTGACTAAATAATGATATAATTTATGGCCGCTTGCTGAATGCGAAGCACCCACGCGTTTAATTCCAGCAAGCAACAAACTAACTAACGCAAATAATAAATTTAACAAATGCAAATTACGAACGGTGTTAGCAGACGCGCTATTACTAACTCCCGATGTTCAAGAACAAAGAGAGCCGATCGGTATCAATTAAATCGGACCGCAATTTACACGAGATATGGCGATGAGTAAGCAACATAGTCGGTTTAATATTCGAAAATTCAACCTTGCCAGGTTACGGTTGGCATAAGTTTACTGAAAAGTCATCCCCAAACTTAATCAAACAAGATCTAAAATGAATCAGCGACCGCAAAGGTAAAAAAGCAAAAGAACGCAGAACAAGAAATCACCGGTCACTTTTAGCTGCACCGGTACTCGTTTTGGAAACCAAAAAAATACGAATGGAATGCAAAAAGCAGGAAGAAAAATGTTGGGGCATTGGATGAGTGCCCGGCTCTGTTAGTCACCTATAAATGGCCGCTAAACGTTTTGTTAGCTTAGGTCACTATTCCAGACGCCTTGAAGTAGTTGTTTGACACCGAAAATTTAATTAGATGCGAGGCCAGGGGCGTCACGAGTTTCGTTTATTGTTCAGGGGGCCTTTTTTACATTTTATTGGGTATTTTATTAATGCGACTGTTTTAATGACGGACAGGCGTTTCCGTCCAGTTTTAAATTCGCAACACACATGGGGTCAGAACTATAAAAATTCCTATGGAAGGTAATAAGAAAAACTTTACTACGATCATCCGAAATGCTTTATAGAATATAAAATCTTCCTCCGAACAGGCCCGGATTAAGATAACTTACGATTTCAGCTAACGTTAATTTTAAATACCACCAAACCGAAAATCTTTAATTTTTGGTAGATATGGTAGGGCTTGAGCTAATTAAATTTAAGAGCTGCTGCTATAAAGTCATCGTTTTTTCGCGAACATCACAATTTATTTAAAGTTGTTGTGACACAAAAACAGAAAAAAAGAAACACTTGATTTACGAAACTATTAACATTTAGACATTAATGGCAATACAAAACAAACTTTAAGAACTGCTTATAAGTGACTATAAAGCTTAAAGGAAATTCCCAAATTCTTAATATGTTACAGTACAGGGTGTTGCAAAAAGACACCGACAAACTTCGAGAGGTTATTTTGTAGGTTAATTTTAGAGAAAATTTTTGCATTTTTTTTTCGTATAATAAAATATTTTGACGGTCTAATGCTAGCGCGGTAATACAGAAGCGTCTAGTCGGAATAATGCAACAGTCACTCCTATGTGGGCACGCATGCAGCTGGCACTTCTCTACAGTTTTAGAGATACCCTGCAAGTTCGTAGTGGCACAGATGGAAATGCGGATGTATGCAGGTGTACTGCTTTTTACTGCATACATGGTTGAAGGGTCGAATCTCGGTTGAAGCCAAAAAATGTTTTTTATTTTATACTGCTTTCTTTAAACAATGTTGTTGGTCTTTGCGGTCTACCCGAGGATATGGTTAAGAGCAGTTATATTTTTAAAGAAAAAATAAAAAAACAAAGTTGAATTCGCCCACTGATATTGACGGAATACAAAGTGCGCAGGTCCGACCGTGAAAGCACCAATAAGTAGGAACGGTTGTTACATTAAACCGACTAGACGATAGTCGGTAATACTCGCAGTGGGACAGAGACGAAGAGTGTGCATGCGCGAGTCAGTGATACGGTCGCGTGCTCGCTTTTTACATTTATTTAATTTGCCACTGAACGGCTCGCACGATTTACAAAAATTAAAAACCAACAGGATCCTATTAAATAAGCGCATTTCTTTTATATATAAAGCGTTTTTTGTATAAATCCACTCGTTTTCGAGTAAATGCCAAGTAAATAAATTATATCAAATATAATTTTTATGTTTCACTCGCTCGTATACGACTGTTTAATTTACACAGGATAATACTAATAATTTACTAGGACTTAGATGCTTGCCGACCTCTAGTAGATCCAGCAAGTCAAATAAAATTTAATTTAGGTGGGTATCTCAAAGGGGGCTCTGGTGGTGAAATGTCGAACTAAATATCATCCAAGAAGACTTTCATCACGTTTTAAATATTGCAATTCACTTATGGCAATTTTTTCAGACAGAGAAGTGTCGAGTTAATTTCATCCAAGAGGACTTTCTCTCATAGAAAGCTCCTTGTTGCAACCTTCGCTTAATCCCAACCTGCCTTTTGTTACTACACACACTAAGCAGGATTTTAAGGCCCAAGTTCAAAATAAAACAATTTTTTGATGGAAAAGTTTGCAGACAGTAAATGTTGAGCTAAATATCATCCAAAAGAACTTTTTCTCATACAAGCCCTGTGCTGCAACCTTCTCTTGATGCAAACCCGCTTTTTAGTTGCTACTACACGTAAGGCCTACTTTAGTCGAAAGCGTTTAAATGTTTGATGGAAATTCACTAGGAGAGAAAAAAGAACTTTTTTTCCTAGAAGGTCCCTGGCTTCAATTTGGCCTTAAGGTGACGGAAGTTTAATATACAAATGCTACCCACCGACAACTATAATATAATCTTGAACAATAACCAATCCTATGCTACCATATTTTTAACACGTATTTAAGACATGTCGAATGACCTGATCATATTTTGAAGAAATAGAGTGAATTGTTGTGTAAACAATTTCTCTCGAACTGGGATATTTAGAATCGCGTTCACAAATACAGGTGTTATTAAAAATGATAAGAAAAAGCATTCCTGTTCGTATATGAAACGTGGGTTTCTGTTAAGAAAGGTCAAAGATGTAAGATAAAGCGAAATTAAGCAATAACTTACAAGGTATATTGTGAGAAATATTTGACCGTCGCCCAGAAGTTTTGTCAATACTATTTTGACAACAAAATTCTTTTAGAATTACTTCGCTAAAGGCAGAGCTATTTACAACGTTTTTAATAAAAACGGGATAACCATTCAGTTTCAAGTAAACTAGAATGTTTAAGTTCAATCAATATTAGTCAGGAAGTTAAGCGTTATTACAAATGATAAGAAAAGGCATTCCTGTTCTTATATCGAACGTGGGTTTATGTTAAGAAACGTCAAGCGTGCAAGATAAAGCGAAATTAAGCAATAACTTACTATCTTGTAAGAAATATTTAACTGCCGCTCAGAAGTTTCGTCAATACTATTTTGACATTAAAATTGCTCTTAGAATTACTTCGCTCCTAGTTCTAGCTAAAAACAGAGCTATTACTATTTACAACGTTTTTAATAAAAACGGGGTAACCATTTTGTTCCAAGTAGAGTAGCATGTTTAAGTTGAGTCAATATGGGTTAGGGCGTTCGACGTTATTACAAATGATAAGGAAAGGCATCTCTGTTCGCGGGCTCGCATATCAAACGTGGGTTTATGTTAAGAAACGTCAAGCATGTAAGATAAAGCGAAATTAAGAAATAACTTACTATCTTGTAAGAAATATTTGACCATCGCCCAGAAGTTTTGTCAATACTATTTTGACCATAAAATTGTTTTTTGAATGACTTCGCTGCTAGTCCTAGCTATAGGCAGAGCTTTTAATAAAAACAGGTTAACCAATCAGTTTCAAGTAGAGGATCATGTTTCAAGTCAATATGGGTTAGGGCGTTAGGCGCTATTATAAATGATAAAGAAAGGTATCCCTGTTCGTATATCAGAAGTGGGTTTACGTTAAGAAACGCCAAGCATGCAAGATAAAGCGAACTTAAGCAATAACTTACTACCTTGTAAGAAATATTTGACCATCGCTCAGCAGTTTTGTCAGTACTATTTTGACAACAAAATTGTATTTAAAATGGCTTCGCTGCTAGTCCT
The DNA here is from genome assembly GCA_958336395.1 of Ctenicera cuprea. Lineage (NCBI taxonomy): Eukaryota > Metazoa > Arthropoda > Insecta > Coleoptera > Elateridae > Ctenicera > Ctenicera cuprea. The sequence goes on from OY284487.1 coordinate 59,397,711, forward strand.
AGCTAAAAGAAGTACTATTACTACTTACAACGATTTCAGTAAAAACGGGACAACCATTCGGTTTAAAGTAGAGTAGGATGTTTAATTTGAGTCAATATGAGTTCAGGCGTTAGGCGTTGTTACAATTGATAAGGAAAGGCATCTCTGATCTATATCAAACGCGGCTTTATGTTAAGTACTGTCAAGCATGCAAGATAAAGCAAAATTAGGCAATAACTTACTATGTTGTAAAAAATATATGACCGTCGGTCGCTCAGTAGTTTTGTCAATACTATTTTGACAACAAAACTGTTTTAGAATGACTTCGCTGCTAGTCCTAGTTTACAACGCTTTTAATAAAAACGGAATAACCATTCAGTTTCAAGAAGAGTAGGTTGCTTAAATTGAGTCAATGTGGGTTAGGGAGTTATTACAAATGATAAGGAAAGGCATTCCTGTTCGTATATTAAACGTGGCTTTATTTTAAGAAATAATACCGGTATTATCAATAAATATTCTCAGCGCCCTAGATAATATTTAAAAAAAATAGATTTTGATGGAAGGCGCTAAGACAAATCGAATGCCTTTCTTCAACCATTTCCAGCTGCAAAATAGCGGCCACAACGATGTTCTGAAAATTATGAGTTATACATGTGTTGGCTCAAAAATAAGTCGGCATATATTTGGCATCAAAAGACAATGTTATTATACTTTCTCAAATGTCACGCCGATCTAAAAACTGATTTTTGAATAAACAAGCGGTAATGTCAAAATTAACAAAAATTCTTATCGATCGCCATTTGGAGCTAAGAATTTGGAAAATAAACACTCCATGTGTTTTGATATTCTCAACTATATGTAATCTGATTCCTTATAAAAACAAAAAACTAATACGTCTGCGAACATATATAACCGCTTCCAGTTTTGGTTTTTGTTAACCTAATATTCCCGATGAATTTGTGATGAACTCGCTCATTTTAAATTTTATCAAAATAGTTTTTTAAACTACACCTGTTTACTGTGGCTGTAGATACAACTTATACATCTGTCTTCTATTTTTGTAGCGATGCGAAATCCATTCATAGCATATTAGCATTAAAATGTGTTTCAGATGAATTTTAAGTAATGCAGTATACCTATATCTCCTATATTTCATTATCGGTCTACAACTACCTGATTTATTATCGCGAATTAAGAATAAATTATCATGTGGTGTATTAGTGGTGGGCATAATCGAATAGTTCGAAAGCATTTAATAATCGAATGATTCATTCGGATGTTTCTATGCGGTAAAAAGTAGTAAACACGTTCTCCTCTTGTTTCTCGAATACTCATATAAAGGAATTTTGGTTCTCATCGTCTTTTCTCGGGCCGCTCGGCAAAACAGCGTAAACCTTCAGATTTGCACAGTATTTTTATCAATTTTATCGCATAGCATCGCTAATTCCGGCCTGTTTTTGAGTAATATTTCTATAAACCGCGAATGTAGATACATTTTTCTGTTTTATAAATCAATTATTTTTTTTAAAAGAGACTGTGGACAAAAACAATATCCGATTATTATTTATTATGTAAATAATCAATTTTTATTTGTTTTGTTGAGTATACCCCCTGTTTTTATCAACAGCATTATTCCAAATATTAAAAAATATCTTTGCATTTCCATATATTTTATTATTTATGCTTTTTAGAGCAATATTAAAATTGTCAAATACGACCCTGCGTTAAAATGACCACGAGAAACATAACAGTGCAGTAGAAACTGCTGTGCTTGTTATTCCTAATAAACAATAATGTTCATCAAAACATTGTTGTCCCATGCTTGCCCGAGAAAGCGGCGTCTTTGCCCAATCGTATTCCATAAATTCTATCTTCATTTGTGTATTCGCATCATAATACCACGACAGGTGGTATCATTGTATCATGTATCTGCGTTGGGCAATTGTAGTTGCCTACAGTAAGGGAGTATTGCTTCCTTCAACTCCCGCTTCCGAAATGGGCAAACCCGAATATTTTAAAATCGCAAAATCATTCGAATAGTTTTCTCTAATCGCTCGCGATAACTCGAGATATTTATATAATCGAATGTTTCGATTATTTTCATTCTAAAATGCAATGTTTTATATTTGCTGGTCAAAATAAATTTGTAAGACATCCGCTTTTAGCCGCTTTTTTACTAGCGCCATCTATTCTATAAATGATTTTTTAAACTAATTTTTAATTTGGTTTTTATTCTAGCAATCGTACTTTATACTTTTCAAGATTGAAAACATTGACATTCATACGCCGTAAATGAGAACACTCGCAGACCTCCCAAAGCTTAAGTTACAGTAAATGCTGATTTAATTTAATACTTTTCCCATAGGGAGCCTCGAGTTGCAACTTTCCCTTAAGCCAGCCCTGCCTATTTACTGCTACACGTTTTTGAGAGGGCTTTGCTCATGAAAATTCTTAAACTGTGCCAAAAAGATGCAGATTCATCGTATCTTTGCCGGAAAGAAATTCATTGCCAAAATTCCAATGAAATATTTTCCCAAAGTTGAACAAACCGGTAGATAATAATAAAAAATCAAAATGATTGGAGCTTATAGCCTAACCTACCTATGACATCACCCGCAAGTCGGCAAATTTATGAACGGTCGCTTGACATCTAAGATTTATGACGGAATATCCGGCGATCAAGCGCTCAACTAGAAAAAATCGCGGGAGTGGGTGGATTTATTGGTACTAAATTTTATATATTTATTTACTTGGGGGACTGAAATATTGCCTTTATAAACAATATGCTTAAACCCCAAAAGCTGACCGTATTTCATTTCGCTTTGGTCCGAAAAATGCTGTCAGACCAATTCAGCACGACCTGAAAAGTGGTAAAATTCGTGCATTTGACGGAAATGCGCGGATTTCGCTGAACCAGAAGGGTACACGAATTAAACAATTTACAAACTGGCGCTAACTTGTGAGATTGTTTGCTTGACAAACAGAAAGTGAAAATTTAAACAAGCTTGAAATAAACTTCAGTTAAATTAACTTTAGAACTGCTGATGAGTTGTGGTATATTCATTATCCATTGTAATTATCTACGCCAACTTTACTGTGCTGTTTTTGATTTTAATTTGTGCAATGTAGTTGACAAAGTTTAAGCGGTTTTAGTGATGGTTTGATTTAATTACTACATCTACATAATTGCAAATTTTTCAAGTGAATATCTTTTCCACCATAAATAACAGTATGCAACATTTTCACTAAAATAATATTTCTAAAATTTAAAAAAAACTGTTATTGTGAACTAAAAGAAAATTTGTTTCAGATTTCATACATCAAAAAGAAATTGTTTGTGCGTCAAAACAATTTTTGTAGTTTAAAATAATTTTTATCAATCCCAGTAATATTATTTTAGTAAAACCTGAACAATAGTATTTGTGAACATAAAGCTTCTATTCGTTCACACAAGATGGCGCGATCGAGTTATCATTTTGCCGACATGAAGTCAAGCTGAAATCGAAATGTTAGCTAACACACCACTCGACGTGTAAATGTCACATTTTAACTACTGAAAACAATCATATTTAACCTGTTCGTTTCACATCCCTTGGCGCATGGTAAATTTGTGAACATTGCTAACAGATAAATAATTATATCTTTGACTCCACAAATCAAAATTTTTATTAAACTACTTAAATAAAAAACAAATAAATCTCTTTTCATAAATAATAAATTTAAAGGCGATTTGACATGACTTCATGTGAGTAAAATATAACGCGACCGCGCCATCTCGTGTGAACAAATAGAAGTTTTATGTTTACAAATATTATTTTTCAGTCTTCACTAAAATAATATTTCTAAAATTAAAAAAACTGTTGTTTTGAACTAAAAGAAACATTTTTTCACATTTCATACATCAAAAGAAATTGTTTGTGCGTCAAAACAATTTCTGTAGTTTAATAGTATATTAAAAAAAAAGTTTCATAAGACATGATTTTAGAGCACGCGTCCAAGTTAGAAAACGAGCCGCTTGCGGCGAGTTTTCTAATGTCTTATGAAACGTGTATTTTATACTATTTTTTCTATTTTGGTCCAAAAAAGTTAAAAATTACCTTATTTTATATTTTAATTTAAAAATATAATCGATTAGGAAAATTTTTGGTTTTTTGTTTTTGTTATGTGGCTGTTGGTAACATTTAAAACACATTTCAAACTATTCAAACTACTGACAAATTAAAATTTAGACAAACAATTTGAAAGTGATTTAATTTTTAAAATACATAAGATTAGAAGATAAGATGGAAGAAGAATTATCTTGCACCCCACCCGAGCTACGCAAAGTAGCGGAAAATAGGCTAAATAATCTTTTTAAGAACTTACAATTTGAAGGTTATGTTTATAACGCGTGAAGGTTTTGTTGTCACATGGTTGTCACCAACCTAACAAAATAAAATTTTGAATTCTTTTAGGAGTTACTTTATGAAATCCAAATGAGTTTCATAAAGCAGTCAGTAAAGAACCAAAATAGAAAAAATATTTGTTTTCAATCCCAGTAATATTATTTTAATAAAACCTGAACAATAGTATTTGTGAACATAAAGCTTCTATTCGTTCACACAAGATGGCGCGATCGAGTTATCATTTTGCCGACATGAAGTCAAGCTGAAATCGAAATGTTAGCTAACACACCACTCGACGTGTAAATGCCGCATTTTATCTACTGAAAACAATCAATTGGCCCAACTAAGCTGGAAATGAAATAATTAATTGTCTTCAGGCTAGTTATTGCCTATAATTGTTTCATAAATTTAAAAGAAAATGTCTATTGTTCAAGCTCTTTGTCTTACATCTCTTGTTGACGCTATATTTTAAACATTTAAACATGAGTAAAATGCTAACGCTACCGCGCCATCTCGTGTGAACGAATAGAAGCTTTATGTTCACAAACATTATTTTTCAGTCTTGACAAAAATATTATTTCTAAACAAAAAAATTATTGTTTTAAACTAAAAGGAGTATTTTTATTAATTTTATACATAATAAATCTTCTGTGCGTTAAAAACAATTTTTTTTAATTATATGTTGTCGCACATTAAATAAAATTATAAGAAAGTAGAAAAAAATTCCTTAAATTATATTTTTTAATAAAATACTTTTTCAAAAAAAAATCTAGAATAGAATATTTATAAGGATAAAAATAAAAATTTTTCTGAAAAAATAATACAGTTTTAAATTCTTTTTAACTGGCCCAAACGGCGCCGGTAATCATTGGCAAACACCGTCTTTTGTCGGATAGGCAAAATTGACAAATTATCAGTGATGCGATATTTCGAACTAAAAAATCGATCATTTCAATTATTGAAATATCTCCAGAGGTAAAAAAATCATTCGAATGAATTAGCGATTTTAAATTTAGTTTTGTCGGTTTCGAAGGCGAGTTTTTAAGCGATAGCCAGCTGCAAATGCACAATATGTGCACAATGCAGATATAATTCGGGAAATCCTTTAATAATCGAAACTCGCAAATCGGTATCAGTAGAATCACTAAAATTTCCGAGCTTTTTAATGTATTTGCTCAGATTTGCCCGCATTTTGGTTACGATTGATTATTTCGAATAAATATATCGATTATTAAAATCATTCGAAAACCAATTATTCAATTAGTGAAATCATGCGATTTTCGCCATCACTACAACAATATTCCAAGGTCAAATCAAAGCTGCAAATAAAAATTTTCGCTGCAAGTATACCATCTAATAACCACTCCTAAGCTTTCAATGCAAAAATAAAACATCCCATCAGCATTTTTGCAGCGGATCGAAGCAGTTTCGACAAACAATAACTACTTTGCTTCTGCTATAATTTAGGGCGAAAAAAGCTGTTCAAAATTGATGCCAAAAGCAATTTCCAAACCTTGTTCCAAATGAATTTTTAAACGACCACATTTTGCGACCTGAAAGCCTTTAAATCAAGTGGGTTCGAAACAATTGGAAGCGGGTGGTATTTAGATACAAGATTATCCAAAGTTACATTGTCTGCAGGTGTTAAGTAGGTTTGAATGTTTCACTACACATCCCTGTTGTAACACAATACGACAGAATCTATTTTTTATTTATTTATTTCAAACCGATTTAATTGGTTACCGAAACATAAATCAATAAGCGCGTATTACAAAGACATTTGAATAGCCAGCGTGAGGTGTGTGTGTGAAACAACATATTGATAAAAGTGAATATAATTTGTTAGTTGATGTCGGTATTTATGGTTTATCCGGAGCCAATTTAATTCTGATCACCACATTTCGACCTGAAACTTAAAGGCGTAATAATTGCAGAAAACACGGTCATTGAAACATTTATTGCCGGAAGCTTTCTGACCCAATTTAGCGTCCTGAAACTTTTCGAAATTCCTCGGTATAAGTTCTTCGATTAATGTCGTCCCTTATCACACTAAACCAAAACCCGATCGCAATGGTAACGACATAAATGCAATTTACAGCGAACATAAAACAAAGGAAGACTCACCCTAACGTCGATTTCGTGTTCCTTCTCCATGGCGTACATAATGGCTTCCGATATCCTAGTATCCAGGCCTCGTATAACTGCATCGGCGTTCACTCCGACTTCGTTATTGTGTTGTTTAACCGCGATAACGAGTCTTTCGACGGCTTCCACGTAAGAGTTCCACGGCGAGTCCAATTCGGCCACGTACTTGGTCAAACAGCCCCTCAAAACGTTCAAACAATACCCGGAACACGGTTTCGAGTTTCCGCCGAGGCCGAGACACTTGGGACAATATGTCATCTTCATCAGGGCATGATGACACTCCACGTTGCCCCGGCCGCTTTCTTCCGTCAGAAGGGTGTCGGTGGTATTAAGAACTTCGACCCCGATATCGAACGCCTGGAGAAGAAGACGGGTGGCTTCAAGGCTTTTCGACAGGGACTGCGAAAGTTGACGGGGAATATCACCGAAGGGTTGTACCTCGTTAATTGTTTGCTTCAGACACTCCTTGTAGTCCAAGGAAAAATCCTTGGTGAGAGTTTTCACGACGTGATGATAAACTAGCGGAAATAAATCGGTGAAAAAGCGCGTCACCGAAGCTTTGATGTCGATGTCAGTCGTGGAAAATGCGTCCTGGGACGCGTTTATTTGGAGGTAACGACGAATGTCCCCATACAGCGTACTTATTGGGTCTTTAGACAATATTGACATTCGTCTATATACTTGAGAAAATAGCAGGAGGGTCTTGTTTTCAGATTGACTCGCTAATTCCACCACGTGATCTGAAATTAAACAAAATTAGTTAAAGGTTGCACTTACGAAAACAATTGTTATTATAATGTACAAAAACAAGACAATTAAGTATTCCACTTGGTCAGAAAATGCGTCATTGCTTTCAGCATGCGAAATGATTAAACAATTGTAAGGATTTCTCTTTCCTAGTTCTGCTTTGCTCATAAGTAGCACAACGAATGATTGCGATTTTTCGATAAAATTGTGGTGTAAGTGAGTCGTAATTCTACGAGCGCCTAGTGGTAGGTAGTGGAATTACCTAAATCTTAACTTACACAACAATTTTATCGAAGAAAAATCGTATCGCGAGTCGTATTCGTCGTGACTATATCACTCACATTAATTTTGACGAATTTTTAGCAACACTAAATTAGTCGGAAATGCTCGGGTGTTTTCGGAAATCGGCGCTCTTACCATGGTATTATTTGCTTGTTTTCAAATGTTTTGTAGTGGCGTCCTATTGTAAATTAAATTTTTTATTTTGACGTTCTTATTTACTGTTGCTGTGAAGTGTTGTTGTAAAAATCGATCGTTTTGAAGAAAAATCATTAAGTGGTATTTCATAAAATTTTTGAGGGTATGTACATTTTTTGATCTAAGATTATAGTTCAATTAACCTGTCAAACGAGATACAATTTTAATGTAAATATATATTTATTTTTCTAATGCATATGAGCATGTTATTATTATATTTATTATAGGTGTACATACTAAAATTTAGGTCAGTCATGATCTGAACTATGATATGAACACTCGCGATTCATCACATAGTTATTTATTATCGGCTACCGTCGACGTATCTCGTATTTTGCTTTTTGCTTGTGGACAAATCAAGGCGTTTTTGCCATCTTGCTGCAGGATGTTGTAGAAAAATAAATCAAAACTTTTTTTACTGGGAAGTTTCAGGGAAACGTTTTTTTTTAAGCAAAATTTATGAACTTTCGAATAGGAAATTTTTGGTAACGTACACGGTACATCGCTAACATATTTGTTATTCCATGACCATTGCTTCAGGGCGTGTTAATAAAGTAAATCGGAGTACAAAATGTTGTGTAAACATGTGTCCGTAACTCAATCTTACGAAGTTATCAGTTTACAGCAAAAGAGCGACCGTAGCTCAATGGTAAGAGGGCGGGCTACCAATGCAGCGGATCCGGGTTCGATCCCCGGCCCGGTCGTTCTCCCTCGCAAGGCAACGGGAAACCAGCGAGTAGATTTGCATGCACTTCCTGTGGTTCGGAGCCCACGTTAAACTGTAGGTCCCCTATGTCTGTCTGTGGAAATTATCTATCGCCGCGCACCAAACACAGACATAGGAGAGAGGTAGCCAACGCCCGGAATAGGGTATAGCACTACAAGAAGAAGAAGAAGAAGCAAAAGAGTAAAGAAACTAATATTAATGTCAGACAAATGTATTAGATTCAGGCTACCATTTCGTTACTATGGTAAAGAAGATGTTAAAAAACCTTGGCGTTTTGAAAATTTCGGTAATTAATCCATTTTTCCATACCTCGGTATAGGAAGGTATTGATTTCATGAAATTTTAAAAAATCCAGTATTTAAACTGATATACATATTTTGAACCCTAAGAACAAAAAAGTGGCTTTAAATCAAAATTAAATCTTAAAAAAATCCGAAACCGGAAGCGGAAGTAACACATGTTGTTTTGGAAACAGTTTTTTCCGGAAAAGCAGTTTTTGAACCTCAAAACAATATCTGATGGGCAAAGGGTAAAGCGAATGCTACGATTTTTTGACATTTTTTTTATTTAACGCCTTGTTACTAAAAACAAAACTGTCGGGAAACCAAGAATGGACCTTCCTCTTATTTACTTAAATTTTCAAGTATTTTTAAAATGTTTCAAAATCGTGAAACTTTTCAGAATTTTAAAAATGTTTCACAATTAAGAAAATTGTGTACAATATTTGAAAAATTTTCAAATTGCATATTTTAGATCGGTGTTTATACAATTTATAATTTTTGGAAATATGTTGATAATTAAAAAAATTTAAAAAATAAAAACTAAAATTTTTGAAAATTTTATAACTTTAAAATGTTGAAAATTCTGGAAATTTTTGGAAAAAAGTTTCAAAATTTTGGCAGTTTATTTGAAAATTTTTGAAAACAATTTTTTTAAATTATGAAAAACTGTTAGAAATGTTAAAACTTTTTTAAAAATTAAAAAAATTAACACACATTGATAATTTTGAAAATATAGCTCAAAAACAGGCCAAACGACTTGTAATTTGGTAGGCTATAAAGCTAGGGATTAGAATAGAATTAGAATAGATTAGAATATGGTTTGTTTCCCAGCTCGCTAATTTCTCTATGACGCCTTCTATGAATTTTTGAAAGTTTCGGTTGTAACACCTATTTACTCAAAAATGAGTTATTAGATCGAAATGACATTTGATATTAAAATGCTCTATGGAAACCCAATCTTACAAGTATACTACGAGAATTTTTGGAATTACTAAAAGTGTAAAGTAAAAATTTTATCAAAATTTCGAAATTAAAAAAAAATACTGCTCAAAAACTGGCCACACGATTTATGTTAAATTCTGTAGCTTCGCAGAGCTAGGGGTTATAATTTAATTGGAGTCCTAAGCCCGCTAATTGGACGAATACGATTTACAACATAATTTTTAAGTGCAGCAATATTATGGAGGGGGGGGGAGTTAATTTTCCTTTCCCACCCAAATTTTGGCAGACGATTCTGATCATCCGCTTTTGGTTTTCTTCAATCTTAAGAAATTTTTTGCAAAAAGACATAATAGTTTTTTCTCACAAGAAACTTAAAAAAACTTTAGCGCACTACGAGTTTCATTTACATTTCTCTTAAGCCTTACCTATAAGCGATAATCCGTTTACGGCTTAGATCGAAGCATGTAGTCTAACGGCGCATGAGTAAATAACCTAGCCACTTCGGCCTTTGGTTCAGCACTTTCTCTGCTTACAGCCAGCAGTTGAAACGAAAGAAAGATTCTCAAAAAGGTTATGCTATATATTTTTATGTGAGAGCTTCTTGTAGTATTTACAGCAGTGCTAACTGTTATTAATACCAACTATCATAACCGTTGTTGGTTTGAACGAAATGGCACAATGCGTTGGCCACCCAGCTCACCCGACCTCGCCCCTCATCTCGACTATTTGCTGTGGGTATGCAGGCGTTATTTGCTAGAAAATAATCAGGCAAGAGGAGTGAGTTTGTGAATTATGTACGCTGCATCACAAACAAGAGAAACCGCCAGATCCACTGCAAAAAAAAGGTTTGCACTATGTGTAGTTTCATTTCCCCTTAGATTGTATAATTGTAACACCCATAATTTTATCAGGGTTAAGTTTCGGATTCATATTTATAATAGAACGTAATTAGCACACCCTTAAGCTATGGACCTCCCGTCATATAAACCCTGTACATTTTATACAGAAATTAATAATGTGAACATTTTATCAATTCAACATTACAGACCTGTAGCAAGGAATGAGAAATAAGAGGGGGTGGGCTATAGTTTTATTAGTTAGGTTTGTATAGTTTCTAGAAAAGTATGGCAGACGCTGACGCATGCTAATTATTATTATCACGGTACAACCATGTGCACCACCAAGCGATATGGGTTATACGGCTACCCTTTGTTGCGATAAGCTAAAGCGAGCGTTACTTATTACTTATATTTATTAAGAACTGACCCTTAAAAATATTTACTTTTCCTGGTTCTATAATAATTACATTTTTTTATCAATTTATTATTAAATAAATATTTGTTAAGATTAGTTAGAAATGATGAAGTATTTTTCCAGGTGGAGCTTAATGATGTCCTAGGTGGGGCTGAGCCCCACCTGGCCATCCCCTGGCTACGGGCCTGTAATATTACAACATCTAACACACTTGTATTTCAACCACTCAAAGAATAATCTTTACAAGATATAAAATAATTTATAATATTTTTAATTCTACATTTTCTTTTTTTCATGCTACACATAATATTTTTGATAAAGAAGAAAACAATATAAATTTGGAGGAGGGGGCACATAGCTAGGAGTTTCCTATCAACATTGTAGCCTCAAAGGGTACTACAAGATCACATGGTTAAATAAAATTAACTTATATTGACATAAACTATTCACACCTACTTAAAGTAAGTTTATCTTTAGTGACGGCGTCTAGCGAGGGGTTTTGTAGCTGCGACGCGTACGAGATGCACCTGCTACGGTCATTCTTTGGCAATGCTCCTGTTCGGTTTTTTATGCTCATTTCGTAGGGCTTAAAGAGACATTGTCGGAGCCGGCTTCCTCGCATTTCCACGTTTGTCGCTCGATTTTCAAATGGACTTTGCCGTAAGGTGCTCCGATAATAAAATTATGCTTCAGGATGCCCCGTGTCGGATTCGACCATCTTCAGGATTTGTCGAACTTTTTCTAGTTTCGAATCTTCGTTTGCGCCGCACGAGAATAAAATTGCATCGGCAAGAGAGTGGGCGGGAGTGGGGGTAAAATGGCTTTTGTTCGATAACGAAATTAAAAGTAGGGGAACGGCAGTCCTCGCTTCAGGTTTACAATAGTATGTGATTTTAGATCTTTCGATGAAAAATAAAGACGTTTGAAGGCGCCATAGTTTTGTCTTCTTTTCTTACTAGCTCGGTCCCTAATTTGGTTAAGAAAACGCAACCTGCGCCATTCCAAGCGCAAAAGGACCGGACGTAACGCCTTATGCGTTACGTCCAAGTCATAAACGATCTAGAGCACCTCCGGCCAAAAACAATATTTTGTTTAAGTCGGAACATTACATTTACACTCGGAACGACTTCAAATTATAAGAGGATTTAGACCCCTTCGCCTACTATAACATATCGAAAGCAGAAGTCGATTGGTCGACTGGATTGAATGAAGCTGGGGACGATTTTTTTTGTTGGAAAGGCAATAAAGGGTCTAACGACCTATTAAAATTTAAATCGGCATGGAAAATATTTTAGCGCCGCATATCATCGTTAAAAAAAGGGGTTCAAAATTACCATATTTAGGGCACAACTATAAGGGGCGTTAAATCATCTGTAAAAAAAAAAATCGATTTTTTTTTAATATGGAAATATAATCCTTGGGGTTTCCCAGACCAGAAACCAGATAAAAATTGGGACGGGGAAAAAATCCCCCCCCCCCCCCCCCTAAATATTGCTGCACATTGAATTAAAGTTTTTAACCATATTCTGCTAATAAGCTTACTATGATTCACTGAGCTTGAACAGAAATGTTTATCGTTCTCCGTTTCTACAGTAAAACGGCATGTATCCTCAATTTTCAAAAATTCAAATAGGGCGTCACAAAGAAATTTGCAGTTCTTTGTAACTAATCAATTTTATTTTTCATGTTCCATCAATTGATTAAATCTTTTTTTTTCTATAATTGGTCAATACGTTTTACACCATTTTCTATAAAAGCATGTAGTGCGACTTGGTATTTTGTTGGAAGATTCATAGGATAAAAGATCGTGTGACAACAAGCTATAAAGGAAAGATATTCGTGACTATAGTTCTAAGAATCGCTTTCTAAAAATGTTTGTTGTTATATACTTAAAAGTTCTGGTTATATCTCGGTCATAAGGGAACCACAATATTTTTCGTTTAAAAGTGAGGGGAGGAAAAAATCACCCTTATTGAAATTGGGGAAAAGTGATTGGTAGTACTATTATTATGAGACAAAAAAAATCAAAGATTTGATGCAGTATTCAGCAAAATTTAAAAGTTTGCATGTTTCATAACCAGAACTGTACATTTCTATAAAGTTTTTGAAATTCATCCTTAAAGCACTATACAATTCCTAAAAGTTCCACACATAAATAAAACAACAGCCAAAAGTGTCAACCACACATTTGACTTTCCACCTCATTAAATTTAAAGTCCAAACTTTCATTTTCAGAAGTGCTTTCCCGACACTTTTCGCTTTCTTCTTATAAATTCTTGTCTGGAAACAGTGGTGGTACACGAGCAAAGAATGCGTACATTTCCATCAGGTTTTTGTGTCCGACAAGCAAGGACAGCACTGAAATTTCCGTTAACAGACAGAAAAATAAACCAGCATGCGTCCGTTCACCAACAATTGGCTCAATTTAGAAAAAAAAAACAATTACGCTAACTGAATTCTTATTGTATCCATCCTTGGTTGACCGTGGTGGCTTGAAAGTCAGTGCCCTCGCGACTAATAAAATGCAGTTAACGTGTCGAGTTTTGCCGCTAAGATGGCTGTGTGTGGGCAAATATTAATTGATGTTTACCGTCCATCGGTGGTAACTGGTTCTCCCACTCGCACACGTTTATTCCTCTTACTTCCATGTACGTGAATTCGGTTTGCGCAGTGAAATGAGAACTACCCGACTCTAATTAAGATTAATGAACTTCCTAAAATTCGGAGAAGTGGAATGCGAATTTGCGCGATTCCCGTCTAATAGCGGAGCAAGTGACAAATACTTTTCATCTTCAAGATTTACAACTTTCCAAACCCGGAGAGACAAAGAGCTTTTATGCGACCTTTCAGGAAAACTCAAATCGCTCCTCGTAAAGCTCTAACTGTTGCACGCATTACCCCTCCAGTACCATCTGAAAGGATTACATGTTGCTACTTTATCTTAAGTACTTTGATGTTTCTTTTCAATCGCTCAAGGCTGCCTTCTACCTAAATGCTATTTCTAACCGAAGCATGCAATAAGACCTTGCTGAAAATAAATCAAACCGAAAGATGGTTAACTTTTTCAGCTACTTTTTGACAGTTTTAAATTGACACCACAGGTGGCGAGTTAAAATTAAGAAATTAATTAAGTTATACAAAAACAGAAAATTCTTAGTCATCCACAACTTATAAAATTTACTAATCATTCGATTTTTACCTACCTCGCCGGTATATACCCCAAATAGGTCTAGAAATTAAGAGTTTTAGACTTGAAGGATACCGAAAAACCTGTTTTCATCTCGCCGTCTGTATGTAAACAATTTACTGCGGAGATACGAGGTTGGTCCGCCAAAAATAAAAACAGAAAGAAGCGCAGAAGCACTGACTAGTGGGGATTGTAGCACTTGAGGACAAAAGACATGTTACGGTTCATATAACCTTGTTTATTTTAGTAACAAAACTGACCCTTACCCTACCTATAAGAAACCAATTCCTTTCTCAAATAGGAAGCTTAGCTCTTCCACTTACTTAAAATCTTTATATCCTAACTTTTTGGGAAGTATCAAATCTAAAGGTACCTTTCCTTTCCCAGAATTGCTAAGATGCTTATGGTTAAATAATTAATATGACACGATCATCGTTTCGTAAGCTCTAATTTAAAATTTGATTTACCCTTTCGTAGAACTACTTAATAAGAAATTATCCGCTCCTTCTGTTCCCAAGCCTGTCAATACCAAAATTAGCCCCTTACACTTTCACCCTAAATAATGTTAACGAGTCAAATTAATTTTTCCAATTCACAATCCTCAACTATGCAAAGTCGGATGTGTTATTTCACTCCATAATTTTGCTTCGTTAGTTTGTAGCAGCCCGAAATACATTTGAATGTACATATAATATTTAATATGTTAATCTTTCGTAGGTTATGAATAGAATAAAATATCAAAATGTTTATTTATGTATAACTTTATGGGTTGGTGAGGTTACGCACGAGTACGAATCATGAAGTCGTACGCGTAAATTGTCCCACCCAAGAGCTACCACTCCAACCAGCCCAAAAGCTTCTAGAAATGAAAAATGGTATAAAAAGAGTGAAGAGAATAAGGATTTGGAAGGAACGGTGAACCTACTACAGTTCCAACCAGTGCCGTCCATGGGGATTTGTTCATTCAGATATTCTGAAACTTTTCTGAAGCATTTCCTCCATAACCTAAAGCTACAGATATCTGTAGATTAACGGCGTGGATGACGCTTTCATTCGCTGTAATCTAAACATTCTCTTCATAGCTTAAACCTGAAAATACCTGAAAAATTAACAGCTTGGACAACGCTTTCATCCGCTGTAATCTACGCATTTTCTCCATAACTTAAAGCTAAAATCACTTTCAGATTACCTGCTTGGATGACGCTTTCATTCGCAGTAATCCAAACGTTTCCTCCATATTTAAACCTAAAAATATCTGCAGATTAACGGCTTGGATGACGCTTTCATTCGCTGTAATCTAAACATATCCCCCATAGCCTAAACCTAAAAACACCTGTAGATTAACGGCTCAGATGACGCTTTCATTTGCTGTAATGATAAATTCGCTCCATAATCTGAGCCTAAAAGCACCTGTAGATTCACTGAATGACGCTTTTCTTCTTCTTGTGTGCCGAACCCTACAGAGAGTTGGCAAAAAAATCCTGCCAACCAAGATCGCTCCATATTTGAAGCCACTAAACCAAAATCGTTTAAATTTTCTCTTCTGAATCCTTCCATCAAGTCCAATCAGAACATCCAAGCAAGATATACACTAGTGGGATCTAGGACGCAACGACCATCTGGTATTTCGTGTGCCCAAACCGGCCATATTGGTCTAGTGGGCACAACGGCCACCTGGAATACAATGGACATCTTGGACACAATGACCAACAATGTCTAGTGAACACAACGGCAACCAACATGGTGTAAACTAGTGATGGGATATTTCAAATAAAAATAATCGAACCTCTTGATTACAAATATTGGTCCCAGGAAAGACGATGAGAACGAGGTTCGCAAATTCGATTGCAGTAAAACCGCTGAGCTTTGTTATATCGCTCAGTTGCACGCGTATTTTAAATACGAATAATTATTACAAATGAATGTATCGATTATTTAAAAAAATAATTCGATTATGCCTATCACTAGTGTTAACCATAATCCTGGACACTGTTGTGTCAAGGTGGCGGTTGTGTCAAGCTGAAGGTGTGGCCGTTGTGTTTAAGGAGGCCGATATGGGCATACCAAACACCAGGTGGCCGTTGTTGTATTGTAGACCCCACTAGTACCTCTTCAACTTTGGTCTGCTAGTAATTTATCGGTTTGGCTCCTCCACCAATTTGTGCTTTAATCAGCTAAGTTTAGAAGGAAGATTCCCAAACTTCCTGTATATGTGATGGTAATTTGGTATGTTTACTACACAACTTCTGGAATTTCAAAAAATTGAATTCTTTCAGATATGCGCAAATTTACTCTTTCTGTAAGGAATTGTTTGAGTCCAACACATCTGCATCGCTGTAAACTGAACTAATTAAGTAGTACTACGTACGAAATACTCAAGACTTCAGTAAATTCTAAACTTAACCGAATTTTGTGCCCAGTCGATCATACGAATAAAAAAAAATTATATCAAGTGTTTGTTTTCAGGGTCGACTACTTCGAAATCCAAGATGTTACAAAGCTTTACCGCTATATCTATCTATAAATTTATTTGACTTCTATGCAACAAATCGCATCTCCACTTCATTGGAGCGGTACGAGTAGTAACCACAAACAAAACTCATGTATTTTTATATTTATCTCGCAAATAAATAAAACCCAATAATAAATTTAACATTTCAATGAAAAGCAGTAAAAGCTCTGCGGTATTGTTCTCAATTTGCTAAATAATTGCAGAATAATCTTTTGACAAAGTGCGAAAAATGTATTACACGCGCTCATAAATTCACCTCTACTCTAAATTCTGTATTCCCACCAACAACATCGTCTGGAAACTTTTCAAAGGAAACGAGCAAACGTTCTGTTTTTCCTCGAGCAGACAGAAGCTCCTTTGCGAACTGGGAAAGTTAACTTCAGCGTGGCCATAAAAGCACAAGCTTATCGATTAAGTGGCTATGCAAGTAGGAGCGCGATTTATAAGGACAGTCGCTGAACCGCAATCCGCAGCACACAGTAAATTGCCTTGCTTAGAACGAACACATCTGGGATTGCGTCCCAGTGCACACATTCTCGCTAATTAATGTCTTCATCAGCTGAAACTACAATCGCAACCTTTGTTTTCACGCGATGCTCGAAAAACAATATATCCGCGAAAAGGCCAGGCAAAAAAAAACACACAAAGCTCCGAGCTAAAAACCAAAAGTTTCTAAAGCAAATACACATTTCTATACTCGGTTTGAAAAAAATTGACTTCGTATACAGCAAAACATAATGATAGAGACTCAGTATGTCAGCCTCATTTGGTCGCTAATCCGTTCTAAAACTTCTAAGAAGAAATGTACATACTCATTGTATTTTAATTTGGCAACCACAATTATAACCACTTGTATTTACAATTAGTGACTCTATAAGGGAAATCAATTAAGAAGTTGTACGGTATTTACACAACTTACTCAAATATAGCTACCGGTGATTGTAATTAGCGAACTATAATTGTAATGAGCAACCTGTGATTGTAGTTAGCAACCGGTAATTGTAAAACGACTCGTGACTGCAGTAGGCGACGTGTGAACGTAATTATAGACCTGTGATTGTAATTAACGGCCTGTAATTGTGATTAGCGAGCTGTGAATGTAATTAGCAGCCTGTAATTGTAATTAACGACCTGTGACTGTAATAAGCGACCTGTGATTGTACTTAACGACCTGCAGTGGGTAATTAGCGATATGTGATTATAAGTAGCCAGTAATCGAAGATTGTAGTAAGCGACCTGTGATTGTAGCAAGCGACCTGTGATTGTAGCAAGCGACGTATGATTGTAATTATCGACCTGATTGTACTTAACGGCCTATAATTGCGATTAGCGAGCTGTGATTGTAATTAGCGAACTATAATTGTAATGAGCAACCTGTGATTGTAGTTATCAACCGGTAATTGTAAAACGACCCGTGACTGCAGTAGGCGACATGTGAACGTAATTAGCGGCCTGTGATGGTACTTAGCGACCTGCAATTGAAATTAGCAACATGTGATTTTAATTGGCTACCTGTGATTGTAGTAAGCGACGTATGATTGTAATTATCGACCTGTGATTGTAATTAACGGCCTGTAATTGTGATTAGCGAGCTGTGAATGTAATTAGCAGCCTGTAATTGTAATTAACGACCTGTGACTGTAATAAGCGACCTGTTATTGTACTTAACGACCTGCAGTGTGTAATTAGCGATATGTGATTATAAGTAGCCAGTAATCGAAGATTGTAGTAAGCGACCTGTGATTGTAGCAAGCGACGTATGATTGTAATTATCGACCTGAATGTAATTAACGGCCTGTAATTGCGATTAGCGAGCGGTGAATGTAATTAGCAGCCTGTAATTGTAATTAACGACCTGTGACTGTAATAAGCGACCTCTGATTGTACTTAATGACCTGCAGTGGGTAATTAGCGATATGTGATTATAAGTAGCCAGTAATCGAAGATTGTAGTAAGCGACCTGTGATTGTAGTAAGCGACGTATGATTGCAACTAACAGCCTATGATTGTAACTGGCGACCTGTAATTGTAATTAGCAGCCTGTAATTGTAATTAGCGACCTGTGAATGTAATTAGCAGTCTGTAATTGTAATTAGCAACATGTGAATATAATTAGAAGCCTGTTATTGTAATTAGCGAACTAAAATTGTTATTTGCAAATTGCAATTATCGACCTGTGATTGTAGTTAGTGACGTGTGATTCTAATTAGCGACCTGTGTTTGTTATTAGCGACATATGATTATAATTAATAGTCTGTAATATAAAATTGGAATTAGTAAAATGTAATTAACGATCACCGATATGAGATTGTAATTAGCGACCTATAATTGTAATAAACGAACTGTAATTGTAATTAACGACCTGTGATTGTAGTAAGCGACGTGTAATTGTAATTAACGATCTACAATTGTAATTAGTAATTAGCAACCTGTGATGAAATTTGTAATTAACAATTTGTAATTGTAGTTAGCGACGTGTGACTCTAATTAATGACCTATAATTGTAACTAACAACCTATAACTGCATTAAGCGACATATATTATAACGACCTGTACTGTTTTTTTTAATTAGCAACCTGAAACTGTATTAAGCATCCTGTAACTGTAATTAGTCACCTGTGGTTGTAATTAGCAGCCTGTAATTGTAACTAGCTACCTGTAATTGTAATTAAAATAATTGACCTGTGACTGTAATTAGCAGCCTGTAATTGTAATGAACAATTTTTAATAAAATTGTTGTTAACGACCTGGTTGTAGTTAGGGACGGGTGATTGCAATTAGCGACCTGTGATTGTAAATAAAGACCCGTAATTGTAATTAGCGACTTATTGTAATAAGCAACATGTTCTTGTCATTGTAATTAGCGATTTCTGGTTGGAATTCGCGACACAACAAAACGCTAGTTGCTGTTAGTGAAGGCGCTAAGTTAAAAGCTCTAAGAACAAATGTAAAGCATGTCCTTTAATTTGCAGATAACATTAAAAAAGCTACAACAATTATAGCGACTTGTTGCTGTAATTAGTAACTCACGACTAATTACGCCATTCTCACTAGTTCTCTATTACAGAAATCGCCGTAGTTTATTATGTCTTAGAACAAATATAGTTATTATTTAAATTTGGAAATATCAGCGCCACGTAGAGCGACAATGATTAACATTCGCAATTTTTTAGGAAAAATTATGAAAACTGCAAAAAATGTTGGTGATGTTTTCGCAGTCACGCTACTGCGAATATTCTAATATTAGCGATTCAATAACTGAGGTGCTATTTTCGTAACAGCCAATTTTGTAGTTAAAAGCTATTTTTGAGCTTTTATGACTATGTAGTTATTGCGAACAAAATAAGATAACTACTGTTACGAAATTCCTATTTTAAGATAGCCACTTATATAGTGTTAACTTACTTCTTGTCATCATAAATTAGCGACCGCATATACAGCGAACTAATTCCGGTAAACTCCAGTAATGATAGTAGAAAAACTACAAACTGCCAATGTCTTTAGTGTACTTCTGTTACCGAGCGAGTTGAGAAAATAGCGACCTATAACGAAAAATTTCCAAGTTCGCTATCCTTTTTACTTTTTGTTCAATTTTCTTTTCGCTAATCATAAAAAAGGTATTTTTTAACTGTACTAAATATTAAATTCGTTTTGTTTAGAAACCCCGTTCATAATTTAAGAGTTGCTGTTTTCTCGCACTTGCATTTCGCATTCTTTCACAATAACTTAAAAACGCACAATTTTCCGCTATTTACTATGCGCGAGCCAGGAATATTTATTACGTAGTACTGCGGGATTGTTAAGATCTATTACTACCACACTTGTTGTTTTATTACTAGTCATTTAAGATAGTTAAGGTTATATTTTGCATGAGTGCTTATAAATTTTTATGGGATGGCACATGTTTGTTTGTCTCCTCGCGTGTGCATAACATGATTTACATATCTGCATACCCGCGAAGGTGTGGGTGAACCATTGTGACTGAAATGTTTATTATACTGCATGACTTTCATCAAAATGTTGGTGTTGCTAAAAAATTGGGAGGTTAAAATTTTCATTTATTACAAATTAAAATTATGTTTTTTTTAAAACCAATTAAGAAAACAGAACACCATGAAAAATGAGTATGTTTGAAAATTACTTCCCTCTTTTATCATTTGTTACAGGATGTGATACATAATCCTGATCGTCTCATTTCAGTCAGTGTCAGTTTTCCTTCAAGTCTACATTACAACTCATTTAAAACAAACAGAAATAAATACCCCATAAGATGCTCTTACCAAAGCAATACGCTCCCATTTGTCTTTTTCCATAACTATACGTAATTGATATGTATGTTCTACTACACATACGATTAATTTTGATACCGACGTTGACAAGCGTACTAGCGTAGACAGATGACCCAGATATATCGATTCACAAAGCTGCTACATCTCCCGTATACACAGCAGGAATACAAACATTATCAGGATTATACTTTAAATACCCTAACTACATTTTTCGCTAAATTGGTTGATTTCATATAATTTGGAAAATATCGATACTGTGTAATTTACAGAAGCATACTCGTTTCTTGGAAATGATCTGATTCAGTTTTACATAATGTACAAGAATTGTAATAATTTTTTTATTACACGCTTAAGTTGGGCCACATTCTTATAAATAACTTAAATAAGTTCGCGCATAAGTAATTTAACCTTGAATAAACGCTGCAAATGTCTGTGTTTGCGGAGAAGAACTAGTCGGCCCTAAACTGTGCAGTTGATAGACGTGTATTGCTACAGGAACGAAACAAAGCCGTTTCTTTTAAATGTAAAATGATTGTGCATAAGTGCAGCGTCGTTATGCACCCTGCAAGATTCTACAAGTATAGAATTGACTAATTACAGCGAAGTTGCAAGCGCTGTCTAATAAATAATAAGAGCATTGAATTGGCTACAAAGAAAAGTCAAGGACGAACCACGTTTCTAGTTGTTAAATAAACCAGGCAAGACTGCGTTTCAACCTCGGCAACGTAGTAAAATACCTTTGTAAGCGATAGTAGAATTAGAAGAATCTAGCGCCATTGAAGCTCATATAACACCGCTTAGTAGCAGTTGGGTAAACAACAAGGGGACTCCCCCCCCCCCCTGGAGAAACAATCGAGGCTGCCAGAATAGAGGGCAAATAAAGGTCGCTGCACCATTAAAACAGATGAGTCGACAGTGCCTGTTTCAACTGTAAAAAATTCCAGTGCGTCATCAAGTTGCGCCATGCTATACATTTTATGTATTAATTTGTATTTATGCATGATTATTGTTCCTATTTTATCTAACTAATCAGGAACCTAGGATTGCTGTTATATTTTGCCATTTTCTTGTATTTTGTGTGTTTTCAATATACATTTTGTAATGGTACTACTCTGGCATTTTGTTTGAAAGTAATACCTCATTCAATATATGGGTATATTCCTATTTGCAAGAAATTACATTTGTAACCGGATTGGCAGGCCATGGACCTCTTAAAGAACCTGAATCATCCTGAGAAATGAGCCTTATAAGTGTTGAACTAAGCTAGACCGAGGTAGGTTTCCATTTAAATGAAAAATTAAAAAACTCTGGTTACAATGGTGACCCAATAAAGTTTGTTTTGTTCCCTCTTGTCGTGAATCGAGTCCCAGCGTCGAAACATTATAGTCGATAAGCTTCAGCCTCCGTCCTAATGATCTACTGCAACGATGATAGGCCAAGTAGGCTTCCTGTGCAGCCACGGGTGAAATTTTCATAGCCTACTGATACTTAGACTTAGATAGGCCACCCTCTGCTAATTTAAGTTGAACTACACCGTAGGTAGTTTCTTAAGGCATTAGACTAAACCAGCTTATGTTACTATGGGATCGAATGATAAGGGTATACATCTAGTGTACAACCCTAGGCTAAAGTCCGGAAGATCTTCCAAGTATACGCCTATAGATCCAAAAAGACAGGCAGGGTTTGTCTTATCTATGTGCGAATTTCAGCTGAGTTTCTTGCCCAGGACAACTCCTAGATAACTGACCCAACTGTAAAAACGAATTGTTGTCCTACATATGTTAGGTTTTTTGCAGTCCCTTAGTATTATCGTTTTTGTAAACTGCAAAGGGAACCAAGATTGTCTTATCAGGATTACTCGACAGTCCCTCCTGGTCACATCAATCCTGTACAGTGTTCAAGGAAACCTGCATAACATGTGCTACGGTGTATGGTGAATTATTCCTAATTAAAAACACCAAACCCATCCGCATGCCCCAATGTACCGAATGATCATTAAAAACTCTTGCCATGAAACACCAAATCAGTGTCTTTCTTTAGTTCACAAACCTACAATTAATTAATTTGTCATTTTTACAATTATGATTTATGGTATAAGACAGTTCATATTCCATAGCAAATGTTGACCAACAATTTTAATAATCGCGCGGTATAATATATACATGGTAATTGAACCACAACAAGGGAAATAAAACGCCCCCTGCGTGCAGCCCCTGGTGACAAGACATTCCAGCATCTCTTCGCCTAGCATTATTACAATTCTATTTCTTAGCAGCGCTTCAACCCATTTACAGGGCGAGTCCACTATAGTATTGTCAAAATAACCCTCAAGGTCCAGGAAAGCTCCCAAACCTAATTCTTCGTGCTCCGTCACGAAGATCGTGCAGTCCCATCTCGCTTTAGACTTCGGCTTCAAAGGCAAATTGATTCTGGTGTAACGGAAATTTCTTTACCACCCCTCTCTAATGTGCCCGCCAAGAATAAACAAGAATAAATTGATAGGTATGAATACCGCAGCCTGGTCGTACGCTTTACGCCGTGGTTATCAACCTATCGCCACGTTATGGAGACACCCTAAATTTAGGTATTACCGGTACTTAAACTAAGAGATTGAAACTAGAGACAACCTTCTACAACTCCAACCTGAAGGGAAATGCACCAAGGTTATCTTTTGCTAAAGGTAAGCTTTCAGTGTTCCTTTGGAAAAGGTTACATGGTCCCCTAGGGAACTTACCCAAATTATGCACAAAAAACGGCCAATGCCAACTAGGTAAATAAATAAACGTCATTACTCGAACCAAAACAATTGGGACAACTGAGTCGTTCAACAAGGCTGCGCATCAAATATTTTGAGATAATTCATAACTCAGTTCAAATTATGTGACCACAAAAAACACCTTTGACACGTATAACAAACAATAGAAGTTTAGGCGATATTTCCTCTTAAAGCTTTTACCAATAAAAGTGTTTTTGACAAATACCTTTACAGACAATGAAACAATAGCTGTGGCATTATTTCAAACTAAGTTTTGAGATTACGGTGACATATTTCCTGAACGTTACGGGATTATGTCAATCCAAATCACTGAATTGTAAGTTTAAGTTTCCGATAAGTTCTACTTCACACATCGTATCGATTTTCAAGTTATTTTAGTTTATATTGTAAACCGATGATGAGGATTTTCTACATCTACCAATCCAGACAGTCTATGAAAAGCTTCAATTTAAGATTATGAAGACAACTGAAATCTTCGTTAATATATCAAAAAAATCAGTCTGAATTTTGAGGCAGGAATAGCAGATTATCAACAAACTGTTCAAGTTGGAATCCCTCTACTAAATTGTACAGACAATGTCAAAGAGTTTTCATATAACTTAAAAAATAATAATGAAGAAAATTTTGACGATCTTTTCAAAGATTTTGTAGGTCCTCTTCATCGCTATAACATTTTACTGTAGGTTTTAAAAAAAAGAGAAAACTAACGTTTACATTAACAATTGTTTAAAAATTGAAGAAAATTGCTCGTACTTTTTCGCGATTTTCTTAATAAGTTTGAATTTTGTAGTGTTTTTACTTTCTCACATGTAAGTAGAGTGTAGAGGAAGTATGATGATGTACCAAGAATTTTTCCATTTCCGCTAGAAGCTTTCTCGCGGATTTTGTTCGATTGTCATCTAAATGCTGTCTTACATTGTCGTTGCAAATCGAAAGCCAATTTATGATTTTCATAATTGCCAAAAATTTTCAAAAGTTCGAAATTTTTAAAATTATTCTAAATTTTGAAAATTTATTTAAATATTAAGAAATTTTCAAAATTTCAAAAATCTCGCTTTTTCCAAAACTTTTAAATTTCAAAGTTTGAAAAGTTTAAAAAATTTGTAATTTTCATTACTGTTTTTCAAAATAAGAGAATTAAAAAAAAATCAAAATTTAAAAAACTTTCAAAAATATTCTTAATTGGCAAAATCTTTTCGAGTACCCTTTCACTACCCTCCGGAACATAGCAATAAGCCAAACTTGGAGTGAATGGGATCAAGCCATGGGCCCCATTGGCCCGCAGTGCTGATGTAGGTACATACAAAAATTTTTCGAAATGTTAAATATGAAAATGTTTCAAAAAATTTCAAAATTACAAAAATTTCCATAAAGTTATTAATTTTCGCAATTTTGAATATTTTCATAAATTCCAAAAATTTTCAATATATTAAAAATATTCAAACCTTTCCAAACTTTTCAGTTATTTCGAAACAGCACAAAATTTTAAAAAAGGGTATAGTAATCAAAATTTTCCACAAATTGATAAAAGAAAAGTGTTAAAAATGGTATAAAATTATTTGAAATATTTCGAGAATTTTAGAAGGTTTCTCAATTCCCATAAGATTGTCAAAAGTTTCGAAACATTTTTTAAACTCAAAAATTGCAATAGATGCGAGGAAGGTTACGTGGCGGTTGCCCAGCAGCTTTTATACAATGTGTATGTCGTAAACTTTAATTTCTAATACAACTGTATTAAACTTACCAAAAACAAAAACGAGAGAGGGAGGGAGTTTTGTACATTCCATACGTTTTATACGTCATGACGTATAAAACTTCAGCAACCCTGGTTGTAAAAGCAATTTCAGGAAATCAAAACCATTGTTTGGCAGGTGTAAAATAACAATTCTATTAATTGCAAGTGTGTGAATTAAGCTAAGACATTGATATGATTTTCCATGGCCAATTCCTGATTAAAATTTGGTTGATCTCTACTAGGTAAATTAGAAAAAGAAACATACAAAAACTTCTTCCTTTTAAAATCGTCCATCTATAAAATTGTACAATTCGTATGTTAATTTTATGAATTAAAATTAATTAAATTTGTTTGTCACTTCGAATAGTTTCTTATTTATAAGCATAATTGTTCCGCAAAACCACTTAGTATCGCCATTTGACCACACAACATTTTTCCAGCATGCTGAGTATACTCAATTAACCTAAACATGAATTAATTTTGCTGGTGATATAATTCAGTATCTTGTGGTTTTATTGCACTACTCGTGAGATAATCTAGAAGCGTCTCGTTATTATTTCAACCTGACTTGAGCTCTTTCATAATTTTAATCCTCAAGCTTTCGTCATCCAAAACCCTTTATTATTTTATTACTTTTGAGCTGGTTTTAGTCGAAACGGAAACGCCTAAATTGTTGAACAAAAACATTTTTTACCACCCGCGAGTTCTACACTTGACTCAGCGATATTAAAAATACATTTGATGCGGTTTTTGGTCCAAGAAAAAAGGAGCTCGGAACGCAACCAATTGCGCGTTTTCTTTTCGCGATAAATTTCTAGTGACATATCGATTGATTTAGAGATTCCATTTTCCCCACTCGAAGAGGCGGCTTTCCGTAAGATGCTTTAAGTAGAATGTATCAGTATCGTTTTTTATGTATATAAAGGATTTATTCGAGAGGTAAGGGATTATGGGCTTTTGTTGAAGGATTTAGTTAGGACGTTATTAAGGCAGTCACTCTTTACAGCCTTATGCTCTCACACTGGCATTAATTTTGATGACTCTTTTTTTTAAGTTTTTATCGTGCACATTTAAATTTACCTGCGGAGATACATACGAGGGCGGAGTGAGAAAGAGGTCTAGGAAAAATGAAACAAGGAATAGTTTTTTCGGCCAAAAAACTATTTATTTTTAAACGTACGTAGTCGTTTTTTAGGTCGATACATTTAGTCACACGTTTTTCCAATTTTTCGATCCCTTCCGAATAATAAGATTCTTCCAACCCTTCAAAATAGGCATTTGTGGCATCGATGATCTCTTCATTAGAGCCGAATCTCTTCCCGCCGAGCCATTTCTTTAAGTTCGAAAACAGGAAATAGTCGCAGGGGGCTAAGTCTGGAGAATATGGTGGATGTGGAAGCAACTCGAAGCGTAATTCATGGATTTTGGCCATGGCAACTACACACGTCTGCATCCGCGCATTGTCTTGATCGAAGACAACTTTCTTCTACGCCAAATGCGGCCGTTTTCAACACGTCGTTGAAACGGCCCAATACGTTGCAATAATAATCGCCGTTGATTGTTTTTCCCTTTTCAAGGTAATCGATGTAGATTATGCCGCGTGCATTCCAAAAAACTATGGCTATGACTTGTTGGCCGATAAAATCCCCTTAGCCTTCTTCGGCGCAGGTTCGTCAGTAGAAATCTACTGTTTAGACTGTTCCTTGGTTTCCGTTGTATAGTGATGGATCCATGTTTTGTCCACAGTTATAAAACGACGCAGAAACTCCTTTTTATTGCGCTTGATCGCGCCAAACCTGCCTCTGAAGTTGTCACGCGTGTGCGTTTTTGGTCGATTGTGATTTTCATAACCAAATGTTCGTGTAATATACAGGGTGTTAATGAATTGTAGGGGCAAACTTCTAGGGCTTGCAAAACACAACAAAGCAGACAACTTTTGTTAATAAATGTGTGGTCAAAAGTGTTTCCTTTCAGAGATAGAGCTTCTCAAAGATTCTTTAAGAAGCGCCTAAATGTAGGCAACTCAATTTACTACCTACTATTTGTTTCTATAACGACGGAAATTAATACAGGATAAATAAAGCGCTATTTGCCACTTTTCAAATTCAAATGAAATTTAAAATAAATTAATTAACAAAATGTTTCAAAACTAAGCAATAGAAAAAACCAAAATTACAAAGCAAAAATCAACTATTTGAAACATTTACAATAACTCATTCAAAACATAACAAAATTATAGTAAATGTTCAAAATCTAGATTGTTTTTTTTTTCAAAATTCCGTGTGACCTGTGTAAAATAATTGAAAATGCAATTTGGGTTGCCCATTTTCAGGTACTTCATAAAGAATCTTTAAAAGGCTCTATTTTCTAAAGGAAACACTTTTGACCACACATTTATTAACAAAAGTTGTTTGTTTTGTTGTGTTTTGCAAGCCCTAGAAGTTTGTCCCTGCAATTCATTAGCACCCTGTATTGTGCACACGTTCATCTGAGATGCGTACTATCTCAACTATCTCGCGCACTTTCACTCTGCGCTCTTGCAATACAATATCATGGATTTTATCAATCATTTCTGGTGTGGTGACCTCATTTGGGCGTCCTGAACGTTCGGCATCAGTTGTGCTTGTACGATCACAACGAAAATCAGTAAACCACTTGTGAATCATTTTAATCGATGGTGAAGAGTCTCCATAATATTTATCAAGCTTTGTTTTGGTTTGCGTAATGGTTTTTCCACGCAAGAAATAATGTTTAATTAACACACGAAATTCACTTTTTTTTCATGTTTGCAAAAATACGAGAGGTTGTCTGCTTTGAATGGCTGTCAAAACTGAACTAAATGACAGATCTGAAATTTAAATATGACTTAGTGACAGATGGTCTTGACAAAAGTCATCTGGGATTTGAGATTGTGGCACCCTCTGTTGCAATTTTACCGCCCTCGTAACACACGTTTACATGCCTGGCTCGTTGTATTCGCTAAATCCAACGTTTTATTCCGGTTTTATTGCAGGTAATGGAAGGTATTACTTCGTAGAAATAGTGAAATTAGCAGGGAATTGTTCGATACACGACAGGGTAGTATTTTCGTTTATTTACGGGCCATTAGAGTTTCACCACATTATTTCCCAATGTAGCTTAGGGTTTAAGCAAACAATAAAATTGGAATTAGCAAAGCGTAACCGAAGTACACAAGCAGAAGGCAATTACGTTTTAATTAAATTCATTAGCAGCCCTGCTTGCATTATTGATCTTTTAAATCTTCAAAGTTCAAACTATGGTGCACTTTACAAATGTGGTTTATTAATATTTACTACCTTGTGTTTTGTGTAATGTTAACATTAGTAATGGGTAACGTATTTACGTTAGCTTCAGTTATAAATACGAAATGTTCCCTTAGAGCAATTACAAAAGGTTTTTCATCAATTTGATTACTTGAAGTGAGTTTAAGTTCAATCCACGTAGAAACAAATATTTTACAAGAGAAGTGAAATTTCAGTGAAATATTTGAACAGTCGAGATTTGTTTGGTTTCTAGTTCAACAATTCAAGCTTCCTCAACATTCTTCCACTTGGTGGATTTTCTTTACTTTTAGAGCCTTTTGACTGTCTGATTTGATTTTTCACCCTAGTTGATCCGATTAAAATTATTCCACCATATATCGTCTTTTATTACAGCATTTCCTTACGTTTTAATCTCGTCTAATTTCTTACAATACATCAGGGTTGTAACTTTACACGTAGAAAAGTGTGTAGAATATCTAGAAAAACATGTAGAAAATGTATGTTAATTAAAACTGATATATCTACATTTCTCTACATATTATACATAGAATATGTAAAATATTTAAAAAATGTAAAATATGTACCGATAAATTTTAGAAAAACACCTGAATAAAATTATTGTATTTACTTTACTATGTAGATGAACGCATGTGTGCATAGTAGAGGGGAGGAGGCATGTGACTATCTAACGGTACGAACGCGCCGCCTTTTCTCTATTCAAAGGTACCGCACTACGAAATGTTCTTAATTGTCGGCATTTATCAAACGACAAATCAGTTGTCTCTATAAAAAAATATACAATAAAATTGCGCCGTTTAAATCGTTACGTCTAGGGCGAAAGTACCGCTCCCCCACCATAATTCGGGAACTGGTGGCAATTATTTTACGTTATTAGTTTTTTACTATTTTGAGGTATTTTAAATTTTAATTTATCTATATTGATTATTGTACTTAGGTGTAGGGAGGGAGGCACTTGTTAAGTTGTATACGTGTTCATTTACTTTTAAAACCGAGAAAGGTGGCTGTGCGGTAAGCGCACCCACCTTCCTTTCAGAAGGCCTTAGTTCCATTCCCTGGCCCGGCCAGCTTTTCTAGCTTACATTTTCCGTGGTTTTTCTCGCCCACGCGGTACATATGGGACAGTACTATCCACGGAAATCAGCCCATATCCAAATTCCTTGTTCTAACCCATCCTTTCTCGGCTGAAGAAGGCTAAGGACTCCGGTGAGTAGTCCGAAAGACCCCTATAGCGGCCCGGCCATACACGAAGAATGCATACAATAAAATTTCTTTTTTTTTACGTTTAAACTGTCTGATTTTGCATTGGTATTATTCTTTCTATATGTAGAATATGCAGAAAAAGACTTAATATTCTACATGCCCAACTCTGAAATACAAAAGAAAATTCGCCTGTTTTTCCCGATATTTAGAACAATCACGTGCTTCTTATGTCTTCAAATCAAGCCGTTCCAGCCCCAAAAGTTACTATACGATTAGAATATTCGAAATATGTTCGACGATGTAAGCAGAGCGTGATTCTTCGCAGTGCCCGCTTAGACTTGGAACATCTATGAAAAAATACAAGTGCGCTTAGAAGTCAAAATAATTCAATTAATTTAGCAAAAAATAGTTTAGGATTGTTCAACACTTGAAACCAGATAACAAAATACGTTAGCTAAAAATGGGTGAAGAATAATAGCTGCCCTAAATAATACTTGGACGAAAAAATACGAACCTTATGTTACTATTCCTGATGATCTACATAACTTGATCACGGATTGTGTGTCGACCCTCGAATATTAAATGAGAATATTAATATCCAAATTTTTAAAAGTCATAGAGGGGTTACAGAAAAATTACCACCGTGAGGTAATAATTCAATTATAGCTATGTTCTAGAAAGAGAGAATTTTTCAATTTATATTATTGAGAAATAATCAAAAATACTGGGTATATATGTTTATAGGCAGCCTAAATCAAACCCCCGATAATTTTGGTAGAATGGAAAAGGGCCCATGCATCACATTAAAAAAATTTAAGTTATTCCGCCCTTTATACATAATTAGGCGCTAATAGCTCGCGCCTACTGCTACTCTCCAGGCACGGCTCTTCCATTGATAACATCCTCGAGAGCATATAACCAGTAACATTCCACCATCTAAAAGTTGCCACTAATAAAACTCATGACATCGCCATGAATGGCAACTCGCACAGCGAGATTACCAAAACTGTGGATAGTCTATCAAGCAACAATGCAACTTCGTTGTATAAACGCATTTGCAGTTTGTTACCCCACAAGGTTAACTAACAACCAACAAAAGCAAGCCAGACATCTACAATTTACTATATAGAATACTATTTCCACATGTAAATAACTTATATATGAAGTTGCAAAACACAAATTACTGTCGCTGATTCTGACACACTCCCTCAAACAAGTTCACAGTCAATAACATTTTGATGTACCCTCCAATACTATGCAGTTCGCACTTTCGCTGCTGGGCAACATAAGCCATTGTTTTGGTTGCGCATCCATTGGCGAACCAAAAGAGCATGAAATAACAAGGTAATTACGTACTTAATGCTATTTGCTATAATAAATAATACATTAAAGATGCTGTTTACCGGAACAAAAAAAAGTATCGATAAATACGGACAATAATTAGAGTTGCAGTGTTATAGGGTTTAGATAAAAACCATTCAATGTATCTTGAAACCCTTTATGTATCTATTACATAAAAAGTATAAGTTAAAAAAATATAAGTTAAAAAAATTAAATAAAAAAAAACATGTTCAATCTATAGCATTATTTATAAGATGTTTTATAATTGCGCGCGTTTTTTACTGACATTTGTCTAATTGTTATTTAGTTCATTTGTTCAAAAATAGTCGTACCATTCGATTATCAAAATATCTCGAGGTTACGAAAAATCATTCGAATAATTTTAAAATTATACATTTTCAAGGAATCCTAATAAATAATGGCGGCAATAAAATGTGATAAAATTAAAAATTCTCTAAGAAATTAATATTTTGTTTTAAAGGAGACACCGGAAGTTTAACTTTCGTACGTAAATAAACAAAATAAGGTGGTTAAACAATTGAGAAAGCATAAATCCTGAAGGGACGGTAGCGATTGATACGCCTAGCAATCACTACATCGAACCATTCGAACAATTCGAAGCCGAATCTTTACCGTGTTTTTGCCGAGTGGCCCAAGGAAAGACGATGAAAACGAGAATTAATTTTCAGAGCATTATAGGAGCAAGCGGAGTATTTGCACTACTTTTTACTGCGTAGTTGTCTACATTCAAACGATTGTATTCGAATAAATCATTCGATTATTATATGCATTCGAAAAGCAATCAATCGATTATGAAAATCATACTATTATGCCCATTACGGTATTGAAAGTTTATTACATAATTTCATAGCTAAATGGGATAAGAGTTGCCACTAGGTTCTGTCGCATCGGAGATTTAATAAGGCTTGATCATTATTTCGACTCTACCGTTCTTTCAACGTTGAGCTTCACCACCTGATTTGCCAGAACCATTATTCTACAACTCTTAATGTTTTTCTTCGCGGTTAAAATTAAAGACAGTGTCATCAAATGCTACTTTAATGTATGTATATAGGAAATAGCAACGGCCCAAGCATAGAACCTTGCGAACTCCCAAACACTTTTTATTCTAATCCTTCTTGATTTCCGGAGACAATTTGCAATCTTCTTAGTAAATAATTTTATATTAATATAAGCAATGAATTGTTCAATACCTGTTTGTCCAATTATTAGTTTTACTTGTACATATCTCAAGGAATGTCTTATTTTCAGAATATTGTATGACATTTTTGTAAACGCGAATAAGTGTATTCATTTTCGCAGACCAGCTTGCATCGAGTCGCTGTTGGGATTGCGGAAGCACAGTGATTTGTGCTTATACATTCGCATCGCATCGCTTTGAACTAAGTTCGAACTTACACTAATCAAAACAATCAGCAGAAAGCGAATTATCTTCTTTGAATCAAATACTCCACTGGTCTAGCGGATATATGTAAATATGTCTTAAAAAGTCGAAGCAAATTACTGGCTTGTAGTAGCGGGGAGAGGGACTTTCCAGTGAAAGTTAACACTGGTGGAAAGGATCCGGATTTAATATATAGATTTGTTATGTTGTATGGTTTGCTTGAATTCTTCTATCATCTTCAACCAGCTTTACGTTCAATAATGGCGAATTTAAGAAAACAATTTGCCGATTCATAAAATAAAATGTTTTGAATTTCAAAAGCTTCTAGTATATCTAATTTACGTTTATCATCACGAAAGTGTAAACATTTTATAGTGTTAGTTATTTGATGTCATTAAATGAATGTGTTGTAGTAAGTGTTTAGCGTAATGTGGATTTATGTGGTTGTTTATATTTGTAACAATGTACGCGTTCCTTGTACCTAATATCAAAATGTGTAATTGTCTGGCCTACAAAAACCGAATTACAATAGGAGCAATTTAATTTGTAAATTTAAGTAAATTCTCTGGTTTTTCTTTAGCATTAGACAAAGTAATTAAAATGCTTTGTCGTTCTAAAAATTACTGTACATTTATTTATTTTGTCTATAATTTTATCATTTTTTCCCGATTTATCGCCAAAATATGGAATTGAAGCGTATCTATTTAATTGTATCGGAAATATCAGATGGCATTTCAGTAGCACAATATTTTGTAGTTGGTATTGTTTCAAGGTTTTAGCTTTTGTATACATGTAGCTACCGCGCTATTTTAATTTAATTTTACGTCTGCTAGTATTAACCGGAACCGTTCTAATGCGTCCCTAATGCACTTTTATGTCTGGGTAATAATTCTGCCAAGGTTAAGACTTGAGATTAATGTCTATATGGTTTACACAAAAGCTTCTTGATGTTATTTCATTTAATTCTTTATGATGATCATACTGCATTTTTAAATTGAAGAAAACTTGTGTAACAACCTTTTCTTAGGTAAAACTATTTTCTACCGATTTTCAAATTGCTTTTCAGGAAGCATTTATGTATTTTCCTGCGATTTATTATTATTCACCAAGCACTTAAAATAGATCTTGCTTCTCTCTACAACTTTTTTGACATTCCATATAAATTTACATAGTGTGGAGATTGGAAATTTATTAAACTTGTTTTCAGTTTTTCCAGAATAATATTTAACGTCACAGTTTTGAAACAAAATAACTTTCCGCGCAATTTCAAATATTTTGGTGAAAATTACAACAATACACTAAAATGGCATGGCAAAATTGTGATATCCATGACCTTTTATTTAATATTTTGATCTCTTTTTTATTATATCGTAACTATTGGGGAATACATTTATTGTCCCAAAAATAACTGGATTAAATTACGAAAACTAGTTGCATAGCAACTGGTGTTAGTTTCCCAAAAAAAATTCGGCTTCTAAATACAATAACAGTTAACTGGCGTAGTACGCCGCCGCCATCCAAGACGGTACAGTGGCAGCACTAGTGCGATCTGACAAGTCACTGTACTCACGCAAAACATACTTTTGTAATATAATAAGACAATTTCTAAAGAATAGGAAAGTACTGTCAAAGTGATTGTCTTATTTGTTTCTTACTTCCTATACTTTCCGTATAGGGAAGTATTGATTTCATTAAAATATTTGATTTCGAGCTATTTATACGGAAATACATGTTCTACATATCTAGGGACACAAAAGTTGTTTTTAAAATATGTGCATGTGGGTTTGTATGTGCGACTCATATCTCCCGAACGGATGGGCCAACTTCGATGAGTTGCAGGATGTGGGAAGGGGGGTAATGGTATATCAAAAATTCATCAACAAAAAGATAGACCCGTGGTCTTGTGTCATTTTTTTTTCAGAAACCAATTTCTTAAATATGAAAACGGAATCTAATAGAATGTTGAAAAAACTGCATACTTTTAACTTGAAATTGAATAATTCTGATTACTCTTGAATAAATTATTAATAGTTGACATATCGTCAAATCCTTAAATTTTTAGATAATTTTCATATGAAAAAAAAACAATTCAAAAATTTACAAAAATATTCAAAATGTTACATAATTTTTAAAAAGTATCAATATTTTTAAAAGTTTTCGCATTTTATGAACATTTTTTAAAACAAAATTATCAAAAAAGTTCTGACAACTTATGTAAATGTATAAAAGTATTAATATTTTCAAAATTGCAAAAATCATTTAATTTCTAGATTTTCATAAAACTGTCAAAGGCGAAATGAAAATTCAACTCTTTTAGATTTCTAAAAATTTTCAAATTATTTTAATAATTTAAAAAAAATGTGATAAATGTGAATAAACGTGTCTTAGTTTGAGATTTGAAATTTTGTACATTAATTTACGTTTTTTCTTTCATGGTGGTCAGAAGTATGCTCGACTGCAGAACCAAACGCACTTTAAAATTGCGAAATATGCGTAAAAAGCTAGTCTCCGATTGTTCAATTGAAGGTAAAGTGGAAGTTGAAGGGGGGGGGGAGGGGGTGAGACTACTTTCGTTGACACCCAGTATAAAATGTTGCAAATATGAAAGCAGACACTGATGAATGGCTTTGAGACAAATCACATGGCCTTTTACTGAAAGGTAAAATGGTACTGAAAGAATCATTTCGAAAATGTTGAACCTGCTGAAATTTAAAATGTTAAAAAATTTTCAACAAGATGTTTCTTAAAGTTTGGGCATACCATTTTACTATAACTTACTAAATAAATAAAATAACTTAACTGAACTAGAGATAGTCTATCATCTATTTATTTCGTCAGTCCTTTAAGTATGGGCGACGCCCGTTACGAATTTTTGAAATTAAAAAAATTAATAAGAGCGGCATAGTAAAAATTAGAGATTAAGACCTCGCTTGTACAGCAGAACATGGTTCAAGAAGACTTATTTGTTAGATTTTATAGGGGGGAGAGGGGTTCCTCCCACCCCCTTCTCATATTTTCGAGCCGACGAATATTTTTAAATTTTAATCTCTATGTTGCGGAAAAATTAAACTCAGACTGTTTTTCTAGACCAGTTTTTAGTCCGGTTTTTTTTAATTGGTATTTTCAGTGTTTTTTTCAGACCGGCTTTTTGCAGATTGTTATTTTCAGAGTGTTTTTCAGACCGTTTTTTGCAGACCAGTTTTTTCAAATCGGTTTTTTCAGGGTGGTTTCTTCTGGGTGTTTTTTTAGACCGGTTTTCAGACCGGTTTTGTCAGATCGGTTTTTTCAGACTAGTTTTTCAGACTGGCTTCCCAGGCCACTTTTTCCAGCGGTGTATTCTGATCGTTTTTTCAGAGTAGTCTTTTCAGACCGGTTTTTTGGAGATTGGTTTTTTCAGAGTAGTCTTTTTAGACCGGTTTTTTGCAGATTGGTTTTTTAGACCGGTTTTTACAGATCAATTTTTTTAGAATGGTTTAATCAGACAGGTTTATCAGGTGTGTTCAGACTGTTTTTTCAGACCGGTTTTTTCAGATCAGTTTTTTGAAGTGATTTTTTAGAGTGGTTTTCACAGACTGTTTTTTTTCAGATCGTTATTTTCAGAGTGTTATATTCAGACCGGTTTTCAGACCGGTTTTGTCAGATCGGTTTTTTCAGACAGGTTCTTTCAGACTAGTTTTTCAGACTGGCTTCCCAGACCACTTTTTCCAGCGGTGTATTCTGATCGTTTTTTCAGAGTAGTCTTATCAGACCGGTTTTTTGGAGATTGGTTTTTTCAGAGTAGTCTTTTTAGACCGGTTTTTTGCAGATTGGTTTTTTAGACCGGTTTTTACAGATCAATTTTTTTAGAATGGTTTAATCAGACAGGTTTATCAGGTGTGTTCAGACTGTTTTTTCAGACCGGTTTTTTCAGATCAGTTTTTTGAAGTGATTTTTTAGAGTGGTTTTCACAGACTGTTTTTTTTCAGATCGTTATTTTCAGAGTGTTATATTCAGACCGGTTTTCAGACCGGTTTTGTCAGATCGGTTTTTTCAGACAGGTTCTTTCAGACTAGTTTTTCAGACTGGCTTCCCAGACCACTTTTTCCAGCGGTGTATTCTGATCGTTTTTTCAGAGTAGTCTTTTCAGACCGGTTTTTTGGAGATTGGTTTTTTCAGAGTAGTCTTTTTAGACCGGTTTTTTGCAGATTGGTTTTTTAGACCGGTTTTTACAGATCAATTTTTTTAGAATGGTTTAATCAGACAGGTTTATCAGGTGTGTTCAGACTGTTTTTTCAGACCGGTTTTTTCAGATCAGTTTTTTGAAGTGATTTTTTAGAGTGGTTTTCACAGACTGTTTTTTTTCAGATCGTTATTTTCAGAGTGTTATATTCAGACCGGTTTTCAGACCGGTTTTGTCAGATCGGTTTTTTCAGACAGGTTCTTTCAGACTAGTTTTTCAGACTGGCTTCCCAGACCACTTTTTCCAGCGGTGTATTCTGATCGTTTTTTCAGAGTAGTCTTTTCAGACCGGTTTTTTGGAGATTGGTTTTTTCAGAGTAGTCTTTTTAGACCGGTTTTTTGCAGATTGTTTTTTTAGACCGGTTTTTACAGATCAATTTTTTTAGAATGGTTTAATCAGACAGGTTTATCAGGTGTGTTCAGACTGTTTTTTCAGACCGGTTTTTTCAGATCAGTTTTTTGAAGTGATTTTTTAGAGTGGTTTTCACAGACTGTTTTTTTTCAGATCGTTATTTTCAGAGTGTTATATTCAGACCGGTTTTTAGACCGATTTTTTCAGATCGGTTTTTTCAGACAGGTTCTTTCAGACTAGTTTTTCAGACTGGCTTCCCAGACCACTTTTTCCAGCGGTGTATTCTGATCGTTTTTTCAGAGTAGTCTTTTCAGACCGGTTTTTTGGAGATTGTTTTTTTCAGAGTAGTCTTTTTAGACCGGTTTTTTGCAGATTGGTTTTTTAGACCGGTTTTTACAGATCAATTTTTTTAGAATGGTTTAATCAGACAGGTTTATCAGGTGTGTTCAGACTGTTTTTTCAGACCGGTTTTTTCAGATCAGTTTTTTGAAGTGATTTTTTAGAGTGGTTTTCACAGACTGTTTTTTTTCAGATCGTTATTTTCAGAGTGTTATATTCAGACCGGTTTTCAGACCGGTTTTGTCAGATCGGTTTTTTCAGACAGGTTCTTTCAGACTAGTTTTTCAGACTGGCTTCCCAGACCACTTTTTCCAGCGGTGTATTCTGATCGTTTTTTCAGAGTAGTCTTTTCAGACCGGTTTTTTGGAGATTGGTTTTTTCAGAGTAGTCTTTTTAGACCGGTTTTTTGCAGATTGTTTTTTTAGACCGGTTTTTACAGATCAATTTTTTTAGAATGGTTTAATCAGACAGGTTTATCAGGTGTGTTCAGACTGTTTTTTCAGACCGGTTTTTTCAGATCAGTTTTTTGAAGTGATTTTTTAGAGTGGTTTTCACAGACTGTTTTTTTTCAGATCGTTATTTTCAGAGTGTTATATTCAGACCGGTTTTTAGACCGATTTTTTCAGTGTTTTTTCAGACCGGTGTTTCAAACCATGTTTTTAACACGGCTTTTTTCAAACCCGTTCTTTCAGACGGTTTTTCAGGCCAATTTAAAGATCGGTTTAAAATAGTTCAATAGTTTTTTTAAAGAACCGGTCAAAAACTGCAAAACCGGTTAACCGGTTAAAATTTTTTTTAGACAGCACTAATTGGAACAGTCACTTAAAAACTGTTGGCTTCTACCTATATTCTTGTTATCTAATAGACGTTCCGAATCTAAGTGTTCTACAACTGACGATTCACTATTTGTCATAGCGTTGCGCGCAGCTATATTCCAGATTTCTGATTTTATAGTAACTGTAATAAATAACAAAAATATTTTTGTAAACATAATTTGTTATTGTTAAACATTAATAAATTGTTTTTGAATAACTTTCCAAATTCTATGTTTTTTAGTACACAACAAAATATTTCTGATAAAACTCCATCTATCCTATTAACATTTTGAAAACCTTTAATTAACTTTAAGCTTATCAGCTGTTTTCTACCCACACTATACATTTCACACTCAATAACCTGAAAAGGTAAAGTAAAAGGTTGTAGAAGCTTTGAAGTTTTCATTCCTGCTTCATCTAAGATGCTTCTTTCATAATTGATTCACTTTTGATGACTCCTTAACCAATCTCACGCAGAGTTTAAAAGTCTTTCGAGTTCTTTGAATCAACAAGCCCGCCAACACATTTACGTAATTGCCAATATCGAAATGGGGTTAGTTAATTTACTAATAGTTAAACCAACTGCAATAAACTTCTCATTGAACACTACCCTACTTTCGAATCAATCCCTTCAGATAATTACTGAGTACTAAACTAATTTACATGCAGACATTTTCTCTGCATTACGACAGTAATTGTAGTAACTCGAGCCTTATCATTCTTCAGCAAATGGTTAATTTTAGTTCCATAGTGTTATCATTTTGACCCACTTTAGGTGCACTCAACGCAATTAAGCGCGGATTTTATGATTTCGCTGGTTCTTGTGTCTCGCATGGAAATGACTTGATGTGGCAGTAAAATGAACTATTTTTGGCCCTTCCTAAATTTTCAAAGAAGTATTTTGGAAGCTGCGGTCTTGAAAAAGCACGCTCATTACGAGCGTGGTTGAAAAAAACACAATATTTATTTAAAGCCGTTTTAATATGTTGAATGTTTACAATTTGGGGTTGGCTTTGATGTGGAAGCGTGATTTTTTTCCAATACCCCTGGTTGTTTGTTAAAGGCTAAGTAATTACATTCATTACTAGATGAAAGAAAACAGAAAATAGGTAGGATGGAAATTCTTCCATCCAATAAACTCAGATTTCGTGCAATACGTAATCAAATTTGACGTGTGCAGTAGTTCATACTCCGCACGACGTTTCATTTTTCACAAGATCCATTACAAGTGAAGTGCTTTCACTCAAACGTGTTTAGAAAAGCTATGTCTGTGGAATAAAGCACTGAATATATTTTCCGCTTGTTTGCGTAAAAGTTGAAACTGGAATGGTATACCTACAAAGTCTGGAGGGTATTTTCCTTCCATTAAAGTGAAGGTTTGCGTTAAAAAAATTATACATAATTTCAGGAAAATGTGGGTTTTTAAAAATTTTTTATGTATTTACTTACCCTAGGGTTACATTAGCGAGTGTTAAATGAGTTGGGATGATTTCCACTTACCTGGAAATAAAAAACAGAATTAATATCGTTAATATAAGCAATTTTTGTTTTAAAAAGCAGCTGTGATGAAAATGTTTAAAGCTACTTAAAAATTTAAATAACATAATAACCCGAACAATCGCTTCGTCTGCACTTTCCTATGCTTTAGAAATTGTTACTCATCATATTTTTGTATCAACGTTTTACGCGCTGACAGTGATTACAAGATCGCACCTACTCTTACCCTCTAGCGGAAACACTAAACACATCAGGGATATCCAGGGACGGTTCCAGGATTTGATAAGGAGAGAGGGGCTGTAACACTGACAAACAAAAATAAACAAGAGTCAAGTAGAATTAACATCCCACAGAAAGCTGACGTTTCGTTATTGCTAATTACCGCCACCCTTAGCCTTATCGGCCTCAATCTTATGAGCATGTGCGATGAAAATCCGAAAACTTACTAAGTTCCTTTTTTGGTGAGTGAGAAGCGTGAAAAAGGTAAAAAAACATTGTCAGTGCATGCTGAATTCAAACTTGCGTTAGCAGTTAACTATCTAGGGCAACCTTAAACCTAAAGATGTGTTGGCAAGGGTTTACCTCACAGAGCTCACCACATTTTTCCTTGTTTTATAAGCTGGGAACATAGATAGTTTTCTGCTCGATTAAATATTTAATAGTAATAATTGAAAAATATCTTTAGTGGGTTTTCTCACGGAGCGGAGCTACAACCTTCTCAGCTCTCCCTAAACCCACGCCTGGGAACATCATAGCCGTAGACACAGTCAGCTGTGTACCGTTTTGTAGCTAACTGAATTTATTAGTACATTTTGTGGGATTAAAGTGGGTGGGAGGAGAAAAATTAGTGCCTCTAAATATTGCTGCATCTAAAAATTAAATATTTCTTCTTTGTAATTCAGCACACTCGAGCTATTCGCAGCAGTAGTAAACGAAAAATCGGTTCCGAATGTCAGATATCAGTCAGTATCTTCACTATCAGAGAGTAATACGTTGCAGGTTCCAGGAAAGTTTTGGCTTTAGCTTGCCGAATAATTTTTTTACAGCCCTCGCTATACGCAGTATAACTGAGGTTCAGAGAATACGAAAAAATGAGCGAAACACTTCGCCTGGACTTTCCTATACTTATAAAATAACATTGTTTTATATTTTCCCACACTTTCGATTTACACCTGTCTAGACACGGCTAGTTAAAGTAAATAATTC
This sequence comes from Ctenicera cuprea, assembly GCA_958336395.1. Classification (NCBI taxonomy): domain Eukaryota; kingdom Metazoa; phylum Arthropoda; class Insecta; order Coleoptera; family Elateridae; genus Ctenicera; species Ctenicera cuprea. Next base: position 59,438,825 of record OY284487.1, read on the forward strand.
TTATAAGTTGTAATATCTTAAAGCGGTTGAAGAAAGACCGACCGCTGCGCTGCAAGCATAAGGTTGGGTAAAATATTCGGACTGAAATCTACGGAGGCGCGGAAATCTATATTTGAAAATATATTAATAACTCGAGATGTTTTATTTTTAGCAAGAAATTACTTTTATTAATTTGTATTTAGAATTTAAAAACCTTTCTGATTTTAAAGCCAAAATGCCACGTTTCCATTAAAAAAAAAAGATTTTTTTACCGTGGCCGCCATATTAAAATTGGAAACTCAAGTTTTTTTCTTAAATACAATCGAGAAGAATTTGCCCTACAACTTTGCTCTTGGGTTTGCGAGTCTATCTATTAAAATAAAAAAGTTAGCCTACACTGAACATTAAACGACTAGTACAATCATACAACTGCTGTAGAAAGTATGTGAAATTCTTCTGACAAAAAGATTATCAAGGGGCAAAAAATTCAATTTTTTGTGTAAAAAGATTCTCCTAGAGCAAACAAAACAAAATTGCTATCAATGATGAGCTATATTGCTTTAACAGAAATATTTTATTGACCCCCGTTAAATAAATAAAAAAGTACCAATTTTCAATTTTCAAAAATTCATAGAGGGCGTCACAGTGAAATTATAGCAATGCGCAAAAAAACAAATTGTAGAAGATTCCCAGCTGTATCAGCTTAAAAAGTTTAAACAAAAACGTGTGGGCAGTTTTTGAGAAATATTTTTTTTAAAAATTCCAAAATTTTGGAGTGATGTCATTGCGATCGTTTTTATATTTTCAAAATTAATTATATTTCATGGTATAGTACCCTTGAAGGGCTACCAAACAAGATGTAGTTGATTCCAATCAGATAACTGGTTTTTGAGTAAATGGGCGTTAAAGTCGAAATGTTCAAAAATTCGTAGCGGACGCCATTTTAAAGCTAGAGAGTTCGGTAAAAATCGATTGATTTGTCCTAAGGCCTTCTGTAATCTCCACTATTAAAATTTCCAAAATTCAGTTTCTGAAAAAAATGCTACCAAAAACTTCCGCTTCCGATTTCGGTTTTTTTTTAAAGCTTATTTTGTCGGTGAATTTTTGATATACCCCCTCATTCCAAAGCACATCAAAATCGGTCCAGCCGTTCCGGAGATATGGAGCGTAACGGACCTACCCACCCACCCACAGACAGACATTTTTTAAAAATTACTTTTTTGGGGTCCACGACTATTTCCGGTAAAATCTCAACTTTGAAATTTTGCATGAAATCAATACTTCCCTATACTGAAAGTATAGGAACGTAAAAACAGGTTCCGCTATGGTGTCTGTATACACGTTACAGCCAAGACGCCTCCTTAATCCCGTATCACAATTTAGGTTTAAAGATTGGGAACTACAGTGGGGTGAAACCGCAAAGTAACGACAAAAACAGAGTAGGGGGGTGTATTATACTTCTATAAGCTTAGATTCGTATTCTACGCGATTGCCACCAAAATAATAAAACCGATTTTAGATTTAAACGAATAAGTATTGTTTGCTATTACAATAAAACTAATAATTAAACTATCAAAATTTTCAAAAAAATTGTCTAAATCTAAAATTTTTGCAAATTTTCAATAATTTGAAATATTTCAAATTTTGCAAATATTTCGTGATTTTTAAACTTCAAAAATTATTTCACATTTTCAAAATTATCAAACATTTTAAAAACATTTAAAAATTTTTAATGTTTTAACTTTTCAAATTTTCAAAAAATTTGGTAGGAATAAAAACATTTTTGAAAATTTTAAAATTATCAAAATTATCAAAAGTTTCTTAGATATTTTCAATAATTTCAAAATTTTAAAATGCTCTAAATTGTCAATTTTTTTTTAAATTTTAAATTTCCAAAAAATTCAAAATTTATGAAATATTTAATAAATTTTATTTTTTTTTTCAAAAATTCCAATATGTGCGAGGAAGGTCCGGTGGTGGTTTCCCGACAGATTTTTTTGCCGATGTGGATGTGGAAGTGTTGTGCTTCTAGGCATTTGGTTAGTCTATCAAAGAAGCACCATTTTTAAACTTCAAAATTTCCAAAAATGTTCATACCTTTTTAAAAACGTATACCCTTGTTGGGCGGATTCCCTAAAATGATTTTCTGGTTAATCTGAATGTAAGGTGGTTTCAATGGTCTATGTACTAGAAACATTTCTTTTTTACTTTTGGCATCGAAAGCAGGCATCAAAGAATAAATTCGACAGCCAAATATTCCATAGGAGGTAAAATATTCTTGCAGTTGGAAATTAAGTTGGGAATCTTATTGTACTATCTATCTATTGCACCAACGTATGTTAGCTCATACCTCGCTAAATAAGGCTACAAAATCATAAAAAATCGTGTAGCCAGTTTATGAGCAATATCTTTTTGAAAATTTAGAAAATTTTGTGTTTGTCAGTTATAATATTTATTCAAAAATGCTCGTAATATAATAATGTGTTGTACCGCAAGAGTTATTATGATCACTGAAATATATGCCGTTGTGGCAATTTGTTTTTGGGGTAAGAAGGCTTTAACATCGAATTTAAGAAAAAAATAACGACCGCCATTTTCAAGCTAGAAAGTTCGGCAAAAAAATGTTGAAATTGTACTAAAGTCTTCGATTACAAATTTACAAACTGAAAAAAATTCTAGCCAAAAAACACGTCTAACTTCCGCTAATGGAGAAACAGTGGGGGCCAAGTGGAAATTCACATAACAACGCATACTTTTAAATTTAAAATATAATTATACGTGAATTCTTCAAATTAAATTTAATTGTATATACCCCCCACTGCTAGCCCCCTATCATCTCTCTGTTGCGCTCATTAATTACTCATTTTTCCAATAAAATAGTGACAATTTGTATATTAAAAATTACTATAAATTCTAAAAAATACCCCAATATTGGAAAATACACGTCTTCGGAAGCTTTAAATCTGCATAAAAACTATGAGAAGTACATACAAAACATAAAAAAACCTGAACAATAATTTAGAAATCACAAAAGTTTTAAAACATTGGTAAAAATTCTAAATTTCTGATTCTATTGGTTTTTAAGACAAAATCAAAAGATTGTACGTAAAAAACCATGGTCAACGGTAAAATCCACAAAACAAGCAGTATAGTCTTCCCAGTTGGTGATAAGCCAAGGAACGTTTAAATGCTTCCTTTTTTAAAAGGCTTTTCGCAATTTGCACATTTTTTGAGCTTTTAGCTAATGTAAAGAAGTTCGAATTTTCCATATAACCTAAGCAATTCTTATTATGTTTATTTTTTTTTTAAATCTGCCAAAAATTTCTTAATGCTTTATAAATACTTTTTTTCCTACTCGTGCATGTTAACGACTTTGCCTCGTATCTGAAATAAATCGTAGAGAAAAAAGTTCAATTAGATGCTAATCTTACATAGAACGGTCATTAGTGCGTTAATTTCGAATCAAACTACAAGAAAATTACATAGCTGTACATTTATTCTCACGTCACAATCCTGATTTGGTCAAAAAAATATAACATTTTTCCAGAATAAATATGAACCTGTAAAATTTAAAAAAAAATCCTATATTTTCCAATCCCATGAGAAATTTTGGATTTTAATTTAAAAATCTGAAAAATTTTCATTACCCACCTGGATAAGTATATAAATTTAAACAGTCCATTCAACGACAATTTCATGTTTTCGGCATAACCCTCATTTCAAACTCAAAAAGAAGTTTCGGCGTGCGTTCTAAAGTCATAACGTTGTAAATAACCAAACACACACCGACTTAAACATTCACGGCAAAACAATTCGAAAAATCTACCTGTTCCCCGCATTCGACTACCGCTGACTCAACCAGAGACGGAGAGAAACTACAAAGGGACGGAGAGAGACAGACAACAGTCTGAGGAATGTCTAGACAGAGAAGGTGAAGAAGTTGACCAGGGCGTTTGACAAGGAAAGTCGAACTTTTTAAGCGTGGAATTTACAAAAAGTCGTCCGTGGGAAAGCTTCGCACGTACCCAAGTCTATAGAGGGAGTGAAATGAAGTTGCTGGTCCTGCACGGGTTGGAATGAAACGGTGGATGAGGGTGGATGCCCGTCACATTCTTTTATCCGCCCTGTGAATTAATTTGGAAGTTATCTTGTCCAGGCGATATGACGATATAGGCGGCGACTTTTAGTCTAGCTGGAATTTCAAGGTATTTCGTCGAAAGGTTTTTTGCCACTTTTTATTCACTCGGCGTTTTAAACACTTTTCACTCGTTTAAGAAAGTTTTCAATTTTTTCTAGTGTGTGGAAGTTCTTCAAATACTTTTTATAAGACTTTTCACTCCTGTGAGAGAAAGTTATGAATTTTTCTGCGCAGGTGAAAGTTTTTGATGCGACTTTTACTGTAGAAAAACATTTTTAAAGCAGGTTTTTCACAATTTTGTATTCACAGTGTGCATGCTTTTAAATCTTTTCACTCATATGAAAAAGGTTGGCTTTTTCAACCTGCTAATTTTAGTTCTTCTCCGATCTGCCTTTTTGCCGATTTTTGTGTCAAATTCAGTATTTTAAAGGTTTTTCTCTAGTACGTAAAATTTGTCTTTTGTACATGACAAAATTTGCGTAAATGTATTTAAACATTTCTCTTAAAATTTAAACAATATTCAAAATCAAATCATGTACGCACATTACGCTTCTTAAGCAAATATTGGGAAAAACAGTTGTAAATATTTAAACAAGGATTAGATAAATCATAATATGACAGGTAAGTGTAAAGGTAGAAATGTTGTGGAAAAATGGAACAAGAAACTGACAAGAATATTTCAATTTGGTGCAACACAAAAGCTCTTAGGGAGCGTTACACCTAAAAATCTAAGCTGTTCCTTCTTTCAGAGGCTGTAACTCAGTAAGTCTTTCCGTATCCTACCTTGTTAGAATTTTTTTATCGCTTTAATGCACAGAACCTTGCCTAAGCAAACTCTTAAGAAAACTCGATTTTTCTTAAAAAACTGAATTATTTCCAAAACTGTGTACCTTTTTTAGTGTTTTCTTTATTCAATGATTATATTTTTTAATCATGTAGCTGTGCGTAGCAGAACTCCATAAATACCGTCCCACCCCCTAACCCGGCTTCAGCGCACTTAGCGCTATTCACCGGTCTAGTATGCCCCATCATTTAATTTGATAAATAGATCCAATTAAAGTGATTAAGTCAGACGAGTTTGGTGGTGCCAAAGACAATAGACCTGTAAAGATTCATACGTTTCGTTAAATGAAAATGATTAGGTGGAGGAAATTTAGTGGCGACTTCTAAGACGGTAAATGTTAGGATTTTTTACGCGATTTTTGATGGCTCCAGTTAACATGATTAAATCAGTGGAGTTTGAGAGGGGAGGAGGCAAAGACTTCGAAGATTTCATACGATTTGGCGAATGGATCAAACTAAAATCATTAGGTCGAGGAAGTTTGGTAGTGACTCCTAAGACTGTAAATGTTAGAAATTTTTTTAATCAATTAAAATGATTAGGTCAGGAGAGTTTGTTGGAGAACCAAAAAATTTGAAAATTTTATACAATTTGGCAAATAGATCAAATTCAAACGGTTAGTTCGAGGGAATTTAGTGGCGACTTCTAAGACTGTAAACGTTAGCAATTTTTTACGCGATTTTCTTAATGGACCAAATTTAAATGATCAGGTCAGGGGAGCTTGGAAGGAGAGAAGGGGGCAAAAACTTTAAAGATTTCATACGATGGGTCAAAATAAAATCATTAGGTCGAGGGAGTTTAGTGGTGACGTCTAAGATTGGCAAACGTTAAGAATTTTTTACATCAATTAAAATGATTAGGTCAGGGGAGTTTGGTGAAGAGCCAAGGACTTTGAAGGTTTCATAGGATTTGGCAAATGGGTAAAATTAAAATGATTAGGTCGACAATGTTTAGTGGTGACTGTTAAAATTGTAAACGTTAGAAATTTTTTATTCGTTTTTTTATTAGATCAAATTTAAATGATTAGGTCAGAGGAGTTTGGGGAATTAAAGACTTTGCAGATTTCATACGATTTTGCAAATAGATTAAATTAAAATGATTAGGGGAAATAACGGTCACTTTGAAGACTTGAAATTTTAGAAATTTTTTATACGATTTGTTAAACAGATCCAATTAAAGTGATTAGGTCAGGAGAGTTTGGCGGTATCAAAGATTTTAAAGGCGTAAGGATTCATACGATCTGTTACATAGATCAAATGAAAATGATTAGATGGAGGGAGTTTAGTGATGACTTTAAGTGTCAATAATTTTATACGATTTGTTAAATCAATTCAATTTAAATGACTAAGTCGGGAGAGTTTGGGGCCAAAAACTTTTAAGGTGTAAGGATAGGGGTCGGCGATATCAAATATTGACTTTAAAAAATTATCGATAACACCCAAACATTAATTAACCAATACATCGACATATCAATACATCGATACATCGATATTTATCACTATAGCCATATTTTTATCAATAAATAACAATATTTTTATCGATGTATCGATAAAAATTACCAAGCCTAATAAGGGTGCGTGATATCAAAAATTTGATATCGAGTATCGACGTTGATATTATCAATAAAAGCGATGTTGATAAACCGATACACATCGACTTATCGATAAATCGATATTGATATTCGATATATCGATAAATCTATAATTCGATAAAAAAAAAGATAGGCTTATGTAAGGAAGCAGACGATTTGTTAAATAGAACAAATTAAAATAAAATAATTAATTAGGTCAAGAGAGATTAGAGGAGACTTTAAAACTTTATAATGTCAGGAATTTCTTTTCTGTGCGATTTGTCAAAACGGATTCAAATAAAGTGTAAGTCAGGGGAGTTAGGTGGTGTCAAAGAGATTAGACGTGTAACGATTCATACGATTTATCGAATGGGACAAATTAAAACGTCGAGTGAGTTTAGTGGCAACTGTAAGACTTTAAATGTCCGGAATTTTTTTTATACGATTTGTTAAATGAATCCAATTAAAATAATTAAGTGAGGGGAGCTTGGCGATGCTACAGCCTTTGTAAGTGTAACGATTAATAGGATTTGTCAAACTGAATAATTGAAACAATTAAGTCGAGGGAGTTTAAAGATGACTTTAAGATTTTAAATTTCATCTATATTTGTTATATAGATCCAATTAAAGTGATCAAGTCAGGAGAGTTTGGTGGTGCCACAAAGTGTAAAAAGCTGTCGATCAACCACCACGAGACCTTCCCGCATTTAAGAAAGTTTAATAAAGTTTTCAAAATTTTGAATTCATAAATTTAATTTTTTTTTGTTTTTGGCACTTTAATGAAAATTTGAAGTTTTCAAAAATTGTAAAAATATGAAAATTTCAACAATATTGATTCATACTATTTGTCAAATTGATCAAATAAAATGATTAGGTGGCAACATTAAAACTTTAAATGTCAGGAATCTTTCTATACGATTTGTTATATGAATCCAACCGAAGTAATTAGGTCAGGGGAGTTTGGTGGTGCCAAAGGACCAGTAAAAATGTAAGGATTAGTACGGTTTGTCCAATGGATCATATTAAAACACTAAGATTGAAGCAGTTCGGACTTTTAAGGTATCAGCAGAATGTACAATTTGAAATTTTTACATAGACAAAAATTTTCATATTTTAATAATTTTCGTAACGAGTAGAAAACGCCAAGCTAGGTACGCGCAGATGCGCTGATTTTGACAAATCCCAAAAAGCAGTATATTGAACAGTTTTGACCTACGAAAAAATATAACAACATAATTGTCATCTTGAAAACCTCATAAATTTTAAGTTTTCCGTTAAAAACTGTTAGTGGAAATTGTAGCATTGAAAAGTCAGCTCAGTAAATTTGCAGCGCTTCTATGCTACAAACTACCGTTTGGATTTAAAATATTAAACTTACGATGACTATAAAAAAATTGCTTGGCAATAAAAGTATGGATCTGCTTGCAATATTCAGTTCGTAACAGAACATGGAAACATTTTGGTAGCCACTCTTTTAAATTATTGAACAACGATGTTGCCATCTAACTCGGAACTATTAATCTTCGATGGTGTGTGTGCACATCTCGGTTGCTCCTGCACCTTCTTGCGTAGGTCCATCGCGGTCTCCGCTATACAAAGCTCGAGAAGGAGGCAAGAATGCGCTTGTACCGTATTTTATTTATTAACGCCGTTTTGTTCTCTTGTTTTGCATGCTTCTGGTAGGCTTGGCCGTGCTGAAAAATGCCACGCCGCCAGTTGCCAAGTGCTTGTGGTCGATGTTATAACCGCTAATTGTCAGCGGAGCCCCGAAAAGTGGGACCGCTAACAAGGGTTATCTTATTACATTTCAGTTTATTTCACGGGGATCTGGTGCTAAAGTTCAGGGCTTTGTAGTCAAACCATGTTTAGCAAACGAACCCAAGTAAAACAACGAGCGAAAATGGCAGCAACGCAAAAGGACGACGATATCGTCGCCGGGGCTCCGACGAAATATTTTCGTAGCCCCCGTCATTTATATTGGGCGTTTGTTTGGACGCCTGTCTTCGAAATTATGGTGGAAATAAATGTAGAATTTCACGGTTAAATTCCTGAATGTATCAAATTAATTGCGTAATTAATATGGGGCCATTTTCTTGCCGAAAGTTAATAGCCCAAAAGTGAATTAATAAAAATACTGGAAGAATGCAAGAACGTGACTTACGGGGTGCTATTTATCAAGCAACCTAGTGATGCCAACTTAAGCGATCCCAGACTGAAACTAATTTCTCCACACCCGAGATTAATTCGCAAAACTAGAAGTCTTCATTACATTTTAAAAAGAAAATTGCGAGCTATTCATCAAGATTAAAAACTGCCTGCTCTTATTCACCTTGAAACTTTTTTCTTATGGTACTATTTTAAAACAAACGAGAACGTGATAAAATGCTTGAAAATTGAAAGTGCTTATTTTATACTTGCTTCGCCAAATTATTGTTTTTAGGGAAGTTAGTCTATAAGCGAGTGTAATACAACAAAAGGAGTACTTGGGAAATTTTAACTTTTCGTATGTCCATAAGTTTTTATTAACATTGTCGTCTTACTGTGTTGCCATGAAAAAAAAATTCGTTCGCTAAACATATGGTGGGAAAAAGAAAATTAACACCCCTAAATATTTCCGCACCTAAAAATTATGTTGTAAATCTTATTCTACTATCAATCATGAGCCATTCTGTTAAAACAGAATTGTTTTAACGTCTCCCATTTATTACATAAAAAAGAGTGAATTTTCGATTTTCAAAAATTCATGGAAGGCGTCACAAAGCAATTACCGGACTGGGACACAAACCACATTGTAGCTCATCTCCACCTTTATGTGCCTTAAAAATTTTTAAAATAATCGTTTAGTCAGTTTTAGAACAATATTTCTTTTTAATGTAAACATTTCTTTTTAATTCGCAGTTTTAGTAGTTCCAAAAGTGCTCGTAAATTGTAAAAATGCATATCTTTAAGACATTTTTAATATCAAATTTCATCTGAATCTGATAAATCGTTTTTGAGTAGATAAGCGTTAATGCCAGAATTTTCAAAAATCTATAAAAGGCGTAACGGCGGGCCGAGACACGAACCAAACTTGTAGCCGTAGCTCATCTGCAGCTCTATTGGCCTGCTAAATTTAAAAAAAATCCTGTGCCAGTTTTTGTGTACATTAATAAGCAAGTAACGAACTTTATTCATTAAACCGATGTTTGTCTACGCAAATCAGAAATTGGCTGAGAAAGTATTACAAAATTTAGTCGTAGTGACCAGTGGAACGACCTTAATGTTCTCAAAACTGAACCGTGGCAAATGATGTTAGCAGCGACTAACTCATGTTACTGAAATGCGACTTCAAAGTTGCAACCACGTTTACGTAGCTTTGATATTTGTTGCGATATTCTGGGAACCTTCACTATCCCTTCAAAGTCGTGGAACTTGTAAGTAATATTTTTTAGTGTTAATAACGTTCCCGCTACCTGCAGAACTGAACGTCACTGTACAGGCTACTACATAGTGCGTGTGACCATCTAGTCCCGGCTCCTGTATTTAAAAAATTTTCATGCTGCTATATTAGATGCCGTACAGCCGTGCATCATTGTGTAGCATAGTTTTTCTTGATGCACAATTTTAAAATAAAGGATATCCATATTGCCTTCAATATAACAAACAAAAATTCAGTATTTTAACGTCTCTGTATCAATAAACCACTTCTCTTTTTTAAAATATCTCAGCCAAACTGAATTCAACCAAAACACGTGCGTGCACACCGGTAATCTATACAATTTGAGGTTAGAGTTTCAGATGGAACCATGAAGTGCCAACGGAAGCTTTCGAACAGACAAGTTAGTAGTACCAACTTTGCCGCAACTTTAAAGTGACGCTGCAGTCCCATTCGGTACTTTGTAGTAAAAATAACTTTAAAGTTACATATTTGCAGTTCCCGTTACTATCGTCAAGGTAGCAATTACTTTAAGTCGCATGGTTTGGTGAAAACGACTGCAAAGTTACTTTTTCAGAAATGCGCAACTTTTATGGACAAAACATAACCCGCCATTGTCACAAAAGATCAACCTTCACGTCACAATAACAAAAAAAATAATTTCTCATCATTTCTGCACCAATTATAATAAATTAATGCAGAAAAATTTGTTTCAAGTCCCAAAAAACAATAAACAAAAGTCGGCAGCATCTAGGCCGGTGACATGTTCTCTGGTTTCTGGAAAACGTATTTTTCTTAATAAATTCAAGTTTTCGGCCTAAAATTAATGTTCACTTTTAATGAAATTAACCCATCTTTCTGAATGGTATTGCCTTAAAATTAAATTATTGTTTCTCGGGCTTTCCCGAAGCGAAAAGCTCCACATGGTGTTGTGAACGTTGCATAACTGTTGTTCAGCGTTGTTGCCAAATTTTATTTGCTGTGTCTACCAAATATGCGCTACAAGTTGATTAAGGTGAGCATCCGCGATTGCCAAGCTTTGTAAAAAAATATGTTTATACATTTTTTAAGTCATTTCGATATGTCTAAAATTCCAAGAAAGAAAAGCTTATATTTTTTATACATAAAAGCTATGGTGTACCTTTTTTAAATTTATAGTTGTAGTTTATAAAATTTCCATGTGAAACTATTAGTCTGAATGTATACACTAACTGGTGCTTCTTATTTCGGTGCGGGCTTTAAAAAACGAAAAAGAATGCTACAATAAAGGAGTTTAGAGAAGGCATTAAAAATTGGTTGCGGCGGGCTAAAGTAGGGGCCGGTTTAGAAACAAAAAAAATTCACATAAGAAGTATAGTGTTGTATAGATCAAATTCAATTATTAAATCAGCGGGATATCCACACACATAAGAGTCGTAAAGACATTCATGCAGAATGTTCTACGAACGTCCATTGAGGATGTTCTACAGACATCCATTCAGGATGTCCCATGAACGTCCATTGAAGTTGTCCTAGGGACGTCGTGAAAGTGTCATGGGTTACGTATGGACGTCCATAGGATATCAAGAGGATCTTTAATGGATATCCAGTGGACATCCAAATCGTCCATGAAATTTCTCGTTTACAGCATACAATGCTGAATATTTGGCTAACTCGAAAACATATTCGATTTATCCGAATATTTGACTGATAACTCCAAAAACTGGTCAAATATTCGTCCAATTATTATACAGCCCACCGAATATTCGGTAGCAGGGATGAGGCACCGTTACTGACTGTTAATGAGTTAATGCAACAGGTACAGGACTTTAAAATAAAGTATCTATCAAGAAAGTTGCAGTGTTATAGAAGTTTAAAGCTCATAGATAAAATCCAGTGTATACTGGGGAAGTTCCAGAAATACAAAAAAGTTTTAAAAATACAAAAAAAGTTTCGTGAAGTACCGAATAAACAAGAAAAGTTGAAAAGATATTACAGATGTTATGAAAAGTCTTATACTTAAAAGTATAGGATATCCAAGGTAATTGTAAGTAACTACAGAGTCTTTAAGTCTAAGTCGAAAAAAGTAATAGAAAAGTTCAAAAAACAGTAATCAAAACCTAGAAACTTATATCTATTAGTAAAGCTCATCAAAGGAAGTTTATTGAAATGCGTAAAAATACTGAGAACTGTATTAAAAAGCTCAAGGAAGTTTTACAACACGCTTAAGAAATTTACAGTAAGTTTATGAAGAAAACCCCAAAGATGTTTGCAGAAATTCTGAAACAACCCATGACGTACAAAACGATTTATTTGAGTAGTAAATATTGTCGTTACTTACAGTACTGAGGGAAATTAGTACGCAGTACACATGTGAGATTTAAGATAATAGCGTACACATAAATTTACTGAAATACACAAAAATGCATACAGAGATCAGCGATAAACATAAGTATGCAGGTGGAAGTACCACATTCAATACGACACAATAAATTAAAAATTTTGTACACTGAATTGTATTTTCACAATATTCCGTAGCTCTGAAAAAAAACCAACCGTTGTAAATCGAATTTTACGTATGTAAATAAATATCACATCCCTCACAACAACATGCTGCCAGTGAAAATAAACCGAAAAGTTATTCGTGCCCCGAAGATACTCGCAAATTCAGCAATCGCGATTAATTTTCTAAGAGAACAAGTCCTGTTCGGTAATTTGACACGACATAAATCCTGAAACATTTATTGAAATGTAATCGCGTCTACTAAAACGCCAATTATTAATCGCGAATCTCTATTTCATTCGTCAGGACGAGTTTTATTGGACCGAAGAGATGGAATTACAAGTTTTTTGCGCATAATGCCATTGATGCTCGTTCGCTTTGTGCTTGACAGGACGCTTTTAATTTTACAGTTGCAATTTGTACATTAGTTAGTTGTTGCTACGTGACAGTAAAATGAATGAAATCAATGCAGCGAATGCAATGCTCGATTGGGAACTTTTTAGTTGTTTAATTTGATGAATTATTAATTAAATCTTCAAGTTTTTCTAGTATTCTTCTTACAACAAAAATTTAAGCATGTATTGTTGGGGCGTCAGTTGCTATGGTTATTAGTCATGCACAGACCATCACAAAAATCCAATGACAAACCAGAGACCGTTCGGTTGCTAAGCAGGTATTTAGAACACTGAGCCACCGCCCCTCATAAAATAATGTCAGCAAAATTGATGCACCTGTTCAATGCAAGTTTGTGACTTGAAAATAATAACCAAAAGTTTCTAAATTAAAAAAAAATCAGTTTTCCACGAGTATCAATTTGACACACTCTGCCATACGTCTCTATTTCCTAGTATTTTTCTCACTAATAAAACGTTAGAGCATGTGTTGTTGGGGCGTCCGTTACTATGAAACATCAGAAGGCACAGAAGGCCACAAAGACCCAATGACAAACCCTAGACGGTTCAGTTGCTAAGCAGCCACCTAGCACACTGAGCCACCGCGGCCTCTCATAAAATAATGTCACCAAAATTGATGCACCTGTTCAATGCAATTTGTTCGAAACTAAACTTTCAACCAAAAATTTTCAGAATTAAATAACCACTTTTCCACGAGTATCAATTTGCCGCACTCTCCCCTATGTGTCTATTTTCTATCCGTTTCATATTTGCAGCCCTGTAGTGTCCGAACGACATTGAATAACCCACGCAGTAGGAATCCAGTACGTTATCTGTTTTGCACTCGTATTTAACAAGAAACGTAAATTGCACAGCGTTGCACATATTAATCTGTTCCGAATTATTGATTTTAATTCTCCAAGTTTTTCTAGTATTTTTCTCACTAAAAAAATGTTTGAGCATGTGTTGTTGGGGCGTCCGTTACTATGGAACATGCACAGACGGTCACAAAGACCCAATGACAAACCCGAGACCGTTCAGTTGCTAAGCAGGCAGTTAGCACACTGAGCGACCGCGGCCTCTAATCAAATAATGTCACTAAAATTAATGCACCTGTTCAATGCAATTTGTTTGAGACGGAAGTTTAAACCAAAAATTTTCAGAATTAAAAAAACCCACTTTTCCACGAGTATCAATTTACCGCACTCTCCCCTAAGTCTTTATTTTCTATCCGTTTTATATTTGCAGCCATGTCGTGGCCGAACGACATTTAAAAACCCACGCAGTAGGAATCTAGTTATCTATTTTGCACTCGTATTTAAGAAGAAACGTAAATTGCACAGCGTTGCACGGATTAATCTGTTTCGAATTACTGATTTTAATTCTCCAATTTTTTCTAGTATTTTTCTCACTACCAAAAACAATGTTTAAGCATGTGTTGTTGGGGCGTCCGTTGCTATGTATATTAGTCTTAGCATGTACGGTCATAAAGACCCATTGACAAACCCGAGACAGTTCGGTTGCGAAGCAGGCACTTAGCACACTGAGCCACCGCGACCCTTCATAAAATAATGTCACCAAAATTAATGCGCCTGTTCAATGCAATGTTTTTGAAATAAAAATTTTACGAAATAAAAAAGATCCACTTTTCCACGAGTATCAATTTGCCGCACTCTCCCCTACGCCTCTATTTTCTATCTGTTCCATACTTGCAGCCCTGTCGTGGCCGAACGACATTTAATAACCCACGCAGTAGGAATCTAGTAGGCATTTCATTATCTTTTATGTACGTTATCTGTTTTGCACTCGCATTTAACAAGAAACGTAAATTGCACAGCGTTGCACAGATTAATCTGTTTCGCAAAGAGAAATGGATGCGAATAAATCTTTTGTGTGGAAAAGCGTGTGTGCATGGGAGTTAATGAAAGGGCATTGTACGTTTTGGCAGATATGCGCTTAAAACGAAGTCGGGTAATGGCATCGTTTATGATGACAGTTAATTTAAGCGACATAAAAGACAATTCGCAGTACAATTCCACCTATGTATGCGAGCTCATCAGACTGTATGCCATATATGGGGGTACATTCAGTGCATGTGGGCTGTCTGTATCCGGGCCCTTTTGACATCAAAGCGGACCAATTGGACAATTAACTATCATTAAGGAGACGGTTGACGACACCGGAGGCAATAATTTGTAGTTTGCTTCATCGAAAACCTCGTGCTGCGCCTATTTACTAAATACAAAAATTTATGTTGCAATTATGGACTTTGGCCATTTAAAGACACCTACTGCTTCGCCAATTAGAAAGCCCCAAAATTAACTATCAATCAGAAGATGGTTTGGCCAATTATGGTAACAGAAGAAAGTGTTGCTGTAATAATTCATCATTTACAATTTTTCTGTCACGAAAAGCTGTTCAACAAGGAAAAAAATAAAAATAGCTTCTGATAAGAAACAAGAAAGCATAAAATATTTAAAAACGCGTCGAGAATGACGCGAAGGTTTCCTTATTTTCCCCTACTGAAAAAAACAACAACTTAACTATGCACGATGTTAAAAGTTCAAGCGATGTATTACTTAGATAAACCGGATATAAGAAAATGTAAAAAGTCACAACAAAAAGGAAGTTCGTGTTAGGAGAACGACAAGTAAGCAACATAATATTCCGGTGCCAATAAACTTATAATCATAAGAAAACAATGGCCAGTACGAAATACGCATAAATATGTGTAGATTTATTACCGAGATGATCAAGTAGTTGTGAAAGTGTTAAGCCAGGCAAGTAAAGAATATGAGATTGGTGTTTATTATCTTGCATAAATTAAACACTGAATGGATAATAACACTAATAATAACTTATCTAGTCACGCTTGTTGTGCATTAATCAAATGGCATTGTTTATTTTTTTTTATTTTAATCGGTTTGTTCCACTTCCTAAATCGATTTTTCAATCATCCCTACATCAAAACACAATAATAAATTTCCTGCATATCTTACTGTTTGGCCTGCATATGCTACGTTACAATCAGTGCAGTTTATTTTACATACTAACTTTTCCCAAAAAAAAAAACAAAAAATCTAAAGGATTTAAACCTGGGGAGTAAGGTGGCTATCCTCTTCCCGCATACCGGCCTGAACCTACTTGGTCTAAATAATGACAAACATTAAAATAATATTGTGAAAAGGCCACATCGTATACTGATATTAAACAGATCTCAATTTATTACCGAGATGATCAAGTAGTTGTGAAAGTGTTAAGCCAGGCAAGTAATGAATATGAGATTGGTGTTTATTATCATGCATAAATTAAACACGGAATGGATAATAAGTTATTATATAACAACACTAATAATATTGTATCTAGTCACCTTGTTGTACATTAATCAAATAGCATTGTTTATTTTTTTATCGTAATTGGTTTGTTCCACTTCTCAAATCGATTTTTCAATCATTCAATCATTTTTTACATTAAAATAAAAATAGTAGATTTCCTGAAAATTCCACTATTTGGCCCGTCTATGCTACATTACAATCAGTGCAGTTTATTGTACATACTGATTTGTCCCACAGAAAAAGAAAAAATCTAAAGGATTTAAACCTGGGGAGTAAGGTGGCTATCCCATTCCCATCCACTGACAAACCTTAAAATCATACTGTAAAAAGGCACATCGTACTGATATCAAACAGATTTATTGGACATACTAACTAAATTTGGCTTTTGGATCTGTATACTGCTATAACACAAGATTCAAATCTGGGGAGTAAGGTAGCCACCCTAGTCTCATCACTCTATGACTTATGAGAAAGCCCCATTTTGTGCTAAACTTAAATTTGTAAGTTTGCACCGTTTCGCCCGTAAATGTAACCTCGTTTTGCCGACTTGTCCACATAAGTAAAGAGAAATCTAAAGTCTGGGGTGTGAGGTGGCCAATCAAAAGACCCTCTCTGAGTTCAGTGTCCTGAAAATACTTCGTCCATGACAAACATTATAAAGTCGTAGCGTATCAAGCAAAATCATTTAACACACAAACTATATAATACTGCAGTACACACGGTGCAGTTAAATTTATATACACAATGTATTTCTAGCTCGTCTATTATCTATTAATTTAAAAATATATATCGGAGTATAGTAGACAAAAATATCGTGCTACTGTTAGACAATTTATTGCACGAAGTTTTATTAAATGTTCTAGAAACGAATTTCTAAAATTTGAGTAGGCACTAGGGTGGCCACTTCGATTGATAGGTGGGGCACGTCCCGCCCCCGCGCCCTAACGTCGCTGTAGTAAGGTGCCTACCCGATATATTATCATCTTACCATTTTATAACTGATGAGAAAGTCCCATTTCGTAATATCAAACAGATTCATTCGACACAACTGAAATTTGAATATCTGGGCAGTTTGACAAGTATCTGCAAGTTCACAGTAAGCACAAATAATTTTTTTTATACGTAACGCTTTTTGTTAACTTGTGTTACAGCAAAAAAATCAAAACAATTTAAATCATGACAATTCCAGTTGGCCATCGAGTTACTCTAAGAAAAGTTTTATCTTGTTGAAATTACACAGTAAAGTAATCTACATATTAAATCCGGATCATTCCACCTGTCTCAATTTTTACTGTCACCGGGCTATCTTTGCGCGTCAAGTATATAAGGCACTCGTATATACTGCTGCGCAGCTTCCCAATACAGTTTTTGATGCCAAAAAGAAAATGTTTCTATTGTTTTTTCGAATTATTGAAACATCGCGGTCGCGAAGCGGAAAAAAGTACTTTGAACTTGGTCCCCTTTTATTCTCAGGCCCCAACGCAACTGCTTACGAATTTACAGTGCATCTTCGAGTAGGTAAGTCCAGCTACCGCCTCTTCACTGACATCACCGAATCTTCCTAATTCTGTTACCATGGTTATTCGTGCTTTGCAATGTAAGGTAATTATTTTTTCTTTTATTCATCAACGCTTTATATATTAAATATAATGGTGGTCCAAACATGTTTGCGTTTTATTTAAAATAATTTAGAAGCGTGACGTTTGGTGGAGGCGCCGAGTATTCTTTTACATTTCGATTCTCTTCCAAAGCTGTATTCACATCTCAATAGCGCTTAGAACAGTAAACACAATTTATTTTTTTTATACGTAACGCTTTTTGTTAACTTGTGTTACAGCAAAAAAAATCAAAACGATTTAAATCATGACAATTCCAGTTGGCCATTGTTTTCGAGTTACCCTAAGAAAAGCTTTATCTTGTTGAAATTACACAGTAAAGTAATCTACATATTAAATCCGGATCATTCCACCTGTCTCAATTTTTACTGTCACCGGGCTATCTTTGCGCGTCAAGTATATAAGGCACATATTCGTATATACTGCTGCGCAGCTTCCCAATACAGTTTTTGATGCCAAAAAGAAAATGTTTCTATTGTTTTTTCGAATTATTGAAACATCGCGGTCGCGAAGCGGAAAAAAGTACTTTGAACTTGGTCCCCTTTTATTCTCAGGACCCAACGCAACTGCTTACGAATTTACAGTGCATCTTCGAGTAGGTAAGTCCAGCTACCGCCTCTTCACTGACATCACCGAATCTTCCTAATTCTGTTACCATGGTTATTCGTGCTTTGCAATGTAAGGTAATTATTTTTTCTTTTATTCATCAACGCTTTATATATTAAATATAATGGCGGTCCAGACATGTTTGCGTTTTATTTAAAATAATTTAGAAGCGTGACGTTTGGTGGAGGCGCCGGGTATTCTTTTACATTTCGATTCTCTTCCAAAGCTGGATTCACATCTCAATGGCGCTTAGAACAATATCCAGAAGTGTGTACGTTTGTGAAAACAAAATTAAAGTGATTGAGTTGGGAAAAAATAAAACCATATTAAAATTTCAAATGCAATAAAGTATTATTAGGAAATTTTTGTAATTGTTTTGACTTTTATTTTTTTTAATTTAAATAAGAATCAAATTCGATCCTGGGTACACTGCCCGTCAATTATATAAGACGTACATTCGTATGTACTGCTGCGCGGCTGCCCAGCACAGGTTTCGATGCAAACAGAAAAATTGGGTTCTACTGTTTGTTTGTGTATTATTAGAACATATACTGCTGAACATCGGGATCGCGAGGCCGGCATAAATCGGCGGGCAGGTCTTCACTGCTTCACACATTTTTCTTTTGTTGAATACTTTGACCTATTTCCATCACATTTGTTTTTATTATTAAAAAAAAACTACTTCTACCTTTCATTCTCGGGCCCCAACGCAAATTCATTACGAATATTTGATAATAGTAATAAAATGTAAAGGTACAATTATTTACGAAATTTCAAACATCGACGCCATATAATTATGGATGCCCTCGCTTTCGTTATTCTTGCGGTCGCTTGTTTATTGCCATTTTGCTGGGTTATGATGATGTCATATAAACACGTACGCCAACATCACAATACAGGTGGCGAAATAAATCGCTTACATGTTCATAATCGCCGACCCCTTGCATATTTCAAAATATAAAATATTGCTGAAAGCATTAAGAATATGTGTAACATCTTGACACAGCTAATTCATTATTATTTTTCAAGACAATTAACAAACAAAAACGTGAGCCGTAGTTCACGGGTTCTGCTAGTTTGGTATTATTGCTTCATTTTCATGAGGAAATAAAGCTGCAGCTTGCGGAAAAACGCTATTTTGAACTTTTTAAATACAAATTCGTCTGTAACGTTTTATTTATTTTTCAGTTTGTTTGTGATTTTAGAAGCCAACAATTGTATTACAACTTTTGCATTACATTATCGGTTTATGACAATCTTGCGATCAAACAACACAACCCCATTCCATTCAATCTATAGAACTGCAAAATAAAGTCATTAATTTACAGCGTTTATCCCCAACATTTTAATTAATACCTGAATTAATTTGGTCCGGTATTTAATTCAAAATTATCGACCAATAGAAACCATTCAGAAGTTTAACCCCAGCATAAACCAAAATCCGATACACAATGCAAGCTGTTAGATGTAGTTTCGATAGGATTTTATTTAATATGTAGGGTGGAAGCCCCTTCAGTCCATAGATTTCAGATTAGGAACGAATTTTCATTCTATACATTCCAGATGTTATCAAACCTCCATTCAAACTATCTATAATCACGTCTCTATTCATGAAATTATACGGACGTGTGTGGAACGAGAAGAGGATTTTTTGGGTGGCCCAATTCCGGAAAGGAAATGCTACACTGTTATTGTACTTGTTCGTTCGCCGATCTCGGATAAGGGTTGTAAAAAAGTTAATAATGAGGACGGATATAACGGAGGAAACTTTAGACGGCATAACAATATTCCGTTTTATTTCCGAGCAGGTTGACAGTACGTTTGTGAAATACGGAGCCGTAAAGTGGTTTTATTATAGACGTTTGCGTAATTTCGTCCTACCCCTAAATTCAATCGTAATTGTTCTTAAAATAGAAGCGCTCTCGACTCATTTAACGGGTTCCTTCCTTACTTTTAAATCTTTTAACTTTGCGAGCGAACGTACAATTATGTTGAATTGCTATGAGACAACTACGTTATTTCCAAGCTGATGTTGATTTAGTTAACGCAAATAGGAGGAATTTTCTTGCTTATGGATTCTATTTCTGCACGTTACTGTTTAGTACTGCGAGGGGTTATTAAAAACAGAATGGTTGTGTTTTATGTTTGGTTGTAAAATTTCGCTTAAAAATATTAAATTATAAGAAGCGTTTTAGAAACACAACCCAAGCAAAAATAAAATACTGCTATGATATGAGGCTATGCACTTACCAGAAACACAATCTTTTAAATGCCTGCAATTTACGCAATCACTAATTATATTTTATATGAGACTCTTTTATAAAATTTCTCAGGGTCGTTATTAAGCTTGGGAAGAGATGGTATTAATAAATAAGACTCATAAGCAATACACAAACCAATATCAACGTTACAACAGCTTTTTATTTAAAAGTCAATTTGAAGTTAAATTTGTGAAAATAAAGAAATTTCTTTTTATTCTACTATTCTTAAAATAAACACTTATCATTAAGATACTACACGGGCTACCGTGTTTTAAGAATTGTGCCTAGAGGGACGGTAAGGTCGTGTCACCTATTTATGGTTCCGATCTGAACTGCCGGTTATATGCGTGCATTGCTTTGCTTTGCAACGTTTCCTCGCTGCATTATAGAGGGCTTTACTGTTATCATTCGCCTTTAACTTTAAACACTTATCTTTGTTTCTTCTTTATAATGATATCCTTAACTCGACAATCGTTGAATGATAAACTCCCTATTCTCTGGTTTGCTGGTTGCTTTTATATTATTATTCTTTTGCATATATCTCCAAAATTAGTTGAGAAACACTTGTATCCGTTTTGTTATAGCTTCTATTCGATTCAATACCACTATTTATTTCATATAACTCGTTGTCTTTCTCTTTTCTTTCAGAGAATGAAAAATCCTGTCTTTGTTTTCAGGACAAGCCGTAACTAACTAATAAGTTTTCACTTGCTTTTGTCTTCTATCTTGATCTCCCATTTATTTAAACAAATAAATCGCATGAAACAATGAGTGTTTTTTTATACATTTCTCAAATTGACATTCACATCCATAACCCCCACAAATGACATTTAACGATGCACAAAACAAGTAAATTTAAAACTTCTTATATATTAATCCTTTTAAACAATTCTGAACTAATTTATAATTAAAATTAACATAAACAATAATCGTATCAATTTGAATGTGTTCTTCTTTCTTTCAGAGTAAACAAAACTTCACAAATATGAAAATTATAAATGATTTAAAGATAACCACATTATTTAAATTTTAAAACAAGAAATTACAGCAATAATACGCAACCCTGAGTTTATAAGTTTGACTACCAAATCCTTACAGTCTTCACAAACCTCCAATCGTAAATTAAATTGTAACAAGCATCCCAAAAACTGCCTTCCAGGAATTACTATACTCCAGTCAAATCAAACAACTCCAAATATCATAGCAATACATTACGGAAGAGAAACGTTTTGCTAGGAAAAAAGGAACTTAATGTAAAACACCTTACATTAAATGCGATCAACTAAAAATCAGATATTTACACGAAGAAAACTAAAAAGTGTTAAAATCATGAACATCTGTAATTCCATTATTGTTACTTTTCCTTCGTATAAGTAACGTTCAAGTTTCAAACGAAACAGAAGCAAATGGGAAGGATAATTGGAAGGCTGTTATATAGGGATTCGGGTTGTTCCTTTGTAATGCTTTCACTTTTATTAACTTACACAGTTGCAGAGATCTTCGATCTCCTTCCTCAACATTGTTGTGACCTTTGCATTAGTTTTCCTTTTTTTATGTTTTTTTACTTGTCTTGTTTTGGGCTATTTATGAGTCTGTTTTTATTTTTCGTTTTCGTTCTCGTTTAAAAATATTTGTTTCTAGTATTGATGTCATGAAAATTTTCGATTTCGTACGAAAAACGATGTTTGGGACTCAAAAGAAATCAAAAAAATGGGTTTTCAAATGTCAAATTCTGTCTAGGGATACGATTCATACTACCGAACAGGATAGTCTGATTTTGATAAGTATATCAAAAATTAATAGGGAGAAAATTTGAAACCGGAAGTAGAAATTTAACATTTTTTTGATAGTATTTTTTCGGAATTAGAATTTTCTGCATCATAAATGACAACGGAATCTGATAGAAGACGTTTGGGGCAATCCAAGGCTTTTTCCCTCAACTTTCTCGTCTCAAAATTGCGCCAGCTACGGTTTTTTGTACATTTTTACTTAACCCCTTATTGCTCAAAAATTAATACACAGTCACGATGAAAATTGATATAGCAAACGCCCAATAGAGACGCAATGTTGACACACAGGAGAATTTTCTAAAAGATGAAAACTAAGAAGTGAAAAATATTGTATTTCGTTTTTTGTTTCTGGTTTCTTTAATCAAAAATAAACAGATTTTTGAAAAATCCTTCTTTTTCTCATAAAAAATGGAGAAATTTTGTGAAACCCGAACTAACGACGTAATGCGGCGGCAGCAATGGTTATGGCGCGGTTACTTTTGGCTGCACGTCGTTTTATGTATCGCTTGCTGCATGACCGGTATCTTCCCATCCATATGTTTGTATTACGTGTGCGATGCCCTTTGCGGAGTAATCAATGTGCGTGCATTGTCGTTAGGGTCAAATGTTGTACATCAATACTTTTGAAAATATAAACGAGAAAACTCCAGTGCTTCGCTCATGTTTTGCCACAATGTAAGATATTTAAATGTACTAAAAACTGTAAAATTCATTTTTTTTAATTACAATGGATGTTTCATTTACTGTTAGAAAAATTTAAAAAAAATTTATAAATCTATAATTTTAAGGAATGACATGCATCGTAACCGAAACGAAAACCAAAAACCGGGAAAGAAAACTTAAAAATTACCGAAAACTAAACTCTAAACTGTAACCGAAAATCGTAACCGTAATTATTATAAGCATATATCGGTTATTTTTCGTTCTGACAAATGTAGAACCGACGTTTGTTAATTGTAGCAAATAATGATACCTATTTACTTCTTAATCTTCACATTTCGCATGTTCAGCCCTTTTGGTTCACCTTTAGAATTGTCTCCAAAACAATGATTAGAGTAATTAATTGTTCCCAAACGCGAATGTAAAGTTTGTGCCGGTATAACATCATCGCACAACATAAGATGAATACTTTATCAGCAGGATACATTTTTCGTTTTTACTTCCAAGTACTTAATTTTTGCGTTATTGGCAGTCAGTGAGCCGACAGTGTGTACATTTCTGAGCCTGCGGCACTGCCACTAATCACTAAAAATTCCAGGGAACATAAACAGTAGCATGTCACAAAAAAAACATTGATAACTTATGTACCCCATTAAAACAGTAGTAAATTAAAATTAGAAAAATGTAACCCGCACGGGATTCGAACCCTCGATCAACCTATGCCTCACAACGCTGTACACGCATTCTAGCACTGAGACACGGCGTGTGTTGATAGTCGATGCTAGAATATAGAACACATACATAAACAACACGTCATCCGCCAGCCAAATTTAAATTACCGGTATACTGTATACCGGCAAAACGTTGCCAGCCGGCACCGGTCGGCTAGTCACTGTGATACATCGTAAAGAGATAGAGTAATTAAGCATTTCACGAAAAATCCGGACTTGGTCTCAATCACATAGCGTAATTTACTTTGCAGGACTTTTTTTTAACAATTTTGTCATGTTTCTATGATTTCTATGTTTCTAGGTTATTGTCAAAGTAGCGTTTTTTTTAAATAATTCGAAAAAATTATAGAGGCATTTCGTAAAAATACAAACTTGAGCAAAAGACTACGACGTACAGTCTATTCTTTTAATAAAGCCGAAGGTAACTACTTTATTTTTGATTTAACTCCCCAGCAGCAGGTGTTTCTACAAGTTGACGAAAACGAAGATTTTTTTGGGCAGCCAATTTTTCGTGATAACTTCAACATATTTTTTTAATTGAATGGCATAATTTTTTCCATATATTGTCGAGAATTTTCTTTGCTTTTCAGCAAGAAAAATAAAAAAATACCGGTAACCGTAACCAAAACCGAAATTTTTAGTAGCAGTACACCGTAACCGAAAACGTAACCGAAATTTAAAAAAATTTTACCGTAGCCGGAAACCGAAAAGATATTTTTGTTTCGATTTACATCCCTGCTTGTTTTACGTCAATATTAAGAATGTTAACTTCGCCTCATTTTTTAAAACTTTGCTCCTCCACATAAGACGAAAATGAATATTTTACGCTGTTAGATTAAACCTTCAAAAAAAGAGAATGCAGGTGTTAAAATTCTAAATCTTAATCTGCAAATGGATTTTGTCGTTGCAAAAAATACAAGAAAATGCTCAACAGTGCATTAGTTTTTACAAAATAACCCTCATTTTGAAATTATATTACCGACATTCGCAGACTTTTAAAAAACAAGAGCTTCAATATCAGTGGATGGCAAAAACCTTCAAGATTCTTATAGCCTTGCTATTTTACGAATGTTTGGTCAATCCTTGAGCTTCCTAATCCAGTAGCTGTCGCAATAAAGGGCTAAAACTACTGCGAGTATTTCTAGAGGATTGCCAGGCCACTTTTCCAAAAATATCCAGCATTCGGCAAGTTCAAAACCTAAAAGACACAGCGTGCCTGCGATAATGGGAAGCCGGGCGATAATTTCCGCGACATTTCTGCGGAAGTAGTACAAAGACTAGCAGTTCTGTTTGTGCCCATCTCGCACAACCATAAACTAAAACGTAACATCGGCGTAAACAGAAATAAAGATCAAAGAGAGCATAGCATAACAATCGTGATTCACGTTAGCTCCCTCCGGGTTACGCATTTAGTCTCGGAAGCAGTGATTCACGAGACAGCGCGACGTGCTTTAATCAACAGTAATGTCTGCTTCCGTTATCGGCCGTGTAATCTGCCGTAATCAAGTTATCATTGCCGGACGGTCGCGGTGTATTCCGACGTACAGAATTACGGGCTACGTCCAAACTTTTGCCCCGAAGGTTATATTTAGTTTAATACCCGAGGAGTACCGGCGCGCTTATATCAGTGGCGGTCCGTTCTATCAGGCAGGGTAGGCAGTGCCTACCCATAACTTTTCAAAAACAAAATCAAATTCTAACTTTGTAATAAAAACAAAGTTACTTTTACACATTTTTTACTTTTAAACATTAAAAACTAGGTGCTAAATAAATAGACCGTTGCCTCTAAACACAGTTTTGCATACGCGAAGGCCGAGCTTATCGGGTCAAATGATTCCAGCTACCACACAATCAACCAATGTATTATTCTTAATACGTTTACATGCACATTGATACAAATAATGCAATCATCAGCGTGCAGCTATTGTGTTTTTATTTATTTCATACTGTAAAGGTGCGCTGCCCGAGAATAAATAATTTGTATCTGATTTTGATTTAATTGTATTGTTTTCTACTTTAAAGTGGGAGCTCCCCGAAAACGTAATGCACTTGTCTAATAACTTTGATTTATTTACAGGAATATTATATTTCTATCAGCAAATACGGAATTTAATTAACAGTGATCACTTGACTTAGCTAAATTACTGTGATTTAGTCTTAGTTAATCTTAAGCAGGTGATCGTTTCGGGGCAGCTGCACACATTTTTGCACATAAATGTAAATATTGTAAAACACATGTTAACACTTGTCAATGAGTTTGCCGCCCGTTGTGTGGATTATTGGGACCAATCTAATATTTAAAATTTCACGCTCTCGCATTTTAGGGATTAGGGTAAATATTGGGGAAACTTGACAGCTTTAATTAACACAAGTGTTCAAGAAAGTTCGAGAATATGAGACAAAATTTTATTGATACTTCTATCCAATCAAAATTTAAAAAAGAGCGGGGCTGTAATTTCATTGGAAAAAGAAACAAGTCCAACCTCTTGAAGGATGGGCATGAATGTTAATAAAAGAGTATGTTCCCTAAAGGAAGAGATCAATCTTCTGATTCTCAAAGATCACTCAGTTCACTGAAATCTTAACGTCAGTTTGGAAGCATTAGTGCTAACATTCTGTTACAATATTACAAGTCTGGGAGTTGCAACTTTAAAATAAAATATTATCTTCGTGGGTTTTGGGCTACGAAGAGCACTTTGCCAAAATCAAATAGGCTTAGGCGTAGATGCTTATTCTTGTCGGTGTACCGGATTAGGCGTATCAAAGCGGCGCTATTATCCTTCGGGAATTAGGCGTAGCAATGAGGCGCTATTGCAGGGCAGCCGATTGGAGTGAGTGACGGCGCCATTTCCATATTGGTTGCGGCAAGACGTATTACAAGTCTGGAACTTGCAGCTCTAAAATAAAATACTATCTTCGTGGGTTTTAGACTACGAAGAATACTTTGCCAAAATCAAATAGGCTTAGACGTAGATGCCTATTCTTGTCGGTGTACCTGATTAGGCGTATCAAAAGCGGCGCTATTGTCCTACGGGAATTAGGCGTAGCAACTGAGGCGCTATTTCCATATTGGTTGCGGCAAGACGCACTTTTCGCGTGCTGTTGTTACACATTTGTACGTAATCGATCGCTGTTATTGGGTTAAGTTCTCACTTCTCAGGCGTATTGGAGGGGGCGGCGCTATTGTCCTTCGGGAATTAGGCGTAACGGTCAAGGCGCTGTTAAGACGAGACCTAATCAGGCTGAGAGTATTGGGTACAAATGAGTGATAGCACACGGTGTTCCTTTGAAGAGCATCCAGTTACTTCCGTAATCTGTACAATACTCGACATTTATAAACAGTCCCAAATAGAAGTATCAGTATAGGCAAAACTGTAGTAAATATTTGGATTGGCAACTTTACTCGATACAACTGACGGGCAATTTCTGTATAAATAATTCTCGCACTATTTGCACCACATAAATAAATAAATTCTTCAAACGGTTTACTGTTGTTTAAATCAGCTTAAAATCTTATCCTTTTTAACCTCGATAGCGGCAGGGTAAATCAAACATGAGCAAATAATTAAAACACAACGTAGGTCCGACACCGATCATCATAAATAAATAATTAATCAAGCATAAATACTTGATAAATATTAAATAATACATTTCAAATTTGTAAATAAAAATATCTACGGTACTGCACGATCACAATACGTGGTTTGCAAATTTGCAGTAAATATGGAAATTCTCGTTGACCAGCTTTTTAAAAGAAAAATTAAATGGATACTCCTACGAAAAACAAATAGAAATAAAAAATTATGGGCGAAGTACTTCAAAATGACCAGGGCCGTTAGACAGACAGTAGGGAGAAATTTAGATCATTTAATACTGAATGATATAAGAGAATGGGACTGGCTAACTAGTAGCGATATTAAAAACAAACTATTTTCATCTTTATCTAACCCCTCAAAAGTATAGTCTGAAACAGGATACTCTGTTTTAAAAATCTTTCAGTTGCAATTAAACAAAGTGCTTCGGGCAAAAAACATTTATCTGCAACTGTTGGATTAAAATTATTTGGCGAATCAGGCATTAACTTGGCGTTAGACAAAGGTTTACGTTATCAAATTATAGTGCATCATGACAGAGTGAAATTTAATAGGGATTTTATGCGTAGATTAATTCATTTAACAACAGGTCTTGGTAAATTGGAGTTGCCCTAATTTTATTACTTTTTAATCTTAATGTTGCCTACCCAAATTTTAAACCCA
This sequence comes from Ctenicera cuprea, assembly GCA_958336395.1. Classification (NCBI taxonomy): domain Eukaryota; kingdom Metazoa; phylum Arthropoda; class Insecta; order Coleoptera; family Elateridae; genus Ctenicera; species Ctenicera cuprea. The sequence continues at coordinate 59,466,897 of OY284487.1, forward strand.
CGGAACGCCACTGGTTTATATTAAACTCCTATGCGTCGACAGCTCATTAGATAAATTTCAGGTTATTATTAAATTATAACCTATGAATATACTAAAAAGCTAAGGAAGCCAAGGTTGAAATCGGTTAAATACCGAGTCCAGTGAATTAATCTCGATTTGGGCTTGAAGGGGAGAATTTTCCGGTAGAAAAACGTATCCAGCTTGCAATCTTCCATTAGGCGGCTTAAAAATTGTGTCGCCCCACTTAATGAAAACCGTCGCCGAGATCAAGTCTAGCGAAACATATTCGTTCCTTGAACTACAAACACGTACAAATTAGCCTTGTTTAGGTGCGGAATCCAAAATAAACACACCTAATGGTAGACAAAGCGGCATTTCCAATTTTAAAGTTCCAACGTGACTGACGTGTGCCAAAACGTTCTGAAATGTAAAATGCAATTTCTGAATGAGTCCGAAAACGTGAAGTAATAGTACAAGGCTTAATTGATTGATGGACCCCGATAGCGCAAATAGCTAATAGGGCATCGAGATAGGAGCGAGAGAGGAGTGTGGCAGCGAGTTCGTCGACTTTGAGAAGCCTTGCCAAATGCTTTTGGCATCGTCTGCCGCGTCAGGAATTTCTATATTTGAATCAAACGCAGATTTCGTGATGCGGGTGGACCGACGGGCCAGTTTTTGCACTTTCCTCTAAATGTTGGGATTAAGAAGCTTTAGGTTGTCGCAAAATATAAATTGGTCTAATCTAGAAGGATTATTTTGACCTTGATTATCAGAAATGTGAAATGAAGAATAATGGGTTGTAAATTTGGAAAATGATTAATTCGCTTTAAAGCGTTAACCTCATAGTTTTACTGCCAAAATTTAAACGAGCCAAATTTATTTAAGTGTTGCTATTATTTAACACCCATCTTTATTAACAGTTATATCTTTTTCTTTAGCCAGTTTGAGGAAATCAAAACAGAATTTAAAAAAAAAACATCTTTATTGGTTGTGCAAGAGAATGCAAAAAAATTAAAAATTTACGTCAAGTGGAATGGCCGAATGGGTCTAGTCTATACAAGGTGATTCGCTTGCCGATTGCTAAATAGGGTAGGCGTGTAGGATCAATTAAAAAAATAAAAGAAGTTTAGATAAATATGAGTCCTAAATTGTTGCCTTTTCGATATATGAGCGTTTAGAAATTTTTTAATTGTCACCCTTGAAATAATCACCCTGTATATAATAAACAAAAATCGTACGCAATTGTGGTAAATAGATGTCTAAGCTTCATACTAGTGTTCGTCTGAAAAATTTGTTCACAAGCAGCACAAATGTGTGTGTGTGGGGGTGGGGGTGGGGGGGGGCACTGGTACTCGTTTCTAAATAACTATTTTTCTGTACTATTTTCAAACTGTTTTGATAAAAAATCTTACTCCCCATACAAAAAAACAAAAAAGGTAATGTAGTGGTAAGTCGCTAAATCTAACGGTTTTCGACATAATTTAATTTTAGGGATAAATCAAGTTGCTATGAAGGTCTGAGTGTTTCCTGGGGTCATAGGAGGGATGTAAACCGAAAACAAATTTCGTTTCGGTTTTCGGTTAAGTTTTAATTTTACGGTTTACTCCTTCTGTTACGGTTACCGGCCCGGCCCATCGGGCGGGCCGTCGTCGTACGGGCCTAGCTACTATTGTTGCAACATAGGGGGCGGGCTGAACGGCCTTTCCCATTAAACGGGCCGATCGGGCGAGCTCAATAAATAAAATTTCTTTTGTGATACGGACGGGCGAACCTTACCCTTACAGCCTACAATTGATTTTGAAATCTCTGCATTTACTAAGTAATAAAATTGCATGGTCCGGGCCGCGCCTTGCGGAAGGATAAATCAAAAACTCGGGCAAACCGGTAAGCCGATCAGTCAGTGAACCCGAGTCAAACAGATAAAACAAATACTGATTTGGGGTCAGATGGGCCGGGTCGGATATGGAAAGATATCCACGTGCCTCGAGCGGGCCGGGCTGGAAAAAGTCAGCCCGTGCACTACATACATGTGAATTTCAATTCAGGTGGGACAGTTACGTTAACCATGGATTTACCATAATTGTATAGTTAAATCCCTGGAAAAATTTTACTACTTGAAGTCACCCCAACCGGAAATATAATTTTTTTTTACATCACCTGGCAATTTATTTGAAAATTTTATGCAAATAAGCCTTTAAATAAATTATTTAATAATACGAATCATGTAATTAGTGCACGGATATAAACGCTTGCGTAGCTGATGTTCAACTGTCTCTGTGGCGCAGTGGTAGACAGTTTGCTTCTGGTACCAGAGCTTATGAGTTCACATTTTGATGAAGTCTGATTTTTTTAATCACTTTAAAAAGACAATTGGATTATTCTTTTATTTAAAAAAAGGGATTGCCCACTCTAAATAAAATAATATAAACCTACCTGTCACAGCGATACAAAAAAGTAGATTTCATCACGGTTTCATCAATTAGATGTCAGTTGTGCAACCGGTGTACATTAATGCACCAGTGGCTTGACGATTATTAAATAATCTATTTAAAGCTTTATTTATATTTAATTTTCAAATAAATTAGGTGATGTGATGAAAAAATATTTTTCCATTTAGGGTGACTGCAAGTAAAAACATTCTTCTAGGGACATAAAATACAACTGTTTTTAAATTTTCCATGTTAAACTGTAATGTTCCACCTAAATTGGAATTCACTATACCCGATAACCATGAGAGGAGCTTCAACCCCCATAGTCAATGACCAAAATCCGCCTATGTAGATCACTACAAATAAAAAATCCATAACACTACTAACCAAATATCTGAATTTATAGAGAAAAAAGTCTATGGGATACATGTCAGCAAAGTGAGCCGATTACAGGTAAATTTAAATTTTTCGTAATTTACGTAAAATATTTCGAATTTATTTATTACATCAATTTTACTCATGATAAAATTCTATCGATTGTCGTTAAAATAATTGGATGATTATATATAATTTTACTAATTATTATAAAATTTAGCGCTTTGTTAGTTTAGGCCGTTGGATTTCTGGTTCAATCCTAACAACAATCAAAAATTGCACGATTCGAATATGTGGTGCCCATGATATTAATTGCTATACAATCTTAGCTGTTGAGTCGTGTATAAGCCCTAACAATATAATCATAAATAATACAACAAGTGATCGCGATTTTTCGATAAAATTGTGGTGTAAGTTCACGAGTGCTAGTTAAGATGGTAATTCAATGACCGCGTACCGGGAGTGGAATTACCTTAATCTTAACTAGCACGAGTTACCTTCCACCACAATTTTATCAAAGAAAAATCGTATCACGAGTCGTATTCGTCTTCGTCATCACTCACATTAATTTTGACGCATTTTTGGTAACACTATATTAGTCGGAAATGCTCGGGTGTTTTCGGGAATCGGCGCTCTTAACATGGTATTGTTTGCTTGTTTTCAAATGTGTTGTAGTGGCGTCATTTAAAAAAATTATTTTTTTATTTTGACGTTCTTATTTACTGATGCTGTGAGGTAATGTTGTAAAAAATAGCTCGTTTTGGAGAAAAATCGTTAAGTGGTATTTCATAAAATTTTTGAGGGTATGTACATTATTTTAGTCTAAGATTTTGGTTCATCTAACCTGTCAAACAAGATACAATTTTAATGTAAATATATATTTGTTTTTTAATGCATATTAGCATGTTATTATTAAATTTATTATAAGTGTACACTAAAATTTGGGTCGGTTATGATTTGAACTATGATTTGAACACTCCCGATTCATGTTGGTAGACATTGACATCGTTATCGTCGGCTATCGTTTAATAACTTATTTAAAACAGGACCATGCAATTTAATCAGTATAAAACAAACGCTATTGGGGAAATTTGTGATCGGTTTTATGAAATGTGAGTGGTATAGTCATTTTAAAATTCAAAGGCAGTTGGAAAATTTTAAAGTTTTTTACGTATTTGGCCGTTTATACTGAGTAATTCAGTTAATAGCCCAAAATTTCTGAAATGGAATAGGCTGGCATTAAATAAACATAATAAAAAAAATCCGTAGCAAATTATTTTTAAATACTACGCCGGAGGGAATTTTCACACGTTCAACAGTTTATCATATGCCAATCAAATCTGACCCAAAGCAGAAGTGGAAAGGAAAATGTAAAAATTGCTCTGGTGAGGGTAGAATTTTTATATATAAAGATTTCATTTTCTGCTCGCCACCGAATCGAGGTAACGATGCGTTTTTTTACATTATCTGCAAAAAAAATCTATAATATACACCACACATACGTGCTGTTTCAGGAATACCTAAAAAAACCTGCAGGTCACCCTGTGATTTCGCAATATTCCCCCGGATTCCACGTGATGAAAAAGCGCGTCACGCTTCTCAAACATTTTTGGAATTTAATTATTTAAAGTAACGAATTCCGAGCATGTACCTCTTTTACACTCCGTATTGCACACGCTGTTAATTTGCCTTTTATTGTTGCGTTTGTTGCCTGCGAATGCCTCGTCTAGGGAGCAATATTATGTTTGGATCGGTTTGAAAACGCTTTTTCCACTCGTTTAGTTTTATTTTTCGACTCGCACATCACCTAATTCGTAAACTAAACGTGTGGCGTAATAAGATTATGACAAAGCTAATGTTTGAGAGATGTTGCCCTATTTGAAATTTGTAGTCCGTAAACGATCCGGAAATGTAACCCCCAGACAGCCATAGGCGTACAAGCGTGATGTTGGTTCAAGAAAAAGAAGACGAATATTGGGGATGTGATGTATTTACAGTAGGGGCTATAAAAACGTAACTCTTTCGCTGTATAAATAAAGAATGAAAGTTACAAGGCTTTAATGCGAAATAAGGACGTTCCCGGGATATACACCAATCCTGGGTATAAAATATTTCATGAAATAACAAATCCTGGGCGTTACGAAAAACTACGCGAATTTCTTGCATTTTGCATATAATTCCGTTCTCTAGCGACGATCCGTTCGGGAATGAAACCAAAACTAAAAACACTAAATCATTGGAAAGCGTCCTTTGCAAACAGTTATTTTATTTCCTCGTTCGTAGGAAGATCCGGGGGTCCAAATTTGTTTTGATGCGGACGTGCGGAAACGCTAGAAACGATGTCTCATAGGTTCAAAATCGTTCCCAATAATCATACTCAATTTCTGTCGGCCCCCGGTTACCCGATTGGATCCTGGGGATATACAGACTAATCGCTCGTATCGCCACCAACCTCGACCCTTTCTCCATAAACTATCCCCGGTTAACTGTCACATTACTCTTGATATTAACAAAGATGGGCCGAAGTTCCGGAACTTGAACGTGCTAAGTGGACTGTTGTGCCTATACATAAGATTAGGAAATCAGGTTTGATTTTGTATTTGGGACGTCCGAAAGTGGAGCAATTTTCAATTATTGGGTCAATTCGTGCGAAATTTGGCAAAACAAAACCGTTTCTATTGCCTATTTTCACGAAAACAATATAGAAAAAAATAATAATACTAGATTGCAAAATCGATGAAAATTAATGAAAAAAAATAGCGAAAAAATCTCTCAAGTAAAAGAGATTATGCATGCAATTTGATTTGGAAGTATACACTAAAATAATTGAAAATAAGAAAGCAAAAACCCCATAAGTCCAGTATTTTTCAGATCTGCATAAAATTATAAATTTATATTACTGAGATCAGCATTTATGCGAGTTAAAAATTTGAAATGATTTCAAACAACTTAAATAAGTATTATTTATTAAAACCACAAAGTAATATATAACATAAGGAGGATGCATGAACCGCTTGTTGCTATGATATGCAGGTCTCAATTTTGCAGTACATGTGACAGAGAGATCCGAGGCAAGGAACCTATAAAAAGCACTCGATCGTTAGTCGTCAATATTTTATTTAAATGTCGATAAAAACCATATATGTTAGGTTATGTCAGTTGATTTCTTGATGGTGTCGGATCGATCAAGACAGAACATGTTTTAGTTTTAACATTTGTTGAAAATTATTAATTCTTGTATTTACAATCAATTTTATTGACAGATTTCCAATCTTAATTGTGAACAAAAAACAATATTAGAACAAATCAGCACATCCTTGAAATAGTATATTTAGTAGTTTCCTTGTCTCGGTGCTCTCTCTCTCTCTCTCTCTAACATACTACAGAATAAGACCATGAGGTTCGTGCATTGCATACTCCTTAAGTATGTATTATGCTCTGTGATTAAAACCTACATTTTACTGCATTTGAACTGAAACTACTTCGAAAGTAAAAACTATGCCGGATAATCCGGTATCCGGTTATTCGGCTGAGGAACCGGATACCGAAGATCCGTTATCCGGCATTTTGAAAAAGTACTGCTCGCTGCATCCCTACTGGAAAGCAATAAAAACCCAATAGAATACATTTAAGCCTACAAGGGAAGTCCTACAAGCTTAAAAACACGCGTGTGAAAATCCTGAATATTAAAAAAAAGCTAAAAAGTTTAAGAAAGCTAGATAAAAGAAATTTAATTACAAGAAACTGAGAAAATATCTTATCAAATCTAAGTCACAATTTAAAGAAACCTTGAAAACTTATACACGTAATGGATCTACCTAAAAAACATCGGTTATTTCAAGTAACTCCGGCATTCCATGAAAAGCAACTAAGGAAAATCCTGAAAAATTCAACAAAATCCACGGAAAATAAAGTAAATTAAAGGATATGTAAGAACATTTACAGAGATCTTGAAAACTCGAGAAAACCTAAAAGAAGATTGAAAGAAAACCTGAATAATCCAATGAAAATCTAGGAGATTCGCAAAAAAATAAAAAAAATTGTAGAGAAATTCCGGAACGTCCACTGAAGTAATGGAAAAGAGAAAAACTCTAAAACATTCTTAAAATTTCAGCAAAATAATAGAACGTGCACTAGTATACATAAAAACTGTCGGGTGAATACCACGGGACGTTCCTCGCATTAAATATAATTTTTGAAAATTTTTAATAACATAAATTTCAATATTTATAAAAAAAATTTAAATGTTTCGAAAACTAAATATTTTTAATCTGCTAATTATTTTTGGAATTTTAATAATTTTTGTAATATTTAAAATGTTTTGAAAATTTAATAATTTTATAAATGTTTAAAATGAAAATTTGTGATTACGTATTCTAAAAATTACAATTTTAATGCTTGAACTTTGCATTTTAAAAATTTTATAAATATTTGAAAATTTTGAAGATTTCGAATTTTTTGAAAATTTCTAAATTAGTGATTTATTATTTTGCGTTTGTATATTATTAAAACTTCAAAAAGTTTTAGAAAATTTTTTTCAAATTTTGTAATTTTTAAAAATTTACAACAAATTTTTGAAAATTTTGCGATATTTTATGAATTTTTAAAATATTAAAAATTTAGTTAAAAATTATTGAAAATTTTGAATAATATTGGAATTTTGAAAACTTGAAATTTTGGTAATTACAAAAAATTACTTAAATATTTAAAACAAAAAATTTTGAGTTTAAGAATACTTCAAAAATTTTTGTATTTAGTATTGCAAAAATATTTATTCGTTGAAATTTAAAATCGATTTCATAATTTGATGATGCTCCGTTTTTTTTGGCGATTATTCAATTAAACTGTTCAGGTAAACGACCAAAAGGAAATCTTTTAGTGGTGTTTGCCGAAATTCGCAAAAGTTTAAAAAACCACAACAAATCGATGGTGGGGAAGAGGGGGGATAGGGAGTTTGCGTTTGCGTAGACATGCGTCGAGTCTTTAAGGATAATCAAGACTATCCTGATAACTATGGAATGTTATATAAAATTCATAAATATTAAAGATAATCCTAAACAATCCTGTTTAATATAAACAAAATAAAAATCTTGGGATATACAGGGTGATTCATAGCATGGAGAACGTACTTTTAGGATGGATTCAGAATATGAATCTTAGGATACCCGAAGATGTTCTGAAAAACTCATGGAGGGTCAAAAAATAAAGCTTTCCTGGTAACCATGAAATATTCACTTATAATACCACGAGTAAGTCAAAGTTATGTCGACTATTTTTGCAGTGATAGATCACGAATGTCAATTGCGCTTGCATACGATTAGGACGAGTGCGCCAGTACGAGTCCTAATCCCAAGGGCAAGGGACATGAGTGACGCCACCGCAAAAACAATCTACGTAACTTTGACTAAGAATGGTATTCGAGGGACTATTCAATGAACCAAATCATTAATGTTTTCTGATAAAAACTTCATTTGTTTAAAATAGTCACTTGAATACCCCCCAGGAAAATAGATCCACTCCCTATTTTTTTTATTGACCGAGAAACACCAAATTCTGGATTTTCATTGGTCAATTTTTGACAGATGACAGGTGAATTATCAACAAAATTAGAAAATATTAAAGATAATCGTAAAATATACACAGCACGGTGATTCATAGCATATAAAACGTAGTTTCAGGATAGAATATATAGAATATGCATGTTAGGATACCCAAAGGTGTCCTTAAATTAAATAATCTATATATTGTATCCGAATCCTTTCCACCTATCTCAACATTTAGTGGTGAGGGGCCTCCACTACTAGAAATCACATATTTAAGCGTCCATTATATAAGGCGCAGAATCGTTTGTACATTGGACCGTTATACTTTTCAATGCAACTAAGCAAATTCAGAACTAAGATGTTCAGCTTACTGGGAACCTGAGGATTGGATAGGATATTTTTTCCTGGGGATTTTTTGCGGGAGTTTTTCTTTCTTAAAGTTTTTTTGTGGTGCTGATTTTTCTGGGATTTTGTTCGTTTTTTTTTTACGGAATTTCCTTTCCCGAAATTCGTTTGCCTATTATTATCTAGTTTTCCAGACTCACAAGGTCCTTACAACATTTAAGTAAGCACTTGTGCCTGAGGCAACCAATCTGAAATTCGAATCCATCTGTCCTGTCTCAAGTTTTGGTGACGGCGGAATATTCCTACATCTCGACACAGCTTATTTATTATTGTTTTCCGGTTTCGATGTGTATGTAGCAGTCACGTAGGGCGGCGCGGAACCTGATTTCAAAACTGTTTTAATAAACTTCAAATTATTCGTGGGAAGACTTTGAGCTTTCTTTCTCTCACTTATTGCCACCTGTATAAATTTGCACTGTGAATGTAATTCTATTCTATTCCAAGCTTAGTGGTAAATTATGCACATTATAGTCTAATTGGTTTAAATTAATGAGTTTCTTCAATATAAATACTGAAACCCTGAAGTATACGAAATGGTAGTATGAAAAACGCACCTTCAAAGTCTCTAAATCCAACAGTTTTCGATAAAATTCAATTTTGGTGAAAAATCAATTTACTACGAAGGTCTTCAGTGTTTTATCACCATGTATATGGTAACACTGGAATATTTCAAACAACACCGAGGTGATCGATGCAATTATGTCTAGCAGAAACTATGAACCTTTTCATTGTTACCTTCTTATGCCTAATTCGTTGCAAAAAAAGCTTTTTATACAAAAACGCGTAAAATATGATTCCGTTACTCAACAACTTCTACAATATTTTCGCCCGAGAGGCGTAACTCTAGTGAAGCCATATACGAGTATATCTCACAAAATTTCGAAGTTTTCCGTCCAGTTAGCAATTTGTAAAGAAATTCTTTGAAAACAAAATACATTACATAGAAAGAGTATAATTAATTAAGCTTTTGCTCTGCACAAATAAATCATCAAACGCTTGAGAAATCCGGAACTTTTCCTTTTACTTGATTAATTCCTCATAATTCTATAAACAACTTTAGATAAATTTCGAAATTATGCGGTATGAAAAGGAAATGAGTTTACAGGCTTTGTTTGCTCAAGGGTTTCAGTAGAAACATGATGCTACCATGTGGTGACAATTACAATATCGTTTCGTTGAAGTATCGCATAGCAAAATAACGGACCATACAAAGACTTTAGCCTTGAAATTAATCATTAATTCATTAACTGTAGGGTCGTTGCTTTGTATATAGGGATCCATACATATCCAGACGATTGCAAATCCTCTAGAAATAGATGTGCAGATGTTGAAACCGACAAAAACACAGACAAACATTGAAATATTTTCACTTGTGCAGCAATAAAATTTCCACTAACCGTCATAACGATAAAATTATGTATTTTACAAAATTCTAATTTATTCTTCGGTCAGGAAAAAAAATCCGGCTCTGTGTTGTAAGAAATGAAGACGCTCGTTCGGGAATCTTACGGATGTTTGAGCCAACACGGTCGATTGCCAATGGATGCGTGACGTAACATCTCTTCATTTATCCTTTCACAGATGTCCCGACTTTATTAACACATTTTTCTTGATGCTTTGCTGTGGTGAAGGACAACCACAAAGAATGTGCGGAAGAAGGCACGAGCGCCAATTTTGCGGTTAAGAAAAATATTGGCTGTTTCTTTGGAATAAGAAAAATGTGTATAGGAAAAAATACTGATGGAATATTTTGAAACTGCCACTGCTTCCTCAATTTTAATTTTTCATGTAACCCACAATACGAGTATTTGTAAATACGTTTCAGTACATACTGAATTATTACACGCAAAACAGCTAGACAAATTAAAGTTTTCTTTAAGTACTAGACGCGTAAAAAATTGGAAATTTTGAATATGCTTAGAAAAAGAATTTTCAAAAAAAAGTTGAAAAAGTGGATGAGAAAATTGTATAATCTAGAGAAAACACGAAGAAGTGCGATTTTCTGGGATGTACAAGCATATGAAACAGATTCCTAAAGTCAGTGTAAGTAAAAGAGTCCGGAAACGCTTCCTCACGGAGTTACAGCCTCCCGAAGATCAAACTTTAATTAACATATCTGCCAAAACTTGCGATATTTCATTTACATTTTGTACAAATATTTCACTACTGGTGATTTAAATTTTCAGTTGTTTTCGTAGAAATCGATTCACCAGGGGCGTACATGTAGGGGGTGCTCAAAATACGTAAAGAGATACGTTGCGTAGCCACTCACATATACGCCCCTGGTTAATGAATTTAAACGAAAACGAGCAAATGTGTAAATCATCATGAATACAATATCCCTACAAACTTTGTAATAAAATATTTGAGAATACCTGACAGATCTTTTGACGTAATTAAATTTATCTTGTTATTTTAAAATAATTTTAGATTAAAATATCTTAGATATGTCAAAAATAATTACTTTTCCAAAATCTTAGATTTTCAAAGATATTTTAAATTAAAGGCATTGTTAATTATCTAAAATATTTAGAAATTACCGCCATTTATAAGGTGTGTGCGTCCAACAAGTTATATGTGAATTACATATGGTAACGTAGGCAGCTGCAACTTGAAACTCGAACACCGTCGATTGCATGGTATGAAAATGGTGACGCTCTGTCTGGGTTTGCGCGGAGAAAAACATAACTAAATCTTATAAATAAATCAAGGGGAGGTTATCTATGATCATACGACGTTGCCAAATGTAGTTTCACGTACACGCCTTTTAGATGGCGGCAATTTACTAATATATTAGCTATTTGAAATATCTAGGATATTTTTAAATAAAATGATATTCAAATATGTAAGATATTGAGTAAAACATCTAAGATATTTTAAATAGTTATTTTAAAATGTCTAAGCTATTTGTAATTATTTAATCTTTGAGATGTTTTAGAATAGAAAAATAAAAAATATTTTAGAGATATTTTTAAATTATTTAATATAACTAAGATAATTTAAAATAAATTTAATTTTCATTGATATAATTATATTAATACAGATATATTTACAGTATCAACCTACAAATACTTATATTTATTTTTCTACATTAAAATAACTCGGATATATTTCGACTATGTAGATTTGTTCTAATAAGGCCACATATAATGTATTTCAAGATTTTCTGATGTTTTTACTTGACAGTGGGCAAGGAATTCGATTTAGGCCATAACTAAAAATGTAAATCTCCCGTAGTGAAATATTCGTGCAAAATTTAAATCCAATATCTCAATTTTTGGCGTGATTAATAAGTTCCATATTCGGGAGTATGTAACTCCGTAAGAAAGCGTTTCCGGACTTATGTTTATCAGACTTTTTCTACGTACATTGACCTCAGGCATCTGATTCTCAAGCTTGTACAGAAAATTGTAAAACACCCTGCATTAGAATTTTGTTTATCACATGCTCTGATATTTACTAAAAATAATTTAATTTAAAGTTATTATTAATTCGAAAAGAGAAAAGTTGTTATCGAATAATATGTCTGCCCAACCTTCATGTTTAACAGTATTACCGACACCCTTGCCTAACTCCAAAGTAAAGAAACCCGTGAAGTCGGGTGAATGTGATGGCCAAATTTCAAACGTGTTTTCAGTTAGTGACGCTACTTTACGTCCGTAATAGTTTTTCAAATCTGTATAAACCATTTCAAACACTACTTTTTGTAAAGTTAACATCGTAACGATTCCTTTTAATAAAAATATCTCCTAGCAAATGCGATACCAAGCAATAAAGTGAAGAAACAAAAATTGATATCTTTCGAAAATGCTCTGTTGCCCGTATAAAAATAATATGTCATCACAAAAAGATCAGTGGAGTTTTTTTATAAATCTAGAACCTTCTTCAAGATAGCAAACAATTTAATAATAAAATTCATAGAAAACTATAAAGAAACTCACTTCCTTTTGAAATTGTATTTTATTGATGCTTCGAATAAAAGTAGATTTTATAAAATTCTTGTTTTCTGGTCCTTTTACTTCTTTATGAGTTTACGATTTTTTATCTGCTACTGCGACGTAATTTTACAAGCTTCGAGTTTAGGCAAGCGAAAAAATCGAAAACTTCCTTTCTACGAACCATTGGCGACCTTTCACCTTTTGTAAAAAAGAAGAGAAAAACTTTTGTACAAACCGGAGACGCGTCCTATTTTTGAATCGGATTCCGGATTCTCGGAGTGTATTTTAATTTTATTTAACCCTGCCTCAACTCGCTGGAAGTCCGCCAAGAGGAGAGCGTTTTTGATCTGTCGTCCTTTCTAATTTCGGTTTTCTCGTCCTTTTTTTCCGCACAACGACCCTGAGCTTTCGATATATCCCGACGAACCGTTATCGACGAATTTTATTTATCCAACATGTCTCAAAACGAAATTACTCCGACCTAATAATACTTCGAGATTTCCCGTGATATTCGAGAAAAGCCAATTTTTCCTATTTATTTTTTGAATAGAACTTTATTCGTCTAAATTTTGCACAGAAAGTTATTAAATATCGTCATAGGAATCTTATAAATAGTAACAACACTCGTAATTTTATTTTCTGCTAGTTTTTAGTTGGTTAAAGCCAAAGTGTATAAGATTAAGTGAGTTAACTCCGCACTGCTAGTGGGCGACGCAGATGTAACGCTTGCTGTCCGTCGGGAGTGGGGGAACTAGGCCTATCACACGCGTTGTACTCTATGTAAAAAGCACGTAAAAGCAACAATTTAACGCCTTAATTCAAGTTTAAATTAGTCTATATTATTATTTTTACCCAAAATATTTTGAACCAATGGATGTACAGTAATTTTGTACACGTTACAGGTTGAATAGTAAAGTAAATAAAGCAAAGTGTCGTCTACTAATGATGTATTTTATTTTGTATACAACTTTGATAATTTTTTCTTGTCACCACTATTTTTTTTCACAGTAATATCTTGCTGTTTTACAAAAAATCTCATTCTTAATAATATATAATTATGAAACAGAGATGCTAATACATATGATTGGTGAATTGTGCAATCAAATTTAAAGTCACAATTGTTAAAAAAGTCATCTAAGGTTTGATGGTAAACTTCACTACTGTTAATATTTTTAGACAGGTAGTACTCCAGTTTTCTTAGAACATGATATATGTATGAACTGGGGTGCATAAGTGCTCCCCTTGTTTTAATAACTGTTAAGGAAGCTTCTTTTGGAAAATGATCAGCGTCAAAATCATTGTTTTTTAGACAACGTATACACAAATTGCAATTAGTAGTACGTACTACTGATTTTACAATAAACCCGGCCACATAGTAAACAACTGAATCAATTATAGTTTCGGTTAAACTACTGTTTTGTAGTATTTCTTCGTCAACTTCAAAATTTAGGTCATAATCTACTTCATCGGCGATTATGGAATCAATGTTATTTTTTAATATTGCAATATAGTCGCTCTTCCTTTTATCGTGTGATATGTGCGATTCAATACAAAAATTGAAATAGTTCAGGAAACAAATTAATAAACGAAGTATAAGTTTTATAAAACCATGCAAAGCAGATATGTGTAGATTTTTTAGTACCATATATGCCTAAATTAAAGCCGAAATTCATTAATAAAATACAATTCCGTTAAGATTATCTTCTTTTCATCATTAGTTTCGTATTTACAGTATGTCCAGTTTTGAGGTAATTCAATGGTTATTATGCCATTCCATAATTTGTAGACAAATCCTCCATTAAATTCAAAAATCATGTTTGATGTTGATGGCAATGATTCTAAATTTTCTGCTTTTACTTTTTTTGCTTCCTTAATATCACATTTAGTAATTATTCGCCTTTTTTTAGTAACCTTTGTCAAATACGCTGGACAGTTCGGAAATATATGCGGTATAGCATCTTTGTTTAATTGTGGATACTTATATGTACGCTATTTTATAAGAGGTAATATTTTAAAATGTATAATTACAAATCGATAAAACCAATTAGAAATAAAAATTTAAACTTACTGTTGTGTTTCCTATACTCCAAGTTCTTTGAATTTGCTCATGCAAAAAATGTTTTTCACATACAGAATCACTGTGTATTAAAGGTCTATCATTTCGGGGAATAGCTCGCACCCATTTAGCACGTAAGATTTCATCTTTCGGTATTGAAAAAAAGGCAACTTTCTCTGTGCAGGTCTTGTAACCGGAATTACATTTCGGCACACAACATTTACGACCCATTTTTTTTTAAATTATTGTAACGAAACGATTATTCAATGATCAATGCTGACAATTGACGCTGGTAACTCACACAATTTGGCGCGAACTAGGCCCAAACGTGCTCCAAGTCGGCCTAGTTTGTTGCATTGCATGCATAACTTACCGTTACATTTGCGTCGCCGGTCCAGCCGCTGAGAATAAGGGAAGTGCAGTCACTTAATCTTATACACTTTGGTTAAAGCACTAAGCTTAAGAAACATGAGAGCGTCTTACGGAGCTTTGTAACCGAGCCACAAAGTATCGTAGTATCCGGAAACGTTTTTCCTTGTTAAAACTACACCCACAAGGAACTCGACATGTTCCTCCATTTCTACATAAAAAATATTTTTTGTGATTCAATTTAAATTATTTTACAACGGGAGTTGAACATTCGTTTTAATTACAAAATATTTAATAAAATTATGTAAACTTGAAACAATGGAAATTACAGAAGAATCTTAGAAATTGTACGTTTCTGTTACAAAAGATGAAATTTTTTAGCAGTAGCTCAGGATGAGAAAGTATAAACAATTTATAGTTTTGAAGTCCCTTAATTGTTCTTTTAATAAAGAAAAAAAAAGGAGAGATATGGCGAGAGGAATGAGGGAAATAGAAAAGAGAGAGGAGAGAAATAAAAAGGAACGGAGAGGAAATAGAAAAGAGAGAGGCAGATATAGAAAAGAGAGAAGGGAAAATAGAAAAGAGAGATATTAGGATAGAGGATTAAGATATATATTAGGAGAAGGCGAAAGAAAACTGGGAAAATAGAGACGGGAATGGGTAAGGAAGAGGACAAAAAAACGTAATACAAATTTAGTTTCTGGGGGAGGAAAGAAGAGGGAGAAGAGTAGAAAGATGGTGACAAGAGAAAAAATAATTAATCTAAACTTAAAATTACAAAACTGGAAACAAAATTGATATACTTTTTATCTATTGTTCTAAATATTTTTGGGTACGTAGCAAAAAACGGGTTTAAGGCTTATGCAACACTTCTCCCTCAAAAATAAATTTATTTATGTATTATTATAATTTTTGACCGAAACTTACAGATTGAAAACGTTGCATGCTATAATGCTACAATTCTTTTTTTCAGAAAATGCCATCTACCTTTTTTCCTAATTCTAAAGAATGCTTGTTATGTCAACTAATTTAGCACTTTTCCTGCTTTAGCTCGATTGCAACGCTCTCTATTTTTTTGTAACAACTATACATTTAAGGTCATGTAAACAAAATACAATACGACAATAGCAGCCAGCAATTTTCGGCAATATAATTGTATAAAATTTATCTGTTCTGTAAATATCAAAAATATACTTTTAATTATTCAGAATTATCTTCGAATACATATTTAAAAAAATATACCGGATATTTTCAAGTTTCCTAAGAGATATTTCTAATTGTTTAAAAATATGCCCGTGATATTTTCTAGTGTTGTACATGTGTTAAGCATAGTGATTGAATTTAAAAATCTCATATAGTGTTTTTTGTTTTTTATTTAAAAACATCTCTTGAGATATTTTTACATTAATAAATTAACAATATTTAATAATACAATTATCGTTAAGATATTCTTGAATAAAAAAATATCTTGGACATTCGACAATTCTATTACTTTAAAATATCTAAGATATTTTAAAATAAAATAATATTCATACATGTAAGATATTAAAAAACAACTAAATATTTAAGATATTTTAAATTAAATTTATTCGAAAATGTCTAAGAAATTGCGAATTATTTAAAATTATGGTCAAGATATTCTTGAATACAAAAATATCTTAGATATTTGACAACTCCTTAATTTTGATATATCTAAAAATTTTAAATAAAATGATATTGAAACATGTAAGATATTGAAAAATAATTAATATCTAAGAAACCCAAAGTTAAAATTATTTTAAGATGTCTAAGAAATTTTTAATTATTTAAAATTATCGTTGAGATGCATTTGAATAAAAAAATATCTTAGACATGCGACAATTCCTTTATTTTTAAATATCTAAGATATTTTAAAGTAAATTGATATTTAAATATGTAAGCTATTGAGACACATGTTAAAATATGTAAGATATTTTATATTAAAATTATTTTAAAATATCTAAGTAATTTTTAATTTTTTAAAAGTATCTTTGAGATACTGTTAAATAGAAACAAAAGTTGGTTAGAGATATTTTTAAATTATTAAATATATCTTAGATAATTAAAAATAAAATCATATTTAAATATATAAAATATTGACAAATTAAATTTATTTTAAAATATGTAAAATATATTAATTTAACATTATTATAAAATGTCTACGTTATCATTGGGATTTTTGAATAGAAACAAACAAACATTATTTTAAAGATATTTTTGAATAAACAAATATAGCTAAATAGGTAGTTTTGTGCATCTTTAGCTTTTAGTTTTATTTATAAACAGTAAACTCCTGAAGATAACTGAGATGGTTGAAACTCGGGTGGGGTGATTAAAAATTAAAAGATTGTGATACAACTACCAAGTGTTTTATTTTATCATTATACTGTTACGTTTTAACAGTTAAATATTTATTAATTGGTAGAACCATATAAATATTGATAGATTTATTGTATTAACCTACATTTACTTAAATATATTACTTATTAAATAAAAATATCTCCGATATTTTAATTAATATCTAAGAAACCTGAAGTTAAAATTATTTTAAGATGTCTAAGAAATATTTAATTATTTAAAATTATCGTTGAGATGCATTTGAATAAAAAAATATCTTATGTAAGCTATTGAGACACATGTTAAAATATCTAAGATATTTTATATTAAAATTATTTTAAAATATCTAAGTAATTTTTAATTTTTTAAAAGTATCTTTGAGATACTGTTGAATAGAAACAAAAGTAGGTTAGAGATATTTTTAAATTATTAAATATATCTTAGACAATTAAAAATAAAATCATATTGACAAATTAAATTTATTTTAAAATATGTAAAATATATTAATTTAAAATGATTTTAAAATGTCTAAGTTATCTTTGAGATATTTTTGAATAGAAACAAACATTTTTTTAAAGATATTTTTAAATTACCAAATATAGCTAAATAGGTAGTTTTGTGCATCTTTAGGTTTTAGTTTTATTTGTAAACAGTGAACTCCTGAAGATAACTGAGATGGTTGAAACTCGGGTGGAGTGAATAAAAATTAACAGATTGTGAAACAACTACCAAGTGTTTTATTTTATTATTATACTGTTAAGTTCTAACAGTTAAATATTTATTAATTGGTATAATTATATAAATGTTGATAGATTTATTGTATTAATCTACATTTACTCTTCTTGTGTTTAGGTATTACACATTTTAAATGTTTACGATAATTTTAATTATCTAAAAATAGCTTTGATATATTTTTAAATTATTAAAAATATCTAAGATATTTTAAAACAAATTTAAGTTGAAACTTATATTTAATTGATATTATTATATTAATATTGACATTTACAGTGCAAACCCATAATTAAATAAAATATCTGCTTTATTTATGCAAGTAAAGTTATACAACTTTTATTTTCGCGAAAATTGCTGCCATTAAACAGTAAAACACTTGGATATAAAATTGAATTATTTTAAATTAGTGTTGGGTACGGTATGTTGTATATAAGAGATATGAGTATTAAAATATTGTGCATAAAATCATCTTGACTATGCTTATTTAGAATGCTTGAGCTGTCCTACACAACGACATCTATCGAACTGTGACGTCCCCAATACATTTATCGTTTATTCAAATGCAGTTTAAATTTTCTGCTTCGTGCAAATCAAACCAAGTTTATGATAATAACAATATTCTTATCATTTTCCAGTCATTTATTCCAGATGAATAGAAACTCGTTTTAATCACGATCAAAGATGATGTAGGTAACGAATGAGGCGATGAAAACAATGGCCAATTATGAAATTAATTCAAATTGTGTTTCTGTTGTAGACACGTACAAATAATACTACGGAGCAACATAGGAACAGGAACATCACGTATTGTCTTCTAATCTATTGTCCGTTGTTGCTGAATTAAAACTATGTTTGAGCTTTGAGGAACCCATTACTCATTGCATGACAAATGTGAATAATTCATCCATAACACTCGGTGATAATTTAAAACCGAGATCCGTGCGCACATAACAATCATATGTAATCTAAACACAAACATGACATACGGAATTGCTGACAGAGCGTTGATGGCCCCGCAATTTTTCCAACGAAACTGCCCCCTATGATGATAGCGCACCAAGTGAGTGCATATAACTGTAACGCTATTGTTTGTTGTTGATTAGCGATGCATAATGCTTGCAAGTACTTCCTAGAATTCCGCAATCAATTCACGCAAGTGCAATTGCACGGGAGCTGCATTTCATCGAAAGCCAGCGGCGCGGGTCTGTTCTATTAGGCAAGGTAAAAAAAGTTACTTTTACACAGTTTTTACTTATTTCACGCCTTCACATTAAAAATTGGACGTCAAATAAACAGACCGTTGCCTTTAAACACAGTTAAGACAGGTCTTATCGGTCCCAATGATTCTAGCTACGACACAATCAACCAATCTATTATTCTTAATACGTTTGCATGCGCTACATACAAATCATGCAATGATCAGATGGACAGATGCAAAGAAATAGTAAGGATTTCACAACGGAATAAGGACAGCAAAGGCACCGCCTCTGTAGTACTTTACTTGCGCCGGTCAGCGAGTGTGTGTTTATTTATTTTATAAATCGTTTGCAAATTTGCAGTAAATATGGAAACTCTCATTGACCTGCTTTACTTCAAAATAACTAGGGCCATTGCCTATCCAAATTTTGAACCCACGGAACGCCACTGATCGAAACACAATCGAACTACCAGTTGTACGTAGGATAAATGGACTTGTTTTTTTTCAGTGCTACACCATCATTTTCATTCGAGGTTGTGCTCGATTGTCCAGAGTACCACGTGATGAATTGTAACTGAAATAACGGAGAAGCGGACAATTAATATTCAGATAAATTGCTCGACGTAATGACCCTTGTAAAGCTTTTCGGAACGATGAGGGGTTGAGCGCCCTCTTGATCTCTTTTCGGCTACCTATACTAACGATAATGATAATGATCATTGCGATGAGATGCTGTTTGTATAAAACAAAGTCCGTAAACAAGTTGGATATATCGATAAGCTTAGTTGTTAAAAACAACTTTAATTAAAATTTCGGAGTTCATTAAATAAAAATTACATTTTAGACAAATGATTAGTGTCCGGATTTCTAGTCTAGTAATTAGTCAGTATTTAAATTAGAAAGCAATCAATTAATAGTAATTCCTGGCATAATTCCTTGGAATGTGTAGTCGGTGCATATATAAAATTGTAAACGAATTATCTACGAGCTTAGAACGGTAACAGATTCATATGTTTGACCTTATGCTAGCTTGTGTAGATAGTTATTATTTATTTGGTCATTGCGATAGTAAAATAAAACAATTTATAAAACTGCAAAAATATTTGTTTTAATTGAAATGTAAAATAGCAACCACGAATTAATGACAATAGAACGCGAAAGAAAAGTTTGGACTATCAACATTCATAAGAGACGGAAAACCAGCGATAAATAAAAAAACTTACAAATTACAGTAGACACAAAAACAAATTTTTCTAAGTTCTCAGCCAAAAAATTAGTTCTCTTGTCCGACGTAATACATTTAAACACTGAAAATGACCTCTCAACATCGAAACTCGTTAATGGTGCAAAACTGTAAAAATTTGCCGGTGAACAACTGACTGGGTTATTATTTGTCTACTTTAGTGTATTTGCAATTTCTATTAATTGTGAGTAACCAGGATTGCCATGTCATACTTGTTCAATATATTGCGACAACCTGATGCTAAATTCTCCGCCGAATGCCAAATTGCCAATAATAGAGTTAAAGTAGTCAATTGATTTCAATAGCGACAAATTTAGCCTTCCAATGATTTTATAACTTTGGAAGTATTACCAAAACGATTTTTAATATTCATTTCTTCAGGAACGTTCATTTCTTGCAAAACCAGGTACTTTACAACACATTAACTCTTAGTAAGTGTCACAGTTGTAGAAACCTTGCAAAATCGTGCAACATGTTTCACGTATAACTTAATGGATTTGAATACGCCCATGGTTATTCTTTACTGATTGAATATTAACGAAATTTTCGCTATTCTGCAGCTAAAAGTCCGGTCTTTGCAAATGATCAATTTAGCAAAACTAAAAAAAAATCAATTTTGCATATGGAATCTATTAAGAAAAAATTCAATATTACCTAAAATGAACCTCCAACCTCCATACTTTGAATTTATCTGGAAATTCCTCAAAATAAAACGCTCAAGCCTAAAAATTCCAGCGCTTTCTAAAAATTCCTTTAAAACAAATTTACCTTTGAAAAGTTTAGACCTATGATTTTATGTATTTTACGAATATTTGAAAATAATCTAAACACGTTTTCTTGATTTAAATTTAAATTAATAAATATTTAACTATTAAAAAATTAATAGTTTATTGATAAAATAAAACTCTTGGTAATTGTTTCACAATTACCAAGAGTTTTATTTTATTAATAAACTTAATTTTTTAATAGTTAAATATTTATTAATAATGTTTCACCATGTGCCTACCACACAATCAATTCAAAATATTAAATTTAAATTGATTGCAGGTTCCCCGCACATGGATTTTTTCAAAAGGATTTAACGATTTCCACATACCTTTTCAACATTTAAGCTCAAATGTAAGGAAGGAAAACAAAGGGTAGATCAAGGGCGAGATGAAAAGACAACACCACAAAAAAGACGCCATCTAGCTGCTACTAGTAGTAAGAAATTGGGATGAAACAGAGAAAAGCAAGAAATAGCGAAGATTGGAGGCGCAAATAATAGAGGCCGAGGTCTAAAACTGCACTGCAGAAGTACAATGGAAAGAAGTACTTTCAGTGACTTTGAAGTAATTTCTCAAAAAAATTATTTTATGAGAATTCAAAGTAGATTAAAATTAAACATATTTTCTGATGATTTAAGTTGATCGTGATTTCAGATGTAGGATTAACTTAAATGATTTTAAGAAATGTTCAGTGGTTTTTGAAAACGTTTAGTAATTTGCAACCTTTTTCTACAATTTAGTAAAATTCTAACTTAATAACGTTGTTCTATTGCTCTTACATCTCGACACAGCTTATTTACTATTATGTTTGCCAGTACCGATGTTTATGTAACAGGTAGGTCAGCGCGGCATTTGATTTCCAAAGTTTGCTTATTTTAAATAAAATTATTAATAAAAGCGTGGGGCGTAGCCCACGAGTATTGCTCGTATTATTTATTTAAAAGGGTGAGGTGGAAGCACTTTTTAGTTGTATACGTGTTCATTTTCCGTACATTATAGAAATCTTTTGAAGAGTTTAGATCATCTTCCATTTCAATAGATTTAGAAATTACTTTATATTTGTCTTGGGCCAAAGGAACCGGAGGTCAATGTCCTACGAGGTTGATGAATTGTAATGGGTAGCTTAATCTATATACTAAATCTGGATATCTTCCGCCTGCCTTACCATTTACTGCCGCCGAGCCTCCACTACTACAAGCCGCATCTACACGCGTCAATTATATAAGGCGCGTATTCCTATGTATTGCTGTACAGTCGGCCAATACAATGCCAACTGATAGTAAACTTAATTGTTTTCCATTATCTTCGTAAAGAAAATAGATTTTTTGATTTTGTGGAAAAGGATAGCTTCGAATTAAAGAAACAGAAAGAAAAATTCCTCCACCAAAAACTGGGTGGAAGGGGATAATTATCTCCCGCCCCCTCAATATTTCCATATGCAAAAATTAAGTTAGAACTTTATTCTAGTGTCACTCATAAGCAATTTAGCAGAAACAAAAATGTTTTATGGGCCCCCGTTAATTAAATAAGGCGGTAAATATTTGCGATTTTCAAAAATTCATAGAAGCTGTCATAAAAAAGTTAGCGCACTGAAATACGTACCAAATTGTAGTTAATCCATATGAGTCCGCAAATTTAAAAAAAAATGTGTGGCCAGTTTTTGAGTAGGTAATATTTTTTTTTAAGAATTTTCAAAATTTTAGAAATTTTCTTCACTTCATAGTTTTCGAACATTTCAATGTACAGTAACATTGTGCGTCTATAGTGCTATTACGATAAAATATTTGAACTGAATCTGTCAGCCTGTTTTTGAGTAATAAGGCGCTAAAGTCAAAATTTTTACAAACTAGTAACGGCCCCCATTTGAAAGGTAGAAAGATCGAAAAAACACGTTAGATTTGTCCTAACGTCTTCTATTAGATTACGTTTTTGAATTTATAAATTTAGTTCAAGAAAAAATGCTACCAAAAAAACATGTCTAACTTCCGCTTCCGGTATCGAATTGTTAAAGCTTATTTTGTCGGTAAATTTTTGATACACCCCCAGATTCTAAAATAAAACTCATCGAAATCCGACCATCCGTTTGATAGTTATAATGCACCACACGCTCACATACCTACATACATCACATCCACCCACATACTCACATGATTACCCCTTAAAAGCCAAAAAACTAGATTTTGGCGCCAAATTAGTAATTTTAACGCCACTTTCAGCAATTTTCGAAATTATCTACTGCCACAAGATTTTTCTTAAGCGATATCAAAATTATCCAAAATTGTATTTCAAATTATATCAAACGAAGTTTTTCGACGATAACCAAAAAAATTCGAAAAATTTAAAGCCATTTCTGGTAATTTTAAGATTTTTCCTTAGACATCGAGGAAAAGTTAAAAAAAATCAGTTACAGTATTATTTCTGTAGGTACGAACAATTAAATTGTAAATCGTAAAACCGCAAGTAATTAAGTTTCAGCAAAATAAATATTTACTGCAAAAAAACAGGATTTTTACAGAAAAATGATAAAATGCTTTAACTGCATTGCACTTTATGATTAAACAAAAAATTGTGAAAAAGAGAACCCATGTGTCAATACGTCAATCAATATCATGCGAGCATTAATGAAAATAGACGGAGGCATACATTGTGGAAAATGTTCAAGGTTTGATTAATTTTTGTGGCTTGATGTAGCAAGTACTCTACAGGCTGTTCAAAATTATCGGAGCAGCATTGCTAACTTTTTTATTATTAGAGGTAGGAAGTCGGTTAAATTAGCAAAGTATTACAGATTTTTGCGCTAACTACGCCCGCGTTTAATAAAAATTAAACGTCTCTTTTTCACGTATTCCATAATATAATTTGCTTAAGGTTGAACATCCTGTATATTTTGCATACTCTGAAAGAGGATTTAATTTTGAATAAAAAATTCTATTGCAATAGTAATCTAAAGTGGATAATAAAAAAGTTATTGGTAAAATTCCCCTATAAGAATAACATAGACCTATACCGCCTGAATTTTAACTATGAAACGTACTATAGACATAATTTGTCGTTAAACGCCATAAATAATCGCCAACAACTTCTTTATTGTTCACTTTAGGTTTTTTAAATGCATTAAAATTTTTATATTCAGGATTTAGTTTTCTTTCAGATTATTCAAAAATATACAAGGCGTTCCATTAACAACATGTTAATGTTATGGATAACTCGTAAGCGCGACCTTCAATTGTATTTTTTTTTATTCCAGCATCATAATCAGCGCAAAAAACTGTAATATTTTGCAAATTTAACCGATTTCGTAGCTCCAATAATAACGAAGTTAGCAACAGGGCCCCGATAATTTCAAATACCCTGTATATACGGTACCTGATCATATTGTTAAACTGACGTTAATATTTATTTTTATCAAAAATTCCTTAAATAACAGTTGTTCAATAAAACATAAATTACATTTTAGCACTGTTGTTTTGTTCTTTTGCAAACAAATAACGTAAATGATGGCAATTTTTTTAATTAATATACAGGGTGTCCCATAATAAGTGTCCCAAAATTCACCAGCTAATGAAACATACAAAAATAAGCATAAAGTTCCATATAGATACAAGTGCGTCGTTAGGGGGTAGGGACTAGCACCCCCATTTGGCATTTGTCCCCCGCCACCTCGTTTTTATTTAAAAAACAGAATAATACATAATTGTATATGAAATATATGTACATAATCTAGTGCCCCCTCCGCCAGTTTTCTTATCGCCACGACGCGACGCCCCTGTATAAGCATGAGCAGACAAACGCTTTGTTTTCCAGATACAGGGTGAAAATCGTTTCTTTTTCAAATATTTCCAGAAAGGCTTTTTCAAAAATATTTAAATTTGGCACAAAGTTTGAGCTAGTCGACCTCCATTATTGATAGTTTACATATGCGAAATATCTCGACCATTGGCGTAGGTGTAGGAGTATCCTCACCTTAAAAAATCTTTAATTTCGACGCACTCGATTTTCAGCTGATTTGATATCACCATCTAATTTACTGTTCTATTTAGGAAAACAAAAGACTCTTTCATTTTTCTCGTAAAACGCATAGTTTTCATGAAAAAACTAGTTCAATCTACGTCATTTGAAAATAATCGTACAATCTTGTCATCTGAAATATTTAGCAATAAATTACAACACCCGCGATTATCGTGGTAGTAAATGTTGTGCCAAATTTGAAGATTGTTGGAAAAACCTTTCTAAAAATATTTGGGGAAAAAATTATCTCGAAAACAACGCGTTTGTCGGCCCATGTTTATATAAAACATTTTTGGGACACCCATTTTGAGTCATTTATTGCTTAAAATACCCTTTTTTTTTTTCAATCAAAGCCTCAACAACCATAACTGTAGATAACGATTTGGTGACAGCCCATATTGCCCAATCACATACTTGACATCTTTAGAATATAAACGTGCGAGTTGGAATTTGTTGACAACGAATATGTTGACTCATTTACTGTTAACGAGACCTAAAAGACAATCAATGCTCGTGAAGTACAATGAAAGGGTACTACATAGCAGAATCTGGTTACAAGATGATGTCGTCATTATCGATTACATGTTCATCAATTTCTGAATAGAGCGTTTTCAAATAGATTAAGTGGCCAGCCAGATCTCCCGACCTCATCTCTCTGAATTTTTGTTTGCAGGGCCATCCGAAAAGTAGAATCTGACAAGACTAATTCAAATAAACCGTGTTATGTATGATTTTATTTTTAAACTTTCTATAGAAACGTATGTAAAAATTAATGATATTGAAAGCAGAAACAAAACTTTATGAAAATATGACAAGAGAGACAAGGGGTTGTTGAAACAAAAGAAAGTAATTAAACAGAAATAGTATATGAAAAAATTTAACTAACAACCATAAATTGTTGCCCTTGGTGTAGGTCGGAAAACGCTTCGTTTCGGAGTTACAGTCTCCTAAAAGGAGGACGTGGTAAGGACAATTTTATGGATAACTTACGTAACGATTCACTTTTTAAAATTGTGTTCCGGCACTGTCCATTTAGCTTTATTTTTTTAATTATTGTCACTTTTGTAGGATAATCATCAGAGAGGCGTACCGTTTAGGTGGTGTTACAAAACATTTTCAGTTTCCCTTTTTAAACCTTGCCAACTTTTGAACTTTTGACCAATTATTTTGTATACTACATAAACACAAAAAGTACTCTTACTTCGCTTTTTGAAAAAATACATTATCATAATAGTGACTTGAAACCACCGCCACGGGACCTTTCTCGCATTTATTAAACTACTGACATTTTGAACATTTTTTGGAAATATTTTGATTTCTGACAATTTTATGAAACATTTAAAAAATGTTTTAAAATTTTTTAAAAATTTTAAAACTAAATCCAAAGCCGAAAATCGATTAAAAGAAATGGTAAGTATTTAATTCAACTGTTCAGGTAAACGACCAAAATGACGCACCCTGTAGGTCTAATCTAAATGGGAAGTCGCTTCTATAGTAATTTAACATGTCCATGTCAATTCTGAAATCGAAATGAGTACACTTAAAAAACACATCAAATCGATGATGAGGAGGTGAGCGGGAGGTAGCAGAAAGATCGCGCTTGCGCAGATCGACTATACGACATGCGTAGAATACACATCTGAGCTCCTGTTTCGAGCGCGTCTATATTGAAATATAACATCCCTCCCCCCCTTTTTTGGGCGGACCAATCTCGTTTTGTTGCGGTTTCATACCGGTGCGGTGGGACTAAAAATCTATTAAGCCTACATTGGGTTTTCTGCTTTAAATCGTCTAGTAGGTAAAAATAAAACTATGTGAGCAGTGCCAGAATACAAAATTTTAAAAACTTTCTGCAATTACTGAGGAAGTTATTCATAAAAAGTATTTACCCCCCCCCCCCCCCGCAGTTAGTAGGGTGTAACTCTGCAACGGAGCGTTTTTGGACCCATGCTTACAAGCAGTCTTTTGCTTATTTCTGTGCCTAGAAGGCGTCACATACATCTGGGCATGAAATTTCCCGAAACCCATTATGTATTACGTTACCATTCGAAAACGCGTACTTAGGTATCTTAAAAAGAAATGTTCTAGGTAATAATTAATAAATAAAGTCAGGTTACATGCAATTATGTCGTGACTGAATGTTTATAACAGCGAATAGTTGACGTAATCTAAGTGATGACACATATTTTGTAATAGAAACGACATACGCGTATTTACGAGTAGTAAGAACTAAGAATGAAGGTGAAATGTTCTGTTAGGGCAACTGTATAATTTTAATGCTAGTTGGCTAACTTAAATTTAATTTTAACATTTATGTATATTACGAGAGAAATATTTCGATATTTATTTATAAGTTGTATAATATAACAATTTCTAACTGCAAAAGGTTTTTTATTTTAGCCTTCTACGTATTTCAACGTGATTACACGTCATTATCAAAGGCAAGATTAAAAGTAAACAGTTGGTGTTGCTATAGGAACAATAAATCTTCATAACTTGAGATCTTGCTTTTCTATATCTTAAATTCACCGTTATTGGACGTTTTGGAATGAGAAATGAAATCGTCTGGACGCAGATATAGAAAACCAAGATCGTGCTATGAAGATTTATTCTTTCTATAGCAACACCAACTGCTTACTTTTAATCTTGCCTTTGATAGTTTATGAAATGTCTGTCCTTGATTCTTATTCGAAAATAATTTTGTTTTCTATTAGTAATTCTGTATTTTAGCTTAACATAATGTCGACCTTATGCGGAGCTCAAGAATTAGAAGTATTCAAGTACAGGAGAAACAAACAGTAGCCGCTTTCGCGAATTTCTCCGTTGCAGTGGTCTGTACTACAGCTGTACAGTCGTTACGAGTAGTATCACATTTGTATATTGAATTCTGAAATATGTATGCCGTGTTGATGCGCCACTGCCACAATTGCGTGATGCGTGTTGCGCCCTGCGAGGTCAGTGTGTGTGCCTTCTAAATCCAAATCGGACCTGCCTGTCGCCTTGCATGTCTGCTCGTCCAAGTCTGAGTTTGTATTCGTAATGGCAGGCAGCAGATTAAATTGCAATAATACAAACAAACTGTATGTACCCAAATTTGCGTATCTGCCGTGAACACTGTAGCGGGCTGCTGTACAAAGGAATATGCGCCTTATATACCTAAAAGTTGAGACTAATGAAGCGATCCGGATTTACTAGATGTAATTTTATTAATAATTGCTTTTTCTTTTGCACATAATCGCGGGGTTGAAACTTACCACCTCGCGATCTAGTTTTTCTTGTATTTTTTTAATTAGTTTTCCTTTCAAAAACAGAAAAAGTGAAAAAATTAATTTAAAATTAATTTAAAAAGTTGATCCTATTTGACGGTTTGATCTAGAATCTCATTTACTATTGTTAGAGAAGAAAGTTTTGCCGAAACTAACGTCAACTTTATATTTTGAAAATAGTACCATAGATTTTTAAGTCAATATTTGAAATTGGATAGTTTTCCCGATTCCAAAAATTGAACAGAAGTGGAAGACACTTTCGATTCTTCGATACTTTCGAATACTGGTATTGATACCGGCCAAAGTGTCGATATTTTGAATAAGTATCGATACTTTTCTTACAACTAGTCGCTTCAGTTTGTAACGTAATTGTTCAATATTTATTTGTACAATTTTGTCCAATTATTGCTTTTACTTGTACGTACATATCTTTATAAATTGTCTTATTTTTCAGTAATGCTGTACGACATTTTGTAACACATTTTTGTAAAAGCGTCTTGCAATTGCACGTGTTCTCAAAAATTCCGCAGACCGGCTCAATATGCGCACGCCTCGGGGATCTGCTTATTTACTAATAAAGGCACTTCCAATCATCCAACCAAACAATGTAAATTTAATTTTTTTGCATCGAAAACTGTACTGGTCCCATTCAAATCAGTACATAAGAATACGTGCCCTATATAATGGACAAATACAGGTCTTGTTGATTTGTGTACCGGTCTAGGTGCTGGACTCTCACCCAGTCGGCTAGGGTTCGAGTCCCGGGCGAAGGTATGCTACGTTGGACGGCTTTGGACAACCACCAACGTGGTCTGATATGGGTTGTGTTGCCTATAGCTCGTAAAACCCCCTTTTTAAGGGGTTAGCTTCACTTCTCACATCGAAAACTGTCCTAGTAAAAGAAGTGCATGCAGTTCCGTGGTTCAGAGCTTACGTAAAGCTGTAGGTCCACACTGTCCTATGCCACTTTAAGCACCACGCAGGACAGGAAGTGAGAATATATGCAACCACAAGAAGAACGGTGTAGCGTCTAGTAGCGGGAGACCGTCGTCACTAAAAGTTGAGACGGGTGAAAGGGATCCGGATTTAATATATCGATAGACAGATTACACGAAATTCAGTAACAATTTCTAATTATTTGACGAATTTAAATTAGCACGAATAATTTCAAAGGGGTTACAGGTTTCTACCTTTAACAGAAGATTCTAACATTATACCGGGTGGTGACTTGGGACGCGCAGCATAGGGGTTGAAATGGTCAATTTTTAACGGTCAATTATTTGTATTTTGTTGCAGATAAAAAAAGTACTGCATTCATACATACTATCGCTTACAAGTTTCCCTTTTTCAGCACCGGAAAAACAAAAGGCATTAAAACTGCTACCTTTATAGAAATCGGAATTTCCTTAAAATTATCCCAACAAACTAGCGCACTTACACCGCTCCCTTGTTAAATCTGGTGTATTCTAATAATTATTATTATAATTATAAGTGCGCTTGTTTGTTAGATAATTCCATGGCATCACTGATTTTTTATAAAAGTAATAGCTTTAATTTCTTCGAATTTTCCAGCCCCGGAATGGCAAATTGTAAACGATACGTATTTTCTTTCTCTATTTCAAACCTTATTATATTTTAGCTCTAATATTATTAAGGAATCAAATAATTGAACATCAAAAATGTACCATTGAAAACGCTATGGTGCGTTTTCCAAGTCACCTCCCGGTATAACACAAACGCGTTGACAAATTAAGTTCAACTTAAAGCTACTCATTCTCAAAATACAATAAATTTTAAAAATATCATACAAATGTAAACATTTCCTTGTAAAGATTGTGACAGGTCTATGTAGGTCAAACAGATCAATACAAGAAAATGTCAGCTGTTCCCTTTTTATTATTTAAAAAGACAAACAGGAAGACCTGTTCCAGATTGAAATCTGATTAAAATTAATGCAAAATTAGACTCTGTATTCATGAGCCGTTAATTTTTAAATATTAATTATTAAAAATTTCACATCTCAAATAAACTGCACTCAACATCCTGTATCGAATGAAGCTCGCATTCGGCATACACATAATTAAAAGTCTTCATTCATGGTGATGTCATATTACGCCACAATTTTACAAATATCTCCAAGTTGTTACGCAAAATTTTTTACGTGTGACATGGAAATGCATAGAAGAATCTGTTTGCAAATTCTGCTCATTTATCAAAGTCAATTGTGATTTTATTTAGCTCAAAATTAAAAGTCGCAAGAAAACTTTTTAAATCCGGTTTTATCCAAATGCACAAATCAAAAGCCGAGGTTAAATCAAACAATTTTAAACAGAGTAAACTCGCCGATAAATCGTTAATTCAGATTGCAAATTTATTTCGAACGGAACAAATTAATTTGGGCGTAATCTGGACTCGCCAACCCCCCTTTTCAGTAATAAATCTAAACATTTGCCAACCCAATTTTACTAATTCAGTTTTGTCTTGTAAAAACAGCACGTCGATTATTTATGTTTAAAAAAACACAGAAAAAAAAATGTTTCATTTTTCCCTTACCTTGCTTTAATAAAAATTTTAATTATTAATAACCGCGACACAAATGATTGTGGGCACGTGTTTGTAAACTATTTTTAGATAATGTAAACAAAGTGTGTTGTACATACATGGGTGCAATCTGTATTGTGTATTATAGTTGGAAATAAGTTACAGCCGCAACGTGTGTTACAAAGTGTAGGAGTTTCGTATCTCTCCAGGCAGAAAATACAATAGCACACTTCCTAGACGAGATAAGCTACACCTGATATAACAAAACATAGCCGATCGAGCAAAAGCTCTTTGTTAGTCTCATCTTCTTATATCAGAATCAACACTGACGCATACTTCTGCATATGTAAAGTGCAAGAGATGAGATAAAAATATATCAATTTTATGCACAAGATAAAAATGATTTTCTAAAGCTTCAAAAGTTTAAATTTTTTGTTTCAAAATATTTTACATTTTCCTAGAAACAAATAACTTTGCAGTTCTTATTCCGTAGACAGCATTTTCGTCTAAATGATTTCCAGAAATAACAAAAAGCTCTAAAAAAGGGGGGGGGGGGAGTTAATCAAAAATAAATTAGCTACCTTCGGTAGAAATCCTGGAAGTTGCCGGCTAGCAACGTTTTGCCGGTATAAAGCATACCGTCATCGATAACATGCAGCCTAGTTTACCGGCAATTTAAGTATAGCCGGCGAATGACGTGTTGTTTATATATGTTTACTATATATATTCTAGCATCGACTATCAACACACGCCGTGCCTCGGTGCTCAAATGCGTGTACAGCGTTGTGAGGCATAGGTTGGTAGAGAGTTTGAATCCCGTGCAGGTTACATTTTTAAATTTTATTTTCACTACTTTTTTAATAGGAGATCGTAAGTTATAATTATATTTTGTTGTTGCGACATAATACTGTTTATGTTCCCTCGATTTTTTAGTAATTACAGGGTTCCCACTAACTATCAAGAATTAGAATCCATGACTTTTCCAGGATATCCATGACCAAAAATCATACTTACCCATGACTCTCGACAAAAAAATCAATAAAATTGGAGACGCAAAAATAGTCACGTTTATGCGTTTTTTATCAATTCACAAGACAGTATATGGCGGTCTCACTTGCACCTAATCATAAGCCATATTACGTTCCTTGGAAAAGAAAAGTACCTCAATGATATGTTAAAAACCTTCAGCAGGCAAAAGTTTTATAAGCGGCAGTTTTAAAAATTCAATCGGAAAATTTTTAATTTTTTTAAATTATGTTAACACTATTGCAAGAAAATCAGGTTTTTTACTGTAAATTAAGAGAAAAAACAAGACTTTTGCCAAATTTTGCATAAAATCCATGATTTCCAGGTTAAAATTTTAATTCCCTGACTTTTCCATGACTTCCAGGTTATCCAGGGTCAGTGGGAACCCTGTAATAGTGGCACCCGCAGGCGCAGCAATGTGCACACTGTCGGTTCACTGACTGAGTAACACAAAAATTAAGTATTTGCGAGTAAAAACGAAAAATGTATCCTGCTGGTATCGTGTATCAAGTTGGTGTCTACAGAATCGGCGATTTTATTAAAATATTTAAATACAAAAATTCCTGGACATCCACAACATGTATTTCCGTCAAAATCTCGTATTCGAACATTTTCATGAAATCGTAATGAACGTAAAAATATTACACTATTCGTTTAAACGTTAAAAATAAATTAGATGCAATGAGGAAACACTAATTTTTCCACGAATATGTCGACACTTAGAAGAAAGAGATATTATAGAAGATTTGGCAGCTAAGGTTTTATGGTGTCGGTTCAACAGTTCAAACAAATATATTTATTTCCTGGTCGACAAAAATTGTAAACTCTTTAATTTGAGAAACATGACAGGCGGATGCCAGTATTGAACCGCGAACCCACGGTTGAGTCAGAAGCTCACCGCTAGCCTAACAAG
This sequence comes from Ctenicera cuprea, assembly GCA_958336395.1. Taxonomy (NCBI): domain Eukaryota; kingdom Metazoa; phylum Arthropoda; class Insecta; order Coleoptera; family Elateridae; genus Ctenicera; species Ctenicera cuprea. The sequence continues at coordinate 59,500,061 of OY284487.1, forward strand.
GTTTTAATCCGGGAACAGAAAATTCATACTTCATTTAAATACAGCGAAACTTTCTAAAAACGATATCTGATAATTTTTCAATAGTTTTTGTTGTAGATCAGGGTACGAAAATTTAAATCAACTTGATTTAAATCAAGATTTATATCGCAATTTAAATCGTTGCGATTTTTTTATTTTAATCAACGATTTAAATCAAAAACGTCAATTTTTCGAATGTTTATTGTAGAAAAACAAAAAAACAAAATGTGAAAAAGCAGTTACAAGTTTAGTATCAAACGCACTTGTATGATTTTTTATTAAAAATAAAACAAATTAAACATAAAATAAATGGTCAATTCTAAGGATTACATGGCTCATGCTCATAGCATATAATTAGTCGTGAAATACAACATTACAGTTATTGTTAAAATAGAAAAATAGAATTAAAAACATTTTTATGTGAGTAGTTTCTTAAAAAGCAGAAGTCTTCAGTCTAAAACTAATTTCTGTAACGTACAGATGTGTAAAATAAATTCTCGTTTGTGTTTCACTTTTTCTTTATTTAGGTATATTTAAACATATTAGTCTTAAACGTACTACAATTGCACGGCTGTGGACAGAAAACCTAAAAACATTTTTTACTGTTTCATAAAGATAAACACAAGACACCAGAAAAATTGATTTAAATCAAAAAAAATCTTGATTTAAATCAAAAAACTCGATTTTTATGTTTTTCTTTGAAAAAATAGTGATTTTTGCACCCTGCTGTAAATCCATGAATTTATGTTCAAGTAAATGAAATATAGTTTTGCTAACAGTACAAATTAAATTTTGTTAGTATACCCTCAAATAAGTTTATTTCAAACAAAATTTCTCATGCGAGCACTTCTATAAAATCCTATAATTAAAAAAAATCTTACTTTGCAACATGGTGGCAGTAGAGTTGAGCAGTCCCTGAACAGACCTAGAGTTGTGCCTTAAAAGGGCGGAAAAATCCTTTTGCCCTTGCATCCTCAAAGCAGTCTCCGTTTCACTACTACAACACTGTCCCCCACAAACAGCACCTGCAACAAAAAAACAACAATAAGCCTAATATTCCCAAAATTGGATAAAGTCGACCACATCAAAGATGGCCTTTCCCGCTACTTCTATGGTTTCGGAAAAGTTTGTTGGCGACTCGAATTGAAATTTCTGGAAACTGCCGAGAAGTAAGATGAGATTCCGGCAGGTTCGTTCAGAAATTCTGAGTAATACTCGTTAATTTGTGCTGCGAAAGTGAGACTAAACTAATACTACTTCAGCTCGTTTATATTCACTTGGGCGAATTTATTGCAAATGAACAAATTTTGCTGATTACGTACTTTAGACATTCTTCAAAGAGTAGTTTAAAGAAGTGCGTGCTCTGGATGTAAAATTGTAATTTAGTAGCTAACGAAGGAAGTAAAAGAGTAAAAGTATGATTACCAAATATATAAAAAATATTTTATAACTTTTTTGGTTTCATTTATTATTTAACCTATTAATTAAACAATTCCACAGAATTACAAATCGATGTAGAATTTGCAAATAAAAGAAAAATGGGTAAAAAAATTTCATTGAAAATAAAAATTTCATCCAGCAATTTTTTATTTTTTTAATACCTCGTTCCAAACAATTTTAATCAGACTTCATAAATATTAAAATGCAATCTATTTTCCAGTAAACTAAATTCGCTGCGCCCCATTTATTAAACAGACGCAATGGAATTACGTATAACAAAAACAAACCGTACACAAAAGCTAACTTTTTGGCTTCCATTTTTGTGCGGGCGTTGCGATTTTATTGAAGTCAAGTGTAGTTTGTATTTCGCATCTAAAACTCCTTTGGGCAGTAAAGTATCATTTGGCGAGCTATAAAAAATATTTACGACCTACTGAACGAAGAGCAGTGCCGCATATAACTTCAAATTTCTATTCGGACAATACAAAATAACCTAAATTCGAGGGCTCAGCTTCGAAAACAATATTGCGCGAATAAAATTATTTTATGCAGTATTGAACTGGCCCTTTGAGAAGTAAAGGTAATTTCTTTCAAGGCCAAAGTGATAGAAAGAAGGGGGATATTTGACAAAAAATAAAAAATAATATATCAATAGATTGTTCCTTTTCGACTTTTTTGAAAAACAAAATAGTTTGTATTGTGCAAAAATCATAAAAAAATATATAGAAGCCCTCGCCGAAAGTGGCTCCAAAAAGTTGGCTTGTGATTCTTACCACATATATAAAAAAAGAAACATTTTTCGCTTTTCTCTCTAGTTTGTGACTCTCCCCACTCATTGCCCCCCCCCCTCTCTTCCCTATCTCCCCCTCATGCTCTTCCTTCTCTCCTCATTCACTTTCTTCCCAATCTCATTTCTTTTTCTTTGTTTTCGTAACCCCAACCGCCTCACCCTTTTTCCCATTCACTCCCTTTCTCTTCCTTTCCCCAACTTTTACATATTACACCTCCTTCACTCCCTTTTGCGAATTACAATACCCGATAATTTTAATAACCGGGTACTCGCTATTAATACTCAGGAATTATCCGCTACCCGATAATTGCCCGTTACCCAATAATTTTCTGTTAACCGAAACTTCACAGTTGCCCGATAATTAACAGTTAAACGGTAATTACCCAATACTTAATAGTTACCCGCCAATAAAACAAGTTAAATGGTTCCAAAAAACACTTTTTCTAATTTTATTTATTAGGAGGAATACAAAATAAATTTTCTAGCACAGTTGCCATATCTGGGTACTTATTTTTATTAATTTCCACCATATAAGTGGGTCTAATTGCCGGCTGAGTGGTGTTTTACTTAGAAACAGTGTACACTGATATTTTGGAAGTTTTACAGTTTTCAAGTAATTATCAGGTAAAAGAATGTAATCCGATAACGGGTAATTAGCGGGCAGCGGGTAATAATCGGGCAACGGGTAATTAGCGGGTAGCGGGTAATAATCGAGTAACGGGTAATAATCGGGCAACGGTTGATAATTCGGTAACAAATAATAATCGGGTAACGGATAATTATCAGGAAATTAGCTGGTGTTAATCGGGCAACGGGTAATAATAGGGTAACGGGTGATAACCAGGTAACGGGTAAATAATCGGGTAACGGACTAAAATCAGGTAACGGGCAATAATCGTATAACGGGTAATAATCAAACAACGACTAATAAACGGGTAACGGATAAGTAGCGGGTAATAACCTGGTGAAGGGCAATTGAGGGTAATAGTCCGGCAACGGATAATAGTTAACAGATAATAAGCTGGTAATAATCGGGCAATAGCCGGGAAATCATAGAGTAGCGGGTAATAATTGGGTAACGAGTAATTTTCGGGTTACGGATAAATAATCAGGTAACGGGCAATAATCGTATAACGGGTAATAATCGAACAACGAGTAATTATCGAGCAACGGGTAAACAACGGTAACGGATAAGTAGCGGGTAATAATCTGGTGACGGAGAATTGGGGGTAATAGTCCACCGAACGGATAATAGTTAGTTACTAGATAATAAGCTGGTAATAATCGAGCAATAGCCGGGAAATCATAGAATAGCGGGTAATAATTAGGTAACAAGTAATTTTCGGGTAACGGATAAATAATCGGGTAACGAGTAATAATCGTAAAACGGGTAATAATCGAGCAACGGGTAATTATCAGGCAATGGGTAATTATCGGGCAACGGGTAATAAATGCGTAACGGGTAATTATCGGATAGCGGGTAATTGTCGAATAACGGATAAGTAATTATTCTACTCGGGTAGGATATCATCGAGTACTACCCAGGTACCCGTCCTACTCTCTTTCCTCTCTCTCCTTCACGCTGTTCCCTCGCCCCTCATTCACTCTTTCCTCTCGCATTCCTTTTCCTATGTTTTCTCAACCCCAATCTCCTCACGTCCCCCTTTACTATCTACCCCTTTCTCATTCATTTCCTTCTTTTTTAAACTGCAATCTCATCCTCATTCCCATTTCTCTCTTTCTCTCTCCTCACTTTCTTCTCTCCCATTCTTTTCCCGTTTTCGCACCCCCAATATCCCCACCCTGCCCCTTCTTCTTCCACTCTTTGTTAAGAAGTTTGTAAATTATAATTTCTGGGACAAAATAACTAAATTGGCCCTACTCGCCTTCGTTCCCAGGTTACGATAATATTTTTTCTTTTGGATAGGTCAAAAATTAAGTTCATTCAGTCAAACGTATAAAAATTAAGGTGTTTAGTTACTTTTTCTTATAGATCAAATAGAGCCACTCCAAACCTGCATTTTCGTAAGGGAAACGCAATGTTGATACTTGACATTTTTTATTACGCAAGTTTTGTAAATACTCTCAATCAATGGTTCTTATCGTTTGACTTTTTACTTCGACCGCTTCTGATCTTCACCGCTTGTAAACTTTAAGCTTTACGGTTATAAAAACAGGTGAATGGCACCCTTTTACGCTTCATTTCAACTTTTTGCAGTAAAAATAAAGTTTACAACTTGCGGGGTATGACTACCAACAAGCTTGGATATAATCTCCGTAACTAATATGTTCTCGTATTTACTCCCTAAAAAGTAATTAGTAAAGAAACAAGAAACTAGTTTACTTTTCTATCGTAGAAAAAAATATTAATTTTCTTTTAGGTGTTCGAAAGAAGACAAACTAAGGGAAGATCCAGAACATAAAGTTCACTAAAATTAATTTGAAGTTTTGAATTAAAAGAAAACAAATTTTATAAAACTAACTAGGATTCTAAAAGTACCAGAAAACATTTAAGCCCCCAATAATTACTTTTCCTAATTCTCCACTCAAACTTGAACCATGAAAAGCTTTTTCTTTTCAACAACATTAAACTCAACAAATTTTAAATTAATTTTTGTGCACGTGACCATGTACAGGAAAGACGTACCTTAGTACCCATTATACATATTTCGTTAACAAAATTCACATTTTTGCTAAAATCTAATAAGCCAAAAACATATTTCAAGCATTATAAATATCATTTTCATAAATAAGAAGCAAACGAGAAACTTTTCAAGTCCAACGAATCCTGCTTTAAATTTTATTATAAATCGTCCAAAATTACACAGCAGAATTTTATTGTATATTATCGTAATAATTAACTACTTACAAAAAAATTGCAAAACGTTTCCATATTTGCATTAAAAATCATGAAAACTTCCAAAACAACCGCTTCAAGCTTAAATTTTTTTTGTGCAATCTGCTGTAAAGCAAATCGCTTCAGGCTTAAATTTTTTTTGTTGGTGCAATCCGCTGTAAAGCAAATCACTTCGCCTGGCCTTTCCTAGTGTTTAGCAATTCCGACTTTGGCATTTTTGTATTAACGCTTTACGCACCGAACTGACTATAGATCGCACTACTTCTACCACTACCGCGAGCGCCTCAAGCACATCATAGCCGCAAGGTTAATTTCATGCCATGCTGTAAGTAACCGAATTTTTCTTATAAGAAACAAAATTATTGACGTAAATATTGGGAGCTCGCGTTACAATAACAAATATGTCTAATAAAAATAGATATTTATAAATGTATTCACGATGGAACAGTTTGCGTACTATTAATTTTACAATTAAAAATAAAAATTTCGACACCTTTTAAACTTAAATGTTCAAAAAATTCAAATTAAAAATACCGAGTTTGAACAGAAAATTTTAAACAATTTGAATCTATTTAAAATTACAAAAATACGTAAATTTTGAAAATTTAGAAAACTCGAAATAGTTTAATATTTTTTGAAAACCCGTGACAGTTTTGATGTTTGGATATTTTTTAAAATTTTAAAAATATTCAAAATATTTTCACAATTCTGAAAATTTCTAAAAATTAGCTAACCCTCAATAATTTCTAAAATACAAAAATTGTCATAATTTTCTAAAATTTTCAGAAGTTTGCAAATATTCAAAATATCCAAAATATTTCAAATTTCTAAGAATTTTTAAAATATCCAAGCGTTTTCGAAATAAAATTGTCACGACTCGCGACATCAAAATTTTCATTTTCAAAATTTTACAAATTTTCGAAATTATATCAAATTCTTTTAATATTTTTAAAATTTTTGGCTTCAAACTCGGTATAAAGAATTAAATGATAATAAAAACAAATTGAGAAAACACCTCTATCTAGAAGGTTTCCTTTTGGTCGTTTAACTGACAAGTTTAATTGGATAATCGCCAAAAAAACGATCACGATCACCAAATTATGAAATCAATTTACGATCTTTACGAGTAAATACTGTTTAAAATTAGAAATTACTAAAAATAATATTTTTTCAATTTTGTAGATTTCTAAAATTTACAATGATTTTGTTTATTTCAAGAATTTTCATAATTTTCAAAATTTCCAATACTTCACAATTTCTAAACATTTTCAAAACTCCCAAAAATTTCTAAAAATTTTGAAAATAAAAAATGTAACAAATTACTATTATAGTTTCAAAATTTTCAAAATACTTTAGAAATTTTTACTTGATTTCATGCAGAATTTCAAAGTTGAGATTTTAACGGATATAGTCGGGGGGAGGGGGTCCATGGACCCCAAAAAAGTAATTTTTAAAAAATGTCTGTCTGTGGGTTACGCTCCATATCTCCGGAACGGCTGGACCGATTTTGATGTGCTTTGGAATGAGGGGGTATATCAAAAATTCACCGACAAAATAAGCTTTTAAAAAAACCGAAACCGGAAGCGGAAGTTAGACATGTGTTTTGGTAGCATTTTTTTCAGAAACTGAATTTTGGAAATTTTAATAGTGGAGATTAAAGAAGGCCTTAGGACAAATCAAACGATTTTTTACCGAACTCTCTAGCTTTACAATGGCGGCCTCTACGAATTTTTGAACATTTCGACTTTAACGCCCATATACTCAAAAACCAGTTATCTGATTGGAATCAATTACATCTTGTTTGGTAGCCCTTCAAGGGTACTATACCATGAAATATCATTAATTTTGAAAATATGAAAACGATCGCAATGACATCACTCTAAAATTTTGGAATTTTTCAAAAAAATATTTCTCAAAAATTCTCTGATAGAGCTGGGAATCTTCTACAATTTGTTTTTTTGCGCATTGCTATAATTTCACTGTGACGCCCTCTATGAATTTTTGAAAATTGAAAATTGGTACCCTTTTATTTATTTAACGGGGAGCAATAAAATATTTCTGTTAAAGCAGTATAGCTTATCATTGATAGCAAAATCCGAATATCATAATATTTTTTTGAAAATTTCATATTTAGGGAGGCTACTGTTCCCCCTCCCGCCAAATTTGTTCGATAAAAATTAAAAATTTGGTTTTTTGTTTGGTTTGCTCTAGGAGAATCTTTTTACAAAAAATCAAAAAATCGAATTTTTTGCCCCTTAATAATCTTTTTGTCCTTAGAAGAATTTCACATACTTTCTACAGCAGTTGTATTCTTGTACTACTCGTTTAATGTTCAGTGTAGGATAACTTTTTTATTTTAATAGATAGACTCGCAAACCCAAGAGCAAAGTTGTAGGGCAAATTCTTCTCGATTGTATTTAAGAAAAAAACTTGAGTTTCCAATTTTAATATGGCGGCCACGGTAAAAAAACTTTTTTTTAAATGGAAACGTGGCATTTTGGCTTTAAAATCGGAAAGGTTTTGAAATTCTAAATACAAATTAATAAGAGTAATTTCTTGCTAAAAATAATACTTCTCAAGTTATTAACATATTTTCAAATATCAATTTCCGCGCTTCCGTTGATTCAGTCCGAATATTTTACCCAACCTTATGCTTGCAGCGCAGCGGTCGGTCTTTCTTCAACCGCTTCAAGATGTTACAACTTATAAGAACTATTTACTTTAACTAGTCGTGTCTAGACAGGTGTATATCGAAAGTTTTGGAAAATATAAAACAATGTATTTAAATGTATAGGAAAGTCCAGGCGAAGTGTTTCGCTCATTTTTTACCTATGAACAAATGCGTGGCGGTTGCCCGACAGCGCTTTCCAGTTTATGTATAATTGAAAAAAATTCAAGTAATTACCGTTTCCTTATGCCAGTTAATGGTACGATAGTTAATATTTGAAGTGTATTAACACGATGTTTTTTAATCTGTAGTTCAAACATCAAAGAGGATCGAATCTAAATTTTTTACCTGTTAAACGTTAACGTAATAAAATTCTTTACGATCCTTTAACAGAAGGGTTTTTTAACGACATAGATAAAAGTTTACTAAATATTTTAAATTCCATTTAAGCTTCACCAACATGAATTTAAAAATAGTTAAACGTTAACACGCTTCATAGAATGTAAAGTCGTCTATGCACATTTAAGCGCTGCTCCGAAAACAATTTAAAAATTTTGCTAAATATTTTTACGAAAACACTCGTATGCATACTATCACTTTTTGGCAGTTGAAAAAGTTGTGCATGGTTTTCTTGAACCGTAACCGAAAACCGTTATTGTTTTATGAACAAACCGTTTTTTTTCCTTCCGATTAATGTAGAATCCGCATTTGTTTATTGTAGCAAATCATGATAACTATTTATTATTTACTCTTCGCATTTCGCTTGTTCAGCGGTTTGGGTTCACCTTGAGGGTTGTACCCAAAACAATGACTAGAGTTATTAATGCTTCCCAAAAGTGAATGCCACGACTTTGTCGGTACGACGTCATGTTATAACATGATATGAATTTACCAGTAGGATACATTTTTCGTTTTTATTCCAAAGTACTTAATTTTTGTGTTATTGGCAGTCTGTGATCCGACATTGTGTACATTGCTGCTCCCTTGGGCTGCCACTATCACTTAAAATTGCAGGGAACATAAACAGTACCATGGCACCCATATACACGCATTTTCAAAAAGTAGTGAAATTAAAAATTTATAAATGTAACCCGAAGGGGATTCGAACTCTCAACCAACCTATGCCTCACAATGCTGTACACGCATTGTAGTACTGAGGCGCGGCCGGCGTCTGTTGATAGTCGATGCTAGAATATACAACATATACTGCTATGATATTTGGAGGTGTATGTTTTTTGACTGGGGTATTGTGGTTCCTGGAAGGCAATTTTTGGGATGTTTGCTGCAATTCAATTTGCGATTGGAGGTTTGTGAAAACTATGAGATTTGATACTCTAACTTTTAAACTCAGGGTTGCGTATCATTGCTGTAATTTCTTGTTGTATATTCTAATAATTTATATTTTTCATATTTGTGAGGTTTGTTTGCACTGAAAGAAAAGAAAAACACAATCAGATTGATACGATTTTTATTTATGTTAATTTTAATTATAATTTAGTTCATATTTGTTCAAAAGGTTTAATTTATAAGAAGTTTTAGTCTTACTTGTGTTTGCATCAATAAATGTCATTATGGATGTCAGTGTCAATGTCACAAACGCATTAAAGAATACTCATGGTCATGAGATTTACTTGTTTGTTAAAAAAAATGGGAATCAAAGAAGAAGACAAAAGAATGGAGAATTTGTTTAGTTAGTTACGACTCGTCTTTGTAAACAAAGACAGAGAAATTTATATCCTCTGGATGAATAAAGAGGAAAAACGAGTTTAAAAGTAATATAAAAGTGATTACGAATATAAAAGAAGAAAATACAACGAATTGTAAAAAAAATCCAGAAGAATTACAAGTATAAAGCGATCCAGAAAGTTCCTCCAGTTGTGGTGGTGTTAAAACCAAGGTCAAAATAACATAAAAGCAGTTCAGAGCAGGATCCAAATTAAAGGCGAGTGTTTGTGGTTACTTGAGGAACCAGCAGACTAGTGAAGTAAAAGATTCGACATTCATCGTTTGCTCGAGTGAAGAATATCCCAGTAAGGAGACATTAAGATAAGTGATCTCTATTAGAAAGATGCTAGTATTTAGTAAAATTTATTTGATTTTCGAAAACTTCATTTAGAAATTTGATTTATTAAATAAAACCTTTTGCTTGTAACGTTGATCTTGTTTCATACGAAATATAATTTGTAATTGCGTGAATTGCGGTCATTTGGGGAGTTGTTTTCTAGTAAGTACATGCACACGCATATCATTGCAATACATTGTAAACAACGCGTCATCCGCTGGCCAAATTTAAAATGCCGGTAAACTACGTATTCGATATTTAAAGCCGCCAATTTTTCCTTAAAACTTCAACTTTTATTTTTTAATTGCTTGGCATAATTTTTTCCATATAATCTTGTCGGGAATTTTCTTTGCTTTTCATCAGGAAAAACCAAAAAATACCGGTAACCGTAACCGAAACCGAAATTTTTAGTAGCAGTAAATCTAAACCGAAAACGTACCCGACATTTATAAAAATTTGAACCGTAACCAAAAACTGAAACAGTATTTTTTTTCGGTTTACATCCCCGCCTGCAACCTTCTGAAATATTAAGTCGATATGATCGTCCATCCCTTTGGAATTTTAATCACAAATTTGTTTTACGACCAGAAGCATTCCGATATAATTTGCGATATTGCGTAAAATTTCCTCGCAGTAGTGACCCTCTAATCAAGTATTAAACGATACTTTAACTAATTATAAGACCTGAGAAAAACCCTATTACAACGAATTTGCTCAAAATCATTAATGGATATCACAAAAGAGGAATTAACAATTAAGCAAAGCCACTTTCAGAACATTGCTAAATTCACAATCAAAAATAAACGAAATGTAATTAATTAAAAAGAAACAGAAACATCTTTGTTTTCGGGAATAGATTTTTCTTTACCTTCCTCGCTATACGAATTATAGCTATAGAGGAAGGTATTGTCATCTTCAGGTTGGCTTTAGAGCACATGCGTGCATTCACTTGCACTTTACCCTGCAAACGCCTTAACGCAGATAAACCAAATTTTGCTCTTTGATTGCTAATTGCAATGGAATGACACTGCAAGAAAATGAGGTTGGTTCGCCAAAAAGGTGGGGAGGGGAAGGTGTGCTCTATGTCAAAACAGACGCGTTGGAAAACGAACCTCAAATTACTATTTTACACATACCGGGTAACCGATCTTCGCAAATGCAACCCCATTGCACCCATCTATAAAAAATTTTTATTAAAAAGATTTACGAATTTCGGCTTCAAAATCGATATGACCGTGTTAAATGACAATAGGAATAATATTTCATTAAGAAAAATCACTGAGAGGTTTCATTTTGGTCGTTTACCTGAACAGTTTAATTGAGTTATTGCAAAAAACGGCTATCACCAAATTGTGAAATCGATTTTGAGATTTCAACGGGTAAACAATAGTTGTAACTAGAAAACACAAAAATATCATAAAACACACTCGACTGCCAAAATAAATATAATAAATAGATTCGCTCAGAAAAGAACCTAAGATTCGTATTCTACACATATTGAATGGCCAATCTGCGCAAGTCCGATCTTCCTACCACAACGAATTTACGATATTAAAAAATTGTACGAATTTCGGCTTCAAAATCGATATGACCGTGTTAAATGACAATAGGAATAATATTTCATTAAGAAAAATCACTGAGAGGTTTCATTTTGGTCGTTTACCTGAACAGTTTAATTGAGTTATTGCAAAAAACGGCTATCACCAAATTGTGAAATCGATTTTGAGATTTCAACGGGTAAACAATAGTTGTAACTAGAAAACACAAAAATATCATAAAACACACTCGACTGCCAAAATAAATATAATAAATAGATTCGCTCAGAAAAGAACCTAAGATTCGTATTCTACACATATTGAATGGCCAATCTGCGCAAGTCCGATCTTCCTACCACAACGAATTTACGATATTAAAAAATTGTACGAATTTCGGCTTCAAAATCGGTATGAACACGTTAAATGACAATAGGAACAATCTTCCATTGAGAAAGCACACCTGGAAAGTTTCCTTTTAATCGTTTACCTGAACAGTTTAATTGGATAATCGCCAAAATAAAATGCTAATAATGAAATACATTAGATTTCAGCGAATAATTGTTGTTTACAATTATTAAATACTAATAAAATATTTTCCAAATTTCCAAGTTTCTTAAACTAAAAATGTTTTTAAATTAAAACTTACAAATTTTCAAAAATTAAGAGAACATTTTAATATATATTTTTTAAATTATGGAAAATTTCCACATTTGCCAAAATTTTAAACTTTTGCAATATTTTATAAACTTATTATTATATTTCATTTTTAAACAATTCCCAAATTTGTTTTCGCAAATTTTCTAAATTTTCAAACATCATCAAAAACTTTCAAAACTATTTCTAAATTTTTCAAAACCACTATTTTTCAATATTTTTATCATTTAAAAAATGTTTACATTGTAAGTTTTATAAAATTTCCTGCATTTTTCAAAATTTCACAAATTTGTAAAATTTTCCAAAATATTGCAAATTTTGAAAAATTTTAAAAATTTTTAATACCTACTTTCACAATGTGTCTAAAATTGTAAAATTTTTGTAATTTTTCAAAACCCAAAATAATTTTTTCAAAAACGTTCATAATTTTCTAAAATCAGCGCTAAAATTTTCAAAATTTTAGAAACAGAAAAGATTTTGAGATTTTAGAAAAAATTCATTTTCAATTTATAGTTTAAAAAAATTTTATGGTACACAAAATTTTCTAAAAATTATGAAAAAAGCAAAATGTCTAAAAAACATTCGGACAATTTAAAAAATATTTTGAAATTCCATAAAATTTTCAAAATACATATATTAAAAATGTTTCAATAATTTCCATAAATACGAGGAAGGTTCTTGTGGCTGCCCAGCAGCATTTTCCCCCTTAGAATAACCATAATAATCTTAAGTAGGTGGCCTAGTACGAAAACAAAGTCGTTAAAGAAATTACAAATACAACGTGGGCTTTTTCTTTCATTACAAGTGTAATTTTCCCTGTTAAAGCTACTATGAATAATTAGCTTAGTATTTTTAGCTGGTATTAGCCTAAATTTTCGGCCGAGTGATGTATCACCATGTAAACGCAGACTCGTCCACGCAAAATAGCGCGGCTGCCGCGCGGTGAATTGAAATAAATTGCATAATTAACTAACATCAAACAGCAGGACCTGCACCACGCACACATTAAAATTGTTACTTTCTGACGGTGCGGATTTGATACAGTTCTGTTTACTTTCTCGCAAATTTCAATTTTAAAACCTTACAGAAATTTTAAATTATACCGCAGTAAAATTGCGAGCTAAATGAGGTCATTAAAGCTACCCAATGGGTTCGATAGATTGCATCGAGCGTTAACACTAATAGAAATCCCTAATTGAATAACGATTAATCAAGGTTTAATTAATTACCGACCTGTCCTAATTAAATTGTGCGCACACGGTTTAGTTTCAATATTAAAATAGGGTTTTGTGAAATTTGGCCGATAAGCCAACAAACTTTCCTGGAAATCCTCCACACCTTTGGTAATTATCGCTTATCAATTTAAAACCACTTGAAGGTTATCAACAATTCAAGATCGATTTTACGTAACTTTAACAAGGTAAATATTAGGAAGGTTGAGTGTTTATTTTTTTTTCGAGGCACCAAAACGTCTAGCACGCGACGTGATCCTATATGCGTTTGCGGCAGATTTCCTTCTGATAAGAGGAAAAAAGCATCTGCAAAGGAAGTAAATTTATTTAGAACGACTTCCACTTCTCTACATATCAGCGAATGTAAGCGCAGTACACAAAATGCTATAGAAAAAAAAGAAAAATAAAATGAAACGCGTCACATTTACCTAAAATATCGTTTCAATTTCCTCAGCCACATTTTCTGTTTCATGATAAATGGACCCAGACAACATTCTTCACACGCGTAAAACACGGTTTTCTTTTATTGCGGCAAAAACGCCATAAAGCAAAGGTTTTGTTGCAAAGTTGCATGTAAATGCCACCCTTCGAGACGAAATGACAAAATACAAAAACGAGACGTGCTTTTAGATGATTAAAAACAAAACGATTAATTTTTTTAGCGTAACAGTCACACATCATCAAATTTTCAATTCTTTTAGAAACAAATCTAACTGAAATTAAAAAAATTTCATATTCAATACGTGAATATGAATTCGAATGAGAAGCCGCGTGTCTCGGTATTATTTATTCAATGAGAATTTTTTTTGAGGAGAAAAATATTTATGTAACGAATGTTTTTTAGAGAAATATATTTATTTAATTCCTGAAAAAAATGAAAAAAGTTTGCTCATGAAAGGATTTCCCTTTTGAAAAGAGTTCTCTCATAAAAATATTTTTCTTTTGAAAAAAAGTTATCTTTTAAAAAAGTTCTCTCATAAAAATATTTCTCTTGAAAAGAGAAATAAAGTTTTTTATTGTTTCTCTTGAAAAGAGAGAAATATTTTTTTGACAGAACTTTTTTTACGAGCCAATGTTATAATGAGATAAAATTTTTCAGAAGAGAAAGTTTTGTTCGGAAATTCTTCTAAAAAAAATTGTATATTGAAATGTTTTTCTTTTTTTCGATGAAACAATGCTCTTTAAAAAAAATCTTGTTTAATACAGTCCCTTGCCATATTATTAGACTCACCTACAATATTGTATATTAAAACCACCCTCAAGTCCATTCCCAATCCCTACTAAATAGAGGAAATATCAAAATTTTACCAGTCACACTTGCATATACAGTATTGTCTCAATGAGGACATTTTATAAGAATTTCTTTCAGCGAAAAAGGAAAGTGTTTCAGTAAGAAATTTATTTTTCGAGAAATAGATTTATTTCATTCCTAAAAAAAGTTCTCTCATTAAAGTATTTCTCTGGTAAACTAGTTCTCCCAAAAAAATATATCCCCCTTTTTCAAAAGAGAAATATTTTTATGGGGGAACTTTTTCAAGTGCTTTTATAAGATGACATTTTTCAGGAGAGAAATTTTTGTTGGGAATATTTTTCAAGAAAGAAATACTTTTACGAGAGAACTTTTTTCAAGCACGATATATTTTTATAAGAGAAATATTTTATTTTTTCGAGAAAGAAAAATATTTCTCTAAAAAAATTTCATATTAAAATCTTTTTCTTTTTTTCCTCAAAAATTCTTCCAAAAAAAGTTCTCATTTAATACAAAATTGCCAAATTATTTAGAATCGCCTAGAATATTGTTGTATCACGATATTATACTTCCACATTGCTGAAAATGACAAGAATCTTTCCTTTTATTAAAAAGTCCATTCCCAAACTTTAAATATTAAAAATTTGAAACAATGGCGAGAGTTGATACTAATTGATTATAAATTACCACCTTAAAATTATTCACATATCCTAAAAAAATATATAAAAATTTGAAATGACAAGAATCATCCCCATATATTAATACAATTAATTTACTGTCGAAAGCAAGTAAGGGCGTTAAACATATATTCCTATTTGTGTAAAAAATCGCATGTACCAAGTAACATAGTAACATAGACGGCGCCTCATGCTTGCTTGCTCAAAAATGAATATATTTCTATATAATAAATCAGAATCCTGTCACCTGTCTCAACCTTTTAGTGGCGAGGGGTCCCCACTATTAGACCCCCATATTTACGCGTCCATTACATAAGGACGATATTCCTTTGAACAGCAAACCGCTTTACTTTTCAATACCAATAAGCCAACTTGGGTGAAACACATTTGTTTGACCGATTGGGTCCCGAGGCGCTGACATGTCACTTCAAATCCGAACAGGTGGACACAAACAGGACCAGCGCGGCGAAACGTGACTACACAATCGAGAACGCCGGAACATGCGATACGCACTTATAAAAATGTGTTACAAAATGTTATACAACATTACTGAAAAATAGGACAATCCTTAAGATCTGTACACGTAAAAGGAGTCATTGGGCAAATAGATATTTACCAATTACATTACAAACGATCTTTGCTCATAACATTGTAAAATTAATACAGCCATCTCAGGTTTACATGCAGCTATTAGATGAAATGGACACACTTGATTTTGTTTATCGTGTATGTTATGGTCACGTTTACAAATCAATAGTCTAGGAATTCATAATCACAAACCACACTTCATTGACCCAAATATTGTGAGCTCAAGTTACCATAAAAAAATGCTCGAATCGTGGATTGTTCGTCTACATTGCATTCATAATTTTGCTAATTATTTATGCATCAATTCTGAATTACGTGTTAAATGTACCCGTTTTACGAATAGGCAGTAGAATTTATCTTGGTTTAAACTTAACTGTGCATCATTGGAAGTGCAACGATTTTTTTAATCTTTATACTAAAACAAACACCTTTGCGCAGAAACGTCTTTGCGCCGAAACGTCCCTGTGCCAAAAGGGCTCGTGCCCAAACGTCCATGCGTGCAAGCGTCCCTGTGCCCAATCATCCCTGCGCCCAAAAGTCTCTGCGTCCAAACGTCCGTGCGCCTAAATGGCTCGCGACATAACGTCCCTGCGCCCAAACGGCTGCCCCAAATCGGCCACGCCCGAACGTCCTAGACCGACATCTTAACATCAGAGCCGCGGGTATGACCGTACTGCAGCTACTCGGAGTTATTAAAAACCCAGACACCAAAAAACACATTGTCGCCAAAAATTGGATAAGAGGGAGAAAAATTAGTGCCTCTAACATTTCTGCACCTAATAACAATTGCGTGTGGAATCTTATTCTACTATCACTAATGAGTAATTTAGCGTTTTTATCAGTTCCAATTTAGAGAATAAAAGAGCATGAATTTTCCAATTTCAAAAATTCATACAAGCCGTCACAGAGAAATTTGCGAGTTGAAACACTAACTAAATTGTAGCTGATTCCCAGTTCTATAAGTACACAATTTTTTTTAATTGTCTGGTAAGTTTAGAGCAATATTTGTATGAAAATTTTAAGAATTGTGATCCGGCAACTGTTTTTTACTAATCCGTCAAAAATTTCAAAAAATCATAGCGGTCGCCACTTTGAAGCAAGACGGTTCCGGAAAAAAGCATTGGATTTGCCCTTAGCTATTTTATCAGATTCCGCGTACAAATTCAAAACTTGTTTCTGAAATAAATGTTACCAAAAAAACCTGTCTTACCTTACGTTTTTCAAGAACCGGCATCCGCAATTGCGTGTTCTATAATGCGATATTGCCCTGCAGTTGCATCAGAGCAACTGTTGCGCGATGTACTACATCATTGGCGCAAAAAGGTGATCTTTAAATAAATTGGCTTGTCTCGAAAACAATTTTTATCAAAAATATTGAAGTATTCAATAAATAAATAAATACCATTTTATTGCAGTAAATAAGGAAAACCACAAACCACCTCCTTATACTGAAAGTACAGGAAAATTAAAAATTCACACTGACCTTAATTTGCGACTGATTAAACTTTAGGTTTCCTATCAATATGAACCAATATCAGAAGTGCAAGCTTAACCGTATCTCTGAATTAGTAGTTACTACTTTAACTTATTAAGTAAAATACTGAATTTACGTTAACGTCCAATTTACGGTTACTACAACAAAAATATGTGTACGATATGAATTATTTTCGAATTCATGTTAAGCTATCTTCAGATTTATTGCTTATTGATAGTAATATAGGGTATAAAAGTTGTAACCTTAGATATTCAATTTCTTTTTACATTTAGTAAACATAGTTAAAAAAGTAATTAATTTATTATTAATGATAACTACATTTATTAAACAATTTAAGTTTCCAGTACTGATAAAATAGCTCGGGTTACGATCAATTAACCTTTATAGTAATTAAACGAAACCTAAAGCACAACCTTACTGATCTCAGCTAAATTTTCCTATTAGTGGTGTACATGAGTTTCTATAATTTCTTTTGCGTAGATGGTGACATACTACTGGTTATGCTCTCTAAGAAAATATTAATAAAACGGCCGTGCCCGGAGCGCAGAGGAAGGCGCGATATATTAGCTTGCAATCACAAAAATAAAGTAGGATAATTTTTTTGAAATTTCATTTCTGCGATAAAGTTTTTTATTTGCCTTCCCCCTTTTATAGTCCCCTCCAAAATTTTCATAGGGTTTGATTCGGGCTGCTTATAATAGTTACTCGGTATTTTTAAGTATTTATCCACAATGTAAATTGTTTTTCAGTTTCATTGATTCAAAGAAACAATTTCCTTTTGTTACTTTATTTATAAGACAAGTATTTGATGGGTTTCGCAACTTGCAATGTTTGTCATAAGTAAGTTTTTGAAAAGCTTATTTTCTCGATGAATTTTTAGTACAGAGCCGTATTCCAAACCTCATGGAAATCAGACCATCCATTCGGAAGTAACACCACACCAGCAGACAGATATTTTTAAAAAAATTTTGGCTTCCTTTTGAGGCCCAAATCATGTATTTCCGTCAAAATCTCGAAATCTAAAATTTTCATGAAATAAATACTTCAACATAAATTGTTAAGAGCTTATAGACAACTCAACAACTAAGGTTATCTCTCTAATATATCCTGAACCCCACAGACTATATGTATAGTTGCAAATGCCAGTATTGAACCTGGAACCCAGAACTTGCTAGGTTTTACCGAATTTAATTTTCATTACGAGAAAAAATAATTTTGCTTTTCTAACACGTATTGACACTATCATATATCCGTTACAGAATCATTTTAGTTTTGGTTGTAACTTGCCTAATAACCGCTAAAAGCAGAGAAAAATCGAGAAAACCGGAAATCCGAAAGTTTCTCACAATCAAATATATGACAACTTCGGGGCTTCCTCGCTTTTTTGTCAGAAAATCCGAAAAGTTTACGAACATCACTCGTCGGAATAAATATTAAAAATTCGATTTGTTACCAAAGCTCCATGAAATTCAACTCCCTAAACTTTCCCGAAGTCGAATAAATATTTTAAAACTTAATTAACATACTTTGCAGTAGAGACGTCTTGTTAGCGTGAATTGTCTGAAGAGTGGCTCACTGGAGGACGAACCGAGTTGATTTGCAAACGTTAGTTCGTACTAAACAGCGCGCTTTATCCTTTTTGCTAACTACACGTTGATTTTAATTACGAGCCGGCAGCTGCTTCTCGCAATATTTCAACTCGGTTCTAAAATATTAAGACACAATGCTACGGACTAATCTAACGTTATTTTTCTTTGCCTCTTCAAACTTCTTATAGCCACCACATTTTTCACGAAATTAAAGCGCCTGAAAGAAATACAACGGTTAACGTAATGGAGTTGATCGAAACCATTCTGCCTTATGGCAACATTAACTAGACGTACTGGCTGAATATTTGCTTTTCGAACAACTAAACCTAATCCCAATTAATTAAGGTCCTTCGAAGCATAAATTCAATTAATTAATCTGATTTCTGCTTTATTGGTTTCACCGGTTCCATTTATAAAGCTGAGTTATTCCAATTTAAAACGCCAGTTTAACTTGAAAAGGTTCCACATTCCTAAAAGTTAAATAGAACACTTTTATTTCTCGTATTCGTATGTTATAAGAATCAATACCAAAAAGCATCAAGTAATAAAACAGAAAATATAATCCAAGCTCAGTTAAAAATTATAAAATTTAATTATCAGTTTACCTTTTTTATAAATTACAAATGCAAGCCGCTAGGTAATGAAATACAAATTTCGGAGTTTGAGTTTACTTTACCTACAGCAATGTGATAATGAAATTAAAACTAACAAAAACCAACTTGTTTGTACGTTAAATTTTGAAGATTCTGTAAACGTTTTGAAATAACAGTTAAAATTATGAAAAAAACATCAACAATCTTAATACGAGAAGAAAATCCGGCAACTGCCACGGGAACTTCCTTTCATTTATAGAAAATTAGACAATTTTAGTAATATTTGGAATCCTAAAATTTTGAAATATGATACGTTTTTGAAAATTCTATGAAAATTTGTAAATTTTGAAATTTTTAATATTATCAAAAAAAATTTAAAACTAAAAACACGAAAATTTCAAACAATTTTCAAATTTAAAAAAATAAAAATTAATTTCACGATTTTGAACACACACAACTAATGCGAAATGAATAAATAAACATGAATCAAAGCTGCTGAAAATGTCGGAAGAAGAATTATACCATTCATTTCAAGTTGTGCGAACCGTACTGAAATTAAGGTAATAACCAGTACAATTACATTGAAATCAGCTTGGAGTTAATTAGCCATGAAATTACATAGGAAATACTAAAACACTTGGAGTTGCAACTGGTAGAATTAGCAACTAGTTGGAATTAACTATGGTATTAAAATTGTTAAAAGTTACTGAAATTGGTGGAGCAGAAATAAGTAAAAATATCTTGGAATTAATATAGAATTATAACCATATGATCAACCTCACAACATTATTAGGAATTAGCAAAATACAGTTGAAACTAAATTGGAATTTACTATGGAATTAAAATGAAGTTACTCAAATTGGTGGAGCGGAAATAAGTAAAAATATCTTGGAATTAGTCGGGGAATTAATATGGAATTAAAACTGTATGAACAACCTTAATAAAACCCATTAGGAATTAGCACAATAGGGTTGAAACTAAATTGGAATTATCCATAGAATTAAAATAAAAAATTGGTGGAGCGAAAATAAGTAAAAATATCTTGGAATTGGTAGGGAAATTAATGTGGAATTAGAACTGTATAAGCAACCGTAACAACATTAATTAGGAATTAGCAGAATAGAGTTGAAACTAAATTGGAATTTTAACCATGGAATTAAAATGAAGTTACTGAAATTGGTGGAGTGGAACTAAGCAAAAATATCTTGGAATGAGTGAGGGAACTAGAACTGTATGAGCAACCTTAACAACATTAATTGGGAATTAGCAGAATAGAGTTGAGACTAAATTAGAATTAACCATGGAATTAAAATAAAGTTACTGAAAATGATGGAACAGAAATAAGGAAAAATATTATGGAACTAGTAGGGGAATTAAAATGGAATTAGATTTGTATGAGCAACTTTAACAATATTAATTAGGAATTAGCAAAATAGAGTTGAAACTAAATTTGAATTAACCATGGAATTAAAATAATATTACTGAAATTGGTGGAGCGGAAATAAATAAAAATATCTTAGAATTAGTGGGGAAATTAAGGTGGAATTAGAACTGTATGAGCAACCTTAACAACATTAATTGGGAATTAGCAGAATAGAGTTGAGACTAAATTAGAATTAACCATGGAATTAAAATAAAGTTACTGAAAATGATGGAACAGAAATAAGGAAAAATATTATGGAACTAGTAGGGGAATTAAAATGGAATTAGATTTGTATGAGCAACTTTAACAATATTAATTAGGAATTAGCAGAATAGAGTTGAAACTAAATTTGAATTAACCATGGAATTAAAATAATATTACTGAAATTGGTGGAGCGGAAATAAATAAAAATATCTTAGAATTAGTGGGGAAATTAAGGTGGAATTAGAACTGTATAAGCAACCGTAACAACAATAATTAGGTATTAGCAGAATACAGTTGAAACTAAATTGGAATTAACCATGGAATTAAAATGAAGTGACTGAAATTGGTGGAGTGGAACTAAGCAAAAATATCTTGGAATTAGTGAGGGAATTAGAACTGTATGAGCAACCTTAACAACATTAATTGGGAATTAGCAGAATAGAGTTGAGACTAAATTAGAATTAACCATGGAATTACAATAAAGTTACTGAAAATGATGGAACAGAAATAAGTAAAAATATTATGGAACTAGTAGGGGAATTAAAATGGAATTAGATTTGTATGAGCAACTTTAACAATATTAATTAGGAATTAGCAAAATAGAGTTGAGACTAAATTGGAATTAACCATGAAATTAAAATAATATTACTGAAATTGGTGGAGCGGAAATAAGTAACAATATCTTGGAATTAGTGGGGAAATTAATATAAAATTAGAACTGTATGAGCAACCTTAACAAAATTAATTAGGAGCTAGTAAAATACAGTTTAACCTTGACAAAAATAATTAGGAATTAGCAGAATAGAATTGAGACTAAATTGAAATTAAGCATGGAATTAAAATGAAGTTACTGAAATTGGTGAAGTGGAAAGTAAAAATATCTTGGAATTAGTGGGGGAATTAAAATGGAATTAGAACTGTATGAGCAACCTTAACAAAATTAATTAGGAGTTAGTAAAATTTAACCTTGGCAAACTTACTTAAGAATTAGTAGAATAGAGTTGAAACTGAATTGGACTTAACCAGAAATTAAGATGAAGTTACTAAACTTGGTGGAGTGGAAATAAGTAAAAATATCTTGGAATTAGTGGGGTAATTAAAATGGAATTAGAACTGTACGATTGGAATTACTGCATTTAACGCAGATTTGTTTTTAATAATTCGTTGTTCTAAAAATTGTGACAACCAAGTTTCTTCCGCGTGGTTAGTCCCTCTTTGTACAATGAAAAAATATATAATGTATGCAGGCGATTTTTTTTAGAAATTTGTAGTTGTTTTTCAAACGTTCCAAGTACCTTGAAACAACGCTATCTCTTACTAAGTAATTAGTACTTTAAAATATGTCACAGAATGCTGCACTTACTAACGTTACGTTAATTGCACGATATAAGATTGCATAGTAAAATACTACCAATTCTGAAATAAACTCCAGTGAACTAATTGCTATTTACCTTCAACATGTTTAATTTGAGACAAACTTCCAAATACCTTCCAACATCTTTCCAATAATTAATTTAATTGCAAATATATGTTGTGGTTTTGTTGGACATCAAAGATGCTTGCATTAATTATTGGAAAACTAATTAATAATTTCGAATTAATTCCGCCGAGGGTTGAAATTTACATCTCCTACTTTTTTTTTAAATATTATCCACAATATCGGTAAATAAGTACAAAATTTAAATATCCGCCTCGCAAATTGCTCGCTAAATCCGTTCTGTAAATCAGGGTAGTAAGAATACAGTGGAAAGGGGTGAGCTGAGTTTATTTAGGTTAAAACGAGGTCTGAATTTGTGCCAGAAAACGACGGACTAGACTGAAACAAAATTCAAGGATAAGATTCCCCGAATTTCGGCGCCACTGTTATTGATTCGGAACCGAGACGCTCCTAGATACAATTCTTGCTAAACAACGTAAAACGATCTATATGTAGTTTTATGCGATAGTTGTCTAAAATAAAACGAAGACCTACGCTTCAGCTTTCCGAGTTGAGGACGTTACAGTTAAAGGAAATGGAAAATGACGGGCGCTTCAGAACCGAATCGAGTAATTTGCTCAAGAACTCACATCACTTCACCATTATTCCCTTGTTATTATAGGCTGAAGTGTATTTTTAATGTAGTTAATACCCATTTTAACATTCTGATAAAGATGAAAGGGAGCAAAGAGCAGAAGCGGGGGAAATTATTCCAACGTACAAGCTGGAAGTGTAAGACAATAAACTTTTACGTTTTACTCGTGCATAATTTCGCGTTCTGCTGCTGGCGACCCAATTTTTCTCGAATGAAACTTCGCCAATTGCGTGGGAGCTTTTCCAGTTAACTGCACTGTATGGTTCGAAAAGATTGTAAAGTGTAAACAAACTTTTCTGTTTAAATCTTGCTTTCGCACTACGAGAAAATAAATTGCTTAGAGATGTTCAGTTTGAAAATTCACCCTATAATGGTGACTTTTCTCAAACCAAGACAAGGGCACGTTTTTCATTCAATAAGTTTATCGAAAAGTTGAGAAAATCGAAAAAAGATATAATTTAAAGTGGAAGCTGTAACTTTTGCTCCAGTTAAGTGTATTTTTACATCCTTCCTTTTCCGTTTTCTCATTCTGTTTTATTGACTTTAATTTAATTTACTTTCGACGCCTGTCTGTCTGTGCACAAGTTGAAATTGAAAAGTTTCGCGAATTTCTCAAAAGTATGCTGGTGGATAAATTAACTATTGTTTTCAACGTTAACTAAGTCTCAAACCACAATCAGTGATTTTTGTGAAACTAGAAAGAATTAAAAGGAAAATTTTATATACACAACAAGCTTTATGCTAAAATACGTTCCCTATGATTAACAGAAGTTAAAACAAAGAATTGGGGATGCTGTAGAAGAAGTTAATATCGGAACCTTAAGGAAATGGTTTTGTATGTGTATGATTGTTTCAGTGGGTTTGTGCGCGCCTCTCATATCTCCTCAATGGATGGGCCGATTTTTAAGACAATTGGCAATTGCAATAAAGTTAGACAATAGACATGTTTTTGACAGCGTTCTTTTACAAAGACTGAAATTTGGAAACTTGAAGGAGAAATTTAATAAAAACCTAAGAAAAATCTAACGCTTTTTCAAACAGTCTAGCTTCAAAATGGCGGTAGCTAGGATCTTCTGTAAATTTAGACTTTAAAGCCTTATTCAAAAACGAGTTGCCAGAACGGCGTAAACTTTAATTATTAAAATAGCCCTTGAAAAACACAATGTTACTATTTGCGGGAATTTTCAAAATAATGAAAACTGCGAACTTCAAAATATTTTCCAAATTTTGGAAATATTCAAAAAATTATGGTCAAAAACTGGCCAAACACAATTGTTTTTAAATTTTGTATGTTCATAGGGCTACGCATGAGCTAAAATTTGGTCAGTGTCCCAACCCGCTGTTTTCTCTGCGACCCCTTCTATGAATTTTGAAAAACCAAAACGCCATACACAATTATGTAATAAACAGAAACCGACAAAAATTCTGTTTAAAGCTAAATCGCTCATAGGTGATAGTAGAATAAGATTCACAACTTAAGTTTCAGGTGCGGCAACGTTTAGGAGGAGATATTTTCTCCCACCCACCCCCCAATTTTTAGCTAATAAATTTTTTCTTTGACCTGTAGTTTTCTTTAATTGTAAGATATATTTTGTCAAAAATAAAAGAAAATGTTTTTCTCACACATTTCAATTAGCTACTGCCTACAGTACTAGATGCAGCTGACCAGGAGACGTATTCTCGACTTGTGCGTGAAATGTTTCGTATACGTAAATTACATCATCCCATATAAAATTACATGCAATGAAGTCATATACGTATACGAAAAATATGGCGCACGAGTCGAGAGTTTTCGATATACCGTACACTCCCGCTAAAGCGGTACGATCTTATAGTCACTGTTGACGCGTAAAACATCGATAGAAAAATACTTATAAAAATATAAAAAGCAACAATATCTAAAGTGTAAAGTTTTTCGTAAAACCAAATATAATATAGTTTTTAGCTATAACGTGCCCCACCTGCTGGTACACCGCTTTGTTGAAAAATTCAAAAAAAAGTGAACGTGTGATCGACTTAAGCCTTCATTTCCTAATGACCTATTTGAAACTATTCAATAAAGAACTTTTCAGGAAAATTCCAATCGATATTATGCAGTACTAGGTTAAGTATTTAACGAGTCTGAGCTGCCACAATAAGCGGCAGCATTCCGTGGTACGACGTGCCGTTGCAGTCAGCAACATAAAAACCAGCAGAAACTAACTGGATACGTTACGATTTGTATTGGCTTCTTGCACGTATAAGGAATTCGCAAATGGCAAACCACTTCGATCGTCTGCAGGGAAATCTACAACTGCTGCTTCAGAGCACCGCCAATTTTTTTTAATAAAATTATAAAAACAGAACTATGATTCCGAAATTTAACAATTTTTGCATAGGAAAAAGGAAAGCTCTACGCGAGTTTAACTCCTGCAACCGGTTATGAAACGCGGTTTTAAGGTCCTTTTTGTCGAGCTCGCCACATTGACCTCTGTTAAGGAATGACGGTAAAAAGTCTCTTTCTCTCTCGGCTCAGACTTGGTGGGTGCATTTTTGTTGCCCAGCAGGTTGACTTATTTTTCATGCCATTCGATTCCAAACCAAGCTCGCCGGTGGGAGAGCAAATTAAGTTATTTGTGAGGTTGTTATGGTTCAAAATGTTAGGGAAATACAAAACAGCTCGCACATTTCTAATAGTAGTCCGTAGATGGCAATTAAGTGATTATGTTATGATCTTCAAATTAAATCGGATTAGGATTTTATTAGATATTGCTATCTTGTTCTAAAATTAATCTTTCTTCAAGAGTATAATAAAACACGCATGCATTTTTCTTTTTTCAAAATTTTTTGAGATTTTCCTGTTTCTCATCACATATATAATAGACATAAAGATTGTGTTTGTACTCTTAATATCACAACTGCCAAATACAAAAAAAAAGCTTAAATATTTTTATACGCCAAAATGTCATGAAAATACCCAAAAAAAAATCTAAATTGTAATTTCTGAAAATCCAGATTATGTTCATTTAATGATTTCGATCTCTTTGAAGGTAGTTCCTTCTCAATAGTACATATTAATTGGTTAATGACAAATTTGTTTGCTTTTACTGGGAAATTGTAATTTTCCAGTCAGTACTAGAATGCTGAAACCTTCGAAATTCTTATTTCAAAGCCCCTACGTAGTCGGCGCCTATGACCAGAAAATTTGGGAACAGATGTTTACCGCATGATACATTCTTTGGCAAAATGTAAAATTGATAGCAATAATAACCAATGCATATTTATGCTCCTTTTTAGCTTCTTCAGATTTTTAGACCAAAATTCTGAAATATGCAATTAATACGAAATACTCTACCGGGTGTAGCCTGTAAACGAAGCCCCCATTTTATTTCTTAAGATATTAATGTAGGAGTGGTAAGTATTACATAAAGTTACGTATACAGATTCTGTTTGCACTTCCACTTTCACCGGAAATTATTTTGTTTTTTAATAAAACACCCTGTACATTTCTAAAGCCCAAGACAAAACGCTATTTTATTTCTAATTGTTTTAACAACGTAAACGGGTCAGTATTGTTGAATTAAAGCAAATTGACTACTCTAAAAAACTGTTTTGTTAACATCACTTCTCTTCGATATTTTAATTATAGCCAAAAATATTCCAAATCGTTGTTGAAATTGTTTAAAATAGTTAAAAGAAACATTTTGCAACACCCTGTATCTCGAAAACTAAGCTATTGCGGACACAAGATTGTAGGAAGTATTTGTCTGATTTTTAGGTAAGTAAATCTATCTCTAAACGGAGGGGCCCATGTTTTTCAAAACACCCTGTATTTAATTTATATGCAAGTATTGGCATATCAGTTATTATAAGAACTAGAAAGTTAGTTAGCAAAAGCAGTCGACAAACTTATGGCAATTTCAATAAGTAGTAACGAAAAATTGAGTTTTAAAAATAGTAAAAATTTAATATATTTACCATAAAAGGAAAAAACTGTGGGCAACCGCCACGAGACCTTCCTCACATGAGTCCGCTCCTTTCTTTTATATTTTGAGATGCAAAATACTTTCCATTGTAGAAGCCGCGTTAACTCGTTCTTGTACTTGTTTATAAATATTTAGTTTCTGTGGGTTACTGCTGTGATGATTCTCGCTGCTTTTTATTTTTTCTTAAATAAAAAATAAACGATTTATTGATTTAAATCGGATTGTTTTGATTTAAATCGATTTTTATGTTTTTTTTTGAAACAGAAAACCGGTTCGCCCCCTATTTTTCGTTGTTTATTAAGATAATCAATTAAAATTTTGAATGGGTAATATTGCAAGGGCACCCATTATTTGACGTAGATTACGACTTTCTGGAGCGTCCGGTTTCATCGGAAGTGACACCAACTTATTTTAAACGGAACACTTTGTATATTGTTGCATTTCTGAATTCGGGGTGAAATTCTGCATCTGGTGTTGTTTAACTAAATTTTTGGCTAAAATAAGTTTTGTGGCACAAAAAATTGAATTTAATGTGTGCAGAACTTCATTCTGAATTCAATAATGGACAAAGCACGTCGCCTAGATGTCGAATACGTTAAAATATTGTGACATATATTATATTTTCAAGGCAGTAGACGTTTCTTCCACGTAATGACGAATTACACATAATCCTACACTGATACTGTCTGCTCCTGTGATGGTGATGATTTTAATTTTATGTAATTCTATTCAAGCTTGCTACCAATTCATGTACATTATTAAACTAATTGGAAAGTTTCACATGAAAACGACACCCCACTTAAAACTAAATTGATTTAAATCAATGACATTTTCATTGATTTAAATCACGATTTAAATCAACTTGATTTAATTCTTCGTACCCTGCTTTAAAAAGCAGAAGATACTCGAGATCTCCGCAAAAATTAAATTTTCGGGGGTTGGCTGCACTTTAGGATGATATGGATATGCTGATTCAAAAAGTGGAATTTCCATCTTTTAACAATTCTTAATTTCTAAGGATTGAGGTGAACTAAACCTACACGATGGATTGGAGGTGTTACTTTAACAAAGGTGATATTCTCGTCATTTTCACACAACTTGTTTTTAGGGGTTGGGAATGTTCATTCAACAAGGAGAACAAAATTAGAGGGGTTGGGTACAGTTTAGGGCGGTTTGCAAATGTTGACATAAAGAAGGGGATGATTCTGCTCACTTTTACAACATTTAAATTTTTAGGGGTTGGATGCACTTTAAGTTAGTTTAGAGAGACTAATTTAAAAAAGAAGATTCTTGTCAATTTTGAAAATTTCAGGTTTTAGGGGTTGGCGTGCACTTTAGGGTAGTGTGGGTATGTTAAAGCTCAAAATCGATTTTCGAAGCGAACGAGTCGTTTATTGGACCGTTACTCAATTCAACGGTTCGGGTAAACGACCAAAAAGAAATAATAAATCTTTTCTCAATGGAAGGTTGCTCCTATTGCCAAATAACATGTTCATAACGATTTTGAAGTAAAATTTCTAAATTTCTGATAAAACAAAAAATCGATAGTGAAGCGCATCTATATAAAAAAATAAATATGAGATTCGATAGGAAAATGCATGTATCGATAGAGAAATTTACATATACAGGGTGTAACAGACCACCCACGCACTATCTTTTATAACTAAACCAGTGAACCTACATGGAAGAGGTAAAAAATTTGTTATATAAATCGAACACGAGGTATTCAGTGAAAATATTTATAGATATTCTAAGACTCCGAAAAGGGTAGTTGGGGGGGGGGGTCTCGGATTTTTAAATACGAAGGTGGGTCAACTCATACCTCATTTAAAAGGTCTTTCTAAACCCAACAACTTATAAAAAAGAAAATATAGATAGCTCAAACCATCTCAAAATGACGGCCAATTATATCAAAAAAGCGGCCATTACATAAACCTTTTCCCAACCGCACATGAACTATTGTACCAAGAAAATTAGCAGTGATTTTTAAAGTCAATTAAATTAGCTTTCCGACGATTTACCACATGAGAACAAAAAACAAATGTAAGTACTCCCTCTCCTCCTCAAAAGAACGGAAACATTCAAAAGATATTATCTCAAAAATCTTAAATAAGACGAGAGGGTCAAGTGATACCTCATTTTAAAGATCCCATTAAACTGAACAATTTTTGAATTTAAAGTTTTTTGATATCTCTCACCGTTACAAAATGGCGGCTGAATTTCTAAAAATTTACTTCGTATTGTCGGATGAATTGCTCCTTATATCGCATCTGAAGCAGTGAAATAGAATTTATTTTTAGGGATGTAGCGAGCAGTACTTTTTCAAAATGCCGGATAACGGATATTCAGTATCCGGTTGCTCAGCCGGATAGCCAGATACCGAATTATCCGGCATAGTTTTTACTTTCGAAGTAGTTTCAGCTTAAATGCAGTAAAATTTTGGTTTTAATCACAGAGCATAATATATACTTAAAGAGTATGCAATGCACGAACCCTATGGTCTTATTCTGTAATGTTTTAGAGAGAGAGGGCACCGAGACAAAGAAATTAGTAAATGTAATATTTCAAGGATGTGCTGATTCACTCTAATATTGTTTCTTGTTCACAATTAAGATTGGAAATCTGTCAACGAAATTAATTGTAATTACAAGAATTAATAATTTTCAACAATTGTTAAAACTAAAACGTGTTCTGTCCTTATAGATCAGACACCATCAAGAAATCAACTGACATGACCCAACATATATGGTTTTTATCGACATTTAAATAACAATCGAGTGCTTTTTGTAGGTTCCTTGTCTCGGATCTCTCCTTCACATGTACTGCAAAATTGAGACCTGCATATCATAGCAACAAGCGGTTCATGCATCTTCCTTATGTTATACATTACTTCGTGGTTTTAATAAATAATACTTATTTATGTTGTTTGAAATCATTTTAAATTTTTAACTCGCATAAATGCTGATCTCAATAATATAAATTTAGTAATTTCATGCAGATCTGCAAAATACTGGACTTATGGGGTTTTCGTCCCTTGCTTTCAATTGTGTTTAGTCTATACTTCCAAATCAAATTGCATGCATAATCTCTTTTACTTGAAGAAAAATCTCTGGCCGAATATTTCGTATTTTCCGGCCAAACCGAATATTCGGTGAAATGGCCGAATAGGCCGGATAACGGATAAAGCGAATACCCGTTGCATCCCTATTTATTTTGCTGATTTATAAAGTCTATTCACATAACATTTAAATCCACGTGCGAGTTACAAATACAAATTTTTTATCCCATCCATGTAGGTTTATTGGTTAAGCTGTAAAGCGTGGGTGGTCTCTTACACCCTGTATAACTATAGCAAACTAGGGTTATATTTTGGGAGAAGAAAATTAGATTTCTGATTAATTGTTTTTTAAAGAGGATTATATAGGATTAAAGAATCACTTAACATTGTCAGCCCCACTAAATATTAAGTCAATAAAAATTAAAATTCAGATCTGACTATACTACTACTCTCAAGCAACAGAAATGTTTTATCGTACCGTTTATTAAAAAAAAATGAATTATCACTTTTCAAAAATTGGGGCCACAGAGGAATTTCCTACTATATGTGCTATAGCTCATTACAGAATGAATAAAATATCTTGCACAAGCAAGTTTTTCTAAAGATGTTTGATACTTTTAATTCAATGTTAATATTGGAAATTTTGAAAAAGAATATTTAATGTTAGAGAAAAAATATACAGCGTAATTTTAGGAACTTTTCCTTAATAATTATAAACAAACAATTATGTGTGCATGACGAGGTTTAGAGAAAAAACGATTTTTTTAAAATTTATGATACTCGTAACTTCTTTAATCTTAAAAGAAACATTTGCGTAGGCGTGAATAAGCAGAATTGAAATTTAAGATTTTCCTTTCTCTTAATCATTATCCTCATTTACCGTGCCGGTGTAGAGGTAGTCCCATTCACTCCGGGTTTTGGCTTATTGCTATGTTCCGGGGGGTAGTGGAGCTATTAAGTCTTTAACCACCACGCCCCTGCAGCTTATGCCAACCCTTTTTTCCACATTCATTTAAGCCATTCATTCATTCCATTTATACTAAAGGGGACTTCCAACCCCTCTAGCGACTGCCGCGTTGTTAATGCGATATCCAGGACCACCTATTTGAGTGCCATTCCGAGAGCACGAGGTGCCGTGTTGACTCGGTTTTTCGGACACCCATCCAAGTACTGACTAGACATAGCTATGCTTAACTTTGCTGATCGCACTCGAATGGTTATTCTAACCGCGCCAACTTGGGACCCATGAATACTGTTATAACCTGGAAATATCTCCAGCAAATCAAAGTCATATGACTAGCATACCAATCATATAAAATATTGATTAGAAATTAACTGCTTAAATACTAATGAAACACAAAACAACGACTTTACGGCTTACGGCTTTATTAAACAAATTGTTTTTAAGAATATAATATAGGTTGTTATTGCAATTATTATTGTATATGTCATTGTTTAACTATAACAACGCTTACTTAACTATCGGTTTATATAACACGCCTTTCAATTTAACGCTGCACATTTCAAGTATTGCAAATCTAAATGCATTCTGCAAATAAAATTAAACATCCAACACCTACAGAAAATTAGACGAGCAAAATTTCCCCAAGGACGAGAGTCGCCGATATAACGTTTATTCTCTATGGGTGGGAAAATGTAGAGCAACTTGACTCAAATCATGCAATAAGTTTAACATGTTATGATTCTACAGAATATGAACTCCGTCCATGACCTAACCAACAAAAATTTAGGACCACGATAACGTCGTGCTGGCATTGAATAAGTATAGCGGCTGGTGGAAGTTTTACTGCATATTTCAGATTTATAGCCTGATTAAGATAAGCAACTCTTAAAATGTGTTTATGTGATATTCAAAGAGAATTTTCGCAACTTTATTGCCAGACACGATAAGAATATTAAAATATGTGGTGACAATAAAGAACGGCACGGATCAAAAAAATTTTAAATGAATATCTGCGCAGGTAAGGTAATCGACCACAAGAATTCGTTCCAGAACATTTCTCGTAATGAAACGTAATTCTTGTGGTCTATGACTACCAACCAAAATTCTGAAATTTTCGGATAATCCGTAGAATACGAAACCCTTCATCCCCCCCAATTTTTGATAGACGGTTATTCGCTATTGTACCCTGAAGTTCTAAATTTTCGATATCGATTTCTGGATCAAATACAATACCTTCCCCTCTCATACGGTAACCTCGGTATACCGATCACGAAGTTTGATTTTAACAGAAATTTAAAGAATCTCTTTAAAAATCTGCAAAAATGGTGATCAACCACTCAAAGTTTCCCAACTTCGTTATCAGACAGTGAGAAAATTAAAAAAAATAATGCCTGTGGCGCTAAAAAATTTCCAGGCTGATATAATAGGTCGTTAGACCATTCAAATTGGCTTTCCAACAAAAAAAACTTTGACTCGAATAGCTCTATTCTGAGCCAAAATATGTTCGTCCGAAGGTCGCATTTTATGTGCTTCATGCAAACCAGTGCCGTTCCTGAACGGGTCGTCCAATCGGGTTCCGCTTTCGATATGTTCGAAACAAAAATTGTTTTTAGTTCCAAAATATTTACAACTTGGACATCTCTTATAAGGTATTATGTCCGGTTCTTTTGCGCATCGATTGGCGGGAGTCCAAGCAATTAGCAAAAAAATATTTGGCGCCCTCTAGCAGCCAAACAAAAAAGTTGACCGTTGGAAAGTCCAAGCCGAGGACTACCGATCCCCCCTCAAATTTTAAATATCAACCAAAAACCATTTATCACCCCCCCCCCGCACTTCGAGTTTGATTCCGTGTGGTGCAAACAAACTTATGAATTTTTTACAATTTTACAGTCCTGCTCCTGATCTGTAACACGGCTGGAAAACCAGAACTAAATAAGGATTCGCCGATACATACCAGTACATACGAAAATACGCCTTATATAACTAACGCGTAAAAACCTGGCTTCTAGCAGTGATGACCTGTCGTTAGTAAAAGTTAAGCCAGATAGAAGGGATGCGCATTTAATATATAGAGAAGCGTCGTGTCCAGTTCTTTTGCGCGTTCAATAGTCCGAGCAATTGACAGTAAAAAAGTTTGGCGCCCTCTAGCGGCCAAACGGAAAAGCTGTGACAAAAAATGGTAGAACGTTGGAAAGTTGAAGCCGAGGATTACCAATCCCCCAATCGAATTTTAAATATCGACCATTTTACAGTCGGTCGGGGCATGACGTGACATAATATTACGTGGGAGTTCACTGCTGAGCTGACTGTTGAGTACTATTTTATAAGTGTAAAAATTTTCGTACAATAATTACTTGCTTTATTAGGGTAATTGTTGTACCGCTGGGGGAGGCGAAATTTCGACTGCCCTGGGCGCCAGAACTAGATAAGGAGGCACTGCATTTGAGGGCGTTTAAGTAACCGCAAGACCCGTTATGCAATGTTAAACTAGTTAATCTTAAATATTTCAGTTATTTTTTTAAATAATTTACTTAAAGCCTACATAATGAAACTAAAATAGGTAATTCTAATTAACAGAAAAATCATATAAGCTGCTCAAAATGTCCGCCATTAACGTCAATGCACAAAATGGTTGCTCCCACTGTTTCTCGCATAAACTTATTAATTGAGTTGTTGTGAAGTGCTATTTTCTATTGTTCCTCCAATTCAATTTTGCAGCTCTTCCAGTGCTTTTGGCGGCTAGAATATGCAATATTTTTCAGACAAGAAAAAACTTAGAAGTTCAATGGTATTAAGTCTGGTGACGTAACTGGCCACCGATCTAGTCCATTAGTTCTTATCTAATAATCACCTAATCCGTTATAAAGGTCAGTAACAATTTTTGAGGTGTCTGGTAGCGCACCATCCTGTTGATATTACATTGTACTTACTAACGTAAGTATTCATTTTTGTGTTTGATTTTGAACAAATCCTAGATACTCATCTCTGGTTAACTGGCGTTTAAAATATATTGGGCCAATAATTTGATCACCCGATTCATTTGTTTAAAACAAAAACTTTTCTTTGTTATTTCTGAAATTAAGCAAAAGACACGTGCGATACATTATTAATAATTATAAAAATATACTGGGTGCTATATTTGAGATAAAATAGTTGATACCACTTTACAGTAAACCGGAAGAACGAGTTTAGACACGCATTACATAAAGCGTTGTTGCGGTTAATTGAACGTCCCCCATTTCATTACGATAAGTTAATTAATAAAAAAAATTATCTGAGGTCTACCACAATCCTGTTATACTTTAAATAAAACTAAACTATTAAACGCCGTTTTACTTTTTATTGACAGCGATTTTTGCAGAATAAAAGCAAAAATATACATAGTTTGAAAATATCTCATAGATATTTGTGTTTAATTAAAAATATCTTAGATATTTGCAATTATTCCAAACAATCTTCGATATTCATTAATATTTAGAAATATTTTAAGTCGTCTAATTGAATATATCTTAGAGATAATTTAAACTCATTTTAAAACACCCTCGTGTTATAATTTAATACTCGACGTGTGTTTATTGTGGTACTTAAATTTAATATATCTCCAAGGTATTTTTCTTTTACTTGGAATTTCGTAAATAAACATATTAGCAATATCTTAGAAATATTTTTTATTTTAACAATGGTTCAGTTATTTTTATTAAATAAATAATATCTACAAGATATTTCTAAATTAATTAGTTAATACGATATTCTGGTATTGTTTTTCTTGTTATTAAATTAGGCAAAAATAATTATATGTCGTTAATATTTGTGTTACAAGTTTACAACTAATTTGTTTCTGCTGATTATATTACAAATATCTTAGATATTATTAAATAATTAGAAAAACGCGTTTAGAATATTTCGAATTTAACTATCTCAAAGATAATTTTAAGGACTTTTATTTATCTTATAGATATTTAAAAAAAATTTATAATTAAATACAACGTAGGTATTTTAAAACAATTTTAATTTAAAATATGTTAAGATATTTAAAAATCACTTTTTTATATCTTAGATAATAAAATTGGTTTATTTTAAAATATATTTAATACTATATAGTCAAATTGCGTTTCTTTATTTTAAAATATTTATAGGTATTGCTAGATTGACAATTTAAAAATATCTCAGAGATATTTTTAAATAACTTAAAATATCTCAGATGTTATTAAATAATTAAAAATATCTGAGAGGTATTTTTAAATAACTTAAAATGCCTTAAATATTTTAAAACGGTTAAAAATATCTTGGACATTTTAAATTAAAATATATTTACATTAAAATCTATAATTCTTTAAGATAATTATAATTATAGGGTTGTGACTTTACACGTAGAATATTATTTTTTACATTAAACGTAGAAAAGTGTGTATAATATGTAGAATATGGATGCTAAATAAAACTGCTATATCTACCTTTTTTACATATTATATATGTAAAATATGTACGATAGATTATATTTTCTATTCAAACATAAAACACTGCAAATTGTTTCAAATTCGCGGCTACTATCAAACGACAAAGAAGGCGGTTCCATAAAAAATTATACGTAAACTTGTGCCCTTTGAGTCGTTACGCGAAATCCCCCCCCCCCCCCCCCCACTCCCACATTTAGTGGTGAGGGGCCTCCGCTACTAGAATCCACATATTTAAGCGTCCATTACACAGGGTGCAACAATAATGGTGGGCTGGCTATACACAGAGGTATTGAACTCACTGAAATGATCAAAAAACTACATGTAAACATGTGTCCTAAAATGCTTCTGAAGGGAGCTAGGGCCCCCTGAAGGGGGCGAATGAAATTTAAGTTTTAATTAATAGCTCAGGCACCCTTTAATACAAAATAGTAAAATTTTGCATACGGTTTACTACTAGTAAATGCTACTACCTAACACCATCCAAAAAAAATCTTTTAACCAGAGGCGTTCCAAACTGGAAGGGGGCTAGGTCACAATTAATAATGTATCTAAAATATTTTTGAAACATGTCAATATATAATTTTATTTGTTGAAATTCCCTTCCACTAAAAACTACAACGGCGTTCCATACTAAACCCATCTGTCCATAAAATTGTAGCAAATTTAAAAGCAAAAAAAATTGTAACATTGTGAAAAAAAAACTACAATATAGGTCGAAACAAAATAATATTTACAAACCCAATCGAAGGTTATTCCAAAACATTAACGCTAAATATACTTCGACTAACACACAGACGAAATCCACTCACCTGTAACAAACAAAATTAATTTAGTAATCGTGGAAAATTAATTACACAAACATTTCTACTTAAGAACTATATAAATCAAAATAATTTTCTGAAATGCAAGACAACAGAGGTCCCCATTCATAAACATCCTCACTAGATCACGCCTTGAACCCAACTTTATCTAAATTCCCTATCTATTCTGACACCATTGAAACGATGCTTGTAACACAGAAATTGCTTTATACAGCTTGTTCAGATGGCATCATAGGCATTCCGAAATTGCAAGTGCTGTTAATAACAATTACGGCATCATTATGATAGGATCTGCTTTGGTTGTGCGAATTAACGCCGATTAAAATGACTGTAGTTTTGCTTTTGTGTTGTCATTTTGTTAATGAGCGGTTAGGGTTATATCGAACTTTTCCGCTTTTAATAATCTGTTAAATGAAACATAAAAAAAAAATTATAATTAAGAAAACTGCGGAAAATCTAGTCAGAATAGCCGGTAAAAAAGCCATAAACTTAGCAAGGCGCGTATGTGTGCAATTCTGGACAACATTTATAAATTTTTCGCTATTATTTTATTCTCCCCAGATACCATTAATACCAAAAAAGCCTTGATAATAAAAAAAAGTCATTTAGTGCCTAATTTACCGTGTAAAATAAGCACCTTTATTGCCAGTCTAGTGATGCCCCCAAGACCCGGAATCTCAACCGAAACTCCCGCAGTGCCCTAAGTAAAAAAGCAAAAACACGTAAAAAATAAATAGCAAAGCTGCGAGTAGCTCCCCGAGCTTAAAATATTAAAACCTGTCTAGAAGAAGAGGGCAGTGCGTAGGTGCAGAGAAACTCCGCCGCAATGGAGCAATCCTCGTGCTTTAGACGAGAACTTCAGTAATCTATAACAACTAAATCCCTTGCTTACTAATCCCGCTTTGTCTAAATTGCTCGACATAGAAATCTGGCATCATCTACGGCGTTCGCGTCGCACAATGCTTGGTTTCCTGAATAGATTTTGCTGACTTTTGTACTTTTGGGGCCGCTAAGAATTGCCGTATTGTTTGAATTGTGCCGTCTGTAATATGAATTTGTCAAATTAGATGTAAGGACGTTCAGGATAATTAAAATGGGTGGTTTCATTTACTTTCCTTTGAAATTACAATTTTTAATACCTTGCAGCTATTCTAAATTAAATATAAATATTGTTCTTGTATTTTCTCGTGTTTCAAAGTTTTCTTTACTTGTTCCATACAAACAGCTCCAGAATTATGTTAATGAAACAGGTAAGCGTAGTCAAATCAGAATTCTAGAACTGTGAAAAAGGTTATTTCTATGGTACCTACTTACTTTATGAAACCCTACAACGTGCAAAAAAATGTCTACTTGACGTCATACATGCTTTCTTGACGTTTAAAGCATTTTTTGGCGTCATATAACATTTATGGACAACAAGAAATTAAATTTTGAAGACAAAAAATATATTTTGACGCAAAGAAATACAATAATTGTGAAAAAAAAAATTTAATTGACGTCATAAAAGTGTGTAAGTCTTCCAGGTCAGTTAAGTCTAGCTGGCCCGGCCCGGCCCTTTAAGATTATATATTGTTGTAGTTTTAGGCACGGCCCTTGAGCCGGGCTAGGCCAAAGCTCGTCAAAATCGAATCATCCGTTCAACAGTTATGATGCACCACACACATAGGGTACATACACACCCACTAGAAGTGGGCACATGAAGAAATTTTCAGGCCGGGACCAGCAAATCCATAAAATGGGTTAGCCCGGCACGGTCTGTTCTATAGATATACACTGTGTCCATAAAGTAACCCCCCCCCCCCCAACTAACTTTTGAACGACTTGATATTTTTCTACAAAATTTGGTGTGCTGTAATGGGAAATTAAATACTATTTTTCAGACCATATTAAAATTTTGTATCATCCAAAATGGCGACTGGGCGCCATTTAAAATTTTTTTTTAAATAGAAAGGGGGGTCGAGTGACACCTCATTTGAAAGGTCTTTTAATTCTGCGTCTGATCCTAGAGTTTCAAAGAAAAATATTCAGCCATGAAACTCTAGGATCAGACGCAGAATTAAAAGACCTTTCAAATGAGGTGTCACTCGACCCCCCTTTCCATTAAAAAAAAATTTCAAAATGGCGCCCAGTCGCCATTTTGGATGATACACAATTTTAATATGTTCTGAAAAATAGTATTTAATTTCCCATTACAGCACACCAAATTTTGTAGAAAAATATCAAGTCGTTCAAAAGTTAGTTGGGGGGGGGGGGGGGAGGGGTTACTTTATGGACACAGTGTATAACATGAGCCCCAGCACGATCCGATTTGGCCCAGCAAGTTTGGCCCCGTAAAATTAGCCCAGAAAATTTAGAAAGTTAACTTAGTTTAGCTCTTCCAGGCCGGTTAAGTCCAGCTGGTCCGGCCCGACCCGTTTTATGATTATATACATTTGACCCGGCAAATTTGGCCCAGCAAATTTAACCCGAAATATTCGGAAAGTCAAATCAGTTTAGCTCTTCCATGCCGGTTAACTCCAGCAAGCCCAGCGAGGCCTTGTTAGGCACAGCTAGCCCCGCAAAGCCCTGTTAGGCCCGGTTAGAGAGTTAATTAAAACCGCCCTGATAATATTTTTTCTTGTAAGTTTAGGTCCGGCCCGTGGGCCGGGCTAGGCCAGAGTTCATCAAAATAGGATCAACCGTTCGACAGTTATGATGCACCACACACAAATACATACTCACTAGAGATGAGCAAATGAAGAAATTTTCTGGCCCGGCCCGGCAAAATCTAAAATGGGCTAGTCCGGCCCAGTTAGTCCGGAAAGTTTGGAAAGTCAATTCAATTTAGTTCTTCCATGCCGGTTAAGCCCAGCTGGCCCAGCCCATTTTATGGTTATATAAATTTGGCCCAGAAAATTTGGCACCGAAATTTTAGCCCTGAAAATTTAGAAAGTCAAATCAGTTTAGCTCTTCTAGGCCGGTTAACTCCAGATGGCCCGGCAATGCTCCTCCTAGGCCCGGTTAGGAATTTAAATAAACCCAGCCCGGTCCGATAATATTTCTTTGTGTAATTTTAGGCCGGGCTAAGCCAAAGTTCATCAAAATAGGATCATCCGTTCGACAGTTATGATGCACCACACACAAATACATACTCACTAGAGATGAGCAAATGAAGAAATTTTCTGGCCCGGCCCGGCAAAATCTAAAATGGGCTAGTCCGGCCCAGTTAGTCCGGAAAGTTTGGAAAGTCAATTCAATTTAGTTCTTCCATGCCGGTTAAGCCCAGCTGGCCCAGCCCATTTTATGGTTATATAAATTTGGCCCAGAAAATTTGGCACTGAAGTTTTAGCCCTGAAAATTTAGAAAGTCAAATCAGTTTAGCTCTTCTAAGCTCTGTTAGGCACAGCTGGCCCGGCAATGCTCCTCCTAGGCCCGGTTAGGGATTTAAATAAACCCAGCCCGGTCCGATAATATTTCTTTGTGTCATTTTAGGCCGGGCTAAGCCAAAGCCCATCAAATTGAATTATCCGTTCGAAAGTTATGATGCACCACACACATACATACATACCCACTAGAAGTGGACAAATTCATAAAATGAGCTAGCCCGGTCCGGCCCGTTCTTTGGCTACATAATTTGAGCCCGAAAAATTAAAAAATCAGATGGCTCGGCCCGACCCATTTTATGATTATATAAACTTGCCCAGAAAAATTAGCCCGGAAAATTTGACACGACAAATTTGGCCCCGCAAATTTAGCCCGGAAAGTTTGGAAAGTCAACGCAGTTTAGCTCTTCCAAGCCACCCGGCCTGGCACGACCCATTTTATAGTTATATAAATTTGGCCCGGAAAATTTAGACCGGAAAATTTGGAAAGTCAAATCAGTTTAGCTCTTCTAGGCCGGTTAACTCCAGCTGGCCCTTCGAAATCGTGTTAGGCACAGCTGGCCCGGCAAAAGACCTACTAGGCCCGGTTAGGAATTTAAATAGGCCAGGTCCGGCCCGATAATAATTTTTTTATAATTTGAGCAAATTAATTAAACATATCCGTATACTACAGAAATTATAGAATTATTCAATTCTAAAATTTGATAACCGGTAAGTCATTGCACGTATTGCATCAGTCAAATTCTATTATAAATTTCATAAAAACTAAGCAACGTATACGACTATGTTAATTTTAGAAATCAATGTTGAAACTGTGTCAGTCAAAACACACACAAAAAAAATTCAGTTGGAAGATTTAACCAAACAAATTCCCGGCGAATCTTACAAGAAACTTAAAATCTAACGTTTCTGCGAGAGTTAATCGCAAATACTTACTTGTTATGGTTTACAGACACTTGTGAAAAACCATTTTAGCTTTTTAAATATGCAAATTCGAAATTATACAGTAGGTAAGTTCCTACGTTTAAATTAGGTGCAAAAGTTCAAAATCCGTTGATTCCTTAGGAAACGTTAATCATGAATTATTCGACACGGAAATAATCTAAAATTAACAAAGAATGATAATTATATATTCATAACATTGGCAAAAAAACAGCGCACACATAAAAAGAACTTTAAAAATACAGAATCAAGATATATAAATTTGAATGTATTTGGAAAAGGAACTGTTAATTTTACGCCGGGTGATTTACACATCTTGTACGTTCACCTCAAACCGGGTTAAATTTAAATATTCAAAGATATTTAAAAATTGTGTTTACAAACAGTTTTTTGGCTAAAATCTTAATGTACAGTTGTACACCATTTCTTATGCGAAAATAGACTTTGCTTTAAAAATTAACAATTTAAAACAGATATTTTCCTTTTGTTTAATAAACAAAGAAGAGGTTCATGACCTTAGTTCTTTTACAGTTGCAAATTGTATGATGTGCACAAACCAGTGGCGCACAGGACGTTTTTAATATTACCAAGAAATAAAAATAGGAAGTTCAAAATTTTAAGAATACTTAAATTACACCACCGAAGCTGTTCTAAAAAGGGTAAAAGAAACAGAATATTTTGGAAATTGTTGTTAAATTGCGTACCGGCTTTGTCGTGCAACTTTTTGGCCTAATACCCCCCCTCCTTTTTTTGGATGAAGTACGTCCCTAAATCACGTCACTGATACTGCTTTATTGTGATAACAGAATACAATCTTTAGATAGATTACCAAATAGCTCCGCTAAGTAATTTTTTACCCTAATCTAGCACCTAATCCTTAATGTACAGCAAGGTGCAGAAGTAATGTCGCAAAAAGTAGCTATATATAGGCAACACACTTTTCAGGCAGACGCGAACAACGACAAACGTTGTCGCAAACCAGCTGCCAGGCAACCGCCACGAGACCTTCCCCCCATACGCCCGCTCCTTTCTTTCCTCTTAAGTTTAAGTATTTTCAAAATTTTTAAATTCAGTAAAAATTCTGAAAATATTGAGACTCGAAAATTTCGATAATATCAAAAATTTAGAAACTATTGAAGTAACTGAAAATTTTCAAAATTTTAATGATAACGGAAATTTCAGAAAATTCGTTTTTGGACAAGTTTGAATCTGAATAATTTTAAATATCTTTACAGTTGTCGATACTACAGATTTCGAAAATTTACGATATATTCAAAATTTTGAATTTTTTAAAAAATGTTTAACATATTGTTTTTCTTTTATTTTTTTGAACATGAACGTTTTGAAAATATATTAAAATTTCGATAATTTAGAAATTTCTATTAATTTTCAAAATTATTTGAAATTATTATAAAATTTTTAAAATTATAAAATATTGCAAGTTTTTAGAAATTTTGAAGTTATTGTGGAAAATTTTTAATCAAACATTTTTCAGAATTTTGAATATTTTTTACAAATTCTGTGAAAATTTTTATTAAATAATTTCTGGCAGTGTTGAATAATTATGGTAATTGTGAAAATGTTTCAAAATATTCATGAATTCCCAAATTTTGATAACTTTCGAAAACGAAAGTTTCAACCTTTTGAAATTTTAAAAATGTTGTTGCAAAATTAAAAAATTGGATTATCAAAAATGTTGTAAAATTTTGAAAGTTTTTTTATAATTTCAAAGTATTTAATAATGTTAAAATTATTTGAATTTATAAAAAAAAGTTGAAGAGTTGAAATATTTAGAAATTTTGAATTTATTGTAATAATTACACATTTCTCAGAATTTTAAATAATGTTTAGAAATTTTATGAAAATTTTTAATAAAAAATTTCTGGGAATTTTGAATAATTGAGGTAATTGTGAATATGCTAAACGAATTTCAAAATGTTCCTGAATTTCAATATTTGAAAATTCCGATAGTTTTCGGAGCGTAAATTTTAAGCCTTTAAAATTATAAAAACCAAATTTTGATTAAATGTTCATATATTTCAGAAAGTTCCGATCATTTTCGAAAACGAACTTTCAAGCTTTTGAAATATTAAAAACTTAATCTTAATGTTTTTTAAAATTTAAAAACTTGGAGCATAGAAAAAATTTCTAAAATTTTAAGTATTAAAACTTGAAAAATTTGAAAATTATTGAACATTTAAAAAAAATATTTACATATTTTATAATTTTTCAAAAGCTCGATGTGTTCTTTCCTGGTATCTGATTCAAACTTAGCTAATAGTTTCAATATTTTCAGAAATCTTTAAAATTTTCAATACTACAGATTTAAGGGCCAGCGGGTGGACTAGTGGTTAAAGTCCTAGGCTTTGAAACTAGACTCCCAACGGCAGTATTTTCGAGTCCTCTGCCCGTCGGAAATTTTTCTGAATAAGTTAAATCCGGCGTGTCCATGGATGGTGTGTGGTGGTGGTGTGTATGTTGGGTTGCATGTCTTTCAGGGGTGGGGCATGTTAGACCGGTGTATAGCGCAAGTCCGCTGAACCTGGGTAACGGGGTGGGATGGGAATCATGGAGTCGTGCTCACGCACGGCCTCGTAATTCTTTTTAAAACAAAACAAAAATACTACAGATTTCGGAAATTTTGTTTAATTTTAGTGTTGTCTAATTGCAAACAATATTATTTTATCCGTAGCAATCTCAAAATCGTTTTTATAATTTGGCGCAATTGCCATGTATTTGAAAAGCACATATAAACCTTAAATTAAATTTTAAAAATTGCAAAATTGAGACATGGACCCTAGCCATAAGAACCCCAAATTGAATAAGAGGCTCCAAGTGCAGCTAACCCACGCCGACCAATACACTGCTAGATTAAAAATACAACGACTGCTTTGTAACAGCGTTTGACGTTACTCGCGTCTGCCTGAAAATGAAAAGTGTGTTGCCTATATACGGCTACTATTTGCGACATTACTTCTGTGCTTTGCTGTACATAACAACCTTAAAATATGCTACCGATACTGTCGGATATTTTAGCACAATTTCCAAATAGTTGTGACCTTTAACTATTTTTGGCTTAACACCTCCCCTCTTAATGCAGATGTTAGTGCTTTGAAGTTAACAATTTAATTACAATCTCGTGTGTTGCGACTTCTCGCTGGTGTTTCTTGTTGGAGCGGCAATTAACTACATAACAATTTCTCGTCGCTTCTTCCTTTGCCCTAATAAACCTTTAATATTAATCAGGCAACGAGACGTGCAAAGAAAAGCACTCAAAGGACAATCGAAAGGAGAGCGAAATAGCCGAAATGCCTTCCCCAAAAACCGGATGGGTAAATTAAAATCCACCAGCACCTTTAGAAAGTTCGGAGTTAATCAAATCTTAAATTTAATAAGAAATTTCGTCTGCAAAATTTCAACGCAAATATCACCACAAGGGATTAATTACAGTAGTAACACATCTAATAAATGGGATGACTGTGCAGCCGCGAACTGCGCAAAGTTTAATTTGAAATGTAAATTAGATACTTGGTCTGACAAATTTGTTTTGTATATGAAAACCAAGCCGAGACAACGACCGAACTAATCGAGCGATTCATCATCTGTGCAATATGCATGACTTGCCGGTCCTTAAAACAGTTAAAACCCACGACGAAGGGTGAAACTCGGAAACTGGAGCTCGCTTTCCAGATTTCCCTACAGGGCGCATCCTTTTTGAATGCAAAAGGATCCA
The DNA here is from genome assembly GCA_958336395.1 of Ctenicera cuprea. NCBI lineage: Eukaryota > Metazoa > Arthropoda > Insecta > Coleoptera > Elateridae > Ctenicera > Ctenicera cuprea. The sequence goes on from OY284487.1 coordinate 59,544,509, forward strand.
AACAAACATTTATTTCGCCTCGACGTTTACCTGCAACGATATTCGAACGCAAAGGAAATTTTGTTACACATTCAGATTTAAATTTTCTAATTTCCTGAATACCTACCCCAAGTTTGCTGAAAACGTTGCTTTTAACCAGGGACGTGCAGCGTAACCGAAACAAAAGCCGAAAAAAAAACGCAAAATTTCCCGAACCGTAACCGAAACGTATTTAATTTTTCTGTTATTGGCAGTCAGTTGCACTCGGGTGTTGTATTAATTCGATTATTGTATTAATTCGGGTATTGTATTAATTCCTCAGTTGTTCTGCAATTTTTAGTAATTTAGCACCAATTTAGCATTTTAAGCAATAGTGTGGTTTTATTTATAAGTTCGAGCTTTACTTCCTTAAAGTTCATTTTAATTTATTGTAAATAAAACAATTCTTAACTTCAACAGTTTTTTCTATGTTAGCCTTATACGTATTTCGATATGTTGACATGTCATTTTCAGAGGCAAAATGAGATGCCAACATGTCGAAATACGTATAAGACTATAAAAAAACCTGTTGAAGTTAATAATTGTTTTATTTACAATAAATTCAAAAGTATGGTGTTGCTTTAAATCGCTATTTTCAGCAATAGTCGCATATTGTACTAATTCGATTTGCAACCACACCCGAATATTGCGTAAATTCGCTTGATATTTACAGCAATAGTCGCGGTTTGTTTAATTCGCATTTTTGTCAATACTACGGTATTGTTTTAAATCATTATTTACAAAAGTCGCACCTTGCATTAACTCGATTTACAACCATATACGCCTATTGCGATAATTCTTTATTTGCAGCAGTATCGTTTTACTTTGGTAGTTGCTTCAATTCTATATTAACATCAATAGTCGCGTTTAGTTTGATTCGCATTTTTGTCAATACTATGGTATTGTTTTAAATCATTATTTACAACAGCCGCGCATTGCATTATCTCGATTTACAACAATACACGCTTACTGCGATAATTCTTTATTTGCAGCAATATCTAACCGCGTATCGTTTTAATTCGGTAGTTGCTTCAATTATGAATAGTTGTAACAGCATTGTGATATTGTTTTAAACGATATCGTGCACAGCAATAGTCTAATTTGGTTTCAGTTCGATTATTTGCAACAATGGCGGTGTATTGTGTGGTTTTCAACAAATGTAGATTGTTTACCACAATAGTCGCATATGTGTAGTTAAAATTCAATATTTATTGCAGCTTCCAATGTGCTCATTTACAATGTTAAAGGGTTTTTGCAATATTTAAATCAACCTGTACCTGAAATATTATTTCAGATACCAATCACGTTGTGTTAATTATATAAAAATAATCGACTACGTATTACTGGAAATATTGCTTTTATGCTCAAATAAATAGCAATATGGCGTTCCATAGTATACTGTATACCGGCAAAACATTGCCAGCCGGCACCGTCAGTTGGCTAGTCACTGTGATATAGCGTAGGGAGATAATAGTTAAAATTCAATATTTATCGCAACTTCCAATGTACTCATTTAGAAATTTAAACGAATTTTGCAATATTCAAATCAAACTGTGTCTAAAATGTTGTATCAGATACCAACCACATTGTTTTAATGCAAACAAAATAATTGACCGTGCTTCGGAAGGGCACGGTAAACCGTCGGTCCCGGTTGTCATACTAACATCTTTGGCAATCGTAAACCATTTAGTGGAACTTCTTCTCCTTTCGACGGGTAAGGCCAGCCTCCTGCCCGGCACAGTGCAAAGAGGGCTCACAGAACCCGCACTAGTTGCGGGTATTAAACAGGCCACTGGCCTATAACAAGAGGAAGAAGAAAATAATTGACTATGTATTACTGGCAATTTTGCTTTTAACTTTCAAATAAATAGCAATATGGCGTTCCATAGTATACTGTATACCGGCAAAACATTGCCAGTCGGCACGGTCGGTTGGCTAGTCACTGTGATATATCGTAGGGAGATAATAGTTAAAATTCAATATTTATAGCAACTTCCAATGTACTCATTTAGAAATTTAAAAGAATTTTGCAATATACATATAGATCAACCTGTACCTGAAATATTATTTCAGATGCCAATCACGTTGTGTTAATTATATAAAAATAATCGACTACGTATTACTGGGAATATTGCTTTTATGCTCAAATAAATAGCAATATGGCGTTCCATAGTATACTGTATACCGGCAAAACATTGCCAGTCGGCACGGTCGGTTATCGAGGCACTTCGTGAAAAGACGAATTTGACCAACAGACTAGTCACTAGAACGTACAGTCTGTTCTTTGAATAAAGCTGAAGGTAGCTACTTTATTTTTGATTTAAGTAGCCAGCAGCAGCTGCTTCTACAATTTTACAAAAACGAAAATGTTTTAAAGATGCCAATTTTTCGTGATAACTTCAAAATTGTTTTTTAATTGCATGGCAGAATTTTATCCATATGATTTTGTCGAAAATTTTCATGGCATTTCGTCAAGAAAAAGCAAACAATATCGGTAATCGTAACCAAAACCGAAATTGTTAGTAGAGTAAACCGTAACCCAATTTAAAAAAAATTTTGAACCGTAACCGAAACCTGAAACGTTTGTTTTTTTTTCGGTTCACACCCCTGATTTTAACAAGAACTTGACAAAAGTTGTACTAAATCCTCTTCCCCGAGTTTAACTGACGCAAATTAGAAGAAACCCCCAATGCAAATGTACTATTTTGATACATACATCTGCATAAAATTCTCAAAGGATAAGATTACAATGTCTAGTTAGTAAGAAAAGTAAAGCTCCCAAGAGGTAATTTCCCGGCTTCAGAAAGTTGCATTTGCGAATCGTGCTTGTGCTAGACAAGTCAAGTCGGTTTAGGGTATTGATTTTATAACTATTTTATGCGGCGCACTTAGCCAGTACAGTTTTGATGTTTAGTAAGTGAAAATGATCAAAAGAAATATGAAGACGGGTGTTCTTAAAAGGGATTTAAATTGAATTTTACAACAACTCCATTAAACACAGCACTTCCGAACGACATTGATTGCTTTCAACATCAAATAAATCTAAATTTGATATGACATGTACTGGAAAAGGTAAAAGTAAAAATAAAATTTCTTTATTGAGTTTTATGGATCGTGATAAAATTTTGCGTAACACGGAAAAATTCCACTTTAGTCACGAATTCCAAACTCTTAAATGTCAAGAGTTGATGAAGCTTCGGTTAATAGAAATACGATTCAAGGTGAATTGATTGCAAGAAAACTTGAGTTTTAAACGAAAAATTTTTGCCTTGCGTTCTTTTACCGAATAAATTTTCATGACTAGAAAAAAATGTGCAAAACACTTTACCTGGATTTCCCTATACTTTAAAAGTATTTTTGTATCAACGTTTTACGCGCTACCAGTGATTGTGATAATGCGTTTCTCGTCCGAACCGGAGAGCGGAGCGAGTGAGCTACGCCCACTTTCAGGTAGAACATAGCTTCAAGGGGAACAGCACCTGCGTATCGTAGTGCAGTGTTTCCCAAATTTGATTTAAGTTTGATTTTTTTGTCGAACAATTTTTATGTCCCGGGCCTTTTCAAAACGATACTAAATGATTTGAGAAGAAATAACAGACCACAAGACATCAGAAAAAGATTATATAATCATAAGTCCGAAAACGCTTCCTTACGGAGTTATAGCTTTCCCAATATGGAACAGTTTATACTTCCGATTTAATTATTATCTTTGCCACAAACTGAGACATTTTAGTCAAATTTTGTACAGATATTTTAGTGTTGATATATTTTTTCACTTGTTTTCGTCTAAATGCAAAAACCAGAAGCGTAAAGAGGAAAGGGCGCTCGACGTAAAAATCTGATAAGTGTTTTTTTACTATGCGGAAATAGTTGTAAAAACTTAAGAGATCTACAAATTAAACGAACAAATCAATTTGCCGGGCAACCGCCACGGGACTTTCCTCTCGCATTTATTGTAATTCTTGAACATATTAATATATCCTGAATTTTGGAATTTTTTACGTTTTCGGCAATTTTATGAAAATATGGAAAATTTTTCTTGAAATATTTCAAAATCATGTTTTTGAAAAATTTACAAATTTTAAAATTTACCAAAATTGTAAATCAATAATTTCTTTAAATTTTGAAATTAATGAACTTCAAATTTTTGAAACGTTCTTGAAATTTTTATAAATTTAGAATTTGAAATTCTAAACATTTTGAAATACGGACTTCTTTTAAATTTGTAAATTTTTCACAATTGCATAAGCACTGTGAAACTTTGATAATTTGTTTTTTTTTTTTCATAAATTATAATTTTTATTATTTTCCAATTGCAAACTGGCAAACAAAATTATTCTTAATTATTCTTTGAAATCCGAAATTAATTTTATACTTCGGTGCCACTCGTTTTTTGGCGAAAAAAAAGTCAATTCGAAGATTAGGCTGAGTGGTAGGAAGATCGCGCTTGCGCAGATCGGCTATTAGACAAGCGTAGAATACGAATCCGAGCTTATTTTTCGAGCGCGTATTTATTGAAGTATAGCACCCCTCACACCTTCCCACCCGCTCCCTCATTTTAGAGGACCAACCTCGTTTTGTTGCGATTTCATCCCAGTGTGATTGCCAATTTGTTAAACCTAAATTGGGTTTACTGGGTTAAGGCGTGTACATGCTGTTAGGTGTGTATGCAGACACACACACACACATAGACACCATGCTGAAACCTAGTTTTTCTGTATTCTCAGAGCCTAAAACGTGCATATACGTCAAAAACTCCAGGTGCGAAATTTTGACGATCACAATACGTTCGTCTAGCTATACTCTGTATAGCGAGGAAGGTAAATACGACAAACATGCGCCTACATACACTTCCGTCCTTACGCAGTGCCAACCTCCGGAAGAGGAAACAGTCCCTGTTGAACCCCTTGGGTAAACTTTGGACAGTAATCCAGGAAATTTCGAATTGCTGTATTTTACCAATTTGCGGCGAGTAAATGTAAAGCGAGTTATCGTAAGTTTATTATACGTCCATAGACAGTAAAAAAAGGTAAAACAGTTTCATTGCATGGTATTTGGATGCCGTGCGCCGAACAAAATTTTCCCCTGCAATTTTGACGCGTACCCCAGTTTGAGAAACACTGTCGTAGTGTATTTCGCAACTGTTTTTAAAGAAAAATCGTTTTCTGACATTTTACAAAAACTATCCACCAAGATTACAGAAAACTGAAAAAAATTTAGCAAATTCATCAACCAAAATTTGCGTGAGTAGAGAAAAATACAACGTATACTTAAAAATTAAATTATGAATCTTATTCTACTATCACTCATGCGCAATTTTCAATTTTCGAAAATTCATAGAAGGCGTCGCAGAGAAGTTAGTAGAGTAGAACATAACCAAACCAAATTGTAGCTCAACCTATCTAAAAAATTCTTTGAAGTTATTTATTTTGGAAAATTTCTAACATTTTTGAAACTATTTTATAAATGTTCTTAGATATGTAACGTTGTCTTTCCCTAAGACTATTATAATTTTAGTTGATACCGATCTGGCAACTCGTTTTGAATATTAAAGCGTTAAGAGACACAATTTTCAAAATATTGTAGCAGCCGCCATTGTGCAGCTCAAGAATTCGATAAAAAGCGTTAGATTTGCTCTTCTGAGGTTTTCTATCAGATTCCGTAATAGGTATCGTATTCTATTCTCAAGAAAATGCTAACAAAAAAACATGTTTGACTTCCGATTCCGTTTTTGGATTATTTGTTAAGTTTACTTTTCTACCCCAAAGTTTATTTTTGAAAAGCACGCCGAAAGGAAGTTTATTACCTCTCCTCCTTATTTTGTTGCCTCTTCTTTCGACTCCCCCACTATTTTTCCGTATCTCTCTTAGTTTCCCTTCTTTGTGTTCTCTCGTCAGTCATCACTCCCCATTTAGCAACTCTTTCCCTCTTCCATTCCCCCCCCCCTTCTTTATTTCCACTTTGCACGCTCATACTTTTTGTTGAACACTGCATTTAAATGAATATAAAAATGTAGTATTAAGTATTATTATTGAGTATCCCTCCATATTTCAGATAATCTTTATTTGTACGTTTCATCTGTGTTTACGTAAGGAAAAAAATTCCTTTCCTTTACGTAATTTAACAAAGTTACCTCTCGACATAATAGCAATATTCCCAAGTTTTAGTGCTACAAGACAACATTCATTATTTTTTTCTGTTGGTATTAATATTATTTTAAAGAATGTTATTTTATCAAAACGTAAAAAATAACCAACAAATCGATGTTTTATGTTTTTTTTTCTGCCAATATTAAACTTTTCTAATAGAACACTTTTGAGTCTCTATAAACTTAAATTAAAACTTTTATTCTAGTTTCAAATTGTAACTGGCACAGTTTTTATCACTGTTCTTTCAATAAACAGCACATTAAAATATGATGATTGCCTTGTCCAGTAGCAATCAATATCAAGATTTCCTAGCTTTCACGTCAATCAGTGCCATACATATTTACTTAACATGTGATAACTACTTTCACCATTTCTTTCTTTCAATTTTTCCGATGAAAAATTCTAGAAAGCACCATAAATGCAACTGCTCGGCAATTTTTTTTATATATACTTTTGTGAATTGTAGGGATGTGAATCGAAAAAAATATCGTTTCGGTTGGGGTTAAATTTTTTTAAAGTTTGGTTACGTTTTCGGTTACGGTTTATTGCAACTTCAAATTTCGGTTTCGGTTACGCGGTTACTGGTATTTTTTGGTTTTCCTTGATGACAAGCAAAGAAAATTCTCGACAAGATTATATTGACCAAATTATACCATGCAATTAAAAAAATGTTAAAGTCATCACGAAAATTTGACAGGATTAAAAAATTTTGCTTTTTGTGAAATTGTACAAAAACCTGCTGCTGGGGGTTAAATCAAAAATAAAGTAGCTACCTGCGGCGTTATTCAAAGAACAGACTGTACGTCGTAGTCTTCTGATTAAATCTGTCTTTTCACGAAATGGTTCGACAATTTTCTCAAATTATTTTAATAAAACGCTCTTCAACAACAACCTAGAAACATAGAAATCCGGGAAAGATAATAATAATAATAATAATAATAATTTATTTTGGTGTTAGAAAGAGTACATCTTTAGATGACAACATTGTTTGAAAAAAGTAACGAAAAGTAAATTACTCTATGTGACTGAGACTATGCCTACATTTTTTATGAAATGCTCAATTGCACGATGTTTCACAGTAAGTAGCCAACCGGCGTACCGGTTGGCAACGTTTTGCCGGTATATAGTATCCCGTCATCCGGTAACATGTATCGTAGTTTACCGGCAATTTAAATTTGGCCGGCGGATGACGCGTTGTTTACAATGTATATGTTCTATATTGTAGCATCGACTATCAACACACGCCATTCCTCAGTGTTAGAATGCGTGTACAGCGTTGTGAGACATACGTTGGTCGAGAGTGCAAATCCCGTGCGGGTTAATTCTTTAAATTTTAATTTTCTATCATTTTAATGGGGTACATAGATTTGCATTATTTTTGTTGTTGTGACATGCTGTTTATGTTCCCGAAATTTTTTAATGATAGAGGCAGCGCCGCAGGCGCAGCAATGTGCACACTGTCGACACTGCCAATAACACAGAAATTAAGTACTTGGAAGTAAAAACGATAAATGTATCGTGCCGGTAAAGTATTCATATCATGTTACACAGTGACACGATACCAGCAAAAACTTGGCATTCACATTTGGGAAACAATAATTCTAATCATTGTTTTCAGAAAAATTTGAGGTTTTCGTTTGGGTTACTTTGCACGTCCCTGGTGCATTTAATAACACTACCTAAGTTTAAACGCAATACTAATTCTGTTATTCCAAATTTTATTACAAGAATTAAAAATAAAAACCGTTTCTCATCTTAGCACGCCACTGGTTAAAGGCATGCATTCCCAACTACAGTCAAGCACTACTGCCAACAGAATTTTAATTATACACTGCAATATTTATCTATCATATTAAAATTCTGCATAATAACACAATGTGTATAACGTGCAATTGATGTTACTGGTTATTGCATTTGCATGACTTAAATTAAATATTCAAATTACGCAAATTAAATTCACGCAGGCTGCTCTAGATTACGCCTACTTGTTAATCTGTTCCAGAACATCATCGGCATCATCATTGGCGGTCATTAAATTTATCTGCGGGCGTTTAAGTGCAAATTACCAGAATTGAGAAGAAAAAATGTGCAGAAAATCAGGCCCGCATCCAAGAACTTTCTCTTTTCTGTGTGGGGAAATTCAAACGCCCCTAGGTACAGACCTGTAATTTTTTTGCGAAGCACTGTGAAAATATGTTTAGAAACCAGGGTCGTATTTAGGATTTCTGCTTTTAACACAGTTGGGCGGTTGGCTGTATTTTAACCTGTCGTTTCTGTTTCTTAGTTAAAATACTGCCCTGTAGAAGACTCTTTAACCAGAACAGAAAAAAATAAATTGTGTGAAAAATCCAGAACCATATCTGAAATTATTGTGTGTAATTGTCAGCTAATAATGCACTTAAACACCTCAAATCTCTCTTTTAGCTAGGAGACAGTAAAAGATCTAGAACAGAGGAAAACTATTGCGAAAAAAACAGGATCTTATTTAGATTATTCTTTTTCAAAGAAAAATAAGATATACGACCCCGTAGAAAATTCTTTAACCAGACGAGAGAAGAAAACAATTATTTAAAAATGAGCGAAACACTTCGCCTGACTTTCCTATACTTACAAAATAACATTGATTTATATTTTCCAACACTTTCGATTTACACCTGTCTAGACACGGCTAGTTAAAGTAAATAATTCTTATAAGTTGTAATATCTTAAAGCGGTTGAAGAAAGACCGACCGCTGCGCTGCAAGCATAAGGTTGGGTAAAATATTCGGACTGAATCAACGGAAGGGTGGAAATTGATATTTCAAAGTATATTAATAACTCGAGAAGTATTATTTTTAGCAAGAAAACTTACTCTTATTAATTTGTATTTAGAATTTCAAAACCTTTCTGATTTTAAAGCCAAAATGCCACGTTTCCATTTAAAAAAAAGTTATTTTTTACCGTGGCCGCCATATTAAAATTGAAAACTCAAGTTTTTTTCTTAAATACAATCGAGAAGAATTTGCCCTACAACTTTGCTTTTGGGTTTGCGAGTCTATCTATTAAAATAAAAAAGTTAACCTACACTGAACGTTAAACGACTAGTACAAGAATACAACGGCTGTAGAAAGTATGTGAAATTCTTCTGACAAAAAGATTATTAAGGGGCAAAAAATTCGATTTTTTGATTTTTTGTAAAAAGATTCTCCTAGAGCAAACAAAACAAAAAACCAAATTTTTAATTTTTTTATCGAAAAAATTTGGAGGGAGGGGGAACAGTAGCCCCCTAAATATGAAATTATCGAAAAAATATTATGATATTCGGATTTTGCTATCAATGATGAGCTATATTGCTTTAACAGAAATATTTTATTGCCCCCCGTTAAATAAATAAAAGGGTACAAATTTTCAATTTTCAAAAATTCACAGAGGGCGTCACAGTGAAATTATAGCAATGAGCAAAAAACAAAATTGTAGCAGATGCCTATCTCTATCAGCTTAAAAAGTTTAAACAAAAACGTGTGGGCAGTTTTTGAGATTTTTTTTTTGAAAATTTCAAAAATTTTGGAGTGGTGCCATTGAGATCGTTTTTCGATTTTCAAAATTAATGATATTTCATGGTATAGCACCCTTAAGGGGCTACCAAACAAGATGTAGTTGATCCCAATCAAACAACTGGTTTTTGAGTAAATGGGCGTTAAAGTCGAAATTTTCAAAAATTCCTAGCGGCCGCCATGTTGAAGCTAGAGAGTTCGGTAAAAAATCGTTTGGTTTGTCCTGAGGCCTTCTTTAATCTCCACTATTAAAATTTCCAAAATTCAGTTTCTGAAAAAAATGCTACCAAAAAAACATGTCTAACTTCCGCTTCCGGTTTCAGATTCTTTTTAAAAGCTTATTTTATCGATGAATTTGATATACCTCCTCATTCCAAAGCACATCGAAATCGGTCCAGCCGTTCCGGAGATATGAGCGTTACCCACCCACACACCCACAGACAGACATTTTTTAAAAACCACTTTTTTAGGATCCTGGAAGCCCAAAACATGTATTTCCGTCAAAATCTCGATTTTGAAAATTTGCATGAAATCAATACTTCCCTATACTGAAAGTATAGGAAAGTAAAAAACCGAATACAGTTTTTTGTCAAAATGCGTTCTTAGTTTTTGTTGTGATTTGTGATCGTACAAAATTATTTATATCGAGAAAAAAAAGAAAACAAATGTGAAAGAAATCAGGAAGGTATTCAGATTTTTCTCTCCAAGAACACCTTACGTATCTTACTAAGATACGGTTCCGTAGAAAAATTGTTTACCCTTCTTCTGCTTCTCCTCTAGCCATCCCTTTTTGCCTTTAGGGCATTGCATGTCGAAGTCTTTCACTCGTTTGTAACAAATTAAATTTAAAATAAAATGCCTAAGAACCAGAACCGTATCCAGATAAATTTCGAACAGTTGATCAGTTCGTGTTATTTTTAGCAGATTGTTTTTTCTTCCCGCAAAAGATTATTTTTGAAAAGCCGAAAAAAATGTAAAATCCCAGTACCGCCTTCATTTTCTTTTCATTGCACAATTTGCATAATTTTAGCAATGCACCATTGAGCCTGGAACTACAGTTCCTTGGATACAGCTCTGTAAAATATTTAATCAAAATTGACAAAAAAAAACTCTAAGAAGCAGCGCAGTGTTCGAATTCTATTTAATGAATCACTTCTTATGATTTTATGAAAATTCCTGCAAAAAGTTGCTAAATTCAAGTTAAAAAGTAAGAAATGTCGGGCAATCGCAAACTTCCTCGCATTTTCAAATATCTTTAAAAAAACTTAAATATGTTTAATTTTGAAATGTTTAACATTTTTGACAATTTTACAGGAAACTAGAAAACGTATTAAGAAATTTTCAAAAATTTTTAAATTTTTGCAAATTGTAAAAACATTCTAAAAAATTTTAATAGAAAATATTATTTTTTTTACATATTGAAATATGAAAATTTAACACAATTTAAAATTTTCAAAAATGTTTTGATAATATACTTTATTGAAAATGGAACGTTTTATTAAGTTTTGAGCATTTTAGACAATTGTAGTAAACCTAGTTTTTAAATTTTGAGATATTTGAAAATATGGTTTTATTTCACTTTAAAATTTTCTAAAATGTTTTGTGAATTAAGACACTATTTTGAAACTTTTGAATAGCGGAAAATTTTAAAAAGTTGAAAATGTTTTAAATATTTTTGAAAATATTCAAGTTTTTGGAAATGCTGGAATGTAAATAAAAATCTTAAAAATACTGCTACGATATTTTGAAAATTTATATTAATTTTCAGTTTGAAATGTTTTACTAATTTTAAAATTTTAGAACGAACATTTTAAAATTTTTAATATTTTGAAAATTTGTGAAAATTTTAAAAGTTCTGAAAATTTTTGCAAATTAGTTTTTGAAAACTATGAGATATTTGAAAAATGTGAAAATGATTTTATTTAAATTTTGAAATGTAAAAAAAAATAAACTTGTTGAGAATTTAAACACTTTTTCTAAATTTTTGAAATCTACAAAATAGTGAAAAATTTTCAAAAATGTTTTAGAATTGACACTTTTTATTTTAAAGTGGAACATATTTTAAAGTTGGTAAAATTTTCACAATTTATAAAAAATCATTAAAAATTATTAAAAACTGGAAAATTTTAAATAACTTAAAACAAATGAAATTTTTAAATTCTAAAAATTTAAAATATTTTAGATATTTGCGATCTGAAAATTTATACATTTTAGGATTTTCAAAAATGTTTTGACAATATAGAAACTGTTTTGAAATTTTTGAAAATTATACCTTTTTTGAAAATTCTTAAAAACTTAGTATTTTAAAATGTTGAGATATGTATTATTTTATTTAAACTTGAAGTACAAAAATTAAATTTTTTTTACTAATTTGAAATCTAAAATAAAGTGAAAAGTAGAAATTTTTTTTTAATTTTTGAAAATTGAACAAAACGAAAAAATTTTTTGGGCAATTTTCATAAATTTGCAACTTTTTGAAAATTTTTAAATATTTAAATTTTTTAAATTTAAAGAATTTTCTTATTGCAAACAAACCTGACATTTTAAATCTAAAATTTATTTTATAATTCGGTGATTTCGTGTTTTGCAACAACTCAAAACTGTTCAGGTAAACAACCAAAAAGAAACCTCCCTCCGAGAGGTGTTTTCTCAATGAAAAGTTGTTCCTATTGTCATTAAACATGTTCATACCGATTTATAATTTAAAATTAGTAAATTTTTGAAAATCAGAAACACGATAGTGTGGGTGATTGGGAAGGGGGAAATCGCGCTTACGCAGATCGCCTATTCGACATGCGCAGAATACAAATCTGAGCTTCTTTTTCAAGCGTATTTACATTGAAGTGGAGCCCCCCTCTCCCCCTCTCTCATGTTTTAAAGTAGTTCTCTGGTTTTAATGATATCTGGAATTATTTTATAATTTCAAACAATACTATCGATTCTGTAGAACATTAAAGCAGTATTTAAAAAAGGGCAAACCGTGTAAAACAGAACCGTACCCATGATTTTTTTAAACGAGAATTAAGAAGAAAATTTGTACAAACAAAGCAAGCTCGGCTTGGAATTTAAATTTATTTCTAAAAAAAACCAAACTTCTACTTGTTTTGATACCACCCTGTATACTGCAATTCCCGAAGTAGATTTTACTAAACTTACACCTTCGATTACGCAAGAGTTTCAAGTGGATACGTAACCAAATAAATCAGCCTCTAGTTATGATGCAAGTCCACTCAAAGAAGTGTTAAGATTCACCGCATATCTGGGTTAACATTAGACGGAATGATTCTTCGAAACACATTAGTAAAAATAATAACGAGGCATTAAAATAGACAAAGTAGAGTACACTGCTAGCATTAATATTGAACGCGCATTAAAAGTCTGCAACGAAATCTGGAACAGACGTTCTTTAATTCATCGCGAAGAAGTTTTTATTGCAACAACGACATTATTGTCAGAAGAGATCAGACGAGGTCTTAAATTTTTTCCTCGCGAAAATATGAGAACGTTCCTAAGGGAAACATTCACGCCAGTTTGTACTTTAGTTCAACGAACTAAAAACGATGCTTTAAACATTTATTGTGAACTAATGCAATTTGGTTTGTCAACTGGCAATTTTTGTAACTCTCTGAACTGTGATCCTAGAAACACTCCTAGTCTTGAACAATACAAACAATTCGAATTCGTTTGGTTGAACATTATTTACTGCACGAACCCGTGTTGACCTAAATGTTCAAGTGACGTGATGATATTGAGAATCTTGTATTCGAAGAGATATATCGATGGTTGCTGTAATATTTCAAGTTTCAGACTGATAGAATATATCAAGTATTTATTGTGATGAAACACAATATAAATTAAATAATAATGTAAATAGTGCTAAACATTTCCATAATTGATAAAATGATGATGTTCGTGCAAGAAAGCCTACATTGTTTTCATAAAATGCAATACGTAATTTCAACTGAAATGTCGAAATTAAAAGGAAAATTTTGAATAAATTTTGATAAAATTCCGTTTATTATTTTTATATGAATTAAAACAGTTTATTATTAAACATTCTAATTTTGAATTAAAATTCGATTTATAATAAAAATTTTTATCGAACTGCCAATGTTAGGTTTAAAACATTTCCTCTCTACCAGCACGTGGCGTCGATGTTTAGGGTTAGCAACAGATATAAGCCGTTGATAAATGAATATAATATGCACAGAAAACTAAATGTAACAAAAGTTGGTTAAAAAAAGAAAATTATAAATCTTTTATTTAAATTTATTGTAACATGCATTTGCAGCTTTGAATGTCCCCGCTACGAATTGAAAAGTTTGCTAAAAACGTCAACGCCGCAACAACTCGAGTGCACCGTACGAATTTCTTTAAGGTAATGAAAGCTTCAATCCCTATGTGCGTGCTGCAGCCAATAAACGCCCCGAGAGGCGTGGTTCGATGCCACTACAAGTTAAACTTCACCAAGGGAAATTAATCCTATCTCTCTCCATCTCCCTACATGAAAGATGAAAGAAAAGTGAAAGATTTTTAGGTCAAATAATTTAAATCTACCTAACAAAATTAGCAGGAAATGGAGACTTGACACAGTTGTTAAGTAAGCCCTGCTTTTAAATTATTTGATTATTTAAATAATCAATTATTTTGTTAGTAACTAATTTAAGTATTCGATTATTTGAATACTTAATAGTTTTATTAATAAATCATTTGATTATTCAATTATTTGACTGATACCTCGTTTCATTAATCAATTAGCTGATTAAACAATTATGTGTTTAATCAATTATTTATATTTAATTCATAGATCATTTGATTACTTAAACATTAAAATATTCGATTATCGATTAATTAATTAAAATACTATTTAATCAATACATCTCAAATATTAATCAATGTTTTATTAATAGTTCAATTGATTAATCAATAACCAATTATTAAATTAAGCGATTATTTGATTAATCGATTAATAGATCATTTAATCAATATAACAGTTTAGTAATCTATTATTTATTTAAGTAATTATTTGATTAATTGGTTTTTTTGATTATTTTATTATTGAAATAATCGATTATTTAATTAATAAAGCATTTAATTAATCGATTATTAAAATAATCAATTTTTAATTAATCAATTAATTAATTGGGCCTTTCAATTAATCAGTTAGTTGATTAAACGACTATCTGAATAATAATTATTGAATTACTAAATCATTAGATTAATCGAGCATTATAATAATTTATCATTGATTAATTAGATTCTTTGAGTAATCGATTATTTAATTAATTGATTGTTTAACTAATAATTCTATTGCTTAACCAACTAGTTAATTAAACGAATACTTGATTAATCGATAATTTGATCAACAGATCATTTGCGCAATCAATTATTAGATTATAACATATATTAATCAATTATTTAATTAATAGATCATTTAATCAACAGATCAGTTTAGTAATCAATATTAAATTAAGCGACTATCTGATTATTCGTTTATTTGATTAATCAATTATTCGATTAATAGATCAGTTGAGTACCCGATTATATAATCGGACGATTATGTGATTAATTATTTAATTAATCGATTGTTTGACAAATCGATCATTTGAATTTGATGAATGAATTATTCGATTAATAGATTAGTCGAGTAGTAACAGATTATATAATTAGACGATTCTATGATTAATCGGTTATTTAATTAATTGATTATTTAATATATCGGTTATTTGATTAATCGATAATTTGATTAATAGATCATTAAATTAATCAATTATTTGATTAAGCGATTATTAATTAATCGATCACTTTAATAATAAATCATTTAATTAATCAAGCATTTGATTAATTGATCATTTATTGATTTGGTTGTTTGAGTATTTGATTATCTAATTAAACGATTATTTGAATAATCGTTTATTTGATTAATAGATCATTTGATTAATAGATGATTAAATTAATCGATTTTTGAATAATTCGATTGTTGATTAATTAGCTCGTTTGATTAATCAATTAATTTATTAGCCGATTATTTAATTAATCGATTATTTAATTAGGCGATTATTTGATTAAACGATTATTTGATTAATCGGTTAATCTGTTATTTGATTAAACGATCATTTTATTAATAGATCATTAAACTAATCGATTTCTGAATTAAGCAAGTATTTGATTAATTAGCTTGTTTCATTAATCAATTAGTGAATTAAGTAATTATAAACTAATCGATTAATTGATCTATAGATTATCTACGTAATCAAATATTAAATTAAGCGATCATTTTATTATTAGATCATTTAATTAATCGAGATTCTGATTAATTAATCATCTATCGATTCAGAGTAATTTATTATCTAATTAAGCGATTATTGATTAATCGGTTATTTAATTAATCGATTATTTGATTAATCGATCATTTGATTAATAGATCATTAAATGATGCAATTTTAAAATTAATCGACTGCTTGATAAATTGGCTCGTTTGATTAGCCGATTATTTGATTAACCGATTATTTGATTAATTGACTATTTGATTAATGCCATTTGATTAATCTATTATTTTACCATAGATGATCGAGAAATCAATTGTTTGGTTAATTGATTACACGGTAGTCGAATTGATTGATCGATTATATTTTTACAATTGATCGGTTATGCATTTTCATAATCGCACAGCCCTAGGCATACATACGTTGTTATATAAACTTTTCGATTTGATTGATTTTTCTATAATTTTAACTACGGCCCCGATCCGCCTAGACGTAACACTATCCTACTAAGAAAGCGGACGGTGACCGCCCTCCCCTTCTACCCTAATTTTAAGTACAATTCGCGGCGTTTAAGCAAATTCCATTTGAATGCAGAACCTACTAATATTATAATGTGGTACTCTTTATGGTCTAGGTTCATAATAAATGCCAACTAAGAGCAGCGTTTAACGACAAAACTACCCCAATATGTTTTAGAGTCTTTAAAAGGATTTAAATAGCACTTTGCCACAAGTCAGCGATGCTTGGCAGCCGCAAGACCAAACGGCTTAAAACGCAACCGCAGTTTCAATTGCTGTTTTAAACGAGCAGAAGTTCCACCCTGGAGGGCAGTTTAAATGCATTTAATCCCATTATCAAAACCCCTATTAAGTAGGGCGCCTCGTTAAAGCGTCATGTCAGAAAGTAAATTTCATTTTCCCAGATTTATAGCCCGAGAGTAAAATTTGTTGGAAGTTGGTCAGAACTTTTCTTTACATTTTTGAGTGCCATATCTGCTTAATTGCCGACGATGAATCACCCTGTATAATTATTTCTCGCTTCTGTCCGAGAATAAACCTTAAACTTTTTTTCAGCTTGCCTGTTCTGTAAAACAGAACAACAAAACTGTTTCCAGGCAGAATTATTAAATTCTGTCCCTTTATGAAGAGCTGGCGTGGAAATATTAGATAATTGAAAAAATCCTGAAAGAGCAGGAAGTGAGAGCCGGAAGCGCTGTTCTTCGATCATAGAACTACATGCATGCCAACATGCGCGCGCGCGAGTGCGCTCGTATTTCTGCTGAAAAGCGTTTTTGACCAACAGAGGTTCGCATGAACAATGCATGAAGTCGTCTGTGCATGAGCACAATAATTGAAGACGTGCTTTTGTACTCTCTATTCTGTAGAACTTTGTACAACGAGAATTATTTAGCAGGAAAGGAAAGCGAATGTTGCTGTGCAAATAGCGCCCTGATTGACCAACTGCAGGATTAAAAACGACAGGTTGCTCTGATTAAACAAGAAGCCCGTTTGTGGTGTTTTCTACATTTTTGTTAATTATTCTTGATAAGAAAGCTCGTCTGAGTTCTCTTGTGGTTTCGTTAATTAAAAATATGGTCTCTAGCGCAAAACATTCTTTTGAAAACACGCATACAGGGTAGTGCAAAAGTCGGAATAGACTTAAAATAATAATTATATTTTCCAATACATTAACACAGCACATAAATAAAAAAAGATGTCAGGCAACCGCCACAAGACCTTCATCGCGTTTAATAAAATTTTTGCAAATTTGACAATTTAATGGAAATTTATTGTTATTGAATAAGTTAAAATAAAAAGTAAAATATTTGAATTAAAAATTATTGAAAATTTGGAAAATTTGTAAACTTAAAATTTTAAAAAATTTGAAAATCTTGAAAATTTTCGAATAATACTAAAATTTTAATAATTTCAACCCATTTTGAAATTAAGCAATTATTAAAAATTTTGAGAATTTTTTACTATCTATTAATTGCAAACAATATAAAGAAATTTTTAAAATTTTTAAAACTGAATTTTTAAACATTTTGATTCATTGTAAACAAACAATTCTTAACTTCCTTCAACAGGTCTTTATTTTAGCCTTATTCGTATTTCGACATGTTGACATGTGACACAATCTACTTCAACGAAGTAAAGCTCAAACTAAAAATTTTGACACCTTTTCGAAAATTTAATAATTTTTAAAGATTTTAAATAATGTTGAAAATTTCTGAAGAAACATTTAAAATTTATGGTTACACTTCTGAAAATTAAGTTCTATGAAATTTTGAAAAATAAAATAAGTCTGATTTTTAGAAAAATTTACAAATTTAAAAAATGTTTAAAAATTATTCAAAATTATGTTTTAAGAAATTTTGAAAATTTTGATAAGTTAAAAAAAACATTTTTTACATTTTCAATTTTCAAGTAAACTCTTCAGGTATATGACCAAAAGGAAACCCGTGAGTGATATTTTCTCAATGAAGTTGTTTCTATTGCCATTTAACATGCTTATGCCAATTTTAAAGATGAAAATTTAAAAAAATCGTTGACGAGGAGGGGGCATGAGAGGTGATAATAAAACCGCGCTTGCGCAGAGCGGCTTTTCGACATGCGTAGAATATGAATTCAAAGTTTTTTTAACGAGCACATCTATTGTAAAATAGAGCACCCCTCCCTTCCCTTTTTTTGGCAGGCCAACCTCATTTCCTTGCAGTTGCAATAACCAATCATTGAGTCAAATTTGGTTTTTCTGCGTTAAGGCGTCTGGACTGTAAAGTGTATACAGACAGACACACAGACACCGCTGTAGCGTCGGCTTTATATGTCTGCCAAGGCCCTAAAACCTACTTATTAGTCAAAATATTTAGGTTAAAAATATTTGCCATCAAAGTACCTTTCTTTTGGGCATAACTCGTATATCGGCCACTAAACTCGAAGCATAAAAAATTTCGCTAAATAAACGCATTTGCTCCAAATTAACCTGACAATCACAATACCTTCCTCTTCCTGCTTCCTTCCTCATCGTATATCGAGGAAGGTAACAAGTTTGACGCATGTCTAGGATACTCGACATTAACCTCATCATCAAAGAGATCAGGTTCGTTATTAAATCGCGCAAAAGCAACTTCCCTGTAACTTTTAGCTCTTCAATTATACGCACAAACTTCTCTTTGATAATGCCCCAAAAGAAAAAGTTCTTCGTGTTAAGTTCGGTGACCTAGAAGGCCACTTCACCAACCTTGTTCTCCCGATAACACAACCACTTAAACCTTCATTGCGTAATTAGGAATTAGAGACCCATCAAGTTGTAAGTATGGCCTCATTGAAATCAACCCTTCAAATAAACGCTATATGGTTTCATGTATTCTCATCCTATTAGTTAAATGATAGGGGTATTTTATATACGAGCATGAGTCGTAACTAGTGATGTCTAGATGTGACTTACTAGTAACACTACTTTGGTTAAAGAAGTTATTGTATTTAAATATTAAATTTGGAGCCCTTCCCTTTGTGTCAGATTTTACTAGCGAGGTGCTCCTAGTACGAAAACCCACGAGGGCATTGTATAAAGACCATTTTCCATTGTAGAGTGGACCGCTATAGCATTCAACAGAGAAGGGCTTCTATGATGTGTACTATTTCTTTGTGATATTGGAATATAATCTGCTGCTGTCATTTTGAACACAAACACAGAGGATGAAGCATGCAGCTCCCGGCTGTTTATTTTTTGACATATCTTATTGCTGTCTTATCTTGCCCTATGCCTACGATTTATTTAATTTTTTTCATTGTTTTATTTAAAAAATAGGTACTTAAAATACGTTTTTATTTTATTTAAATTTGAAAAAATAAACAAACAAAACAATTAAAAGCCCAATAAATTTAGAAATTCGTTTCTAGGTGTAAACAAAGCTCGGTGTTTTCATGTTTTCAAGAACATTATTTGAACTGGGGCCGCCAAATTACGAGTCCACGCCTTTACCGCTAAACCAACACACCGTTTATTTTTTTTTCTATTATGTGAGTTGGGTGTGTGGTTTGCGAAGTGACATTCATCAAATCATACATGTGTGTTTAATAAAATTAATAAAAAATTTAAAAAAAATTACGATGCTCACTTGCTAATTGTAAATGATAAATATGAGCAAGTGCAGTAAAATAACATAACGTGCACCTATGATAATAGATCGACGAATTGCAAGCTAATCATCGACATGCCGCGCTTGTTTCAAAGGCAACTATGATTAAGTTTTTATTTGATCGCGCCTACAATAAACTACGAAATAAGAACATACTAATTTTCTTATATCTTATAAAATATGTGGCCCAGTTATAATACGACACAATATCTATTTTTATTTTATTTCTTCCCGAAATCTCAATTTAAATTACATTTATTTTCGTTTTATTTTGAATAAACGCTACATAGTTTGCCTAAAATAAATTTGGTGTTCTAAATCTGTTAATATTTTTAAATATATATAATTTTGCTATAATTTAAGATAAAGCATCAACCGGGAATACAACATAATAAATAATACCTAAAATAAATACATCTTTAAGGCTATCCCTTTTGGGCGCTACTGATGGGACCGTCCGACCTAATAACGTTCGGTGAAGCGGCCATAAGGCTCGTTATTGAATTAAGTAACAGAAGAACAAATAACTTCAGGGAATTGGGGAATTCGCTCCATACGCTTGTAGTATTTGCTCTTTGTCCCCAAATCTAACAGCGTGCAGTAAATCCAAGATTTCTTGTTGTCTTAACATCGGAAAATAGCCAGTTTAGCGTTTTTAGATCGCTTCGAACGGTTTTTCTCCAATAAAGGAAGCGAAGCTCGTTTTTAATCAAGTCGTGACTGTGTCGGAATAAAAAAAATCGTGTTAGTGCATATTTTACCGTTAGCATTCGATTTCGATTGTTGTAGTACATATGGTGAATAGGTTGCGTTGATTGATTAATATTGAGGGGAATTCGTGTGTGTTTTGGCCTTAGTAGTTGTTACGATTAGCCAAAATTTTATTCCTCGAACTTGAACTAAAGACTTGCTAGGTGTGTAAATAAGTGAAGGGCAAACATGGATAGGTTGACAACTTAAATACAAATACATATGACGTAATTTTATTTTAAAACATGAATTTATAGTTCGGAATTTTTGTTTATAAAGACGTTTTCCAATTAGGTGTTTTATTATTCCCAAAAAACTACTGGTTAGAATCAGACCAACTTAAAGGGAGTTTGGAAAATTTCCCCAGGGGTTGTGCAGAGATGGCAAGTTAAGCGTGAAAGGTGGAGAACGTGTAGTGACACAGGAAAGGAAGTATTGAGAAGTACAGAAGTTTCATGAAAAATCGAGAAAAATTTGAAAGAAAAATGCGCAACTAAAATTGTAGAAATTTCGACCATATATTAACAAAAAAACGAAAGTAAGCAAAATGTTATAATTTATCAAAAAGTGAACATGTTTGTGGTAATTTCCGGTTTAAAAGTTTCGTTCGAGAAAAGGTCAACATTTTAATGTTGAGATTCTGACAGAATCATCAATACTACAGTTAGAAATAAAATTTAAAACAAGAATTGTACATAACAGTACAGACTAAATAAAAATACTAGCGAACCTGTGAACTACGCCCCACGCTTTCTTTGTTACGTTATTTAAAAAAAATAATAAATGAGCTATTATTGTTAATATTATTTGTGTAACCGCATTTCGGAGAAGGTAATGTTTGGGCTATCCAGGGTGCAAAAATTTAAATCAAGTTGAATCAAGATTTAAATCGCGATTTGAATCATGCTTTAAACCAAACAATTTAAATAAAAACATGACTGATTTAAATAAATTTGTTTTTGAGTGGGGTGTCGATTCCAATTGTGGTAAACAATCATACAGTTTATGTTAATTATTACTTCTACACAAGTCCCTACATAAATAAATAAAAAATAATTCTGCACAATAATTAAAAGGAACAGCGAGGACAGCCATGCTATTGGTTTACACATATCCACCGTGTGCTGCATCGGATATAGCACCGATTCGGATCGGGTATTCTAGACTCTGTTAACTAATAGTAATCGAATATCGAATTGAATCTAAAATAAAAGCTATTCGGATCAGATCGGATGCGATTGAATACAGCTCCAGTTCGAATTTAATAAAACTTCAAATCAGATTCGGTATCGGATCGGATCGAATCCAGTATTCTATCAAATCGAATCCGATATAGCACCGATTCAAGTCGAACCTTCTCGAATCGGTTAAGTAATAGTAATCGGATATCGAATTGGATCTTAAATAAAAGATATTCGGATCAGATCGAGTCGGATCGGATCGGATACAGCTTCAGTTCGGATTCAATAAAAAAGGTCGAATCAAATTCGGTATCCGATCGTATCGAATCCAATATCCGATCAGATCGTATCGGATATAGCACTGATTCGGGCCGGATCTTCTCGAATCAGTTAAGCAATAGTAATTGAAAACAGAATTGGATCTAAAATAAAAGATATTCGAATCGGATGGAATCGGATACAGCTTCAGTTCAGATTTAATAAAAGTTCAAATCATATTCGGTAGGTATTCGATCGGATCGAATTCAGTATTCGATCAGATCAAATCCAATATAGCACTGATTCGAGTCAGATCTTCTCGAATCGGTTGAGTAAGAGGATATCAAATTGAATCTAAAATAAAAGATATTCGGATCAGATCGGATACAGCTTTAATTCGGATTCAATAAAAAATGTCGAATCAATTTCGGTATCCGATCGGATCAAATCCAGTATCCGATCAAATTGTGTCGGCTATAGCACTGATTCGAGCCGGATCTTCTCGAATCCGTTAATAGTAATCGAATACCAAATTGATCTAAAATAAAAAAGATTCGAATCGGATGGGATTGGATACAGCTCCAGTTCGGATTTAATAAAAGTTCAAATCAGATTTGGTAGGTATCCGATCGGATCGAATTCAGTATTCGATCTGATCAAATCCAATATAGCACTGATTCGAGTCGGGTCTTCTCGAATCGGTTAAGTAAATAATAGTCGCATATAGAACCAGATCTAAAATAAAAGATATTCGGATCGAATCGGATACTGCTTCATTCGGTCAAATCGAATTCAGTATCCCATCGAATCGATTCGGTTCGGATCGGATGTAGCATTGATTCGGGTCAGATTTTCTCGGATCTGTTGAATAATAAGTAAACGTATGTCGGATCTAATCTAAAATGGTAGATATTCGATTAGATTTGTTTATGATTCTTTTTTCAATTCCCACCGGGGACACGTTCGGCTGGGCTGCATGCCATACTGTAGCTAACAGTTTTTGCGAGGAAAAATCTGATTTTTTGCAACATCGGGGGAGGGGGAGCAAAATTCGTCAACCAAACATTTGGTGGAAAATTAATATCCGTAAATGTTGCTTCCAAAATTTTGAATATGTATTTCATTTTTTCAAAATATCTCATGCCTAGTAACATTGTGTTTCCTTTAGTCTAGTATAATAATAACTAAGGTTTATGCCGATCTGGAAACTTGTTGAGTAAGAAAGCGTTTAAGTCAAAATTTTCAAAAAATCCTAGTGACCGCCATATTATAATTAAAGAATTAGGGAAAAAGCGTTGAATTTGCCCTAAGATTTTCTATTGGCCATCCGTTCAGAAAATATGAGGCACACGTACATTATCCACCCACAATCGAACAATTTTAAAACCACTTTTTGGAGTTTCTGTTGGCCCGTCAAAATCACAATAGTTATTTGTGTACCAAGGCCAAAAAGTGGATTTTTTTCGGCCGAGTCTGAGTTTAATGGCCGAGGCGAAGCCGAGGCCAGAAAGCAGACGAGGACAAAATAACACTTTTTGGCAGTGGTGCACACAAATGTTTTTAGGCGACCTTCATTATAAAATTTACAAATTTGTTAGATTTTTATTTATGATTTATTGATATAGTTATTTATAACAACTGAACAATTGTACATATTTGTGACTCCTTCAGAAACGTTTATATTTTTCTACAAATTTGTTAGATTTTTATTTAAAATAATCAAGATAAAATTACTGCTGCAGCAACATCAAAAAGCACACAAATTGTTCATACGAATAATGAAGCTATACATGCCGAAATTACTTCGAGTGTAAATAAAGAAAATATAAACGTTTCTGAAAGAGTCACAAATATGTACAATTGTTCAGTTGTTATAAATAATTATATCAATAAATCATAAATAAAAATCTAACAAATTTGTAATAATGAAGGTCGCCTAAAAACATTTGTGCACCACTGCCAAAAAGTATTTTTTCGTCCTCGGCCAGAAAACGGTTACTTTTTGGCCGCTTTTGAGTACTAAAAATTCAATTTTTTGTTAAGGTCGCCGAAAAAATCATTTTTTTTTTAATATAATATCAATACCTCCCTATACTGGAACAGACGTCGTTGTCAAATTTGCCTTAACCACTCAAAAAGCAATAGTTTTGCTATTTCCTTTTGTATTCTCGAAAATCCATAGAACAAGAAAATTGTAGATGACTTTTCCAATTTTCAATGAAATAATACCAGCAGTTGCTGAGAAAACGCACAAATATTTTGCAAAAACTGCTCAATTGAATTTCTACAGTTCCAAAACGTGTAACAATTGTTAAGATTACGTTAGCAAAATTGCATTATGTTATGTTCACCTACGAATTATAATTCAGTAATAACATTTAGTAAAGTTATAAATTAATAGAATAAACGTTGATTACATCTCGACATGCTTGTGCTAATTTCAATTTGAATTTTCTAAAACTTAGTGCTTAAATTTAACCTACATCACGAAGCTTTCACTAATTATATAAACAAAACCTTTATTCATTATACTTTTACATAAATCTAACATTTTCAGAGTTAACATTTATTTATGTTGACCTATCACAAATAAAAGTCAACCTCAAAACTTTTAAATTTTGTATACAGGGTGATCATTTGAAAAGTTTCCACCCGTACTATTAAGAGAATCAAAAGAAATATTGAAATGCGGTTTGTGGAGCTTTTTATGTGTCAGGGGCAGGGATGTAAACTGAAAAAATATCGTTTCGGTTTTCGGTTACTGCACAAATTTTTAAAAGTTTCGGTTACGTTTTCGGTTACTGTACAAATTTCGGTTTCGGTTACGGTTACCGGTATATTTTCCTTTTTCCTGATGAAAAGCATAGAAAATTCTTGACAAGATTTCATTACACAAAAAAAATTTTCGTTTTTGTCAAATTGTAGAAAAATTTGCTGCGGGGAGGGAGGGGGGGAGGTAAATCAAAAATAAAGTAGCTACCTTCGATTTTATTCAAAGAACAGACTGTACGTCCTAGTCTTAATCAAATTCGTCCATTCACGAAATAATAATAAAGGCATTCAATTCTTTTAGAATTTTGATCCGCTCCTCTTTTGGAGCTTTCATAATCCATTTATTGGGGTGGATTAATCCCCATTTCTTCTATCTTCTGTCTACTTTATAGGTTTCTGTGTGATTTTGCTTTGTTTACCAGCTCTCTCCATTCTTTTCTATCTCCTACTTTTCTTCTCCAGTTTTGTATCTCCATCTTCCTTAAGTCCTCTATCACCTCATCCCACCATCTCATTTTCGGTCTTCCTCTTTGTCTTGGTTCTGTGGGTCTCCATTCGGTTATTATCTTTATCGCTCTATCTTCTTTCATTCTTATAATATGTCCTAACCATCGAAGTCTCTGTGCCTTTATCGCTTTCACTATGTCTTCCCCTCCTGTTTCTTCAAGGATTTCGTGGTTCATTTTGGGTCTAAATTCGTTTTCGCCTATCTTTTTTGGTCCTAGTATATTTCTCATTATTCTTCTCTCCCATATTCTCAGTTGCTCTTCATCTCTTTTTGTGATACATAGGGTTTCCGCTGCATACATTGCTACCGGTCTTATTAGGCTCTTATAGATTCTCATTTTTGTTCTTTTACTTACTCTTTTGCTCTTTAAGATCTTCTTATTACTGTAGTAGGCTCTATTTTCCTTTAGAATCCTTTCTTTTATTTCGATGCTCCTGTCATTTTTGTTATTCACATTTACTCCTAAATAATTAAAATTTTGTACCTCCTCAAACGTATGATCGCCTTCTTTTATGTTCTGCATCGTGTGCCTGTTTCTTTGACATCTTAAATATTTTGTTTTGCTCTCGTTTATTTGCAACCCGCGATTTCTTGCTTCTTCTTCTATTTGACTGAGCGTTTCACTTAATTTTCTTCTACTTCTTGCGACTATTGCCATGTCGTCAGCGTATGCTATTATTTGCACTTCCTTACAGTTGATTGTCCCTTTCGCGTCTGTCTTTCTTATTATGCTTTCTAACACGAGACCGAACAGTGTTGCCGATAGTGCATCGCCTTGTCGTATGCCGGTTTTGGTTTGAAATTTCTCCGTCTCCCCTTCCTGTGTTCTAACTATTGTTCTCGTTACACGCATTGTCATCTCTATCAGTCGTACCAACTTTTGGGGTATGTTTAATTTTCTCAAGTCTTGCATCAGTTCTATTCTCTTCACTCTGTCGAAGGCCTGTCTAAAATCAATAAACATTACATGTATTTGTATGTTGTTCTCGTAGCTCTTTTCTACTATTTGCTTCATAATATGTATCGCATCCGTTGTCGACCTGCCTGGCCTAAACCCGCACTGATAGTCACCTATTATTTTTTCTGAATGTTTAACTAATTGTCTTTGTATAAGCTATGTTAAAATTTTATAAGCTACATTCAACAGTGTGATACCTCTGTAATTGCTACACTCTTCTACGTCGCCTTTCTTAAAAATTGGTACCACTACCCCATCTCTCCACTCCTCTGGCATTTTTTCTGTTTTCCACACTTTTTTTATCACTTCATATAGTCTCTCCTTTAATTTTACCCCACCATATTTTATCATTTCTCCGTGTAACTTATCACTGCCCGCTGCCTTGCCTCTTCTTATTTTATTAATTACTTGCACGAATTCTTCGTATGTTGGTTCAGGGACTTCTCCATCCTCCCCTCTTATTTCTTCCCCTCGATTCTCACCACCAACTTCTTGATTTCCTTCATCTCCTTCGCTTAATAACTGAGCAAAATGTTCCTTCCATATTTTTTTTATTTTTCCACTGTTGTGTTCAGTGCTTCCTTCACTATTCTTCATTCCTCTTATTTTTATTCTGTTAGTGCCCTTTGTCTGCTTTATGTTTCTATACATATTTCTAGCATCGTTGATTCTGCTGTTGTTTTCGATTTCTTCTAGCGCCTGCTCTATATATTCTTTCTTCGTCTTCTGGCATGTCTTGATTGACTCTTTTTTCTTCTCTCTATATATTTCCAAATCTTCGTCTCTCCTTGTTCGTAGCCATCTCATCCTTGCATCTCTCTTTTGTTTTACCCTATCTTCGCATTCTTCATTAAACCACTCATTTCTTTTTGTTGATTTTCTGTATCCAATCACCGATTTCATTGCCAGTGTCATGCTTTCTTTAATATTTTCCCACTCTTTTTCCATGTCATTGCTCAATGGTTTTTTATCCATTTCTCTGGTTACTTCTTCTATGTATTCATTCTTTTGTTGCTCCCTGTTTAGCTTCTCTACTGCCCACTTCCTTTCCATTGTGTGCCTTTTTCTTTCCATTACTATTCTTTGCTTTATTGTTGCCACTACTAAATAGTGATCAGTATCTGCATTCGCGCCCCTGTAAGTTCTAACGTCCTGCATTATATTGGCTCTTTTCTTTGTTATTAGCACATGATCTATCTGGTTACCTCTATCTGTGCCGGGTATCGTCCATGTTTCTTTGTGTTTGGCTTTGTGTTTAAATTTTGTACTGCTTATTACCATGTTCATTATTGCAGCGTAGTTGCACATCTTATTCCCATTATCATTTGTGTTATCATGTATTGTATTTTTCCCAGCTACTTCACAAAAGCACTCCTCCTTCCCTACTTGCGCATTGAAGTCGCCCATTACTAATAACGTATCGTGTTTCGGTACAGCTTCACTTATTTTTTCCAATTCATCATAAAAGTCTTTCTTGTCCTTTTCGTTTGACTCTTCCGTGGGAGCATAAACATTTATAAATGATATATTGGCTGGCTTATTCTTTACTCTCAAATATGCTAACCTTCCACTAATTGGTTTAAATTGCATTATTTTATCTTGTGTTTCTCCTAATACTATGAAGGCGGTTCCATTTCGTCCTCTTTTCTCTTCTCCCGAATACAGTACCGTAAATTCTCCTTTGTTAATTTCCCCTTGTCCTTCCCATCTGATCTCTTGAATTGCTGCCACACTTATTTTATATCTCTTGAGTTCTCTTGCTACTTCTATCATTTTTCCAGGTATTAGTAACGTTCTTACATTCCACGTTCCTACTTTTATGCTATTCTTTTTTTTCTCTTTTGTTTCTTATTTGTTGCTATTTTTCCTTTTTGTATCTCTACTGTCGTTGTCCATTTCCTTGCCGTTGTCGTAGTTCCGTCCTGATCTTTGTTTGTTAGTTTTTTGGCTTTCCTGTTTGACGCTCACCCTTATATGCTAGCTGGTTAATTTTGTGGTTCCACTCATACAACTTATTATTTATTATTAACTTCTGATACCCTATCTTGATTTTGCTTCCTGCACTTTCTTCTTCTTTGGCCATTTCTCTTATTTTATTTTGAATTTCCCTTTCCTTTGCTGTTAAATCGTTATCAATAATTATTTTTCTCCCTTTAAGGTTTTTCTTATTCACCATTATGTCTCGTTTCTGTTCCCATGTTTGAATCTTTGCAATGATTGCTTTTCTTTCTTCATTCTTGCCTATTTTGAATGCGTCCGTAATGTTCGCTTTGACTCCTATTTCTTTTGATAGGAATTCTTCTACTCTCTCTTTTAGGTCATGCTCGCTGTCTGTTGCTAGCCCTTTTATTATTATATTATTTTTCTTCCTCTGCTTTTCCTTTGCTTCCATCATACCTTCTAATTTGTCCAGTCTGTTACATAATTGTTGTTTTTCTATCTTCCATTCATTTTCTTTTCTTATCATTTCTTCTTGTATCTGCTTTATGTCATTTCCGTTTTTTTCAAACCCCTCTTTCATCTCTTTTCTCATTTCCGCTATTGCTTTTAGTACTTCATCCATTTCTTTTGTTGTTTCTTCGTCCCCCTTTTTATCTGTTTTCTTTATCGGTGCTCTGGTAGTTTTTTTACTTTTTTGGAATATCGCTTCGTTCTCTCCTGCTTCTATTTCGCTATTTTCCGCTCTTTTTCGTTTTATGTTCTCACTAATCTGTCCCGTACTATTCGCTCTCTGTCTGCTATTACTGTTTCCTTTTCCAGTATTCATATATTTCCGCTTATTGTGTTTCACCAGATCTTCCTACTTTTATTAAACGTGACAACGCCGCAATTTCAGCTTATCTTCTTTATTCAGTTGACATGTGTTCAACCTTCACTCTTTCTAACCTGTATCTTTCTGCTTTACTGTTTTATTATGTTTGTTTCTCGTCCCTCACACAAAACTTTACTTTCTATTTGTTGCCTGTCGGCCCCTGTTAATTTTCCTCTAAATTTCCACTTTTATATCCACTCTTGAGTTACGTTAATTAAATCACACAATTAATCACTTCAAAAACACTTTTACTTCCACTGTTGCAACCTCAACCATGCCTCGATAATATTTTCCATTTAATAAATATTATGTTAAAAAATCGTTCTTCCACCAACAACCTAGAAACATAAAAATCCTGGAAACATGACAATATTGTTTAAAAAAAGTCATGAAAAGTATTACTCTATGTGAATAAGTCCATGCCTGGATTTTTTCATGAAATGCTCAATTACACTGTCTCCCTACGATATATCACAGTGACTAGCTGACCGGTGCCGGCTGCAGGGACTGACCCATGGGGGGAGGGGTCAAATTCTAGGCAGTTGGCAAAATCACGCAAAAGTTAAAAAAAAATTGGCGAACCCCGCACAACAGCAAAAAAGTTGGAAAAAATACAGCCAACAAAAATATTGGAGAAGGATTTTTCAATTTTTGGAATTTAATTCTATATCCCAAATGGTTTTAACTTATAAGGCATGAGACTATTCAACAGAATATTCCACACCGTTTCTGAATATTTTTTTTACTTAAAGAAAACAAAAAAAAAGTACAAACTGATTTAACAGCGAGAAATTTTAAAAAGTGTTGAATCAAAGCTCGCAAATTAGCGACTTTAGTGACCGAATGCTAAAATTAGCGACTTTTGGCGACCTACATCGAAAAACGAGACTTTTATCTAAAAAAAAGTGATCATTATTTGCGAACCCTGGTATTGTCCGTCCGGCGTGGTTAAAAAATAGAATTCCTGATGAGTGGATTGTTAGAAGAGGAGCAATCAAGTAGCCAGCTAGATCGCCAGATCTTACGCCACTAGATTGTTTTTGTGGGGACACTTAGAGTCTGTAGTTTACAAGTTTAAGAAATAACGGCGAACATTTTGAACATTGTTGAAGAAGATGCTTTGCAGTTTGTTACTAAAATAATTTATAAAATCTATGGTTGGGGTTTAAACACTTGGGCTCCCATTTTTTACACAATAAAAATACATTTTAATTAATAATTCGAGAACTAATCCACCGATTTTAATTTTCTTTGCGTTAAAAAACTACATTTTTCTAGGGCTTTAATTTGATGTCCCATAAGAGGTAGAGGTGCTATTTAAGATTTTAAAGTTGAGTAGTCTGTGAGTGGAGACGTGAATTGCCATCCATCATCGATACCTGAAAAATGTGTCCCCATTGACACATAAAAAGCTCCCACAACCCGCATCTCAATATTTCTTCTAATTCTCTTAATATTACGTGTGAAAGCTTTTCAAGTGAACAGCCTGTACAAGTCAACTATTTATTATCTAAAAACATTAATTTAACATCCTTTTTATGAAAAACGTTAGAGTTAAAATTAGATAAGGAATTGGACGAGATTTTAATAATTTCAATGTCACTTTAATATTAAAAATGGTAATTAACCAACTGTAAAAACAATAAACCTAAACCTTAATTTAATATTAAATTAGGGGCTATAAACTAACGTTAAAAATTAAGTCAAAAGCTTCGAATAAATTTCATGTTGAAAGTTGTATTACCGTTGTTAAGTTTAATGTTAGTCTCGAATTTCGTTACAGCAGAACGCGAACGCTTTCCTAATAGGAACATAAATACACCTAATAAATTATTAATACGTACCTACACGCAAACAAAAGTTTTACCCTTAAACTTGAAGCCTAAAATTTCCAATTAAACTTTTCTTGTGTGCGTTCAGCATCTTAAAGTATCAACGAAAAATTAACATATTAATGGAAAAAATGTTGAAATTTCAAGTACACAACGCCAACGTCTTTCGAAACCTAAATCTATCAAAAAATTGACCTGAACTTTGAAGAATTCAAAGTTTTACAGATTAACCGCCTATCTGCACTGTGATGTTTTAGTGTCGAGGTGACTTAATTAACATAAGTTTCTGCTTATTTATTGTACGATTATTTTGTATCATTATCGTTAATGTAAAATAATGAGTTACAGTTTTTATCTCTTAATTAGCATGCTGATAATAATGTAAATATTTAAAAGTACGGCTGAGTCATTTAAGTGTGCCCCCTACCATTTCATAAACTATTGAGGATGGGTCCAATAAGCTAATATATGCCTCATTTCAAAATTTTCTATACTGTCACCTGACGGAGCAGTGGCGTCACCTATTATTTTCTTAAATGGCAAAATAAATATCTTCGTTGTAGTGAATGTAAAAAACTGATTCAAGTAAGCAGGCCATGGATTTAAACAAAAACTATTCAATTTCAAATATTCAAAACCAAAACAATTACAAAAATTTCGTTCCCTAAAACTATAATTGAATTTTAAATATCAACATGGGCTTCATTTTTTTCCCAACTCAATCCTTCCACTATGTTTTCACAAACGTACACATCTTGGGATATTGTCCTAAGCAGTGCTGCCAGATGCAGCTAAATTTACCTTTTTGCAGGTAATTTTAACACTAAAAGGTAAAAAGGTAAATTTTATAATAAAAGCTTGATATGCAGGGAAATTTCGCTCTACTAAGTTGACCATGTGATTTTATAATATGATACGGCATTTCTATAAAGCAGCAACAAATTTTCAGTATTTTGTCTATTTTTTATTATTATAAGATGTCATTTTGTAGAGCGCGTCGATGTTATTGTGGGTTGAATTCTTCCTCTTTCCATTTCAACTTGACTTTTACAACACACACAGTAAACGCCTACTTAAAATAAAGAAAGGGAGCTATGAATATGCAAGAGCAAGAGAGATGCATTGTTACGTTGTAGATATGCTACAGCAGATTTATGCGTGACCCCCGGACCGCCCCCAAAGCTGGCGGTTACGCCGGGGTACCCCCCAGACCCGCCGGTCAAGCATCGCCAATCGCCACTCATACCACTACACCTACAAATTTTCTTTTAAATTTTTGCGATCTTATTGCAGGGAATTTTTTTCCTAAAAAGGTAATTTTTTACATGTTTGCAGGGAAAATCTAATCTGCTGACCTGGCAGCACTGGTCCTAAGCGTCATTGCAATGTGAATCCGACTTCCAACAATTGAAATGTAAAAAAATACCCGGCGCCTCCACCAAATGTCACGTTGCTAATTTATTCTAAATTAAACGCATACATATCCGGACCACAAAGATATAAAGCCCTGATAACTTATTGAACACAGAATTAACTTCCATTGCAAAGCATTAATTTCGGAAGATGTTTGAGTAGCTTTTTACTTCCGTATACTTTCATTACAGGGAAGTACTAATTTCATGAAAATTTTCGCAACCAAAATTTTGACAGATGTACATGTTTTAAACCTCCAGGAGTAATCATAGCTCCCGAACGGATGGTCTGAATTCGATAAGCTTTTGAATCTGGGATTATATCAAAAATTCACAGACATAATCGGGTTTTATAAAAAAAAAACCGAAACCGGAAGCGGAAGTTAGACATGTTTTTTTAGTATTATTTTTTTCCTAATCCAAATTTTATAAATTTGAAAACGGAAACTGATAGAAAACGTCAGAGCAAATCCAACGCTTCTTCCCCCAAATTTCTAGCTTTAAAATGACGGTCGCTACAATTTTTTAAAAATTTTGGCTTACGGCTTAATCACTCAAAAACAGGTTAACAGATAGCGTTCAAATATTAGATCTTTATGTGTGCCGGTCAATATTTTGGTATAATTTGGGGAAGCAAATAATATTCAGAAGGATTGTCAATTAGGTCGTGGTAATCACTAAAAAACTGCGTATCTTTATCTAAAGTTGAGGATTTCAATACGGCGGCCATTTCAAAATGGTGGATTTTCAAGTTCTTAAATTCGTGATATCTTCCAAACTAATTGTTCGGTTTGGATGTTTTTTTTAGTTAGATTCAGAATTTTTTATTGAACAAAAAATATTCTCTGGTATTTTCCCAAAAAATTAAAAATATTAGAGATATAATGAAAAAACACACATACACACCCACACCCTGTAGCACGCGTGCCCGAACCCACCCATGCACCGACGCACGCACGCACACCAGTATTTGATACTTAACCGAATAATTGCCCAAATATTTGGTCTAATATTTAGTATTAGGCCGTGAGAGATTGGCCGAATATTCGGTATTTGGACAGAGGCTTTGATTTCTTAATAGTTACGGAAATAGTAAGAAGGCGATACTTAAATAACTCACCCTGTATATTTGGTTATTTAGGTAAATATTTTATTTCATTTTAAATTTTAAAAACTCATTACTTTTTACCAGGCCATACTTTACTGCCAATGTATAGGAATTTTGGCAAAAGACAAGAAAATTTTGTTTTAAAATAACGAAAACGAGTTTTTGGTAAAATCAGAAACCGGAAGACGTTAGTCATTCTTCTTTGGTAACATTTTATATGGCAAATTTAGAAATACTAAAACAGATTATGGGTATCATTCCAAATTGCAAACATTTTCAGAAAACTATTTGACCAAACCTGTTAGCACCATTGTTTATAAATATCCTACGGCCATAGAGCTTAAGATTAGGTTTGCCTCAAAACTTTCATTTTCGTGTTGTAGCACCCTGTATGAATTTTTGAAATAAATGTCTTTATTCAATGAAAGGGCAACGAAAATCCGGGCTTTGGCTAAATTCCAGTACATTAAATTTTACACTTGGTTTTTAGATGCAGTAGCATTGATAAAATTTACATAGTTAGCGCGTGGCTCTGAGCGAAGCAACCCCGGTTCTAACTTTAGGTGAGTTCATATTGAGTATATTTGGTAAGATTTACAGAGTTTTTTCATAGTGGTTTTTGCAAAAATGGTATTTCTTGCTTTTGAAATTTTTAGTCATGGAAAACTACCAACATTTTAAAAGTATGGTAAATTGCAGGTCTTTTTTTATCTCTCCAAACCGAAAAAACGCGTCGAAAAACGAAAAAGCAAACAAACCAGAATTTGCACACGCTTTTTACAATAAAAGAAAATAACGAACCAACCGTATGAATTACACATTAATCTTGAAAAAATACTTTAATTACACTAATTAAGTAATGGAAAAACAACGTTGTAAATTTCTAGTTGGAGCAAAATAAATGAAAAATGCATTTCATGTGCTTGCAATCTCAATGTTAACATCTTTATTAACGCAAGCGAAATTTATTCCAAGGAAAAATAAATTACATTTTAATTTAATAGCGTCCGGATAATAAATAAAAATTAATTAATAATTTCGTGAAATATTAATTAAGATTAATTTCACTATTAAACAAAGAAAATTATGTTCCTAAACCTTAAAAGCAATAAACACCAAATTAATTCTTGTATCTTGATCACCTTTTGCGTTAAAATACGGAGCTAAAAAAACCAAGGGATTTTTAGTGTCATATAAGCGGACCTTAACCTTGAATCAGAAATAACCTTAAGAAAATAAACTTACTAGGATTAATTTGCGATAACTGCTACTCGCGCATCATCACTTAAATGTAAGTGATACATTAATTACAAGTTGTAATAGCGTAAATAAAATTTCATCGACACCGATCCGGAAGTGTCTTGCACGACTTTGCTTATTTGTTTGGTGGAGAAAAAAAAATATTACGCACGTGTACGGCTAAAATTAAGCTTGGAAGAAAGATTAATGGCAAGCAGCAGAATTTTTTAAAAGAAAACGTGGAAGTTGCTGGATGTATAAAAGATTAATTTCTTTGGGTTTAACATAGGCTACATTTTGTATAAAAGGTACGTCAAAATGGTGACCTTAGGTGTTAAGATTTATTATTATTACTTTACCCTGTGCTGTGTACCTTGCAGTTGCTCTTTACATGCATTCGCTTAATTGCACAGCAATGCAAATAGTGAAAGTAGTTATTAAAGTCATAAATACTAAGCTTAAACCGATAATTAACATTAGTCCTATTATTAACGCATATGTTAATAATGTAAGTTTTTATAGTTGCTTTGATATTTTCTCATGTATGGAATAGAATAAATAAATGTGCAGTAAGTAAGAAATAGGGAAGTGTCTAAAAGCAACGGAATGGGGGTGTGAGTGGGGGGGGGGCAAGAATTGCGTGAACAAGAGTGATTGAGGAAAAAGGGCGGGCGGAACGGGAGAGGAGTAGTAGGGAAAATGAGAAAGAAAGATAAAGAGGGAGGGAGATAGATATATGACAGGAGGAAAGGGAAAAAGTAAAAGTGGGTGGAGAAAACAGAAAAAGTTGCCGGGAAAGAAAGGAGAAATGGACGGAGGAGAAGGGAGAAATGGGCGGAAACAAAGAAAAAGAAGGCGAGGCAGAAAGAAAAAGTGAGCGGATAAGAAAGAAAAATAAGGCGGGGGAATAAAGAAAAAGGAGGTTGGGAAACAAAAGAAGATATATTTTTAACTAATTATTGTAATTTCTAAATAACAAATGCAAATATTCTGGTTGTAGATCGTAATAATTTCGTTGATTTTCAGAACGCTCATAATTTTTTTACAAAAAGTTGGAAAGGATTTTATTGCAATTACAAGTGTGTGGGTTTGAACGCTACTGGTAGCAATAGAACTTACAATGGTTCGGTACCCACCTACGTCTGTAGGTCCTCTGTATCTAGATACTATTGTTCACAGAGTAGAGAGACCTGAAAAGCCCTAAACAGCGTCCGTTTGCATACAATTTTAATTATTAAATGGAAAACTTTACGGATTCTTTGGCTTTTGTACTGTATATGCGCAATTTAGTTGTATCTAGATAGAGAGAACACTCAGCTGTTAAAAGTGAGTCAGTTGCATGGCGGAGAACTGCGGATGACAGTAACACGGTATTCCAGATTAAGCATTTTCAGATGGTCCACTTCAGATGATTTTAAATTAGCAAGAAATTTTCTAGCCTTTACCACCAGTTTTTCAGTAACTCAGAATTTATAATCTTTAACCAATGAAAGAGAACATTCTCTCTAATGAAAATAATCGAACCAAATTATCTCTAGAGCTTACAAAAAATCATTCGAATGATTATACGATTTTAAAATTTTCTGTTTTCTTCATATCGGAAGCGGGCGTTGAAGCGATACCGCGTACAGTAGCCAACTGCAAATGCCCAATTCAAATACATGATACGATGACACCACCAGTCGTGGTATTATGATGCGAATACACTAATGGAAACAGAAATCCGGAATGCGATTGCATAAAGACGGCCGCAAGGACGATTTAAGAATGTTTTGACTTGAACATTCGGATATTACTGATATTAGGAATAGCAAACGCAGTAGTTTCCACCGTACTGTTTTGTTTCTCGTGGTCGTTTCAGTGCAGGTTCGTATTTGAATATTTTAATATTGCTTTAAAATGTATTCAGCAATTAATGATAGGATATTGTTTTTGTACATGACCTCATTTAAAAGAATATTTAATTTATAAAACAGAAAAATGTATCCACTTTCGCGTTATATAAAAATATAATTCAAAAAACAGGCCAGAATTAGCGATGAAATTTGATAAAATTAATGAATTTACTATTCAAAGCTGAAGGTTTGCGCTACTTTGCCAAGCGGTCCGAGAAAAGACTATGGGAACGAGAACTCTTTCATAGAAGCTGTCGAGAAGCAAATGAAGAGCGTGTATTACTACTTTTTACCGCATAGAAACATCTGCATGATTTTTTCCGAATAGATCATTCGATTATCAATTTCATTCGAATGTCAATCTTTTGATTACGTAAATCATTCGATTAGTTTTCTGCATATTGTCGTTTTAACTAATTTGAATAAACAATTTTCAGTTGTTAGCAAGAAATTTTCTAGCCTTTACCACCAGTTTTTCAGTAACTCAGAATTTATAATCTTTAACCAATGAAAGAGAACATTCTCTCTAATGAAAATAATCGAACCAAATTATCTCTAGAGCTTACAAAAAATCATTCGAATGATTTTACGATTTTAAAATTTTCTGTTTTCTTCATTTCGGAAGCGGGCGTTGAAGCGATACCGCGTACAGTAGCCAACTGCAAATGCCCAATGCAAATACATGATACGATGACACCACCAGTCGTGGTATTATGATGCGAATACACTAATGGAAACAGAATTTTCGGAATGCGATTGCATAAAGACGGCCGCAAGGACGAGATAAGAATGTTTTTACTTGAACATTCAGATATTACTGATATTAGAAATAGCAAACGTAGCAGTTTCCACCGTACTGTTTTGTTTCTCGTGGTCGTTTCAGAGCAGGGTCGTATTTGAAAAGTTTAATATTGCTTTAAAATTTATTTAGCAATTAATGATGGGATATTTTTTTGTCCATGACCTCATTTAAAAAAATATTTGATTTATAAAACAGAAAAATGTATCCACTTTCGCGTTATATAAAAATATAATTCAAAAAACAGGCCGGAATTAGCGATGAAATTTGATAAAATTAATGAAAATACTATTCAAAGCTGAAGGTTTGCACTGTTTTGCCAAGCGGTCCGAGAAAAGACGATGAGAACGAAAACTCTTTCATATAAGCATTCGAGAAGCAAGCGAAGAGCGTGTATTACTACTTTTGATCGCATAGAAACATCCGCATGATTTTGTCCGAATGGATCATTCGGTTATCGAATTCATTCGAATGTCAATTTTTCGATTATGTAAATCATTCGATTAGCTTTCTACATATTGTCGTTTTGACTAATTTAGTAAACAATTTTCAGTCGTTTCTTTTACAATTTTCAAAATATGACATGTTTTTCAGCATTTTTTGTGACCCCCCTTTCTTTATTTTTTTTGCAAATCCACATATTTCCAGCAATTAAGTCTCTCTTGCCAACAGTTATTAAGAAATTGTAATAGTATAAATTAAAAATTTTATTACGGCTAAAGTCATGTTTTGCTAATATCTAATTTATGAGCAATAATTGAAATAATTAACAATGCAACAATAAACTTACGCCAAACCTCTATAATAATTGTGTACTTGATCGAAGAAAGGTCAGATTCATCAGCTTACCTAGAAAAAAGAAAAATAATATTAAAGTAAAATGCTGCGTTTCAATAAAGCGTAGAAAATTAATTCTCAGAGATAGAGTAAACACTATATTATTAATAATAATTGGTTTTAAATATTCACATACCCTCCTCCGTTTAATTTAACTAAACTACGTGATTACAGTCACAGTTTGACCTACATATACTAAATTACAACTTTACCAAAGCGGTTTATAAATATTTAATTATGTTTTTCTTCTTAATTTGTCCTGTCTTGCTTGAAACAAATTAATATAAAAAACATTCAACAATTGTACCACGAATGGATTGAAAAGTAATCGGGTTATTAAATTACGAATACTTGTTGGTTTTGCTCCAAAATTATCTTCAACAAAAAGTTTGCTGAAAAATAATCGCGAATAATTTGTACGTCAAAAATAATCAGTTTAAAACTTCCTATTGAAATGGCAAATGCGACGTAGTGATTGGTCGATATTTTATAAGTGAAATAACCAAGTATAATTTAAGAGATGTTTGAAAACCGCCGAATTATAATCTTGGAATTGCGCCAAGAAGCAGTTTCATATTTGGTTAAACGCACTTCAAAACGAGTTATTAACAAACGAAATATTCCAGAAGCAATAAGAGCCACTCGAAAGCAACGTTGAAAAGATTTGAAAACCGAAAAATAATAAAACTAAAATACGTTCCGTCCATATAAGGCAGAAAGAACTAAACACACCTACGCAGAATCGAACCACGAACGACCTAAAGCGTAGATTTCTAAACTCATAAATGCACCAAATAAGGATATTGTGCGAGATATGATAATTAATCGTTTAATTATAAAGTTCTAACATAAATACGAAGTACAAACTGGTTGCATGTTTTACATTTTATGACGTCGAGCTGCAGTATATTACCAAGAAACGAACTAAACATATAGAGAACAGTTACATAATTAAAATTCCTGTCTGATAATGAACGCTAAAAGGACATTTTAGAACCATTTTCATTACTTTACAGCTTAATAAATTTACATACACATATTTATTTTATTCCTTTCACTTTGTATTTTCCAAGGCGTTCCCAACCAAAAAGCAAAAGACAAATTATTGAAAAACATTTTGTAGACCATCTCAAGTTTAATCAGATTTAATTATAAAAGCGTTTTCATAAATGTTATGAATTCTTTTTCATACTAAAAAATAAATAAACAAAACGCACGCACTAAAATTTGTACCAGAAAGAGACAATTTCTGAATCCAAAAATACAGGGCGTCCATTCAACGTTGGTTGCCATGGCAATTAATTAATATTCACGAAGTTACAGACATTATGCGTCACTTTTCACCCACCCTGTGTAATAATAAGTAATCGTAGTCAACATCATCGATCTTGAATGATAAAACGAGATTGAGGACCACTGGGCGGTTGGAGACCATTGAACGGCAGGTGAAGATGACATCCAAAGAGGAGTGGTGTATCTGTTGGTATTAGGGAGCCGGGCTGACGGTGGACTGTGGTTTCGCCTGATCACTCACGCCTTATAATCAAAGTGTCGACCCAGGGAGCTCACATTCCCGAGTGCCGCCTTTTAAGATACGGGTTAATATAATCGGAGGTCTGCCAACCTAACTGCGCGGTGCGTAGTCAACCATAAATCACCATTAGGCGACTTTGTACTACTTTTTGAGCACAGTACTTACAACGGGCCCTATTTTTTAAAAGTCGACTTTTTTTCCTCGTCTTTTTTTTCCTCGCCTTTTTTAAGCCGCTTTCTTGTGCCGGCTTTTTTTTCAGGCCTTTTTCCGCGTCTTTTTTTCATAGATTTAACCATTTCGTATTGTTGCGCTTTGTGGATATTGTGGAGACATTTCAAATTGGGCAAAATGGCCGCGTTGTGTCCCAGTGGTCGGAAGTATCGTGATACTTTTGGAGTATCTAGTATCGGTATAGCGTTTTAAAAAAGTATCGACTATCGTCATCAGAGTATTTTTTTTTAATAATACCACCTTCCCTTCAAGTATTTTCGTTGAAAAACTTTTTAGTGTCGAACGAGGTTTTAAATAGTAAAAGGCCCAACCCATGAAAACTTCAAAATTAAATTACTATTAAAAGTTAATAAAACTACAGTAGTATAGTTCCACTTTTTGTTATTATAATAATTATTTTTAGAATTAAAGTACTAATTTAACCAATTCGTCTGAAATTATTTTTAGTTTACTCCGCCTCCGATGGTAAAACAGTATCGGGAAATTTTTTAAGTATCGGTATCGAGATACTTTTTCAAAATAGTATCGAATATCGGTAGCGCAATACTTTTCTTTTATGAAGTATCGAGTATCGTTATCGCGATACTATTTAAAAGTATCGTTCCGACTACTGTTGTGTCCCTATCGCGTCGTTAGGCTATGTGGGTATGGTGGGCTTTCCGGTCACATATCGAATTGGGCGACATGATCCCGTTGGGCGTTGCCCCGTTTAAACTATAACAAATTTCAGCAATACTAAATACACTGAAGTAAACAAACAGTAAATTCGAGCTTAGCTGAAGGAAAATTCACGGTCAATCATAGTTAAGCGACATAATCGCGTTGGGCCAAATGTGTCCTATAGCATCGTTGGGTGTTGTAGGCAAAGTGAGCCTTGTAGACAGACGCATTCTGAATTAGGCGATGTAGTCGCGTTGGGCGTAACTTTGGGTATTGCGGGCAAAATAAAGCGTCGGACGTTATGATCTTTGAGCGAAGTGTGCAAGGCTAGTGCTCGCAACCTGATATCGTACTGGTAGCTCGTTCTTGTCTCAGCTTATACAAGCGCGCTTGCTGAGCAAATCTAAATCTGTTGCCAATAATGGCGTTGGCGAATTAAACCGTAAAGGTTGGTGCCGCCACGTTAAATTAAACCTTTGTGACCTCCGGATCACTCTGTATATTATTGTTCCTGACGTTTTAGTATTTTATTTAATACCATATCATCCTTACTTAATAAGCTGCCTAATATAAACGACCACGCGATTTATTTTCTGGAATAACTTCGATCTGCTAGGGATGCGAGTTGGCCCTCTAGTTATATACCGTCGTAATTAAGCATTTGTATGTTCTAAGAAAAACATTGACAGCAATTGCACATCAGTAGCAAAAACTCCCACGAGACTCTACCTCTTCAGATAACACTATAAGCTCTAGTAACGTCAAAGCGTCTTGAATCAAGTCAGAAATTCCATTACCTTTGTGAAGGGCTTCCTCTACCTTAAATTCTACAATAAACGCTAAACCAACTTACGCAGGATGTTGTAAAGTTTATCTACCACAAAAGCAAATATTTATGAGGACGCACAGGTTGAAGTACCCGAGATAATATTTGGTATGGCTCTCAGAACGAATCCGTTTAAAAAGAGCAGAATTAACGTAAAAAGTGAGTCAAGGAAGTTCCAATTATCAGAACGTCCCCACCATCCACCTCGGTACTTTTATCATCCTGCAGGAAAAATGCAAAAATCGAAGAGCAGAGGCATCTCATTAAAAAATCAAACAGTCTGTCAACAACAGCGATTAAAACATTTAAAGGATTTCAAAGAGACGAGCTGAAAGCTATTTTCCACTGAATGCAGAAGTCTCCAATTCGTATTTAGTAGAAAAAGAGAAGTGTTTCTGTTACTTAAACATTCAATCGTATTTGATGCCTCTTTTAAGTGTTACAGTGCTAGAATGAATGTAATTGCTAGAAATTCACGAAAACTAGAAATAAAGAATAAAAATTTCTTATTAGCATTAAAATGTTTAGGAAAAACATTTAAAAAAATAGAAGTTCTTGAGTAAACTTAGAAATTGTAATTTTTAAGAAAGAATTTGAAACTTTGCCCAATTTTAGACAAAAAAAAACATTTTAATATTGAAAAGGGATAAATACGTAATATTTTACTTGAGAAAAATCATAAATAAAAGGCGTTGCCGGAATATTAAAACGCTTTTTTTATATAAAATCGAAGTATGCGTCAAGAAAGCAATTCATCAACTTTGATCTACTTTTTGCAGAAGATTTAGGTCAAAGCAATTTGCAATTTAAACCAAACAAAAAAGTACTACACTCCCATTAGAAAACAATATTAGCAATGTTTATATTTTACAAGTTTTTAACCTTTGCCGATCTTATCTGGTTTCCTGAACAAACGACACCAAATCATGGAGAAATCGACAAACCTAAGAACCGATTTCTCCACAGTTATGTTATTAGTTTCTGTCAGAATCTTTTTGTTTATTAATTGTAATTCTTATTTAAGTCAATGACTAACTAAATAATGTTACTTATCAACGAGAAATACGTTCCACACAAAATATCCACGGTAAAGTAAAATCAACGAGATCCTTCGAAAGACCACTCACACGATCATAATTTGCGGGTCAAAGATTTAGCTTTGAAGCTCGGCTGGAAAGTGTCAACCCTAGGTCGGTTCAAAGCTTCTTAGATTTATGAACAAGGGATAAGGTGAAAAAGTTCATTCGGGGGGTTCTGCTTCGTAAACATCATCAAATCGTCATTTCAGAATTGATTTTCGGTAAGTTTTCAAGATTATTTTTTTAATAATGCGAGACTGTTGGTGCAGAACAGGCCGTCGGGAGTTTTACATAATAATGAAAATCACAATAATTTTCAGCGGTAAAAGTTGAGATAGGACCAAGGTTTGTGGGTAAGTAGATCCGTTTGTTTCTCGATTTACATAAAAAATTAAACATTTATAAGAAATGCACGATTTATTTAAACAAGTAAACGCCAATCGTTATACTATATTTTAAACAGTTCAATAGACTATTTGAAGTAGTTTATCAGGATAAGACTACTATCAATTAGCTCTAGTTAAAAAATATACTATTCATTCCATGCATATTTTCGATAACTTTTGAAATAAACTATTGACAGCGATGTTTGGTCCGATGTCCGAAGCTCAATAGCTGAAGGGCGGGACGGTTTAGTCGCTGCCTACTATGCTTACCGCTACACTATGACATTCTATTGCTCAAGCTAGCACAAGTTCAAATTCCTGCTGGAGCGAGGGGTTACCTTATTTTACTATTTTTTTTTCTTTTTTTAATTTGTTTGTGTGTAATTCAGCACCATGAACTATTGTTTGTAACTTCATATCATTGTGCAATTGTTGTGTAATTTTGCTTTGTATTTTTTTGCACTTGTTCATACATACATTCTAGGTTTTGCTTCTTACGTGTTTTGCCATATTTAAGTATTTGCTTTAAATCCATAGTATATTTTCGTAATTTATCTATATATTTTCAGCATGTCTGCGTATTCCCGATATTGCATTATTATAATTTCTTGAATTTTTTCAAAACTTCTATTTTACAATAGCTCCATACCAGGCCCGTAGCCAGACGGTGACCAGGTGGGGTTCAGACCCACCCATAACGTTATTAAGCCACACCTAGAAAAATGCTCCTAACATTTCCAACCAGATGATTGAAAAAAAATTTAACTAACTAATCAAAAGCAATATATTTACTTAATAATAAATTAATACAAAAACTAATTATTTCAGAACCAGGAAAAGTAAATTCTTATTTGTTACTTCTTAATACATATAGCTAATAAATAATATACGTTAAGTTCCTGGGTTGGAAAAAGATCGTTATTACTTACTTCACTGCTAATTGAAACAGGCGTGTGCTTATCGTGACAACGTGACGCCCACACTTACGCGGGACAAAGGGTAGGCGACGCATGACGCTTTGGCCCGACAAACAGCAGACAGCGGACGACGCTTTGGCGGTGCACATGCTTGTACTGTCGTAATAATTAGCATGCGTTAGCGTATTCCACAATTTTCTGGGAACTATAAAAAGGTATACAAAAACTTGCAACTATTACATGCAATACTAACACTGATTAATTTTCAGCCCCATCTAATAAAACTATACCCCCCTCATTTCTGGTTCCTGGCTACGGCACTGCCTTATACTTTAAATTTCTGAAGCATTATCTGCAAGACCTTAATATTAACCCACGTAATTTCCCATATCAATTCCGCCAATTACTTCATACCCATACACTAATTGATCTTCTTTAGGTGCCTTACCCTAACAGGGCGGTGGCAAGAGGGTCAAAACCACATTTTTAAATGGCTTAGCTTTAAACGTATTTATCAAAAGCATGTCAACAGTTTTACTTTCCCCCAGACTTCTACTAGACGTATACAAGAATGATTTCATGAAAATTTTAGAATCTCAGATTTTAACGGAAATGCACTTTTGGGGTCCACGAAACCCAAAAAAGTGATTTTCATAAAATGTCTGTCTCTGGGTTTCTCCCCCTATATCTCCGAAACCTCTTGACTGTTTTTTTTTATTAAATTTGGAATGCAAAAGCTTTTGTGAGGTTTTTAACTAAAACTGGA
This sequence comes from Ctenicera cuprea, assembly GCA_958336395.1. Taxonomy (NCBI): domain Eukaryota; kingdom Metazoa; phylum Arthropoda; class Insecta; order Coleoptera; family Elateridae; genus Ctenicera; species Ctenicera cuprea. The sequence goes on from OY284487.1 coordinate 59,589,376, forward strand.
AAAGAAGTATGGATTTTTTTGTAAAAATAAGTATAATCCTGTGATATAAACATAGTTTTAGAATTACAAAAATTGTAAAAATGCCAGGTTTTCTAAACAATATTCCTCAAAAACTGCCCACACCCTTTTGGTTAAACTTTGTGACACGACGGAGCTTACGGCGAACTACAAATTTGTTTTTCCACTACTAGCATTAAACGATATCATTATTTACTTTGTTTTAGAGCCAAGAAGATGAATTTCTTTGCTAGTGGTTAATAATATTTCATTTTTAACTACTGGTTAATAATGAAAACAATTGCTACCAATCTTTAAATTCACCATAAACTTTCATGTAAAAATCTTTTGATTTTACTGGTAATAACTGTTCACCAACACTTTCTGCGCCTTCCCTAATTTCAGGAGGAGTGCAGTTTTCACTCACATCATCAAAATTGGACATTTTATAACCACTATTATAAAATATATATTTTACATAAATGTCAATTGAAATTAACTATTCTCTTGTTTTCAAACAAGGCTACTTTATTTTTGTGCATATTTGCATTTGTAATTTTATTTTTTATTAATGTAAAACCAATTAATTATAAAAGGAATAAAGGTGCTAGTAGTGGAAAAAATAATATATAAACCACGGTGGAGAAGACTTATCAGCCTCGCAACTTATTTCCCTCGATGCTTCGCATCTCGGGAAATAATTCTGCTCGGCTGAGAAAAATGTCTTCTCTACCTTGGTCTATTATATACTATTTTTTACTAATCTCCCAAATTTTACTCACTTGGGGAGGAAATAAAGAGTTCTTTTTTTACTTCTTTTGGAGATTTTAAGTGATCCTGTCCTGAATTTGTAAAAAAAATATTAAACATTTACTTCAGCCTTTTTTTAATCATTCTTACACTTTTCATTGTTTAAATAAACTTACAAATGTAAATTACAATAATAAATATTTTTTTTACAATTTTGATTGTATGGCTTTAGTTTATAAAAATACACAGAATTTTGTGTTTTTAATATTCCTTTTCTTTTGCAATGATATGAGGTGACATATCATGTCTTAAACAAAACAAACTTATCAACCAAAAAACGGAATATTTGTATTTTAATATTTTTTAATAGTTGGTGGCACTTAAAAAATATTTTAGATTTCTCGGTAAAGAGGATAGGTAAATACGAGGATCGTTCGAAATGTACGTGGCATAACAAAGAAAACACAAGTTTTATGCCGTTATGGTCAAAAATCATTTTATTTTTTAATATGTCTCCTGCTCGCTCAACGCACTTATTCCAACAATGCTCCACAGCAGCAATGCTGTCTTTGTAGGACGATGAACCAAAGTCCTCAAAATAGCTATTTACAGCAGCGATTACCTCGGAATAGGATGAAAATCTTTTACCACCGAGCCATTTTTACAGGTTTGGACATAGATCAAAATCGCTGGGAGCCAAATCTGGCGAATAGAGCGAATGAGGCACTAATTCGAAGCCCAATTCATGAATTTTGGCCATGGCGATGGTAGACGTGTGTACAGGTGCGTTAGCTTGATGGAAAAGCACTTTCTTTTTCGCCAAATGAAGCAGATTCTTTTTGATTTTGTCGCTCAATTGCTGCATCAAATTGGCATAATACTCGCCATTTATTGTTTTTCCCTTTTCCAAGTAGTCGACGAAGATAATTCCATGAGAAACCTAAAATACAGTTGCCATAACCTTTCCTGCTGATAAAAGTGTTTTTGTCTTCTTTGGTGGCGAGAATCTTTGTGTGTCCATTGTTTGGACTGTTCCTTGGTTTCATCGACGGTTATGAAACGGCGAAAAAAGTCCTTCGGATTGCAACAAAAACGTGCCAAAATATCGCGAGAAACAATCAAACGATTCAGTTTTTGCTCCGGTGTGAACAAACGCGGCACCCAACACGCGGAGTATTTTTTCATTTCCAATTCTTCAGTTAAAATTCAGTGCATACTGTCTGCTATCTCGCGCACTTTTACTCGACGGTCATCCAATACGATACGGAGGACTTATTCAATTATATCCGGGGTAGTAGCCGTTTTTGGGCGTCCACTGCGGGATTCGTCCTTTGTGCTCACACGACCAAGCTTAAACTCTGCAACCCAGTTTTTAACTATTGAAAACGAAGGAGCGGACTTCAAAAATGTCGAATCCAACTCTGCTTTGATTTCGGTTGGTGTTAAGCCTTTCAAATGAAAGTACTTTATCACTGCTCGCAACTCAGTTTTTTCCATTATTTACGAAATCACTCGAGACGGTCACTTTGGCGCACTGTCAAACACATGTCACACTGTCATATTTAACCTAAGAAAGGATGGTTCTGAAAAATGGTAATGCAAATTTCGCCGAATTAGCGCCATCTCTGTGTTAGGCCCCGTACATTTCGAACGACCCTCGTAAGCTACAATTAAAAAAAATCATAATTCGTTCAAAGGCGTTAAACGTTCTTTTATAATTTGTAGCTAATATATAAATTTTTTTAGATTTTTGTTTGTATTTCTGAAAGTCTGTACACACACATACACCGTCTTGTCCCACAATAAAAATTTTAATAACTCTGCCACATTTTTCGCACAATCTCAACAGCAGAGCTTTTGAGAAAGTTATCGCGTGTTAGAGCATTAAGCTCGATCATTAAAAAAAAGCGTCGGAAAGCGGCAACAAACATAATCTCCGATTCGTGAAAAAAAGAAATCAGAAATCACACGTCAACCCACAATAGCCATGAATCGTAACGTGGGATGAGCAAAACCCTTTTGAAAACGTACATATAGGTAACAAAGAAAGCGACGATCAAGCAAATGAAAAGCTATACATTTATTTCATTTTTCCCTCTTTTTCCAAGACGCCGGAGTAAAAAGAAACGGGGACGCCCCGAATCGATATCAAGCATGATTTTGGCATTACATAAACTTGCGACTGCCAAGAGTATCTTACGACCGCATGGAGCGCCCGGCTGGTTTTTCGAGGCGCCTAAAACTGTTCTTTAAAAAAATTTTACCATGTAACTTCTACCATTTGTCATATTAACGTCAGAGTTAAAGAACATCACGGTTTGCACACAAGAAAGCCGTACAGTATGTCGGTTATATTTATCGCCGATTTATTCCACTAAATTTTAACGACGAAATCTAATTCGAAAGAATTCCTATGCGAAGATGAAAATATTCGCAGTAAACTCCCACACCGTTCTTGCATTTGGGAAAGCAGTTTGCATATAATTAAACGCGACTAGACAAAATAAATAAAGAAAAAACGGTCGCGTTCTGCGGCTGCTCTCTAATTAACACGCCGAACAAAAAACCAAAAAAACAACAACGAGAATATCTGAAATAATTTACCTAACTTAATAAGAATAATAAGTTTCGAACGGTCGAAATGTGCTGCAATAAAAGGAAATTTATGCCAATCAAACGATTCTGGCTGGATTCAAAAACAAGCAACAATAAAAACGTATAAAAGCAAGAATTAGTGGGTTTTGCGTGGTGAATTGAATTTTATTGTTCGACCCTTTTGTTGGTTAATTCGGTTTACACCTTTACTTCATGGTACTGGCTTCTGTTGTAATGAATGAGGAAATCCCACAACACGAGCAAGCAGTATGACACGAGTATGTAATGCAATGCAAATTAAATCAAACATCCACCTGCATGTTCGAATAACATTTGCAATTTATACAGTATTTAATTCATCCTTGGATTTGAAAGCAAACAGATGAGCTAGCTATTAACGGAATGCACAGCTAATCAAAATGCACTTGACATATTGTTATTTCTTCACAATGACAACAAAAAAGAGTGGATTATGAATTTTTCTCTACTACTTTATGTATGGGGCAGCGACATGCACCGAAAGAAAATAACGTTATGGTTTTAAAAATGTTTGGTTACGTTTTCGGTTGCGGTTTTATCGAGGGGTAAATCACGGCCATAAATTGTGTACACCATTTTCCCTTTATAAAGATTTCTTTAGATTTGCTCTACATTCCTTGGATTTCCTCGGAATTCCTAAGATTTCCTCAGATTTCCAATGGAATTCCTTGGATTTCCTCGGGAATTCCCAGTATCTCCTTGCATTTTCTCGAAATTCCTTGGATTTCCTCAGATTTCCTCGAAATTCCTTGGATTTTCTCGAAATTCATTAGATTTCCTTGGAATTCCTTGTATTTCCGCGGAATCCCTTTATTTCCTCAAATTTCCACAGGAATTCCTTGGATTACCTCGATATTCCTTGGATTTCCTCGGAATTCCTTGGATTTCCTCAGATTTCCACAGGAATTCCTCAGTATCTCCTCGGATTTCATCGAAATTCTTGGATGTCCTCGGAATTCCTTGGATTTTCTCGGGAATTTCTTGTATTTCATCGGGAATTCCTTGATTTTCCTCGTATTTCCTCAGGAATTCTTTGGATTTCCTGGAAATTCCTTAGATTTCCTCAAAATTTCTTGGATTTCCTCGGATTTCTTCAGGAATTCCTTGGATTTTCCCGAGATTTCCTTAATTTCCTTGGATTTCCCAAAAAATTCCTTGGATTTACTCAAAATTTCCTCGGATTTCTTCAGAAATTCCTTGGATTTTCTCGAGATTTCGTTACTTTCCTTGAATTTCCTCGTATTTCCTCAGGAATTCTTTGGATTTCCTGGAAATTCCTTGGATTTCCTCAAAATTTCTTGGATTTCCTCGGATTTCTTCAGGAATTCCTTGGATTTCTCGAGATTTCCTTAATTTCTCCGGATTTCCTTGGATTTCACAAGAAATTCCTTGATTTTCTCGAGAATTTCTTGTATTTCATCGGGAATTCCTTGTATTTCCTCATATTTCCTCAGAAATTCTTTGGATTTCCTGGAAATTCCTTGGATTTCCTCCAATTTTCTTGGATTTCCTCAGATTTCTCATGAATTCCTTGGATTTCCTTAATTTCCTCGGATTTCCCAAGAAATTCCTTGGTTTTCTGGTACCCTATAGCATATTATGTACATATTTATCTGATGCCTAAACTGGAAATAAAAAGGGCTTCAATGGTTTGAAAATATCAAATACATCGGACCAAAGAATGCTTTATTACATGGGAAAACAAGCAAATTATGAGATAATTCTAAATATTGGATAGAAACATTAAACAACTAATACAGAATTCTTAGTTAAAACATAACAATATTTATAATATTTCTGTATGCTACTTCATATTTTGCATTCGCTTTTATTGCACAATACAATGTATTAGCAAATAAAAACACTAGCAGATAGCTGATCACTTGTTCCATAAGAAATGGACTAAACTGCATCATGCACTTGTCAGGAGAACACAGTACATGTGTTTATGTGCCGACAGCAGCAGACAGGGATGAAAATTTGCGAAATATGACGTTTACAATCGAGTTTTAACGGAACATTTGTATGCACGCGTTTTAATACAATTCGAGGTGGTGGCGTCATTACTATTTTATTTTAGAAAGGGCTCCAAATTTTTCGTGATTAATTTCTATATCTGGAAATTTTCTACAATTTCCCAGGATTTCCTTAAATTCCTTAGATTTCCTCGGAATTACTTCGATTTTCTTAGAATTCCTTAAATTTTCTCGGGAATTCCTTCGATTTCCTAAAAATTTCTTATGCCGTGTACAGCAGATTTCCTTTGTGGTTACCCCTCGGGTTTTATGGTATTTCAAATTTCGGTTTCGGTTACTGTTACCGGTATTAAACGGTATTTTTTAAGGTTTTCTAGAAGATATTAAATTCAAAATTTATGTAAAATGGTCATTAAAAGAAATTATTTCTATGATAGATAAAGAAATTACGATTACGCGTAAAATTTAAATATACGTATACTTTTAATTTATTTTATGGAAAATATTTAAAAACACTTAGTAGATATCTTCGACAGTCTGGGTTAAACCCTAGAAAATTTTAATGGAGCGGGTAAAGGTAGCGCATAAATAACAAAAAAAAAATATTGTGCGAAAATGAAATTTGAAAAAGCTATCCCCCTGTGTAGACATGGTCGCGCTATTAGCGTGCGCCTTCCGCTTTCCTTTCGTATTCGTAACGGTTTACACCACGAAGTTTCCCATCATCTTAAAAGGAAGCAGACATTTACTATCTAAATTATTTTGATATGTAAATAATTTATGCATTAAGTTTCCTTCTTTTCTTCCCATTTGGCATAACTCATATTAGCACATATTACTGTCACTGATTCTAACACACTCACTCAAGACACGTTCGCAGTATAGAACAGAACATTTGGTATACTCTCTAATGTAGATGCAGTTCGCAATTTTTAAAACACGGAAGACGATGGAAAATTTCTGTTTAAGCTACAGTGCTTATGAGTAATAGTACAATAAGATTCAGAACTTAGTTTTTAGGTTCAACAATATTTTGGGGGGCTACTTTCGCCCCTTCCTTATAAATCCTGAGGAATATTTACCAAAGATGATGAATAATTAAAGCAATCTCTATATAATTCAAAAACCGAGAACACTCTCTACTAACTTAAGTAGGTTATTTATTATTTTTTTAAAAGATGGGGAGTAGCCCACGGGTTCCGCTAGTGTTTATTAGTTTGATACGGGATTTTCCAATCTATTTACTAATAAATCAATGGAATAGTCAATAAAGATAAACATGACACTTAATTTAATTAACAATTAAAGCTTGAACTATCCAACTCGAATATTTTACGTCAATAACCACGAAAATCAAACTCGATTCGAATTTTCACATTTCTTAGAATCAAAGGCCAAATACAAGTTTTTGAAGCCGTTCCAAATCGCTGCTCGCTTACCAAAACATGTAAGTATTAATAATAATACAAATCGGAAGTGTATTCCACAAATAACCGAAACAACATAACGTAAGCAATTTCAGTGAATTGCTTCCTTTATTGTACTGCTAATAATTTATGTATGCTAAATGGCAAAAGTATGAAATTGTGGGTTGGTTTCAACAAAACCTATTTTTAAAATAGCAACTATTGTGGTGCGTGATGCGAAATTTAGAATTTCATGGAAAACTTTACGCCACCAGTAAGTATATGTAATTTTCTCTTGAGTGCAAAATTTAATGTGATTCACTCGGTACTATAATTTTAATTTTGTGACAATATTTTTGTTAAAACAGTGGAGTGACCTACATTTTTTTGGAGCAATTTAAGCAGTAGTATTATTTTATCTGTCTAACAACTAGAACCGGTTTTGGTAATTTCGCTTCCAAATTTATCCTTAATATTTTTTTTGTATCAAGTGATTGTTGTAAAAAAATTAAAAAAATATAATCGTATTTATGCCACATCTCAATTCGCCAATTAGAATTTTCAGTGGCTAGCCAATCAGATTTTATTTATACCGAACAGGTACTATGTTTTTATCGATAGCGATAAATAACTAATAACTAGCAGCTTTTTATCGATAACAATTGGTTCGCAACATTTTTCGCATGACGTATTTAATATAACTTTTCCATTCGTGAATAAACCTTGATTTTGAACGAAGTGAATTAAAAGTGAAGATCAAACCAAATCGTATTATTTATTATACGTAAACCATCATACAGATTCGTGATGTAAAACTAAAATTTAAGTACTATATGTGTGTTAATTATATCTCATATACCACAGGATATATTATGGACATCCGATTTAGGTCCCAAAAACACCCTATGCCCATAGACCTAAAATGGATATGAATATTTGAATATTTGGACGTCATTTTATTTTTCCTGTATTAATTTGAATGTTTTAAATTTGACTAAGATGAGCAAAAACAAGAGATGAAGCCAATCAAAAACAATTAAGTGCTTAATATATGTTTTTATTACTTTTTAAATACGTTGTAACCTGATAAATAAAATAAATTGGATGCAAGTTAGATTTCAATATTTTTAATTTACTCAAACTACTTTTTTACGTTCGGGGATATCCATAGCACATCCTTCAATGGATATTCTTTAAATGTACGACGTTGTGATAAATGTATGTACATGTACATCCATATGACGTCCAGTGTACTTAATATGGATGTCGTCGATATATCCCATATCCAAAGTGGGATATTCTGTGGATATCTTATGAGTTGTACTATATGTAATGTAAGCATCATCAGGTGTCTTATGCTATATTTGAAATTCTAAAGTCACAATCCCTTTTTTTACTTGTCATTGTACAATATTCGAAATAGACGTTCAGTTGTTGAACTGAATTTGTTGTTTTTATTTTGCATTTAATTTTATAAGATATTTAATGTTAATCCCGAATATTGCACAAATAACGTAAAAATTTTAAACTTGAATTTGAAGATCTAATGAATGCAGTTGCTACAAAATAATGCATCAAAATATTGAACTAATGTTACCTTAGTGACCAGTTTTGGTGGGCCATCATATGAAAATAAGCGAATTAAGTGAATATCTTACAAATCAAGTGAACAAAAGTGAATAAAAATTTTTGAAGTGAACTAAAATACATAAGTGAAACGCGTGGAAGCCCTCGCAATATACAAACATACGGACTCAAAATTTACCGATAAAAACGTCAGCTCTTGTTATATTACCCCCGATAACATAATTTTTGTTACAATACTGTGCTGATAAGCTTTAATAATAGACGAAACCATTTCAATTACCACGATCTACTCAGCGCTATTTTTCGAATTGATGTCATTCTCCTGTTCAATATTAATCTAATCAATTAAGAATTTTTTCAGCATATTATTTCAGTGAAATATTAATTGGCAACTTTTCTAGTGTAGAGATGGCGAAGTCTTGTCCAGTAAATGCCAAAGTAGTTCGACACTGAACAGGAAACCCCAAGCTCAGTTGGCTATTATTGAAGCAACTGTAAGTGCCAAATTCATGTCTTGGAAAAATTATTTCAAAGAATTATTTAAAGATCGTTTTTTTGGCTGCTTGGCAGGTCATTAAAACATATACAGAATACACAGGGTGATTCAGATTTATCGTGCAAAATTTATATGGCGCAGGCACCAAAATTAACAAAAGGTTCCGATTAACATAAGTACGAAAACGTTTTGTTGCGGAGCTACAGCCTCTCGAAGAAGGATATGTCGATAACTTTCGCAGTAGTTGCACTAAAATTGGGAAATTTTACATGTGAACTTTGCTGATTTAACTTAGTATTTCTGCTAATTTTTGTTTAAATAAGTGCACCAGTGGTGTCCCATATGGGAGGGGGTGGCTCACGATATACGTTTTTCCAATAATTTTTGATCTTTACCATTTTTGAAGGTTTCTCTGCAAAATCATATTCTCTATCTATATAAAAATAGCTTGGAAACTATTTCGACACTTGAAGAAAACGCTTCGACCTACATAAACATTGAATTAACTCGAAAACTGCTTGATTTGGCGACTTCCTACAATAGTACCTTTCTTATGTATTTTTGTATAGAGAATAAAATTTTATAGACAAACCTTCAGACATTGTCAAGATCTAAACTAATTAGAAAAAAATATTGTGTGACCTCAACCTGTGTCATCTGGCTATTTGAAGGACTGGAAACGGTGCTAGTTAAATACGATTTTAAACTAATAGAAACAGTTTGTTAAATGAGACACAGTTTTAATGTAAGAGGCATTCATGAAAATAGGGCTGGTGACAAAGTTTGCTCCATGATTAAGCATCAGTTTGCTTGCAATCAAGAATTAATGTAATAATAAATATTTTCCGTTCTTTTCGCTAAATTTCAAATTGCACAATAAATGGTTTAATTACTATAAAACGTATCTAAATTGGCAGCGAACAACAAAAATTGAATAAAAGCAGCCCTTTTGAACCCGTCCCTAAATAAATGAAATAAACAAACTCGAAAATGATAAGCAACGCTGGAGTTGAAAAGAAGGCTGAGCAAATAACATCCAGTCCAATTATGAATATTAATCTGGCGTGGATGTAGATGACAGGATAGCCGAGTGCCATTATACAATTTATCGTAATGTCACTCCCTGCATATGAACTGCGTGTTATTCATGAATTAAAAGAAATTATAACGTCATCCAGGACGTACAGCTGCTTTTGTGAAGCGGCAAAAGCGAACTACCTTTTGAAAATATGAAAATTAATGTTTTTAGTACACCATGAAGCAAATTTGCGAGAGTTGGCAGCTTTGATTTTGTGCGCCCCTATTCTTTTAAATTTTCGCAAAAAAAACAGCTTTTACGGCCAATGTTGTTTGTGAGTAAGAGAAAATCCACACCTAATTTTTATTAAACATTCTCCCAATTTTCGGCAACATATCAATCTCCTAAATGTCTGAATGAAATGTCGCAAAGTAAAAGCGGAAATTCAAAAGGATCGCCGAAGTTAGTATTTGGGTCGCGGATATTCAATGACCTTTTTGAATGGCGAGGGTGTTCCTGATAGAAACTACATGGCGATGAAAAGCCAAACTTGGTCGTGCTCAAATTTATAGTAAAGTTACTCCGAAAACCGCACACTACGAGTTCCAGCTTTAGTGGTCGCCGCTAATTCATCGTACTCACTTGGAGTTATCGCCTAAATTAACAAGGGTAGGTATGTGCCATATCGATATTTCAAACTGGGACGAGCAGCTCTTATCAGATAATTAAAAATCTAGTTTACTGCACTGGCTGATGGGCTGCGAATAATTCTAATTCCTTGTAGCTTACATATTATTTTGTTGATAACTTCGCTGCTGTTTTTCGCTACAAATAATTCAAAAGGGCTTGCATATTTTCTGAAAATAACTCCGTTCCTATGTACATATAATTCTAAATAACAATAGCTTAAACATATTCTGAAAACGTCGAGGAACTGCGAATAATACTGACTCGTGGCAGCTCACATAATTTTCTGCGAATAACTGCGTTGTTTTCTACACATAATTTTGAGTTGTAGTAGCTTCAGTAATGTGCTGGAAACATTAATGGGCTACTAATGATGCTTATCTATATTCTGACTCGCTGTAGCTCACATATCACTCTAAGAATGACTTGGTTGCTGTCTACGAATAAAACTCACACAATTTTCTGCACTCTAGGTATAGTTCTGAGTTACAGTAATGTGCTGAAAACATTGATGGGCTAGGAATGGTTCTAACTCTGAATAACTTCGTTGCTATGTACGAACAACCTGACTAACACTAACTTTAACAAATTTTGAAATCACTGCTGAGCTACGAGTTTGACACCTTACACAATTTTCTGATAAAATTCTGAAAAGAATGATAAGACTACAAATCTCTGACTTTAATTTTCTGAGAATTATTGCGTTGCTGTCTACGAATAAAATTGCAAAAATTCTGAAAACAATAATAGGCTACGAATCTCTCCGACTTTGGTAGCTCGCAGAATTTTCTGCGAATAAATTCCTTTCAGCAATTGTTTACAAATATTGATAACCTACGAATCATACTAACTTGTGACAGGTCAGATAATTTTCTGAGAATAATTGCGTTGCTGTCTACGAATAAAATGGCAAAAATTCTGAAAACAATAATAGGCTACGAATATCTCTGACTTTGGTAGCTCGCAGAATTTTCTGCAAATAAATTCTGTTCAACAAGTTTTACAAACATTGATGACCTACGAATAATACTAACTTGTGACAGGTCAGATAATTTTCTCAGAATAATTGCGTTGCTGTCTACGAATAAAATGGCAAAAATTCTGAAAACAATAATAGGCTATGAATATCTCCGACTTTGGCAGCTCGCAGAATTTTCTGCGAATAAATTCCTTTTAACAATTTTTTAAAAACATCGATGACCTACGAATAATACTAACTTGTGACAGGTCATATAATTTTCTTAGAATAATTGCGTTGCTGTCTACGAATAAAATGGCAAAAATTCTGAAAACAATAATAGGCTACGAATATCTCCAACTTCTGGCAGCTCGCAGAATTTTCTGCGAATAAATTCCTTTAAACAATTTTTTTCAAACATTGATGACCTACGGAATAATACTAACTTGTGACAGGTCAGATAATTTTCTGAGAACAATTGCGTTGCTGTCTACGAATAAAATAACAAAAATTCTGAAAACAATAATAGGCTACGAATATCTCTGACTTTGGTAGCTCGCAGAATTTTCTGCAAATAAATTGCTTTCAACAATTTTTTACAAACATTGACAACCTACGAATACTAACGAGTGGCAATTCACGTAATTTGCTAAGAATAATTGCGTTGCTATCTACGAATAAAACGGAAAAACTGATAGGCTACGAATATCTCTGACTTTGGTAGCTCTCATGATTTTCTGAGAATTTCGTTCCCATGTGCAAATAATTCTGAGTAATAGCAGTTTCCACAAATTTTAAAAGCGAGCTACGATTAATAAGGACTAGTAGCAGATCACCCAATTATCTGAGAATAAGTGCGTTGGTCTACGAATAAAACGGAAAAAAAATCTGAAGTCAATTATAGGCTACGAATATTTCTGATGCTGGTAACTCACATAATTTTCTTCCGTCTTCCGTCTCTGTGTACAAAGAAGCTTTATTGATGAGCTACAAACAATACTGACTCGTATCAGTTCACATAATTTTAAGAATGATTGCGTTGCTATCTACGAATACAACTGATAAAAGTCTGAAAACATTGATAGGCTACAAATATGTCTGACTTTGGTAGCACTCGTAATTTTTTAAGAATAACTTTGTTGCCGTGTTAAATAATCGTACCTAATATCAGTTTCAACAAATTTTGAAAACATCGGAGAGCTACGATTAATACCGACTCGTGGCAGCTCACATAATTATCTGAGAATGATTGCGCTGCTGTCTACGAATAAATTGACAAAATTCTGAAAACATGGATGTTACAAACATCTCCGACTTTTGTAGCTCGCATAATTTTCTGAAAATAACTTCGTTTCTGTGTACAGATAATCTTGATTGCTTAGCTACGAATAAAACTGACTTGTAGCAGTTCACATAATTTTCTGAGAAGAATTGCGTTGCTGTCTACGAATAAAATAGACAAAATTCTGGAAACGATGATAGGCTTCGAATATCTCTGAATTTTGTAGCTCACGTAATGCTCTGATTGACGACCTACGAATAAAACTGACTCGTGGCAGTTTACATAATTTTCTGAGAATAATTGCCTTGCTGTCTACGAATAAATCTGACAAAATTCTGAAAATACTGATAGGCTACGAATGTCTATGATTTTGGTAGTTCACAGAATTTTCTGTACAACTTTTTTCCTTTGTACAAATAATTCTGACTCGTAGCAGCTCACATAATTTGCTGACAATAATTGCGTTGCTTTCTATGCATAATTCTGACTTATAGTAGCTTTAACAATGTGCTGGAAACACTAAGAGATTACGAATGATTCTGATCTTTTTCTGATTCGATGATAACTCACGTAATTCTCTGAGAATAGCTTGGCTATTTGGTTGTTTACAAATAAAACTGACCAAATTCTGAAAACAGTGACAGGTTACGAACATTTCTGACTTTGGTAGCTTACATAGTTTACTCAGAATGGCCCGATGAGCTACGAATAATGCCGATCGTGACAGGTCACATTATTTCATGCGAATAATTGCGTTGCACTCACTGTATGCTTAATTCTGACTTATATTGTGTTTAAAAAAGTGATGGGCTACGAATGATTCTGATCTCTATTCTAACCCGTGGTAGCTCACTTAATTATCTGAGAATAACTCCCTCGCTATCTGCGAATAAAACTAACAAAATCCTGACAACATTGATAGCTGACGAATAAATCTGACCACTGGTACCGCACACAAATTTCTGGGAATAACTTCGTTGCTGTGTAGGAATAATATCGACTTATAAGAGCCTAAAACTGGCTCCGAAAACATTCACGGGCTGCCAATAATTCTTACTTCGAATCCGACTCCTAGTAGCTCACACAACTTTTTGAGAATAAATAATCGTTGTTAAAATTTAAAATTAAGCTATTATTTTCTGATATTTTTTTTACCCTTTAAAATATTTAACGACGACGTTCAAGACGAATAAGATTAGTCGGTGTGAACAAAAGATCGGTTTAAAAAAACGATACCGAAAAGGGTTCAAATAAAATTTACACTCCATTTATCTGGCACTTTAAAACCTCATTAATTACGTCAAGGATTCTTTGTATAAACTCGTTTTATTTATGTTTGAAAATAAATAGAAAAACGGGAGAAAAGCCACTATAATCCCCTGCCAAAATAAACAGGATTCCCCTGCTCGAAATAAATAGTCCCTGAAAAAATTCGATTGACAAAACTATTCATGCCCATTGGCCCATTCTTAACGCAAGAATAACCACTATTATTCAATACCTTCAACCTTGCTTTGTTTTTAGGTGGAATAAAATCAGAGCACGTGTTGATTTTTTATGAATCATCCCAATATTGCACACCTGAAGTTATTTGCCAGAACCACATTACAGTGGCGTAGTTAAAATATGTAAAAGGGGACCAAATTAATTTATCGAGCTTGAAATTTTAGCCCTTCGTCGAGCCATTATTTTTTAATAATTTAATTATTTAGGAAAAAGCCATTCCCTCGAGCAATTTACCTGGAAATCAGCATACAATATCACTCGAGAGTGGTTATTACAGATAAACACGAAAGAAAAGGTAGCAAAAATAACACCAAAACTCTATTAACAATACACGAGGGTGAATATCGGAGGTTATTCGCCGCAAACCCGAATAATGTTGTGAAACACCTCAGTTCTACACAAACGTTGATCAACGAGGGCAGATGTTTTGTTAGATTGTGTATCATCAACACGCACCGAAAGGCTTCCATAAAAAGGGCGGGTAAAGGGTGTAAACCACGCGAAAAAATATCAAATTTCCTGAATGGAGAAGGGATCGAAAATTGATATGATTAATCAATCGAGTTGGCCCATAAATTTCTGGGTTTGAACTGCTGAATGCACGCCCGGTTAAGGTGAATTTACACTTGATGTAGGGAAGGAGAAAAATGCGGCGTAAAAGAAATATCGGCAACCCTTTTTTGAAGCCCTCATTATGTACTTTCTAGTGAACCTATTTTTCTTGTTTTTTCGTAGCAAATAAATTGAACCAGATGAACGTGGCTGTTTGATTTCGTGTTTGAGAAGTTCCTTGGCAATTTTTCCTAAATCGAGAGATCAGAATTTCGTTGTCGTTTTATACGAACATTTTCAGAATAATAAAAAGAACGAAAACCCTTGGGATGTTCAAAAACTTACAACTAACTGTTGGAAGAATCTGAAAACGCAATTCCTGAAAAATAAGAGTATTTTAACAAAAAAAAACATAATTATTGCGTTTTACGTTCGTTTAAATGATTAAATCCATAACTTTCATAACAAAAATTTGAAAAATATATTTAAAAAAGAAAATCAAAAATATAGTCATATTTAAAATTTTATTTTGGTAACAATCAAATATAAATAATAAGAATTTCTACATTCTACGTAATCTATAAAATCAAAATTGTTACAACAAAATGGGTCGTTCAAGATCCCTACTCTGTGTATACCAGAGGTTGTGCAAAATTTCAAGATATGGTTGGTGTGTTGTCGGTGGTTAGCCTCAGCAACAGAAAGAGCGCGATCATAAATTAAATAATAGAAAATGTTCAAACATAGTGGATAATAAGTAAATAAAACTGGGGGGGGGCGAGTGAGTGGAAGTATGTGAAAATATGCGAAACTTAGTGGAAGTAAGTGGAAGTATGTGTAAGTAAGTGGAAGTAGCAGTACGTGTGGAAGTATATGGAAGTAGTAAGTAGAAGTTAGTGGAAGTACAGGGAAGTAGGTAAGTAGAAGTGTGGTAAGAGTACGGTATAAGTAAATGGAAGTAAGCGGAAGTATGTGGAAATAAAGTGGAAGTATGTGGAAGTAAGTAGAAGTAAGTAGAAGTAAGTAGTAATGGAAGTAGGTGGAAGTAAGTAAAAGTATGTGGAAGTCCGTGGAAGTAAAAGGAAGTATGTGGAAGTAGAGTGGAAGTAGCATTACGTGGAAGTAGCAGTACGTGGAAGTACGGTGGAAGTATATGGAAGTAAGTGGATGTATGCTGAACTACAAGTAGAGGTATGTGGAAATACCTGTGTTAATAGAAGTGGGTGTACAACATGTTTAAGGATGGTTTACCCCTCGGAAAATTCGTTGTAAAGAAAAAAGGCAACAATTCTACAAAATTCTTTTTTTTTCAATTTAGTATAGTGTAGGCAAGTATAATTTTATAAATTTTATTTTACAACCCATTTCTTCTCAATTGTTGTTGCCTATTTCCAAGTCTGTTTCAATACGAATCAACAAATAATCAGCGACGTAAAACATCTAACTGTAATTTATTGTAAAGAAATTTTTAACTTTACAGGTTTCTTATTTTAGCCTTGTACGTATGTCAACGTGTTGACACGTGATTATTAAAGGCCAGATTAAAATTAACAGTTGGTGTTGCTATAGGTACAATAAATCTTCATAACTTGATCTTGGTTTTCTATATCTGTGTCCAGATGACTTTATTTCTCATTCTAAAACGTTCAATAACGGTGAATTTAAGAGATTAATTTGTTCATTCAATAACGGTACAGATTTTAAATGTTTGTCAATTTCAAATGCTTCTAGTATATCCAACTTACGTTTATCATCACAAAAGTGTAAACATTTTATAGTGTTATCAGATGTCATGTTACTTTTGTGATGATAAACGTAAGTGGGATATACTAGAAGCATTTGAAATAAAACATGATACACGAATTAAAGTACCAAAAATTACTTGAGACACAAAACCTCCAAATATCAAGAAACAAAATCCCCCACCCGAATAAGACGTTTGGAGACTCCCTATGCACAGAATTGCTTAGATATTCAAGAGAGAGGACTCTGTATACAACCCCTAACAATCTTTGTTAAAACTACGACAGACGGAAACGTAAATTCCGAATCAACGTATGATATTTAGATAACTTAGTAACAATCGCTAGAGCGGCCGCTTCATTAAAAACATCCCAAAGAGCATAACTATTAGTATTTCACCATGACCACAATAAAAAATAATTAACAAAAACCCACGTGGCCATTTTAAACAAAGCAGTGGAAGCAGATAAAAGTTTACCCCAGTCAGGGTTTGATCCGACGACTACCTAGGCCAGATACGCATTTGCCAACTGAGATAGTACACCTGCTTACAAAAAATGCTAAAACATGGAATATAAACAAGCGGTAAAGAAAAGCCGTCGTAGCTTTAATAAAAAACGGTTAGTACACCGACTCACAGTGGCGCGAAGCGCCACTGTGCCACCCAAAATACTCTAGGCCTCACAGGGTTGGACTGTCTGAGGTCATTTTTTTTTTTAAATGTTCGTCTTAAAATTGCCTATCGATCCCTCATTTTCGATTTTCGTTTTTGGTCTTCATTTTTCCGGAATTCAGGTCGAAAAATCCGTTTTCATGCAAAAACGTAGATTTCTAGCACGGAAGTGATCCTACGAGATGCGAGATTGAAATGTTCAAAACATGTTGAAACATGTTCAATTCCCATACCAATTGATATTATCAATGAAATTTCTTTCAATACTATCCTACTGTTCAGTAAAACGCGCTTTCTGTTTTTTGAAAATTTTTGAATGATTATGACCATTTCAGGGGCGATGGAAAATTTTTGCCCATTTTCCAAGTGGACAGTCCTTTAGAGTCTTTCAAGAGGAGCATTTTTCCATAAAACAGTTTAGTAACATTTCAATCTCGCATCTCGTAGGATCACTTCCGTGCTCAAAATCTCCGTTTTTGCATGAAAACGGATTTTTCGACCTGAATTCCGGAAAAATGAAGACCAAAAACGAAAATCGAAAATGAGGGATCGATAGGCAATTTTAAGACGAACATTTTAAAAAAAAAATGACCTCAGACAGTCCAACCCTGTGAGGCCTAGAGTATTTTGGGTGGCACAGTGGCGCTTCGCGCCACTGTGCGACTGTCGGGGTAGTATCCACTACCAAATATAATTTACCAAATAAGAAATATAATTATCTTGAATATTATTATTACAGCAGCCTTCAAAAACTACAAACTTAAAACCGAATTAAACGAATACACGAGTTAAAGCGACTACAAAATACTTGAGAAACACAAAGCCTCCAAATATTGCGAAACAAAATATAAAGCCATTAAAAGAAAAATTTTTAAGAAACAAACGCCTATCGACATAAACAGAAAAAACCTACACTAAAGCCCATGTTACACAACGATACACCTTTCACCTTGTTTACATACATTATTGTACCCACTTGAAACGAAAACGAATTCAAGACTCAAAACAAAAAAATCGCAACTTAAACCAAAAAAGCAGGGGTCAAAACAATGACTTGAAACAAACGAATATTTATAAAAACCAATCAAAGATTCAAAACAATTTAATAAAACAATCCGTTAAAATTAGTCATTATGTAATAAGAGCGGAACATCAATGATATTAAAAGGTGAACATAAAAAATTATAATGGCAGCGATACGAACAACCTGTATACTATAAAACATAATAAAATAGCTTTAGGGTTATCAGGTTTATCGCACACCGGTACACGTAACTGGAATATCATTTTTATAACCTGCGTTATCTTTTGCACCTACAGATGTAAATAACATCACATTTGGCGGCTTATCTACCAGAAACAAAAGGATTTAAATAAGACAGAATTTTAAAAATAAAAACAACATACGAGCATCGCCCAATGGTTGTAGACATGTCAGAACAAGTAAATCGTTTTGAAACTGAAAATTAAAAGAAAAAGAAGAAGAAACCATAGAAGACCAAGAGTTATTATGGGACATCAGAATAAAAACTTTGTCACAATTTAAAAAAAATACCAAACTAAAGATATACGTTTTTAATATTATAAAGTAAGTATAGTTCCTGTTCATTTTGCAAACATTTTCTGAGCTTGTAAAAACGAGAGCAATGACGTTTCGAAACTCATAAAAATGCCTAAAAATACATCCGACGTGCCACTATAAAAAAACTTGTACTTACACAAGCCAACCTACGCTCAACATTCACAAATTTTGTAACTTAAACTTGTAAATTACCTTTCGGTCTGTCAAAGGGTTGTACAGAAATATTTCGCATCTCGAAAAATGGCCTCACATTTTCACAATTGTGTTCCAAATCCTTAGTAGTCCTTTTGGTCCGCGAATTTTCCACATTTCGCGACGACACGGCACACAAACACATAGAAACCAGGACGAACAACGCGAAATTCTGAGGGAAAACCATGGTTATGCCAATGTTTAATAGACGCAACGCTTCAATACCGGGACGTCTTATACACAACACTTCCCTACAACGCTTGATACATACTGAAAAATGCCGAAAACGAAAATCCAGACCGGTCGGCTTTGAACAGATGGGATTACCTGACGTCATGAAAGGCGCGCGCATACTTAAATTTACATTTTCACGCCAGAAGTATAGGCAACCCATCATACCGCAACAGTATTAGATTAGTTAGATTTATTCATTTTTTAAATAAAATCGAGAATGGTTGATAACAATTTTTCCCAATAATATTAGGACATGTAATAATACATGGCATAATTGCAAAAATTCTCAAATTCCTGGCAGAAGAATATGTTGGTTATTTCCATTGTAGTCAAACAGCAGTTTTCGGAGTACTTGAACATATTTTTTTAAAAATACACTTTTTAAATCTCAAAGCGTAACATTAAAAGTAACATAACAGTAGTAACATATTCCGTTGAAAAAAGAAACGTGAAAAATATTTCTTCTGCATGAATGTATTATATTTAAATAACTTGGTAACATGGTTGCGTCGTAATAACTCGCGCCCTTGTTTGCGCTGTCATTTCGTTAAAACATTCCATGGAAATAACCAGTAGTTTTCCACCATGTGCACAATGAATAAAACCTCATGTAAAGCAAAGTGCAAAAGTAATGTCACAAATGGTGTTGGTATATAGGCAACACACTTTTCAGGCAGACATAAGCAATGATAAACGTCATTACAAAGTAAGAGTAACATTAAAAAGACGGTTTGTAACAACGTTTGTCGTTGTTCACATCTGCCTGATCAGTGTGTTGCACTACTACTATTTGCTTTGCATTTACATTACTTCTACTCCTTGCGTACACGTTCCTTGAAAAACCGGTAAAATTTCACAAAAAAACTTTTTGAAAAAGGTCATTGAAAAAGTTGTGGAAAAATATTTCCAAGGCAAACAAATTTAATTAAGACTTTAGCAGTAAACAGTGGCGACTCGTAATTATTTACTATAGAATAATGCAGGCCTGGAGCCAGAGGGTGGCCAAGTCACCTACGACGTTACCAAGCCTCATCTGGAAAAATGCTCAAACGTTTCTTGCCAAATGATTTAGAAAAACTCATTTCTAACTAATCAAAAAAACATATTTACTTAAGAGTAAAGTAACCTCAAAAATAAATTACTTCAGAACCATGAAAAGTAAATGTTTTCTAAGCGTTACTTCTTTATAAATATAAGATAGTTAATACTTTTCGCGTCGGTTTATCGCGACAAAGGGCGTCCGAGGCATGACGCTTTGGCCTTGCAAACCGCGAGCGACGCTTTGGCGGCGCACGTGCTTGTACTGCAGTAATAATTAGCATGCGTCAGCGTTTTTCAAAGTTTTCTAGAAAGTTTACATAGTATAAAAACCTTGCAATTTTAAATATTACATATTATATGCATAATAATAAATACATTAAATCCGAATTCTCTTCCACCTGTCACAACGGACCCTTACTACTAGGAGGCAGATTTGTACACATTTTTTATTATATAAGGCGCATATTCGTATGAACTGGTATGTATTGAACCAGTACAGTATTTAGCACAAATAAGAATATTGAGTTTACACTGAATGTTCGTATTATTAGAGCGCAATCCGTTGACCGACCGCTGCACTGCAAGCATAAGGTTGGGTAAAATATGCGGACTGAATCAACGGAAGCGCGGAAATTAATATTTGAAAATATATTAATAACTCGAGAAGTATTATTTTTAGCAAGAAATTACTCTTATTAATTTGTATTTAGAATTAGAAACCTTTCTGATTTTAAAACCAAAATGCCACGTTTCCGTTTAAAAAAAAGTTATTTTTTACCGTGGCCGCCATATTAAAATTGGAAACTCAAGTTTTTTTCTTAAATACAATCGAGAAGAATTTGTCCTACAACTTTGCTCTTGGGTTTGCGAGTCTATCTTTAAAAGTAAAAAAGTTAGCCTACACTGAACATTAAACGACTAGTACAAGAATACAACTGCTGTAGAAAGTATGACAAAAAGATTATTAAGGGGCAAAAAATTCGATTTTTTGATTTTCTGTAAAAAGATTCTCCTAGAGCAAACAAAACAAAAAACCAAATTTTTAATTTTTTATCGAAAAAATTTGGGGGAAGGGGGAACAGTAGCCCCCCTAAATATGAAATTATCGAAAAAATATTATTATATTCGGATTTTGCTATCAATGGTGAGCTATTTCACATTAACAGAAATATTTTATTGTCCCCCGTTAAATAAATAAAAGGGTACCAATTTTCAATTTTCAAAAATTCATAGAGGGCGTCACAGTGAAATTATAGCAATGCGCAAAAAAACAAATTGTAGAAGATTCTCAGCTCTATCAGCTTAAAAAGTTTAAACAAAAACGTGTGGGCAGTTTTTGAGAAATATTTTTTTGAAAAATTTCAAAATTTTGGAGTGATGTCATTGCGATCGTTTTTATATTTTCAAAATTAATTATATTTCATGATATAGTACCCTTGAAGAGCTACCAAACAAGATGTAGTTGATTTCAATCAGATAACTGGTTTTTGAGTGAATGGGCGTTAAAGTCGAAATGTTCAAAAATTCGTAGCGGCCGCCATTTTAAAGCCAGAGAGTTCGGTAAAAATTTGTTTGATTTGTCCTAAGGCCTTCTTTAATCTCCACTATTAAAATTTCCAAAATTCAGTTTCTGAAAAAAATGCTACCAAAAAAACATGTCTAACTTCCGCGTCCGGTTTCGGTTTTTTCAAAAGCTTATTTTGTCGGTGAATTTTTGATATACCCCCTCATTCCAAAGCACATCAAAATCGGTCCAGCCGTTCCGGAGATATGGAGCTTAACACACCCACCCACCCACCCACCCACAGACATTTTTTAAAAATTACTTTTTTGGGGTCCATGGACCCCCCCCCCCCCCTCCCCCAACTATTTCCGTTAAAATATCAACTTTGAAATTTTTGCATGAAATCAATACTTCCCTATACTGAAAGTATAGGAAAGTAAAAATACAACAAATGGTTTGTAACAACGTTTGTCGTTGCTCACATCGGCCTGAAAAGTATGCTGCACTACTACTATTTGCGACATTAGTTCTGCACCTTGCGTACACCTTTCCTGGAAAAACGGTAAAATTTCACAAAATTTTTTTCTTTGGAAAAGTTGTGAAAAAATATTTACAAGGCAAACAAATTTGAAACAGTCTTGAGCAATAAACAGTAGCGGCTCGCAATTATTTACTTTGGGAGGATGCAGGCCCGTACCTAGAACTTGATAACGTCATAGGTGGGGCTGACCCTCACCTATGACGTTATCAAGCCCCACCTAGAGAAATGCTCAAACGTTTAGTGCCAGATGATTGAAAGAAAAATCATTTCTAAGTAACCAAGAAAAACATATTTACTGAATAATAAATTAACTTCAAAAATTAATTATTTTAGAAACAAGTAAAGATTTCTAAGCGTTACTTCTTAATGAATACAGGATAGTAAATAATTTTCGCGTCGGTTTATCGCAACAAAGGGCGTCCGACGCATGACGTTTTGACCCGGCGTACGGGAAAATTAGCATGCGTCTTTCAGTTTTTTTCTATAAACTATACAAAAGGTACATAAAAACCTACCAATTTTAAATATTATATCCATAATAATCTATGTATTAAATTCAGATCCTTTCCACCTGTCACAACGGAGCCCCACTACTAGGAGGCAGGAGTTCATTGTATAGGGTGTCCCACACGAAGTGTTCCAAAATTCACCAGCTGATACAACATCCAAAAATAAGCAGAAAATTTTATATAAACATAGGCCGACAAGCGCATTGTTTTCGAGATGCAGGTTATTAATAAGTTCTTTAAAAATAATTTTTTTTAAATATTTCTAGAAAGGCTTTTACAAAAATCTTCCAATTTGGCACAATGTTCGTTAACGCAATCATCACAGCTTATGTGATTTATTGTATTGCAAATTTCAGATGACAAGATTGTAAGAGTATTTTCGAATACATGACGAACTAGTTTTTTCATAAAAACAATGCGTTTCACGCGAAAAATGAAAGAGTACTTTGTTTTCCGAAATAGAACAGTAAACTAGATAATGATATCAAATCAGTTAAAAATTGCAGTGGCGTCGAGATTACAGCATTTTTTAAGATTAGGATACTCCTACATCTACGCTAATGGTTGATATATTTTGAATATGCAAATTGCCAATAATGAAGGTCGACTAGCTCAAACGTTGTGCTAAATTTGAAAATTTTTATAAGAGTTTTTCTAGAAATATTTGAAAGCAAAACGTATTTTTTTTTCGAAATTTTATCACCCTATATCTCGAAAACAAAGCGTTTGTCGGCCCATGTTTATCTGAAACTTTCTGCTTATTTTTGAATGTTGTATCAGCTGGTGAATTTTGGAACACTTATTGTGGGACATACTGTATAAGCAATAAATTAAAAATGGGCGGAGTTAGTGCACACTTCTAGAATTATAGTAGTATTATGGTAAATCTTTGTATTGAAACATCCATACATATATAAAAGCTTAAAGGTTTTTTTTCTCCCCTTCCTCCAGCGGCTACCGTTTCACCAATTTGGACCATTTTTTTTCAATGAAAGGTCTCTATCCTCAGATGGAACATGAAACATTTTTATATTTTTATTCTACGTCGATTTTTCAATAATAATTATTTTAATTTATAATATATATGAAAGGCTGCTAAACGCGCTTTACTTGAGGCGACATCTACACCAACGTCGCGTCTCCCTTATGGGACTAATACATCACGTGACTTATCATTTAGCCGCTTCTGTCAACGCTCAGTCTGCCAGTGCATTGTGCGCTGGGGTAACACTAGTCTTAGTAATAATAAATAACTGCTCAAGTAAAGCGCGATAAATAATATGTATTGCTTTATTGCATATTCTCATGGGCATTCTCTTATCCATAGGTGCTAAGCCAACAACAAAATTGATTTTAAAATAAACTATTGTAAAATCGGCGGTTAAAATGGATGTTTTATTGCGGGAAGTTGTAATAGATAATAGTATATACCTACTTTATAATTGTTTTTTATAAGCAAGTATAAGAATCAAATATTATAATCGATTATTACAATCGATTTTTATAATCGATTATTAGGGTCGATTTATATAACCGATTACTATTATGATTGATTTTTAGAATCGGTATTTAAAATCGGTTATTAAAATTTTTCAATTATTTCTGCGTTTCGATTATTCAACTAAAATCGATTTTGATGTAGAATCGAAAATCGATTTTAATATTCTCAAAGTCCCAGCTCTACAGTTATACTATACCTGAGTATTTCAAATTGCATTAAAATCGGTCTAGCAGTTAAAGTTGGAAAAAAGTAGTTTGGTGTATTCAGTGGCGTAACTATCGGGAATTCGCGGGTTCCATGGAACCAGGGCACGTAAATCGTGGGGCTCGCCGAATGCCCGTCTTTTACAGCTTTTTTCCTCTAAAAATAAGCAGACATCAAGTCAAACTATTTTTTCAACAGTTCTCTTTAGACGAAAATCCCTATATGTATATCGGTAGGTTGAAAATGTTAGGCTGCTGGTGAGAAATAAATTAGTCCCACGCTTCTCTTTATATTTCAACCAGGCGACAATATGACTGAGTAATAGTTTTTACAGTTTTTACTTCCTCCGAATAACCTTACTGAACATCCAGGTGAGTGCGGGAGTATGTTACCATGGCAACCACCTTGCTATTGGTTACGGTTTGCAAGACCATTACATCATGTAGATATGTCGTTGTCTATTCATAAAGATTTTTAGTTGATATTATAGTTTCTATGTTAAATAGGCTTTTATTAGATAACTAGTTATTAAGTTTGCGTGTTTTTTTTATATATTCAAGTGTTTCTGTGACGTAAAGTTTTATTTGTACCTCTTATTGGGGGTGGTTTAAGGGCCCGACCTGAATCTAGAATCCAGACCCCAAATTTTTCGTTACGCCACTGGGAATAGTTCTACATCACTGTAAATTATTTTCATCTACACACTTTCCAGCAACAATAAGCAACTTTATTGTATTTAGTGGAACACATGGTATAAGCATATCCGGGAAACAGGAAGATAATTTTCTTCGCAGCACGGGTAACATTTTTGATTGTGTAGTAGGAGTATCAGATAGCCCTTGTGATATATAGCAATCTGCGGCAAAAACAAGTTCACTGACATTATGTCATAGTTTAAAATGTCACGTAAAGGTAATGAGTGTTTTGCAAACCGTGTGATTAACTACTTTGAAAACCAATGTCACAGTGATTTGAAAAGAACTCGAAATCGCTTCGTCAATGAAGGAAAACGGCCAACAACAATTAATATATCTTATAATGAGAAAATACCAAGCAACTCCTGGCGGTACTAAATATGTGCCTATTCCTAGACCATTTGCAGCAAAAACTTTCCAAAGTGAAAAAAAAAATTTTTTTGAGAGACATTTTTACGTATAGTAAAATTTAATCTCGTGGTGACTATCAAACAGGTTAATTATTATACTAAACTTTCAATAAATAAAAAATAAAATTTTGAAGCTCATTGGTACTGCTAAATTGCATACCAAAAAATTTTTAGGCCCTCTGGCGTAGCGTCAAAGATTAGTTCATACATCCGCCAATTTAAATTAAAGTCAACTATAGATACTATAAAAACTCAATATAACAAGAAGCACAATATTTGATATTAAAGTTTAATGGCTGGGAATAACTGCACGTACACAGAAAAAGGCCCCAAACTACATAAAGGGCAAGAAAGTCGTTGCTTGAGAAAGATTTATTAAAAAAAATGGGTGCCTAGATTTTATCATACTTTAAAAAATTGTTACTTATTATACAGAGTGGCTAGAAAAACCCCGGCCACTTTTCTTGCGGCGGTCAAGAGATGGCGCTTTAGTAAAAAAAAATTAAATTAAAATACTGGCAACAACGCAAAATCCAAGACGTTTTAGTTATTAAATACGCCCCATATTAAATCAAAACAACTAAAACGTCTTGGATTCTGCGTTGTTTGCCAGTATTTTAATTTAATTTTTCTTTATTAAAGCGCCATCTCTTGACCGCCGCAAGAAAAGTGGCCGGGGTTTTCTTAACCACTCTGTATTTACAAAAGTGATTTTGTATAAAACTTTTACTCGCCAATAGTGACTATGATAAGATGGTAGATCACTAGAACTTTCTTCCACGTCACAATCCTAAACTGATACTAATGACCTTTACACTGTATGGACGTTTCTCCAAATTATAAGAGCAGGTACCTCTAAACGGGTGATGATTTTAATCTTAAATACAAGTCAAATTACATATGGACGGCATAAGCTACTACGACGATCAAATAATACTTTCCAAAAAACGTTCTGCTGCATAAATAGCACATAAACATGATCATATTTTTATTTGCAAATTTGCAATAAATACATTATTCAGTAACAATATAAAAAACAGGCGACACATATTTAATATGGTTAAAAATTTTTGTTAATTCTAATAAACTTCTTCAAATGGTTTATTAAGCTTCTAAAGTTTATAACGATTAGCTTTTGCGTTTTTAAATAAATAGTTAATAAAATTCAAATTCTTCAAAAATTCCTAGAGAACGTCAGAGTGAAATTTGGGAGATTAGTAAAAAATAAATTTATAGCTCATTGCCAGCTCTATCGGCTTAAAAAGTTTTTTAAATGGTGTGGGCAGTTTTTAAGAAGTAATTTTTTAAAAATTTCCAAAACTGAAAAACTAGAAGTTTTTTCAATTTTGATATTTCCAAACATATTCCCACATCACTTGATTATACTTATTAAGGGCTATTAAATAATGTCACAATTTGTATTGATTGCATATTTTGCTTTAGAGTGAGCGGACATTAAAGTCAAAACTTTCAAACCTTTGTAGCGGCCTTAGTATTGAAAACGCAGCATTCGAAAAAAACAATTAATTTGCCCTAGATTCACTACAACGCTACAATATTAAATGTCAAAAACACGTTTATTAAAAAATTAATTAAAAAAATATTCCCAAGTTTCGTTTCCGTTCCGAAGATATATGGGAACGAACGCACCACCCACAGACATTCCGTACGTGTATTTCCGTTAAAATCTGAAATTCGAACATTTGCATGAAATCATAACTTTTCATACTTCAGCAGAAGAAGAAGAATGCAGCTCTTATAAAGACGCTGGGGCCGTTTATAGCTGGCCCAGTCTATTTGAAGTTGAGTGCGAATTGCCCTGTTAAAAAGCCTGCGCGTTTCGTAATGTTTGAACGTTTTACTTCCACCACGGAACTTTTCTATTTCCAGTTCTCTTCCTTGGAAGAAAGCTTCGCTCAAAAGAGGCTGTAATTGTTCCTTGCAAGAGTTTCGTTATGAGATTCCACCTCCTCGTTGTTACGAGGTCTAGGTACATGTAGTAATCTACCTTCAGAAGCTTGTTTATAGGACACCCAGTCGATAGTTTTAGGGTCCCTGTAGTAGCTCTCTTCCTTGACTAGAGCTAGGTCCGGAGTAAACCTGATGTGACGGTGATCTGAGAGGGATGGTTCCGTCGCAACATGCCAGTCTTTAACCACCGGGGCCACGGATACCTACCCCAAGGTGATGTTAATGACTTCTTGCCTTCTTTGTGTAACAAATGTTGGCGTATTTCCTCGATTCAGAATTTGTAAATCGGTAGAGGTTAAGTGTAACAAAATCTTAGAAAGCATTTCTTTAAAAGGTATTAATTTCTAGAAAGGGTTTCTTGTACAAACCCTCTGCAAATAGAGCTCTCGATAGCAGCGAAAAGGCGGAAAAGTTTATATTTGAAAGGAACTACTGAAAACATTTTTTTCGACATGTTTTGGTTCCTTTAACATGGTTAACAACTGTTATACCTTTCACCGAACTTTGATCTGCACCTTACGCTGTCCAAATAAAACTGAGAGAGTCCACTGCTGCATCTCATGGCTCCGTTCGCAACCAATCGACGTCAAAGAGGGTTTGGTTTTTATAAACGAACTTTTTGTAAAACTGGTGATACACCGGATACCGCTCGTTGTTTTTCAGTCTCACTCTAACACGCAAGTGAAAAAAGTTACCAACTTTAAATTATTTAATATAAAAATAATAACTTCACCTTCGCCTTACCTGTTAAAAAAACACATGCGCATTTTTTGTTTGTATTCTAGTTATAAATATTGTTACTAAGCCGCGCATTTAGACAGGAAGAGGGATTTTCGGTCCAAATACAAACGCCTGAGAATCTGCTTTGAAATCGAGTATAAACACGGTTTGTAACAAACCAACTCTTCAAGCTCCTCCTAGAGCCTTGTTTATAGAACAAGTGCAAGCTTCCGATTTAAAGCATACCAGCTCCGCATACTACATCCGGTCTAAAGCCGCCTGAGTTAAGATCCACCCGACTCTCCGTGGTACACTGAGCAAGATGGTTTAGCGGTTAAACCCGTCGGCCACTCATTCAGAAGGCCTAGGTTTCGAATCTCCGAGCCGTCTGCTCTGGCAAAGGTATTCCGTGGTTTTCCTGTACCACAAGGTGAATACTGCGACAGTAGTATCCACGGAAAATATTCACTTATAAAAATTCTTTTCTCTAATCCATTCTAGTATACCGTAACGACTAAAGAGGGGCTTAGGATTCCGGTGCGGGATTTGAAAGGCTCTTCTATAGATCCGCCTCTTCACGGGAATGAATCAACATTCTTTTTTTGGAACTGCGAAACAATTATGCTCGCTTATCACGATACCCAAGAAACGGGCCTGCTTCAGCGAGGACCCAAAAATCGGTCAATACCTCCCTTGCCTTCTCGAACACTCGTACAAAGCCCTAGCAGTCTGCTTCCCGCAACGCCCACTCACTCAGTCAAAGAAGGGAAAGCAGATCCAAACGGCACCTGCCAGCCCCCTGCTCAAATTTTGTGTGGTTTCTGGCTTTCTGGAGTTTCATACCGAGTCATGGGGATATCAGAACTTTCTGTCTGGTTGGTTTCTCCCACCAAGCACTTGCCGTGTTCAATTTAGGAAACCGCTGCCTTTCAGCGGCTTACATAGTTAACTGTCGTTAATGGTTTTTTTTCTTGTATTAATTTGTTTGTTCATGGTTTTCGTGATAAAAACGATATAAAATACAAATTGGTACTATAAGAATATTACCAGGCCAATCCTTTTTTTTTAAACAAATTTAGACAGGCTTATGTCATTAATATTTCATTTTGTTATACAACTGAAACAGCATAGAAAAAATTTTTTAAATTTGTTGTAATATTGCAATTATTCGCGTAGCATAAAAATAAAATTACTTATCCTCTAAAAAGGCATTAAACTATAAACAAGTTTCCAGCGGTTTTAAGGTAAATTTTGGCGTATGTTACCATGTCATTTGACAAAGCTAGTGCATCTGATGAACCTGTAGTTAATGCAGAAGTGGAATGGGGTCGAACTTATCGTCATCAAAAGAAACAAGTTCTTAAAGCATCAATAGCTCCACTAACTTCACCATTGAACATCCAACAACTATGGGCGCAATATCAATGGTCAAAGGAGCTTGCTGAAATAAGAGAGCTTAAACGGAAACTTGCCACGAAACCTAAATCTCTCAATCCCTTTAAGGGACGGGTCGATCCCACTACAATTGGTAGAAAGAAATATTACGAATATATGTCCACGCCACTCAAGCGCCAGATACCACCAAAGCCGCCAAAACCAAAACTGCTCGAAAAAAAACCTTTAAAAGAACTATGTTCGCCGCGTTTAATCTACCTCTCATTCCCAACCAAAAATCGAGTTTTACAAACTTGGAAAGACTATCAATACTCTTTGCCTATGGATTTCATTGTCCGATTGGACCAATTGTTACATACAGACCATAATTTAGACCCCAAGTTTGCAAGATCTTATTTTAAGACCCTTGATCGAAGGAAACAAAAACAACATAGAAAAATGCGCAAACAGTGTAGAAAAAAAATGAAAGCAAAAAGAGCAAAGGCAAAAGAATGGCTTACGTCAGAAATTAAAACTACAGTTGACTTTATTGTTAAATTTCTTCAAAAAGAACCTTTATTCGCTCTCAATTTTAAACAAATGATGCTCGCCGAACTAATTCTAACTAAACTCAAAGAACGGGGAGATATAAAACACAAGCCACCACGTAATACCAGCAAACCATATGGCCGTGCTATTGTTAACATCGTCGACCAATTATCTGTCTGGATAGACACAATCGTTCGATATGTTGACGTACAATACACCGAATCGGTCGAAGAAATTGTAGAAGTATCATCACTCGAAACTTTAGGAGAAATGGACGAAGAGGGAGAAGAGGAAGAAGAAGAAGAAGAAGAACGATTTTTCCCAATCCAACCAATAATGCCACTCATTACGGAAGAAGGCGAGGGGGAAGGTGGTTCACCATATGAAACTACAACCGCGTTGGAAGCTATTCTTGGAGAGGTAGCTGCAGCTGCAAATGAATCTGAAGAAGGTACTATCTTAAGAGATATATCGAGTGGAGATGCTCTAGAAATGCTAATAAATATTTTATCAAACTCTACACAAGAAATGCTCGACCAATTGGTCAATCCAGATGTACTGCCAGGAATTACTTATGGAAATATTCTCGAGAGACTCAATAATTTACGCAATGAAGTTCTCGCGCAAGAAAAAAGAGAGAGAATATCTGTTCTTGAAAAAGCTATAGTTGATTGGGCGATAGCTAATGAACCTGACAGGGTTGATAAAAAAATCATTGGTAAAATTCACGATACTGCAGCTATCATTTCTCAGTAAACAGTGGCAACTCGTAATTATTTACTATAGAATAATGCAGGCCTGGAGCCAGAGGGTGGCCAAGTCACCTACGACGTTACCAAGCCTCATCTGGAAAAATGCTCAAACGTTTCTTACCAAATGATTTAGAAAAACTCATTTCTAATTAATCAAAAAACATATTTACTTAAGAGTAAAGTAACCCAAAAATAAATTACTTCAGAACCAGGAAATGTAAATGTTTTCTAAGCGTTACTTCTTTATAAATATAAGATAGTTAATACTTTTCGCGTCGGTTTATCGCAACAAAGGGCGTCCGAGGTATGACGCTTTGGCCTTGCAAACCGCGAGCGACGCTTTGGCGGCGCACATGCTTGTACTGCAGGAATAATTAGCATGCGTCAGCGTTTTTCAAAATTTTCTAGAAAGTTTACATAGGTGTAAAAACCTTGCAATTTTAAATATTACATATTATATGCATAATAATAAATACATTAAATCCGAATTCTCTTCCACCTGTCACAACGCACCCTTACTACTAGGAGGCAGATTTGTACAAATTTAGTATATAAGGCGCATATTCGTATGAACTGGTATGTATTGAACCAGTACAGTGTTTAGCACAAATAAGAATATTGAGTTTACACTGAATGTTCGTATTATTAGAGCGCAATCCGTCGCTGCTAGCTCTCGTTACCGATCCCATGGTCCCATTATAGTTGCGCTGTAATAACTTGCGTCCTTGTGTGCGCAGTCATTTCATTTAAAACATACCATGGAAAATAACCAGTAGCGTTCCACCATGTTCACAATAAAAAAACAATTAATAAAACCTCATGTACAGCAAGTACTGTCACAAAGAGTGTTAGTATATAGCCAAAACCTTTTTCAGGCAGACATAAGCAACGACAAACGTTACTACAAAATCAGAGCAGCAGTAAAAATACAACAAATGGTTTGTAACAACGTTTGTCGTTGCTCACATCGGCCTGAAAAGTGTGCTGCACTACTACTATTGGCGACATTACTTCTGCACCTTGCGTACAGCTTTCCTGGAAAAGCGGTAAATTTTCCCAAAATTTTTTTCTTTGAAAAAGGTCAGTGGAAAAGTTGTGGAAAAATATTTCATAGGCAAATAAATTTGAAAAAATCTTTAGCAATAAACAGTAGCGGCTCGCAATCATTTACTTTGGGAGGATGCAGGCTCGTACCCAGAACTTGATAACGTCATAGGTGGGGCTGACCCTCACCTATGACGTTATCAAGCCCCACCTAGAGAAATGCTCAAACGTTTAGTGCCAGATGATTGAAAGAAAAATCATTTCTAAGTAACCAAGAAAAACATATTTACTGAATAATAAATTAACTTCAGAAATTAATTATTTTAGAATCAAGTAAAGATTTCTAAGCGTTACTTCTTAATGAATATAGGATAGTAAATAATTTACGCGTCGGTTTATCGCGACAAAGGGGTCCGACGCATGAAGTTTTGGTTCGGAAAACGGCAAAATTTGCATGCGTCTTTCAGAATTTTCTATAAACTATACTAAAAGGTCTATAAAACCCTGCAATTTTAAATATTACATCCACAATAATTTATGTATTAAATTCAGATCCCTTCCACCTGTTACAACGGAGCCCCACTACTAGAAGGCAGGAGTTCATTATACAGGGTGTCCCACACTAAGTGTTACAAAATTCACCAGCTGATACAACATCCAAAAATAAGCAGAAAGTTTCAGATAGACATGGGCCGACAAACGCATTGTTTTCGAGATGCAGCTTATTAAATAGTATATTAAAACACAAGTTGCATAAGGCATTGTCTTAACGTACGAGTCCAAGATTGAAAAACGAGGGAGCGTAGCGACCGAGTTTTTCAATGGACGAGTGCGTCAAGACGCCTTATGTAACGAGTTTTTTATATTATTTTTTCTATTGAGGAGAATTAACGAAAAAACGTTATAAAAAATTGCTGCGATCAAATTTGGTAAATTTTGTATGTATATGTTGACATACATACTAAATTTACCAAATTTGATCATGAATATATCATGAATACCAATCTTTGTTGGTGAAATTTTACTAAAAACAATGCTTTAAAAGACTCTTAAAACACTGTTTTTTAGCTAAAACAATGCTTTAAGAATACCCTTAAAAAACGAAATAGAAAATAGTATATTAAAACACAAGTTGCATTAGGCATTGTCTTAATGTACTTAGTCCAAGATTGAAAAACGAGGGAGCGTAGAGACCAAGTTTTTCAATGGACGAGTGCGTTAAGACGCCTTATGAAACGCGTTTTTTATACTATTTTTTCTATTGACGAGAATTAATGAAAAAACGTTATAACAAATTGCTGCGATCACATTTGGTAAATTTAGTATGTATATGTTGGCATACATACTAAATTTACCAAATTTGATCATGAATATATCATGAATACCAATCTTTGTTGGTGAAATTTTACTAAAAACAATGCTTTAAAAGACTCTTAAAACACTGTTTTTTAGCTAAAACAATGCTTTAAGAATACCCTTAAAAAACGAAATAGAAAATAGTATATTAAAACACAAGTTGCATTAGGCATTGTCTTAATGTACTTAGTCGAAGATTGAAAAACGAGGGAGCGTAGAGACCAAGTTTTTCAATGGACGAGTGCGTTAAGACGCCTTATGAAACGCGTTTTTTATACTATTTTTTCTATTGACGAGAATTAATGAAAAAACGTTATAACAAATTGCTGCGATCACATTTGGTAAATTTAGTATGTATATGTTGGCATACATACTAAATTTACCAAATTTGATCATGAATATATCATGAATACCAATCTTTGTTGGTGAAATTTTACTAAAAACAATGCTTTAAAGGACTCTCCTAAAACACTGTTTTTTAGCTAAAACAGTGCTTTAAGAATAACCTTAAAAAACGAAATAGAAAATAGTATATTAAAACACAAGTTGCATAAGGCATTGTCTTAACGTACTAGTCCAAGATTGAAAAACGAGGGAGCGTAGAGACCAAGTTTTTCAATGGACGAGTGCGTCGAGACGCCTTATGAAACGAGTTGTTTATACTATTTTTTCTATTGAGGAGAATTAATGAAAAACGTTATAAAAAATTGCTGCGATCAAATTTGGTAAATTCAGTATGTATATGTTGACATACATACTAAATTTACCAAATTTGATCATGAATATATCATGAATACCAATCTTTGTTGGTGAAATTTTACTAAAAACAATGTATTAAAGGACTCTCTTAAAACACTGTTTTTTAGCTAAAACAGTGCTTTAAGAATAACCTTAAAAAACGAAATAGAAAATAGTATATTAAAACACAAGTTGCATAAGGCATTGTCTTAACGTACTAGTCCAAGATTGAAAAACGAGGGAGCGTAGAGACCAAGTTTTTCAATGGACGAGTGCGTCGAGACGCCTTATGAAACGAGTTGTTTATACTATTTTTTCTATTGAGGAGAATTAATGAAAAACGTTATAAAAAATTGCTGCGATCAAATTTGGTAAATTCAGTATGTATATGTTGACATACATACTAAATTTACCAAATTTGATCATGAATATATCATGAATACCAATCTTTGTTGGTGAAATTTTACTAAAAACAATGTATTAAAGGACTCTCTTAAAACACTGTTTTTTAGCTAAAACAGTGCTTTAAGAATAACCTTAAAAAACGAAATAGAAAATAGTATATTAAAACACAAGTTGCATAAGGCATTGTCTTAACGTACTTAGTCCAAGATTGAAAAACGAGGGAGCGTAGCGACCAAGTTTTTCAATGGACGAGTGCGTTAAGACGCCTTATGAAACGAGTTTTTTATACTATTTTTTCTAATGAGGAGAATTAATGAAAAAACGTTACATTTTTTTTTCGATATGTTTTGGTTCCTTTAACATGGTTAACAACTGTTATACCTTTAACCGAACTTTGATCTGCACCTTACGCTGTCCAAATAAAACTGAGAGAGTCCACTGCTGCATCTCATGGCTCCGTTCGCAACCAATCGACGTCAAAGAGGGTTTGGTTTTTTATAAACGAACTTTTTGTAAAACTGGTGATACACCGGATACAGCTCGTTGTTTTTCAGTCTCATTCTAACACGCAAGTGAAAAAAAGTTACCAACTTTAAATTATTTAATATAAAAATAATAACTTCAACTTCGCCTTACCTGTTAGGAAAACACCTGCGCATTTTTTGTTTGTATTCTAGTTATAAATATTATTACTAAACCGCGCATTTGGACAGGAAGAGACGTTGATTTTGAGATCATGCAAACCTGGATTTTCGGTCCAAATACAAACGCCTGAGAATCTGCTTTGAAATCGAGTATAAACACGGTTTGTAACAAACCAACTCTTCAAGCTCCTCCTAGAGCCTTGTTTATAAAACAAGCGCAAGCTTCCGATCTAAAGCATACCAGCTCCGCTTCTTTCAAAGCCCCGTAGCAACTACATCCGGTCTAAAGTCGCCTGAGTTAAGATCCACCCGACTCTCCGTGGTACACTGAGCAAGATGGTTTAGCGGTTAAACCCGTCCGCCACTCATTTAGAAGGCCTAGGTTTCGAATCTCCGAGCCGTCTGCTCTGGCCATAGGTATTCCGTGGTTTTCCTGTACCACAAGGTGAATACTGCAACAGGCTCTTCTATAGATCCGCGTCTTCACGGGAATGAATCAACATTCTTTTTTTGGAACTGCGAAACAATTGTGCTCGCTTATCACGATACCCAAAAGACAGGCCTGCTTCAGCGAGGACCCAAAAATCGGTCAATACCTCCCTTGCCTCCTCGAACACTTGTACAAAGCCCTAGCAGTCTGCTTCCCGCAACGCCCACTCACTCAGTCAAAGAAGGGAAAGCAGATCCAAACAGCACCTGCCAGCCCCCTGCTCAAATTTTGTGTGATTTCCGGCTTTCTGGAGTTTCATACCGAGTCATGGGGATATCAGAACTTTCTGTCTGGTTGGTTTCTCCCACCAAGCAGTCGCCGTGTTCAATTTAGAAAACCGCTGCCTTTCAGCGGCTTACATAGTTAACTGTCGTTAATTGTTTTTAGTTCTTGTATTAATTTGTTTGTTTATGGTTTTCGTGATAAAAACGATATAAAATACAAATTGGTACTATAAGAATATTACCAGGCCAACCCTTTTTATTTAAACAAATTTAGACAGGCTTATGTCATTAATATTTCATTTTGTTATACAACTGAAATAGCATAGAAAAATTTTTAAAATTTGATGTAATATTGCAATTATTCGCGTAGCATAAAAATAAAATTACTTATCCTCTAAAAAGGCATTAAACTATAAACAAGTTTCCAGCGGTTTTAAGGTAAATTTTGGCGTATGTTACCATGTCATTTGACAAAGCTAGTGCATCTGATGAACCTGTAGTTAATGCAGAAGTGGAATGGGGTCGAACTTATCGTCATCAAAAGAAACAAGTTCTTAAAGCATCAATAGCTCCACTAACTTCACCATTGAACATCCAACAACTATGGGCGCAATATCAATGGTCAAAGGAGCTTGCTGAAATAAGAGAGCTTAAACGGAAACTTGCCACGAAACCTAAATCTCTCAATCCCTGTAAGGGACGGGTCGATCCCACTACAATTGGTAGAAAGAAATATTACGAATATATGTCCACGCCACTCAAGCGCCAGATACCACCAAAGCCGCCAAAACCAAAACTGCTCGAAAAAAAACCTTTAAAAGAACTATGTTCGCCGCGTTTAATCTACCTCTCATTCCCAACCAAAAATCGAGTTTTACAAACTTGGAAAGACTATCAATACTCTTTGCCTATGGATTTCATTGTCCGATTGGACCAATTGTTACATAAAGACCATAATTTAGACCCCAAGTTTGCAAGATGTTATTTTAAGACCCTTGATCGAAGGAAACAAAAACAACATAGAAAAATGCGCAAACAGTGTAGAAAAAAAATGAAAGCAAAAAGAGCAAAGGCAAAAGAATGGCTTACGTCAGAAATTAAAACTACAGTTGACTTTATTGTTAAATTTCTTCAAAAAGAACCTTTATTCGCTCTCAATTTCAAACAAATGATGCTCGCCGAACTAATTCTAACTAAACTCAAAGAACGGGGAGATATAAAACACAAGCCACCACGTAATACCAGCAAACCATATGGCCGTGCTATTGTTAACATCGTCGACCAATTATCTGTCTGGATAGACACAATCGTTCGATATGTTGACGTACAATACACCGAATCGGTCGAAGAAATTGTAGAAGTATCATCACTCGAAACTTTAGGAGAAATGGACGAAGAGGGAGAAGAGGAAGAAGAAGAAGAAGAAGAACGATTTTTACCAATCCAACCAATAATGCCACTCATTACGGAAGAAGGCGAGGGGGAAGGTGGTTCACCATATGAAACTACAACCGCGTTGGAAGCTATTCTTGGAGAGGTAGCTGCAGCTGCAAATGAATCTGAAGAAGGTACTATCTTAAGAGATATATCATTGAGTGGAGATGCTCTAGAAATGCTAATAAATATTTTATCAAACTCTACACAAGAAATGCTCGACCAATTGGTCAATCCAGATGTACTACCAGGAATTACTTATGGAAATATTCTCGAGAGACTCAATAATTTACGCAATGAAGTTCTCGCGCAAGAAAAAAGAGAGAGAATATCTGTTCTTGAAAAAGCTATAGTTGATTGGGCGAAAGCTAATGAACCTGACAGGGTTGATAAAAAAATCATTGGTAAAATTCAAGATACTGCAGCTATCATTTCTGAGTGTCTCATGAACGAAAATAAAACACCCGTTTCAAAAATTGTTGAAGAAGTGGAAAAGATTTGGGAATCTCCGCCATCTGATGCGCTACCACCCCCTGATGTAGCTGCTGAAACATCTGATGTAGAACCAGCGGATGCAGAACCCTCTGTTGCAGAACCCTCTGTTGCAGAACCCTCTGTTGCAGAACCCTCTGTTGCAGAACCCTCTGTTGCAGAACCCTCTGTTGCAGAACCATCTAATGTAGAGCCATCTGATGTAGAACCTTCTGATGTAGAACCAACTAGTGAAGTACCATCTGATGTAGAACCATCTGATTTAGAAGCAACAGGAGAACTTTTATCTACTGAAAATGAAGACGAATCATTATTAGAAGACACAGCCAAAGCGCTTGAAACTGTCGAAGAGGAAGGAGAAAGTGACATGAAATCAACAACGGCCCCTGAGATCACAGAAAAGGGTGAAGAAGAAGGTGAAATTACAGAATCCGAAGTCAGTGCGATTGGTCCTTGGAGACAAACCGAATCGAAGACAAAAATGCAATTACTGGCTCCATCTGAAGCTTCTGCAACTTCAGAAAAAGATCAAGAATTTGGTGCATCTAGATTAGACATGACTGGCGAACTAAACGTTGTTATGGGCGAAACACCAGAACCAGAATTATCTCAGAACGTATTAGGAATGACCTTATCTCAAGTTATTGCAAAACAGAAAGCTGATAAAATGAGAGCAATGCAAACAGAATCAATAGAAACCGTTCCAAGTATGGTAGGAGTGTCGGGAATGCCAGGACTGCCGGCAATGCCAGGAGTGTCGAGAATGCCAGGAGTGTCGGGAATGCCAGGAGTGTCGAGAATGCCAGGAGTGCCGGGTATTTTATCCATATCGAGTATTTCAAAAGTTATACCAGGGCATAAACCTTCAAAAGTATTCGAACATCAACCTGATACAATTTGCTGCCTAACATTGAAGGTCTGGGCTACTTGGTTATTGGAAGTTGCACATAATGCGCATGCGTGGAGTAAATGGCTTAGTGATATTATCAATGAAGTGCGAAGAATTGCTTCAATCATACGTGGAGAAGTAAAGGATGATGATGGTAACCCAGTGGTATTCTACAAAGAAGATTGGATGGAATTCAGTGAAAAAGTTGATAACATGATTACTTCTTGGCGTCAATACAGCATGCACGTGAAAGACCTAACTGATAAGATTATCCACAACTTCCGTGGCAAAACAGTCACTTGCTGTCCAAAATGTTTAGAAGATAATTTAATAGTCGATGTAACTTTAGCTCATAGTATTTCACAACAATTGGCTGAAGCTATGAACACTGCAGGTTATTGGAGAAGATGGTTAGATAGTGTAGTAATGGAAACAAAACGGTTAACTGGTGCAGTCATCGCGGATGGTGATTCACAGACGTCTAGTTATGGAACAATGGAAATAGTCGAGCTTCATCAACCCCAAGAAATTGAAAGTGAGGAGTCACTTTATGAAATTGAAGAACTTGATCCTAACAATTACAAGTAAAAGTAAAATTGGTTGGTGAATTACTAACAAGAAAGGTTTTTAATGTTTAATTTACATGTTTTAATTAAGAGTTACCAGCATTCATTGTAACATTTGTGTCAAATCAATGTAGTACAAATTAAAGTAAATTAAAAAATAGCATTGTTTTAGTATTTCAAATTGACTGTGATTATGACTTTTTATTAACTCAGAATTATTAATGTAATTTTTCAAACTTTTTAAATTTTAAAGTGTTTACATAAACAATTGAATACAAGTAGTATTGGCTCGTAAGAGTGGCAACGTGTGGCGAACATTTTTACAAGATTAACACACTCTGCTCTTCTAAAACGTATAATAGTATTGAGGAAAGAAATGTTTTTTATAAATATTGTGAGGTGGCAAAAGTTCTAATATGTGCGTCCCAGACTAGCACCGAAGTTTATAAAACGAGACAGCAGCTATGTAAATAAACACGGTATATTATACAGAAGTGCCATGGCAGGTGGTTTTTGTCATGGTTGTATAGGTCAAAAACAAAGTTGTAATATATATTTTCCCCCCGGGGTTGGGTCAAGAACCCTTGTTGCGTGCATTATTTTTACACTTTCAAAAATAAGAAATTTTTCAGTTGTATTCTTGGATGGCCTCCTGATATATTTTGATCGTCTCAACCCATTCTCTAACCACTACTTGCGGTAATTGCTTCGTAACTACTAAGAAGCTTCTGGTACCCACATCAGACATAGCGTGTAGTGGTCTAGCAGTTCCACTATTTTTCTGTAGTTGTATTAAAAAGATTTAGTCGATATTGGTCTATTTCATATTGCAGTATTATCTGCGTTCTTATTACAATGACTATGTTATCGTATAAACAAACGTTCCCACGGGAAAAGAAGGTCACAGAGCGATCAGGGGCACAAGCGCATGTAAAATATTGTTCAGTAAATCATATTGCATATAAAAATAAACGATTTGTGTGAATGTTTAACACCAATATATATATATAAATCTGCAGACTGGATTTGAGGGTGCAAAGTAAAAAGTGTTTTATTTTGTTTTGTGTGTGTCTGTCTTATCCTGTATAGCGACAGGTGTTAAACATTTTAAATACTTGTATTTAGGTGGTAGTAAAAAAAATCATTCAAAACACCTACAATTTTAATAACTTACTGATTGGCCATTCTGTGAATCAGAAAGAAATTTTATTTATAAAACTGCCATTTAAAAGGTACGACTTTTTTGTTTTAGATTTTTCTCGCCCTCCCGTACTCAACGTTCACGAGCCGCCAGTGATTATAAGATCTTACATTTTCAAAACGAATACAAATATGAAATCGAAATACAGGTACACCTATTATTAATAGAGCAGAAGACATTAAGAAATTGAATTTTCTTAATAGCCAAACTTGACATACTTTCTCTTCTTCTTTTTCTACTTTTAAAATAAAACTATATAATTAGTACCTATGCTCTATTCACGTTTGATATCATTGGGTTTCTTTTAAATATTACTTGTTCTGTTAGGTACTACAAGTCAGCAGTGCCAAACGAGGCGACATACAATATTTAAGCCCAGTGATTGGCTGCAAAGCCAGTGGATATGCTAAAGTACCGACACTAATTGACTTTTCGCAAACGACAGCAGTGGCGATGTGCTTTTCGCAAGAGGTTCTGAAATCACTGTCACATTTGATATGTTGTTTTAAATATCTGAACATCTTTTTTGAACCAAAAAATTGTTTTTACTGAAAAACTAATTGTAGAAACGTATCGCACAAGATTTGCCTTTTCACTACTTTGTTATATCTACTAGCTTTGATTGGCTGCATTACGTTCTGCCATCTATTGAAACATTTAATATTTAGATATAATTTTTTGTCTTCATTATTTATAATATTAGCATAATTGTTATTATAGTTTACATTAATTGTGATGCATTTTGATAACATCTCTTAAAACATAGATATTTCGGAAAATATTGCTGTTTCCACATAATAATTAACACCGGATTTAACCCTGCTGACATCTAGCGGCTTATTTAAGAAATAGTTTACAAAACCTTGCATTGTCAATTATGACGTTTGTTAGCACAAAGTTTTTTAAAAGTATTTTATTATTACACTATTTAAATTTTTACTAAAACTTTCAAATCAGATGAACTTATTTAACTTCTCCTCTCAGTTTTTGACAGCAGTAATTTTCTAGTTGCCTACAGCTATTCCAAAAAATAAGTGACAGGATAAAAGCTGGTTTTAATATTTATTTTGACATTGACAAGCGATATCAAGTGTGAATATAGTATATATGGGGAGGTTTCTTACTCAAATCAGCCGCTAGATGTCAGCAGGGTCAAATGCGGTGTTAATTGTTGCATGCACAAGTAATATTTATGTTTTCAACATTACAAATATGTCAGAATTATTGCAATATGTTTATTTATTAATTCCAGCTTTACTTCGTTAAAGTCCATATTTAATGAGTATCTGTATATAAAATACTTAATCACTTTAACAATATCTATTTATTTTAACCTTATACGTATTTCGGCATGTTTACATGCCATTGTCAAAGGTTATATGAAAAAGTAAACAATTAGTGTTGTTATAGCAATAGAACTTTTTTACTTATCTTGGTAATCGTCTGCAGATGACTTGATTTCTTATTCCAAAATGTCCAGTAGAGGAGAATTTAAGAGATCAATTTGCTCATTGGATTTATGTGGGTGTTTGTATTTGTAACAACGTACGTGTTCTTTATACCTAATATCAAAATTTCTAATTGTCTGGCCTATATAAACCGAATTACAATGCGAACAATTAAATAAATATAAAGTAAGCTTTAAAACAACTAGGAACATCTTAAACACTTTGTTTAATGCAAAATCAAAAACAGACGATTTGTTAAAATCAGGCATTTACAAATTAAATTGTTCGCATTGTAATTCGGTTTATATAGGCCAGACAATTAGAAATTTTGATATTAGGTATAACGAACACGTACGTTGTTACAAATACAAACACCCACATAAATCCAATTACGCTAAACACTTACTAGAACAAAATCATTCAATGACATCTAATAACACCATAAAATGTTTACACTTTTGTGATGATAAACGTAAGTTAGATATACTAGAAGCTTTTGAAATTCACAAACATTTAAAAACTGTACCGTTAATGAATGAGCAAATTGATCTCTTAAATTCTCATTTACTGGACATTTTGGAATAAGAAATCAAGTCATCTGCAAACGATTACCAAGATAAGTTCTATTGCTATAACAACACTAACTGTTTACTTTCATATAACCTTTGACAATGGCATGTAAACATGCCGAAATACGTATAAGGTTAAAATAAATAGATATTGTTAAAGTGATTAAGTATTTTATATACAGATACTCATTGCAATATGTGTTTAATGTTGTCCAAGGTTTAAAGTAATGGGAAACAAAATTTGATATCTAACTATACACCGTGCCCATAAAAGACTTAAACGATTTTGATAAGTGATAATATCTATATTAGGTATCATAAAGTTGAACGTTTTTGTGTACTAGATGCAGCAACTTAAAATTCTTTAAACGGTATCTAGAAATTCTAGAAATCTTTTGAATGCAACAGCAACGCGCTGTACCTAATGCATACATAACTTTTTGCAGTGTTGCCACTATCCTCCAGAATTACCCTGTGGCTGTATATAGCCG
This sequence comes from Ctenicera cuprea, assembly GCA_958336395.1. Taxonomy (NCBI): domain Eukaryota; kingdom Metazoa; phylum Arthropoda; class Insecta; order Coleoptera; family Elateridae; genus Ctenicera; species Ctenicera cuprea. The sequence continues at coordinate 59,632,411 of OY284487.1, forward strand.
TTATTAGGCCTTACTACATCTGGTGACTTAGAGTCAGACAGGCTACATCAGCACGCAAACTGGGACATGTGCAACGTCTTGCCTGTCTTAGTATTACAGAGGCTATTCGTTTAATTACTACGACGGCTGTAAAAGCCATCCTATGCATAGAACGTGGTATGTGGTATGTGGTATACAAAAGGTGTGGGTGGCAGACACCCGCATCCTCTATGATGCAGTCGCAAACATTCGTCTTCTTGTTGCGGTGGTTGACTGCTTCTCTCCTAAGGATACCTGTAATCGACGCTATAGTGGATATGTAAATGTTGGAGAAACCCCTCATTCAGATATATCCATCTTTACGAAGAATCCAAAACCTTTGCCAAAGTATACTGCTAGGCAAACTCACCACCTTCTTCCAAACGGAGGTAGTGAAGATAATGCATTGTGCAAATGCAGTCCTTAAACGACAAATCAAGAAGCAACGTATTGGTATCTTCGGCGGTAGTAAGTAGAGCTGCCTTATTAGCCCTGAGTAATTGTAAAATTACCACAGAAGTAGTACTTGAGTGCTACAAAGCTCTCCAAGATATCTCCAGAAACAATGTTGTTTTACTCGTTTGGATTAAGAGACATGATGGCAATTATGGTAATAAGGAAGCTCAGAGGTTGCAATACTGACCTCTGAACAACTTCCTTGGAAGACAGAATTTGCAACCTCCATCTCCCGACGATATTTAGCACATCAATAAACCTTAAACAACTTCACGCAAAGGTGAGTTAATATTCAAAGCTGTTGCTACTCAAGGGTTGCTTTTGCATCACTTTCAGCAAAGTCAACTAAATACTGTGTGCATCTGTCTGGAAAGAATCTCCAACTAGTGGTAGAAATCTTGACTGGACAGTGCACTCTAAAGAAGCACATTCACAGGGTGGAGCTGGTAGACAGCCTCAACTGTCGATGATGTAACCTGGAAGAAGAGACCGCAGAACACGTGCTATGCCACTCTCCAGCCTTTGCAACAAATAGATGATCTATGCTGGGGGACTTCTGACCTGACATGGCTGTCATCAGTAACACCCCAATCGCGCACGTCCTCAAGTTCACTCAAAGAATTGGGTCGCTTGGGTGATTCCCGTGTTGGAAGGCTGCAGTGGAGGTAGCACAGTAGGCCTGCCTATTGTGATTTAAGTGCGCGTTAGTTTTCTTACCCTCTAATCGTAATCCAGAATGCGCGATGTTTTCAACACGTATTTTCCAAATCGATGCATAGGTCGTGGTAGATCGATCTCTTGGCTACCATGACCACCTGATGAAACGCCTACTTAAAAAAAACTTTGGGGTTCGAAATCAGGTCTACAACACGAAGGTTTGTAATAATCATAATCTACAAAATACTAATAGCATTTTGAAAGCAGTAGCTGGAGTCAACAGCGACATGCACTAAACATGTAAATTCAACTTTTTGAAGGGTTATATATATCTAATTAAAAAAAATTTGTTTCTATCATCTCTAGTTTAGATATTATTCCATTTCAAAATCGCGCCAAGTTTTTTATAGACACGATGTATGCATACTAATTCAATATATGGCACGTAACACATGAAGCTTAAAAAAACGTGGTTGGCCCTGCCGCCCTTTAACAGATAAAATTTTAAAACAAACCTTTCATTCAATAATAAAAATGACATAAGAATGACTTTGGCTAGTTAAATAAATTATAGTGTTTTAAATCTTTGTAATGGCTAATATACAATTGGAAAATCATGATACTTTTTACATAACCCTTTGTTTCTTTACATTAATAGTAAGTATTATTTTAATTAGATTACCACAATTTTATTAACCATTATCATCATAATTGGCGCTACAGCTTTTTACATGTTTTTGTTTCCTCCAGAATTCTCTTGGTCTAGGTGTCTTAGTTTAGTCTCGATTGGCCTGTTTTTCGTCTTCTTTTAAGACTACACTAGTACTTTCTTTTGTTGGTTTATCTTTATTGTGCGTACTGAATGTGATTAATTAAGAATTTGGTAAATTCAAAGTTGTATTGCCTACTCCTTCGTCCCGAGTTGGCGCGGTTAAAATGCCCGTTCGAGTACGATCAGCAAAGTTAAGCATAGCTCTGCCTGGTCAGTACTTGGATGGGTATCCGGAAGTCAAGCCAACGCAGCACCTCGTGCTCTCGGAGTCGCACGCAAATAGGTGGTCTCGGATGTCGGATTAACAACGCGGCAGTCGTTACAGGGGTTGGAATCCCTTACAAAGTATAGATGGATGAGTAAATGGACGAGTAAATGTAATGCGAAAGGTTTGGCGTAAGCTGAGGGGACGTTGTGGTTAAAGGAGCAAAGGACCCCACTATCCTCCGGAACATAGCATTTCTCATTTTTCTAGTGCTATATTGAATAAACGACATGACAACGCATTTCCTTTCCGTATATCATTCTGAGTCTGAAAGAGATCTAAACACAAACCGTGATATAAAATATTTCGTTAAAACCTTATTCTGTTGTGTCTCGGTATAACAAATTTTCTTATTACTGCGGATAATTTAGATATGGTAACGGACACCATGGTATGCTGCCTTGAAATCGATAAAGCTGTGGTAGTTCCATGTTCCAGAAGCTATTTTAATAATATGTTCCGTAATGTAACAATTTGATCGATGGTTGATTTATCATAGCGAAAACAGAATTAGTAGTTTTCGAGTTGCTCTTCAATGTATGTTCATCTCACATATCATAGTACCTATGTTAGAGAATATCTTGCATGTGATGCTTTTGCAATTGCTGCCTTCGTTGATCGTACTTCTTGTGTATGGGACATATTATACCATAATTCCAGTCACCTGGCATCTTCCATCTTTCTTTGTGTCCATATCCTTTTAATTATGTACATATCGTGTCAGATCTTGGCCGCCTTTCTTAAACAGCTCGACACGCAGTTGATCTGTTCCCTGCAACTTGTTTTTTAGTTTATATATAGCTTCGCGCACCTCTTGTATGGTTGGTCTATGTAATATGTCTTCTTCTTCTATTTCTTCATCTCGTCCTACAGTTGCGTTTAAGGTTAATAATGTGATAAAATGTGCTACCCATTGTTGTAATACTTCTTCTTTTTGGTTTATTGTGTTGCCTTGTTTTTCCTTACACAATTTTATTAATTGACTAATTTAATTCAAGTTTTACCTTAATAGGTATCTAACATTAAAATTGTATCCAATTACAGATTGTTTTGGCTGTTTTGACATATTGTATTATAATGACTGAAATAATAGTTTACGATACGAGACAAGTGGATCGACATACTTTGAATATAATCGCCAGATTGGAAAAACTTGTACATGCAGGGAAAAATTTAGTTCGCAGCAACAGGAAATGTCATTTTAAAAATAATAACAGAAGGAAATGGAAACAATTCAGTAAAATGCACAGAGGTAGCACAGAAATAAAATTGAAGCAAAAGAAAGAGAAAAAAAGGTTTAGAATAGAAACAGGAACAACTGTAGAGCAACTCATAAACGTGTTTTTTGAAGCAATGCTAATAGAGTTTAGAGATCGAAGGGATATGAAAAATATACTATGCATCTCTATTGCTGGTGATTCCATTGATGAATCTACAAGCGAGATCAAAACTGTATCCGAATTTGAAAAAACTTTACAAGATCTAATGCGCAGACAAAACACTTTAGCTATGCTAATACAAACTTTATCAAAATTCGAACCGAAAATGTTAGAACGATTAGTAAGTCCTGATGTTTCTCCACGTATTACTTATCAAGATATCCTCAACAGGCTCAATAAGCTTCAAGATCAAGCTACAGAGAAACAACAAATTACTTGGGTACCAACTAATGAACATGATAGGGTTAACAAAAAACATATGGGAAAGGTGGGAGAGTCAGAAAGTATTATTTTGGAAGACTTGATGAAAAAGATTAAGATGGCTGAGGAAACGATGGAAATAGTTGATCCCGAAGAAGGCACAATAAAGCTACCTTGGGTATCAGCAGAAGAGATAAACCGTACCTCACCTACCATAAACACAAAATTAACTGCTGTAGAACACCATAAAGTAGAACAATCTAATGAAACATCATCCAATGCAGGTTTTACTAATGCAGTACTATTTGATGCAAAACAAACAAATAAAAAGTCAACTGAAAGAGAGTGCGGTGCTGTAGAGTCATGTGATGCAAGGTTATCTGATGCAAAACCATCACATGCGGCTACATTTCGTATAGAGTCCATTGATGCAAAACCATCCGTTGCAGAGCCGATAGAAACAAAATTTTCTGATGCGATTAAAGTTGTACCCGAAACTTTACAAGATCTAATGCGCAGACAAAACACTTCAGCTATGCTAATACAAACTTTATCAACTGTCAAACCAGAAATGCTAGAACAATTAGTTAGTTCTGATGTTTTTCCAAGTATTACTTATCAAAATATTCTCAACAGGCTCAAGAAGCTTGAAGATCAAGCTATGAAGAAACAACAAATTACTTGGGTACGAACTAATGAACATGATAGGGCTAACAAGAAACTTATGAGTAAGGTGGGAAAGGCAGAAGGTATTATTTTGGAAAGCTTGATTAAAAAGACAAAGATGACTGAGGAAACTACGAAAATAGTTGGTTCCGAAGAAGGCATAATAGAGCTACCCTGGGTATCAGCAGTAGAGGTAAACCGTACTTCACCTACAATAAATACAAAATTAGCTGACATAGAACACCATAAAGTAGAACAATCTGATGTAACATCCTCAAATGCAGATTTTATGAACGCAGAACCATTTGATGTAAAACAGACAGATGCAGAGTTAACTGAAAAAGAACGCTCTGCTGTAAAGTCATGTGATGTAAGGTTACCTAATGTGGAAGAAACCAATATGAAACCATCACATGCGGCTCCCATTCATATATAGTAAAACCATCTGTTGCAGAGACGATAGCAACAAAATTTTCTGATATTCTAAATCAAAAAGTAAAATCACGTTTGTAGGTTCAATACAAAATCATGAATCACTGCTAAATAAACAAAGAAAATAGTACATTAATGAGCGAATGAAGTTGAATAAAATTATCTTAGAACACATTTTATTAGCAGTATGCAATCAATGTAATCTATGTTTACCAAATTATAATATTATATTAAAAGCCCATTATTAGACTTTAATGTTTTCACATTAAGCCAGTCGTCAAAGCTTTTTTTGCGGAAGCAAATTCGAGCAAACTGGAATTAATTTCAATCTCTTTATTTAGACGCCAGGAAACACGTAATTTTGTATGGTCTATCAAGTCCGGATTTGGCCGCCATCTTAAAAAAACTGAAGAAAATTGATTTTTTTAGAATAATAGTCAATATCTCGGTTAAAATTAATTTTAGAGCAAAATGTAAGATAATTGAAATTGAATAGAAGTAAATTTCCTACAAATAATGTTCGATGTATTTTTTCGTGTGATTACTGAAATTGGTATTTCCTGAAGACCCAATCCACTATCAATTGTTACAAATTTATATTACTGTTTTTGATGTTGATGGTTTAGTCATTCTTATTTTTTTTATGTCGAAGGTTGATCAGTGAATGTCTCGATATCACTTTGTTCCTCTTCGTCTTCTGTATTATAATCCGAATCCAATTGGAAATTGTCGAAGTTAGCTAGAAGGTTTTCAATATCAATATCCTTATTGTCGTCTAATTCATCTACTGTCTCTACATATGAGTATGATTCGCCTTGGCACAAGCCACACACCACAGAGCAACGCAAACCTATATTACGGCAACCACAAGCTACGTTGCAGTATTTGGCGCATTTACAAGAAATGAGTTTTAATAATTTTCGAGGAGCGGCTTCTTGTAAGGTGGGAATCGACATTAACTCATTTTTTGAGTTTGCGTGTAAAAACAAAATGGTGTCCTTAATTACCAAATCTAAATTTACGCTGTAGAGAGAATACTTTAATGGTAAGTACTGCATATGAAGTAGCAAATAACTTTAAGATGGTAATTGTAGTAGGTGAGGACACCGATTTATTGGTTATTCTTACAGCCTTGGGTGAATCTCGCTACAACATTTATTTGTTGAAACCAGGCAATAGAAAGTCATAAAGCAAGTCGTATTCTCCCCACAGAGCTGATTTGAAAAAGCTCAAAAATGGGTTAATGCCCCCCCCCCCCTCACAAGAAACCGCTCCTCGGAAATTGTTAAAACTAATTTCTTGCAAATGCGCCAAAGACTGCAACGTAGCTTGTGGTAGCCAAAAAGCAGGTTTGCGTTGCTATGTGGTGTGTGGCTTGTGCCAGGCAAATCATGCTCAAATATGGAGGCCGTAGATAAATTAGATGACAATGAGGATATTGATATTCAAATAGAAAATCGTCTGGCTAACTCTGACAATTTCCAACTGAATTCGGATTATAATATAGAAGACTAAGAAAGACAAAATGATATCGAGACAATCACTGATCAATGTGGACATCAAAGAGAAAGAAAATAAAATTGACAAAACCATCAATTCAAAAACCATAAAATAAATTTGTAACAATAGATAGTAGATTAAACCTTCTAAAGGTACCACTTAAAAAAATGCGCCGACTGCTCTACCTCTAGGTGGTGTGAAAACGGGTAGGGGAGAGTTGGGTAAAACAGGATGGTCTGGTAGAACGGGATACCAGGTTTTATTTTAAAACAAGTAGTCCCATCTATCGGGCGGTGGCTGAACTAATATCCCTTGTTGCTTTCTTAGGCGCGGCAAGTGATCTATCGACTTTAGTTTCACTCTGGGCGGTGTGATAAGTGCATTGTTAAAACATGAGGTTAGACTAATTTGTTTCGTCTACATTAAAAGTCGATTTTTCTGTTTTAGTGTGAAATTAATTGAAGGTGAGTAGATTTAGAGAATACTACGTTTGTTTACTATAAGTATTTACAACAGTTTTAATGAATTTGCTCTTTTTAAATATTCACATATGATTACATGTTTCTCAATGCACAGTTGGGTAAAACGGGATCCGAATTGTTGGGTAAAACAAGATGGTATCCCATTTTACCCAACCACATCTATCTATTGCTTGTATAATTTTATATCTCAAATGTGTTCTCTTTTAGTCCTGCAATGGCAAAGTATAAAAGGAAAACGGAAAGGCAGAATTGGGATCAGGACAGTATGCGTCAGGCTGTTGAAGAGGTAATGGAAGGAAGAATGGGGTATCTGAAGGCTTCGAAAGAATATGGCGTTCCTCGTTGAAGCACGGGTAAAGAAAATTAGACAGGGTGTTCTCAACAGAGAGGAGTTTGCCAAAAAAGGACTAGGACGTCGTAAACCCGTTTTCACTCCGGCTCAAGAAGAAGAATTAGTGAAACACATTTTGTTCATGGAAGCACGTCTCTTTGGCTTAACTCTTGATGAATTAAGCAGTTTGGCCTTTGAATTAGCAAAATCGTATGATCTGCCAAATAGATTTAACAAGAACAAGAAGAAAGCTGGTAAAGCTTGGTTGCATAGCTTTTTGAGCCGGCATCCGAACATCAAACTTCGGTCACCTGAGCCAACCTCACTTGCAAGGGCCATGGGTTTCAACAGGCCTGCCGTTGAGAACTTTTTCGCGTTGCTTTCTGAAACGATCAAGAAACACAAAATACCTCCTGATCACATTCATAATGTCGATGAGACAGGAATTATGACAGTACCGAAAAAAAGATCTAGATGTTTGTCATTACGTGGAAAACGACAAGTTGGCTGTTTGTCCTCGGGAGAACGTGGAGTTCTGGTGACGGTAGAGATCTGCATGAGTGCTAGTGGTGTATTGATGCCACCAATGTTCATCTTCCCAAGAGCTAGGGCGAAACCAGAACTTCTGGATGAAGCTCCCCCTGGGAGTACAGCTCATTACCATCCATCAGGGTGGATGCAGAAAGAAATATTTTTGAGCTGGTTCGAGAAATTCATTTCTTTTGCCAATCCTTCCAAGGAACACCCCGTGCTTTTGCTTCTTGATGGACATGCCACCCACACCAAGAATCTGGAGCTGATTGAAAGAACCAGGGATAAGGGTGTTGTGTTACTATGCTTTCCCCCACATGCAACCCACCGCGTGCAACCTCTGGACGTAAGTTTTATGTCACCACTCAGCACATATTGCAGTTCAGAAGTGCAAAGATGGATGCAACAGCATCCAGACAGGCCTATAACGATATCCTAAATAGGCAAACTTTTTGGAAACGCCTTCATGAAAGTTGCTAGCGTCCAAACAGCGGTAAGTGGATTTAGGAAAGCAGGTGTGCATCCCCTAAATCCGGAGATATTTCCAGACTGGATGTTTGAACCAGCCGAAACACAAATAGACCCATAGAAGACCAGACAAACAGTCAAGAAGAACATAATGATGACCTGTTACTTCAAATTACAAATCCTTCGCCGATACCACTACCAAGACCACCACCGGACACACCATCGGGCACACCATCGGGCACACCATCGAGAACACCACTGAGACCTACAGACCCCCTATCAAAACTTCAAGTATCAGATGAAGAATTAAATCCTGTAAATTCCTCAGACACACGAGACACTACTCCAGGTCCAATTACCACGACGAAGTTTTATACGAATGCGACTCCTTCGTGTTCCTACAGCCCCAAGAATTTTGTGGTAACGCCAAAACACATTGTTCCAATCCCTCATTCCGAACTAAATTAAATTCAAACGACAGAAGGAGGGGTAAAACTGCAGTGTTAACATCGACACCATATAAAGAAGAACTCGAACAAAGTATTAGAAAAAGGCCTACAAAGAAGCCAAAATTGAACATGGAAGACACAGAAAAAGCAGCCCATACAGCCAAACTGAATAAAAAAGACAAAACAATTATTAAGAAGACAACTAAAAGAAACATAAAAGCAAAGAAACTAGTTGAGAATAGTAGTACAGTAGCACTTCAGAAAATGGAAACGCGAAAGTAACAAAACAAAAAAATTTCAATAGATACAAAAATAAAAAAAGAAGGAAGACAAAAGACACTGAAGATTCCAGTTCAGAAAAAGAAAGCATAGAAGCGAAATGCTTATTTTGCACTGAACTTTATTCGAATTCTAAGTCAGAAGATGGTTGGATAAGGTGTCAGGATTGCCAAGGTTGGGTGACGACGAAGTTTTTATATATGACTTTTGTCAGTAACAATAATATTCTAATCATTTTTTTTTGTTAAAGTGCCTTTGTTTAGTTTTTTCTAGTTTATAAGAATATACCAATTTTCATCTCTTGTAAGAAAAGCTTATTTTGTCTTTTTTTGTTATTTGTACAATTGAGTTTCCCTTGTCGTCTCTTTTTTTCCTGAAGGATAAACATGGAATCTGCAAAAGCGTAAGTATCCCGTTTTATCCGACTAGGTGGCTAAAACGGGACACTTCCAACTTTTAAAAGAAAACTTTTTTTTCTCTGATGTAACTTCCGTTTTTTCATAAATGATGGTTGCAATCAAAAGTCCAATTACTAGTGAAACTAGAGGTAAAACATTGTACTTTGCATTACTTTATTCAAAAAGTTAAAAGGCTCTACACACTAAATATCCTGTTTTATCCAACTCTCTGCTGCTACACAGTAAACAATATGGTATAAAAAATAAGTTCATTTTCCAACGCCTATAAGTCTAAAACAAAAAGTCACAAAAAAATGCATAGAACATGTCTGTAGGAAATTTACTTTTCTTCAATTTTGATTACTACATATTTTGCTCTAAAACTATTTGTAATGTAACTGGGATATTGACAAACATTCTAAAAAATTTCATTTTTTATACAATGTTTTCACGATGGCAGCCAAATCCGGGTCTGATAAACAGTGCAAAATTAGTATGTGTTTCCTGACTAAAGAGATTAAAATTAATTCTGGCTTGCCCGGATTTGCTTCTGCAATAACCCTTTTAAAGCAATCTGCCGACCGACATACATAGACGCCAAACCCGTGAGCGCCATAGCAATAAGTACAGAGGCGTAGCTAGGTAACCAAAGGCCCTGGTGCAAAAAAAAACTGGGGCCCTAACTAAACTGGTTAGGTTTTATATTATATATATAATATTGGTATTAAGCAATAAAACGAAGTAAATGAAAAGGTTTATGTGTGTATGTATGTAAAACACTTTATTGTACATAAAACATTAAAAACAATTTATACACCTACAGTTAAGTCATGTACAAAAGCGAATTTATCCGTTTAAGGGATCTCTTCCAGTTTATTATATGAAAGTCGGACCTACCTACTAACAACAAAATAACAATTTAGTTTATAATCTTTTCCTAGCCTTAGTTTTCGCAAAAGTATCAACGATTTCGGTTAAATCTAGGCTTGATGCGGCTTTGTTTTCGATTGCTATTAGCGATAAATGTCGGAGTCGAGCTTGGCCCATAGTATTCCTTAAATAATTTTTTATTATTTTTAGTTTGCTAAATGATCTTTCAGCTTCTGCAGAAGTGACAGGAATTGTATGGAACAGTAACATTGCTGTAAATACTTCTGTTAGGTCGCATTCTAGCACTCCATATAATCTCATTATTTCTTTACAGAATTGGTGAATAGTGCATGCCTTGGTTAATTTAGATAGAATTAGGTGGTAAATATTAAGAAATTGAAGAGAAAAGTTGGGGCCTATTATATCAGAATATTTACTTTGGAATTGGTCACACTTTTGTAATAAAGTTCTTTCATCTACATGCAGCAAATGTTGGTGTTAGAAAATTGAATATCTGACTGACTGCACTCATACCAGTAAAACGTGCATTTAATTGAGTTATTATTGTGTCTAGCACATTATTGAAAATAGTAATTTTAAATATTTCTTCCCTGTTTCGAAATCGGTGATCAGAAGCTAATTCATCAAAATGTTTTTTAACTTTCCTTTGCCGTTTTTTCTTGAAAATGGGGATCTATGCCATATTTTCTTGCAGTTTCACTGGCTTTGCACTTGAATGATTCGAAGTCATTTCTATAAATTTGCATCTTTGCATTTGTCTCTGCTAAAGCTCTACTTGCCTCGTCCAAATCGATATCGCATTTTTGTAAAGTTTTAGATGCATAATTGATGTCACTCAATACACGGTGCATGAATTCGCAAAGCAACACGAACTCGAAATTTAGCATTTTTGTTTTAATTTTTTCTGCTTCACTACGCTCATCTTTACTGGAATTCATGAGAACTATTTCTGTTAATGCTTTAATTATATCGAAAAAACTAAGTTTTATTGCAGATATCGTATTGACCCTACTGGACCATCTGGTCGGATTTAGTTTTTTTAGAGTGGTGTCCGATTCGCCAGTGAATTTTGACAGCAGATCCCAACGTTTGATGCTATTGCCGAAAAATTTATACAATTCTTGCAACGTTGCGAAAAATACCTGTAATTCCACACAAGTGCTAACGGCATCATTTACCACCAAATTTAAATTATGAGTGGCGCAATGTACGTACTCCGCGTTAGGCTGGATATTCTTAATCCGTTGTTGTACACCATTATACACACCGCTCATCACACTGGCTCCATCATAACCTTGACCCACACATTTTTTTAAATCAATATTTTTCTCGATAAATAATGAAGTCACCTGGTTGACTAAATCTGCCGCGCCATGTTTGATGGCTGCATAAAAGCCTATAAACGATTCTTTTACTTCTATATCAACTGGCTGTCCATTTTCCGATCTAGTTATTACTGCATACCTCACAACAAAGCTTAGCTGGTCTACCTTCGATATGTCCTGTGTCGTATCCATTATGATGGCGAAAAACGGTGACGCTCTAATTTGTTCTAGCAGATGATTTTCAAGTGTGGTCCCCAAGCACTCAATCATTTCATTTTGAATTGTTGCACTCAGATATCTTGTAGATCCTAAAAAACAAAAAAAGCACGATTTTAAACAAACATTAGAATATAAACAGTTAATAAAAATAAATAAATAAAATGAAAACAAAACTTAAAAATAAAAAAAAAATACCTTTGGGCATATCCAAAACTTGCCGCAATATGTGATCATATCGGGCGAGAAGCTCTACAACGGACAGAAAATTTCCATGGTACCCTTCCTCACTTAAGTTTTCTCGATGTCCTCTTAAAGCCAAAGAACTCTTTGCTAGAGTAAGTATGACATCGAATAACCTTTGAAGAACCGTTTTCCAAAATGACGTTTCTTTGCGAATTGTATTTTCAAGTTCCTTGTCGATAGTATCATTTTTTTCCAAAGTTCATACACTGCACATGCTTCCGTATGGCCACTCGAGAAACTGTGTTGTTTAATTCTTTCTGATAAATGACTCCAATCCCGAATGCCCGTACACCATACAGTATTCCTTTGCGAAGCAAATAACCAGCAGGGTTGACAATAGGCAGCATCTAGTATTTTAGAATAACACAGCCAAAAACGATGAACTGGTCCATATTTAGAAGTTGAAAAGTAGTACGATTTTGAAAAACACCTGTTGTTCTGGCGGACGTCTTTTGGAAAAGGCCCTGAAGGCTGTAAAGGCCCCATATCAAGAATTTGACGTTTTTCATTATCACTTAATATCCTGTTCGTAAAGTTTCCCAAGTCATAAGAAGATTGATCGATCACATTTTCGATAAATGATGAGGTCGATGGTTCCTCCGCTGTTACCTGTGCCGTGCAGACATCGTCGTCGTTGATATGATCGGCGGCATCGTCACCGGCGGCGGTATCTTTAACTGCAATGATGATCAAATCTTCTTCAGTAGGCTTCTCAACCGGCACTGCACTCAACCGGCACTGCAGTGGTCACATTATCTGAGTCACTATCAACAGAAATATTTGGGCCAAAACAACTTGTAGAAGGCTGACTAAAAAATTTGTCAATTTTTGGTAATTTTTGTTTACTATCATCTCTTTCCTGGCGTTGTTTGCGCTTAAACGCACCACTAGGTTTCTTTTTTATATGCATAATTTTAATTCTCTTATTCTCTAATTTATGCAAAACAGGGAACAACCAACAACTAACAAGATTAACAAGAAACTGAAACGTAATGTAATGCTACGCTACAAAATGTCATTGGGGAATCCCCGGAAACACTGCACAAACAACAGAAAGAATACAGGGGAATTCCCCACAAGTTTCGAACAGAAGTTCGAAACTTGTTGGGAATTCCCCTGTATTCTTTAAAATGAGTTGCCATGATTAAAGTCGTGTTGCAACCTATTTTATTTACATTCCGAAAGTGGGAGAATTTTTCGCTAGTTCAATTTGAGGTTTGCTGGTCAGGGTCCGAGGGCCCCCTGAGCTTGGGGGCCCCGGTGCACGGCACCGCCTAGCACTATGGTAGCTACGCCACTGAATAAGTACATGTAGTTACAAAATACATGTTTCAAATTTGTAATTTAACATCACCCTGCATAAAAAAAACCGCGATTTGCGTAAATTCCTATCAGCTGTGTCTGGACAATTTAATTTCTGTTAATAATTGTTTTATATAAACAAGTACAATTTCTGAAGTTAATTGTTTTTTATTAATTGGTCCCCTGGGACACAAATGTTTACTGAAGTGGTTAAAATTTTAAACGACCTCGTGAATTTGGCAATCGACGAAAAAAAAGCAGAAAAAATTCCTGGAAAGAAAATCTCAGTAAATGAAGCCTGAATGAAGCACCTGGAAAAAGCAACCCTAGAAAAGAGGCACAAAATCCCAGGAAAAAATCAGGAAGAAGAAACGTTACTTTATTTAAATCTAGCACATCTATTCAGGGAAATGTTGTAACGGGAAATTTTCTCAAAGTGTTCTTTTGAAGTAGTAAATTGGCACTATTGTTAGACATTTACATAATTTTAAAATTAAAATTGCTCTTAAGCACGTAAATTGCTCAGCAAGACACGTCTCTTTCAGCAAAACTTCTGTCTTAACTATACAGTGATCGATAAGCAAACCGTTCTTTTTTATTTTTTGGGTATGTCGTCACTGGGTTTTTTCAGAGAATAATTTTTCAGGTGGGTGTTGTTTTCTGAGGAATTATTTTATTAGATTTTTATTAGATTTTATTAGATCATGTTTTACCTGGGCTTTTTTCGGGTGATTTCTTTTCCGGGGTTGTTTTATTCTAGCGATTTTTATTTTTAGATTGTTTCATGGACTTTTCCTCTGTGAACTTGTAAGCTCAAATATTTGCTTGCCAAAGTGCTTCAATTATTATTATTATTAAGCAATATTTGATTGAGACATTTTATTTTATTTTGGAATTGTGCTAGAAAATTTAATATACACTGTGGGCGAAAAGTAAAATCTATCTAAACCAAAACAAAAGTAGCGATAATTGCTAAAATATATGTGATATTTATTGAACTGCGGATTTAATTATTTTTCATTTCAATAAATAAGGTTTTAGCCAAGGTAATTGACAAGATTTAATTACTTTGAGTCAAACTAGCCACTTTGACTCTCCTTTTAGAAAAAATTCAATGGACGCCACTCTTTTTGGTTTAAAATTTTTCGTAACGTCTAATAGCGGGAATTTTAAATGTGTTCAAGGTTACTAATATCTCGTTAAAATGCACCAATCAAGAGAGAGAGCAAATTTGCCGCCAAAACAGAAGTTAGAGGCTTGTTGACGGTTACTGTATTTGCACGATACATTTCCTGATTTTACCAAAACTTTATTTAGAACTTCAAGCAAAATGTCTCGACGTGACTACGAAAAAGATAAAGGTATTTAATTTTTTTTAAATTAGTTACTAATTTTTAATTTATTGAAGGACGTTGTTTATCCTAACCTTAAAAATTGTATTTATCAGAATTCTTAAAAACATTTCTTGTGGAGTTCTGTGTCCAAGATGCATCTACCAAAAACTTCAAATACTCCGTTCAACTTACAAAATTGGCCCATCGAGAACAAACTGCCCTGTATATTGAGTTGGATGATGTGCACGAGTATGATGAATCTTTGGCTGAAGCCATCATCAACAATACAAGACGCTACACAAATATGATATCTGATATTGTGTATGAAATGTTACCAACATTTAAGGAACACGATGTTTCCGCTAAAGATTCTTTAGATGTCTACATCGAACACAGACTTATGATGGAGAATCGTATGAGCCATCCCAATGAACAGCGAGAGTTACGAAATAAATATCCACCAGAACTTATGCGGAGATAGTAAGAATTGCTTTTAATATAAATTGAGAACGTAAAAAATAATTTTATCTTTTTCAGTGAAATCTATTTCAAGGAAATGAGCCTTAGCAAGCCAATGCCCATTCGCGAGGTGAAGGCCGAGCAAGTTGGTAAATTGGTGACTGTTAGAGGTATTGTCACACGGTGCACTGAAGTAAAACCAATGATGTGCGTAGCTACGTACACTTGCGATCAGTGTGGCGCTGAAACTTATCAGCCAATTGCATCATTGAGTTTCATGCCGATCAATATGTGCCCCAGTGAAGACTGTAGGGTTAATAAGTCAGGTGGTCGACTGTATCTGCAGACACGAGGATCAAAATTTATTAAATTTCAAGAAATTCGTATACAAGAACATGTAAGTTAAAAATGTTCGAGTAATTAAAATTGTTGATTTAATTTTTTTATTCTAGAGTGACCAAGTACCAGTAGGTCATATTCCTCGCACCTTAACTATCTTCTGTCGTGGAGAAACAACTCGTAAGGCTTTGCCGGGAGACCATGTTGCAGTTACTGGGATATTTTTGCCACTACTTAGAACAGGTTTTAGACAAATTTCTGGTGGTCTTCTTTCTGAAACCTACCTGGAGGCTCACGTACGTAATTTAATCTTTACATTTCTTAAATCTCTTGCTAATGGTAACCACTAAAACTGTTTTTTTTTTATTATATTAAATGATTGAGAGGCTGGTTTAAAAATTTACTAACCTGTGGTGTTGCTGGGGATGGTTCACTCCCTTAAGTTGGGTGTACAGGTAGGGTGTGAGTGCTTTTTGAGTCTTCCAAGTACTATTTGAATCTTTGAGTACTTTTCGAGTCTTTTGAGTATACCTTGTATACTGTTTTGAAATTAAGAAAATGTTAGAAAATTTTAAAGAAATATTGCTCAAAATTGGCCAAACGATTAGTTTTAAATTTTGGAAGCTCGTAGAGCTAGAAATGATGTATAAGTTTATTTTCTTCATCCTCTCAATACTCTAATTTTATCTGTCTCGCCTATTATGATTTTTTGAAGTCTGGAAATTAATGCTCTTTTATTTAATAAATAGGGCTGGATTTTTTGTGAAGAAAATGTTTTAGATTTTTTGGAGGGAGATAGCTTGGAATTTAAAAAACCCAAAAACGGAAGGATAAATTTGTCCTCAGAAAATTGGGTGGGAGGGGGAAAATTAACCCCCCCAAAATGTTGCCGTAATTATAAATTCAGTTGAGAACTTTATTCTGTTATCACTCATGAGCAATTTAGCATTAACAGGCATTTTTTTATCGGTCCTTGTTTAATAAATAAGGGAGTAGGAATTATCGATTTTCAACAATACATAGAAGGTGTCACAAAGAAGTTAGCAGACTGGAATACGAACCAGATTAGCTGATCTATAGCTCTGCAAATCGATAAAATTAAAAAGAAATAGTGTGGCTAGTTTTTGGCAGTCTTCACAGTTGTAGTAGTTCCAAAAGTGCTAGTAGCTTCTAACATTGTGTGCCATTAAAAAGCATTTTCAGTTTCAAATTTCATCTCGATCTGATAACTGGTTTTTGAGTAAATAGGCGTTAAAACAAAAAATTTTAAAAATTCTTAGAAGGCGCCAGAGAGAAATTTGCGAGTTGAGACACGAACTAAATTGCTGGCCATCTTTAGCTCTAAGAGTTTACAAAATTTAAATAAAATCGCGTGGCCAGTTTTCGAGTAATAATTTTCTGATAATTTCCGAAATTTTTGAAACTTTGAAACTTTGGAAACGTCAAAAGTTATTGACGTTTAAAGTTTTGCAAAATGGACAATAAATTACCAACACCCTATGCAATAATTTGCTGTTTTTAATATATATTATTATATAATTTATATATATACTGCTGAATACTTTGTAATGTGTTTATACACAAAATACTGATGGGGGGACGTTTGTAGTATCTAAAATATTCATTATGAAATATTAGTCTGACTTGTCAAAGTTTTTGAAAAAAGCTGAATAACTCAAAATTTTCTAATTTTATGATTATAGGTAGTACCTTTATACTTTTCTACCTAGATTTCAATGGAGAACCTAAGAATGCAATAATATACAGGATGTTTTATTTACCAAAGTAATGTGCTGTACGGGCGTAATTAAACATCCTGTATAATTGGTAATAATTTTAGGTTATGCACAGTAACCCAACAAACTACAGCAAGTGCCACTTAACCTTGCAAAAAAAATGACGATAAGTTTAAAAGGCGAGAAGCCGTTACACTCTCAAGCAAAAGCAATCCCGTAGTTTGAAAGCTAGTATAATATCTAGTTGCTGTTAATTATTTATGTCATTATTATGTTAATCCTTCCTCAAAGCAAACTGTTTCTAACCTTATGGCGCACGGCCTTTTAATTTGTCAAAAAATCCACAATTTTTTGTAAACCATAAATAAATTGACTTTCACTTTTTAGTAGAGTGTACCACACTGTCCAACAGCCAATTAGAGCTAGTTTAAGTTACGACTACCGACGAAACAAAGCGTAAGTAGCCGAATCAAAGCCCACTAAAATTTGCAAGGTTAGGTGGCACATGCTGTATTTTTCTCTTAACAATTTTCTTCATTCTGCTTTAATAAAGACGTTGGAAAACAATCTTGCACTAATAACTTACCCTCTATATAGAGTGGTCATTTGTGGTACTCCACAACAGCCAACGTTCTTACGAAACCCCACCTTTAGGCTACATCCATACTTGGTCTTATATGGTATTACATTTTTTTTTAAACATAAAGGTAATTATTTTTAACATATGGCAAAGTTCAGGTGCTTTTACAATTTTGTTATCTAAGACGTTATGGATTTTTACTTTCTTTGCTATACGAAATATAGCTACAAAGGAAGGTATTGTGATACCGTCATGGAGCAAATGCGACCATTTATTGAAGTTTTTTAAAATTTCCAACAATTTTCAAAATTTTAAAGTATACGAGCTCAAAACCATATATTACGGTCTAATCTTGTTTTTTTCATTTTTCTTCCGCTATAAACCTTTCTTACAGAGTTTTCTTTCGCTTTATAGTACATATTATTTAAAGTGTTAAAATAATTGATTAGGCCCTCATATATGGTTTTGGGCTCGTATAAAATAATGCAATTTTTAATTTTCGAAAATATCCAAAAATTATTGAAAAAACAGAAATTTTGAACATTTACAAAAATTTACAAAATTTTCAAAATTTACAACTTACCTATACAATTTTTATTATTTTTTAAATTTCAGAAATTTTCTGACGTGACAAAAATATTTAAAATTTCCAAAAATTTACAAAGTTTTCAAAATTTTTTAAATTTACAAAATTTTCTAAATTTGAGTCGAGTGAACCACCCCTCCTGCCTGCTTGGCTTCTAATTATAGAGACAATTTTTAACATTTTACTTCCACAGCGGGTAGTTTGCTTAAACAAAAGCGCCGAAGATGAAAAAGCATCTGCAACATTAACCCCAGAAGAGTTAGCTGTTTTGACCGAAGATGATTTCTACACCAAGTTGGCCTTGTCATTGGCTCCAGAAATTTATGGTCATTTGGATGTCAAAAAAGCCCTACTTCTTTTGCTCGTGGGTGGAGTGGATCGCAGACCTGATGGAATGAAAATTCGTGGAAATATTAACATTTGCCTGATGGGTGATCCTGGAGTGGCCAAATCACAATTGCTTGGTTACATTAATCGGCTTGCTCCTAGAAGTATGAACAAATAAAATACATTTGTTGCAAAAATAAATTTTTTTGTGTTCTCTAGGCCAATACACAACTGGAAGAGGTTCCTCCGGTGTAGGTTTAACAGCTGCAGTAATGAAAGATCCCATGACCGGAGAAATGATGTTGGAAGGAGGCGCTTTGGTTCTTGCCGATAAAGGTGTGTGCTGCATTGATGAGTTCGATAAAATGGCTGACTCTGATCGAACTGCCATACATGAAGTTATGGAACAACAAACCATTAGTATTGCAAAGGTACCACATGAATTTTAGTGAAATAAAAAAAAATTTACAGTTATTTTTTAGGCTGGTATAATGACCACTCTAAATGCCAGAGTTTCAATTCTTGCAGCTGCAAACCCTGCATATGGTCGTTACAACCCAAAACGTACAATCGAACAAAATATCCAGCTACCGGCTGCCCTTTTGTCTCGATTTGATTTACTCTGGCTTATTCAAGATAAAGCTGATCGTGATAACGATCTACGTTTAGCTAAACACATCACGTACGTCCACCAATACTGTAAGCAGCCCCCAACTCAAGTGCAAGCTTTAGATATGACGGTCATGCGCAAATATATCGCATTATGCAAGCTCAAGGATCCTGCAATACCGGTTGATTTAACCGATTTTATTGTTTGTAAGTAGTTGCTTTTGTCCACTGTTCAGTAAGACGAGTTTTATGATTTAAATATTTTAGCTGCTTATGTGGAATTACGTAAAGATGCTCGTAACTCTCGGGATATGACTTTTACATCAGCCAGAAATCTGTTGGGTATTTTACGTCTTTCCACTGCACTTGCCCGACTTCGGTTGTCAAATGTGGTTGAAAAGGATGATGTTAAAGAAGCAATTCGTTTAATGGCAATGAGCAAAGATTCGCTTAATCAAACTGCCGAGAA
This sequence comes from Ctenicera cuprea, assembly GCA_958336395.1. Classification (NCBI taxonomy): domain Eukaryota; kingdom Metazoa; phylum Arthropoda; class Insecta; order Coleoptera; family Elateridae; genus Ctenicera; species Ctenicera cuprea. Next base: position 59,652,174 of record OY284487.1, read on the forward strand.
TAAAGGATATAGGTTATTATTACTTTTAATATTTTTAAATTCATAATTTAGCTCCGTAGCTACGTACTTTTCAATCAAAAAAAGTCAGGAAGGTTTGAAATTTGGAGATTTTGATGTCCCTAAAGACATACTGATAGTGCAACCTCATAACTTTGACGTTCGCGTCGCCATATTGACAAGATGGCCCCCAAAAACAGTTTTTTCGGAATATCTTGTTTATGGTACATTCTATGACAAAAAGTGTTGTAAAAAAGAAAGAGGATTAAATTTCCGACAAATTATGCCCTATAAATTTTTTTATGGAACCCATAGTTTTGGCGTAACAGCTGAGTAAAGTTAGGTACATTGTGTCTTACAGTCACTTTGACTGATTTATTTCTTTTATAACTTAAAAATTAAACATTATATTGAAATGCGGTTTTTGTAAAACATTATGTTAAATAGCTCTTATAATATAATAAAAAGTTCCTGCAAAAAACACATTTCAATATTTTGTGTCATTTTTAAATTGTAAACGATTTAAATCGGTCAAAGCGTTGATTGACTAAAACACTGTGTACCTAACTTTACTCGGCTCCTAAACCGAAACTGTGGGTTGTACAAAAAACCATTATAGGACGTCACAATCACAAGCAGCCTTTACGTCCCACTGCTGGGCAGGGGCACTCTTCTCTGCCACGTAGTGTCCTTAGCGGTAAGGTGGAGTAAGGTGAGTGGCGGGTTGCGGTATAGATTTTTATTGCTGCATGGCTTCGGCGGGGAATCGAACCCTAGACCTCTAGTTAGAGGCTAAGCACCTAACCTCTGAGCTACCACCACTCTTCTTATAGGACGTGGTTTGTAGGAAATGTAATCCTTTTTTTTATAATAGCTACATTTGTCGTAGTAAGATGTATCCTAAACGAGATATTCCGGAAAAACTGTTTTTAGGCGCCGTCTTGCCAAAATGGCGGCACGAGCGTCAAAACTACAGGGGTTGCAAAAGCAGTATATTTTTAGGGACATCAAAATCTCCAAGTTTCAAAACTTCTTGACTTTTTTTGGTTGAGACCCCCTGTTTTCAACCTGGTCACTGGACTAATTGCCAATTTTGCCATTTAATTTTTTCAATTATTGGAAACTAGTTTTATTAAGACTAACATTGTATGTTGCAGGCCACCAAATGTAAATGATAAAATATTTGCATTAATTCGTGAATTGGCTGGAGATAACAAGACTGTGAAAGTATCGGATGTTTTGGATAAATGTGCCAGCAAGGGTTATAAGCCTGATCAGGTGGATGCATGCATTGAAGAGTATGAGGAATTAAATGTCTGGCAAGTGAATCAGACTCGTACAAAAATTACTTTTATTTAATGTTTAATTTGTTTCAACGTTAATTTTAAATATCATTTAAACATTATAAAAAGGGAGAATTTTATAATTTCACCATTATTTAACTGTTATAAAGTTAAATTCCAAGAAACTAATGTTGTTTTTAAAATAGTAAATGTGAAAAATTCTAATTAAAGTTTAGAAATGCTCAACAGTCATCTGACATTGAGGTTTTTTGACATTTGGAGTTGCATTTTTTATAAGTTTTGATATTTCAAGATTTCAATGTTGCCATAAGTGACCTTAATGATTTTGCATTGTTTGCTTATAGCAGTAAATAACTAGTTTTAAGTTTTTGTAATTAATTTTAATAATAAAGTACAAACAAAACGAATATTTTTCTCTATATTTCTTCTGATGCTTGAAGTTTAATTTTCCTACAGTGACCTTAGCGATGATGCAATCAAATGTTAAGCAAATATTTAGCCTAAGTTTTTGTAGTTCGTTTGTATAATAAAGTACTAAAGATCGGACTTTTAGTCGCAGAAAGGCAACAAATTTCGTTAAAATTCAATAAGTAAATGGGCGTATTCAAATCCATTATGTTGTACGTGAAACATATTGGACAGAGAACTAATTTTTTTGCTGAGAATTTAGAAGAAGTTGTTTTGAACTGCAATTTTTAACTTTTTATTCAATGGTGGTTTTTCGTTTCTTATGAATGTTGACTTTCCTTTCGTAGAACTTTCTTGCTGTATTAATGAATTTACACGTTTAATTTTCAATAATTTGTAGTTGCTGTTATACAGGGTGTATTAAAACATGCGGCTAATAATTACACCACGCAATTCTACGTAGAAAAACAAGCAAAAAACTCGAATACAATTTTAGTGTTAACTCTTTGATTAAGGAGTTATTAATGCTCAAACTTTGAAATTTTTTCAACTATGGTTGAGAAATAGATTTAAATAGTATCAACAACACATAATTCAACAATTAAAATAAGTAATCAAATATAAATTATAACATTTTGGTAATTAGTTTACTTATAATTTAATATTTAAGAATGCAAAATCTTCGCGATTTATAGTTTTGGAAGACGTTGCAACTATGCATTATAAGCTGGGTTTATTTTTAAAATGTAATAATAAAAAACACATACTTGATTTAATTGCAGAATCACAAACATATACGATCAAGGGTAACTAAATGCATGTCTCTTAGCTTTAAATTGTACAGCGTTGCCAAATTAAAAAACCTTTAAGTGCTTATAATTTAAAGACTCTTCGTCTAAGACCAAATTGGTGTTAAAGTTTTTTGCTTGTTTTTCAACGTAGAATTGCATGCGGTAATTATTAGCCGCATGTTTTAATACACCCTGTACATTTCAATTAAAACAAATATTTTTTCAGTTTCATACAATTGTTTCATGAAGTCCTTTTGAAACTCATGACCGTTCATATTCTACGCTTATGACCCTTGTTTTATTTTATTTTACTTTTAAATAAGCATCAATTCCAGTTGACCAAAAAAATAACTATCTGCACAAGCTAGATTAAGGTCAAACATATGGATGTGTTACCATTCTAAGTTCGTAGCTAATTCGTTTAAAATTTTAGTTATGCACTAACTATACATTTAAAGGAATTATGCCAAAATTGCTTAATAATTGATTGTCTTATAATTTAAATTCTAAACTAGATATCCGGACTACATATACCGAGTGGCTAGGAAAACCCCGGCCACTTTTCTTGCGGTGGTCAAGCGAATGGCGCTTTAGTAAAGAAAAATTAAATTAATATACTGGCAACAACGTAGAATCCAAGACGTTTTAGTTATTAAATACGCCCCATATTAAATCAAAACAACCAAAACGTCTTGGATTCTGCGTTGTTGCCAGTATTTTTATTTAATTTTTCTTTACTAAAGCGCCATCTCTTGACCGCCACAAGAAAAGTAGTCGGGGTTTTCCTAGCCACTCTGTAGGAAGTACGAAGAAATTTCATAGGAAATTTTTACTTTTTCATACTTCCATTCAGAGCCGAGTTGAATAGAAAAAAACAACTAAATATTTGAAAAAAAAAGGTATTCAAATACAAAGTATTTGAACACCAAGACCAAAATACACTTAGGTGCAATAAAAGCGGGCCACCTATTATTAAGTAATAAACCAATAGATTTCTTAGTGTTTGAGTACATATAACAAGGGCAAACATGTATGGATAATTTAACCTTTGCTTTACTCTATCCGCCTACTTTATTTGTCAGAGCTTTTGTTTTTGTTTACCAGAATTTAGGCAAGAACTGCTCTGCATCTGACAGATGCTACAAAGTGCTCCAAGTTTTTTTAACAACGTTGTTTTTTTTTTTAATTAATTGTTATTCTGGTTGTCGTTTCTTATGATTAATTGCTGAAGATTCTGCAAAGGCTGTAGGTTTTGTGGAGGATGAGCGAAGTCACTGTTATGTGGCCGGAATGTTTGACGTTAGTAATTTAACAGTGCAAAACACCACCGGGTAACGTTAACGATTAGGTGCCAAATAAGTAGACCGTTGATTTTAGTCTAGTAGCCCGGTAAGTACGCACGCGTCACCATGTTTTTGCGTAAAATAAGTGAACTTTTGATGAAACTATTGCAATGACCACCAAGATCGCCCGACTTAACACCCCCGGATTTTTTCTTGTGGGGTTATATAAAATCCAAATTGTACATTGAAGAGCCTACAACAGCACATGATATGAAAGAACGAATCCGAACATGTATTCGACTGATACCTGCTAGGGTTTTGCGTTCTGTGGGATCCTTACAACAAAAATTTACTGTGTGCATAGAATGGGAAGGAAAACATTTTTTATAATTCACTGAAACATTTGTAACATGTAGAAATTTGTGTTGACGTTCTTTTTGCAATATTACTTTGTTTATTATTTTCTATCATTTCAGTTTAGGTGTTAGGTTAAACAAAATTATTATTCCGATAAATAATTGTAAACTGTTAATGCCATTATTATTCTTACAATGCGTTTTATCTTGACTCTGTTCTAGTTACCACTGCTGTTTCTAGTTTTTTTTATTTAAATTTAGTTTAGTTTATAATCTTATATTTTTCATTCGATGTTATCCTAATATTGAAGTAACTATTATTGAATGTAATCTAAATACCTGAGCTTTTGTTTCTTTATGTTTATTAAAATAATGATTTCACTATGTATCCTGACAATCATTAAATCGTTTTGTGCAAATACATCAAAGTACGTTTCAGGTCCCGGCCTACTAGACTAACATAATTAATGTATATTTTACGGCTGAATCCTAAAAATTGTGAAAAAATTTAGTAAGTATCATATTGTAATCATCATACAGCATTGTCTAAGCCAAAAAAAGTCGTACCGTTCCATTTAAAAATAAACAGTTGAAAATCGCTATTTTGACATTTGACGTGCAATCAAAAAACCAGGTTGTAGAGCACCCTTCGAAACATATGCATACCAAAAATTTTTAATAAATTCCTAATAATAAACTCACTAAAAAAAGGCGTATAGTATGACTCAGCCTGTATAAGGATAAATTTGTCCACAGAAAATTGGGTGAGAGGGGGAAAATTAACCCCCCCCCCCCAAATGCCGTAGTTATAAATTGAGTTGAGAACTTTATTCTACTATCACTTACGAGCAATTTAGCATTAACCGAAGTTTTTTTATCAGTCTTTGTTTAATAAATAAGTGGGTAGAAATTTTCGATTTTCAAAAATACATAGGTGTCACAAAGAAGTTAGCAGACTGGAACACGAACCAGATTAGCTGATCTATAGTTCTACAAATTGATAAAATTGAAAAGAAATAGTGTGGCTAGTTTTTGGCAGGCTGCTTTTGAAACAGTCTTCACAGTTGTAGTAGTTCCAAAAGTGCTAGTAGCTTCCAACATTGTGTGCCATTAAAAAGCATTTTCCGTTTCAAATTTCATCTCGATTTGATACTTAGTTTTTGAGTAAATAGGCGTTAAAACAAAAATTTTCAAAAATTCATATGTAGAAGGTGCCAGAGAGAAATTTTCGAGTTGAGACACGAACCAAATTGTTGGTCATCTTTAGCTCAAAGAGTTTCATCATCATAATCCATCCTCATATTTGAGTAATAATTTTTTGATAATTTCCGAAATTTTGGAAACGTCAAAAGTTATTGACGTTTAAAGTTTTGCAATATGGACAATAAATTATCAACACCATATGTAATAATTTGCTGTTTTTAACATACTGCTGAATACTTTGTAATGTGTTTACAGTCTGTACAAAATACTGATGGGCGGACGTTTGTAGTATCTAAAATATTCATTATGAAATATTAGTCTGAATTGTCAAAGTTTTTGAGTAGTATAAGTAGGACGTTGATTTTAAACAGTTTCGCATACGCGAAGACCGAGTTTATCGGGTCAAACGATATCAGCTACGACACAATCAACCAATCTATTATTCTTAATATGTTTGCCTGCACATTGATAGAAATAATGTAATGATCAGATGGACAGACGCAAAGAAATAATAGGGATTTCAGAAAGCAATCGGCACAGCCTCTGTAGTTTTTACTTTACTTGCGCCAGTCAGCGGCAGGTAGGTGCAGCATGCAGTTATTGTGTGTTCATTTAATTCATATGTAGTTTGCAAATTTGCAGTAAATATGGAAATTCTCGTTGACCAGATTTTACAAGAAAAATTTAATTACGAAATACAAATAGAATTAAAAAATCATGGAGGATGTACTTCAAAATGACTATGGACTACAGACAGGCAGTAGGAAGAAATCTAGATCGTTTATTACTGAATGGTGTAAAACAATGGACTGGCTAACTGGTAGCGATATAATTAAGGCAGAGTGACAAGAAAGAATGTGCTCTGGTAAGACGTCACCAAGATTCTTGGGAACTACGATAAGTGCAGGTTGGAAATTAGGCCGAGAAGTAAATACCAAAATCGCTGCTGCAGTTAAGTTATTTTAATAATTGAAGTGTACAAAACCAGAAGGTGTTAGTTAGGGAACAAAAGTTAATGTTACTTCTAGTTACACAGGGAAATTAAAAGTAGTAGCCTCTTATTTCATATTTTTATTAGCATCTTTCTCATTTAAGCAATTTTCTCTGTTAAGAAATATTTTAGCAAAATGTTAAAATTTATTTTAGTATAAGTATGTACATTTTGTTGTTTCTTTGATATACAGGGCCATTCCAGATTGACTGAACAAGAGGCATAAAAAACTTTTTTTTAAAATTCAGGGATGATAATTTCAGCGTTACTTTGCTTGTTGCTCGTAGCAAGAAACAAAGTAAAATCATTGTAATAATACAACAATTTTAGTTGTTTTCTACTCCCCCTCCCCACTACCGAATCTTCTCAAAATTCGTCAAAATAAATTTTAGACCAAGCAGACCGAGATTCCAGAATATCATCCCTGGATCTAAAAAAAAGATTTTTTCACAGTTCATGCGCCTACGCTAAATCTGGGAGGGCCCAGTTTATCTACAAATTGCAAGCAAATAGACATACCTTTTGAAGTTTTTACATTATTATGTACATTAGTCAAATCTCGTATGTTTTACAGAAATATCATGTAACGGGTGTCCAGAAAGTCTTTCAGTCAGGGCGGCTATGGATTGTATAAGGCATGTCTTTTAGTCAGTCATATCTAAGTAATTTATTTGACATAAGTCAAAGTCAATTTAAATTAAAAGGTTTTTATTTTGAATTATTTACTTTCTGCATATTACTTGTTATAAAATGTTTACGCAAGAACAAAACAACCTTTATTGTGAAATCTTATTTTTGCAATGGTCAACAATTAGAAAACGGAAATTGGAATTATTCCATCGATGCGTGTAAACAAGAATTTCGACAAAGACATCCAAAGACATACGTTATACAATCCATAGCCGCCCAGGACTGAAAGACTTTCTGGACACCCGTTATTACTAATGTAATACTAAAAAACCATTTATCTGACAACCCTAGCAGTAGTTGAATATGTTGCAATATTTACTTAGATATAGATATTCTTTACATTATTTTATAATAGATCCTTTTGGTGCTGAAACAGTACCAAATAATTCAAATTTTGAAGTTATATCGAGCTTCAAAATTTAATATATTTAACATTAAAATACAAATAACCTTTTACAAACTACGCATTAGATTTATAAATAAATGTATTAAATATATCTAACAGTAAGTATTTAACATAAAAATTTATAACCGTACCGATTTAAATTTGATGCTTTTGAAAATGTTTTCAATCACATCCTATTTTAAGCCGTTATTACAGGATTTTCAAAATTTAACTATGGAACAGTGTTTCAGCATGTAAAGTCCAAAAATCAGGAATGCATATATACCTTTACTAATAATTTTAGTTTCAGCTTCTGCTCTCTTGCGAAGAAGCAAGTTTGCAGTATTTACGTGACCATTTAAAATAGCATAATCTAACGATGTGTAACCACGATTATTCTGTTTGTTAATTTCGGCACCAGCAGATAACAACAAAGAAACAATATCTATATAACCCCTTGCAGATGCAGTATGCAGTGCGGTATTACCCAAAGAATCAGTGATGTTGGTGTCCGCTCCATTAACTACAAGTAATTTTGAAATACATACATTTCCTCTTTTAATTGCGTAATGCAATGGCGTATATTTATGATAATTCTGTGGGTGGGGCTTAGCACCAGCAACTAAAAGTAATGATACAATTTCTTGATTACCATTTCCAGCTGCTTCATGTAAAACAGTATTTTTAAAGCAGTCAGTATTTACGTCTGCACCATTATCCAAAAGTAATCTTGTAGTACTTATAAAATTCTGCTCCACTGCCAAGTAAAGGGGAGTCCGGCCACAATTATTTTTTGAGTTAACTTCAGCACCTTTCGATAAAAGTAATGAGATTATATCTTCAGAATAACGCAGCACTGCTGTATGCAAAGTAGTATTTCCTCGAAAATTCCGAATATTAATGTTAGCACCATGAGAGATAAGCTGTTCTGTAACAAATTCGTGACATGTGTCGACTGCTATATGCAAAGGTGTGTCGCCGACATCATTTTGTACATTTATGTTGGCATCTTGTTCTAGAAGCATAGCCACAATACCACTATAACCGTTGGATGCTGCAATATGTAAACCCGAGAAGTCATTGCCATTTAATATATTTTTATCGGCACCATTTGAAAGAAGTAATTTTGTAATATTTAAATTATCATTAAGTACAGCCGACGTCAAAGCTGTTTCACCATAACTATTTTGCTGGTTAATGTAAATTTTATGTCGTAACGTTGTAATATTATGATTTTCAGCGTTATCATAATGATTTGTAATATGTGAATATAAAGGCATGACACTGTTAGTATTTTCTGTTTCGGCTATTACATCATCAGCAAAAAATAGTGCTGTACATTCTTCGTCATTCTCTATAACTGCACAGTGTAATGCTGTGTTGCCATCATTGTTTAGTATATTAACATCTGCGTTATTTAAAAGAAGACACCTTACTATTTCTTCATTTCCATATTTAACTGCCCAGTGTAGGGGTGTATTACCAGAATAATTTTGTTTATTGATATCTACTCCACTGAATATAAGTTTTTGTATCTCAGACAAGTCTTCTTCTGTAATAGCAGCTCGCAGTCGAAATTCAGATTCCATTGGATCGCAATTAATATCTATTAAGAAATCTATTACTTTATCATCGACATATATTCGATCGGGTTTATCCTCATACGGTTTAATATTGCTTACTGAATTTCTTTCCATCAACAAAGCTTTTATATCAGGTAGGTTCATTTGCATTGCTAATTCCAAAGGAGTTTCATTATTTCGATGTGTTATGTTTACTTCTGCACCACTATCTAGTAATATAGTTACAATGTCCAGATTTGCCTTTTGTACTGCCAAGTATAAAGGAGTAAACCCGTCTTCGTTTGGGATGTTAACATTTGCTCCTCTCAGTGCAAGTAGGTCGACGATTTCCAATCTTTCAAACAAAACAGCATAGTGTAATGGAGTATTTAAAAATATGTCTTCTTTGTCAATTTCAAAACCTTTCGATAAAAGGTAATTTATGTTATCTATAGAACTGTAAGCAGCTGCCAGATGCAAATTAGAATAATTAAATGTACTAGACGGTTTGATATGTGGAGATCGGCATTGAAATAAGTCTGATATAGTTAACACATCCAATTTGTTTAAAAATTCCTGAAGTTTTCGTATAATAAAGTCTTTGTCAGAGGCAAGGTGTTTAGTATCTTCAATACAGTATATATTAAGTAGTGTGTGTTCTAAGTCATTTTCCTTAACTAAATCCACGTAGACAAAATACTTCAAAATAGTTTCAAATAATTGCGAGTAGTGCATCGTTGCACAGTACAAGAAATATTCTTCCTTAACATCTAACGAAATTTGAACGTTAATATTAAGATCATTTATGTTTGCACATATTTTGTTGGCAATTGCCAAAGATCCATTAGCAATTGCGTAATCTAAGGGACTGTACCCTAATTTATCTTTTTTGAAATTTGTTTCTTTATCACTCAAAAGTAATTCAACAATATTTTTTGTGTCCTTATTTAAGTTAATCAAATATTGATAGAATGTTTGGTAGGGATTGTAATTGCCATAGATTGCTACTATATGAAGAAGTGACCTTCCTAATTTATCTTCGAGGATCATCTTATTTGTTGAGGAATATAATTTGTTGTAAGCTTCATCTAAACGACCATTGATAACAGCCAGGTGTGTAGGACAATTCTTTGAAACAAGTCGATCAAAAATGTTAAATAAAAACTTATAATAATGATCAAATCTTTCATTTAGTAACATTTGTACAGTATATCTTATTTTGTCATCTTTGCTGTTAACATTTTCATCTAACCATTTTGCTGCAATGTACTCAGCAAAAGTACGATGGACAAATTCATTTTCTCCAACCATTACGCCATCCCTTTGCAGTAACTGTATGCCTTCGTCATTAACTTCCTTATACTTGTCTAATTCTTCTTCTATATTTAATTTCTGAAGAAGTTCTTCGTCAAATAATATTCTTAGTGCACAATATGATTGATATTTTTTATGGTTTAGCAACATATCTTTCATTTTGTACCTTTTCGTTTTAATGAAATTCTCATACAAATCCACTAAATCAAAATGTTTGTTAAATTCTATGGAGTTTGTTTTTAGTGATTTTAAACACTCGTCACTAAATGCGTCTGCTAATAATTTCGTTTGCAGCGGTATACCCGTGAATTCATAATCAAAGTCATTTAAATTAAGGGCAGCTGCTGCAAGTAGTTCTTCAACAAACTTTGCAACTGTATAATGACTATTTACATCTAAAACTGTATCAGCGTGATTTTCAGTGAAATATTTTACCAAAAATGTCTTTTGATCGTCTACTGTAAAGGGTTTCAAAGTTAACGAAATTGAATTAAATTCTTCTTCCAAGTGCGATTTCATGATGGGACGTGTTGTTAACCACATCTGGTAACCTTCCCTATGCAAACACTTTGCAATATTTGTAACTACTGTTTTGTGGGAAATAGAAATTTCATCAAATCCATCCAAAATTGTAAATATTCTTTTGTTTTCTAAACACTTCTGAAAAATCATCTCGGTCAATTTCGTGTTACAATTACCTTTTTCTAGAATTTCATTGTTGAAATATTTTAAATGCGTAGAAGCTTCAGTTTCGGAATTCTCACGTTCTTCTTCTCTTTTGTAGTACATCTTGTGCTGATTTAGGTTTATGTTAAGAATCCACATACTTGTGGGGATCCGATGAGCTAAGCAGTTCATTAAAGTCGACTTTCCCATGCCCGGGCTTGCACTTAATATGTTAGTGGAATGTTGTTGTTCGCAAATTTCTTTGATTGTGTAGGTAAGCTGCTGATCATCTTCTTTCTTGTTATGAAATTGGTATAACTTGATATTGTTTGTACTCCCAAAAGATTTTTTCCATTCCATATGATGTACACCATCATATTTTAACCAGTGAATTGGTTTTCCCGAAGATTTGTATATGGTTTTCTGAACCTCTTCTAATTGTTCACTCGTTTTAGCGATAATTACATTGGTCTTGTTGAAATCAGCTTTGTCAAGGTAATCCAGATTACATATTCTGGATTCATCTATATGCAGGTCAATACACTCCAACTGGGATGGTTTTTCTATTAAAAATAATTCATTGTTGATATCCTTTAAAACTTCTAAATTAATCAGTATTCGACAAAAGTTTCTTTCAATAAAACAGCACGATGGTGCTTCGTAAACGTGTCCAATATTGAAATCGTTTGTAAGAACGCGAATCACATCGTTGGATGTCATGTACCGAAACATACTTTCCTCAATGAGTAAATCTCGCAGCAAGATGGACCTTCCTTGCAATTTGACTTGCTGATTTAATATGGTTTCTCTGTGATTGCTTTCTAGATCTTCAAATGTTTTGAAATGAGTCTGAATGCCATCCATCTTGGGCAATGGTTTGCTTGTTTTGTTTAAAAGAATGACACGGAGAGCAAAATTAGATAATTGAAGAATACATCGAACATTTTCGTAATCTTCAAGTGTTTTAATTTCTAGCAAGAGCGGAAGTCGATTATCTAACCACATGCACGTGTAAATGTCCAAGAAAGTATAATTTTTAGGATTACCACAACATTTAGCTATGCGTTTTGTAAGGCTATCGTAGTTTTCATGTAACATTTGCTTTAATTGAGGAGGTAAGTTACTGTCCCAGTGGTATTTTTCAGGTGAGGCACAAAGTTTTGCAACTTCACTAGATATGTACTGTATTACAAATTCAGAAATGTTATTGTTCCAGTCAACAACTGTTATTAACTTATCACTAACAATGTCATTAAAAATTTGTTTTTGAGGTGAATCGTGCAAGTTTAGAGTTCGCATTGATAAATTCACTAACGATTTAAAAGTAAACAACTAAGTTTGTCAACAACGTCTTGTTTTGTAAGAAAGTACTGTTTTTTGGTTGTGTTGCTTTGTGCCCACCTCATTACAAATGTAAGAAATTTATCACAAATTTTATCCATTTCTTTATCGGTTAATGTTACAGGACTTATAAGCTGTTTTATTTCATCCTTGATAAAATTGTCTATGCTGCCAACATTAGCTTGATTTGATAATAAATATAATCGTTGGATAAATTCACGATTAAAATCCTCTAGCATTCTGTAGTCAAAGCTATAGAAGCCTCTATCAGTAGTTGTAGTTAAAATCTGTAATTTATTGTTAGAATCGCATTTCAAAAAATCGGGTTTACAATCGTTTACAATTTTATTGGTATAAAATATAAACAACATTTCGTGAGTCGCTCGAAGATATTTAATAATAGCAGGCTCGTTTTCTGTAGGATTGTCAATTTTATTTTTCAATTTGTTAACGCTTTCAGAATGCTTTGAAAGACTGAAATCTTTCTTTTTCTCAAAATCCGTAGAACTTATGATTTTGGGATTGTCTTTATGCTTTAATTGCATCATATATGCAACAAAACGGCCATCTAATGTTTTCTTACAGAATACAACATCGTCGAAATCACCGACCTCGTTCGGGTTGCTTGCCATCCACATGTTTTCCGTTTCCTTGCCTGCACAACGTAGACAAAGCAATGCTGCAACTTTCGCTTCATACAATCTGCCACAATCCGTTGTTCCATCTCGGGTACCATACGTCTATTAAAAAGAAAACTTTTAATTTTGTAATTTTAACGTGAATCAAAGCATTTTTTATATTATTATATTAACTTTCTGTCAATTTTACATTTTACTCAGTTATTCTGGTACAAAACTATCCTAAGTCTACTTTTTCAAAATATGTAGAATATTTAGGTATACCATATATGACTGGTTCAAGTACATTTTTTGAGGCTTTCGCAGTTTCTCGAACTGTCAATATTACAATTTACTTTCGGCTTAGACCGCGTCGTTATTTAGGGATTACACCCAGCATAATCAGGTAAGGACCGGCCTGTAGCTTGCCTGCCTTTACAAGCATTTGCTCCAAAAGTTTAAGCGGTGGTTGTTTGTGGGCCCCGCCCGACTAAACAGGGTCGTGTGCTTAGATTGTCATAACCTTGGGACATACAGACAGGTATTTAAATGCAAACTCGCATTACCACCCGATGCAGAAAACCACTGTGCTGAAAACTCTAACAACCAGAGCAGACCGAATCTCAGGTGCGAAACACCTACAGCAAGAAAAACCTCAACTCTTGATGTTGTTACAACAAAATGGTTATACAGCCAAAGAAATTCACAAAGCAATCCGCAATGCGTAACAGCCCAAGGCTAAGTAGGAACTGGCACCTCCGGAAGGCTTAGCTTTTCTACCTTACAGTAAAGGCATTACTGATAAGATTGGGCATGTTCTTAGAAGGTACAGCATAAAGACAGTCTTTAGGACTAATAAAACTGAGAAACGGTTTCAGATCTGCCAAAAGCCAAATATCAAGTTTAAAAACAGCCAGGATCTACAACATCCCTTGCTCTTGTGGTTCAAACTATATCGGACAAATTGGTCGTTCCATTGAGTTAAGATTGCGAGGGCACAAAGTTTATTGCAAACACAGACGCATCACAAAATCTGCGGTTTAACTGGACATAAGATGGAGTTTGAGAACGCTCGAGTACTTGACAGACTACCTCATTATTTCCCTCGTATTATACGTAAAGCAATTGAAATTAAGAAACAACCTAACAATATAACCAGAGAGGATGGTTTTAAACTCAGTAAAGATTGGACTCTAGTGATTCATCCGCTAAGAACTCGTAAGCACCATCGATTTCACGATCACGCTTCACCGGATCCGTCTCCGCCCAACGGTGACAACTAACCAGAACTCCGCCGTTCTGCCCGACTGGCTCAAAAAGATTTAAATAAATACTTTCCCTTCGCAGATTTGAATTCAGTGCTGTAATCATTCTGAAGATGCAAGCTGCAATGTCTTGCAAAACGTCATGTCAGTTTGTAGGGGTTCACAAACAGCTAACAGGCATAAGACGATTAATTATTACTGCTCTGCTCAAACTTTTAGAGCAAATGCTTGTAAAGGCAGACAAGTTATAGTTTGGTCTTTACCTGATTGTTCTGGAAGTAATCTCTAAATGACGACACAGTCTAAGCCGAAAGTAAATTGTAATATTAATAGTTGAAGTATTTTCAACATTGTACCCAAGTATACTAAGTAAGTACGTGTATGATTAAAATTATTTATAATGATCGGTCAAAACTCATATGAAATTAATCTCTTATGATAATTTAAAAAAATCAATCTCATTAAGTTAAGCTAGCAAGACAGCCAGAGGACAAATATAAAGTTATGGTGCGAAGTTATTTGTCCGTATAAATTAACTTAAACACCTCAGTACGAAACTTAAAATACGAATCAGCAGTACATTTTCACAGTTACAGATTACTTTATAACAAAACTAAAATTTACGGCTTTTGATTTTTTACATTAATGAAATCTATTTCCTACAAAACAAATGTATTAGAAATTAAGTAAAAGTATCAGTGATGGTATGCTCCTTGTCACTAAACTCCCTCTACTGACAGCAATTTATCCCTTTTTTCCTTACAATATCCCTCCCCCAATAAAACATTAAATGGCGGCAAATTTAAATGTTTTGGTAATGAGATTTTTAATTTATAAATGTACCGAACAATAATTATTGTTTTTAAACACTTTTTGTTGTAATATAACAACATATATTTTCTTTTTCAGATGTGCGAGGAAAAATAAAAGAAGAAAAATAGGAAACAAGTTTATATTAGACAAACGCAAAGTTACAAGTATTTCGTAATCGTATTCTGTTTTATATATAACATTATTGAATAATTTAAAATGATTATCATTTGGTTCAAAAGATGTACAATCAATATTTTTTTATCTAAAAGCAGATCTTACAACGCAAATGGAATTTAAACTAACTTCGCCAATTTTCTTTTTCTTTTTTGTCTTAATATCATTAACTACTGAAAATATTCTTTCACATTCAGCATTTGAATGAGGTAGAGTGAGAACTATTAAGGCTAATTTTGAAATATTTGGAAATTTAAATTCTCCTGAAAAGTCCACCGTTTCTCCCAGTTTTGTCCACATTTCAGAAAGACTAACACCTTCAAATTCTTGAATTTCTTCAGCGCTGAAATAAAATGGCAAACACCTCTATTCATATACACAAGCAGTACAATCAATAAAATTTTTATACTGCTCACATAAATTTGGGAGCTCCAATAAACGTTACCTACACAGTATATTTACAGATACCTATTCAATCTCCACTGTAACTAATGATATGATATGACAAAATGTACAATTTTAAATTTCTGACAATAGATGTCACAATTTAAAATATTTTAAATTCTATGTTAAAAAAACATAATTATCCCTCTTTTTGGACCATATTTTTAATAAAATCCCTTTATCCCTTTTTAGTTTAAAAATCCCACGAAAAAGGGATAATCCCTCCCATATACCATCACTGAAAGTATACGACAATCAATCTATGACGCAACCCTTACTGTCTCTTACTTCCATCACCAGTAACCATAACTCTCACCCGGATCACAAGTCTCACCGTCGGTCGGCTTGAATTATAGTTCACAGCGTGCGCGTGCCCACAACTCACACCGTCAATTTTACTAGCGTCTAGTGTCTTCGACCACAATCGATCCTACCTTATTCTAACTTTCATGACTTGCGCACCTCCTCGGCATGCGGCTGGAATGTCTGTAAAGCTATCGCCGTCAGCAGAAATCGTAGCCTTTCTTAATCACACGTACGTGTTTTAAAATTGAAAACATCACTTGCATATGTTGCTTTAAAAGTTAAATAATAAAAAAGACGTACAATATAAAATAAAAATTATTATTTAATAATTATTTTTTTAAAAAGCTACAGTGAAAGGTTAAAAAAATATTTTTAACATTCCTTCTTGTAAAAAATGAAATCAGAAGTTACTTTCGCTTTGTAATTTCTACGCTGTACCGTGCATGTTACAAATTAAAAAAGAAAAGGATTTGTTGTTTTGTACTGAATGCAATTTATTAGCAATGAAAAAATCGGCTTTAACAATGCAATTTCACTTTACACTTACACTTTCATTAACTTGCTTTACTATCTATTTCGATGTAAATATCACAATCCCACAAACAAGCGCATTGACAAGTTAACACTGTACAATACGCGCCAATATTAGACAAGGTTGCGCAAGTCAGGATCGATTGTTTGCGAAGACACTAGACGCTAGTGTCAATTTTGGCTATAACTCTCATCATGATCATAAGTCCTACTGTGGCCGTAAATGCTACCGTCTGCTTTGGTCTCAACTCCCACCATGTTCGTTCCAACTCTCACCGATTTTGCTCTCTCTAGATCTAGAATATACTAGGAATCCTAGATGCCATTGCCAATGAACGATCTATTTTCAATAGCATCTAGGATCCCTAGAACATACATAGCCCTTAACCATACCGTCAGCTCTTGGCCGTGTTTGATCACAATTCCCATCGTGTCCACTACTCCCACTAAAAGTATACATTTTATTTGACTAACACCAAACTGATTTCAATTCTCCTTAATTAGTTTAAAAAAATTTAGCGTTAGCTTTATATGTTTCACCTCATTAATTCTGTTATGTAGCATTAAAAATTAATAATTATTGGTTTGAAATAAAATATTATAAACTTGAATGTCTTTTTACAGTACTTAAAAAAAGTAGACCTCATCAAAATTTGAACACATAACATCTCCTTTACAAAGCAAATCTTCCAGCTGCGTGCTACGGAAACATCTGAAAATCGACATTGCAACCGATTATATCAATGCACTAGTGGCTAGATTATTAATACATAATTTATTTAAACCATTATTTATATTAAATTTTCAAATAAATTATCATCAGGTGATGTAATTTAATAGTTAATTTACTACACGAATAAATAATATATACTTGCCTCAAATGCCGATCGGGGTTCGCTTTGAATTTGATTCATTTTGTTGTTGCGCTTTCCACAATGAATTTTTCTTTACGTTTTTTAAAGCTTCATATAATCAGAAAATCTATCTATAAAAAAAATTTTATTTTATTATATTAACAAACAAATAATTAATGTTTGCTATTGTGATTTTGTAATCAGATGATATGGTCAGATAAGAATGATATCTAGTTATTAATATATTTGTAAGTTGTCACAGATAATTGTAAAGGGGTTGAACATAGGTAATATAGCATAGCAATATAATGTTTTATACATTTTACTCACTGTGTTAATCAACTATGATTATAATTATAAGTTTGTGGTTTGTTTTGAAGTGATTATAATTTATTATTAAATTAAGGTTTAGCAGTGGCTATCTAAACAACTTCATAAATAAGAAGTACAAGCTCAAATATACGTTTTGCAATTTTTTAAAACAGTCATTTTGATAAGGCATCAAAAATTGCATAGTTCCCTTTTTTAAGTCTTAGGTCATTATTCCATCATATTCCAGATAATTTGTTATCACAAGAAACCAAAGTTAAGTACTTCTTTGATATTCACTTGCTACGTAAATGCTTGATAAATTTTAGAAAATTAAAGATTACATGTGTACGTCTGCTGCGATATGAATAGAAGCTTACCAAAATATTTCTGCTGTTCCATATAATTTATTAAACCAAACCAGCCTGTAGCACATGCCCCTTTTTTAAAGTTTAGTGGATTTTCTTTCTATAAATAAATGCAATAAGTAGGTACTGTTATTATCACATTGACTGTCGATAACATAGTGGAAGTAAACTTTATTGTGGTTATCAGTAAGATTGGAGTCTGTTATCTTTGGGACTTATTGTAACATTTAATACATTCAAAACAACTTAAAAAGTTGATAAAACATTGTATTGTTTAAAAATGAAGGTTTCCAAAATAACTGTAAGACTATTATTATTATTATTGTCACAAGCCAGAATGCACAGTAAGAAACAAATTCATATTTTAAAATAATCTTTTAAAACATTTCTAAATTTCATATAAATGTTACATAAATGAATAGAATTCTTATCAGAGGAAGTTGAATATTGAATCGGTCATAAAATGTTAATAGGTTTTGCTATATAAAGCCAAGGTTACCATTGTATAGGAACACACGTGTCTTAATCTGTTCACATGATGTGATTTTCTATATATAAGGGAAACCAGCACATTGGCAGTAACAGTTAGTCAGTTGCAGTCCCAGACTAGATTCAACATTCAGCATTAGAACCAGATAGCATTCTGGTGGTGACAAGTCCGTCATCATGAACCCTTTACATTATGTAATGTAAGTAAGTTTATAAATTATATTTTAATAAGATTGTCCTGTTGTTGTAAATTGATTGTTTAGCTGAATACATGCTAATGCTAGAAATGGTTTGGTTATTTATTTGGGGTTGTGTCCAGAGATTGAGCATGGTTTGATTTATTAAGAATAAATCGGATCGTGACAATTGGTGGAGCTGCCGAGTGCCTTTTTGGCATCACAATTTTTTGTACAAGCACCGTTGCTTGAATATGCTTAATTTTTAAATAATTCGTCTAATAGCGTAAATTTAAGGGTTACTGTGAACTGAGAGAATATCTCAGGAGATCACACCCTTAAAAACATGTTAGAGGACTGAGTTGGAAAGCAAGTAAAGCATAATTACAAAATTTTTCTTTGAAAACATGAAAATCGCTACAAAGTTTCTAATGGAATTTGATCCCGAAAATAATGTCTGGTGCACGGCCTAAAAATAAAGTTAATACCGAGCCAGGACACAAAAAAAGAATTTTGAGAAGTACCTAATAAAATAGAGTCTGAGATAGTGAAGGAAACTACAGATAGTCCAGAACCATGTGTTGATTCCTCTTTAAAAATTACTCAAAAATCGAATCTGAAACATTAAAACCAAATTTTGATAATTCAAAGGAAATATGTGTTGATTCCCTAGTTAGTATTTTTGAACCAGTTCATAATAGTTCCAAGTTAGTTGAAAAAGATTTAAAAACGGTAGACAAGAAAAAAACTGGCATAAATATTTCTCATTTTGCGTTAGACGATAAAATAATTCCTGCAGAGGATCTCACTCGTAGGAATATTAAAACTGCTAGGTCACCACCTTCCTGTGCTTCAGTATTAGATCTCTCTGCTAAGGAAAGTTCGGAGGAAAATTTTGAGGAAAACTCTGATCAAAATTCAGAAAATTCTAATTTAATAGTAGAATCGAAACAGGATAACTCAAACACAATAATAGAAATATTGTCAAAAAATCAAAATTTTAGTGAGGACTATTTGAATGCACAAAAGTCCACAAATATTTTACAAAATCCTGAATCATTGACTACGCTCGCATTAAATATAACAGAAATTCTAAGTAATATTAAAGAAAAACCATTGGAAACTATTTCCCAAAATAAAAATTTATTTCAAACAAGTGAGTCTACAAATATTACACCATTCACAGAAAATCCTTTGGTTAAGTATAGTCCTGATAGGGAATTACAGACAGAACAAATTAATAAAAATAAAAAATCCTTAGACGATTTAGATACTTTCGAAGTATTACAAAAACCTAATAATTTGTCAGTTTCACAAAATTTCTTTATAATGGCGAATACTACAATAACACAGGCGTTTGAAACAGCAGTTACTCCATCATTACCTAAATTCATAAGCCCAGAGACATTTAATCCGAAAACGGATAAAAACCCTACTAAATTTTTAAAGAGTTATGAAAGGGCTGCTTCTATTAATTCTTGGACAACCGGGAAATAAAATATTCTTTTTCGGTTCATTTTGCAAGGACCAGCCGCTATATGGTATAAGAGCGGTTGGCAAAGAATTAAAATTCAAATTAATGTCTCGAAAACAATCACAATTCGAAGACATTAATACCTAGGGGAGAGGTGCCATGAAAGGGACAGGCCATGAAAGGGACAGCAGCTGTTACTTCCGTGTTATTTACTTTTATGCTTCGATAAGCTGAGGATAGATGGCACATATTATACAGAATCTCTGATTTGTCGACAGGTTGCGACATATTTGGAAATTTGCTAGTAATTTCATTTTGCGTTTTTGACAGCTGGAAACGTGTGTTTGTATATTATATTAAAATTAATGTGTTTTGTAAAGCTATACAAGGACCAAAGTTTTTGTGCATTTATAATAAGCAAATATATGTCTGCAACGCCCTTGCAAGTTTTTGTTATTGAAAATTAAGGTTGGTATAAAAATTTTGTTATTTTAATTAAAAGTGGACCCTAGCTTTGAAAGGGACAGTTGTAAAGACAATGAAAGGGACACATGTCCCTTTCATAACCTTGTATACTTTTAGTTTTTGTATAGCTAGTTGTGTACTTTTCAGGCTAAAATCTTAAAATATGGATACACCAAGTAGAAAGAGGGTAAGAAAAGATGCGGCAGAAATAGAAAACGCCGTAAAGGAGGTGTTGGAAACTAATAGTTCTGTTAGATCTGTAGCAAAATCGTATGGTATTGCAAAATCCTTCCTTGCTCGATTAGTCAACAAAGCAAAGACATATGAAGATCTAGATAGTTTTGTATATAAACCAAACATTGGCAACCGCAAAATATTTTCTGTAGAAGAGGAAATTGCGCTAGTTGGGTATTTGAAAACCACTTCAAAAATGTTATACGGTTTGACGTATACACAAACACGACAGCTAGCATATGATTATGCTATAAATTTAGAAAAGGTAATTCCAATAAGTTGTGCACAAAACAAAACAGGGAGTTCTGATTGGATGAAAGGTTTCATGCAACGTCATAAAGATCTCTCTTTGAGGCGTCCAGAAAAAACAAGCCTAGCTCGAGCCACTGCATTTAATAAAAATACGGTTGCCTTCTTTTATGATAATTTGCGAAATGTACTGACAAAATATAAATTTGGGCCTGGTGATATTTATAATGGCGACGAAACTGGATTATGTACCGTGACAGAACTTCCAAATGTTATTGGAGAACGTGGGACCAAACAAATTGGTCAGGCAACATCAGCTGAACGGGGACAGCTAGTGACAATGCTGGCTTTTGTTTCGGCAGCGGGAAATACTGTTCCACCGGTCTTCATATTCCCCCGCGTGCAGTTTAAAGACTTCATGATACAAGATTCTCCCCCAGGAAGTTTAGGGCTAACACACATATCTGGGTGGATGACTTCCAAAAACTTTTTTAAAGCTTTTCAGCATTTTGTCAAACATGTGAAACCAACACAAGATCAGCCAGTGTTATTACTTATGGATAACCATGATAGCCACATCAGTTTAGATGTGGTAATTCATGCACGAGAGAATGGAGTTATCTTACTCACTTTCCCACCTCACTGCAGTCATAGACTGCAGCCGCTTGACGTAGCTGTATTTGGTCCATTTAAAAGCTTTTTCAAAGCGGCTCTAAATGATTGGATGGTTTCTAATGCTGGTAAGACAGCTACCATCTATCACTTGCCAAAATTTGCTACAGCTTCCTATGGAAAATCCTTCACCATAAAAAATATAACATCTGGATTTCAAAAAGCTGGCATCTTTCCATTCAATTCGGAAAACTTCAGTGAAGAAGATTTTTTATCTGCATACGTAACTGATAGACCATTGGAAACTGAAAATGCCACTGAGATAAATACACCAAATGAACCACTTCCAGGTTGTTCTATGACCCCTTCAACAAGTTCTTCCACTTTAGAAAATGCCGATGAAGCTCTGCCAGTCAGTCAAACTACTTTAATTGTTACTACTCCTGAAATGGTTAGACCTTTCCCGAAAGCAGCTGCTCGGAAAGCTAATAGTAACCGCGGAAGAAAACGAGGATCTTCTCGAATATTAACAGACACTCCCGAGAAAAACCAAATAGCAGTAGAACAGCAGCAGAAAGAAGAAAAACTGCGAAAAAAAGCCACAAAGAAACAAAAACAGTTAAAAAGACAATTACTTGCTTTGAGTAGCAGTGAAGAAAGCGATGTTGAAGTACAATATGACGAAAGTGATGCAAACGAAGAGTTGGAGTTCTATCAGGATGAGGAGGTTGAAGACGAAATTGAGGAACTAAAGGAAAATGATTTTATTTTGGTGAAGTTAACAAAAAAGGACATTGTTAAATACGCAGTAGCACAAATTTTAAAACTTGTGGAACATGATGAATTTTCAGTAAAATTTATGGAGAAATCAAAAAAAACTTGTAATTTTAAATTCCCTGAAAAGAAAGACTTGGCAGATGTTAATAAAAAACATATTGTTATGAAATTACCTATGCCATATCAGCATGTTGGTAGTGAACGAGTAAGAGGCTTTTATTCTTTTAGTATTGACCTTTCACAGTTTATTGGACTGATTTAGAATACATTTTCAGGTATATTTTACGATTTTGTTAAGTGTCCCTTTCAATACTTTTAGTGACCCTTTCAATACCCATATGGCGATGAAAGGGACAAATGCAACGTGAAACAAAATAATTTTTAATATTGTTGGTTTTTATGTTGTAGTAATTTTAATTACATTATTATGTACTTTAAGGTTTTCTTTATCATACCCCTAGATTATAATTGAATTGTATATTTAGTTTTAAATATATAAGGTTTGAAAGAAAAATGTCCCTTTCATGGCACCTCTCCCCTACTTCTATGACATTTTAGATATCTGTTATAATCTGGATGAAAATATGCCAGAATCAGACATTATTGAGTATTTTGAGAACGGATTACATGAATCGTATCAATATTTTTATTCAGTTCTGACCAAAGAAAAAATGGATTTACAAGAACTTAAAAAACTAGTTCTTAAAATTAGCGATGCTAAGAAACGTGAGCAACTGTCCAAACTACAATCAACAGGAGCACCGTTGCTCGTCACAGAATCAGTACCCTGGGGGGATAGTACACATACCTATTACAACAAAAACCCCAACTTCAGTAGTTTTAATCCAAATTTTTCTTCTCGAGGGGGAGCAAGCACTTCTTATCAAGGAAGAGGAGTCGCGGTAAATTTTTTAATCAAGGAGAGGTCGTGGGGGATTTGGTAATCCCAGACCCTCAAGAACCCTAAAGGCACGACCTATTTGTTTTAAATGTTCTAAGATAGGTCATACAATTGCTACATGTCAAGCAAATTTTCCACCAAATAACCAACGTAATTCTAACAGTAGATATCCACCGAGGCAACAATACGATAGTAGTAATAATAATAATAATAATGCAACTTTGGGAAACGGTAGGGGACGGCGCAATGTTTGAGCCTCCAGCAGCCCGTCCCACAAATATCGCAAAGGCTCCCTGATAATATTAATACATTAAGAGTTTTAACAATTTTAGGTTATATTAGAAACAGTAAAATAGAAATTATAATAGATACAGGGTCAGCAGAAAATGTATTAGACAGGAAATATGCATTAAATATGACCACTCCTGTAGGGATTTCTCATTTAATAACTGCTGGTGGATGTAATTTACTAATCCTTGGAAGTAGAGATTTTGTTTTAAGACTTCAAAATTGGAAGACCAATGTGAGGGCAGTTGTTATTGATTCTGCACCAAAACCATGGGATGCGATTTCTGCTAGAAAATAAAAGCAAAATTAATTTTCAAAATTCTACAATCACTTTTAATGATAATACAGCACAAGAAGTTTGTATTAATTTTAGTAAATCTGATGTCAGGGACCTTTGGCGTGCAAATTTACAACATTTTGCAGTTTTTAATAATTTTTTGGATAATATTAAATTACCGATAGAACAAAATAAAGTATACAAATTAAATTTGGTACATAATATACAAATACCACCTTATGAAAGAAAAGTGGTAACGTTACAGTTAAAACCTGATTTTAAAAATTTACAAGATGTTGAATTTGAAATATCCTTAAGAGATAATTTTTTCATGAAATATAAATTAATTACTGTCATAAGTTATAAACAAATAGAAAAAAATAAATGGGAGCTTCAATTGCATTCTCAGGCACATGCCGAAATTCGATTATTCAAAGGGACCACATTAGGGTATTTGCATAAAATAGAGCTACCCAGTAATTCTAAGTTATTGTTGACTCTTGATGCTTGCGACTACATAAATGATTCTAATTACAACATAAATCACGACTTATCACTAGAGCAAAAAAGACAATTAAAACAATTAATAAAAGAATATTATGACATATTTGCAAGTGAATTTTCACAGTTTGGTTCTACAAATTTAGTGGAACATGAAATCAGTACAGAAAATTGTCAACCTATTAAATCAAGACCTTATAAAGTATCTCATAAGGAACGACAAATAATTCAAGATCAAATTGATGAAATGTTAAAATATAATATAATACAAGATTCTCAAAGTGAGTGGGCTTCTCCCATTGTATTAGTTAAAAAGAAAGATAATTCTTTCCGATTTTGTATCGACTATCAAAAATTAAATGCAGTAACAAAAAAACAAAGTTATCCATTACCCGTAATAGAGGATTTATTGAGTTATTTGGGAGGATCATGTTATTTTTCCTCTTTAGATACGTTTAGTGGTTATTTTCAAATTCGAATCAAAGAAAGCGATCGACCAAAAACTGCTTTTATTTCTCCGGATGGTTTGTATGAATTTAATGTAATGAGCTTTGGATTAACAAACGCTCCAAGAACGTTTCAAAATATGGCGGATAAAGTCTTTTCGGGACTTAAATTTAAAGAACTTATTTTATATATGGATGATATTATAATTTGATGAACATTTGATTCGACTTCGACATGCGTTCGATAGGTTGCGACAACATAAATTAACACTGAAACTAAGTAAATGTAGTTATGCAAGAACTGAAATTATTGTTTTAGGACATAAAGTTAATGCTAAAGGTATTTTACCCAATAATACAAAAATACAGGCAATAATGGGATTTCCACAACCCATTAATGTAAAAAAGGTACAATCATTTTTAGGAATGTGTAATTATTATCGCAAACATATTGAAAATTTTGCCAGAATTGCAAGACCACTATATGAAATTACTAAACCTTTCGTGTCCTTTGTTTGGCGGAGTGAACAGCAACAAGCATTCACTACCTTAAAAAGTAAATTATCTACAGCACCGGTTTTACATCATTTTGATGCTACTTTGGACACAGAATTAAGAATAGATGCTAGTCGTGAGGGTTGGGAGCCATTTTGCTACAAAAATTTGCCGATGAATTCTTTCCGATAGCATATATCTCTAGGAAACTTACCAAAGCTGAAAAAAATTATTCTATATCTGAATTAGAAGCATTAACTGCTATTTGGAGTCTAACTCAGTTACGTCTATATGTTTTTGGAAAACATATTAATATTGTGACGGATCACCATTGTCTTTGTTGGATCCGTGTAACACGAGACATTACCGGAAGGTTGGCACGTTGGGCTCTGAAATTACAAGACTTTAGCTACACTGTAGTGCATAAGAGGGGTATTTTACATAAAGATGTAGATGCATTATGTCGCATATCCATGTAGACCAGCAACGGACTTGGACGAAATTCAGGCGGAATTCGTTCCAACTTTCGTTATGTTGCCAAATAATATTAGTAATGTACAACGTAAAGATAAATCATTACGTAACTTGTTTCTAGCTCTAGAAAATAAAGATGATGTAAGACTGTCGATAGGAGACAGAAAAAGGGCTAAAATTTTCAGATTAATAGATGGAATTTTATATAGAATCAATCTTACGTGTATGGGTTCACCTAATCTTTTAGTAATTCCCAATTCATTAAAATATGAAATATTATATAACCACCATGATACGCCTATGGCAGGACACTTGGGTACAACTAAAACATATCACAAAATTTAAATTAAATTATTATTGGGATGGAGTTTTAAAAGAAGTCAAAAAATATGTAGGTGGGTGTCAGTGTTGTCAAGCACGAAAAGGGGAGACTCGAAAACCTTCAGGGTTATTACAACCAATTTCAGTAAGTATACCTTTTGAAAAAATTGGAATCGATACTACGACAGGTAAAACCACGATTGTAGTAGCGATTGATTACGCCACGCGGTATTGTGAAACAAAAGCTTTACCTAGCGGTAAAGCATTACCCGTTGCAACTTTTATATTAGAGCAAATTATTTGTAGACATGGGAGTCCAAAATACTTACTTTCTAATAAAGGGATGGTTTTTCAATCACAAGTAGTAACAGAATTACTCAGACTTATGGGAGTAGATGGTAGATTTACTACAGGTTATAAACCATCTACGAATGGTCTTTGTGAACGGTTAAATCACACAATTATGGATATGCTTAGTTTATATACTAATACGAATCAGAACGATTGGGATCAGCATCTTGTTCATGTAACATGGGCATATAATACAGCATGTCAAGAAACCACAAAATTTTCTCCTTTTATGTTGGTATATGGTAGACAGCCTAGGCTTCCTCCAGATGTTGAATTAGATACACCTGTTGAAGCATTAAATAGCAGCTCGACAATTGGCTGTTCAAAATATTTAAAAACAACAAGATAAATCGCGGTATGATTCAAAGCATAAACATGTTGATTTTGAGATAGGACAAAAAGTGAAAATTTTCACTCCAGTTCGGAAAAAAGGAAAAACAGAAAAATTACTTCATTTTGGGCCTTATTATATAAAGAAAAAATGTTCTGAAGTCGACTACTTAGTAAAGAAGGGTCGTGCTTCTAATGCTAAGAAGTGAGAAGTGCTAGAAGAAGTAATACATGTAGGTCGTATACAAAAATATAATGACCCATGGATAAATCCACAGGGAGATGATTCTCTGGAGGATGACTTATCGCAAGATAATGACGATTAAAAATCATAAGGAAAACTTAATAAAATAAAATAATATGATATTTATATTCACATTATATAATTTTGCCTTTTAATTGAACAAATGGGATTTTCATACGGTTCAAATATTTTTACCCTTTACAGGAAATTTCCTTGAAATGATTACTGCATAATCTCTAGGTTCTTGGGATACCCTACAAACTAACTGAGCTTAATAGTTGTAATTCAAACAAAACATTAATTACGTTAAAGTATTCCATGTCAAGTAATGGAATTTCAATATAAAGAATTATTTAGTTTCGGTACTTCGTAAATTTTAAGTAAGTAAAGTATTATGTGACAACTGAGATTAAGTTATTTTGCATGTTTTTAAAGAAACTTTAGAAATTTTCCTTAATCATTAATTAAAAATTAAAAATTATAAAATAGTGTTTACCTGTAGGTCTGTTTCTTTAGGCAAGTTATCACACTAGGATAAATTTAATGCTTATAAGTCCGTCACAAGGAAGAGGAGAGAAATGGATAATTGGCACATGGAATGTCACAGGATTAAACTACGAAGGAGCGCTGAAGCAGTTGGAAAGACAATGTAAACAATATCGCATTGATTTTCTTGCGATCCAAGAAACTTATCTGAAAGATAAAACAGAAATAGAGCTAGAGAACTATATTTTCATGAATGGAGGAGCATTACAGAACAGACTAGGGACAGGTTTCCTATTAGCGAAATCGAGATTGGAAAGTTTGAGGCACTTTGAAGTAAGAAACGAGAGGATTAGCTATGTAAGATTAAAAGGGATCAAAAGAAATTTTAGTATAGTAGATATACATGCCCCTACAGAGGAGGCGGAGGAGGAAATCAAGGAAAGTTTTTACGAAGAAATAGTGCGATTGTATGATGGGCTACCGAAATACGATGTCAAAATTCTGATAGGGGATTTCAATGCGAGAATTGGCCAGGAAGTTTACTATAAGCCAGTAATAGGACCCCCCAACAAACACCAGACAACAAGCGACAATGGACAAAGACTAGTTAGTCTCGCGATCGAAAAAGAGCTAAGAATTATGTCTACCTTTAAGGCAAATAAAGAGATATATAAAGGTACCTGGCAACATCCCAATGGGAGAACAGTTAATCAGATAGATCACATGTTAATAGAGGCAAAACACCAAAAGCTAGTAATGGACATTAAAAGCCGCAGAGGGGCAGAAATAGCATCCAATCATTTCCTCGTGAAAGCAGTAATAAAATCGGAGGTAGAACACAAACCACCACCCAACAGAAGTGAGCGAAGGAAACTACAAATAGAACTGTTAAGAGACGAGATGATAGGAAATAGCTTTGAAGAATATTTAGACGAAGAATTAACAAAAACAGCAACTACAGAGGATGTGGGAAAAGACTGGACAACAATAAAAAAATTAGTAAAGCAGGCAGCGGTAAAGAACTTGCAACAAGCGTCAAAAAGCAGAAAGCCTTGGTTTGATAGAGAGTGTGAGGAGGCATTACAGGAAATGATGAGAACAAAACAAAAAATGCTAAACAACAATTCCGAGGGAAACATAGAAAACTTCAAGGAAAAAAGAAGGGAAGTAAAGAAACTAAATAGAAACAAGAAGAGAAACTGGTTTAACAATATGATACAGGACATGGAAGTGAATTTTAGCAATAGGAATATGAGAATGTTTTACAAGAAACTAAAAAACAGTAAAAAGAATTACCAATCCAGACAGCTGACGTTTAAGGACAAGGAGGGAGACATAATAGCGGGAGAGAAGCGTATAGCACAGAGATGGAGGGAGCATTACCAGGAAATAATGACCACAACAGAAGGAGAACAGATGGAAGAAGAGAGGAAAGTCCCGATACTGGAAAATGATAACGACAAACCGACGAGAGAGGAACTTAAAAGAATCATGAAGAAGCTAAAAAAAAACAAAAGCCCTGGAACTGATGAAGTGGAAGCGGAACTGTTAAAGCATGGGGGAAGGACCCTGGAAACGAAAATGTTAGAACTCTTGTCGCAGATATGGACTACATGTAAAATGCCGCCAGAGTGGAACGAAGCCCTGATAATTCCAATATATAAGAAGGGGAATAAACAAGAGTGTGCAAACTACAGACCAATATCCTTACTAAATGTAGCCTACAAGATACTGGCGTCACTAATAAATGAAAGGCTGAAGAAAGGAAATAGGAGAATACCAAGCGGGTTTTAAACAGATCGGTGACCGACCATCTATTCACCATGAAAATAATCCAAGAGAAAATAAGGCCTAAAGGACTACAGATTCATGCTTTATTCATCGACTTCAAGCAAGCGTACGACAGTGTCATTAGAACTGAACTAATAAAAGCGCTGAAAGAATTGCAAGTTCCCGAGAGGCTGGTCGAGTTAATAAGAATGACGTTGAAGAACACAGAAAGTAAGGTGAGAATCAATGGCATAAATTCAGGGAAATTTAAAGTGCAGAAGGGACTCCGGCAGGGAGACCCCATGTCCCCGACGCTCTTTAACGTGGCATTAGAATGTATTATAAGAAAGAGCAAAATTAAAACGAGCAACAGCATATTTAATAGCCCGAGGCAAGTGTTAGCATACGCGGATGACCTCACAATCTTAACAAGAACTAGAGAAGAACTAAGAATAATGTTTCGAAGACTAGAAGAGGAAGCGCGAATCTTTGGACTAGAAATTAACGAGCAAAAGACCAAATACATGGTCCTGAACACAAAAAATCCAACCAACGATACACTAATCATCGAGTGTAAAGAACAGAGGCAGTACGAGATCGAAAGGGTGCTATCTTTCACCTACCTAGGAGTGGAAATAACCAGCAATGGAGATGAAACTGTAGAGATCCAGAAAAGGATGACGGCAGGAGTTAAAACGTGTGCAATGTTAAGTTCAGTGCTAAATAAAAGTGTAGTGTCAAGAGCAGTGAAAGAGCGTATCTACAAAACCATGGTAAAACCAGTAGTGTTGTACGGGAGTGAAGTGTGGACTTTAACAAAAGCAACGGAGACAAAAATAGCTAGGTGGGAAAGGAAAATATTGCGGAAAATCTACGGAGGTGTACGGGAAGGAGAGGGGTGGAGAAGAAGAACTAATGAGGAAGTATATGAAATGT
The DNA here is from genome assembly GCA_958336395.1 of Ctenicera cuprea. Taxonomy (NCBI): domain Eukaryota; kingdom Metazoa; phylum Arthropoda; class Insecta; order Coleoptera; family Elateridae; genus Ctenicera; species Ctenicera cuprea. The sequence goes on from OY284487.1 coordinate 59,682,442, forward strand.
ACAAAGACGCTCCCATTGTCAAGACCCTGAAACAAGGAAGGCTTCGGTGGCTAGGGCACATAGTGAGGATGGAGCTGAGCAGAGTCCCCAAGACGATTCTCAGAGGGGAACCTGAGGGGAGAACCAGGAGAGGAAGACCCCCAAAAACATGGCTGGAAGCAGTCAACCATGACCTGACAGAAATGGGTATCTTAGACGAATGGGAAATTTTGGCAAGAGACAGAAGGGGATGGAGGAAGATCATAGCCACGGGCCTTTGAGGCCTTTTGTGCTGCTTATATATATATAAGTCCGTTTACTTAGGCGAAGTTATTAAATTTAATTTCTACCAATCCATGTCTAGTATTAATATGTGTTTAGTTAAGCGATTAATTACTAGGTCGGTCTTCATTTTTCAGTCTCTCTTTGGCACAAGTTGTTTTGGCCATTGCAGGCAGGGTCGTGAAACTAATGAATTATCTTTTAATTCAATACCTCTAACTCCATTTTACTTTATAAAATCCTGTTTTACAACAAGTTGTTTTACCCATTACGCGTGACTTTTTACTTATTTAATTTTTAAAATTTTCAACACATTGTTTTGCTGTCACTTACATATGACATTTAGAATTTTAGATCTCCCAAGATACAGATACTGAGAGTACACTGTACAGGTTTCAGTTAATCACATAACTTTTCTTTTCTTAATGGTTTCATCTATTAGCTTTACAGTAGTGCCATGAAAGCAAAAAACTGTCATTAATTTGTCACTAGAAAGAAACAAGCAGACTCTGGGTTGTGGAGGTTGCTATATGAATTATAAATGTAAATTAAATAAGATAAATTAAAATAACTTACATGCAGTTCAATTAACAAAAAATTGTTAATGTTTATTAAACCATTAAGTTATTCTACATCTACGGTATGAATCAATAAATGATAAAATAAGAAATATTCCATATGAGGAATTTAAAATATATATACATTGGGTAAAGCTGAAGTAGAATACTTCCGCTATGGACACTACTAATTCTTTTATGAAAGAATTATGTAAAGATTTATTAATGAATTAGACTTGTTAAAGTGGACTAAATATTGAATATATAAATATTTTTTTGTAAGCCTCTAAATCAGCATCCTGTTAATTATCACATTTCTTATAGTTTCTCGTGTGATAATTAGACGATTTTCACTTTTCCTTACGGTATAAAGGAAGTGAATAAATATTCCCCATTATATAATAATTAGTTAGTTTGTTTTGTGTTAACTCCTTGCTGTACTTGAAAGTGAGGATGGAATTTTCATTTAGTTGGATTGTGTTTTGTCCACGTACTTTAAAATTTTGAGTCCTGAGTACGTTTGTAGTAGAAGTCCATTTTTATTGTAGTGAATTGTATTTTTATTGTATTTATTGAGGTTCATTGTTGAGGCACAATGAACCTAAGACGTGAAATCCTTGCAGGGTCGGATATTTAACCTATTTTTGTTTTATTGTAATTGCCGATTATGTGTTTATGATATTTTATAAATCCCTTGTTTCTGCTACCGGGATAGCAGAAGGGTTATATCTGTTTTTATTGTTTTAACGTCTTACATTCCCTTTCTATTATTTAAAAGAATCAGGAATCACCTGTTGATAGGAATACTTTGGGGTGCGCAACGTAAGTATCTGTTTCTTTTTCTAATTTAAAGAAGATTAACAGGGTTTGTGTATTATTGATTATATTTGAGCGCTTGTTTTGTTACAAAGGATTTGAGAAACTACTATTATCTGTTAATGAGCAAGGAGTACTAGAATTATGGGGGATAAGATAAGAATATAAACTAAAATATAACGTAAATAATTAATTGATTAGCAATGTATGAACTACATACAAGAGAAGTTTAAAGAGTAAAAAGATAAAAAGTTACAACAAGTAATTTAAAGAAATAAGGTAAATAAATTATTTTATTTATCAATTCCAGCTTTACTTCGTTAAAGTCCATATTTAATAAGTATCTGTATATAAAATACTTAATTCCTTTAACAATATCTATTTATTTTAACCTTATACGTATTTCGGCATGTTTGCCATTGTCAAAGGTTATATGAAAAAGTAAACAGTGTTGTTATAGCAATAGAACTTTGTTACTTATCAGTAGTAATAACCCAAGGACATTGATAATTGTTCGAAAAAATTTTATAACAGATTTCGAAAGCATGTTGCTCGGAGACAGACCGACGCCGTAGGCGGAGGTCTGTTGCCTATAAGCAACAAGCTTGAGAAAGTTGTTATAAAATTTTTGAGCATTTATCAATGTTCGAGGGTTATTCGGATAGAACATTTTTGCTAATTATAGAAAAAAGCTTTCTCCATACAATTTTTTTACTGTAAACAGTATTTTTTGGTATATTTGATTCGATAATTTCATCAATCTTCTCGTTAGTATTACAACCAAATCGTGACATTTTTAAATTAATTAATCAAGATGCATGGATAGCTAATATATATATATTGGTGTTTTCACTTTTGAATATTTACATTGTTTTGCGAGGGACCCACAAATGTATTGCCGCGAGAGGGCAGCAGTGACGGTAGATTTCTCTGACAGTGTCCGTGAAATTTAACCTAATCCTCCTGAAATGTTCTGACAGTTGACGAGACAATCCGATTCCTTCAAAAAGTAAAATAATAACGAATAAAAGCATACTTCGGTGATTTATTAATTAACACACCAATGTAATTCACAAAACTCAATTTAGTAGAAGCTTCAGCTTAGTAAAAAGACAGACTACCAGCAGAAAATTAAAGAGGAGTAAGTACTGTTTTAATTTTAATCAAATATGTATGTAGAATAACAATTAACTAGTAAAAACACAGTTAAGAAGTTGAGAAATACTTAAATTAATTATTTTCAGGCAGTTAAAAGAATTGTACTTCGGATCACTGTTGATAATAATCACAGCATATAAAAATTTCCTTTTGCTGTAATTTAAACAATCAACATCCCTTGTATTTTAGTAGGCAGCTACATGTTACAATGGAAAAAGCAGGTTTAATTTAAAATTACACTAATGCTAAATTAACTACAATTTAGCATACTCTACAATTTCTAAATAGTTAGGTATATCTATTTAATTATGTTTCTCATAATGATTGCAATATTTTTTAGGATTCATAACAACACGAATAAAGGAAAAGTTAAAAGAGCCCCTTTACTTCATTTAAATGAAGTCTGCACAATTTTCGTTTGCCAAAGCAATGGTATACAGTGTGATTCATAACATGTGGAACGAATTTTCAGGATAGATTCAGAATCTAAATATAATCGAAAGAATTCTCATAAACATAGGCCTGAAAACCCTTCATTATAGGGTTACAGTTTCTTGAAAATAAACCAGGCTAATCACTTTTTGTAGATAACTTTTGCAGTAATTGCACTCAAATTTTAAAATTTCATATGTGAGCATTATTCACGTAATTAGTTATTCATGTATTTGTAATAATTTTGGTTTGAATAAGAACACCAGAGGTGTCTCGTACGGGGGGGGGGGGGTCACGTAATTATGTTCTACATATTTTAGATTTTAGCAGTTTTTTGAAAAATCTTATTCTCCATACAAAATTGCCCAAAAACATGTTCTCATGTTGAAAATTTCTAAATCTAACAATTTTCGAGATAATATGCTTTTCAAAAATTAAATTGCCATGAAGGTCTAATAAGTGTTTTCTTAATACGATAGAATAGAATAGTTTACACAAAACTTTGAGAGTAAATTCTATAAACATGTGTCCATAAAAGCTGCTTATGAAATTAAATCTATGGAAGAGAATACTGTTCCCACTTCTGTAGACTGCAACTTGCCCGGTAATTAAGAGTTTTTGGGGCACATATTTATAGGAACTTTTTATTATTTTCAGATTCTTAATCTGTACTGAAAGTACATCCCAACATATTATCAATCATCCTGTGTGCATCGCCACATATAACCACAAAAATATGCGTTGATTCCTCAACTGCAACTGGTATGTCACCATCCTAGTGGCAGAATTACCAGGTCGAGAACCCTGTGTTATGATTACCTTGTCGACGTGCCATCATAGTAGGACAACGACAAATATAATAGTGACTACTTGTTCAGTGAAAGCTGCATTTGTATTTATTCAAAGCGTACAGACATGCAGTCATGTATGGTTTATGGTTTAATTATAATTTTTTGCAGACTTGCAAAACGCATTAATTATTTTATAATTTAAAAGATTTTTTTAATGAATTTATGTTTATATCAAGTATATGTTATTGGAATGCTTGTCTAGTGCTTAAGTTAACATGCTAAAAAAGTACTAAATTAGTTAACGTAGATTTTAATGTTTTCATGTTTTTTTACGTATTTTATGTGTTTTAATCCTGGTTTATACAAGCTACCCTTTGCTATTTAAATCTTAGGTTTGAGATGAATATTATACAATGTTTATTGTGATCTGTATAATAGGCAGGAGCCCTTCTGAAATTTTGTACGATAATCGCTATCCGCACACAAGTAAATAATAAACTTTTGAAGTACTTAAAATACTTGTTTTTATTACTAATTATAATGTTAAAGAGATGCACTATGTCTAGAGTGACTGTCCGCATAGATTTTGTCAATACAGTACAATTTTAATGTAGTATTATGTACTGATTTTTGTTTCTGTTCTATTTTTAATGTTTTAAATTACGTTTATCATTTTGTGCTTATGCGGTTTGTATGTTACACAATTATAATATGTGCAGGTAGACGGTACCCTCGTAGGCAACTGTTAACCGAAATGACATTAAAGCACTGCATTAATTCTACGATAAAATTGCGCAGTTACTTCGTTGTCTTCTAATTCGATTACATCTTTATACTTTACTACTGCTATTGCCTACTTTCACTAAATAATTGCAATAAAAATTAGTACTCTATAGTGTTTAAGGAAATATGTAGAGTAAGCAATAAAGTATGATTCATATGGGTCAATTATCAATTTTTTTCATGTTTCTTTTTTTAATTACAATGCCTTACAGTCATCCCATTCTATAACTGTAGCATTCCACCATGACCCATGCACATAATAAACATCAAATTGGGCGCATCAAATTGCTTTACAGAACCAATTTTGTTTTCGATTTTTTTTTCTTCGTATTTTTGCTTTGCAATAAGCCTTTTGGAGTCTTATCGATGTCAAAACTGAGTGCATTGAAATCTGTTTTTTTTCGAATTTCCCAAGAAAATCAAAACCAAGTTTTACCGCCTCCTCGCATTAACAATCGTTTTCCCGAAGTTGAATAACTACAGTGCCCGCTACAGTGATAATCAGTGTGAAGATATAAATTTTCAGGCTATATTAAATATTAACCTTTTCAATATTGCAATAAATAATGAATTATAGGAAAATATGATCGAGAATAGTTGTCACTATAATGTTCTTATAATTCTTGAATTATGATAGTATAATATCACAGTATGAACAAAGTCAGGTTAGAATAGCATTGCGTGCGGATTTCAAATTTGACGCGCAAACGTCTTTTTAGTACCTACTGCGCCATCTCTCCGCAAAACATTTCGTGACGCCCATATCAAACTCGAGTGACAACACCATACCTTCCAGTCATCTTGTAATTAATATTTGAAACGTCAAAATCGAAAGAAATCAAAATGTATCCATAGCAACGTAATAGAGTGAAAACAGCCCATGGATTCTGTTTTCAGTACGATGTTGTTCTGATTGGTTGTGTTCAATCAGATGACCTCAAATTAACTAATTTCATTGGATTTCTACTTGAGCAAAAAATTATCTTGGTAATCGTCTGCAGATGACTTGGTTTCTTATTCCAAAATGTCCAGTAGAGGAGAATTTAAGAGATCAATTTGCTCATTCATTAACGGTACAGTTTTTAAATGTTTGTGAATTTCAAAAGCTTCTAGTATATCTAATTTACGTTTATCATCACAAAAGTGTAAACATTTTATGGTGTTATTAGATGTCATTGAATGATTTTGTTCTAGTAAGTGTTTAGCGTAATTGGATTTATGTGGGTGTTTCTATTTGTAACAATGTACGTGTTCTTTATACCTAATATCAAAATTTCTAATTGTCTGGCCTATATAAACCGAATTACATTGCAAACAATTTAATTTGTAAATGCCTGATTTTAGCAAATCGTCTGTTTTTGATTTTGCATTAAACAAAGTGTTTAAGATGTTCCTAGTTGTTTTAAAGCTTACTTTATATTTATTTGTTTTGTTTATAATTTTAGCATTTTTTTCTGATTTGTCACCAAAATATGGGATCGAAGCATATTTAATTGTATCGAACGAAGTTAGGGTATTCGGATAAATTTTTTGAATGGCTAATTTATAATCTTTTTCTTTAATTAATGTATCAATATGTTTAGTATTATAACCATTACTGTATGCAATTTGTTTAATAATTGAAATTTCTCTTAATTAATTTCATCTAAAGGGACCGTCAAAGTTCTATGTATCAGGGACCTGTATGCTGCTAATTTATGTGTTTTATGGTGACAAGAATCGTGTGGTATTGTAATGTCTGTTTGTGTAGGTTTTCTATAAACTGAGTACTCAAATTTACTACTTGAATTAATTTTTATGTTTAAATCTAAAAAGTTAATGGACTTATTTTGTTCAATTTCTAGCTAAAAAAGGATCACTTCATCCAGCAATTCTTTGACCAGTGCAATTTATTTCAGAATTACAATTACTTTCTCCACATTTACCAAAAATTTAGATTTTTCTGTACCATGTACACTGGAATTTGCTCATCTTATGTTAAAGCTTATACGGTTAACTGTTTATTATAAAAATTCCAATTTAGTATACATAATATCAGTATACCTATAACAAACAGTTTAGAATACGATATTTTACATTTAACACCTTTACCTATTCATTACAAGGGTAATAAATATATTTTTATACAGCCAACTACACAACAAGTAAGTATTGACAAAGTTCAATTTATGCTGTTAACAACTAATCAATTTGTAACTTGTCAACAATATGAGCCTTATAAGTTCCTATGTGATCAAAAACAACCATTATCATTGTCTTACACAAAAAATGAAATTTGTGAAATGCAATTGTATAAAGGAATAAAATGTATTCCCCAAAATTGTAATAAAAGAGTTACAGAAATATGAAATCCACTTTGGTCACAATTGTCAATTGAGAACTCATGGTTATTTGTTATACCTACCAACCTACGAAATATTAACAGTAGTTTGTAACGATTCTATATCACAAGACGTTACACTCTCTGGAATAGGCAAAATCACATTGTCAGAGAACGATGTAAAAGTTTATCTAATTCTGTGGAACTCATTCCACATACAGAACTATTTAAAATTAATTTGGTATTGGAATATGTTCCAAAAATTAATTTTCACTTGAATAACACCAATTTATTGAATCACTTTGATATTGCACACCTTAATTTAAGTGCAAGTTATAAATCAACGATTCATCGTTTGTCAGACTTGGGTCTAGCAAGTACTAAATTAGATGAAATTTCTAAAATCTCGAATAATATGATTGATTTACAATCAACGGAACATAGGCTACAGAATTTTTCTTTAGCTGCTTATGTGTCATTTGCTATGATAATTTTGATAATAGCATTATTAGTAATGCGATGTGTTTATATTTGTTATAAGCATTCTAAGTAGTTTCAGGTTTCTAAGTTGCATCAAATGATTTTACTGTGACTGCCAACCTTGAAATTGATATGTAGGAAATAACTTTAGTGTGTATTTTTAAAAGAGACAAATTTTTAATGTTATTGTATCTAAAACAGGACACATATATTTACCTATTGTATTTTATAATGTTTAACTTTTAGTGGTAATACTTACTTATTTCTTATCACAAAAACACTTAAACTTATAACCACATTTATTCCAGCATCACGTCGTTTCTGAATGTAACCTTGATAATTATGTTTCAGATAAGTTGCATTTCCTTAAGATGCTTTCACAATGTTATGTGAACGGCAAAACATTTCAAGCATTGTAGTAGTTTTTTGACCATATTTATTTTTTTTCTCTCCAAAACAAAAATTGCAGATAATACCAGTAAACAGAAAAAATAGAGTTTGGTGTATTTTTATATATTCACATAAATTTTCTCAACTCAACATACTTATATACAAATGTTACCTATTCTACAAAAACAATGTTTAAAAATATATCTACATCTCACACTACCTAAGAGACACTTTCATTTAATTCATTGATTAGAGCAATCAGCTCGTGTTCCTCCAGCCAAGCTGCCGGGGGAACCTCTTCAATTATTGGCAGTTCAGCCGGAGCCACTACTAGTTCAGGTGCTGTTTCTGGGTGGTCCAGGATGGCTAGGAATGTTTGTACCCCGACATTTTAAACCCCAGCTGGGGACGGTATTTCCGGCTCGACTATGAGTGGAGATGGCAAATGGGGTGAATGTGTTGATGATGTGTCAGGTGGTGTAGGAATCTCTGGGAGGTCCTCGTCCACACCACCGTAATCAAATTCCACCCCAATAAACTGGCCCTCTTCGTGGATGTAGATGGAACAATAGTTTAGATCTACATTCATGGCATACTCCACATAACCTCCATAGTCAGGAATAAGGACCATTACATACCCCGGACCTAACCAGGATGTTACGTAGTTTAGAACGGTGGACATTGGATAGTCCCGTGTCACCCAAACTATGTGTAGAGTATGACCTCGTTATACTTCTATAACATACATTAATAATGAGATTAGTTTTGGAATACGAACAAATAAATTTGTTTTAAAAACAAAAAAATAATTGAAAAAATTAAAAATAAAAATAAATGAAAAAAAATCAAAATTTTAAGGAAATATGTGAATATATATAATTAATTTTTTTTTAATAGAAAAATTATACTTACGAACGGCGGGAAACAGACCAGGAAGATTTGGTCCTGCGTTATGTGTTACAAATTGATTTGGATTTGGATTCATTTTTATGATTAAATTGTATTCAGTCAACTAATGAGGGGTGCCTCATTACAAAGCTTTTAAAAGTTTAATTTTGCAAACGCTGCAAAATTAAATCCTCTCCGCGGGGGATAGACTCCCTTCGGTTCAAACATAGAATTCCCTCATAAAAAATGAATTTAAAAATATGTAATAAAATATGGTGAATTATTTGTTTTTTAGTTGATAAATATAACAAGTGTCTTGATATGTTCCTGCTATAACTTTTGAATTTTAAGTTTATAATGTAATTACTCATTTTTTATTTTAATTTTCATGTAAAATGCCGCCTTTGTGGAAAGGTGAACCAAGATAGATACATCATAATTCATGCCATCTAGTAGTAAAAAGGAATTGGGCAAACCAATACTGTAATGGACAGATGTACATTGTATAGTATATCTTCAGGCGTTAAGTATAACTGTACGTTGTGAAGTATACCATCAGGCGTACATAACTGAAGAATTGGTGCTAAAATAAACTGTTTAAGAAAATACATGGTAATAGACTGTAGTGAAGGATTATTTGAACTGAGTGCATTAACAAGAACTGTACCTTGTTAAAAAAGTTCCAGATGGCTAGTGATGTAGTATCTATTGATATTTGTGTTTATTACATTCAATTATAGATTATGCATATTATATTACTTAACCACTTATTATTTTCATTGTATTATTAGGAATAAGTATAATTAATTGTTTTAACTTTAGAGAAATAAGTTTGATTGTTTGAATATATTATTATTTAGATTTAATAAGCTCTTAACATTCGCTTGGTTAAAGGGGGAGGAAATGTCACAAGCCAGAATGCACAGTAAGAAACAAATTCATATTTTAAAATAATCTTTTAAAACATTTCTAAATTTCATATAAATGTTACATAAATAAACAGAATTCTTATCAGAGGAAGTTGAATATTGAATCGGTCATAAACTGTTAATAGGTTTTGCTATATAAATTATAAAATAAAACTTCAAGCCTTTCTTCATAAATTTAATATATAGATCATGCTATATGTACATTTCGATTACGATGTAATCATCTACAGTAGCAAATGCTAACTAACTCTAAAATCTGAGGCTGAAGCAAACATAACGGAAATTTTTTAAGAAACATTTACGGACTTGTGATTTATGAGATAACGGTAACCAATTACACTTGTAAGGGCAAAAAAAGGACAACTTGTGAAATTTGCAGGTCAGTTTTCTGAAGTTTAAATTAAATCTAGTAAACGGTTATTTAAGGGTGACAAATCAAAATTTAAAAGGTCGTTTTCGTGTTTTTTCATTTCAGTTGCTTCTAACATAATTTAAATTATATCCTTTACTTGCCTTTAGAAGTGAAAGGTTATGGGTATTGAATTTATGACCTGTATCTGCAAAATGGGCAGCCAAAGCGGATTTGTCAATATTAATATTTTTGATATGATAGGCGTGCTCTTTGAATGGCGTAATTATTTTTCTCTTAGTTTGGCCAATATATTGTTTGGAGCAATTATTACATTTAATCTGGTAAATGCCTGATTTGTCATTATCATTTTCTTTATCCAAGGTGTTGCCGAGTAAAGTTTTCAAATTGTTTTTGTTATTTGAAAAAGCTAAGTCAATATTAAATTTTTTAAATACATTTTTGAATTTTCTTTCTATTTTTGGGTGGTAAGTGAATTTGTGTTTTTTGAACGCCTTTTTTGGTTCAGGTGAAAATGTAGTAGAATTTTGCCGAAACAGTTTTCTTTTGTGTTTTGTTAAAATTTTTTTAATAATATTATTGTTGTATCCATTTGATTCAGCAATTTCCCGTATGTGCTGTAATTCTTTATTGAACCTGATTTCTGAAAGTGGTACTGTCAATAATCTGTGGACTAAACTATGGAATACCGCGATTTTGTGCTGGAAGGGGGTGTTTGAATTTTGTTGTATATAATTATCAGTGTGTGTGTGTGAGCTTTCTGTAAATGTCAAAAGCTAATGTATTATTTTCTTTAATGATGAGAATGTCCAAAAAAGGTAACTGATTATTTTGTTCAGTTTCATGAGTAAATCTGATTGAATTTATATGCAATAAGAAATTATCTAAATTAAAATTATTGTCAATTATAGCAAAAATGTCATCTACGTACCTAAACCAAAATTTCGGAAATTGGGGGGCTGATTTCTGTATACTATTCTCGAAAAAATTCATAAATAAATTTGCTATAAATGGTGAAAGGGGGTTTCCCATGGCTGTACCTTGTATTTGTTTGTAAAACTTTTTATTGAAGTTAAAAACATTTTGATCCATGCACAATTTGGTCAATGTTAAGTAATCGTTAATTTTGTCATTTTCTATTTCGTTATGCTCTAATTTACTTTTTAGCATTAGTGAAGTTTCTGATATTGGCACACTTGGAAAAAGAGAAACGACATCAAACGATATTAAAATATCAGTGGTATGAATTTGAATGTTTTTAATTTTTTCTATTAAATCTAATGAATTTTTTACTGTTAGATCATTCTCAAACTTGAGGTTGTTAAATTCTTTCACTAACCATTTTGCTAATTTGTAAGTTGGGGAGTTAATGTTAGAAACAATGGGTCTAAAACTATTGCCAGGTTTGTGTATCTTAGGTAAACAATACATTTTTGGAATGACAGGATTACTTAGCCTAAGTTTGAAAATAAGATCGTCAGAGATTAAATTATTACAACTTTTAACAGTATCTAAAAATGTTTTAGAGTAAGTATTAATGGGATTTTTTGCTAGTTTAACATATGGACCATTATCTAGCATAAAACAAACGTTATTAAAATAATCCTCTTTATTTACTATAACTATAGAATTACCTTTATCTGCTTTCAAGTAAAAACAATTTCTATTTTTTAAATCTCTTATAATATTGAATTCTTGGTAAGCTGCATGTTTCTTGTTGGATGAGGTCGATTTTTCTAAGATGGTAAAAGATTCTTTCCTGATAATTTCGGCATCACCTTCTGATAATTTATTTATGGAACATTCAATATCATTCAAAAAATCTTCAATTGGTAACTTTGAAGGAAGGAGCGTATGTTTTAAGCCTTTGTTGAGCAAATTTAGTTCTGCTTGAGAGAATTGAATATCGGTTTTATTGTGCACTATGTTTACTTCATGTTGAGATTTTACATTTTTGGTGTTTTTGATTAAGGCGAAGTCACTGTTATGTGGCCGGAATGTTTGACGTTAGACATTTAACAGTGCAAAACACCACCGGGTAACGTTAAAAATTAGGTGCCAAATAAGTAGACCGTTGATTTTAGTCTAGTAGGCCGGTAAGTACGCACGCGTCACCATGTTTTTGCGTAAAATAAGTGAACTTTTGATGAAACTATTGCAATGGCCACCAAGATCGCCCGACTTAACACCCCAGATTTTTTCTTGTGGGGTTATATAAAATCCAAAGTGTACATTGAAGAGCCTACAACAGCACATGATATGAAAGAACGAATCCGAACATGTATTCGACTGATACCTGCTGATAGGGTTTTGCGTTCTGTGGGATCCTTACAACGAAAATTTACTGTGTGCATAGAACGGGAAGGAAGACATTTTGAGCATTTTTTATAATTCACTGAAGCATTTATAACATTTAGAAATTTTTGTTGACGTTCTTTTTGCACTATTACTTCGTTTATTATTTTCTATCATTTCAGTTTAGGTGTTAGGTTAAACAAAATTATTATTCCGATAAATAATTCTATTATTATTCTTACAATGCGTTTTATCTTGGCTCTGTTCTAGTTACCACTGCGGTTTCTAGTTTTTTTATTTAAATTTAGTTTAGTTTATCTATATATGTACAGAGAGAGTTAAAAGTATGGAGACACCGATTTGCTGTCGTTAATATTCATTTTAAAAGAAAATGTTCAATACAAAAGTTTTTTATGAAATTTTTATCTAAATATTGATATACAATATACAAATGAAACGTTATTCGTTTTCTAATATATCTAGTTTTTTAAGAAAAGAATTTAATTCTATACGAAAAATTTTATTATTCAATTGTTTTTGAGTTATCACTTTACGCGATATGTTTTTAAATGGCAACCTATTAATGTTATGCTACTATTCGACAGAGAATTCTTTTCTCTTTACAATGGTATAAAAAAATTTTGGGTTTGCATACCATTTCTTCGAGAAAATGCTCGTTAAAGTTGAAGTATTTACAATTAATTAACTTCCCAATTAGTAATAGTAGAGTTTGCCAGCCGCCAAAAGCCTTCTAGAAAAGATTTGTGTTTGCACTTTGTTGCTAAAATGTAAGACCCACTTCAAATCATTCCCCACCCCTTAAGAATGCAAAATAGCCTGGTCGTCCAAAAATCGTCCTGTGCAGGGGGTGATTTTTGAAAAATTTGCAAAAATTTTTGTTTGCATTTTTTACATCCACGTCACCTGGGCATGTATCTGCTAAAATCTTAAATCAATATTTTCATCAGAAATATATTTTTTTAATTTTTAAAATTACCATATACAATGCTTTCATATGGAGCGCCTTAATGAATAAACGCTCGCCCTGAAACGCCATAACTGTGATATACTTTAACTTGTCTTAAGTCGAGAACCTTTTAGTTAACCCTGCGTTAGTGCGGTGGGGTGTGGTAAACCCCTGCGCCATATTTTTGTGTATATTTTTAACATTTTTGTAGAGGGAGTCTCACAGGCTTGTATACCTTTCAAGGGCATTCGGCTCGACCCAATGCTTCATCAGTTTCGTCTTGCCTGTGTCTTGAACTTGTTGTATACGTAATATTCTGCCACTGGGGTGCCACTCACCCCGCCGCACTAATCGCGTAACTTTTGTGCTACTGCAAATCTGCTTTATTTTATCGTTTTTAGGCAAGGTAATGTGAGTTTTTACTTTATTTTGTGTGTTTTTTAAAATCCTACTATATACACAGTTGCGCAAGATAGAAATGGCGTGTGGAAATTATGAGAAAGGCCAAGCAATTTTACAAAAGTACATGGACGAAGTTCAAGCCGAATTAGAAGCCGAGAAAGACAATCCAATTGTTGAAGATGATGTCGAGTTTAGCGATGACGACGAAGAGGCCGATGAAGACTTTTTAGAAGAAAGCGATCATAATACCGATAGCGAAGAGAGTGCCGATGACGAAGAACTTGACGAGATGCAAGAAGAATCAGAAGATAGCACAAGTAGCGAAACGGTGAGACCCCAATCTAAAAATAAGTATTTTATCGGAAAGGATCAACAAACTAAGTGGTTACAAAATGTTCCACAACCTAGTAATATTCGTACACGTCGACATAATATTGTTACTCATTTACCTGGCCCTAAAAATGATGGCAGAAACGCCAAGTCGGAACTAGAATGCTGGTCTTGCTTCTTTACTCCAGATCTTCTAAAAATATTAGTCGATTGCACAAACATCTACATTCAAAAACAAAAAGGCAAATATAAAGAACCGTGTCGTACCAAAGACACAAATGAATGCGAAATAAAGGCTGTGATAGGTTTATTGTATTTAGCTGCTATTTTTAAATCTAATCGACAAAATCTCGAAGATTTATGGGAAACAGATGGTACGGGGATTGAAATTTTTCGTGCCACAATGAGCCTTCAGCGCTTTCGTTTTCTCCTAACCAGCTTTAGGTTTGATGATGTAAATACTCGTGACGACAGAAAACTTATGGACAAATTTGCTCCAATTAGGGTGTTTTTTGAAAGGTTTGTTAGTAATTGCACTGAAAATTACACTCCGTGCGAATATGTAACGATTGATGAAATGCTACCAGCATTTCGGGGAAGATGTTCTTTTAGGCAATATCTTCCCAACAAGCCATCAAAGTATGGGATAAAAATTTTTGCCTTGGCCGATAGCAAGACCTACTACGTTTCAAAAATGGAGGTGTACCTGGGAAAACAGCCACCAGGTCCTTTTGAGCTAAGTTATTCGGCCCAAGAAGTTGTCAGGAGACTAGTTACCCCAATTTCCGGTACTTGGAGAAATGTAACCATAGATAACTGGTTTACAAGTTTTCCACTTGCAATCGATTTACTAAATCAGTGTAAGCTAACGATTGTCGGAACAGTTAAAAAAAACAAAAAGGAAATTCCCCCAAACTTTGTGCAAACGAGCAGCCGCGAAAATCACACTAGCGTTTTTGGTTTTCGAAAAGAAATAACCATTGTATCATATGTACCAAAAAAGGGTAGAAATGTTATTTTGTTTAGTACGATGCACCATGATGCCACTATAGATGCAGACTCTGGGGAACAAGCTAAACCTGAAATTATCACTATATACAATCGCACTAAAGGAGGTGTAGATACAGTAGATCAGCTTTGCGCAAGTTATAATACGTCAAGAAACAGCAGGAGGTGGCCCTTGACCATATTTTTTACTTTGCTAAATGTTGCCGGTATAAACTCTCGAGTAATTTATACTTTGAACAACCTAAACAACGTAAAGCGTAGGCTTTTTTTAAAAAAATTAGCTTTGGATTTGATAAGTGACGGTTTACAACAAAGGGAATCAAATGTTCACCTAAAAAAAGAACTTAGGGGAACAATAAAACGCCTTACAAATTCCAAAGAAATTCACAATCCAACAAAACGCCCCAGACTTGACACACCACAGCGCTGCTCAGAATGTCCCCGAAAAAAGGATCGCAAAACGAAGTATAGTTGTCAATCATGTTCGGTTTTTTTGTGTTTAGAACATATTGTGCCTTTGTGTAATGCTTGTGTATCCCAGATTGAGGAAAGCGATTAATTTCAATATGTACTTGTGTTTACGAAAAACATCTATATTCTTTTCATTTTTTTATGTATTAATTTCGTTTTTTGCTTGTTTAATATCAAATAAACCAATTAAATAATGTATTTAATTTATTACTTCCATGCCTTGACCATAAACATAAAATTATTATTTAATAGGCTTGCATAATAAGTAAATTATTTGATGGGGTTTGACACACCCCGCCGCACTACTGGTGTTCCAGTTAGCCACCGCACTAACGCAGGGTTAATGAAAAAAGTCGTTTCTACAAACGTTGTAGATCGAAGATCGAGGATTACATTGATTTTTTCAAATTCTCAATCCGATGGCTAGTTTCGTTAAAAAATTGAAAATTGTAACTCCATGTCGTGCCGATCGCGGTCGGGCGTGGAGACGCGAGGAACGTTCAGATTACCGTGGCTAGTGCAGCCGAAAAACGACTCTATGTTTCAGGGCGCATATAAGGTTGATACTCGCTTATTAACGTGGTCTTTCGGCGTTTTGGACGCTTTACCGCGACTTTCTTAATAAATCTTTTGTCCAATGAATTAAATTTATTACTTTTAATGGTAATTAGATTTTCTTTTGATTTTTCCAATAATAATAATTGTTAATACGGAAAAAGTACCTACATAAACAAGTCTTAGATGAAGTTTTCCCTTATTACCTATACACAAGAATCTATAACAGTCTTTTAAAAGAAGCAATCGGCAACGGATGTTGAGGTTTGCTTAGCTAGTGTATTTTTTTGAAACGTGAAAATTTTTTATTAAAACTTTTAACATAGTATAGGTAGTGTGTACTGTGTATAGTTTTTAATATAGAACTAAAACAGATTACAGAATTTTTGGCGAATTAATTAATAGCGGATTTTAAGTTATTTAAGAATTTAAGTTTATTATTATTATACCTTGGTAAGATTTTCTTTATAGCACGTAGGTAGTACAGTTTCTATGCAGCATTTCTTACAGATCTATTTAGCAATGGATATTAAAAGCAGTACGAGTTCGGATAGTGAACTAGAGTCAAAAATTAAACTGAGACCCATTAAAAAAGGAGCTGCTAAAAAGCGGGAGAAAATTAATCAAGTATGCGTCATTTGTCAAGAAACAGGAAAATTAATAATATCAAAAGAAATATCCAAACAAAGATTTATTGAATGCACGAAAGTTCGTATAAATATCTGCCAAGGAGAAAATGCCAGGTTGTTGCATATATTTAGAAATTTGAATGATTTAAAAGAGCGAGATTATTTACAATGGCACAAAAACTGCTACAAAACGTATACCAGTTCTAAAAATATTTCCTCGTACAAATTAAAATGTGCGAAAATAATTACTGATCTTTTCCAAGCAGAAACATCTCAAAAACGTTCCTTACGGACAATTTCATTTGATGTGCATAAGTGCGTATTTTGCCAAAAACGTTTAAGAAATCAAAAACTGTGCCAGGTCATGACCAAGAACATGGAAGAGAAAATTAAAACTATATCGCGAAACAATTCGTTATTTTATTCCAGAATAGGCGAAAATGATTTAATTGCATATGAAATAAAATATCATGCCTCATGCGTTTCTACAGAATTACGCAATACAAAGGAGAAACCTAGCGCAAGTGGAAAAAGAAAATGGGAAATGGAAAATGAAGCATTACAACAATTATTTAGTGAAATGGAGAAAGGTTTCGAAAAGGGAAAAGGTTATTCCACAACATCAGTTAGCAAAAGATATCGTGAAATTGGTGGAAATGTAGAGTTGAGTGATCGATTTCTAGTTAAAAAAAATTAAAGAACATTTTGTCGACGATATTGAATTAGTGAAATCGATCAGACATAACGAACCAAGAATGTTCTTGAAACATTTTTCCAAGAAACAAGCTATTGAAACAGTACTTCAGCATACTGAAAGCGAAGTTTCCAATTTATCCTGTGGTGCGTCAGAACTACAAATTTTGACCAAAATTTGCCCAAGTATAAAAACGGAAATAAATCAAATACCTACACACGCTGAATTCAAAAACTTAAACATTAATGAATTTAAAAAGTATATACCAAACAATTTATACTTTCTTATTAGTTTTCTTGTTTGCAACGAATCAAGCAGTGACACAAAAGAAACTCAAATACTTAATATATTTGTCAAGACATAATTTTTGCATGTTCAAATGGAAAAAAATATACTCCAAAACATATTGGTCTGGGAATATTAGTTCACCAGGAAACAAGATCAAAGAAACTCGTTGAAGCCTTACACGCTTGCGGTCACTCTATATCTTACATTGATACTCTAAGGGTACGTAATAGCATTGCTCAAGAAGAAATAAAACTGTATTTGGAGAATGATCAAGTGACAATTCCGAGACAATTGGTACCCAATAGAATCGTTCAGTTTGCTGCGGACAATATAGATATTGCTGTGATTATATGAATTATAAAAATTCATAATTAATTTAAATATTTGAATATAATAATTTTGAGTAAGATTAAATAAATGACCCGACATTAGCTAGCTCAGTAATAGAAAAATTAAATGTTGTGTGTTTTAATTTAGGTTCTAACTTTTCCATAGTACAACTTATAATTGTTTTAAATAAATAAATGATTTGCATTCTAAACTTGTTTTAATAAATATGAGACATTCTCTTTTAAGCATGATAAATTCTTCTAGAGCATGAGACTTTTTTTTCTTTATTTAACAAATTATTATTTGTCTTAAACATCTCAGGGTTTTGAAATAGAATATTTTTATAATGAAATGGTGCGTGACTTCCCCTAAATACGACTGAGTTATTTAATTATGCGCAATGGATTTTTCCAAAATACCATGAATTAAATTTACATACAAATACATCGACATAAATGCACAAATGATAATAAATAAAACAATTTCTTTATTCAACAATTAAAATTAAATTTTCGACTTATCTGGTGTTAATTAATCCTCCCTGTAAATTCTTGACGTCCAGGTATCTTCTTTCCCCTTCAACCAAATTTTCTTTGATGCGTGCGCTTTCACGTATCTGGTGGTAGATCACTCGTCCAACCAATTTTTCTTTCCTGTTTGTGCAGTGCTAGTGCACGGTACGATATGTGCTGTCCTAACGATGACTGTCCAAGTATTTAAACCATATGCTCTCCAGCAAATTCTTCAATAACAGTTTTTCAGGTACGTAATTCTTTTTTTATTAGAAATTATTCTTTTCAATTGATAATTATATTATTTTTAATTTATTGTTAGCATTTTATTTTTAATTAAAACTGATCAATTTTTTTATTATTACAGATTTATTATTTTTATCACACGAAGAAAAATGATTCGATATTATCAGTCAAATCATAAATCTGAACCACCGACGCCAAGATGTATTACTCCACTTCAAAAACCGGAAATTCGCAGAACTGCTTCTTTGTCACGAAATAGTGCTCAGGTATACCATTTTTATCAATTTATATATTATTTTAATTATTCGTAGATGGATTTTTCCAATTTTTCTTTAAACAATAAAACACATTACTAATTTCACTTGTGACCACTTTATTGCAATTTTACAATTAAATTTCTAATTAATTTTTCTAAATTAGTGGGAGCTAATTACTATCACAACCCACGCTAACAAATTCTTACCGGAAGCTCTTTAAAATCTGGCTAATAGCCTCGACCTCTTTACAATTTTTCAAATAGATCAAAATATACAAATATGACCCTTAAGAATACTCTACATAACGATAAATCATTTACAATTAAAATTCTCATTGTTTTACAAAAATAGCTACGAACCCAGTGATCATTTTTCTCTAAGATATCCAAATTTCACCCCTATTTACCTATTACATACATGTCATATTCCAAATCAACCGTATTACATAAATAAAACTGGAAATTCCAATAAATATTTGACCCTTATAATACCGTAATTTGACAATGGGTTCTTTTTTTAAAAGGTAGTATCACTTTGAACAATTGACTCCTATATTATTATTACATACAAAATTTCAAATTAAATTAATTGAAAAATTCTAATTTACTTAATCATAGATTTTACAACTTGTAATTATAAAACAAACACATATTTTTATTCAATATCACCTTAGTAATTTTGATGAACCCCTTGGTTAATTCTTATCGAATATTCATGTCATTGACTTTCACCCCTTTTAAGCATTTATAAAAAAATAGTCTGGCTATTTTATTACAACATTGACCCAAATTGCATTAAACAATTTTACATTTAAATTAAAATTATATAGGGTGCTTCAGAATAAATAAATTTCCCAATTCTGTTCTTTTCCCTTTTAACTTACTTAAACACTTTTTAAACGACTAAAATTTCTTAAATAACTATAACTTATTAAATTTATATACAGTTGGACTCACAATAAAAATTTAAATAAGTCCTTTACAAATCTTATTTTCTATAAACCAATTTAATTGGCAACAAATTCAATTTAAATTAAAATAATGCATAGTTTGCACCAAAATTAAATTCCTTAGCATGTCCTATACATGCTATAATTTTTCATAGTTAAATTTAATTAATATAAACAATTTTATTCTAGTAATAGTATCCTGGAAAAATCTCAATGCCACTTCAGATGCATTTAAAAATTAAGAAAAACAAGAAAACAAGATTACCACTGCATTACCATCGATATAAATTAAACTTCAATGAACTACACAACCACGAAGAAATCTCATACCTAAACAAATTCTCATACTTTTCTTAGTAATTAAAAAAAAATATTAAATTTTAATTTTAAGTTTTAAAAATAAATTTTAGGAATTAAAACACACAGCAATATATTAGAAGAAACCTTAGATATATAGATAAATTTTTATTTCAGGGTGTACAGGATCGCTGTGTTCTTGTAAAAAAAGACGAATTAGTTGTATTGGCTCCTGCAAATGTATGGCCCAATTAACATGTGCTAATAAGGGCGATAGAAATACTCGCCGTATAGTTTCCCCTGATGATATGTTATCTGACAAAGAGACAAGTTCGGACTCTGACTAATAGCTGTAGGTAAATAAAATTTCTTATTGTAATAATTAACTATTATTAATTAATTGGGTATTCGTCTCTAAGAGGAGGAAGTTTCTACCCAAGTATTTTTGATTTTAAATCTACTGGACTGTAACCCATAAATATTATTATTTTTGTTATTGATAACTTCATATTTATTCAATAAAACTTTTACACTGCTTACTGATGTAGGTACTTACCTATATATATTTTCGGTATTTACAATTATTATTATTGGAAAAATCAAAAGAAAATCTAATTACCATTAAAAGTAATAAATTTAATTCATTGAACAAAAGATTTATTAAGAAAGTCGCGGTAAAGCGTCCAAGACGCCGAAAGACCACGTTAATAGGCGAGTATCAACCTTATATGCGCCCTGAAACATAGAGTCGTTTTTCGGCTGCACTAGTCACGGTAATCTGAACGTTCCTCGCGTCTCCACGCCCGACCGCGATCGGCACGACATGGAGTTACAATTTTCAATTTTTTAACGAAAGTAGCCATCGGATTGAGAATTTGAAAAAATCAATATAATCCTCGATCTTCGATCTACAACGTTTGTAGAAACGTTTTTTTGATTAACTAAAAGGTTCTCGACTTAAGACAAGTTAAAGTATATCACAGTTATGGCGTTTCAGGGCGAGCGTTTATTCATTAAGGCGCTCCATATGAAAGCATTGTATATGGTAATTTTAAAAATTAAAAAAATATATTTCTGATTAAAATATTGATTTAAGATTTTAGCAGATACATGCCCAGGTGACGTGGATGTAAAAAACGCAAAAAAATTTTTTTGCAAATTATTCAAAAATCACCCCCGCCACCCCCCGCACAGGACGATTTTTGGACGACCAGGCTATTTTGCATTCTTAAGGAGTGGGGAATGATTTGAAGTGGGTCTTACATTTTAGCAACAAAGTGCAAACGGGATGACACGATAGAAGAAGCTTTTTACTCTACTATAAACGATGCAGCCATGATAACTCAAAAACAATTAAATAATAAAATTTTTCGTGTATATCAATATGTAGATAAAAATTTCATAAAAAACTTTTGTATTGAACATGTTCTTATAAAATGAATATTAACGACAGCAAATCGGTGTCTCCATACTTTTAACTCTCTCTGTGTATAAAAATGAATCACTATTTCCCTTGGTCACGCCATAACTTGAGAACGACTTTACCGATTTGGCTCATTTTTTTTTGTTGTGTTCGTAATTGTCAGGACAAGGTTTGTATGAAAGAAAATTTTGGGAAAATGCACCGGAAAAGTCGACAAATTCGGAAAATCCAAAAGATGATTTTGTATGGTATTTTTGTATGAGATTTCGTATGTTTTCGTTTTTGAATGGCTTTTCGAAGAGAAAAATGGAAAAACAAACGCTTGCGTGGGGCGTGGCCCACGAGTTCAGCTAGTAATCTTATATTTTTCATTCGATGTTATCCTAATATTGACGTAACTATTATTGAATGTAATCTAAATACCTGAGCTTTTGTTTCTTTATGTTTATTAAAGTAATGATTTCACTATATATCCTGACAATCATTAAATCGTTTTGTGCAAATACATCAAAGTACGTTTCGCAGGTCCCGGCCTACTAGACTAACATAATGAATGCATATTTTACGGCTGAATCCTAAAAATTGTGAAAAAATTTAGTAAGGATCATATTGTAAACATCATACAGCATTGTCTAAGCCAAAAAAAGTCGTACCGTTCCATTTAAAAAATAAACAGTTGAAAATCGCTATTTTGACATTTGACGTGCAATCAAAAAACTGACTGCGCCAGGTTGTAGAGCACCCTTCGAAACATATGCATACCAAAAATTTTTAATAAATTCCTAATAATAAACTCACTAAAAAAAGGCGTATAGGTTGACTCAGCCTGTATAAGGATAAATTTGTCCACAGAAAATTGGGTGAGAGGGGGAAAATTAACCCCCCCCCCCCAAATGCAGTAGTTATAAATTGAGTTGAGAACTTTATTCTACTATCACTTACGAGCAATTTAGCATTAACCGAAATTTTTTTATCAGTCTTTGTTTAATAAATAAGTGGGTAGAAATTTTCTATTTTCAAAAATACATAGGTGTCACAAAGAAGTTAGCAGACTGGAACACGAACCAGATTAGCTGATCTATAGTTCTACAAATTGATAAAATTGAAAAGAAATAGTGTGGCTAGTTTTTGGCAGGCTGCTTTTGAAACAGTCTTCACAGTTGTAGTAGTTCCAAAAGTGCTAGTAGCTTCCAACATTGTGTGCTATTAAAAAGCATTTTCCGTTTCAAATTTCATCTCGATTTGATAACTAGTTTTTGAGTAAATAGGCGTTAAAACAAAAACTTTCAAAAATTCATATGTAGAAGGTGCCAGAGAGAAATTTTCGAGTTGAGACACGAACCAAATTGTTGGTCATCTTCAGCTCAAAGAGTTTCATCATCATAATCCATCCTCATATACCTGAAGGTGTCGAGGTCTTTCACTCTTTGAGTAATAATTTTTTGATAATTTCCGAAATTTTGGAAACGTCAAAAGTTATTGACGTTTAAAGTTTTTCAATATGGACAATAAATTCAACACCCTATGTAATAATTTGCTGTTTTTAACATACAGCTGAATACTTTGTAATGTGTTTACAGTCTGTACAAAATACTGATGGGCGGACGTTTGTAGTATCTAAAATATTCATTATGAAATATTAGTCTGAATTGTCAAAGTTTTTGAGTAGTATAAGTAGGACGTTGATTTTAAACAGTTTCGCATACGCGAAGACCGAGTTTATCGGGTCAAACGATATCAGCTACGACACAATCAACCAATCTATTATTCTTAATATGTTTGCCTGCACATTGATAGAAATAATGTAATGATCAGATGGACAGACGCAAAGAAATAATAGGGATTTCAGAAAGCAATCGGCACAGCCTCTGTAGTTTTTACTTTACTTGCGCCAGTCAGCGGCAGGTAGGTGCAGCATGCAGTTATTGTGTGTTCATTTAATTCATATGTAGTTTGCAAATTTGCAGTAAATATGGAAATTCTCGTTGACCAGATTTTAAAAGAAAAATTTAATTACGAAATACAAATAGAATTAAAAAATCATGGAGGATGTACTTCAAAATGACTATGGACTACAGACAGGCAGTAGGAAGAAATCTAGATCGTTTATTACTGAATGGTGTAAAAACGTGCGTCGACCAAAGGACATTTATTTGCAAAACTGTTAGATTAAAATTATTTGGCAAACCACGCATTAACTTGGCTTTAGACGAAGGT
This sequence comes from Ctenicera cuprea, assembly GCA_958336395.1. Taxonomy (NCBI): domain Eukaryota; kingdom Metazoa; phylum Arthropoda; class Insecta; order Coleoptera; family Elateridae; genus Ctenicera; species Ctenicera cuprea. The sequence goes on from OY284487.1 coordinate 59,706,487, forward strand.
TTACGTTATCAAATTAAAGTGCATAATGACAAAGTGACATTTAATAGGAATTTTATGCGTAGATTAATTCATTTAACAACCGTTACCGTAATTTTTTTACTTTTTAATTTTAATGTTAAATAATTTTTGCCATTGCCTACCCAAATTTTGAACTCACGGAACGCCACTGCAAGGAAGTCTACTTCTACTTCTAGTTACACAAGGAAATTAAAAGTAGTAGCCTCTTATTTCATATTTTTATTAGCATTTTTCTCATTTATGCAATTTTCTCTGTTAAGAAATATATTATTAAATATTTTAGCAAAATGTTAAAATTTATTTTAGTATACGTATGTACATTTTGTCGTTTCTTTGCTATACAGGGCCATTCCAGATTGACTGAACAAGAGGCACAAAACACTTTTTTTTAAATTCAGGGATGATAGTTTCAACGTTACTCTGCTTGTTGCTCGCAGCAAGAAACAAAGTAAAATCATTGTAATAATACAACAATTTTAGTTGTTTTCTACTCCCCCTCCCCACTATCGAATCTTCTCAAAATTCGTCAAAATAAATTTTAGACCAAGCAGACCGAGATGCCAGAATATCATCCCTGGATCTAAAAATAATTATTTATAGTACAAGTGGAACTTTTTTTGATCGAGCAGAAGTTTAAATAACGAGCGTTAGCGAGTGATATAAATCTGCGAAATCAAAAAAAGACACTTTAGTAATGTGTTCTATATAAAATTTTATCTACAACAGAATAATATGTACAATTTTCAAGAATATTTAAATTTTTGACGTTTCAAAAAATTTTGACGTTTTAAAAATGAGAGCATTGCATCACAATGCCTTTGAAACAAAACATAAAATTGCTGACTTTACTAATCGCATTACTTTGAAAACGAAAAAAAAAAAAATAAGGTAATGTCACCTAGAGAGTAAATTTCCACTTTACTCACTCTTAGGAGTGAGTAAAGAGGTCACTTTACTCACTGTTGTAGATAAAAGATTTTTTCACACCTCATGCGCCTACACTAAATCTGGGAAGGCCTAGTTTATCTACAAATTGCAAGCAAATAGACATACCTTTTGAAGTTTTTACATTATTATGTACATTAGTAAAATCTCGTATGTTTCACAGTAATATCATGTAACGGATGTCCAGAAAGTCTTTCAGTCAGGGTGGCTATGGATTGTATAACGCATGTCTTTTATTCAGTCATATCTAAGTAATTTAAATAGTCAATTTAAATTAAAAGGTTTTTATTTTGAATTATTTACTTTCTGCATATTACTTGTTATCAAATGTTTACGCAAGAACAAAAAAACCTTTATAGTGAAATCTTATTTTCGCAAATGGTCAACAATTAGAAAACGGAAATTGGAATTATTCCATCAATGCGTGTAAACAAGAATTTCGACAAAGATATCCAAAGACATACGTTATACAATCCATAGCCGCCCAGGACTGAAAGACTTTCTGGACACCCGTTATTACTAATGTAATACTAAAAAAACATTTATCTGACAACCCTAGCAGTAGTTGAATATGTTGCAATATTTACTTAGATATAGATATTCTTTACATTATTTTATAATAGAGCCTTTTGGTGCTGAAACAGTACCAAATACTTCAAATTTTGAAGTTATATCGAGCTTCAAAATTTAAAATATTTAACATTAAAATACAAATAGCCTTTTACAAACTATGCATTAGATTTATAAATAAATGTATTAAATATAACAGTAAGTACCTAACATAAAAATTTATAATTGTACCGATTTAAATTTGATGCTTTTGAAAATGTTTTAAATCACAACATTATTTTAAGCCGTTATTACAGGATTTTCAAAATTTAACTATGGAACAGTGTTTCAGCATGTAAAGTCCTAAAAACAGGAATAAATCTATACCTTCACTAATAATTTTAGTTTCAGCTTCTGCTCTCTTACGAAGAAGCAAGTTTGCAGTATTTACGTGACCAATTAAAATAGCATAATATAACGATGTGTAACCACGATCATTCCGTTTGTTAATTTCGGCACCAGCAGATAACAACAAAGAAACAATATCTATATAACCCCTTGCAGATGCAGTATGCAGTGCGGTATTACCCAAAGAATCAGTGATGTTGGTGTTCGCTCCATTAACTACAAGTAATTTTGAAATACATGCATTTCCTCTTTTAAGTGCGTAATGCAATGGCGTACATTTATGATAATTCTGTGGGTCGGGCTTAGCACCAGCAACTAAAAGTAATGATACAATTTCTTGAAAACCATTTACAGCTGCTTCATGTAAAACAGTATTTTTAAAGCAGTCAGTATTTACGTCTGCACCATTATCCAAAAGTAATCTTGTAGTACGTATAAAATTCTGCTCCACTGCCAAGTAAAGGGGAGTCCGGCCACAACTATTTTTTGAGTTAACTTCAGCACCTTTCGATAAAAGTAATGAGATTATATCTTCAGAATAACGCAGCACTGCTGTATGCAAAGTAGTATTTCCTCGAAAATTCCGAATATTAATGTTAGCACCATGAGAGATAAGCTGTTCTGTAACAAATTCGTTACATCTGTCTACTGCTATATGCAAAGGTGTGTCGCCGACATCATTTTGTACATTTATAGAAACGTTTTTGGAGAGAAGCAACAAAACTTCTTGGAAATTGTCTAATGCTGCATAATGTAGTGCAGTATTTTTTTGAAAGTCTTCAATAGTGATTTCTGCACCATGAGATAGTAATAGCTTTACAATATCCATCTGATTTTTTTCAATTGCTATGTGAAGGGGAGTAGTTAGGTCACGACCATGCGTTGGTTTGTTAATTTCGGCACCAGCAGCCAGAAGCAGCGATATAATTTCTTCGTCAGAACCAATCCTTGCCGCAAGATGTAAATAACTGTTTCCTTCGATATCAGTGATATTTATATCAGCTCCTTTAGAAAGAAGCATTTTTACAATATCTACATAACCGTATTCAATTGCATGGTACAAAGGTGTGTAATGCGAGTCATTTTGTACATTTATGTTAGCACCTTGTTCTAGAAGCATAGCCACAATACCACTATAACCGTTGGATGCTGCAATATGTAAACCCGAGAGGTCATTGCCATTTAATATATTTATATCGGCACCATTTGAAAGAAGTAATTTTGTAATATTTAAATTATCATTAAGTACAGCCGTCGTCAAAGCTGTTTCACCATAACTATTTTGCTGGTTAATGTAAATTTTATGTCGTAACGTTGTAATTTGTGAATATAAAGACATGACATTGTTAGTATTTTCTGTTTCAGCTATTACATCATCAGCAAAAAATAGTGCTATACACTCGTCGTCATTCTCTATAACTGCACAGTGTAATGCTGTGTTACCATCATTATTTAGTATATTAACATCTGCGTTATTTAAAAGAAGACACCTTACTATTTCTTCATTTCCATATTTAACTGCCCAGTGTAGGGGTGTATTACCAGAATAATTTTGTTTATTGATATCTACTCCACTGAATATAAGTTTTTGTATCTCAGACAAGTCTTCTTCTGTAATAGCAGCTCGCAGTCGAAATTCAGATTCTACTGGATCGCAATTAATATCTATTAAGAAATCTATTACTTTATCCTCGACATATATTCGATCGGGTTTATCCTCATACGGTTTAATATTGCTTACTGAATTTCTTTGCATCAACAAAGCTTTTATATTAGGTAGGTTCATTTGCATTGCTAATTCCAAAGGAGTGTCATTATTTTGATGTGTTATGTTTACTTCTGCACCACTATCTAGTAATATAGTTACAATGTCCAGATTTGCCTTTTGTACTGCCAAGTATAAAGGAGTAAACCCGTCTTCGTTTGGGATGTTAACATTTGCTCCCCTCTGTGCAAGTAGGTAGACCATTTCCAATCTTTCAAACAAAACAGCATAATGTAAAGGGGTATTTAAAAATATGTCTTCTTTGTCTATTTCAAAACCTTTCGATAAAAAATAATTTACGTTATGTATGGAACGATAAGCAGCTGCCAGATGCAAATTAGAATAATAAAATGTACTAGACGGTTTGATATGTGGAGGTTGGCATTGAAATAAGTCTGATATAGTTAACACATCCAATTTGTTTAAGAATTCCTGAAGTTTTCGTATAATAAAGTCTTTGTCAGAGGCAAGTTGTTTAGTACCTTCAATACAGTATGTATAAAGTAGTGTGTGTTGTTCTAAGTCACTTTCCGTAACTAAATCCACATAGACAAAATACTTCAAAATAGTTTCAAATAAGTGCGAGTAGTCCATCGTTGCACAGTACAAGAAATATTTTTCCTTAACATCTAACGAAATTTGAACGTTAATATTAAGATCATTTATGTTTGCACATATTTTGTTGGCAATTGCCAAAGATCCATTAGCAATTGCGTAATCTAAGGGACTGTACCCTAATTTATATTCTTTGAAATTTGTTTCTTTATCACTCAAAAGTAATTCAACAATATTTTTTGTGTCCTTATTTAAGTTAATCAAATATTCATAGAATGTTTGGTAGGGATTGTAATTGCCATAGATTGCTACTATGTGAAGAAGTGACGTTCCTAATTTATCTTCGAGGATCATCTTATTTGGTGAGGAATATAATTTGTTGTAAGCTTCATCTAAACGACCATTGATAACAGCCAGGTGTGTAGGACAATTCTTTGAAACAAGTCGATCAAAAATGTTAAATAAAAACTTATAATAATGATCAAATCTTTCATTTAGTAACATTTGTACAGTATATCTTATTTTGTCATCTTTGCTGTAAACATTTTCATCTAACCATTTTGCTGCAATGTACTCAGCAAAAGTACGATGGACAAATTCATTTTCTCCAACCATTACGCCATCGCTTTGCAGTAACTGTATGCCTTCGTCATTAACTTCCTTATACTTGTCTAATTCTTCTTCTATATTTAATTTCTGAAGAAGTTCTTCGTCAAATAATATTCTTAGTGCACAATATGATTGATATTTTTTATGGTTTAGCAACATATCTTTCATTTTGTACCTTTTCGTTTTAATGAAATTCTCATACAAATCCACTAAATCAAAATGTTTGTTAAATTTTATGGAGTTTGTTTTCAGTAATTTTAAACACTCGTCACTAAATGCGTCTGCTAATAATTTCGTTTGCAGCGGTATACCCGTGAATTCATAATCAAAGTCATTTAAATTAAAGGCAGCTGCTGCAAGTAGTTCTTCAACAAACTTTGCAACTGTATAATGACTATTTACATCTAAAACTGTATCAGCGTGATTTTCAGTGAAATATTTTACCAAAAATGTCTTTTGATCGTCTACTGTAAAGGGTTTCAGAGTTAACGAAATTGAATTAAATTCTTCTTCCAAGTGCGATTTCATGATGGGACGTGTTGTTAACCACATCTGGTAACCTTCCCTATGCAAACACTTTGCAATATTTGTAACTACTGTTTTGTGGAAAATAGAAATTTCATCAAATCCATCCAAAATTGTAAGTATTCTTTTGTTTTCTAAAAATTTCTGAAAAATCATCTCGGTCAATTTCGTGTTACAATTACCATTTTCTAGAATTTCATTGTTGAAATATTTTAAATGCGTAGAAGCTTCAGTTTCGGAATTCTCACGTTCTTCTTCTCTTTTGTAGTACATCTTGTGCTGATTTAGGTTTATGTTAAGAATCCACATACTTGTGGGGATCCGATGAGCTAAGCAGTTCATTAAAGTCGACTTTCCCATGCCCGGGCTTGCACTTAATATGTTAGTGGAATGTTGTTGTTCGCAAATTTCTTTGATTGTGTAGGTAAGCTGCTGATCATCTTCTTTCTTGTTATGAAATTGGTATAACTTGATATTGTTTGTACTCCCAAAAGATTTTTTCCATTCCATATGATGTACACCATCAAATTTTAACCAGTGAATTGGTTTTCCCGAAGATTTGTATATAGTTTCCTGAACCTCTTCTAATTGTCCATGCGTTTTAGCGATAATTACATTGGTCTTGTTGAAATCAGCTTTGTCAAGGTAATCCAGATTGCATATTCTGGATTCATCTATATGCAGGTCAATACACTCCAACTGGGATGGTTTTTCTATTAAAAATAATTCATTGTTGATATCCTTTAAAACTTCTAAATTAATCAGTATTCGATAAAAGTTTCTTTCAATAAAACAGCACGATGGTGCTTCGTAAACGTGTCCAATATTGAAATCGTTTGTAAGAACGCGAATCACATCGTTGGATGTCATGTACCGAAACATACTTTCATCAATGAGTAAATCTCGCAGCGAGATGGATCTTCCTTGTAATTTGACTTGCTGATTTAATATGGTTTCTCTGTGATTGCTTTCTAGATCTTCAAATGTTTCGAAATGATTCTGAATGTCATCCATCTTGGGCAATGGTTTGCTTGTTTTGTTTAAAAGAATGACACGGAGAGCAAAATTAGATAATTGAAGAATACATCGAACATTTTCGTAATCTTCAAGTGTTTTAATTTCTAGCAAGAGCGGAAGTCGATTATCTAACCACATGCACGTGTAAATGTCCAAGAAAGTATAATTTTTAGGATTACCACAACATTTAGCTATGCGTTTTGTAAGCCTATCGTAGTTTTCATGTAACATTTGCTTTAATTGAGGAGGTAAATTACTGTCCCAGTGGTATTTTTCAGGTGCAGCACAAAGTTTTGCAACTTCACTAGATATGTACTGTATTACAAATTCAGAAATGTTATTGTTCCAGTCAACAACTGTTATTAACTTATCACTAACAATGTCATTAAAAATTTGTTTTTGAGGTGAATCGTGCAAGTTTAGAGTTCGCATTGATAAATTCACTTTGTAACGATTTAAAAGTAAACAACTAAGTTTGTCAACAACATCTTGTTTTGTAAGAAAGTACTGTTTTTTGGTTGTGTTGCTTTGTGCCCACCTCATTACAAATGTAAGAAATTTGTCACTAATTTTATGCATTTCTTTATCGGTTAATGTTACAGGACTTATAAGCTGTTTTATTTCATCCTTGATAAAATTGTCTATGCTGCCAACATTAGCTTGATTTGATAATAAATATAATCGTTGGATAAATTCACGATTAAAGTCTTCTAGCATTCTCCAGTCAAAGCTATAGAAGCCTCTATCAGTAGTTGTAGTTAAAATCTGTAATTTATTGTTAGAATCGCATTTCAAAAAATCGGGTTTACAATCGTTTACAATTTTATTGGTATAAAATATAAATAACATTTCGTGAGTCGCTCGAAGATATTTAATAATAGCAGGCTCGTTTTCTGTAGGATTGTCAATTTTATTTTTCAATTTGTTAACGCTTTCAGAATGCTTTGATAGACTGAAATCTTTCTTTTTCTCGAAATCCGTAGAACTTATGATTTTGGGACTGTCTTTATGCTTTAATTGCATCATATATGCAACAAAACGGCCATCTAATGTTTTCTTACAGAATACAACATCGTCGAAATCACTGACCTCGTTCGCGTTGCTTGCCATCCACATGTCTTCCGTTTCCTTGCCTGCACAACGCAGACAAAGCAATGCCGCAACTTTTGCTTCATACAATCTGCCACAATCCGTTGTTCCATCTCGGGTAACATACGTCTATTAAAAAAAAAGTTTAACATGAATCAAAGCATTTTTTAAATTATTATATTAACTTTCTATCAATTTTACACTTTACCTACTCAGTTATTCTGGTACAAAACTATCCTAAGTCTAATTGTTCAAAATAGAATATTTATACCATATATGACTGGTTGAAGTATATTTTTTGAGGCTTTCGCGGTTTCTCAAACTGTCAATATTACAATTTACTTTCCGCTTAGACCGCGTAGTTATTTATGGATTACACCCAGCACAATCAGGTAAGGACCGACCTGTAGCTTGTCTGCCTTTACAAGCAGTTGCTCTAAAAGTTTGAGCCATAGTTGTTCGTGGGCCCTGCCAGCCTAAACAGGGCCGTGTGCTTAGATCGTTATACCCTTGGGACATACAAACGAGTATTTAAATGCAAACTCGCATTACCACCCGATGCAGAAAGCTACTGTGCTGAAAGCTCTAACAACCAGAGCAGACCGAATCTCAGATGCAAAACACCCACAACAAGAGAAACCTCATCTCTTGATGTCGTTACAACAAAATGGTTATACAGCCAAAGAAATTCACAAAGCAATCCGCAATGCGTAACAGCCCAAGGCTAAGGAGGAACTGGCACCTCCGGAAGGCTTAGCTTTTCTACCTTACAGTAAAGGCATTACTGATAAGATTGGGCATGTTTTTAGAAGATACAGCATAAAAATAGTCTTTAGGACTAATAAAACTCTGAGAAACAGTTTCAGATCCGCCAAAGACCAAATATCAAGTTTAAAAACAGCCAGGATCTACAACATCTCTTGCTCTTGTGGTTCAAACTATATCGGACAAGCTGGTCGTTCCATTGAGTTAAGATTGCGAGGGCACAGAGTTGATTGCAAACACAGACGCATCACAAAATCTGCGGTTTAACTGGACATAAGATGGAGTTTGAGAACGCTCGACTACTTGCCAGACTACCTCATTACTTCCCTCGTATCATACGTAAAGCAATTGAAATCAAGAAACAACTTAACAATATAACCAGAGAGGATGGTTTTAGACTCAGTAAAGCTTGGACTCTAGAGGTTCATCCGCTTACGAGGCACCATCGATTTCACGATCACGCTCCACCGGATCCGTCTCCGCCCAACGGTGACAGCCAACCAGAACTCCTCCGTTCTGTCCGACTGGCTCAAAGAGAGTTAAATACTTTCCCTTCACAGATTTGAATTCAGTGCTGTAATCATTCTGAAGATGCAAGCTGCAATGTCTTGCGAAACGCCATGTCAGTTTGTAAGGGTTCACAAACAACTAACAGGCATAAGACGAATAATTATTACTGCTCTGCTCAAACTTTTAGAGCAAATGCTTGTAAAGGCAGACAAGTTATAGTTCGGTCTTTATTGTTCTGGAAGTAATCTCTAAATGACGAGACAGTCTAAGCCGAAATTAAATTCTAATATTAATAGCTGGAGTATTTTCAACATTGTACCTAAGTATACTAAGTAAGTACGTGTATAAGTAATATTATTTGTAAGGATCGTTTAAAAACCGCATGAAATTAATCTCTTATGATAATTTGAAAATATCAATCGCATTAAGTTCAGTTAGCAAGATAGCCAGAGGACAAACACAAAGTTATGATGCGAAGTTATTTGGCCGTATAAATTAACTTAAACACCTCAGTACGAAACTTAAAATACAAATCAGCAGTACATTTTCACAGTTACAGATTACTTTATAGCAAAACTAAAATTTACGGCTTTTGATTTTTGACATTAATGAAATCTATTTCCTACAAAACAATAGCTATTTATTGTACAAGATGATAAAATTGCACTTTATCTTCGAGAGCTATTTTAGCGTCGAGGCGTCAGCCGAGACGCTAATAAGCATCGAGAAGATAATGAAATTTTATCGTCGTGTGGAATACAACATTTTTTTCTATAGCAATTGTTAAAGAAGACCAAAAAATGAAGAAAAATCAATGATAAATTTAATTTAAAAGTGTCAGGAAAAAAACAGTTTCACGAAAAAATGAGTAGGTGGCTTTAATAACTTTTTGGTTGCTATAGAGTTTTTAATGTAGAAAAAAAAAAAATACTTTATCTATCCTTGCTGTTAAAGTACTACTTTATCTACCCTTGATGGTAAAGTGCTACTTTTCCCTCTAATTTTAGTTAATAATAGCACGTTTTAACAGTTGCTATAGAAAAAATGTATTTAAAATTAAGTGAAAATATACGACAATCAATCTATGACGCAACCCTTACTGTCTCTTACTTCCACCACCAGTAACCATAACTCTCACCCGGATCACAAGTCTCACCGTCGGCTTTAGTCGGTGTTAATTACAGTTCACACCGTGCGCGTGCCCACAACTCACACCGTCAATTTTACTAGCGTCTAGTGTCTTCGACCACAATCGATCCTACCTTATTCTAACTTTCATGCATGTAATGCGGCTGGAATGTCTGTAAAGCTGTCGCCGTCAGCAGAAATCGTAGCTTTTCTTAATCACACGTACGTGTTTTAAAATTGAAAACGTCAGTTGTATATGTTGCTTTAAAAGTAAAATAATAAAAAAGACGTACAATATAAAATAAAAATTATTATTTAATAATTATTTTTTAAAGAGCTACAGTGAAAGGTTGAAAAATATTTTTAACATTCCTTCTTGTAAAAAATGAAAATCAGAAGTTACTTTCGCTTTGTATTTTTTACGCTGTACCGTGCATGTTATAAATTAAAAAAGAAAAGGATTTGTTGTTTTGTATCGAATGCAATTTATTAGCAATGAAAAAATCGGCTTTAACAATGCAATTTCACTTTACTTTTACACTTTCATTAACTTGCTTTACTATCTATTTCGATGTAAATATCACAATCCCACAAACAACCGCATTGACAAGTTAACACTGCACAATACGCTCCAATATTAGACGAGGTTGCGCAAGTCAGGATCGATGTTTTGCGAAGACACTAGACGCTAGTGTCAATTTTGGCTATAACTCTCATCATGATTATAAGTCCTACTGTGGCCGTAAACGCCACCGTCTGCTTTGGTCTCAACTCCCACCATGTTCGTAACTCTCACCGATTTTGCTCTCTCTAGAATATACTAGGAATCCTAGATACCATTGCCAATAAAAGATCTATTTTCAATAGCATCTAGGATCCCTAGAACATACATAGCCCTTAACCATACCGTCAGCTCTTGGCCATGTTTGATCACAATTCCCATCGTGTCCACTACTCCCACTAAAAGTATACATTTTATTTGACTAACACCAAACTGATTTCAATTCTCCTTAATTAGTTGTAAAAAATTAGCGTTAACTTTTTATTTATGCATTAATTCTGTTATGTAGCATTAAAAATTAATAATTATTGGTTTGAAATAAAATATTATAAACTTGAATGTCTTTTTGCAGTACTTAAAAAAAGGTAGACCTCATCAAAATTTGAACACATAACCTCTCGTTTACAAAGCAAATCTTGATTATATCTTGATTATATCAATGCACGCAGCTAGATTATTATTACATAATTTATTTAAACCATTATTTATATTAAATTTTCAAATAAATTATCATCAGGTGATGTAACAAAAATGTTGGCTTTCCATTTAGGATGACCCCAAGCAATAAAATTCTCCGAGGAAATAAAATTCAGCTATACAGTTTTTGCATGCTAATCAGCCATGTTCCACCTAAATTGGAATTTTCTGTATGTGTACGTTCTGCTTTAAAAATTATATGTATTATACAATTTTATAATAGTCTTGTAATAGTTAATTTACTACACAAATAAATAATATATACTTGCCTCAAATGCCGATCGGGGTTTGCTTTGAATTTGATTCATTTTGTTGTCTCGCTTTCCACAATGAATAATTTCTTTACGTTTTTTAAAGCTTCATATAATCAGAAAATCAATCTATAAAAAAATTTTTATTTTATTATTTTAACAAACAAATAATTAATGTTTGCTATTGTGATTTTGTAATCAGATGATATGGTCAGATAAGAATGATATCTAGTTATTAATATATTTGTAAGTTGTCACAGATAATTGTAAACGGGTTGAACATAGGCAATATAGCATAGCAATATAATTTTTATACATTTTACTCACTGTGTTAATCAACTGTGATTATAATTATAAGTTTGTGGTTTGTTTTGAACTGATTATAATTTATTATTACATTAAGGTTTAGCAGTGGCTATCTAAACAACTTCATAAATAAGAAGTACAAGCTCAAATATACGTTTTGCAATTTTTTAAAACAGTCATTTTGATAAGGCATCAAAAATTGCATAGTTCCCGTTTTTAAGTCTTAGGTCATTATTCCATCATATTCCAGATAATTTGTTATGACGAGAAACCAAAATTAAGTACTTCTTTGATATTCACTTGCTACGTAAATGCTTGATAAATTTTAGAAAATTAAAGATTATATGTGTACGCCTGCTGCGATATGAATAGAAGCTTACCAAAATATGTCTGCTGTTCCATATAATTTATTAAACCAAACCAGCCTGTAGCACATGCCCCTTTTTTAAAGTTTAGTGGATTCTCTTTCTATAAATAAATGCAATAAGTAGGTACTGTTATTATCACATTGACTGTCGATAACATAGTGGAAGTAAACTTTGTTGTGGTTATCAGTAAGATTGGAGTCTGTTATCTTCGTAACATTTAATACATTCAAAACAACTTAAAAAGCTGATAAACCACTGTATTGTTTGAAAATGAAGGTTTCCGAAATAACTGTAAGACTATTATTATTATTTATTTGATCCAAAGAGTGAAGATTAAGGGTATAAAATCAATATCCCAGCATTGAAAAACGAGTTCCACTGCTGGACTTCTTCGACCGGTAACGCCCGGCTCCTGCCCAGATTCAGGGACTTTAGCCGGCAATAGTTCAGAATCAGGGGCACTCTACAAGTCTTCTGGGAAGCCAGTCCGCAGGTAAGCAGCGGATATAGAATAGCGGAGCAGCTCCAGGTTTCAGCAGCTAGCGCAGTCAAGCGAGAAGGCGAATTCAACTAGTATTGATGCAAGTTCAAATTTTCTTTTAAAAATACAGTCAAATGTAATTCAGAACCAGGTATTGATAAATATTAACAGCGTTTCCTAATCCAAGTACCTGAAGACTCTAGAAGGTCATATAATATTCAACATTCCCGAGCGGTTAGTAAGGTAAAACGCATTCACTGTGGTAATTATTTTCAGTATTCGCAGACCAGCTAGGAGGAACTTCATATATGAGTGGTTTAGTGAAGAAATAAAGATTTGCGATTGATCATAATATTCTTTGTAGATTATATAGTAGGAAGATACAAATTTTGTTCGCTAAACCAGCAGCTGGGTGGTGAGGGGTCAGTACTCCGGCTCTAGTGTATGGATGGTGTCAACCTTAAAGGACGCGAGCTCAATTTTATTTAAAATAATGTATAAATCTATTTTCTTACAGGATTGATTATATTTTTATTCTAAAATAAAGAGTTCAAGTAGTAGATAATTAGAATTGTAAATTACAAGACAAAAAAAATATGTTAAATGGTTGAATCATATTTAATTATTTTCACAGTATCTGTAGCGATCGAACCTTGGCTCTGCGCTACTCAGAGGATACAGGTTTTTTTCAAAACGTTACTAGCAAGTTAGTCAGCTGATCAAGATTTACTAGTGCGTAGGACCATTTCTAATTCGTCGGCCTAATTGATCTCAGAGATGCTTAATGGGATTTAGATCCGGGCTTCTTGCTGGCCATTCTGTACATTCAATATATGAATATCTTACGGAAGTTGTTTCAACATTAGCAGTGTGAGGTCTTGTGTTATCATGCATGAAAATGAAGCCAGGACCAACATTTTCGTTACAATGATCCATTGCGCAGTATAACTAATTGCGTACAACCATCAAAACTTATTCCACCCCACACCATCATAGATCATCCACAAATTTCTCTCCAAATACTCGAATGTTACACTGCAGTGTGAGGTCTTGTGTTATCATGAATGAAAATGAAGCCAGGACCAACATTTTCGTTACAATGGTTCATTGCGTAGTATAACTATTTGCGTACAACCATCAAAACTTATTCCACCCCACACCATCATAGATCATCCACCAAATTTCTCTCCAAATACTCGAATGTTACACTGCGCATACTGCACATCTGGTCTTCGGAAAACACTAACACGAAGATCATTTTTGGAAATGTGGAATTAGAACCCATCGGTGAATATTATTACACTCTTTCCCACCCTTGATGAGTTAAATAAAAAGTTAAGCGAATGAATATCATGTTTTAACACTCGAAATGTTACAAAACGCTTCCTTAAACCCTGTAGTTCTACGAAGCGATCTTCCCAGGCAGCTGTTTTCATTTTAGTACCTTGTCCTTTTCTTCTGTTAAAACTACCAGTCGTTCTATATGTCTGTAGGTATACTATAGCTTCTCAAAATTGTGGACATGTTCAAAAAATTACTCCTCAAAAACTTCCTACGCCATTTTTGTAAGCTTTCTGAGCGGATAGAGCTTGCAATTAACTACAAATTTATTTTTTATTAATCTCCAAAATTTTACTCTGACGCCCTCCAGGAATTTTTGAAAATTTTGAAATTGACGCGTTTTCCGGAAGGTACGTGATTATAACTACGCCTATCAATTAGCTCTAATAAAAAAAATAATTTTCATTCTTTGCATGTTTTTATAACTCTGTAAATAAAGTTGTTATAACAATTTTTGATCGAAAGGCGTGCGCGCATTACCTATCTAGCGCCTTTATGTAGGAGGCGCGGGTGCCGTACTGAGCAGGCGGCTTGCACAGGCTGGAGATGACTAGATGTAAATTTCAATCACTTCTTGAGGCGGGAATATTTAAAACGTAAAACGTATGGGAAAGTACCAGCGACCTCCTTCGCCCATTTTTTGTCTACTTCTGCTGTTATAGGACTTACCACCAACACCAAACGGTAAACCAATACATCGGTAAAATTAACTGATGCCTCCACACATGATACCTAGTAGTATTTGTATTCTATATTTTAAACGTGATTGCGAAGGTAAAATAATGTTGTTTATCTGTTGGAAACAGCCCATTCGAATTGAAAAAAATTTAGACAATTCTTTACATATTTGAATAATAATACCAAATTTGGTACATACTATATGTATTTACCTAAGCCATATTTAAAAAAAGAGCGGCCGTAGCTCAGTTATAAGCGGGCGGGCTACCAATGCAGCGGATCCGGGTTCGATCCCCGGCCCGGTCGTTCTCCCTCGCAAGGCAACGGGAAACCAGCGAGGTGGATTTTTCCCCAGGAACCCCTCTCTGGAGAAGAAGTGCATGCACTTCCTGTGGTTCGGAGCCCACGTTAAACTGTAGGTCTCCTATGTCTGTCTGTGGAAATTATCTATCGCCGCGCATCAAACACAGACATAGGAGAGAGGTAGCCAACGCCCTGAATAGGGTATGGCACTATAAGAAGAAGATATTTTAGAGTTTAGCAAAATTATTATGGGACACAAATCATTTTTACACGTTTTACTCAAAATCTATTAAACAGGCCAATTTTTTAATTACATGGCAGTTCCAAGTTAAGGTTTTCAGAAACATTAAAGCTCTTCTTATTTTAAAAACCCTTTTATTATTATATGTGATAAAAGAATATAAAAAAATACACATGTGATTCTGTATAGTAAGTAGTACAATAATGTAATGTTTTAAAGCAGCGTTGGATATAAATTCTGATATCAATAAAGTTGCTTCAGAGATAATTAAAGCATATTGTTATTATGGCAGATAAAAATATTAGCGCGAAATTCTAGCGATAAAAATATCGAATAAGTGCAAGAAGTGTATACCAACAGGAGTATACTATAAATGTAGATAGGTTAATCTTGTAGAGCATCTTTGTTGTCGGCTAATGCACCTGTTCGAAATTCACAAAGCAACATATTTATTTGTATCAATAATATGTATTTATATTTTTCTTCCATACACCGCTTCCACAGTTTTACGAAAGAATTCTTTATAGGCATCTTTCGGCATTTGCTGAATACCTTCACAAGCTCTTTTAAAACTTTGCTCTTCAAATAGTAAGAATTGATCAAGCATGCCCAAATGGTCATATACAGTTCGAACTTCCATTTCGCTCTCGTAATCGGGTCTTCCATAATATTTGCTTAAAATCTGTTTCTGCGCTGATGTTGCACGTTGTAGGGCTTCTACTATCAACCAAGAACATCTACCTAATTGAATATCAAGAGCATTTTTTCCAGTTATTGCAGGATCTGCATAGCAATCTACGACGTCGTTCTGTAAAGAATATTTTGTACTTATTTGAAATACGGAAGAAGTAAATATAAAACTCACCTGCACAACAAAATATAATCCCAGCTCGTTTAAAATGGCTCGAGCCGAACTGTGTAGGTCTGGATCATATTTACCAGCAAGATACATCCCTAATGTTACGGGTAAAATGTATACGGGATAACTTCCCTTATATGCTGCCATACGTTTGAAGATGTCCATTGTAAAAGACTCCAATGGTAGCTTTCCAGTTATTCCATACGTTTTTACATCCCACGACATTGCTACAGTTGTTTTTATACTTACATCATGAAAATGATCTACGACTGGAGTATGACAAGGAATCCCAGATAGGTATTTGCTTAAAACTAAGTGTATTCCATTTTCCAATATAGTTGTATCACTAATAGCTGTTTTGCCAACATCCTTCCTTGTATGCCAACTCGGTTTTCCATAACGCACTTCTGTGTTGTCGAGAATATCGTCGATTATTATGAACATACTCAACAGCTAAAATAACGAAACCATTAATATTGTTATATTGTTGTTTAAATTTTATGTCCTCGACCAGCTTTGTTACGCATTCTACAATGTTCAAATAAAATTATTTAATATAGTCGTATCTACTTTGCCCTAGAGTTCTTTAGATAGATATTAACAGCTGCCAATTGCATCCAAGGCACTCAAGCCGCATTTTTAAATAAATGAGTCTGCTGCTTTTTTTTTGTTTTGTACGGCGATTTCTGATTTGTTGTCAATTCGCCCCATCCGTTAATGTTTACTTAGCAACGGCAACAGCCGTTTTATATTAAATTCATCTTCTCTCAGCAACTTAGCTAAAGTGTATACTAAGTATGCCTGCTTAAATATGTGTACCAAAAATGGAAGTTTTTTAAAAACTATTTGTCAAATCAGCTGCTAGATGTCAGCAGGGCCAAATGCGGTATGATCGGTGCTCACTATTGGGTGCAAACGACATTTATTGTTTTCTAGTGTTTGAAATAAACCACGCAAAAAGAGCTTTCTATGATAAAAAACAACTATTGACGTCTAATGGCATATCTACAAACACAAAGAAGGAAAATAGAGGCTTTTGAAATGTGGTGTTACAGAAGAGCACTAAAGATCTCTTGGACACAAAGGAAAACGAACGAAGAGGTCTTAGAGCAAATACAAGAAAGGAGGAAAATATGGAGATACATAACGAAGAGAAGGACCCAAACAAAAAAAAATATTTAAATATATTATAATTCAGTAGATGGCAGCACGTAAGGTTTTTTTTTTGTATTGTACGGCGATTTCTGTTTTGTTGTCAATTCGCCCCATCCGTTAATGTTTGCTTTAATTGCTAAGCAACGCCAACTGCCGTTTTATATTAAATTCATCTTCTCTCAGCAACTTAGGTAAAGTGTATACTAAGTATGCCTGTTTAAATATGTGTACCAAAAATGGGAGTTTTTTTAAAACTATTTCTCAAATCAGCCGCTAGATGTCAGCAAGGCCAAATGCGGTATGATCGGTGCTCATTATTGCGTGCAAACGACATTTATTATTTTCTAATGTTTGAAACTTTGTTAATATATAGGAACTTGTTTAAAATAATGAAAAAAAAAATATGTTTAAATATATTATAATTCAGTAGATGGCTGCACGTAATGTTACCCAAATACGGAGCTTAAATTTTGTCTATCGCCGCAATCCATTATCTAATATGACGTTACACAAGCCAAAAGCAAAGGTATACACGTGGTCAACTATTTTCTTGTTGTTGTGTTAAATAACGTTGGTTTTTTGATTTTTGATTTTTTTTTTAAGAATCATGAAGCCGTGCGTGAGCACGACCCCATGATTCCCATCCCACCCCCTTACCCGGGCTCAGCACACTAAGTGCTCTTCACCGGTCTAACATGCCCCACCCCTGAAAGTCATGCAACCCAACATACACACCTACATACACCATCCATGGACCCGTCGGATTTAACTTGTTCAGAAAAATTACCGACGAGCAGTGGACTCGAACCAACTGACATTGGGAGTCTAGTTTCAAAGCCTGGGACTTTAACCACTAGACCACCCGCCGGCCCGGTTTTTTGATTAAAACCCCTGAAATTAAAAACCAAATTTTGTTTTGTTGTTAAACCAACACAAACAGCTGACGTTCGATACTTTGCGTGCCCTACGTCGCCATGTTGGTATGTCACGTGTTCTGAAATGATACATTGGCCCTAATGCCCGCTCAAGAAGACAACGGTTAGAAATTTATTACACCAAAAAATACGGAAAAAGACTGCACCCGGTTGTTTAATCACCCTTTTTAGGACTGCATACATACTTAGTCCACCTTTTTCATAGGTTTGTGTCCCCTCTGTAATAAACAACTCTAAATGGCTCTTTATTCATTTGTACTTTCTTATAGTAGTAGTAGTAGTATTGATTTTATGAAAATGGATGGAAATGCATGTTTTGGGCCTCTAAGAACCCATTAAAATTATTTTTAATAAATGTCTGTTTGTACGTGGGTGAGTCGGTATGTGGATTAAGCATCATAACTGCTGAACGAATAAACTGATTTCGATAAGTTTTTGTATGAGGGGGAAGAATATATAAAATTCCTAAAAAGAAGCTTTAAAAAACCGAATCCATGAAGCGGAATATAGACATGTTTTTTTAGTAGCATTTCGTCCAGAAAACGTATTTTTAAATTTGGAAACAGAACCTGATAGAAGATCCAACTATTTTTTTTCCAGATTTTCCAGCTTTAAAGTGGCGGGAGCTACGATTTTTGAAAATTATGCCGTTACTAAGTTATTACTCAAAAACGAGTTGACAGATCAGAATCAAATTCGGCATTGATGTAGCTCTATGGGGACTATGGGGACCATGTACACGAATTAAAAATTATTTCACAATTGTTGGAATTTAAAAAAAATATTGCTCAAAAACTGGTGCAGCAATATTTATAGGGGTTAACTTTTTCCCTCCTACCTAATTTTTGGCTGATAAATTGATTTTCTTGTCTTGGATCTTCTTTAATATCAGGAATCTGTTACATAAAAATAAAAAATTGTTTTCTAAATTCAGGCAAAAAAATGCGAAACGGCGCCATCTACAGATGTCGATCGGGCGACTATAATAATTTGTCTCATCGATCTCACGATAACGCTTCACCGGATCCGTCTCCGTTCAGCGGTGACAGCCAACCAGAACTCTGCCGTTCTGGCCAACTGGCTCAAAGGGGTTTAAATAACTTCGCATCCCGGATTTGAATTCAGTGCTCTTATCACTCTAAAGATGCATAAGTTCACAAACAGCTAACACACATAAGACGATTTAAGTATTTTTGTCCTGACAAACAAGATACATAAAGATTAAATCCTTGTCTGCCCCAAGGCTCAATCAATCGAAGCCCACGGCCCTGTTTAGGCAGGCAGGATCTACGAACAACTTTTTTCAAACTTTTAGAGCAAATGCGGGTAAAGGCAGACAAGCTACAGGTCGGTCCTTAACCTGATTATGCTTGGTGTAAGCCACAAATGACGTCGCGGTTTAAGCTGAAAGTAAATTGTAATAGGGACATTTTAAAGTCACCAGCTTTGTTTTGAAAATTTGAAAAAAAAAATTGCAGCTGAAGGTCACCATGAAACTGGTGATTGACCAACCTGGGTGGTACTAACTTAAATAGTTAAATAGTGTTTTCACTTTTGATTAATCAAGAATACCGCGAATCTTAATATGGAAGACCTTAACAGTTCAGGTCAATAGTTCAGAAGATTTGGCAACCCTGATTTCGGTACTAACCATATTTGCGCAGCAACCGACGATATTTGCCAGCTTAATGGTCTCTGGGCGTAGTTTCTCAGGATCTTCAAACGCTTTGTACGCAGTAACGACCAATACACCTGAAGCTTGCTTGTACGCAAAAACAT
The DNA here is from genome assembly GCA_958336395.1 of Ctenicera cuprea. NCBI lineage: Eukaryota > Metazoa > Arthropoda > Insecta > Coleoptera > Elateridae > Ctenicera > Ctenicera cuprea. Next base: position 59,726,325 of record OY284487.1, read on the forward strand.
TTTCTTGCAGTAAAGTTGCCAACTGTTTCTTGTATTTAGGAATATCCGTACAAACAGTAAGAAAACTCTCAATTACTTCTGGCCAAATCAACATCATCTCTTGTTTTTCTTCTTCCGATGCTGCATTTCTTGGTTTGGATATGAAATTGTATGGAAACTCTCTGAAACAAAAAATATCTTAAGGAAATCTCCTTTGTGTGAAAACAGTGCCGGAGCAAACACCCGAGGGGGGTGCGACGTCTAAAAAACTGATAACGAAAAAGCAAAAATAATTTTTCACTTTACTCAACTTGAAAAAATATTTTGTTGACGATTTAGTTTTTTGTTTCATTAGCTAGTAAGAGACGTGAACTGACGTCGCCACCAATATTTCTTTATTCTAAAGTGCAAAATGCTGGTCGACTTCCTTGGAAGGTTATAACACAAACAAGGCGTGATCAGTGCCCAACCAAAATAAATTTTGAATCTGATACTAGGGTGTATGTTTTGAGTTTGATACTGGTAATTTGTCTATAGACAAAAACCAGAAGCTCATTTACTTCATCACTTTTGATTATTTTATACGACTTGACGCTTGTTTCATTCAAGCGTTTTAAAGGTTATAACACTGCACTGCAGGCGAACAGAATTTGAATGTTTATTAATACACTGTAATGCATGTTAAACGTGGATCAGAATGGTATTAATTATACTATCAGCAATTTAGTGAATATAAACTATAGTTAGTGACTGAGTGTGAGTCCAAGGTCGAATTTGGGTATTTCAATTAAACAACTACCTAAAAATGGAAACGAAACATAAACGTTGCCGCAAAAAACAACGCTTTTTTATAATATTCTTGTTTATAATTTATAAATATGTCTACATAAATTATGTGCAAAAATCCGAAGGAAAAGTTGCTGTTAACAACTATATGGTCAGTTCAAGTTCAACCAAGGTTGATTTATTTTATGTTGGTTAGTTTATAAATAGCTACAAGGCTACTAATAGAAAAATACAAATGAAGTTCATAAGAGTAATTAAAAATAATTATAATACTTCTGATATAAGGGAGCCCATGAGAGTTTCTTGCAGGGAGGTCATCCCTACTGAAAGTCACCTCAGTTGCCTCATAAAACCACATACATAATGAAGCCGGTTGTTTCAAAAACCGCATAACACCACATACAGCCTGATGGAAACATTATAAGGTTATATGAGGTTTCTATACCATCCGTCTATAAAGTAACCCCCCCCCCCCCAACTACCTTTTGAACGACTTGATATTTTACCACAACATTTGGGAAAGGGGGTCAAGTGACACCTCATTTGAAAGGTATTTTGTTCTGCGCCTGATCCTAGAGTTTTAAAGAAAAATATTCATCTATAACAAAATGGCCGATTTTAAACAAATGGACTCACTCAATTCAAAATCGTTTTAATTTTTCATTTACAGAACAAAATTTTCCCAGAAATATCTCAGGTGGCTGGAAATAATATTGAAAACGTTAATTTCCAACAAGACGGTGCGGCGCCTTATTATTATAGGCCTGTTTCTGACTGTCAACTGACATTTTCCTCGAAGATGGATTGGTAGGCAGGAGCCTGTAGAATAGCCGGCTCGCTCCCCAAAGTTTACCCCCTTAGATTTTTTTATATGGGGATATTTGAAATCGAAAGTGTACAGAGCCCGCCCAGAAACAATTGAAGAACTGGAGCAACACATTACAGAAGTTTGCAGAAATATCACTCCAGAAACTTATGAATATGTAAGGCAGGAATTTTATAAACGACTTTTTATGTGCCAAGAAAAGAATGGTGAACATTTCGAACACTTAATTTAGTTTCTATTTGCATTAATTCTTAGTTTTTTGAATAGACTTCTTTATCTTTAAACATTTTCCATTTTGTTATGGCTAAATATTTTTCTTTGAAACTCTAGGAGCAGGCGCAGAACTAAAACACCTTTCAAACGAGGTACCACTCGACCCCCCTTTCCATATAAAAAAATTAAAATGGCGCCCAGCCGCCATTTTGAATGATACAAAATTTTAATATGGTCTGAAAGATAGTACTTAATTTGCCATTAGAGCACACCAAATTTTGTGGTAAAATATCAAGTCGTTCAAAAGTTAGTTGGGGGGGGGGGGGGTACTTTATAGACACAATGTACAGGGTGGGCAACTAAGAATTGGCGCCGGCCATATCTCAGAAACCAATCATCGCACAAGTTTAGGAAAAAAAATACCTTGAGTAAAGTGACCCTGAAAAATTGCTGGAAAATATTTTCGAGTTTCTAAAATGGCCGCTAGGGGGCGTAACAGCCATGACCAAATAGAAAATTAGGTTTTTCTCCGTATTTTGCTGAATTAAGTGGTATTGAAAATATATGCATCATAATCCAGGGACAATTTCGAATCTTATTAGTTTTACAATTTTTGTTCTATCTTTAAAAATAAAGTGGTGGGGGATGCCAAAATATATTTTTTTTAAATGTCGTTTACTCCGATTGGCCTTAATGGAATTTAACAAACTTGGTCTCGTTACAAAGGGCGTTTCTTAGTCTATCGAGTGCGCTTTACGCTGTTTTCATTTGATTATTACCGTCGCCGCTAGAGGGCGTTATCTGACATGTCAACAAATATCGCGCTTTTTCTAAAGAAATTTAAATGGAATGGTATGTTTATTTTTACACGGTAAAATAGAGAATTAAAAGCTTAAGATGTCAGTGAAAACCGCAACTCGATAACTTTTTTCTAACAGTAGATATTAGCAAACAAAGTTGAAATTATGAATTATTCTCAGATCTTGGCGACGGAATTTGCAAAGTAGCTGTTGAACACAAGTAAGCTGTGAAAATGACACAATGAAGAAACAACATAATGTGCCAAAAATATCAACTTGTCATTGTTGCTATTTTGTGTAGTATTTACTTTTCTAATTGAATTTGTGTTTTCATTTTGGAATTAATTCTTAAAATTATAATGATTCTCAGAAATGAAGAAGCATTTGACATGTTAGCGATTTACTTCGAATGCATGAGAAATGCAACTGTTGCTGCCAGAGTCTATGGGGTGCAGTACCCTGAAAGACGTCATCACGGTAAAATTAACATATTTTCTTCAGTGTGTCATTTTCACAGCTTACTTGTGTTCAACAGTTACTTTGCAAATTCCGTCGCCAAGATCTGAGAATAATTCATAATTTCAACTTTGTTTGCTAATATCTACTGTTAGAAAAAAGTTATCGAGTTGCGGTTTTCACTGACATCTTAAGCTTTTAATTCTCTATTTTACCGTGTAAAAATAAACATACCATTCCATTTAAATTTCTTTAGAAAAAGCGCGATATTTGTTGACATGTCAGATAACGCCCTCTAGCAGCGACGGTAATAATCAAATAAAAACAGCGTAAAACGCAGTCGATAGACTAAGAAATGCCCTTTGTAACGAGACCAAGTTTGTTAAATTCCATTAAGGCTAATCGGAGTAAGCGACATTTAAAAAAAATATACTTTGGCATCCCCCACCACTTTATTTTTAAAGATAGAACAAAAATTGTAAAACTAATAAGATTCGAAATTGTCCCTGGATTACGATGCATATATTTTCAATGCCACTTAATTGAGCAAAATACGGAGAAAAACCTAATTTTCTATTTGGTCATGGCTGTTACGCCCCCTAGCGGTCATTTTAGAAACTCGAAAATATTTTCCAGCAATTTTTCAGGGTCACTTTACTCAAGGTATTTTTTTTCCTAAACTTGTGCGATGATTGGTTTCTCAGATACGGCCGGCGCCCATTCTTAGTTGCCCAGTAGGGATGTCACTTTTTGTTCCGCCACTGCGATAACACCAATAACTATGCTGAACTATCTATTTTCAATGTAACATCTAGTGAGCAATCAATACTTTATCTATTTATTTATAATATAAATTTTTGCATTGATACCAAAGTTCAATTTAATTTGATAGCTTTAATTAAAATTGTAAGTCTTAGGTAAACAAATTCTATAATTTATGCAGCGTTATGAGTGTCTTGATATCAGACAGCATATTGAGAATGGAATTACTGACCTGAGGAGTAATCAAAATTGTTTATATCTCAGATTGCGGTATTTAAAATTAACCTTCAAATAGTTGTTTTTAATGCAAATTTATGAAAATGCATCGTGTTTTCTACTTCTGAAACGTTTTAAAACGGATGGCAATGGTATGTTCGTTCGCTAAAATGTTTTAATCCTGTTTGTGATGTTTTTTCCTACTTTTTATACTCAAAAATAACAAATAAAAAATTGGCACTAGCATAATGGCAACATTGCCATCAACCTTCATTCTCTTAAGATTTTTAGAATTTCCAAACATTTCGTGAAGGTGTGAAATGGCCAGAGGAATAAAATTTGATTAAGAAAGAGACAGTGGCGTAACGAAAACCGTAAGGACCCTCCCCCCCCGCAATCTTATAATAAGTCCGCCACTCCCAAGGTTAGTTAATAACTAACCTTGCCCCCCCCCCCAATAGTTTTGTTATAGGAAAATTAAAAAAAAGGCATCTTTGTACATATTTGTATTAAAACTTAAATTTTAAACATTACTAAAACTACTGAACTATAGCAGGTAGGCTTATTTTCGTTGGTAATAATCTTGTGCGGTAAAAACACAATTTTGTGTACTCACAACCTAAGACTATAGATAACAACTTGCAGGTCGGGTATTTAGTATTTTTTTTAGTTCGTTCTAATTTAATGCCAGTTTTTGCAGTAAAGTAATTCTGCGATCTAAATTCAATTATCTAGTTATCCGCTGACATGAAGATTTATGCTCATAAACAAAAAATATACATACGTTTTTTATGCTTTTATTTAGGCTACAGATTATGGAGCTGACTGACGGGTGACACACATTTCAGTAACGCATCGACACGAAATTTCATGCTCGCTATAAAAAATAAAATATTTTTTTATGATTGTATGTTTTGAAGTACAATGGCCGTGCTTGCCTACTTCAAAATAGATGCGCTCAAAAAAAACCTTAGACTCGTATTCTACACATGTCAAGTAGCCGATCTGCGCAACCCCGATCTTCCTACAACCCACCAGTGTCCTACCCCAACGAATTTTCGATATTAACAAAATGTACGAATTTTGGCTTTAAAATCGGTCTGAACATGTTAAATGACAATAGGAATAATCTTCCATTGAGAAAGCACCTCTGAAAGGTTTCCTTTTAGTCGTTTACCTGAACAGTTTAATTAGAAAATCGCCAAAATAAAGACTATAACCAAATGAAGAAATCGATTTTAAATCCGCGGTTCCGGCTGACCACGTTTTGCCGGTGTATAGTATACCGTTATCGAATAACATGCAGTGTAGTTTACCGGCAATTTAAGTTTGACCGGCGGATGACGTGTTGCTTATGTATGTGTTCTACATTCTAGCATCAACTATCAACACACGTCGTGCTTCGGTGTTAGAATGCGTGTACAGCGTTGTGAGGCATAGGTTGGTCGAGTGTACGAATCTCGTGCGGTTTACATTTTTAATATTTTAATTTACTGCTTTTTCAATGGGGTACATAGGTCCCGATTTTTTTAATAATAGTGGTAGTGCCGCAGACGTAGTAATGTGCACACTGCCCGCTCACTGATTGCCAATAACACAAAAATTAAGTAAAAACGAAAAATGTATTCTGCTGGTAAAGCATTCATATCATGTTATAAGATGACGTCGTACCGGCAAGACCTTAGCGTCCACATTTGGGAAACATTAATAACTTTAATCATTTTTTTGGCTAGAACCCCAAAGGTGAAACAAAAAGGCTGAACATGCGAAATGCTAACATTAAATAGTAAATATATTAAATTTTGTAAATTTTGTAAATTTTGCGGCTTTTCCGGTTTTCTGTTTTATTTTCGGTTACGATGCAGGTCCATGATACTAATACATATATAATTTAACGCATATGATAGTGATGGTGATCACTGATCAATGATCATAGTATATAAGAATCCCTTTACTAGTTTAAACTCAAAATAAACTACAAACAAATTTTCAAAATGAAAGTATACATTTTTGAATGAACAATACATTTAAATTTACTTACTTAGAGTTTTTAATTTCTAAACTTTCCTGGTATTTTTGTTCAGAAAAAATGTGATGTTGATGTCTTTTCTGCATCAGGCACCCTTTTTCGATATGCTGTTGGAGGCCATTTGCACTTCTTAGGTTTCCCCCTAATACCTTAAAAGCTCTACCAAACATGATTTCAGAATTAAAATCTTAAAACCCAATATAAAATTTAAAAATGCACGAAAAGGCACTGTTTTCTAGAAACATCAGAATACAAGTGTCTGGCCAACTGCACTGGTCCCATAACTGGCTTTATGTTTTTTTTTCTGCAGATCAACAATATAACTAATTAACAGAACCTGCTCGACAGAAACAGATTTACTTATTTTTTTAGTATAATCTCACCGGAGAAATTTTATATTTGCAAATAAAGGGTGTTTTGAAAATATGTAGTCAACCTAATAAAGCAGAAACAGAAGCAAAATTGGATTACTTAGTCTAATTTACCTATATTAAAAAGTGCATCGCTACGGAGTTACAGCTCTTATTTTTATTTGTCTTCGGAAAGGTTTAAGACACAATCTTCCAATTTGGTATACTATGCTTAATGGCCAAGAGCATTAACCGATTATTTTTCAAAACAATGTAAAGGGTTAATTTTTAGCTAGTTGGACGTTTACACTAGATTATTTCTGGGTATGTTGGATTGATAAAAAATAAATTACATTAAGTTATTCAAAATTTAAAAATGCGTGTTTTTTGTCTGTTGTAATTTTTTCATTAGAGTTACGTTTTTTACCTACCTCGCTATACGAAGTATAGCTATAGAGGAAGGTATTATGATCGTCATGTAGGATTTGGAGCAAATGCGTTCATTCGGCGAAGTTTTTTTTTCGCTTTAGGCTTACTGACCGATATACGAGTTATGCTTTCAAAAAAGGTACGTTTATGACAGTGGAAACATTTTTAACTAATGGGTCATAACTCTTTTTGTTTTAATATAACATTATGTATATTTTTAGATAGCTGAATAGAGCTCTCTGTGTTCTATAAATTTTATTAAATAATAGTTGTACCTAAATCCAACAGTTTTCGCGAAAATGAACTCCCTGTATAATTAAAAATAATTTTATAATGTGATCCTCTTAGTCCTCTAAAACATTTATTCGAAAGATGTTTTTGTATTATAAATGGTAAGGGAGATATCGACCACCGCGACGTTGTTGACTCACCCGTCACCCTGTGTCTACATCTTCGGCTGATAGTCGTTTTTTAGGTAAACGACCAAAAGAAAATACTCTCTAGAATTTTCCTCAAAGGCAGGTTGTTCCTATGATCATTTAACGTGTCCACCCCGATTTTCAAGTCGAAAGGAGTAAATTTCTAAAAAAATATAAAATCGATGGTGGGTGTGACCGGGGAGTGGTAGAAAAATCGCGCTTGCGCAGTTCGGCGAAGTCTAACACCCTTTTTTTGGGCGGACCAATCTCGCTAGCTTGCGGTTTTATCCCAGTGTGATTACCAATCTTTTAAACTTAAACTGTATTTATTGGGTTAATGCGTCTCCAGCAAGAAAGGTAAACAAGCAGAACTCATCAAGGTTTGAACTCATAATATCTACTTACAAAGCAGAATCTCTACCTGTGCGCCACCAAAACAATGTACCTAGTGCGCTGCTCTATTCCACGGTGCAGTAATATGTGATGACAAATTTTATTTCTATTAAATTTGCTTGGGGTATTACAAATTTATAATAATTTATAGTGGGGAGAAAATTCAGCTTGTTTAAAAAGAAATAACGATTGGTTCTAACAAGTATAAACTTCACACTGACTTGGAGGAGTGTTGTTGTTTCTTGGCTTGCTATAAATGAGTGATTCGTCCCCTCACGAGTCGCTCATGTAATTTAAAAAAAAAATAATAATACTAACATTAAAGGGGAATTACACTAGTAACGCCCTCTATTATGTGCGGCATATATCTGCTTGTTTGCTTTTGGTTTCAATTATGGTTAGAATTATGTCCACGTGATGAGTTCAAATAAGAACGAAACATGTAGTGGTCTATTCTAGCCATAATTGAAACCAAATCTCTTCTTTCTTAATTAATACTAGTTATCTGTTCTTATTAGTATTATAAACTGTGAAAAAATTGAGGCGCTCAGAGGGCTTTAACTACGTGCGAGTTGGAGTGTAACTACTCAACATCGCACTAAACTACCATTATACTTAGTGGGAAAGGATTATTGTTTGTTAGTTGGCGAATTGGATGTGCGTCGTTTTGTGATTTTTCTAAAAGTAAGAGTCGGGAAGGTTGTTTGTGTCAGAACTTTTTCGTCGGATAGGAAAAATAGGAGCGCGTGATCGAGATAGGAATGTACAGGTTGCACACGGCTCGGGTGTTGACGCAACCTTTCACCGACTGCATAGCTGCTCGTGCAAGCTGACATACACTGGTCGGAAGGCGCTAATGCGACGAGTTATTAACTACAGCTTTTTTAAGTAAATTCTTATGACTGATTTTAATATACAAGATGAGTCAATTAGGTGTCACATCCTCACTAATATTTCCTAAACTAATGCGAATATCAAATTTGTTTCTTAATAACAGTTGTTTGGGGCCTACTAAGCTACTTTATTACAACACTAATCTTTTTCCAAAAAAATCAAAAAATTAATTATTTCTTTACAAAAACTGAAAAATTTTAGCATACTACTTAGCATTTACTTGACATCTCTCTCTAAGACCTTTGAGTAACCCATGTGCTGACCAAAGCGCACAAGTTTTACAGGGTGTGACCGAAGTACACAGCTACCTGGTAAAATGAGTAGACCTTTCATTCACTATCGTGTCTCCATATAGTCAGTAGTTAAATAAATGAAAAGATTCTTAAAAAGTGTATACTAATATTTTTATAAGAAAGCTTTAGTATCATGTAGTATGTTCTTACAGTATTACTTTTGCAGCTATGCTCTCGGTACAGTGGTAAGACTAGTGGAACGTAAAATGTTACTAATAAAATACTTTTGAATACCTGTATGATAACGATAAGTAACAATATTTAAAGTATAGGACAGTTCAGGCAAAGTGCTTCACTCACTTTTACATTCCCATACCTTCAGTATACAAAAGTATCGATTTAAATGTTTGAAATCTAGATTTTAACGGAAATACCCGTTTTGGGGATCAAGAAACCCAAAGGAGTGGTTTTTAAAAAATGTCTGTCTGTAGGTGGGTGGCTGTGTGTATGGGTGACGCTTCTAAAGGCGAAAGTACTGTACCGATTTTGATGAAATTTTAAATCAAGAGGTATAGCAAAAATTGTAGTTCTAGTTAAGCTTTTCAAAAAAATTCGAAACCGGAAACAGAAGTTTGACATATGTTTTTAGTAGCGCTTATTTTATAAAACAAAATTTTAAACATTTGAGCACGGAATCTGAGAGAAGAACTTAAGGCAAATCGAAAACTTTTTTACCAAACTCTCTAGCTTTAAAATGGCGGCCGCTACAGCTTCTTTGAAAATTTCAACTTTGACGCCCATTTACTCAAAAAGTAGTTATCTACTCGGGATCAGTTACCACTTGTTTGAGAGCCCTTCCTAAGTAGTATACGATGAAATAAAATTAATTTCGGAAATCCCAACAATATCGCAATGGCGCTGCTTCACAATTTTGAAAATTTAAAAAAAAAATTCTCAAAAACTGACTTCACGATTTTTTGAAAAATTTCTAAGCCGATAGAGCTTGCATTAAATTACAAATTTATTTTTTACTTATCTCCTAAATTTGACTCTGACGCCTTTCAGGAATTTTTAAAGAATTTGAAATTGATTAATTATTTATTTAAAAACGGAAACGCCGATCGTTATAAACTTTTATCAGTTCGATAGACTATTTAAAGTACTTTATTAAGATTTGTTAAAATTTTCAACTATTTTAAAAATTAAGAAAAAAACGAGACTTTTTAAAATCAACAAGGCGAAAATATCAAATTTTTTATAATTGTCCTCTAAACTTAATTTTGAAAATTATCCAAACTTTTAAATTTTTAGATTCAAAATTACCCAAAATTAATTTTGCACGATTTTGAAAACTTTCAGTGGTTTCTAAATTTTTCATATTTTGGAAATACACGAAACGTTTCAGTTTCAATATTTTTAAAAGCTTCCAAGTTGCTTTAGTAAGTACCGAGTAATCATTTAAATTTCAGCTCTATGCAGTTATCTATGGAAATTTAAGTCATGGCTTTGATTAATTCACAAAAACAAAATTCCTTAATTGAAATGTCAAATTTATGAACTGTCAGTAGTAAACATTAATTTTCTTAGTATTTTTATCCACAACTTACATATTATAGAGGCATAATCCTGCTATTGAGAGACGTCTTATGGTATTAATAAAACACATGGGTCTTATAATTTAGCCATAACAAAATCGAACTATATTTAAACTTCCTTGTTAACATTTACATTTATATTCACATTAAAAGAGAAAATATTGTCGGTTTTTTTTGCTTCACTGACGAGGACAGATTAACTGCAATCGTAGCTGGAATTGAAGTTTCATAAGAAGTTTCACCAAAATTCTGCATTTCCTCTTTAAGCCGTTTAATTTATCAGTATGACAATTTTGACAGTTTTGATTAGTGACAACTTGCTACTCTGATCTTTCATATAATTTAATTCGATGTTTCAAAATGATCAATGACGGTATTAGTGATCCACATAATTATGCCTCTACAATATTGTTAGTTGTGGATATAATTTTGTATTGCATTCGTGAATTACCTGCAAATAAAACTCTTGAAAATTTAAACACTCGGCCTTGCGGCCTCGTACCTAAACTTTTCGCGAGTTTTATTTGCCTCATAATCCACTCATACAATATAGTATATTAAAGTATAAGTGGATAAAAAGGTCTTTAAAACACGCGCGATTTTTCGAGCACGACGGCGCAGCCGGAGTGCTCGAAATAGAGCAAGTGTTTTAAAGACCAGTTATCCACGAATACTTTACGCTATTTTTTTTTATTGGTGCACTTTGAAATCATAAATACTTGTATTATTACTACAAAAAATGGAAATAAGAACTAATAATGTAAAATGGTTGAATTCGTGATGTGACATCAGTATACCTTTCGTTGTCATGGAAATGAGAAAAACAGAAATTAATTTGCAATTTGTCATCAAAGATTAATTGTTGTCACCGCACTGCTTAAAAATGAATTCTAATATCGATCTTTTAAATAGTAAAGCAGAATCACGGTTAATACCGCAAAAATCTAATGATGCGTATAAAAAAGAATATGACAAATGGAAATCGGCAGCTGTGGCGACTGGTTACGTTGAAGAGAGCATTAGCAATAAGAAGAATGTTTCAAACATTATTGGGAGTGCCATTAATGGAAGTTCAACCTCATTGAGTTCTGAGAATGTTAACAGTATTAATTTAAATACCATTTCCTCCGATTTAAAAAATCGAAATATTAATATCTCAAACAATAGTAACTGTACTTTCCATTTTCATTTATAAAATTAAAATTGTTAAATAATGTTTGAATAAAGGTTTTGCATTTGTTAGTAATATTTTATTTGACGTTACAAGGTACTCCTGTCAGATCAATAATCAAAAAATTGTCATTTAGACTTCACGTTTCTCGAGTTGTTGATGTTGCCATAGTAACTTTAAAAAACGCGCGTTTTTGAAAGCTCGATTTAAACACGCCGAGGCGTGCTTTAAATAGGTAAAATGGGGCACCAATAAAAAAAAATAACTATTATTAAAAATGGTTTATACTACAGCACAAAATGCTTTTATTGTTGGCATTTTGTACATGTCAAATAGTTAATGGCGAAAAGCAATTTTTAATTCCGGAGTGTATAGCAGCATTTCCAAAAGTGGCAGTCGAGTACAAACAGTTTGTAAATATTTTGACCCATTCTGTGGATTTATTCAGAGAAACTGGTTGTGTAACTAGAAAAGAAGGTGGGTAGTGGTCGACCTAAAATGAGAACCGCTGAAAATATTAACAATATTCAAGAAATAATTACAAACGTATCTACCTATGACATCAATCCGTGGGTTAACACTGCAAACAGACCTCTACAATTGTTTGTGTGAATTAATCAAAGATATGACTTAAATTTCCATAGATAAATAGAGCTGAAAGTCAAATGATCACTCGGTACATTGGAAGTTGCGATAACTATTGAATGTTTACTATATGCGATTGTTGTGGTAAACAATCTACAATAAAACAACAATCCAGATTTGTTGTAAACCACACAATACACGACCGCTATTGCGAATAATCGAAATAATCGAATTAGACTATCGCTGTGAACGATATCATTTAAAAAACAATGTCCGACTGTTGTAAATAATATGAAACAACACCAGAGTATTGACGAAAATGCGAATTTAAACGATACCCGACTATTGCAGTAAATATCCAGTGAATTTACACAATATGCGGGTGTTGTTGCAAATCGAATTAATACAATGTGCGACTATTGCTGAAAATAATGGTTTAAAGCAACACCATACTATTGCTTCAAGTGCAGATCAACTAAGGAATTAATACAACACCCGAATTAATACAAGGATCGAGTGCTGTTCGAAATAAAGTCAGCAGTTGGCAAACCTGTATTGCATTAAATAACGTTGGTGATTTTACTTTAAAACTTGGGGGGTTAGCTAACCTGAACTCCAAAACCACTAGGATTGCATGAGGCAGTGAATAGAACGGTGTTCGCAATTAAATTTAAATTTATTTTAGATTTAAAATAATTATTAATGTTTTGTTTAATTATTATAAATCCTCACTAAATCAAATTATATTTAAATTATTGAAGTTCACTATTGTTGTTCCGAATCAGATGACTAGACGGGAAAAGTTAATGGTGGACCTTGCAAATGAAGCATGTATAAATGTATGTAATAAATCTGGTTGTATACTTGCCAAAAAAAGCGTTGTTATACGAAAGGATCTTGGAGAAGAAGTGGATCGTACTATTATCATTTGCGTTTAAAAGAAAATAAATTACGTGTGCAAAAAAATGTTTTTAACCACTCTTGATGTAACTGATAAAATGGTACACAGATGGATGAGTAATAGCAAAAGCCATGGTTTGATCAAAAGGTGTTTTACTTGCGATCTGTCATTTATTACATGGACATTACATTGTGATGCGACATCATTTATACGATTGACATAATCTTAGATTATGTCAATCGTATAAAGATTATTATTCTATAATAACACATATAATACATACTAGATACACAACATCTCCCTTTCTATACACAAAAGTCTTTATGCCACGCTGGCGCTTTCACTTGCCTGCCGGACCTCATGTTCCCCGTGTCTTCGTTTATGTGTTTATTTATGTTTCTATCTTTCACTTCACTTTCTACTTTCTTCTCTGTTGTGCTCTGTTCACCTTCCCCTTGCTGTTTTTCCATGTTGGTCTCAGATGGTCGAATATGAATTCTGTTCCTTCTATACTGTTTCCCCTCCAGGTCTACTTCAAATGAACGTTCTGACAGGTTTTCTGTCACAGTTCCATTTTTCCACAGCTCCCCATCAGTTGGAGCTCGGACTCTAATTTCTTGGCCAATTTTTAGATCAGGTAGCTGTTGGCTTCTTCTATCATATTGGTATTTCGTCGTCCTCCGTTTTTCTATGATTTTCTCGCTTGCGTCTTCTTCCGTTTTTTGCTGCATCAGTTTCTTCGCCGTTGGAATTAAGTTACGAGTTCTTCTCGACATCAGTCTTTGTACTGGGCTTGCACCAATGCCCTCTGTAGGTGTGTTTCTCCATTCTAATAAGGCCTTCCATAAATCGTGGTTGTCTCTGACTGCCTTTTTTATTAGTCGCTTAGCTATCTTAACTGTCGCTTCAACTTTCCCATTTGACTGGCTATAATGTGGGGACGATGTATTGTGCTTAAACTCCCATTGGTTTGTAAATCTTCTAAACTCCTTCGCCGTAAACTGTGGTCCGTTGTCCGTGTCCAGAATTTCTGGTATTTCATGTCTACTAAAATTCTCTAAAATTTTCTCGCTTGCATCTTCTTCCGTTTTTTGCTGCATCAGTTTCTTCGCCGTTGGAATTAAGTTACGAGTTCTTCTCGACATCAGTCTTTGTACTGGGCTTGCACCAATGCCCTCTGTAGGTGTGTTTCTCCATTCTAATAAGGCCTTCCATAAATCGTGGTTGTCTCTGACTGCCTTTTTTATTAGTCGCTTAGCTATCTTAACTGTCGCTTCAACTTTCCCATTTGACTGGCTATAATGTGGGGACGACGTATTGTGCTTAAACTCCCATTAATTTGTAAATCTTCTAAATTCCTTCGCCGTAAACTGTGGTCCGTTGTCCGTGTCCAGAATTTCTGGTATTCCATGTCTACTAAAATTCTTTTTAAAAACTTCAATCACTGCTTCTGCTGTGGTATTTTGGAGATCTTCAATTTCGAAAAAATCCGAATACCAGTCTGCTATGATTAAGTACGTTTTCTTTTCTGGTTGTTTCACTTCATATAAATCAGCGGTTACTCGGTTCCACGGTAACGTAGGTATTCTATGAGTCAACATTTCGGCTTTAATCTGCTGTGTGGCCATTTCATTACAGGTCTCACAATGTTTAACTTTATCTTGTACTTGTTGCGACATTCCTGGCCACAATAATGTATCTCGCGCTCTTCTCAAGCATCCTTGTATTCCCAAATGGCTGTAATGGATGCGATTCAGCATCTCTCTTCTTAAATCTTTTGGTACAATGATTCGTTCCCCTTTAAACAATATTCCATCTTGGGAGGTGATCTTATCTCGGTATTGCCAGTATTCGTGTAGTTCGGTTGGTACTTGTTGTTTGATCTCAGGCCAGCCTCTGCTCACTAATTCTATTAACTTAGATAATGTAATATCCTTGGATGTATACTCCTTAAATTGTTGCAATCGAGAATCTGACATGTGCAATAAATAATCCGCTTGATTAATACTTTCTAGTTCTTTTGCAAATTTTCTTTCTTTTCTAACTTGAAATATTTCTTCCTTTCTTGCTAGTTCGTCTGGTATTATTTCTTTCAAATATGCTCTTAATAAATGATCAGCTAGATACATTTCTTTGCCCTTCTTATACTTAAGGTTTAGGTTGTATCTTTGAAGTGTCATTCGCATTTTCTGTAATCTTTTCGGTGTTGTCAGTAACGGTTTTTTGAATATTATCTCCAATGGTTTGTGGTCTGTCTCCACGATGACTTCTTGTCTCCCGCTCAGGTACTGATCAAATCTAATACATGCGAATACTATTGCCAAACATTCTTTCTCTATTTGTGCATAATGAGATTCAGTTGCGGTCAGAGCTCTCGATGCATAGGTTACTGGTTGATTGTTCTATATCAACACTGCTCCAACACCTTTTTCGCTTGCATCGCATTGTACCGTCACTGGTTCGTCCACACTGTAATATTTTAATACTGGTGGATTGCTGATCATTTTCTTTATTTTTTCAAAAACTTGCTCTTGCTCGGCTTGCCATACGTAGCGATTTTCATTTTTCAATAATCTTCTTATTGGTTCTAGGACGTCCGACAGCTTCGGTAAGCATTTTGCCAAATAATTTACAAATGTATGTTTGCACCTCCTTCTTGTTGGTTGGTCTAGGCATCTCCATTATTGCCTTGACTTTGTTGATATCTGGCTTTAGGCCTTCATTTGAGATCACATCTCCCATATATGTTACTTCGTTTACTGCTAGTTTTACCTTCTTCCTATTTAGTTTCAAACCCGTTCTTCTTGCTCGTTCCAACACTTTCCTGAGGTTTTTATCATGATCTTCTAATGCTTCTTCTTTTGTGTTTCCACTACCAAACACTAGTATATCATCTGCAATAACTTGTACTCCCTGTAAACCTTGTAGCACTTGGTGTTGCCTTCGCTGGTACTCTTCTTGTGCTGATTTCAGACCAAACGGTAGTCTCATAAATCTGTATCTACCCCTTGGCGTCCAAAAGGTTGTTAGCTTGCTGCTTGGCTCGTCTAACTCCACCTGCCAGAATCCATCTTTGGCATCTAATACTGTAAATATCTGTGCTTTGTTCAGATTAGGTAGTATGTCCTCTATCGTTGGTAGTTGGTAGTGTGGGGTCTTGATAGCTTCGTTAAGGTGCTGCGGATCCAAACAGAATCTTAATTTGTTGCCACGCCTAACTAACGGGATATTTGAAACCCATTCCGTTGGTTCTTCTATCTTTTTTATCAGTCCTTTTGCAACCATTTTTTCCATTTTCACCTCCAAATCTTTCCTGAGGTTTGCTGGAATTTTTCTAGGGTGTGCCTGCGTGGGTTTAATTTTCTCATCTAGCTCGATATGGTATTTTCCTTCCATTTTGCCTAAACCTTCAAAGATATCTTCATATTCTTTTAGAAGTTTTCCATATCTCTTCTTAGTCATTTCTTCTACTGTATTAACCAGTTCTTGATTTATTTTCACTAAATTCAACAGCATACAGGTTTCTGCTGACAGTAGTGGTAGTTGTTTTGTGTGAATAATTTGGAATTTGAGTTTATATTCCTCCATGTTTATTCTACAGCTGACTTCTCCTACCCCTAAAGGATTTATTATTTCTCCTCCATAGCATTTTAGTTTTACGTTGGAGTCTTCTAGCTTTGGGTCGATCTGCTCTGTAATTAAACGATAATCTTCCATGCTCATAACATCACACGTTGCACCCGTATCTAACTGACACTTAACTTCTTTGACTTTCTTTCCATTAGTGAAGAAATTCAAAGTTGCAGTCAAAAACTTCTTTCTTGCATTTTGATGAGAATTGACTATTTCGACTACTTGGTATGTACACTCTTCATTAGTCTCACTGGTCGGTGTTCCGTCATCTGTAACTTTGTGCAAAGCTTTGTTTTCCGTGGTCTGTTTCTTCTTAATTATGCAGACATCTTCCCAGTGATTACTTTTACCGCAGTAATTAAATTTTTTTCCAAATGCTTGGCACTTAAGTTTTTTCTTTTCATGTTTCGTACCACAATATTTACACATAATACGATTTTGTGTTGCTGCCTGCTGTTTATCACTGCGTTTTGTGGTATGCAGTTTAGCAACCGCTTCGGTTTCTGCATTGATAGTTTTGAGTTGCTTATCTGCTATTTCTCTAGATCTACATGTATCTATTGCTAATGTTAGTGTTAATTTTGCTTCACTGAACAATTTCCTACGTAAATCATTATCATTTATGCCTATTACAAGTCTATCTCTTATTAGCTCATCTTCCAGTGTACCAAATGCACACGTCTTGGCCAGATGCCTAAGGTTACAAACATATTCATCTAGTGCTAGCTCATCTTAGTTCGTTGTGTTGAATACATATCTTTCGTATATTACATTTAACATTGGTTCGAAGTGACTTTCTAATTTTTCCAGGATTGTTACACTATTCTTTCTCTGATCTTCTGTCAGAGGAAGTGCTTTGTAGATTTTATAACATTCTTTCCCCATAATAGACAAAAGTGTAGCTACTTTCACCCTTTCTTCCTTCTGCTCCAAACCCGATGCGATAATGTAGTTCGTCCATTGTTCTTTGAAAAATTTGAAGTTCTCTGTGGCGTTGCCCTTAAAAGATACAGCAGTAGGTAATGGTAGTGACATTATGTTCTCACCCTTCTTATTTTCCAGAAATAAAATGGATATGTCAACGACTTCTTCCTCCTCCGCTTGTAAATCCAGTTTGGGGCCCCGCTACTTCTTTTTTTTTTCTTGATGTATCTGACAGGCTCTTAGATGTGGATTTCTATCGTCGTGTTTTACTACGCTTTATTCAATTTTTCTTGTAAAAAACGCTTTAAAACGCCACCACTTCTGCGACCATATTTTACTGCGATCTGTCATTTATTACATGGACATTACATTGTGATGCGACATCATTTATACGATTGACATAATCTATAATAACACACATAATACATTCTAGATACACAACAAAAGGATTATCTAATTTCCTTTTTTAATATGATACCAAAAATGGAATCGCATTATTATAAGAAGGATACCAGCAAGCTCTATTTTCAAGAGTGATTTAATAACAAAATGGAACTATACAACCTGTATGAAGAAAACAGTTTCTATGTGTTCGTTTGACAAAGTATTTCTAGACCTAAATCTGTCCATCTTTAATCCACGAAAAGATCAGTGAGAAATCTGTTGTAATAACAACGTAAAACAACTTAATGAAAAAGAGTATCAAATATACTATATATAATAAAAAACGATTTAGAATGGAAAAATAAAATGTTAAGGCGCAATTTCGTGTTTAAATTATACTTTTACTATGGACGTGGAGTCCGTCAAATTATGCCCAAAGTTAAATGCTTCAAATTTATACTACAAAACCAAACTGCAAGTTCGCATATTTACAATTTATAATATTGGATCTCACCAGTGCACCAATTATGTTTGGAACAAAACCAACCGAAGGTGACCTGTCCGCCTCATCTTTTACAACATGCATAATCAAGCATCTCGAAAACGCTGCCTTCAAGAAATTATAATATTTTTAGATGGTTGTGGATACCAGAATCGGAATTCATTTTTATCAAATGCGCTAATAAGTTTTTCTGTAAAATACGGAGTTGAAATCAAACAAAAATATTTGGAGAAGGGTCACACCCAAATGGAGTGTGACTCGAGTATGCAGATGTCATTAGACATGGCAGGAAGAAACTTTTTTCTCTTGATGTGGAATACTTAACCTATGATTTTTTTTTGATTATGTTGACCAAAACTTAATGCGTTAGGAATCAACACGACCAGGAAACTCTTCCAATGATCCAAAAGTTGTTAATTTAAAATTTGTTCATAATTTTGTTAGATTTTTTTAATGTAATTATTTAGTGTTGTTTTGTTGCTTCATTTTTAACTATTTAAATATGCTTACGTTCATACATGTCTAGAATATTTTGCTTTAACCTGAAACGCTTTTTTATTACAAAGTTTCTTCTAGAGAATATGAACTTTGCGAGACCAGTCGATTCTAACATGTGATCAAACGAAAGTGACTTTGACACTTCTAGAAGTAATAATGCACATGACAATGTGATTTCGCTTTCGTTTGTTTACATTGAATTAATCACAGACATATGTTTCAATTTTCAAAGCCAAACTTGATGTCACTTTTGTTTGCTGACATGTTATATTCCCAAAAAACAAGCAATACTTTTTAGTGGTCGATATACATGTACTATAAGTGTGTCCAAGCAAACTTACTTCATGCCTTTTAAAAAACGTAATTTTTACACGCTGTATAAACTCTCGCCAAGCCAAAATTATATATTTTTTTTAAAACTGTATAGGTACTCGTTTAAATTTCTTTTGAGATGTGCTATTTTAATAATTAATATTTAATATGAACTTTTGTACTTAAATAAATGCATATTTAAGTATATCTATATAAAGGTTTGAGCAGTAGAATGTGTTATGAAACTATAACACAAACATAAACTTAATAAAATTTGCTTTCTTATAGGTAATTGATTCAAATATGAGACACTCTTCTTTAATTGTTAATAATCAAAACAAAAATAAAAATCAATGTACGAAAAATTAACAGTTAATTACGTAAAATTTGTAAAACAGCATTAGTACATGGTACGGCACAGTTTAATCACCCTCGTTGTCTGCTTCTTCTTCCTCTTCAAATTCTCCTTCTTCTTCCGCTGTAGCATCTTGGTACTGTTGATATTCTGATACTAAATCATTCATATTTGATTCTGCTTCGGTAAATTCCATTTCATCCATACCTTCACCAGTATACCAATGTAAAAACGCTTTCCGTCTAAACATAGCAGTAAATTGTTCAGAAATACGTTTGAATAATTCCTGTATGCAGGTTGAGTTTCCGATGAAAGTAGATGACATTTTAAGACCTCGGGGTGGAATATCACAAACAGCAGTTTTTACATTGTTAGGAATCCATTCAACGAAATAACTGCTATTTTTATTTTGTATGTTAAGCATCTGTTCATCTACTTCTTTCATTGACATGCGACCTCTAAATATAGCTGCTACTGTAAGATATCGTCCATGTCTTGGATCACAAGCAGCCATCATATTCTTAGCATCGAACATTTGCAACACTAGTTCGGGAACTGTTAAAGCACGATATTGTTGACTACCTCTTGAAGTTAATGGGGCAAAACCAGGGATAAAAAAATGTAATCGAGGAAATGGGACCATATTTACAACTAGCTTGCGCAAGTCAGAATTCAACTGACCAGGAAACCGTAAACAAGTTGTAACTCCTGACATTGTAGCAGAAACCAAATGATTTAAATCTCCATACGTTGGGGTGGTTAATTTTAAAGTGCGGAAACAAATATCATACAGTGCTTCGTTATCTATACAGTACGTCGCATCGGTGTTTTCGACCAACTGATGAACAGAAAGGGTGGCGTTGTATGGTTCTACTACGGTATCGGACACTTTTGGTGAAGGCACTACAGAAAAGGTACTCATAATACGATCAGGATATTCCTCACGAATCTTCGATATTAATAAAGTGCCCAAACCAGATCCTGTTCCTCCACCTAAAGAATGTGTCAGCTGGAATCCTTGCATGCAGTCACATCCTTCTGCTTCTTTACGAACTACATCCAACACTGAATCAACTAGCTCAGCTCCCTCTGTGTAATGACCTTTAGCCCAGTTATTACCTGCTCCACTCTGTCCAAACACAAAGTTATCAGGTCTGAATATTTGTCCAAAAGGTCCCGATCGAACTGAATCCATTGTTCCTGGTTCAAGATCGACCAAAACAGCCCTGGGGACGTATTTTCCGCCCGTAGCTTCATTATAATACACATTTATTCTTTCCAATTGTAGGTCAGAATCTCCATGATATGTTCCTGTTGGGTCTATCCCATGTTCATCAGATATAACTTCCCAGAACTATAAAATAAAAAATATTTGACATTTAATTTAAACATATTACCTACTACAAACATTTCAAAGTATTTTTTTTTAATTAGGTGTTGAATATATACAAATCCATAATAAAGTTTTTTCCTACCTTTGCTCCAATCTGGTTTCCACACTGTCCTGCTTGAATATGTACAATTTCCCTCATTTTATCTAATTTTTGTTGTAATTTAAAGAAACATGTACCAAAAAATGCAGCTGTTTTGTAGTTTTATAAATAACTTTTGTTTCCTGCTACCCCAAAATTGTTTCATAATTAAGAGCCGCCTCTTAATAAAACCACCAGAACAAGATGCATGGGTAGCTATATATTTTGTTCGATTATAACAATGCTGGGTCGGTCAGGTCCTAATTGTACGAATCATGCTAGACATGCATTTAAACTTTTTCATTTGCCAACAGCTAAAAAATTACAAGATAAAGCTGTGCCGAAAATCGTAATTATGATATTAAGAACCAACAGAATTTTCAAAACTACGTGAGGTATTCGTACTGTTGTAAGTATTTTAAAGTTTTAATAGCTAATAGACAAAAATGCAGCGCTTACAAGAGTTTTGTAAAGGGATACTTTTGTGTAATATGCACTAGAAGTTAGTATTGCTGTACTAGATATAATAATTTGAATGCGATGACCTAACTTTCACAGCACCTGGGTGGGTATGGAACAGCTCGTTTAGACTGCACAGTGCACGTCATATTATATGGGGCGCCAAGAGTAAAGTGAAAATTTGCTGTGCATTTTACGGTATTTAAGGCAATTTGTCCCAATATTTATTATACATATATACACACATTTAGCTAAATGCTTTTTATTTTAATAAATCATTCTAGATTTAAATAAATTCTTAAACATTTGGTTTAAATATTCCAATATTTAATAAAGCATTAGAGATTTAAATAAATCCTAAAACATTTATTTTAAATATTTAGTAAACCTTTATGTATTTAGCCAAATTTGCACATATTTGTTTTAAATCTTTCAATATTTAATAAATATTCGCAGATTTAAATAAATTATTACCAATATAAATAAATCCGTACAGATTTAAATAAATGTTTCAACATTTAATTCTAAGCTGTCACATTTAATGTGAACATGTCATATTTATTTGACCTTGGTGAGCCCAGCCGACTTAAGACACCAAGACCGTTTATACCGGTAGTAAGGCGCAAGGCAGGGTCGTGGTGGAAGCGTTCGACGCTTAAACAAAACAGACTAAAAATTACATTCTCAAGGGTATATTGCAGTGGCGGTTTCTCCATTGGGTCAACTGGACATTGACCTCCCAATGAAATAAGAAAAAATAAATAATTACTTTTTGTTTGAGTACATAACATATAATACACATTAATATTTAAAAAATACTTCATAGTTAACTTTTGTATGAGATTTCTATGCGAGAACGTTTATTAAAGAGCTGCCGCAGGATTCGAAAACGTTTGAATGTTTGAGTATTTCGCGCGCATTAAACGAATCTATGCGAGGGTCATTTGACTGTCAGTCCCCAATTCAGTTATACGCCACCAAATAAAGCCGCCGCGCCGGCTTAAAAGGCCTTCAAATGATTAAGAGTGAAATAGAAAACTCATTGCGGTAAAATTCATATTACACAAGCTAAAAGAGGATAGAAGTATCTGCGTATTAAAGACGTCAGGGTCACGGATCCAGCACTTCCAAGAATTATGCTGTCAGCTGTCCGTGGTAAGCGCATGCCAATAGCCGCCTAATTTGCGAAATTCGCACGTACACAACGTAGTAGTGTGCAAACAGTTGTTGGTTGTGTAATCATAATTTAGTTGTACGATGTCCGTGCAAAATAATTTTGGATTGTGAATGCCATGTAAGAAAATGCTTTCACTTGTTTCCACTTTTTGCTATTTTGTGATAATTCCTTGTGCGATATTGACTGCAAGCATTTAAAAATTAAAATTAAACTAATTTTTTATCGGTAAGCCACATGATAAATTTTGTGCATTTTTACACACTGGCAATGTGAATGTCAATTTATAATAATTTTATTAGAGAGTGCTTATCGAAAGTCCATTAAAGACTTCAATGAAAATGTTGGTAAAAATAGATCATTTTGCCAACGTAAAGGATGGGTTCGAAATATACGGCTACCTAAAACTTGGGTAAGAACAAATTGTTCCAAAAAAATACTTCAAAATGCCTCCCAGTACACCACACCACGAGCCGCCACTGGTATGTTGATGAAACTTTCATTGTATGAATAATAATTTATGCAATGTTTAGTTGTTAAATATGTTGTTATTGCTGATTGAACTAACGTTAATTGTACAAATTTTTGAATTACGGAAAACGTGTTCATAATTATTGTTGAACGTTACCACCAATGTAAACGGTCTTGGTCTGCTATGTAGGCTGGGTCTACCAAGGTCAAATAAATATGACAGGATAAAATTAAATGTTAAAATATTTATTTAAATATGTAAGGATTTATTTATATCGGTAAAGATTTATTTAAATCTGCGAATATTTATTAAATATTAAAAGATTTAAAGCAAATATGTGCAGATTTATCTAAATACATAAAGATTTACTAAGTATTTGAAAATTAAAAAAATCTTCTAAGATTTATTTAAATCTCTAATGCTTTATTAAATGTTGGAATATTTAGACCATATTTAAATGATTAAGGATTTATTTAAATCTGCAACGATTTGTTAAAATAAAAAGCATTTAGCTAAATGTGTGTATATATAATAAATATTGGGACAAATTGCCTTAAATACCGTGAAATGCACAGCAAATTTTCACTTTACACTTGATACCCCGTAATATTACGTCTTTTTCGTTGCACGATCGCTATCTATTGGACGCGCGGTGTGTTTGCCTTTTGCGAAGTAATATCAATGTGGGTTTGTTTTGTATCGCCACTGTTGTGGGGCTACAATATTGTGCGTAAATCCTTTTGAACGTAGGAAATGCAAAGTTTCGCAAGTATAGGCAAGTCCAGGCAAGGTGCTTCGCTCATTTTTAAAATTGTTTGATGATAAAATAGCATAAACACAATTTAGGGATTGCAAATACTTTATTCTTTGAAAGGAAAACATTTCTGAACAATATAAAAAAAAGCTGTCGGGCAACCGCCACGGGACCTTCCTGGCATTTATGGAAGTTTTTTAAAAATTTATAATTTGCTTTGAAATTTTTGACAATTTTATGAAAATTTCGAATATTTTTTAAATTCTCGAAAATATTGTATACCGGATGTTTTATGAAAAATAAAAAATTTTAATTTTTTTTCAATATATTTTGAAAATTTTGATACTACGAAATATTTTAAAAATTATAAAATTAAAATATTGATAATTTTTGGAAAGTGCGATAATTTTTGATATTGTAAAATATTTTGATTTTTGTAAGTTTTGAAATTGTTAGCCATATTGTAGTATCGAAAAATTAAAAATTTTGAAAATTATAAAAATATCGAAAATTGTGGGAAACTTTAAAAACGGTAAAATTAAAAAATTTTAAAATTTTGGATATTCGGAAAATTTAATAATTTGGGTTGAAAATGAAATTTTTGAAAATTTCGATAACTTTTGGGAGTTTTAATAGTTTTGAAAACTTTAATGTATTTAAAAATTTGATTTAAGTTTATTAATAATTAAAGTTTTATAAAATATTGAAAGTTCGAACAGTTAAAAAAGTTCAAAAATTTTGAAAATTTTTAAAAAATCGCAATAAATTTTTGGAAACTTCTTAAAATTTTGAAATTTGTATTATTTTTTAAAACTAAAAGTTTTTGGAAAATTTTAAAAATTACAAATATTTTAATAATTTTGGATTTCATTTTTTTTTGTTTTATTAATTTTTGTTAATTTTGAAATAATTTAAAATTATGAAAATTTTAGATAATTTAAAAAATTTTAAGTTTAAAAGAATGTTTTAAAAATCTTGATCTTTTTTAGTATTTGGTAAATTGTAACCAATATTTATTCGTTGAAATCTAAATTCGAATCATTATTTGGTTACAGTCTTTATTTTGGCGATTATCCAATTAAACTGTTCAGGTAAACGACCAAAAGGAAACCGGCCAGTGTTGTTTTGCCAATGGAACGCTGTTTCTATTGCCATTTGACATGCACATACCGATTTTGAAACCGAAATTCAAAAATTTAAAAAAAAAAACAAAAAATCGATGGGGGGCGGTGTTGGTGATAGGGAGATCGCGTTTGCGCCGATCGGCTATTGACATGCGCATCTATTTTGACATAGAGCACCTCTCCCCCCTTTTTTAGCGGACTAACTTAATTTTCTAGCGGTGTCATCCTATTGCAGTAAGCAATCTTTAAGCTAAATTTGGCCTTGACATCGCTGTAGCGTTCGTTTTATCAGTCTCCCAAGGTCCTAAAACCTGCTTAAGTCAAAATATTTAGGTTAAAAATGATTGCCCTAAAAGTATCTTTCTTTTGGACATATCTTGTATATTGGCCATTAAGATTAAACTCAAAGCGAAAAAAACTTCGCTGAATGATCGCATTTGCTCCAAATCCTACATGACGATCACAATACCTTCCTCTAAGGTAAAAACAGTGAATGATAATAATATCTGACATAATGTTTTTAAATTATAATTATAAATACTATTAAATTATTTAAGATTGTACAAAAATAAACAGGTTTAATTTTTTTATTAGCTGCTGAAAGAACTAATGCGACAGAGTAATTGGCATACTACGAGTGGAATAATCATTAAATAATAAATCCATAGGTAGATATCCTTGATTAGCAAATATCTTCGTTATTTCGTCGACGTCCATTTGCATTTCGTAATAAATGTTGTAAGGCCATTCAATTTATCTTCGGATATGATACCTGTTTCTAAGGTACCGTTTATTTTTTAAAAACCAAGAAAAGACACGTGCCCCCTTTGTTCGCTGGTTACGCCACTGAATGTGACTCCAACTTGACTCAACGCTCTAACTGAATAGATTAGGATTACTATAACCATTGTTTTTATATCTATAAGGATATAAAAACAATGCTATAACTCACGAACGTAGCGTGGCACAGTAAATAGAGTTGACCATATTTATACTGTTACGTAGAGTCAGTTTTGTACGCTGTCCCCATACCAGTTTACGGCGCCGCATAGTGCCGAAGGTTGAAAGGTCTTTCAATGAGTAAGAGGGAAATAGAAAGTAGAAAAATACTGCGCATTACGGACTGCATGGTCAATGACCGAGCATCTAAAATATACCAAAAGCGGTGAGCGCAAGCGTGAGGTGAATTATTATCCCGTACTTTGGAGCATTATTGTAGGCGGTTTTGTGATTACGTGACAAAGTTTTAGTGTTTGTTTATACAAATACGATGTCTGTTCAAAAAATATTCGAACTTAAAGCGCAAAATGGTTTAAATACCGAAGAACGTGTAAGATTAAAAGAAAACGGTCGACCACAACCGAATCTTAATATAACATACGTGAGGATGGACAATGATAAGAAGGTTAACAGATATTTCCATCAATCAATGTATGACTGGTCGGAGTGGATTTGCGGATGCGATGTGAAAAATGCCTTCTTTTGCTTCCCATGTTTGTTATTTTGCGAAGACGCGTTGTGGTGTAGAAATGGTGTGATCGACTTAAAACATTTAAAAACCAGAATTCAAAGCCATACTGTATCGGCCAGTCACATGAAAAACTCGATGAATTTTGCCGCGCTTGGCAACGTGGATATGAAGTTACAACTGGACAGTGATTATAGAAAGTCTATTGAAGAATTTAATGAAAGAGTTCGTAAAAATAGATACATTTTAAATAAAATTATAGACTGCATTAAGTTTTGCGGAGCCTTCGAGTTAGCATTGCACGGAGACGATGAAAGTGATACATTTGAAAATCCCGGTGTGTTTCGGGGACTGATTGATTTTGTTTCCGAATTGGATTCAATTTTTAAAGATCATATACAGGGTAAGTCATTAGTGTCACCCCCACCCCTACTATTTCATAAACTATTTAGTATTTCAAATTTGTTTCTTAATAATAGTTGTTTGGGGCCTAATGAGCTACTTTATGCCGCACTCCAACATTTTTTGTACTGTCACGTGGTTAGGCAGTGGCGTCGTTGATAATTTTCATAAATGGCACTATAAAGATTTTCTTAGGAAGTTACATAGAGATGTTTTTCTCGCTTCAATGGTATAAAACTGTCATATCTACATTAGACAAAATTCTAGCACAGTGGAAAAATTACGATACTAACTTGTGTTTACAATAAAAAAATAATAACATAAGTTAATTAACCAAATAATAACCGAAAACTAAAAGTGTATTTTCTGCATCGGAATCGAAACGAAAACTGAAATTAACAATTTTCTTAATCGTAACGGAAAAGCGTAACCCCAATTATTATTTTTGGAGTTTACTGCTATTTAAGTATTTTTTATTCCGACAAATGTCGAACTGACATTTAATTATTATAGCAAATAACGGTAAGTATACTTTGCCCATTTGGCTTAAAACAAACTAAATCTAGTAACTTTAGCAACGGTTAGTAACTTTTGAGCTATAAATGGTACTTTCTGGTTTGTTTTTTTGATAGTGTGATACTAACTTTAAAGCTGTCTCTTTAAGTATCTGGCATAGATAATATGTACCCGAGGAGTTACTTAGTACATTATCTATGGTATTTGGTCAGAATAAAACTTGAAAAGTTATGTCATAATCGTTAGGTGGTAATAGCGATGGTGGTATTGTATTGACTTTTAGCGTTAAATGCGCTAAATGTTGATTTATTGAATCTTCTCTTCTTATCATTGTATCAAAAAGCGGTAAACGTTTGTAACGGTGAAATAGACCGAAGTATACTTATTGTCACACATTAAATGCTTTTGGGTAATTTCAAACTCGGCGGCCTTAGGTCACAGTGGCGGCTCGTGGGTTTAGAAACTGTGAAGCGTTTTTGTACAAATTACTTAGGCCTTCCCTAAATATCAGGGGTGGGGGGCAGCAGCGGCACCCATGTCCCTTGAAAAACTTTTTTTAATATTTCCTATTTTAATTTCTAAGAAATGCATCTACAGATTCAACACCAAGCGCTGTAATAATGAAGTAAAAAGTGATTTTATTCCATACGCTTTACGTTACCCATGAACACAAGTCCAGCAAAATAGTTTTTCTCCCATAATATCTCCCATATGATCAGCGATACTGTTCATACCACACATTTTTTTAAGTTTCTATTGTATGAGTTGTCGTTACTTTTAACACTAACAGTTTTACTTACTGATAATGTCTGGGTGGTCTTTCCAAAACTTATTTTTATCCCCATTATTAAACTTTGATAAAAGCGTTTAAGATAAAACACAAAAAGACAAGCCTTTTGTATTTTAAAAGACTTGCTCACAATGAAACACCGACACTCCGTTTTCTGAGAAAAAGAAATAGGTTTAAGCGAAAAGTACAGCGCTGTAAATATCGAATCACGATCTGCATGGCGTTAACATTAGGTCAAGACGGTGAGGGATACGTTGTCATGGTAACCAAGTCCTTTGGTGCAGTGATAGAAGCTATATAAACCGCTTCACTTCACTGTGCAGTCATGTTGGATGGCCAATAATACACAGACGTTGCATATTTTACGATCGTGGTTGTTAGAAAAATTTTATTAGTAATGAATTAATATAGTTTTATAAATATACCTTTAGTCATAAAATAATAAAATTTGATTTTTACAAATTATTAGAGGCGAAGCTGTGCTTCACTCGCCCCACGAACCGTCACTTTTGGATTGTGAATTATAGCCTTTAAAGTTATAAGCCAAAGCAAGCATTTTTATTCCAAAATACGAGTACTTGACAGTAATTATACAGAAAGCAATGTTTTAGTAAACTCGTTAATTTCACTACTTCGGAATATTATTCAAAGTTTAATAATTTAAAAATTTAGCACCTTTATTTTAAAATTTTAAGTTTTCACGGACACCGTTCGTCATTAGAAATAGAAATAGACTTTTTCTGATAAAGTATCATTTCCACGAGTCAAGCTGTATTCTTCTTACAGAAGCAGGACTTTATCAAAGTGGGTCAATTTTCTTGAAATATCGGTTGAAGACGTAGCGTTTAATTCTAAACAACTTTTTCCCATAAAAATTTCCTGTATCTCTTGTGTAAATGACACTATCACGAAAAGGTCTATTTCATCAAAGTAGGTCAATCTTTCCGAAGTTTTGCATAACGACATAATTTTCGTTTCTGAACAATTTTTCCCCAAAAAACTTTCCATATCTTCCACTGAAAAGGTACTTTTAAAGCAGAAATAGTCAAGACCCACTTGATTTGTAAATATTGGAAATATCCTTATAATTAGTTCTAAGACAATCAGGGCGTAATTCCAAGTTATTAAATTAAAATTCAAAATTGTTTCGCCCATTACGACGTACTACTACAAGCGAACGGAACTAGCATTCGCCCCGCACACCGCGGTGTGCGGGGAGAATGCTAGTATCTCTCCGGTGCAACGGAGAGATACACTACCCCGCACCTATGCGAGCGGCCCAAGCTGTTAATACACAAAGTAAGTTTTCTTTTATGAGAAAAAACAATTTTTTGATTATTTTGGAAAATATTCTTTAGGGTTTATAAAAACCAAAAACAGAAGGACAAATTCGTTCCCTAAAAATTTGGTGAGAGTGGGAACATTAACTCTCGTAAACATCGCGACACCTAAAAATTATGGCTTACTTCCAATCTGACGGGTCGGGAATCTCGCACAGCACATTTTATTTAATTTATTTTGACAACAGAAAATTAATATAATAAAATCAATGCACAATAAAGAACATTATTACAATTTTATTAGAAACAGCATTTGTTTATCGCGAGTTATGTGAATAGAAATGTGAGTATGACAAGTAAAGGCCATAATTGGACAAATTATCACTCATGCAGACTAAACAAATAAGCAACAAAATAACAATTAAACCAACGCTTATAACGGGAACAGAATATTAATTTTTCCTATAAAAAATGACTGCCTGTCTGTTTGTTTCCAATACTAAAACTAAGGGGGTTCTTACAGTATACAAAACAACTTAAACATATTTGGATTAGAACTTTGTAAACATATCTGCCAGCTGCAAGAGTGGACGATCATGTTTGCAAATTCCACAATTTATTCACCTAAATATTGGGAGCTCTAGTTTAAATAACAAACGCTAACATTTAAAACTAGCTGAATTCGTGGACTACGCCCTATGCTTTACTCTTACAAACAACGAACAAGATAAACGAAAAAAGCTTGGGCGTAGCCCACTGGACTAAAGCCCGAATTAATAATTACCAATGGCTGGAATAAATAAACGAACATTTTTAATTGTCTTGGTTTAGATTCATAGCTTGCTTACTTGCATCAGTTTTTTTACATAATTTTCAAAATTTGTTTTGTAGCAGTATGAAAGTTTTATATAATTGAAATGAGAAAAAAAATCTATATGTAACTGCCTAAAAAGATAATTTTATATTGCCATCTAAGAAAATTATCTATCACGTCGCTGCTCAGTCACGTGACGGTACAGAAAATTCTAGAGTGTGACATAAACTAGTATCGAGATATATTCTCAATACTTTAGGAAATAGTAGGGGGTGGCACTTACATGACCCACCCAGACATTTACAATAACACAATTTTTACAGGAATGCCAAAAGAGATACAATACGATTTATTGGACTCGATGCTTGCTGTAATTCATGACAAAATTAAGTCCGAGATTGAACAGACTGATTTTATAGCGATTCAGGTTGACGAAATGACCGACAGCTCCAGCAAAACTCAACTGGTTTTTATCATCAGATACGTCTTAAACGGTGTTGTGCACGAGAGGTTTTGGAAATTTATCAATCCGATAGGTACCGGTACCCCACAAGAATTAACTAATGCAATTTTGAAAGAACTAGAAATCCTAAAAGTGAATGAAAAACCTACAAAATTAATTGGACAAAGCTACTATAGTGCTTCGGCCAGGAGTGGCAAATTTGGGGTTGTTCAAGCGGAAGTTAGACAGACTTATCCGTCAGCCAATTTTATTCACTGTTATGCGCATCACCTTAATTTGATACTGGAAAAAACTGTAATTCAATTTAAACCAATTAGAATCTTTTTTGCCAATTTAAACAGTTTTTCGACATTTTTTGAAAAGTCGCCGAAACGAACAGCAGTGTTAGACGAATTAGTCAAAGACGTAGTTAAGGTGAGATTACCGACAGCAGGGCCAACCAAGTGGTATTTTAATACGAAGTGTATTGAAACCGTTTCCGCTTATCAAAATCACATATTGATTTGTATAGAAAAAATAATAAACACTGAAGAAGATTTTGCAAGTTTAAATCAAGCTATTGGTTTAAAAAATTATTTGAAAAATAAAGATTTTTTGTACTGGTTAGATTATTTTTACCAGATTATTTCCCATCGTGATATACTGTTTGATCAACTACAAAAACATGATATAGATGTCAAATCTGTAAAAAAATATGTTTCCGATTTTAAGAGCAACATGCAAATAGTTAGGAGTAAAGTTCTTAATAATATCGTAACAGCTGCTCCATCTCCAAGTAGGAAAAGAAGTAAAAATGAAGATTCAAAAGATAGGATTGCGCTAGAAGTTTGTGATATATTTGTATTGGAGATGGAACGTAGATTCAGCTTTGTTAATCATTTAATTGTGTCGCAACTATTTTATGCAGATAAATTCGAGGAGCACAAAAATTGTTTTCCACAACATATTTTGAAATTAGTCAAAACCAGTTACCCTGTAGTAAATGAGTTAAAGTTAAAAACCGAACTAGAAGTGCTTTACCACCGTGAAGATTTTTATGGCAGTGCTGGTGCTATTCCAATACTAAAATTTTTTATAAACAATAATCTCTGTCAGACTTTTTCTGAGAGTGTGAAACTTCTTAATATTTTGTGTACTTTGCCGATGACTACGAAGGAAAACAAGCGGTGCTTCTCCACCGTAAACAGAATACAAACATTTTTGCATAATACTATGGGACAAGAACACTTAAGTGCGGTAACTATGTTAAGCATGGAAAAATCGTTGATTAAAAAAATTGACCACTTTAACGAACTAGTTATAGATCATTTTGCCAGCACGAAGGAACGAAGCATCGACTTAAAATATAAGTCTTTCTAAAACTTTAATAAGGAAGGGTATGGTTGGTACATCGTTTTAGAAAACAAAATTACATTTTCCTCACGTGGCTAAATAATTTTTAATTAATAAACAATTTAAAAAAAAATTATTTTTTGACGTTTGAAAATCGTTCAGGCAATTAAAAATAAAATAATAGAAGAACAAAAACTTATTCGTAACTTACAAATCGCTATCTACAAATAAATTTTTCCACGACTGGGGGTAGAAGTCGGTTTCTATGCCATCAAAATTGTGACAGAAGTAAAGCATTTACTCTCTAGGGACGAAATAAGACAACAATTTCCCTAGGGGAGTCTTTATTTCATTTCATATTTATTTTTGTAAACAAATGTCTGTTGTCATGGTACGTTGCATGGAAACATCCCAAAGGCTTCTAAATATTGTAATTTCGCTCCGATTTATTATAATTATTTATGAAATTAAGTGTTTCTATTCCCAATCATGGAAAAAATAGTATATACACCTCGGGAGAGACCGCCATTTTTCCCTCGATGTATTTGTAGCCCTCGGGCTTCAAATTACACCTCAAGAAAAATAAGAAGTTTCTCTCCCTTAGTGTATACTCGTAATGTACTATTCAGACGTTCCAAAATATTTTTTTCTACAAGCGTGTCATAAGTGACAGTATTTGTCACAGTTTTTAGTGTCAAGATGGCCTTTTTAAGTACAAGTGTGAAAAAAACAGTTTTCAAGCAAGTGTGAAAAAAAGTTTAAAGCAAAATCTATCCAAGCCATAGCAATGGCATTAGACAAAATCAAAAGCAATACTGTCAGATACTACTACTATTTTGAAGTCAAACATCAATTTGTTAAATAAATATAAATGAGCAACTGTGAGAAAATTCAAATAAAGAAAATTCAAACCCCTTTAGTTCTCACAAGAACTTTTGTACTCCAAATGTACATTTCGACTGCTAAGCAGTCATCATCGTTTCTGCTGATGATGACTGCTTAGCAGTCGAAATGTACATTTAGACATAGATTAATAACTCCTTAGATCACTGATTTAAATGCTGTAGTGGTTCTGCTCGAAATAGTGACATTAAACTATCCTAGGTGGCAGTACCCGCAGGTACTGAAAACTTACTCAAGTGAATCGTGTTGGAATAAAAGCAATGAACCACTTAACTGGTCAACTTTGTTGAGGATTAAATCTTGAAGCAGGTAAAAGCACTGAGCAGGGTTCCCTTTCTACCTGTTCAAGTATTATATTAATACATTTTTGAACTATTAAGCTTAAGTAATATTTTTATAAATACGAATATCAAAATTACAGCAAAAATAGTATACGTTAATTATATATATACATTTATTATGTTTAACGTGATATAAATTTTGATGAGGCATTTCTCAAGAAATTCATATCTTGTTTATTAAAAAAAAAACATCTCAATTTATGACAATAGTAGCTTTATTTAGGAATGTACTATTTATACTTTTAATTAAAAATAGAGAATACATTTCTGAACTAGCAGCCGATTGTTGTTTAACATTGCACAAAAGTCCAGTAATCTAAATTTTAGGATAGAAATATTAGAAATAATTGATTAATTAACTAATCTTATTACTAGTATGATGTTGCCTAAATATAGCTTAAATATATTATTATAATTATATTATAAACTTCTCATTGAAATGTGGACGGAATCCTGAACAAACATAGGTAGAAGTAAGCTTTCGTAATCTTAAATATGTGACAATTTGCGAGTTTTAGAATTCATTTTTAATCCACTTTTAGGTTTTCGAATATATTTTGACTCCCAGGTAGTTTGTTTTTGCAAACGTACTAGTAAGCAATAGCGAATTATGAATTCTCTATGTTTTATGCAAGACTCAGTAGCAGTAAGAAAACCAGGAAGTATGTTTGTTACTTGCATTAGCGATCTCTGGTACAAAATATTCATTATTTTTGTCTTGCCCTTTATAGCTGGATACAATGCAGCAAACACCTGTAAAGTAATTTTTACAACCGCATTAGTTAGATCGTTGGGCGCGCACAGTCTTCCGAAAACAGATACATTGCAGGGATAAGCCTTTTGTTTTATAAGTTCAGTGTCAGTTTTACTCTTTCTAATTTTAGGTTTTGATCGCAGACAGCGAGGTTCTGACAGATCTTTGAGTTCTTTTTCGCATGTGCTGCATTTAAATTTCTGTATACATTTTCGCAATACGAATCCTGCAGTGTACCGTATAGAGCAGTCTTCTAACGTGATTTCGTGTGTTGCAACACTCTGTATACTTATCTTGCTGATCTCGGTGTCCTCTTTATCCTTATTATTTGCATTCGCAGATAATAGGGCATTTGAAGAAGATGGTGGGAGAGGCATTGATAAATCCTTGATGTTAAATACAAATTCTAGTTGATCCTCTTCACAGTTTGAATTCACCACCGGTTTTTTTAAATTTGCACAAAAAAAATGTCGGAACGATAATCTAAAGCTTCTTGCAGTTGGATTATCATTAAATCCCCCTTTCTGGCGAAATACAGAAAATGTATTTTCTAACGCATCTTGTGTAAGTCGTCGTGTTAATAAATACTCAACATTGTATGCTCTTTTTAAATTTTCATGTAGCAACAAACAAGCGGTAACAGATTGAAGCAATCCCTTAAAACAAGGAGGAACATTACCTTTGGTAGTTTTAAGATTAGAAATTTCATTTAAACTGTTTTTTAGTATACATTTAATATGCACATTTTTGTCGGAAAGCGGTACTCGATTTAAATTTTTGGAACACAAACTTGAACTGTTCATAGCATCCGACAAATCGTTAAGAAATTTTGTAAAACTAGCCGTAGTTTCATGTGACGGGTGCAGTTGACCTATAGGTACTGCCGTTTGAATGGCAGCTGTCATTGAAACGAAATTTACCTTTTCTGAGATTAGGAATTAGTTAATTGTACGAAGTTGGAAACACGTGACTTGGCTATAGCCATTTCACTCAACTTAGCGTCGAACGGCAACATACCGCGCAGATAGTAGCGATAGTACATGTCTGTTCCAAACGATGACAGCGACGCGATGCGGGCTGTTCCGGTACTAACCAAATAAGCATAACCATTAGTCAGATATCTAAGGAGTTATTAATCTATGATTTAGAGTACAAAAGTTCTTGTGAGAACTAAAGGGTTTTGAATTTTCTTTATCAATTTGTTACGTCAATTAATAAATTTTTAGCATCATCAGAAAAAGCTGCCACATAATTGAATACTTATGGTAGTAGTGTGCACTAAACCATACTGTAGCATTGACCTGCCAAAAGAGGGAGCAGGTACATCCACACCGGCTTATCTAAACACTGGATAATAATAATAATGCGGATTGTTCACTAGGATGGGGATGCGTGTGAATCATGAAATCACAATATAAAATAGTCCTTGCGATGGAACTATTTAAACATTCTTTGGTATAAAGCTTGTATAAATCCAGCATACAACAAATATGGGGGAATAATTGGATCTGACCGACTAAGACTTTTCTACTCCGCCAGTTGCGCCGTTGGATTGCAGCATTTTCCTACGACAAATAGTTTTTTTATGTCAGAAAATACATTTTTGGCACAAAAAAATTGTATATTCACATTTCAAAATAATTTTGGTTAAAGATTTAAAGAATAACATTTATGCCGATTTATTACTTAATTCTAAATTGGATTTTCAGACGTCAGCAAATCGTCTTTTGACGTCATACATACCATTTTTGACGTCAAAAAATTATATTTTCTTGATGTCAAAAATCTTTATTATTTATTAATAATTCAATGGTTTTTTTATTTCTCTATATCAGATTAATTGTTACGTCAAAAAACATTTATAACGTCGATCTATGTTTAATAAAAAGTAAAGCAGCATTCCACATGATATTTTTTGTCGAAAAATATTTATGGTATGCATATCGTATTGAAACAAAACGTAAGTAGTTTATAATATTTTAACAAAAGTTTGTAATGCAACGAGATGTAATTTAATTAAGAATTAGTTACAAAATAATATGTTGTTAATGTTATTTTTTTGTATTTAATACATGAATTTCTTATGTAAAAAATTCAATAAAAATGTATATTTTTATCTAGAACTAATTAAAATGGCATTATGTAATAACCTAATGCAATAAAATGTAAAAAAAAATGTATCATTTATACTGATGGTTACTTTGGAGTTTCACCTGATTGGATAAAATATGGGCGGTGTTCGTGACATTTTATTAAATTAATATTTTAATTAGCTTTTACTTTCCTATACTTTTAGTATAGGAAAGTATTGGATTTATGAAAATTTTGAAATTCGAGATTTTGACGGAAATACACGTTTTGGACCTCCAAAAATCCAAAAAAGAATTTTTTTTAAATGTCTGATGTGGGTGGGTACTGGGTAGGTATGTATGTGTGTGGTGCATTATAACCGCTGACCGGATGATCAGGTTCCGATGAGTTTTAGAATCTGGGGGTATATCAAAAATTCACCGACAAAATAAGCTTTTAAAAAATCTGAAACATGTTTTTTTGTAGCATTTTTTTCCTAAACCAAATTTTATAAATTTGAAAACTGAATTTGATAGAAAACTTTAGGGCAAATCCAACGCTTTTTTTCCGAACTTGCTAGCTTTAACATAGCGGCCGCTACGATTTTTTGCAAATTTCGACTTCAGTGCTTTATTACTCAAAAGCAGGTCGACAGTTCGCATGCAAATATTTTATCATAATAGCCCTATAGAGAGACAATGTTACCATGCACAAACATTTGTGAACAGCTGAAAGCTAGGAAGTGAAAAAAGTTCCATAATTTCGAAATGTTTCAAAAACTGGACACACCATAATTTTTAAATTTTGTAAGCTCGGAGCTGAGGATGAGCTACAATTTGGTTTCTGTCCCAGCTCGCAAATTTCTCTCTTTTGCCTTCTATGAATTTTTGAAAATTTGAGTTTTAACAGCTTACTCAAAAACGAGTTATCAGACCGGGATATGTAATATACTGTTACTACCTACTAAAATTTTTGGAAGACCTACTGTAAAATTAAAAATATGTCAAAAATTTTCCTTTTTTTAAAAACATACTGCTTAAAAACTAGCCACGTGATTTTTTTAAATTTTATGGGCTTGTAGAGTTATAAATGAGCTACAATTTGCTTTATGTACCACTTCACCAATTTCTCTGTGACGCCTATGAATTTTTGAAAACCGAAAATTTATGCCTCTCTCTTTATTAAACGGGCGACGATACAAAATTTGTTTGACCAAGTTGCTGATGAGTAGTAGGTACTAAAATCAGATTCAGAACTTAATTTTTAGGTGCGACAATATTTTGGAGGTTAATTTTCACCATCCTTCTCTAATTTTGGAAAACGAATTTAAAAAAAAACAGAAAAGGCAAGGTAGATTGCAAAATATGCAGTGCATAAGAGATAAACCTATGTAGTATAACCCCATAATAATAGTCAAAAGCTTACCTTCCCTAATTTTAGAAAAATAAAGTTTTGCTTGTTTTACGTTGTTTAATTCTGCAGAAGGAATCTTTTTTAAAACATAAAAAATCAGTTTTTTTTAAACAACAGAAAAGGCGAGGTAGGTTGCAAAACAGGTAGTGCATAAAGATAAACATAGTATAATCCCGTGATAACAGCCAGAAGGTAACCTTGTAGCTTTGTATGGCATAAGCCTACAATTTCTACCCAGCAGTGGTTTAGTTGTCCTTCTTGCAACGAGGGACTAGCAGGGTTTTATATTTTAATATCCTACAACTGAAAACAGTTCATAGTTAGATGTGCTGTAATTGTTGTGATTAGATATATAAAAGTAATTATTTTGTATAAAAGTATAGCACAGTCCGGGCAAAGTGCTTCGCTCTTTTCTGATTTTCTTTTAACATTTTTTAATGGAAAGCAACAGCCAACAAATGTGCATTTTAAAAAGTTTTGCTTTTTAATGTGCAAAACCTGTAATTTTAGCAAGAAAAATATGTTGAGGAAGAAGCTAGTTGAAATTTTCTGAGAATTCCGAGAATATTTACCTTTATAGTTAAAAGCATAGTAACATAGATTTTTTTTACTATTTGCACAATATTTTGCCTTCCTTCTTTACCTTATTCCTAAAAGTTTGTCTTTATCAAAAAGTCTAAGCTAGTTCAATGTGGTTAGTTGGGAAATAGAAATGTCGAGTGTAAAAAATATATTCAAATCATTGTTTATCAGCTTCTATACTATATCAATAACGTTTGTGGTAAAAATTATGAGTTTGTTAGTGAATTAATATCAGTAAAAAAAGATTTTAAATTGTGGCTTGAGCTTTATCATCTGCCTATCGAAAACGAAGATAGATATCGA
This sequence comes from Ctenicera cuprea, assembly GCA_958336395.1. NCBI lineage: Eukaryota > Metazoa > Arthropoda > Insecta > Coleoptera > Elateridae > Ctenicera > Ctenicera cuprea. Next base: position 59,764,856 of record OY284487.1, read on the forward strand.
ACAATTTTGTTCTAGCTTTTCTGTAGAGCGGAAAATTTTCTATCATACGAGATTAGGAAGTACATTTCTAAATTTAATAGTTTGGGCTGTAGAAATTTATTAAAAGTGCCTTCGGAACGCTCCGTTTGCCATGACTACGGGCATCGGCCTCTGCGTTAACAAATAATTCGGTAAAAATATCCAAATGTATAAAAATTCTTAAAACATTGTCATATTATCAACATATAAAGAAATGTTTCCACCTTCAAACGAATTTTTACCTTAATTTTTAAACAGTTGTCTAAAAATTAAAAATTTAAAGGGTTGAATGTTTTTGATATCTTGAAAACTGCATTAGTCATTAAATAACTATCGTAAAATGAGTTGAGTCTTATCTATCACAGAGAACTCGGTTTGTAATGTTAAAACGTAATGGATTACGAACTATATCTGACAGCATTAATGTAATATCAGGTGTTCCACAAGGAAGCACACTTGGTCCCCCATCCTATTTAGTAATGACTAACGACATTATCTCCAACTCCAACAAAAACTGTTTTATGACTATATGCAGATGACACTTCTGCTGTAATCATAGCCAACGATGCATGTAGATAACCTCACTACGCAGTTTGCATATCCGAAATGACAATGTGGTGCAAAAATAATGCCCTGATTTTAAACCAAATAAAAACTGAGATGATTGTTTATTCATAGACTGGAATACACAATAACTTTAGTTTATTAGTAGGTGGTAATTCAGTATCTCTACAAGTTGATTGCAAAAAAGGAATATTAAAAGAATTCCAAACATTTTTTTTCAGTTTTTGTTAATCAATTTGTTATTAACAATTTTATTTAATTTTTCAATAACACAAAATTCTCTATATTTTTATAAACTTAAACCATATAATCAAAGTTGTAAAAAAATTATTTATTGTTGAAATTTACATCTGTAAAGAAAATCAGTTATAGCTCAGTTATTCCTACATATAAATAAATATAGAGTGGCTAGGAAAATCCCGGACACTTTTCTTGCGGCGGTCAGGAGATGGCGCTTTAGTAAAGAAAAATTAAATTAAAATACTGGCAACAATGCAGAATCCAAGACGTTTTAGTTGTTTTGATTTAATATGGAGCGTATTTAATAACTAAAACATCTTGGATTCTGCGTTGTTGCCAGTATTTTAATTTAATTTTTCTTTACTAAAGCGCCATCTCTTGACCACCGCAAGAAAAGTGGCCGAGGTTTTCCTAGCCACTCTGTATATCAAATGACATATTTTATTAATGTAAAAAATTGCATTTTAATAGTGCCATAGCCAACTATGGTTTTAATATGAAAAAATTTAGGTTTGGGTCGTATCTTGAAAACAACTGAATCCAGAAAATATCTTATTGCACTATCATAATCCACACAAAAATGATCATCAAATATGTATTAACGTTTTTTCTACATCTCTTCAAATAACGGAACTACACCAATTCTTCAAAATTTCGAAATCTCCAATTTTGGTCAGTAAGTCGAAAACAAAAGAAGATATTTAAATTGTACATTGACCATTGAATTTGTGTCGTAAAAATGTCCCGATAACCTGTTATCGGTTTTGCTCTATCACTGATGGATACCGAGAAACCCCCACGTTTACATCTCAATGTATTGTGTACATGGTGAAATGCTACTGGTTGTGCTCTCTTGGATGTTTTTAATAGTAGACGCAACCCCAACCATGTGCACACGGTCGCCCCACTGACATCGAGCAAAAATATTAAGTTACCTACCTCAATATAATACATTTATTCAGACTTTGCGTTTTTCAACAAAGACAATTGCACTCCCCGACTGTTGATGCTATCCAGAGTTTTCCCTATAACATTTTATAAATAAACAAGTATAACTGGTAAGCACTTTAATGTAAAAATTATATCTTTAAGGATACTAATCTAAAACTGACATTATTAAACTAACGCTAAAAATAAAACATAAATTACAGATACATTACATAAAGAATTAAATATGAATAGTACGACATGCGCCTACTTAAAGATCATCGTAATCATCTTCCTCATAGTACACCATTTCACCTCCACTGGCCAATTCAGCTTTGACTGTATCTCGATCACGAATTAAAAAGGCAGAATACAACTGAGTAAGGTTGATCATAGCAAATCCAGAATGCTTAATGACTCTTTCAACAGTTTCTTTAAGGCAGTGGTAGCCAACTTCAATGTTCGCTTCCAAAACAATAGCTAAAAATAAATCGACGATCAATTATACCAAAAAAAGACCAACTACCCATTTTGACTTACAATTTTCTAATTTACCAAGATCAAAAATATGCTGGAAATAACTCAACTGGTTATACAAATCACTTTCCGTGTATTTTTTGTACATAACACCTTTTTTACAGAAAGTACACACAGGATATTTGCCAACAAATCGAAGCGGTAAACGAACAGTATCATTTGTACAAGCAGGATCTTCACATGTTAATTCATTCCGATAGTATTTTTTAATAAACTCGCGCATTTTAAGCATTAACTGATTTTGAATTGATGGTAAATAATCAATTGGACGGACAGTGCATTCGGTATTAACACAGCTTGCCAAGAACGGAACCCTATTGGTCAAAATTCCAGTGATTTTATTTTCAGTTTTGCACGACACACAATTGAAAATAAATGGTGATACGTTCAAAAATTTATTTTCCCTCTTTTTCAAGTTTTCACCGACACTACTTGAATTTTTTTCCACCGGCTTTTTAAATGCCTTTGTGTCTAAACCTAAGCAATTGGCAATTTGATATGGATCTGTCCCTTCAAGTGGCTCACATAATCGAGATACAACTGGATGTATTTGCTGTGCCAGATAATACTTTACATCAATCTTGAGCGAATCTGAATTTTTTAATTCTTCAATATGATAAGCCCTCTGAGTAGCCGATGCATTTGTACCATCATCACAGATAACATACGGAACTGTATCACCTGCCCTCAACACTCTTCCCCCTTTCTTGTTGTATCGTAATGCAACCTGAACATGAGGAAGTTGATTTTTGTCAGCATACATTCGTGGATCTTTTGTCAGTTGTTTTGTGATCACTAGAAGAGACAAAGGCACTTTATTTTGTTCTATATCGTCCTTAAGCTTAGCCAGATGGTTGTGAATATTTTCAATACGATCCTCAGATGATTGATCATTTAAAATGTTGTCTAATGTAAATCTACCAGCGGCAGCTGCAAGTTGGGACCAATCACGTCTTACTATATCCAAACCTAAAATAAAACAGAAAAAAAAATACAAAAATATGAATACCAAAAGTATTAGTACTACAGGGTTCAATACAAGGGCCTGTATTGTTTAAATTACCTTTATGTTCCTGGTGTGCCGTCAATTCACCATTTTTATCTTTAGAAAGTATTACAGCTGCATATTTCTTCTTTTTCAATAGCAACAAATATTTAAAAACGCCATCAATATCAAGTTCAACTTGTCGATACAATTTATTGATTTCCTGTTTGATTTTAATTCCAATTTTCATAACTTCGTCGTACTCCAAGGAATTTGTGTTGATCATAATACTGTCCGTATCGCCATATATTACATCGTAACTCATTTTTTGTACTAAATCTTTGGTGTTTGTGAGAATTTCACGCCCCTTATGTGTTACAAGAGCTGCTAAATTTTTGGCATAAAAACGAGAGTTGGTGAAACCCAGACAGCCGTACATACTGTTGGCGGTAAGCTTTAAAGCCGTCTGACGGATGTTGTATTGCATTCGTAAATCTGCAGATATGTCGGGGTTGTTCATTAACTTTTTTACTTCACGTCTGCTTTCCACTAATTTTCGAATTTCAATTGGCAATATTCCTGTAAATGTATTCAGAATATTAATATAAAAAATAATAAACGGCAATAATTTGCAAATATATGCAATCCTAGCCAATGTCCAAGAGCATCTCCATAGAGATTACTCGAATAAGCATATTTATATTTGCTCTAAAAGTCGAGCAACTTAAAGGCACTTAGCTCTCCTTGGGATCGCCGGATTGCTGCAGGGACCTAACTAAACCTGTTCTTTGTAGCTGGGTCAACCTACTATGGGTTTCAGGCCATAATAAAATAATGATGCATATTTATTTTAGAATTTATTTAAGTTTTGAAATTCATTTTACTTAAGTTTTACCATAGCATGTGATGTAATTTAAAACGTTTTAATTTTACGCGTGCGGACCGCGAGAAAATCCGACGTGGAGCGAGCTCGAGTCACCACCGGTTGACTGTTAACAGGGGCACTGACAGACTGGGGATTGAAATCTTTAATAGCGTCTAGTCTCTTCGCCAACAATCTATCCCACCAAGTTCAGACTTTTTATTTGTGCATTTCTATTGCGCACGCATTGAATAGGCACTTATTTAGCGATAACCGGCAGGTTCATAGTGGCACAGATGGATATGCAGGTGTGTTCGGGTGTACTGCCGTTTTACTGCATAAGTAGTTGTGAGGTCGAGTCTCGGTTGGGGCCAAAACTTTTTTTTTATTTTATAGTTTTTTTTTAAAACAGTGTTGTTGCGTTTTGCTGTTTACGCGAGGTTATTTGTTAATAGCAGTTCTTCTGTAACTCTTTCTTTCCGAGAACTGTTAGGGGGAACCGACATGCAACAGTTTGCACTCTTTCTCTTGTTTCCGAGAGCTGTTACAAGGAATTGACACAGGGCAGATCTCTCCCTCTCTGTTACCTTTTCTTTCCGAGAACTGTAACAGGTAATTGACATGAGACAGTTCGCTTTCTCTTTCTCCTCCTTTCCGAGAGCTGCCACTGAAAATTGACACGGGGCAGATCTCTCTCTCTCTCTCTCTCTCTCTCTTTGTTATTTTCTACTATATCCGTCATAATCTTGTTTGTCTGTTGTACCGGCCTTACCTACTAAGAATTAGATTCAGTAACACCGTATCGTTTACATCAGAATGTCATATCGTACTTAAAATCAAATGTTCATACCGCTGGCTACCGTATTTCACTTACTACCGTTTGCTACTGTATTTTATTTTCTATTGTTTGCTACTGTTTGCTATAATGTATATTTTGCATTGTTTCTTTTGTAATAGCTTGCACCATAGTGTAATAGCTATTTTGTAATTAGCCTCTGTAATTAACCCTTTGCTTTTATTAACAATATATTTGGTTTAATGCTAAAGTTGTTTTCTTAGTAACATTACTTGAACACAAATAGTTTTAGTAAGTAATACTAGTTAGACCACTGGATACCAAGTCTTCAGCTAGGTAGGCCAACTGGGGAAAAGCCTCCCTCACCCAGTGAAGTCCGACCAGAGCGTAAACTGCATTATAAAATCTGAAGCCCGAGCAATTCAGCGAGGTTGTACATATAAACCTACATACAATCCCACTCGCAACATAAAAAGTGCTTCACAATAACACAATGAGGAATGTAAGCAGAAAAAAATATACAAAAAATGGAATGGAGTATAGGATAACTAAACAAAACAAAGGAGATAGGAAATAATGTTGGCTTTCATACTAACATAAACCTACTCAGCGTAAATTAAATCAATTATTAATCCTTACCAGGTGGAAGACTTTGATCTGGTAGAACCATACGGTCTTCTTCTGCCAAAGCCGGAATGGTTGTAAAGCAAATATTGTACTCTTGTATTATACTAGGGTATAAAGAATTAAAGTCCATCAATAAAACTAATTTATCATAAAACCCAACTTTGGGATCCAGTACAAGCCCTCCTGAATAAGCAGGCTTTTTTCTTGACGTTTTGGAACGTACTTCAGCCTTAGCATTTCCCTCATCATCTTTAAAAGATCGTTTATCTGGCACTATGTAATCTTTTTCTGAAAACGCGTGCAATAACAAAAACTCATTTCTTTCAGAACGACCTCCAAGGAGTGTCCTAGACATAATATTTCCCGCAATATTGGTGATCTGAAGTGCAAGCGGTATAACATTCAATTCGTACATCATTTTTAATATAAAAGCAGAATCTTGCATGGTAAATGTAACCAATTTCAATAAGTCCCCGGAATTTTGATAAAATTTAGGAACATCTTCAGAATCAATTTCAACTCGTTCTCCTTCTTTTAATTTCAGTACTGTCTGGCAAAGAGTATCCAAATCATAGGACCTAGATTTAATTAACTCCTTAGCTGAAATTTTGACGTCGGCAACAAGACGGCCCACAAAAAGTTCTTTTTCCAACATGCGCTTTGTAGGTATATCAGAACGTTTAATTTTTCCCAAACGACTGAAGTTGGTAGCTTTACAGCTGAGGAGTCGATCACATAAAAGACTTATTTGGTAATCCTGCAAATCGTGACCAACTATTAAATCAGGATCAATTTTTGCCAATTGCGTAATGAAGTAATTCATTAAAGCTCGCTCGGAATCCATTTTTTGAACTCTGGTTGCTTTGAATTTGCTCAGGGCGTCGTGGATGTCAAAAGGTAGAATGTGATCACCTGGTCGAGTTAAAACTGCAAAAATATAAAAAAAGTCAAGATTTATTTTCAGGAAAAAATTTCTTATAAATCCAAACTTACCACAAAAATGTTGCTCAAACATAGGATTAGGGGGCTTCTTATCAACTGCATACTTAGAATGAACCAAAACAGACATCATCACAATTTCATTGTTCATATTTTTCGGATTAACAACTGTTCGCATATTTAAAGTTGCCACGGTCAGTGGAGGTGGTGGAATAACTTTATTTTGGACAATTGTAATGTCTGCAGTTTTCAAGCAGGTCACCTCAAATTTGCAGTAGCTAATAGGGTTCCCCACGGGTTCAGGATTGGAAATTTCAAGCCAGCAAGGACCTTTAATTTTACGTTCCAGCAAGAAAATCTCAAGAAAACTGCTCCTATTTCCAAATACTCTAGAAAAAGTTTTTCCACCAATTTTGCACATTTCTGGATCCATACGAGGACTTTTAGCCTTAAAAATATGATGTCCCGTTTCTAATTTAGTTTTTAATAGATAATTTCATTACTTACAGAATATCGAACTTCCAAATACTCAGATTCTGTAGGCACTTCCGGATCAAAACAATAGTTTTTGGCGACTTTTCGCGATTTAAAAGATTGAAGTGTTAAATATGGAGCATATTGGTTGTTGAACTCATGGTAAACGTCAATTAAAGCAACAGGTTTATCAGTTGGTTCCCGATGTGTATCCAAGTACTACAAGAAACAATAAAATAAATAGTTTTACATAGTGTGTCTGACATCATTACAAAGCTAAACATCGCCTTTATTTTTGAAAATAACCCAATTAAACCTTATATAGGATGTCATTTTTCGACGCTCACTATATTGGGATCTCCCTTATTTCAGGAGATTTCTACAAGGACATTTAAATAGGGAAAAAGTTGCGAAATTTATGTTTATTAATAATCTGAAAAAATTTTTAGCTATCTTGCTGCCAATGAAAAAATTTTAAAAAAATTTTGGATTTTTTGTTTTCGTACATTTACAAATTTTAAAAATATTCAAAATTTCTAATATTCCAAACGTTAACAAAATTTCTACATATTCTAAATTTTTCAAAAACTGAGGTAATTTTCAAAATCTTTTTGTTTTCAAAATTTTCTAATTTTCAAACATTTTCAAAATTGAGAAAATTAATAAAATTTCAAAAAATTTCAAAATTCAAACATTTCAAGTATTTCAACAATTATTTTATTTTTCAGAAATTTACAAAAATCAAAAAAATGTCAAAAATTACCTGAACTGTTCAATTGGATAATCATAAACAATACGAATGATTGCGATTTTTTGATAAAATTGTGGTGTAAGTTCACCAGTGCTAGTTAAGATAGTAATTCCAAGAGCGTGTAGCCGGTGGCGCGAGTGGAACCTAAATCGAGTTAACTTACACCACAATTTCATCAAAGAAAAATCGTATCACGAGTCCTATTCGTCTTGACTATATCACTCACATTAATATTGACGCGTTTTGGTTACATTGAACTAGTCGGAAATGCTCGGGTGTTTTCGGGAATCGGCGGTCTTAACAATGGTATTGTTTGCTACTTTTCAAATGTTTTGTAGTGGCGTCCCATTGCAAATTTCATTTTGACATTCTTATTTTCTGTTGCTGTGAAGTGTTGTTGTAAAAATGAATTGTTTTTGAGAAAAATCGTTAAGTGGTATTTCATAAAATTTTTGGTCTTAGATTTTAGTTCATATAACCTGTCCAAAAAGATACAATTTTAATGTTAATATATATTTATGTTTTTTAATGCATTTTAGCATTTTATCATTATATTTATTACAGGTGTACACTAAAACTTGGGTCAGTCGTGATTTGAACACTCGCAATTCATGTTGGTTGACATCGTTATCATCGGCTACCGTCGACGTTTCTCGTACTTTGCACGAGCAATCACCACATTGTGAAATTGATTTTAGATTTCAACGAACAAATATTGCTTGCAATTGACAAATGCTAAAAACAAAACATCTTAAAACATTCAAAAAATATTAAAAAGTTTTAAAATTTTAGTATCAATCTTTTGAAAATTTCCTAAAACTGTATTTTCAAAATGTTTAAATTCGAAAACAATACCTAATACAACAAATATCTTGAATTTTTAAAAATTTTCGTTATTTTCAAAATTTTTAAATGCGAGAAAGGTCTCGTTGCGTTTGCCAGTCAGCGTAATTTCGTAACATTTTAAAATTTTCTAAATTTAAATGAAGTTTCTTGTTCTGATTTCAATGATGTACCGTACTTTGCATTCAATTAGGAATCGATTGGTAACCTAGGTTATGTCAGTATCAATTATTAGATATAGATTTTCTATAAATAAACGCTTTTCGACGTTTTTAACTTGGTCTTTATTACGAAAATGTTTAAACACGAAAAGCTCTTCAAGATGCTACTATCGCTGAGGCCATCTGGAAATCTTACATCCCGTCACAGATCACCAAAGAAGGTGAATTTGAATGCTTTTATCTAAATAATATCCAGGCTTATTTGTACTGCAAGTAGGGAATACCACCCCGGGATCTTGGTTCCCAAAATCCTGGTTAGTATTTGGTCCCGAAAATCCCGAGATTGCAAGAGTTCCAATTTCAGGCCTTACGGGACCAAAAATTAGGCGTTTTTTTTTTACTGCAGAGAATGCAGCTGACGTTTAATTTTTTAATGACAATTCAGCAACAGCAACAATCGTTGAATCGGAAAAGGCGTTTTTTGCTGCTGGAGCATTTTGTGCCAGCATCACATCACGACTTGATGACGCCGCTTTCCAGTGTTATTTCTACGTTTATTATTTTCAAAGTTATAAAATTGAGTTTTTTTTTATTATAGCAGGTTAATCTTAGGATCAATCCCAGGATTCAGGATTATTCATTTTTGATTGAGAAATTCTGGGATTGATATTTCGTCTCAGGATTGTATTACCTAATTGTAAGGGTTCGGTAAACATTTTAACTAGGTATCTATTGAAAAAAATTGACCACAGTAGTTTCTTTTAGAGCCAAAATATGTGACCCAATGGTAACATTTTGCCTGCCCCACTTCAATCAGTGTCGTGCACGGGTTAAGTGATCAAGCTAAGCAATTTTTTGGATTTACATAATTTTCCATTTCTAGAAATGGAAAGTTTTACACATTTACAATATACTGAAAGGGTATCACATTCAGTAAAATAATTATAATTTCTGAATTTAGGAAATTAAAGTAGGTATAATATTACTATTAGGAGTACTTTAAAAACGGGCAAAACAGGTCGATGGTACTTTCCCATACTTTTTACGTTTTAAATATTCTCACGTCAAGAACTGATTGAAATTTACATCTAATCTACCCGGCCCGCTGCAGACTCAAGACGAAGGGGGGCGCTCCTACGAGGCGACGTGAATGGTGCTAAGATATTTAATGTGCTCACGAAAATAGTTATAACAGCTTTGTTTATACAGTTATCAAAAGTTTGCAAAGAATGAAAAATATTTATTTTTATTAGAGCTAATTGATAAGCATAGTTAAAATTACGTAACTGCCGGAAAACACGTTGTTTATATTAAAAACGTTTTTTTTCTTAATTTTTAAAATAGTTGAAAATTCTTGCTGATCATAATAAAGTGCTTCAAATAGTCTATCGAACTGATAAAAGTTTATAACGATCGGCGTTTGCGTTTAGGAATAAAAAATTAATCAATTTCAAAATTTTCTAGAGGGCGTCAGAGTGAAATTTAAGAAATTAGTAGAGGACAAATTTTGTAGTTCATTACAAGCTCTATCGGCTCAGATAGAAAAAAAAAATGGTGTGGGCAGTTTTTGAGAAAATTGTTTTTGAAAATCACCAAAATTTTGAACCGCTAGTATATTTACAATTTTCATTTTTCCAAAAATATTTTTAAATCACTTGATTATACTTATTAAGGGCTATCAAATAATATGATAATTTGTATTGATTGGATATTTTGTTTTTGAGTAATCAATAATGAAAAATTCATAGCGGCCTTCATTTTACAGCATTTGGCAAAAAACTATTTGATTTGTCTTTAAATTCACTGCAATACTATATATTCAAAATTTCTAAAAAGTGTTTAGAAAAAAAGCTATACCAAAAAAACTGGTCTAATTTCCGTTTTCCAGTTCCGATTAACAACCTTATAAAGAACTAGCTGCAACTAGAAAACTTCCACACACCAAATCTTATTAAAAAATCGGTCAAGGGGTTCCGGAGATATAGAAGAACGAACGCGACAGACATTTTTTAATACCACTTTTTTGGGTTCCTTGGGCCTCAAAACGCGTATTTCCGTTAAAATTTGAAATTCGAACATTTGCATGAAATCATAACTTTCCTTACTTCAGTAGAAGTATGGGAAAGTACAAAGTGCCAAAATTGGAATATTATGTTTGATTGTAGGATAGAAACAAACATAATGTATTTTCTAAAAGAGAACATAGGTCTAAAACGACGACAGAATTTAATAGTTTAGAGCCAACCTGGTGGGTCCAGTTGGCGGTCCTTGGAAAATATAAAAGAATCACTTAGAAAACTGGAAAAACTCTGTCCGATTGCAATACTTTCCTGACAACAAAGTTTATATATTAACATTTTTAAAAAATTGCAGTTTGTTTTATCTTAAAGATGAAGGTAGAATATTTCTTTTGGATAATAAGTACAGACTTTGCACAAGATTTCATAAAAGAAAAGTGGCTAGTTTGCAACATCGAGGCACAAACATCTTAGTTCTCATGGACAAGACAAGGTAGTCTAAAAAGAAAATGATATTGTGGTAAATGAAATTACGCTAAATAATTTTGAAATGTTTTATATGTTAATTACCCCAACAACGATATGGAATGTTTCATCTAGAAAGTCTAAGAAAGCTACTTTATTCATCAGAATTATTACGGAAAAATATTATTTTGTTGACTCTATTTTCATTGGCTAGATTTTTATTAAAAATAGCATGCACATTTTACACAATTTACAAATTTTTTAGTCACTGGGTGAACTTTGGCCAAAATTTTAATTAACATTGTTAAAAACTGGAATAAGTCATTAACCACAAACAAGCCTCATTGAACAGTAGTATAAATTTAGGATTTTTGGGACTTCAAAATAAATTTAAAGACAATTCGCGTTCTTTCACAAATTTTAGGATTTTGAGGATTTTTACGACAACTGTCAGACGACTGCTAATTATAAGAATAACTTAAAAAAAAAAATTTTGGTGGCCCGATTGGGATCATCAGGTGGCCACACTTGAGAACCCAGCTTCTGCCTTAATCTTTATTGCAAAAATTATTAAGGGTCCCAAGTTTTAGTAGGAAATAATATGGCACCATTCCAGTCCACTTTATTACTATAATTTTGTTTACAAATAATTTAAGCAACCAGAAAGTCTTACATGAGTGCGAGGTAGAAGGTAAATTTTTCTTTCGATGTTGCGAATAACCACACAACAGCTGACATATGCCTTTGCAGATTCACAGTATGTTTTGCCAAACAAGAAAACTTCTCCTGGACGTTTTACAGGATTTTCAAAAGCATCCCACCAAAAGAAACGAAATGTCTAGAAAAGAGGAGAATTAAATTTTTGTAAAACTATTTGAAATAACACGCTTTTTGATGTTACTTACTTGTTTCCCATCTTCATTAGTAACCATAGGAATTTGTGATCTATCAACATTAATATCAATCTGTGTATTATTAGAAGTTCCTTCCTGCATGGTCTCCCAACCACTTAGAAGCTGCTCTTCCGTAATATCCTCTTTAGGTGGCAATGTTGTAGCTTCTTGTGACGGAATTTCTTCGATTTGGCTCATATCAAAGTCATCATCAAACATTTCTTGTGTTTTAAATTCTTCAATTGTTTGGCTTTCCGATGTTTCCATTTTCTCATTATTTTGCTGTAAATTTAAACTGCTTTTATTTTCTTTTTTAAAAGGTTTTATTTCGGGAGTTTGGGGTACTATTTCCTCATCTGATTCTATTGCTTCAGTTTTATCTTCTTTCCTGTAGTTTTGCTGGATTTCCTTTAAAATTTTTTCTGAAGGTTTTTCACCTAAATATTGCTTTTCCTGAATAGGTTCCTTGACTATATCCCGAGCTAATGATTTTGATACAGTTCGTTCGGGTTTTGGTACCGAAAATCTCTTCATGTAGTCCTTAGCAGCTTTTTTATCAGCTGATAATACAAAACTTGACATCGGCTTTGGTTTGACGGAAGGGCGTTGTGGAGTTACAGAATTTGATGATGTATTCTCTTCATCGATTTCCGATATTATCTCGGACAAAATATCGTCATCCCCCAATTTAACTTCCTATATTTACAATCAATTATTAACATACACAAACTTATTAAAATATACATGCCTCTTTCTTTTTTGATGGCATATTAGATAATAGATACTGTAAATTTCCTTTTCCAGCTTGTTCGGACACAGCTTTCTTTTTCTTTTTTTTTCCACCTTTCTCGTTTGCAGCTGCAGCTATCGATTGGGCATCCAAATCATCATCAAAAATATCTCTACCATCCTCAACGTACCCACTTCCATCTACAGTACACAATACAAATTATGTTAAAACGTACATGTTGTGCTGAATATGAATAACGTACCATCATCCACAATCCAATCTTCATCCTGGCGATGCAAAACTCGTTTCGTGTATTCCTTCTCATCCACAACTTCATACACGTCATCAACTTGGGAAACCTCATATTTATGTTTTGAGCCTTTAAGTTGCTTCAACCTCTCAAAAGCGGCTGATTTTTGTGGTCTATCTCTTTTCTGTCTCTTAGCTCGGGGTTCATTTGCTACAAAAGTTGTTAACTAGGTATTTATTTAATTATTTTTGTAAAAGGAACATACTTGAATTCTCTTCCATAATTGCTAATGAAAGAAACGTTGAAAATCACTTAAAAACCTTAAAATAAGCACAATCTGTGTAATACAATGTAAACGATCGAGTTAAAATTACAATTACAATTAGTTTTGGCGGTAAACACATAAATTAACATAACCTAGAAATTTCAACTAACCTTAAAAGCAGTGACGGGCTTGCATGGCGTTCAAGACTAACAAAAATGAGCAAAACAGGTCGCTGGTACTTTCCCGTATCTTTTACGCTTTAAATATTAGCGGCCAATAAGTCTATACGCGTTGTAAACTGCCCGCTCCAAACCCAAGGCGGTGGCACAGCACGCCTACGTAAAGGCGCTAGCTAGATATTGCGCTCACGACTTCGGATCAAAAATAATTACAACAACTTTATTTAAAGAGTTATCAAAAATATGCAAACAAATATAAAATATAATTTTTATTAGAGCTAATTGATAAGCGTAGTTAAATTTACGCCATTTCCGGAAAACGCGTTGTTGATAAGAAATATCGTATTTGTTTTGCTAATTTTATTTATCAGAATGAGGCTTATTAAATTTTTTGATAAATTTGGTATATTTATAGCCTACTTATTAGTAAAACACAAAAATGAATAAAAGTCGTAGTAAATCGATTGTTATTGGAAATAGGTATAACAAATTATATATTTTCTACACACGCAACACGCCTTTTTCATAAAGTCACAGCCAATTATGGTTTTTATTTAAAAAAAACGTAACACACTTTCTTTCTATTTTTAAGACACTTTCATATTTTCAAAAAATTTAAGTTTGGTGCCTAACTAAAAATCAAAAAAAGATAGCTAAAATGTTTGCTTGCGCTTTCGATATATGCTCAAAAAATTGGCCTATAAAATGTCTATCAGTTTTTTTTAAACTACAGTAATAACCGAGATAGTCTGGAAAACGACCGAATTTAGACCACCCTGTACATAGTAGTTGTGTTTCTCTGTAACGCTATTACAATTTTTGAATAAATAAACGGTAGAATCTAAATTTTCAAAAATGATAGCGGTCGCCAGTTTGAAGCTAGAGTTTGAAAAATACAGCACTCTCCCGCACAAGTAACTTAATATTAGATATGTATTTTGATATCTACGCTATCATCATCAATAGTGAACTGACACTATGACACTAGTCAGTTTATTACCACTGATGATGGTAGCTTAGCTATTGAAATACGTATCTGGTCAAATTCCGTGTTTTATTAGTGTTGTTATTTTACGGCTAGATTGTTTATAGTTGAAACTAAAGTATTTGCAAAAAAGCATTTGATTTGCCCTCTATCGGACTCTGTGGTCAATTTTCTAAAACAAGTGTTTGAAAAAACGATATCAAAAAAACGTGTTTTTCTATTTTGGTTCTTTACTGACTACTTTATGAAACTCATTTGGATTTCATAAAGCAACTCCTAAAAGAATTCAAAATTTTATTTTGTTGGGTTGGTGACAACCATGTGACAACAAAACCTTCACGCGTTATAAACATAACCTTCAAATTGTAACTTCTAAAAATTAAGATTATTTAGCGCATTTTCCGCTACTTTGCGTAGCTCGGGTGGGGTGCAAGATAATTCTTCTTCCATCTTATCTTCAAATCTTAGGTATTTTAAAAATTAACTCACTTTCAAATTGTTTGTCTAAATTTTAATTTGACAGTAGTTTGAATTGTTTGAAATGTGTTTTAAATGTTACCAACAGCCACATAACAAAAACAAAAAACCAAAAATTTTCCTAATCGATTATATTTTTATATTAAAATATTAAATAAGGTAATTATTAACTTTTTGGACCAAAATAGAAAAAATAGTATAAAATACACGTTTCATAAGACATTTAAGCGCACTTGTCCATTAGAAAACTCGCCGCAAGCGGCTCGTTTTCTAACTTGGACGCGTGCTCTAAAATCATGTCTTATGAAACTTGTTTTTTAATATACTATTTTCTATTTCGGTTTTTTAGGGTTATTCTTAAAGCACTGTTTTAGCTAAAAAACGGTGTTTTAAGAGAGTCTTTTAAAGCATTGTTTTTAGTAAAATTTCACCAACAAAGATTGGTATTCATGATATATTCATGATCAAATTTGGTAAATTTAGTATGTATGCCAACATATACATACTAAATTTACCAAATTTGATGGCAGCAATTTGAAACTTGCTGCCAACATATATATACTAAATTTACCAAATTTGATCGCAGCAATCTTTTATAACGTTTTTTCATTAATTCTTCTCAATAGAAAAAATAGTATAAAAGACTCGTTTCATAAGGCGTCTTGACGCACTCGTCCATTGAAAAACTCGGTCGCTACGCTCCCTCGTCTTTCAATCTTGGACTCGTACGCTAAGACAATGCCTTATGCAACTTGTGTTTTATTAAACTATTAATTTATTAGTTACTGACTCAAGATCGATTTAAAAAAACCAATGCATGTTTGGTTGTCTGGATATTGCAAGTTTCAGTAACATCGACCGAGTAGTTCCTGCTGAGCTATCACATCAACGCACATCAAGCGTTACGTTGCAGACAAACAATTATTAAAAATAATTTTTTTAAAGTTTGTAAATGTTCAAAATATGTATTTCCGTTAAAATGTGATGAAAAAGTAATTATTTTCTCAATTACAATTTATTTTCCAAGCATTCTAAAGTAAATATCTCAATTCATCTCTTAACTACGCCACTGATTTATAGAGGGGTAATATCGCCGTGAAGTTGGCAGCAGCCGGAAACGGTAACAAGAAAACCGACAACATCCTCTTTTGACTTTAGATACCTAAGCACGGTGAGTTTTGTACACTTTTCCAGTTTTATAACGTTTAAATAAAACCATCGATAGAAAACACTTTTAATTAATTATTTTTTAAATATTGTTTCATTAATTATACGTGTCTATTTTCTAAACTTTAATCCATATAAGCTTAAATTGTATTGTAGGACAAAAAGTGAAGGTTATGTGATTTTATGTCAAGATGTGTAATGTGAGTATTTTTTTTTTCAGTGCACATTGACCAACAATCATGGGACGTGTTATTCGTGCACAACGTAAAGGTGCGGGGTCAGTATTTAAATCCCATACGAAGAAAAGGAAAGGAGCCCCTAAACTCCGTTCATTGGATTTCGCCGAACGACATGGTTACCTTAAAGGAGTTGTTAAGACCATCATCCACGATCCAGGTCGTGGGGCTCCACTTGCTCTAGTTCACTTTAGAGATCCTTATAAATTCCAAACTAGAAAAGAATTGTTTATTGCTCCAGAAGGCATGTACACTGGACAGTTCCTTTATTGCGGAAAGAAAGCAAATTTACAAATTGGTTAGTACCAATACTTTTTTATTGAAAGCTTAATCGTTTTAGTATTGACATGATGAATTCTTATGAATCTGAATGTTCATGTAGTTCTATATAAGAGGCTATTTCTGAAGTTGTTTTTTTAAACAGTGTGTATGTATGTAATGTTGAAATGTCTTTTACAAAATTATTTTTATGTAGGTAATGTGTTGCCCGTTGGCTCCATGCCTGAAGGTACAATTGTGTGTAATCTAGAAGAAAAAACTGGCGACCGTGGACGGTTAGCTCGTGCTTCTGGAAATTATGCAACAGTTATCGCCCACAATCCCGATACAAAGAAAACCAGAGTTAAGTTGCCTTCTGGTGCTAAAAAGGTCATTCCTTCCAATAACAGAGCTATGGTTGGTACGTACAGTTGTAATCAAACAAAATACAGGCATTTAAATAAAATATATTTATGAACAGGTATCGTAGCTGGTGGTGGTCGTGTAGACAAACCCATCCTGAAAGCAGGTCGTGCATATCACAAATACAAGGCTAAGCGTAACTGCTGGCCTAAAGTACGTGGTGTTGCTATGAATCCCGTTGAGCATCCCCACGGTGGTGGTAACCATCAACACATTGGTAAAGCCTCTACCGTTAAGAGAGGTACCTCAGCAGGTCGTAAAGTTGGTCTTATTGCTGCTCGCAGAACTGGTCGTATTCGTGGTGGTAAAACTGACGCTAAGAAAGAAGATTAGATTATCTTTGTATTTGTACTTGAAGCAGTTTTCTATACATTTTGTATGGAATATGTTTTTTGTATATTACTGTATTTCATGTAAAATATATTGGCAACTGGTTTGTTTTTGAGTTCTTTTATTTTATTTATTTATACCAATGTAAGGTGTATTTTTAATTTTAATACAAGCATTTTATTGTGTTTGCTGTTATAAGTTTTTTTTTTAGAAGCTTGGTTTAAAACAATAGTTTCAGCCTTTACTTGGTGATACTGCATTTTAAAAATAATAAAAACACTACAAAACTTTGTACAAAATATCACATTTAATTAAATGTGATATTTTGTACAAAGTTTTGTAGTGCTTTTATTATTTTTGGTTTAAAACATTTTTTGTTATGTACAATAATCAACAAATTGTAGAACACTTCATAGAACTGCAATTATTTTTTTTAATATAGATTTTTACTTCCCATACTTTTGGTATAGGGAAGTATTGGTAAGCTCGATAGCTTATTGGAAGTACTCTATTAGGATCAGCAAAAATTTTCAACTATTTTAATTTTAAAAATTAAGAAAAAAATGATACTTTTTAATAGCAAGCACTCGTTTTTCGACAGTTATGTGCCTACCAATCAGGTCGAGTTTATTTTTCATACTTTGCATATTTTTGATAACTTCTTGAATAATTCTGTTGAAGCAATTTTTGAAGTGGAATTTGTAGGGTGCAGTTATGTTGCTGCTACTATGCGTGCAAATACGAAACGGAAACCTATTGTAAGTTCAAATTCTTACTGCTTGTCTTCATAGAAATCTAATAGTCTGTGAACTGTACAGCATTATAATTATAAAAAAATTACGCTTTTGCAAATACGGCAAGTATTAATATCTAGTATGGGAAAGTCCACTCGAAATTAACACCAGCTTATTTGAAGTAAAATTTATTTAATTCACAGTTAAATATGAGTACCACATTTTATAAATTTTTTATGAAAAATGTGCTTTTCAACTGCTGCAAAAATTTGTAACATTTATTTCATATATTTTAAATAATCCAGTTTAATGGTTTATTTTTAAATTTGCAACATGGGGTATTATTATAGCTTGTTATTCTGAGATTGGAATTTATTTCCAAAATCTAAGAGAATATGCACAGGGTGTCCATGGAGTGGCGCAGTTTTGTACAGCATCTTTATTATTGCAAATAGAATAGACGAGTTGTTTGGTGGGTAGTTCTGCATTACTGCAAATAACTTTACTTACAATATTGAACATTCTTTTTGAGTTATGGCATAAAATAGTTTTCCGTAACATTAAACGCTCTATATATTTTTGCATATACTGAGAAAAAGTTAAATTCTGTATAAATACTTGAAAAGTGTTAAGTTTTTACTTTCCCATACTTTCAGTGTGGAAATGGATTGCTATCGCGAAAATGTTCGATTTTGATGGTTTTTAAAAATATGTCTGTCTGTGTGTGTAACGCAATATCTTGGGAACTACTAGACTAATTTTTAATGAAATTTGGTATACCCGAGTAGAACAGGAACTTGTAGAGCCAAAAAGTGTGACTGAATTTAATGAAATTTTCTATATAACTCGCTCACATTCACGAATACAATAGAAATTTGTTGAGCCAAAAAGCAATTTTTACAAATCGGAAACGGAAGTTACATACGCTTTTTTTTGTATGTTTTTTTTTCAAAAATTCAAGAACAGTATGATAGAGACGTCCAAGACAAATTGAGTTGACAGACTGGGATTAAATTTGTTACTGTAGTAACCACCTACTTCTACTTCAACTTGAATTGTTATTCTGTTTTTATTAAAAGATTTGTAAATAGTAATAGCTCTGCTTTTAGTTAAAAATTCGCTTGCTCTTACACGGTGTAGGTATATACCAATTATAAAATAAAACTTCAAGCCTTTCTTCATAAATTTAATATATAGATCATGCTATATGTACATTTCGATTACGATGTAATCATCTACAGTAGCAAATGCTAACTAACTCTAAAATCTAAGGCTGAAGCAAACATAACGGGAATTTTTTAAGAAACATTTACGGACTTGTGATTTATGAGATAACGGTAACCAATTACACTTCTAAGGGCAAAAAAAGAACAACTTGTGAAATTTGCAGGTCAGTTATCTGAAGTTTAAATTAAATCCAGTAAACGGTTATTTAACGGTGACAAATCAAAATTTAAAAGGTCGTTTTCCTGTTTTTTCATTTCAATCGCTTCTAACATATTTAAATTATATCCTTTACTTGCCTTTAGAAGTGAAAGGTTATGGGTATTGAATTTATGACCTGTATCTGCAAAATGGGCAGCCAAAGCGGATTTGTCAATATTAATATTTTTGATATGATAGGCGTGCTCTTTGAATGGCGTAATTATTTGGCCAATATATTGTTTGGAGCAATTATTACATTTAATCTGGTAAATGCCTGATTTGTCATTATCATTTTCTTTATCCAAGGTGTTGCAGAGTAAAGTTTTCAAATTGTTTTTGTTATTTGAAAAAGCTAAGTCAATATTAAATTTTTTAAATAAATTTTTGAATTTTCTTTCTATTTTTGGGTGGTAAGTGAATTTGTGTTTTTTGAACGCCTTTTTTGGTTCAGGTGAAAATGTAGTAGAATTTTGCCGAAACAGTTTTCTTTTGTGTTTTGTTAAAATTTTTTTAATAATATTATTGTTATATCCATTTGATTCAGCAATTTCCCGTATGTGCTGTAATTCTTTATTGAACCTGATTTCTGAAAGTGGTACTGTCAATAATCTGTGGACTAAACTATGGAATACCGCGATTTTGTGCTGGAAGGGGGTGTTTGAATTTTGTTGTATGTAATTATCAGTGTGTGTGGGTTTTCTGTAAATGTCAAAATGTATTATTTTCTTTAATGATGAGAATGTCCAAAAAAGGTAACTGATTATTTTGTTCAGTTTCATGAGCAAATCTGATTGAAGAGTATTGAGAATTTATATGCGATAAGAAATTATCTAAATTAAAGTTATTGTCAATTATAGCAAAAATGTCATCTACGTACCTAAACCAAAATTTCGGAAATTGGGTGGCTGATTTCTGTATACTATTCTCGAAAAAATTCATAAATAAATTTGCTATAAATGGTGAAAGGGGGTTTCCCATGGCTGTACCTTGTATTTGTTTGTAAAACTTTTTATTGAAGTTAAAAACTTTTTGATCCATGCACAATTTGGTCAATGTTAAGTAATCGTTAATTTTGTTATTTTCTATTTCGTTATGTTCTAATAAATTTTTTAGCATTAGTGAAGTTTCTGATATTGGCACACTTGGAAAAAGAGAAACGACATCAAACGATATTAAAATATCAGTGGTATGAATTTGAATGTTTTAAATTTTTTCTATTAAATCTAATGAATTTTTTACCGTTAGATCATTCTCAAACTTGAGGTTGTTAAATTCTTTCACTAACTATTTTGCTAATTTGTAAGTTGGGGAGTTAATGTTAGAAACAATGGGTCTAAAACTATTGCCAGGTTTGTGTATCTTAGGTAAACAATACATTTTTGGAATGACAGGATTACTTAGCCTAAGTTTGAAAATAAGATCGTCAGAGATTAAATTATTACAACTTCATCATTAAAGAAAATAATACATTAGCTTTTGACATTTACAGAAAACCCACACACACTGATAATTACATACAACAAAATTCAAACACCCCCTTCCAGCACAAAATCGCGGTATTCCATAGTTTAGTCCACAGATTATTGACAGTACCACTTTCAGAAATCAGGTTCAATAAAGAATTACAGCACATACGGGAAATTGCTGAATCAAATGGATATAACAATAATATTATTAAAAAAATTTTAACAAAACACAAAAGAAAACTGTTTCGGCAAAATTCTACTACATTTTCACCTGAACCAAAAAAGGCGTTCAAAAAACACAAATTCACTTACCACCCAAAAATAGAAAGAAAATTCAAAAATTTATTTAAAAAATTTAATATTGACTTAGCTTTTTCAAATAACAAAAACAATTTGAAAACTTTACTCGGCAACACCTTGGATAAAGAAAATGATAATGACAAATCAGGCATTTACCAGATTAAATGTAATAATTGCTCCAAACAATATATTGGCCAAACTAAGAGAAAAATAATTACGCGATTCAATAAGCACACCTATCATATCAAAAATATTAATATTGACAAATCCGCTTTGGCTGCCCATTTTGCAGATACAGGTCATAAATTCAATACCCATAACCTTTCACTTCTAAAGGCAAGTAAAGGATATAATTTAAATATGTTAGAAGCGATTGAAATGAAAAAACAGGAAAACGACCTTTTAAATTTTGATTTGTCACCGTTAAATAACCGTTTACTGGATTTAATTTAAACTTCAGATAACTGACCTGCAAATTTCACAAGTTGTTCTTTTTTTGCCCTTAGAAGTGTAATTGGTTACCGTTATCTCATAAATCACAAGTCCGTAAATGTTTCTTAAAAAATTCCCGTTATGTTTGCTTCAGCCTTAGATTTTAGAGTTAGTTAGCATTTGCTACTGTAGATGATTACATCGTAATCGAAATGTACATATAGCATGATCTATATATTAAATTTATGAAGAAAGGCTTGAAGTTTTATTTTATAATTGATAATATCTTCATATAACTCACAACATTGATAGGTATATACCATTTAAAAATATTACTATTATTACTAATATCGATATTATGTATATCGAAATTATGAAAAATAATATAGCGGTATTATTGTTATCATACTATCGATAATGTCGATATTAGCTATATTATTGATAATATCAATATTATCGATATAAAATCAATATCAATATTCGATATTAAATTTTTAATATTGCCCAGCCTTAGTTTTACTATAATTTTGTATTATATTAATATAACTATGCATTTATTCCTCCCATAAAACAATATAGTATGTTTGAAATTATCAACTAAAAAAAGTTAGTACGATTTGCACACAATCAAATATTACTACGATTGACAAGAGAAAATGTAACAGTATAAATGTACAATAATTTGGCATAATAATTGTTACTGTTGAGTTTCAACTGTTTCAATAAAACAACAGGCAAAGTTAGTGCATATTTATATAACGTATATATTAGTTTCGTTGTTATCGCTCTTAAACATTTATTTTAATTTTATATTTACAGGGTTTACACAAAATGTAGGTTTAGAAATTATTGAAAAATTGTTTTACAAATTAAATTTAATTTGTATAATTCTCACTTTTCAAACTGTAATTTATTTCTATTTCATGTATTATTTTATTTTGTAATTACACAACTTTATTACGACTACTACGTTGCTAGAAGAGGATTTTCCGTCTTTACATAGGACGCAGCAGATATTACATAATTTGTTTAATAAACAGTGCAATACCTATAGTGAATTTTGGCTTAAAGAGTAAAGAACCAGTTTTATGGCGTAAAATGCTGTTGAATCTTTATCGAATTTCGTATAAGTATATACCTATACAAAATAATTATTAACTTCAACAGATATTTAATTACATTTTAAAACAAATGAAACTGCAATAATAAACTTTTTTAACAAAGTTTTATTAATAATAATATACAGGGAGATTTGTTTTTGAGACAGTA
Organism: Ctenicera cuprea; assembly: GCA_958336395.1. NCBI lineage: Eukaryota > Metazoa > Arthropoda > Insecta > Coleoptera > Elateridae > Ctenicera > Ctenicera cuprea. The sequence goes on from OY284487.1 coordinate 59,787,882, forward strand.
TGGGAATCTCGCTTGCTATAAGAGCTAGAAGATAGGCTTACATTGTGTGGTTAATAATTGCACAGGATAGATAAAAATGGAAAAAATTGGGAGGGACCCAGGTTCAGGAGTGGACTAAAAAAAAGAAGAATCTTAATAAATAAATTTTTGATGACAAAATGCTGCTAGCATAGAGGGAAAGGGGAAACTGGCCATGGCTGCTAGCTAACGGTTTACTTATGGTAGTAGTGTGGACTAGAATCGTATTGACCAATAGGAAAACTGTCTGTGCACGTCAAATTACACGATATAATCTTCTATCTATCTATATACAGTGAGTTTTTCTTTTTTGTGTACATATCAGTTATGTATACTTTTATGAAAAACATGTCAATGCATTGTTTTACTGCAATTTGTAGGCAACCAACTATACACTACATTTCAAAGCTTTAATTTTTGAAAAGAATAGTCAACTGTGGAAACAGTAATCAAATTGTTTAATGTCAAATTAATAGCAATTAGTTTTGATTTTCTGAATTTAGCATAAAATGTGTGTATTGTTGATATTTTATGTTTTTAAAATAATAGTTTTATTAAAAAAATTTTGATATTAAAATAATTTTGAGTTTATTCATCGAACATAACCTCACTATGAGGAATAACCTTTCTCTCTCTCTCTATTATTTTCTGTACAGTTGGTTGCCTATAGATTGCAGTAAAACAATGCATTGACATGTTTTTTTATAAAAGTATACATAGCTGGTATGTATACATAAAAGAAAAACTCACTGTATGTAAAAGTGAATGTTTGTGTGTATGTTCCCTATAGACTCTGAAACTACTCTGCCGATTGAGCTCAAACTTTGACACAAAGTGTGTTTTGAGAGAGGAAGGTTTTAAAAGGTTATTTTTTTTACAAAAAATGCATTGTTTTTGGTAACCATGGTTACAAGAGATGTTGACATTTCTCAGTTAACATCGCAAAACAGTGAGTTTTTTAAAGTATAATGTTCAGATAAATTTTTGTAATGAATATTTTTTGAAATTAACTAGTCGTAGTGTATGCAACTCTTATATAATGGCTATTAATACACTCGTTTGAATTACGACACTCTCTGCTGCTGGTGTCGTAATCTCACTCGTGTATTAATAGCTATCATTATAGATTCGTTGCATAATACACCGGGTGATCATAAAAAAAATGATTCAGAGCAGGCCATGGCCGAAGTGTTAAAGTTGGCAATACGTAATAAAAGCCAATTGTCAAATGTTGACAGCTGTAAAAATTTTTGGTTAGATACATTTAACTTAATGTGGTTACCCAAAAATTTTGACAGCTTTCAACATTTGACAATTGGCTTTTATTACATATTGCCAACTTTAACACTTCGGTCATGGCCTGCTCTGAATCATTTTTTTTATGATCACCCGGTACTATAATATTATTCATTGAGCCACAATAATTATTTAGGTCACTAGTCCGGGAAGTGACATATTAAAGTATGAGTTTAGATATTTGCGGACGAGGCGACGAAAGGAGCCGAGTCCGAAATTTCTAAACGAATGCTTTAATAATCACTTCACGGACGTGTATCGTACAAAATTTTATTTCATTACTGCCAAAACCATTTTTTATTTGAATATTTTCTTTTCATAAAAACGTCATTTTTAAAATTTATATTCTGTCAAATTAAACATTCGCTGTTGGTATTTCTCGTTGCTTAGCTACAAATAGATGTGTTTCTTAAACGCACATTTTTTGATTCCGAGCAGTAATTGTTTCTAAAAACATATAGTACGTTTACTTGATACGCGACTTCTATACAAAAAATGGAACCAGACTCCATTTTGTAGAAGATCAAAGTCAGTTTTGTGACATTTTACAAATTTAAACACCGTTTTGCATTTCAACGTTCATATACGTTAATAATATTTAATAATAATAATATAGGTCTCGCAAGAATTATACAGACAGAAAGCAAGATACGTTACTGGTAGAACTTCCAGAACCTATTTGGGTCTATCTTAAAGTAAGTAACCTGCATTAACTCGTTGATTTTGAAATAGAAATGCAACCTAATGTAATAATGTTTGCGTGGCGTTTTACCTGGAACAAGTGTTCCACGTCTTAGTGTGCATTTGTGTATGCCTCACTAACATCACAATTTACTTTGACATTTTGACCTTCTACAAAATGACCCTCGGCTTCATATATATTTGATTGTTCAGAAATTGAAGTCGTGTATGTAGTAAACTTATATAGAAATCTGTGGTTTTCTATAAGTGGGGTATGCAATAATGTTTGCTTGGCATTTTAGCTAGGAAGGGCGCCGCTGGCACGGACGGTGTCCCTTACGAACCGCCACTGGTAAAGTGTTGGGTAAATGAAAAAAAAAATGCAATAATAATTTTTTTCTTATAATTGTTTCTTGTGTAATAACTAACTACTTATAGATGGTCTTACTGCTATAATATATAAAATAAATAGATATAAGAGGTTATAGATCGATAGAAATAAATAAATAAATTCCGATGAACCTTTAATAATGAGAAAATCATATGACCAGTGATTTATAGTAATGTCAGTTTGTATGTCGATTTGTATAATGTTTGTATTAAAAATTTTTGTAGTTTCTCAATAAACCTGCACTGTTTTTGGATACCTGAAATTTGTGATAAATTACCGTGCAATTGCCGTAAGCTGAGAATTTAAATTAGGCGCCATTGCTAATGTGACTTGCGCAATTGATTTCTTAGTTTCCTGCAACAAATGATCGCCGTTCGTGGTTTGTGAAAGACGCTCTTTATAGAATTAATTTCGGGAAGTTCACAAGAAGAAATTCCAAAAACACGTACTGATTAATAGTAATATGAGTAATGTACCCAACCAAAATGGATCAGGTCTAGAGCAGCAGGTAAGGAACCCATAAACAACTATTTTTCGGCATATATTCAGGATGGACAGGAAGCTTTGTTAATGGAGGTCGTCCTGGTTTGCCATTTATTGATCGGGCATTATTCACGTTTTATTACCTTTTTTACCATTGTAACACGGTTCAAAATTCCATTACGACATCCATTACAAATTTCGGCTATAATTAGCTATGATTACTAAGTTGCACAAGAATGTGCACGAATACATAGTGTGGGCAGAAAGTTCTGATAACTGATAAGAAATTTTTATTCGTTTCGCTAATCTATTCCCCTTTTGCAGTTTGCTGGTCTGGACTTGCAGGGACACGGTAGTAACAGCAATACTGGTCGCTACGTGCCCCCACATCTGCGCAATAAGGTGCAGACTCAGTCCGATAATAATTTCGAAAAGGATTGTGGCTCTGATCGTAACGACTCTAGAGGTGGAACAGGCCGCGGAGGTGGCGGTAACTACAACCGTGGCGGTCGCGACAGCCGCACTGATCGCAGCGGAGACTACTCCAGCTTCAACACAAGAACTAGAAGGGATAACTTTCAAAACGGCGATGCCTTTGAAAGAAATCCAACTGAGTGGGCCGGTGGCCGAGGTGGCCGGTTCACGGAGAGGGAGCGTGACATGCCCCGTAACGATCGTTGGAAGGAACCGGAGAAGCCGAGAGACAATGGCCGCTGGAACGATAGCAAAGAAGGAGGTGGAGGTGGAGGCGGTGGTGGTGGTGGTGGTGGTGGTGGTCGCTGGAATGACAGAAGCCGCAATAGCGAGACTGATTGGACCGTACTCTTGCCCAGAGATGAGCGGCTCGAAGTCGAGCTTTTCGGAACTGGAAATACGGGAATTAATTTCAACAAGTATGAAGATATTCCCGTCGAGGCAACTGGTGATCAAGTCCCCCGCCACATTACATCTGTAAGTTTTTTTTTTTACATTTCTATGCATTAATAAAGTGCACTATCTATTACTAGCAAAGTTATGATACCTAGTATCTACTAGGGCAAAGGTCACATAATGAATTGTATTAAAATAAAATAAATGCATTTATTGAAGCTGGGGCTGGTTAATATGCAGGAATGTTAGGTGCAAAGTAATTCTTTGTAAACACGTAATGGAAAGTTTGAAATAGTTTTTTTTAAGTATCTACAAGTTGTGTTTTAATTACTCAAACAAAAAAAGAGAGAAACAGAATAAATAATTGTGGTACTTTAAAAAATTTTTTATAGTATGTCATGCGTGAAACATAGAAACTTTCCAAATGTTAAAACGTTTTTGATAAATGCCATAAATAAAAGATGTTCCTGTTTTTGTTTTACCGAAAATACATTCCTATTGGTTCGAAACAGGTAAAAAACGTAATTTATAAGGGTTCTGTCCTTCATTAATTAATTTTTTATACGACATTTTTAGATTGCCCATCAGTGATGATAAAATAAGACTTGAAATTTGGTTTGTAGATGCAGTAGTGTTTAGGGGGGCTAATCATGACTCCTCCCCCATTTATTGGTTGAAAAATTTTTTTTATCGTCTCTGTTTTTTTTTAATACTGAGCAATCTTTTCGGAAAATATTCCAACCAATTTTTTTCTCATATAAATTTAGAAAATACTATGGTTACTACTACCGCTTTGGCATTATGTTTACGAGCACTGGAATAACTGACACTGTATGGTTGCTCCATCTGATCTTATATAATTTTTTTTACCTAAGGATTTTAATTGGTTGGTCTCTCAGGCTAATCACACTATTGGTTTCGCTCACAAATTTTTTAGCTTATTTCAGGGCGATTGTTAGTTTTGTGTTAAATTTAATTAATGTAAATTTACTGAGATGTTTCAATATGTGGTATGGTGGCCAACTCTTACAAAATCTTTTTTAAAAGGTGAAAGGTAATTATTTTCAATGAATTCGAAAGTCCAGACAAAGTGCTTTGCCAATTATTAGTTTAAGAATTTGTGATTATATTTGATGATAATTCAAGGTAATTGTGCTTTGATCAACCCAGCCTTAAAAAGTACAACATCGATTGATTGTTGTGCTTGTTAAATTCAATTACATTTTTATGGGCTATTGTTTTCAAACTTGTATCGTTTTCGCTGCTGATATGGGTTAAATTATAATGTTAAGAAATTCACAATAATGTAATGCCTGTTACAAATGGAGGTCATGACTGAGTGATTTATTAAGATTTTCAATTTTATTAAAATATTGTACTTCTATTCGCATTATTGCTAGAAAGGCTTAGTTTGGCATTGCAGCAAATATAAAAATACATTAGTTGTAGAGAAGGGCGTCATAAAAGGTATAACGTTTGTCTGACATTTTTTTGTAGATGTTTCCCAATTTTTTTTTTGTTCAATGTTTGTAGTGGGGTATCAAAATTTAAATTTAATTCTAAAATGTAACCCTAAATAAGATGTTGAAAGGACCAACGAATGGTCTAGTGGTTAGAGTTTCAGGCTCTAGAGCTAGAATCCCAACGGCAGTAGGTTCGAATCCTCTGCACATCGAAAATTTTTCTGAATAAGTTAAACGTTCATGGACGATGTGTGTAGTGTGTATGTTGGGTTGCATGTTTTTTTTGCGGTGGGGCATGGTAGACCAGTGAATAGTTAAGTGCGGGTAAGGGGATGGGACCCATGATTCTTAAAAAAAGAAAAAACTTGTTAAATGTACAGAGGTAGTAACCATTATTTTACAAGTGGTTTCAGTTTATGTGCCAGTTATGGACTCGGATTTCTATATTATATAAAAATCTGTGTTTTTACTTTCCTATACTTTCAGTATAGGGAAGTATTGATTTCATGCAAATTTTCAAAATCGAGATTTTAACGGAAATACATGTTTTGGGCTTCCAGGATCCTAAAAAAGTGGTTTTTAAAAAATGTCTGTCTGTGGGTGTGTCTGTCTGTCTGTCTGTCTGTGTGTGGGTAACGCTCATATCTCCGGAACGGCTGGACCGATTTCGATGTGCTTTGGAATGAGGAGGTATATCAAAAATTCATCGACAAAATAAGCTTTTAAAAAGAATCCGAAACCGGAAGCGGAAGTTAGACATGTTTTTTTGGTAGCATTTTTTTCAGAAACGGAATTTTGGAAATTTTAATAGTGGAGATTCAAGAAGGCCTTAGGGCAAATCAAACGATTTTTTACCGAACTCTCTAGCTTCAACATGGCGGCCGCTACGAATTTTTGAAAATTTCGACTTTAACGCCCATTTACTCAAAAACCAGTTATCTGATTGGAATCAACTACATCTTGTTTGGTAGCCCTTCAAGGGTACTATACCATGAAATATAATTAATTTTGAAAATATGAAAATGATCGCAATGACATCACTCCAAAATTTTGGAATTTTTCAAAAAAATATTTCTCAAAAACTGGCCACACGTTTTTGTTTAAACTTTTTAAGCTGATAGAGCTGGGAATCTTCTACAATTTGTTTCTTTGCTCATTGCTATAATTTCACTGTGACGCCCTCTGTGAATTTTTGAAGATTGAAAATTGGTACCCTTTTATTTATTTAACGGGGGTCAATAAAATATTTCTGTTAATGTGAAAGACCTCACCATTAATAGCAAAATCCGAATATCATAATATTTTTTTGATAATTTAATATTTAGGGGGGCTACTGTTCCCCCTCCCCCCCAAAATTTTCGCAACAAACTTAAAAAATTGATTTCTTCTTTTGTTTGCTCTAGGAGAATCTTTTTACAAAAAATCAAAAAATCGAATTTTTTGCCCCTTAATAATCTTTTTGTCCTTAGAAGAATTTCACATACTTTCTACAGCAGTTCTATTCTTGTACTAGTCGTTTAATGTTCAGTGTAGGCTAACTTTTTTATTTTAATAGATAGACTCGCAAACCCAAGAGCAAAGTTGTAGGGCAAATTCTTCTCGATTGTATTTAAGAAAAAAACTTGAGTTTCCAATTTTAATATGGCGGCCACGGTAAAAAATAACTTTTTTTTTAATGGAAACGTGGCATTTTGGCTTTAAAATCAGAAAGGTTTTGAAATTCTAAATACAAATTAATAAGAGTATTTTCTTGCTAAAAATAATACTTCTCGAGTTATTAATACATTTTGAAACATCAACACGCTTCCTTACTCGTGCCGCCGGTTCATTTCAGTTCGGTTGTTTTACATGTACTCAGTTGCGGAGCCAGCGTGGTAATGGTACGTTTAAGTTACGCTCTTCACGCTTGAAGTTTTTATAAATGCTGCTTACTTTTACTAGCCGGGTCTAGACAGGTGCATATCGAAAGTGTTGAAAAATATAAAACAATGTTAATTTATAAGTATAGGAAAGTCCAGGCGAAGTGTTTCGCTCATTTTTTTTGTAGATTTTCGATTTCTATTTTTATTTATTACTTTCCTATACTTTCAGTATAGGGAAGTATTGATTTCATGCAAATTTTCAAAATCGAGATTTTGACGGAAATACATGTTTTGGGCTTCCAGGATCCTAAAAAAGTGGTTTTAAAAAAATGTCTGTCTGTGGGTGTGTGTGTCTGTCTGTGTGTCTGTGGGTGGGTAACGCTCATATCTCCGGAACGGCTGGACCGATTTCGATGTGCTTTGGAATGAGGAGGTATATCAAAAATTCATCGACAAAATAAGCTTTTAAAAAGAATCCGAAACCGGAAGCGGAAGTTAAACATGTTTTTTTGGTAGCATTTTTTTCAGAAACGGAATTTTGGAAATTTTAATAGTGGAGATTAAAGAAGGCCTTAGGACAAATCAAACAATTTTTTACCGAACTCTCTAGCTTCAACATGGCGGCCGCTACTAATTTTTGAAAATTTCGACTTTAACGCCCATTTACTCAAAAACCAGTTATCTGATTGGAATCAACTACATCTTGTTTGGTAGCCCTTCAAGTGTACTATACCATGAAATATCATTAATTTTGAAAATATAAAAACGATCGCAATGACATCACTCCAAAATTTTGGAATTTTTCAAAAAAAAAATTCTCAAAAACTGCCCACACGTTTTTGTTTAAACTTTTTAAGCTGATAGAGCTGAGAATCTTCTACAATTTATTTTTTTGCGCATTGCTATAATTTCACTGTGACGCCCTCTGTGAATTTTTGAAAATTGAAAATTGGTACCCTTTTATTTATTTAACGGGGGGCAATAAAATATTTCTGTTAAAGCAAAATAGCTCATCATTGATAGCAAAATCCGAATATCATAATATTTTTTCGATAATTTAATATTTAGGGGGGCTACTGTTCCCCCTCCCCCCCAAAATTTTCGCTACAAAATTAAAAAATTGATTTCTTCTTTTGTTTGCTCTAGGAGAATCTTTTTACAAAAAATCAAAAAATCGAATTTTTTGCCCCTAAATAATCTTTTTGTCCTTAGAAGAATTTCACATACTTTCTACAGCAGTTGTATTCTTGTACGGAAGTGACTAGAGTTTTGAACGTTCTATGCATTTCTATTGCGCACGCATTCAATAGGCACTTATTTAACGATAACGAGTAGGTTCGGAATAGCATGGATGGATATGCGGGTGTGTTCGAGTGTACTGCCGTTTTACTGCATAAGTAGTTGTGGGTCGAGCCTCGGTTGGGGCCAAAAGTTTTTTTTTATTTTATAGTTTTTTTTAAAACACTGCTTTTGCGTTTCTAGACAGGTATATATCAAAAGTGTTGCAAAATATTAAACAATGTTAATTTATAAGTATAGGAAAGTCCAGGCGAAGTGTTTCGCTCATTTTTACGAATGCGTTCGTGCGGTACGGTACGTCATTTCGCTGATATCTCTCGAACCCGTACTTCGATTTTGATGAAAATTGGAATCAAAAATTCATCGACAAAATAAGCTTTAAAAAAAAATCCGAAACCGGAAGCAGAAGTTAGACATGTTTTTTTGGTAGCATTTCTTTCAGAAACTGAATTTTGGAAATTTGAATAGTGAAGATTATAGAAGGCCTTAGGACAAATCAAACGCTTTTTTACCGAACTCTCTATCTTCAAAATGGCGGCCGCTACGAATTTTTGAACATTTCGACTTTAACGCCCATTTACTCAAAAACCAGTTATCTAATGGGAATCAACTACATCTTGTTTGGTAGCCCTTTAAGGGTACTATACCATGAAATATAATTAATTTTGAAAATATAAAAACGATCGCAATGACAAGACTCCAAAATTTTGGAATTTTTCAAAAAAAAATTTCTCAAAAACTGCCCACACGTTTCTGTTTAAACTTTTTAAGCTGATAGAGATAGGCATCTGCTACAATTTTGTTTTCTGCTCATTGTTATAATTTCACTGTGACGCCCTCTATGAATTTTTGAAAATTGAAAATTGGTACCCTTTTATTTATTTAAAGGGTAGCAATAAAATATTTCTGTTAAAGCAATATAGCTCATCATTGACAGCAAAATCCGAATATCATAATATTTTTTTGATAATTTAATATTTAGGGGGGCTACTATTCCCCCTCCCCCCAAATTTTTTAGATAAGAAATTAAAAATTTGGTTTTTTGTTTTGTTTGCTCTATGAGAATCTTTTTACAAAAAATCAAAAAATCGAATTTTTTGCCCCTTAATAAACTCTTTGTCCTTAGAAGAATTTCACATACTTTCTACAGCAGTTGTATTCTTGTACTAGTCGTTTAATGTTCAGTGTAGGCTAACTTTTTTATTTTAATAGATAGACTCGCAAACTCAAGATCAAAGTTGTAGGGAAAATTCTTCTCGATTGTTTTAAAAAAAAACTTCAGTTTCCAATTTTAATATGTATCATAATATTTTTTTGATACTTTAATATTTAGGGGGGCTACTGTTCCCCCTCCCCCCCAAATTTTTCGCTAGAAAATCAAAAAATTGATTTCTTCTTTTGTTTGCTCTAGGAGAATCTTTTTACAAAAAATCAAAAATCGAATTTTTTGCCCCTTAATAATCTTTTTGTCCTTAGAAGAATTTCACATACTTTCTACAGCAGTTGTATTCTTGTACTAGTCGTTTAATGTTCAGTGTAGGCTAACTTTTTTATTTTAATAGATAGACTCGCAAACCCAAGAGCAAAGTTGTACGGCAAATTCTTCTCGATTGTATTTAAGAAAAAAACTTGAGTTTCCAATTTTAATATGGCGGCCACGGTAAAAAATAACTTTTTTTTAATGGAAACGTGGCATTTTGGCTTTAAAATCAGAAGGGTTTTGAAATTCTAAATGCAAATTAATAAGAGTAATTTCTTGCTAAAAATAATACTTCTCGAGTTATTAATACATTTTCAAATATCAATTTCCGCCCTTCCGTTGATTCAGTCCGAATATTTTACCCAACCTTATGCTTGCAGAGCGCAGCGGTCGGTCTTTCTTCAACCGCTTCAAGATGTTACAACTTATAAGAACTATTTACTTTAACTAGTCGTGTCTAGACAGTTGTATATCGAAACTGTTGGAAAATATAAAACAATGTTATTTTATAAGTATAGGAAAGTCCAGGCGAAGTGTTTCGCTCATTTTTTTTTCTTCTAATTCTGCAATTGTCATTCCTTAATGCTTCATCTTTCAGGGTTTTGTTTTTGCTTTAGTATTTACTAATGTTTTCCTCAATAATTGTGTAATAGAATTAAATCTTAAATTGTTTTATTTCGTTGACTTACGCGAGCACCAACTACGGTCATACAGTCCCCAATGTACTTGCCGTATAAGGACAATAACATACATCCGAGGAATGTGTATCAGTGGAAATTGACTCCATTCGACTTTAATTCAATAAAATAGGTCCAAACAAAGCCTTATTTTACTTACTAATCTAATGTATTTACGACTTTGGTACAAACTTTATTTTAATGATATACTGGGTGTAAATGAAACATGGTTCTACCTCTTTTTTTACAATCCTATACTTTCAGTATAGGAAACTCGATAGCTCCCAAACGAATGGTCCGATTTTAATTAACTTCGGAATGTGGATGTGCATCAACAATTCATTGGGGAAAATAGCTTAAAAAAAATCAGAAACCGGAAACGGCAGTTAGACATGTTTTTTAGTAGTATTTTTTCCGAATCATAATTATCTAAATCTAAATATGGAATCAGATAGACGACTTTAGGGTAAATCTAACGCTTTTTTCTAAACTTTCTAGTATCAAAGTGGAGGCGGCTATGATTTTTTGAAAATTATTATTCAAAAATAAGTGGACAAATTGAGTTCAAATTTTTTATTGTAATAGCCGAAGTGAAACTCCTATTTACTCAAAAATGAGTTATCAGATTGGAAAGAAATTTGATATTGGAAAACTCCTAAGGGTTCACAATTTTACAAACCACGAGAAGTTGAGCAATTACTAAAATTTTGAAGTGTAAAAAATATTCAAATTCTGGCCCTTGCAAAAAACATTGATTGAAAGTGGCCACACGATTTTGTTAAAATTCTGTAGTAGACTAATAGAACTAAGGATGATCTACAATTTAGTTCGTTTGTCAGTCTGTTAATTTCCCTGTGATGCCTCCTATGAATTTTTGAAAATCGAAGATTCATGCATTTAATACATGGAGGATGGTAAAACAAATGTCTGTTTAGACTAACTTGCTCATGAGTGATAGTAGAATAAGATACACATCTTAATTTTTAAGTGCAGCAATGTTTAGGGGGCTTAATTTTTTCCCCTATTCCATTTTTCTGGGGAACGAATTTGTCTTTCCTTTTTTGGTATTCATAAATCACAAGGTATCTTTTCCTAAAAGATTGTTTGTTTTCTTCATAAAAACGGAGGAAATGTTTTTTTTTTCAAATAAACACCCTGTACAATGTGACCAAACATTTTTAGTGACATAACATAAAGGATAGTCTTTATTAACAGTGTTCCAAATTTTGTTCCTTAATTCTGAAAATTAACCTCGGTAGCCGCTTTAGATGGAAGATAAGAATATATTAAAATAAATGCAAATAAACGACTGCCATTGGTTGTTCTAATGCGAGTGGAATTTTACGCATATATTGTTTAAAAAACTTTGTTTAGTTTGCCGTGATCAATTCTCTTCAAACATTAAAGTTTTTAACCTAGATGTATTTTGTTAACGGCTTAACGCAGTTATTTAATTAATAAATTGTATTTTATTTACAGTTTGAGGAAGTACAGCTGACAGAAATAATTCGTAATAATATAAGTTCGGCTCGATATGATACACCAACTCCCGTACAAAAGTACGCTATTCCAATTATTATTGGTAGACGAGATGTTATGGCTTGCGCGCAAACAGGCTCTGGAAAGACTGCTGCATTCCTTGTGCCAATTCTTGACCAGATGTACGAACGTGGTCCACCAAACATAAACCAGGGCCGCAGTTACCGCCGCAAGCAGTACCCCCTAGGGCTTGTCCTTGCCCCCACTCGTGAATTGGCTACCCAGATCTACGATGAAAGCAAAAAATTCTCTTACCGCTCACGTGTACGACCATGTGTTGTGTAAGTATATACAGAGTGAGTCACTGAAGAGTTGCCGTCCCCCACCTTTATAATTTTGTTCACAACAGATGTAATTTCGAAACAGGAGACATTAGCAAAGTGTTTACAGTTTACAGAAGTTATAGTAAGCTGTTATTTAAATTCATTACCTGCTATACAAGGTGTTCTATACATCATTATTGGACCAAATGTCTTCCTTATTTTTGGATATTACCCAGTTAAACGTTATTATACAGGATGAGTAATTCAAGTGGCACCTCGCTATTATTTTGTAAACTATTGGGAATATCAAATTTTTTTTTAACAAAAATTATTGATAATTAACTGCTACATAACCTAAAATTATTATCAAGTATACTGGGTGTTTAGTTATGCCTGTACAGCACATTACTTTGTTAAATTAAACGGAACACCCTGTATATTATTGCTTTTTTAGATTTTTCTATGGTGTTAATAAATACTGGGTGCTCCAACAGAAAGTCAAAAGTTATTAACGTTGAAAGTTTTGCAAAATGGACCTTAAATTATGGACACTGAGTAGTTAACGGCTGTTACCATACCACTGAATACCTTATGATGTGTTAATAGTCTATGCAAAATAGCGATGGGTGAACGTTTTAGGTATTTTTTCAATATTGGTCGTCGAATTTTTTGAAGAAATTCAAGTAACTCGAAAACCACTAATTTTAAGATGGTGGTACTTCAACACTTTTACAACTAGAATTAAATGTAAAATGTAAAAAATGTAATAATATACAGGGTGTTTTATTTAAAATCACAATAATGTACTGTGCAGGCATAACTAAACACCCACTGTAATTGATAATTTTTTTTAGGTTATGTAACAGTTAATTATCAACAACTTTTATTAAGAAAAAAATTTAATAATTTCAATAGTTCAGGAAATAATAGCAGGGTGACAGTTAAATGACTCGCCCTATACCGTTAAATGAAACGAAAATAGTTTATTTTTAGCAAACAGACAGAGCGATGTGGGCGATGAAATGACTCGCCCTGTACATATACAGTTGTGTTGCTTTGATAATTAATAAATTAACTATTAAAATTTAAACACAGATATGGTGGAGCAAATATTGGTGACCAAATGCGCGAATTGGATCGCGGTTGTCACCTCCTCGTGGCTACTCCAGGCCGTCTATTGGACATGATCGATCGTGGCAAGATTGGCTTAGATTATTGCCGTTATTTGGTCCTGGACGAGGCCGATCGTATGTTGGACATGGGTTTTGAACCACAGATTCGACGCATCCTTGAAAAAGAAAACATGCCTAGAACTGGAGAACGCCAGACCCTTATGTTTTCTGCCACTTTCCCTTCTCCTATTCAAATGTTGGCTCGCGACTTCTTAGACAATTACATATTCTTAGCTGTTGGACGTGTTGGCTCTACTTCTGAAAATATTACTCAAAAAGTAAGTGTACATAATTATGTTCTATTTACGCCAATTTTGAGAAACTAACTTAAATTGCATCATTTTAATAGGTTGTTTGGGTAGAAGAGCATGACAAACGCTCATTTTTGTTGGACCTTCTCAGCGCTGCTGAATTGCAGCAACCTTCTGCAGAAAGTCTCACTCTCGTCTTTGTTGAGACTAAGAAAGGAGCGGACTCGCTGGAAGAGTTCCTTCACAATGAAGGGTACCCGGTGACTTCCATTCATGGCGACCGCACCCAGAGAGAACGTGAAGATGCCTTGAGACAATTTCGATCTGGAAATACCCCTATTCTGGTGGCTACTGCCGTTGCCGCCAGAGGACTTGATATTCCCCATGTTAAACATGTTATTAATTTTGATTTACCTTCTGATGTTGAGGAATATGTTCATCGTATTGGACGTACAGGACGTATGGGAAACTTAGGTTGGTTTTTTTATTTTTTTGTATTTAAAAGAAAATTGTTAAACTATAGCGTGATCGATTTTATAGTACCAAGTAAATATCTTTTCTATTAAGTAATAGAATGTGAATTCAAAAAAAATTGCTATACACTCTGTATTTACTTTAATTTTGCTCTATATATACTATAGGAGATGTGAAGTCAGTTGAACTACAAAAAAGTTGCCTATTATTACTATTAAGAATATTTGAACAAATATTCTTAAGTCAACTGATCTCTAAAAATGTATTCAAGGTTATTTTAATAATAAGTTACAGCAAGTGCCACCTAACCTTGCAAATTTTAGTGGCCTTTGATTCGGCTACTTCCGCTTTGTTTCGTCGGTAGTCGTAACTTAAACTAGCTCTAATTGGCCGTTGGACAGTGTGGTACACTCTACTAAAAAGTGAAAGTCAATTTATTTATGGTTTACGAAAAATTGTGGATTTTTTGACAAATTAAAAGGCCGTGCGCCATAAGGTTAGAAACAGTTTGCTTTGAGAAGGGATTAACGATAATTTAGGTTACGTATAAAAAATACAGCAAAGAAACTAGAAATGTAATAAAAAACCTTGCTTTTGCTTGAGAGTGTAAGGGCTTCTCGCCTTTTAAACTTATCGTCATTTTTTTTGCAAGGTTAAATGGCACTTGCTGTACTATTTATAAATCTATCAGCAGAATGCAGGAGCATAATCAGATTAGCTAAATTCTCATTTGTTTACGAGATGCGGTAATCAAATTTTTTTCTGATTATATTTTATTTATGCTGTATGTAAATTAATTGAGGTTTTCATTTTAAATTGTTTTTTTTAATATGCCACTTTATTGCCAATTAAGAGTACAGCATGTATACTTTAATTTTAGACATTGGGATCGAGAACTATTCGAGATGCAGTTACAAAAGAGTTTTGTATTTTCATGGCTTCTAAGAATATCTTAATAACTCGGCCGTAGTCACTTACATATCAGAATATTCGATTACCCCAAAAATTTCTTTTAGCATCCCCAAAGTAATTTTGATGCTGTATCCAAAACAACAATTGAACGTCTTCTTTTTGGGATATTCCATACAATAGTTTGAAATTGAACATCCTGTATATTTTTGCGTATTCCGAAAGAAAATTTAATTTAGAATAAAAAGTGCTAATGCAGTAGTAACCTAAAGTCGATAATCAAAAAGTTACTGGAAAAATTATTTTATGGCCAGCATCAAATTGCTTCATACATAGAAATAATTTGTTGATAAATGCCATAAATAATCGTAAATAACTTTTGTATTATCCATTTTAAGTTGCTACTGCATTAAAACTTTTATATTCAGAATTTAATTTTTTTTTGGAATATTTGAAAATATTCAAGGTGGCCATTTAAAAAATATAGTTTTTGTGAATAAATCATAAACACTACGTTTAATTGTTTTTTAATTACAGCATCGTAATCAGCGCAAACAGCTGTAGTACCTACTTTACTAATTTAACCGAATTCGTAGCTCCAATATTAACGAAGTTAGCAATGGTGCCCGAATAATTTTGAACACCTTGTATTGTTGTATTTTTGCATATTTATGTATTCTCCTTCAAATTGCTTTTCTGATAGGTTTTTTTTTAAATCCCATTGCCAAGATATTGACACCTTTTTTGTAAAATAAATGTGACATTTTTTGCAGAACTCTCTAATAAAGTCTGCACGAGCTATATTAAACAAATGGTTTTTGTTAAATGTTAGTCAAGGCCATGGCAGGGTGGGGTATTTTGATGCAAACGCGGGGTATCTCTGTATCTATCAGTTCTAGTGCAAAACTGCATGTTTTTGGGACAGTTTTTTGAGACAAATTCAACTGTCAAGGCAGAAAGTTTTGTTTTCCACTTGTTGACCATATTTGACATTTTCAAAATTTTGAAGGTTTGCCGTAGCTTCGTTGTTTGAAGAGATAAAGGGAAACCATAAATACATTTTTCATGGGGATTTTTGTGTAGACTACGATAGTGCAACAAACTATTTATTATTCAATTGTTTTCAAGATGTGACTCAGTGATGTCAGGTTGGGCGATCGAGCCGGCCACAAAATGGGCCTGTAAGTGCCTAATCACATATTAGAATACTGTTGATTTAATTAAAACATCTCTTGTACTGTTTGCTTTGCTTTGTAACTCGGTTATTGTTATAAATAAATGTATCAAATATATATAATCAGTATTCTTATTGAAAACAAATTTAAATTGAAAATTGAAAATATATTTTCTAAATGAAAAGAAAGTAGGCATTTTAATGGTGTCATAGGCATTTGAAAAAATGTAGGTTTGGGTAATATCTTAAACACAATAATTGAATGTAGAAAATAACAAGTTTTATTTTTATTTGCTTGCCCTTATAAATTTATCACCCTGTATTGTTACTAGTTACAGATTAAAATTAGATAGTTTCTCTTATTACTATTGATTAAATTATATTTATATAATCAGAATTTTTAACTGTTTGCTTGTTACTGCAAGGCGACAGAAACGATACAATAAATAAGACTCATTTTTGATTTTGTGTTTTAACAGGTTTAGCAACGTCTTTCTTCAACGATCGTAACCGTAATTTAACGACTGCAATGTTGGACTTATTGATAGAGGCTAAACAAGAACTACCTTCATGGATGGAAAGTGTTGCTTCCGATGGAAGGGCTCCCAGCACAGGCCGTAGAGGTGGCAAGGGCCGTTTTGGTGGCGGTGGTAGTAGTTTTGGAGGTCGGGATTTCCGTCAGCAATCAGGCGGTATGCAGAGAAATACTCGAAATATTGGAGGAAGTGGTGGTGGATATGGTGGTAGTAACGGATATAGCAGTTCTGGTATGTATTTAGAATTTGTAATTGCTAAAAAATTGTTGTTATTTTAACTAATTATACTGGGTTTAAACGAAACAATGCCTCCCCCCCATTGTTTTTCTGTATTCATTAATTTGAACAAACAATTAAAATTTGGAGTGATTATTAATATACATTAATTCGTACTATTTGATGTAACACATTAGTCTATTGTGTGGACAGCTTTAAAGTGTTAGTCCAACAGCCAGTGAACATTTGAGTACTCTCCGAGCTACAAACGAACAAGATAACAGAAACCGCATGTCTTTCTATTTATTCTAAGTGGCAGCATTAATTTTTGGGGGTGCGTTGAAAAGGGGTGAAAATTCTGTTTGCTTACTTACCCCACATGGTACATGAAAAGTTTTTTGACAACATGTAGGCCTTGCTATTGGTAATAACAATTTGCACGTCTTTGGGCAGCATGTTCGAAACTGTGTAGCGATACCTTATATTGGCTTGCGTTTATATACAAAAAGCAAAGTCAAAACAACATCGATAACATTATTCATGACTATAGTTTATATTTTAGTAGCTGCAGTTTTAAGTTTCGCCACAAACCATGTGACTTGAAATATACTCGACATATATGTGGATTTCATTCAACTAGTGAAGTGGTCCGTGTAGTGGTCGAAATCAGGGCAACACTTTTTTTTACATAACATGGGCTATCTACTGTATGTTCAAATAAAAAATGCATAAGGATTGACCATGGAAAATGAAATTACCGCTTTCTTTGCATGCTTTAGTCGTATTATGCAGCAATCACAATGGACAAAATTTGAAACAGTTTTCATAGTTTCTGTTTCCGTTATTTTATAATCTCCTGTGCACATAAACTATTTTTCGTCTTTTGTTCGTTCAAATACAGGGTGTGTATAAATTGGTGAAAGAACTACACATGGCGATGTTGGTCATAAAATTGTGAGTCGAATATCTTAATACCAAAATGTTGGACAATGCTTCGTCTGTCCTCAGGAACCATTTTAAAGGATCGTACATTTGACAACATTGGATCCACACACCACAGGTGTTTTGTTATAATGCAGGGTAACTAAGGATGTCCGTTACATCGCAATACTTGTTATTGTTTTACAATGCTGCCATATGTATTTTTTACAATAATGAGTTAACGAAGAAATGTTTAAAACACGCTTTTGGGGCTGAAAAACAACATCTATGAAAAAATATTTATTACAATTCTTATTTCCTCTAATTTGCAGCTCTTTCTGTCAACAGATAATGAATTAAAACACTTATTAAAAGACTTCATTTTCAAACTTTGAAGATCCCGTGCATACCCAGGAAGCATGGTACAATATTTTGGTATTAAGATTTTCGACTCAGAATTTTATGACCAACATCGCCACACGTGTAGTTTTTTGGCCAATTTATACACACCCTGTATTTTAAACTGCTTCGCGCACTAAATTTAAAATTTAGTTCTACATTACTATAAATAAAACGTTTTCAGTTGCTGTTTATTTACTGTCTACTTAATTTGTTTTTGTTGATGAACTGCTTTCTTCTTCTGTTTTGAATGTTGTGATGTTCTTTTATTTGAAAGTATAATGACTCTTTGTTTAACAACTAATTAAAACCTAATTTTAATGGTGAAAATGTAATAAAGTATCGAATTATGTGTAACGTTGCAAGCGCTAGGAAGTGCTTTTTCCGAAAAACAATATGAACCAATATTGTACTACTTGAAATTTCTGACTTATTGTCAAAAAACTGTTAGCTGAATTTTTAAAGCGTATGTGATCGACGAATACGGACAGCAAACGATAATAAACAGTTATGTGGTAACACCTGTCTGCATAGACGCAAAACAAAAAAAATTAAGTACGAATTTTAAAGTTGTTAAAAAAACAATTGAAGTACACAATCGTATGCAGAATTTCGTACAGATTCCAAATATGTAAAAATATACAAGGTGTTGCATGTAAAGTACGAAAGTTATTGTGACTTTCGGCAAAACTGGAAATGTCAAAAATTGCTAATACCATCAAATAATTGAATTTTATGGTTATATATTACCCATACCAAGTTTCATTCGTTTTTCTTAATAAATAAAGAAAAAAAGGGGGTGAACTATGTTTTGTTTTCACCGGGTATTCTCACGGACATTTCCTTTTCTATAGGTGCTAGCCCAACAATAATATTGATTTTAAGATACACTATTGTGAAATCGGCGATTATAATGGATGTTTTAACGCGTGTAGTTGTAATAGTAGCATTGTACCTACTTCATAATAGTTTTTTATAATTTAAGTACTGAAATCGATTTTTACAATCAATTATTGGAGTTGATTTTCATACTCGATTATTAGGAGCGATTTATAATATAACGGATTACTAAATTTGATTATTATGATCGTATTTGAATTTTTAAAATGTCCCGGCCCTACCCTATACAACACAGTTTTGCATGTTAGTACAGGGCCGTTCTGGCTCGTATTGCACATAAAAATAGGGAATTCACAGCAAATATGTTAATAACTAATTTTAGTAATTATTGTAATTAATTCTATAATTTTAATTGATTAACTTTCGAATTTTTTGTTTTTTTTTCTAGGTGGATTTTATGGTAACGACAGAGGTAATTATGGTGGAAATTACAGCAACACCAACACCACCCGTGACGATTGGTGGGAGAACTAAATCAAAAAAATAAATCCGTTATTGACCGCTTATATTCTACCCGCACTGCACATTTGTTCCTCTGCCAGATACACATCGATTCACTCTTTTAAGATCCAGGCTGTCAATTACTGCTGTCATTTTAAAAATAATTTTATTTAGGGCATTATAAAATATTAAAAAAAAAAAGTTCTTCCATTCTCTTTTGTTCTTATATGGTTTATATTATTTGCTGGGATTGATTTTGTTTCTTTGTGCCTTTGGTCTATCCTGGATTTGTCAAATTCGTGTTAATTCACTTATATAAAAATATTTAACAATTAATACTAAGTGTAGGTGACTAGCGTCACTTTAGCGTCGATTTCAAATCTGCATACCACTCTAAAACAAGTTTGTAGTATTTGTAATTGCATACTTATGACGAGATTATGGTTATATTTAGTACAATTTTGCTATCCCGAATTGTCGGTAGCGCAAGGAGGAAGAAGAATGTAACTTCCTCAAGATGAAAATCCGCGACTTTTATTTAATTGAGCCAGAAGGTGAAAAGCGTTCTCTCGCGTGTACTTTATGGTTTTGTGAACTGATTTTAAAGCAATGTCTTGTCTAGTCAGAATGACATGACTAACAGGGTTCACGGCTCAGAAACTGCGTTGCAGTTACAGCTGTTGAAAGGCGCTAAGAGTATTCTGTATGCGACTGTGATATTTCCGATCTTATAATAATACGTATAGTTATTTATGGGACGATGCATACGTTCAGCTATGTTGGTGTGGTTGTTGTTGAGGACAGTCGTAAGTTTGTGGCGAATAAGTCTTAGCGTATGAACAAAAGCATTTTAACTTATAAATGTCTTAACTTATATAAACTATTTAATATTTACTAGGAACAAATTTGATATAAAAATAATAATGATGCGATGTTTGACTTGTTAGTGTGGGCACTTATTTTGTGCCTGAATAGGTAAAACTACGAGAAACATTTTTGAGGTTTTTATAAAACTTTTTATTATATCCAGTGAAGTAGGTCATTCGTTTTTGTTATGCTATTAGTTGTTCTTCCTTTTTCTTAAATAGAAAGTACAATGTTGTATAATATATTCTTTGGGCATTTTTGTTTCTTCAAATTGTAAATGGAGAAGCGACGAGGCCCGAGGTACGTCCGCGTTTGATTTTGTATTACTCCCCTGTGATATGGTTAGAAAATTTGTGCCTATTCTAACAGAATGTGATCTCACATTCTAATATTTAAACTTTAATATATTATTATTATGTAACAGTTTAGCTGTGACTGCAACAACTATTATGAATATTTTGCTTTCGTGCCACTCAACACGATCTAAACTAACATGGTACATGTTTGCATTTATGTTGAGTCGATCGAAGGCCCGTTGTTAAGAAATTAAACAAGGGATGGCAAAATGCTCTTCTACTCGAAGCATTTGCCGAGAGTATTATAATAATTAATGCATTTATGATATGTTCTAGTAGACAAACTGTTACGGCATATTGATACAAAATAAAATAGTTCAAAATGATGCTTTGTGTTTTTTTTTCCAGATTTTTTACTTCATCAAACATGGTCCACAATTAATTTGATGGTATATATTATATAAAACAGTACAACAATTTTAAAAGCTGCCCATTTATTTACTTGCCAGCTTTTCGCAACAGGTCTTGGGTCATAACTTCTACATTGCTTAGACTGAAAATTTATAAGAATACCGGTGTTAGTTAGAAACCAAAAAAAGTCCCCTCTTGTAACATAAAAGACGAAAAACGGGATTTTTGTGGAAAATATAGAAAACACCAGAGATTAGAAGAATACAAACTTCATCAGCTTTAAAAATGGGGGGTTTGGGGAAAAGTAGCCACCCTAAAAATTACCATATCGAAAAATAATTTTAGAGTTATTTAGCCTAACATTGAATATTTTTTGTATCGTCTCATATTGGCATTAATTTCCAAATTTTAAGAATTTATGAAGGGGAAAATAAATTAGAATGATAACCTGCTCCTAGCTTTATTAGTTTACTGTTGGCTTCTCAAAGTCTCCCAAAATCGGTAATCGTCTGCCAAAGTCCTCTCAAAGTTCCTTAAGAGTTATTAATAGTACCAAAAAATCAACTGAATTGCTTATTGGTTTGTGGCAGTTAAATATAATATACCTATAATCACTCTTGACTAAAAGTCATTTAAAAAGAGACTAAAAGACTACTATCTAATAAAAATTGCTTTTACACAATAGAAGAGTATTTATCTAGCATTGTAGCCTGTAAATATAAAAATGTATTTTGCTTGATTCTGATTTTTGTTAGCTATTAAATTAAAATTATTTAATATAGTTTATCTTTGTATACCTATATGTATATGTATATACAGGGTGAGGCAACTGTTTATTTTTTAAATGAAAAAAAAAAGAGTATTAAAAAAATGTATGCAATGTGAATAAAAATTATGGGGGTTGTTTCCCACAATCTTTCAATGTCAATTAATTATTTTATTTTTTTAGGTGTAGTGGCGCCACGTATTTTTCAAATTGGTGTAATTTTTTTTGTGTGGAGACAATGGAGAATCATCTTTTGAAACAACGGGGTTGTCCTAAAAATTCTTAAATTTGTGGAAAATACGCGAATCAAAAAGTATACCAAAGTTATTTTTAACAGAAATCCTCGGAATTTCAAAAATTTTCGGGTGTGTTTAGATTAGGTTAGATTTTTTATGGGGTCGT
The DNA here is from genome assembly GCA_958336395.1 of Ctenicera cuprea. NCBI lineage: Eukaryota > Metazoa > Arthropoda > Insecta > Coleoptera > Elateridae > Ctenicera > Ctenicera cuprea. The sequence goes on from OY284487.1 coordinate 59,810,339, forward strand.
TTTGGCTAGAGAGCCTCTCATCACTTCGACCTAAAAAGATCTTGTGTGAGTACCCTATGAAGTTAAGTTCCCCAAATTTCTAAACCTTTTGTAAAGTTTAGGATCTTTTGGGGGCTATTTTCCGTGTATGTTGAGGCAACACTGTTACCTGTTCTAGGAATTTTAGCCTTTTGTGTGCCAGTGCATCGCACTTGCATAATATATGTTCTGTAGTTTCTTTTGCCAGCGTGCAGTTGACCAGTTGTCATTGTCAACTTTGCCCATTTTTTTTGAGATTATTCTTGCTTAGTTCCAAAAGCCCTTTGGCATTCTTAGGGGAGTTGGTAATCATCTTCTTTGCTTGATGTTTGCCTGGAGTGTTGTTCCAGTGGGACTTTTTCTGTCCCTGTTCCTATTTACGGACCTCTTCCATAACGTGTCCCTTTGAAAGCCGACAAAAGGGTTCTGGCCCATAAAAGGCAACTGCTGCTCATTTTGCAAGGTGATAAGCTGCTTAGTTTCCTGCTATTCCCTCATGTCCCAGCACCCACATTGGGGTAACCCTGTTTTTTTGGCCAGTTGCTTTAGGGATTGTTTACAGTCAGACTCAAAAGTGTAGAAGCTTATAGCTTTTATAGTCGTTTGACTGTCGTATAGTATGTATATGCGTGCTTTACGCAATCTTTTGCTAATGCACCCTTGTGCGCATAAGCTAATAGAGTAAATTTCAGTTTTGAAGATGGTTGGGGTCCTTTCCACTGGTATAGATAGCCTGCATCTAGGCCCTACTACACCTACTCCAACCCCTTCATCTATTTTTGAGCGATCTATATACTGTATACTAGCTCCATTTGCAATCTGTGACGGTATGGCTGTACTCTGCGCGGTTTTTGATCACTTTCAAGGGACAGTCAAAGTTTTGTCAGCATTTTATCTGTGGGTTTGGTCAGGGATTCCAGGTGGATTATATTGACAATCCTTAGATTACTAACCAGATCTGCTTTAAAAGATGTTGCCTGTTCCAGTCTTGAGGCACTAATTCTTGCTTCCCTTTTCACATGCAGTTGCAATGCCTTCATAGCGGCTGTGGGACAGGACCGCCTCTGTTATCCCCAGGCAAGCAAGTTTCTGTATGTTTTGGAGCTTGCTTACTGCAGTAATCTGTTCAGTTTTTGGCCACCATACCAATGAGCATTTTGTATGACCAATAGATTATTTTAGGTTTTAGCCCTCAAGTCTTACCAAAAAGCCTTTGGCATGTCCATAATGCGATTTGTGCTTTGATGAACGTTTTTTTGGTATGTGAATTCCATGTGAGTTTTTTATCTAGGATAATTCCCAAATATTTGACCTTTTTGGAGAATTCTAATGGGGTACCATTCAGCTCAGGAGCCGTCAGATTCAGCTTCCCTAGAGTGCAGAGAACACCAGTTGTGTTGCTCGAATTTACGTTTAATTGTTTATCCGAGCACCAGCTCATGATTAGATTTAGGGCGATTTGTATGAGGCTTGAAATAACCTTTTCATGTTTTCCCCTTATTGTAATGACAAGGTCACCAGCGTACTCTTACACATCGAAGTCACTGTTGTTCAGCTTCTCTAGGAGGCCATCGACAACCAGTGACCACAACAGGGGCGGTAATACTCCGCCCTGCGGATAGCCCTTTACGGTTGTCACCTTTGCCGACGTGCCACCGATTGTGGTCGAGATCTTTCTGCTTCTTAGCATGGATTTTATTCATTTTATAGTTGAGGCTTCTATTCTTCTTTGCTTCTTGCATGCTTTCATACCAAGTGCTATCAAAAGCCCTTTTTATATCTATGAATGCACATATAGCCATTTCCTTGGTGCGATGATAGGCAAATTGTTTGGGTGAAGTAATTCATTCTGTAAAATGTCACTTCGAATTCTATAGTCTATTACTTTCACCATGGTTTTTAGGAGAAAGGAGGGGAGGCTAACAGACCGATAAAATTTAGGCTCCTCGGGGGGTCGTTTGCCTGTCTTTGGAATCAATAATACGTTTACCTCTCCCCAGTTTTTTGGAATGCATCCTGAAGAGTAACTGGCTCTGAAAATTACAGTTAGGTGTGGGATAAGCGGGGGTATAGTGTGGGTCCTGGATTATGTTGGCGAAGATACAAATTTGATGTTAATAATAATTCACTATTGTTCAAATAAAAATATTTACATGATGCGACCATCGGATCATAAGTAAGCCTCACAAAATTACGAATATTCAAGAAAAAAATTAAAGATAAAATAATATTAGCTTTGCATGCTTTGCCTCTCGGGCTGTGATACATCGTCCCTTGATAAAAAGGAAAAAGTCACATTTTTTTAACAAATTCAAAAATAGTGAAGACTTTTGGAAATTTTCTAGAATGTAGGTACAAGCTAAAAAAGAAGATATATAAATAGTGCGGTGGAGAAGTTACTTGTGTTCTGTTATTCTAAACGGGTACCGTTATGTAACTAAATACTTTAAGATACTTTTTGTACCAAAGCAATATAGCAACAGCTAAAATGTTCCAAGATTTTGACTTTACCACCGACATTAGATGCAACAAGACAGCGTTTCTTAAGGGTATACCACCAAGTACAACAGTGGTTAGGGAATAAATTACCCTCTGAAGACTGGAATGGCAAGAGAAGAAAGTTATTTATTGCCTGTTAAAAATACCAGCAAAGCTGCACCAGCATGGCTTTAAAAATAATATTTTGCAACTGCGTTCCTGGCTGTTCCATGTGTTTTTGGAAGATGATAATCGTGATAAAATGCAGTGGTAGAAATAATGTTAACGTTGGTGGAATATTAGTTTTTTTGTTTTTCTTTAGTTTTATTAGCTATTAATCATTTACAATCTAGATTATATGCATATTTACATTTCAAATATGTACAATATTTTATTTTATATTAAGTTTATTCATCTTTTGACTTTTTTATGTCAAATGTTAAAATCAAAAATGTATTTAAATTATTAAAAATTTACTGTGTACAACATTACTTGTATTGACTACTGTACAGAAAATCTAAAACATATTCAAAACTTGTTACAAAATTGACATAATGAGGTAAAGTTAGTTATTATCAAAGCGGTGACTTTTTCAAAAATTCAATACTTTCTAACAGTTTATTCTACAAACTGTATCCATCAAAAATATCAATAGTGGAATTCTTAACAACTAATTAGGTAGATTGGGAAAAAGGCTTCTAACCGACTATTAATTATTATTTAATGTAAATTATATACTTAAAATAAAGACATCTTATATAGATTTATCTAAAATTTTTAAATAAATATCTACACATACGATTCATTCTTTGAGTCGTCACCAGCAGTTTCTGTAAACAACATAAACTCTTTGTAAGTGTTTATTCGACTCACTACGCTTTTGTAGCGTTGTCTAACAGGAGGCTCGCTCCCTGACCATGATTCATTGATGTACCAAATGATGTACTGCCTTCTGAAGGTTCAGCTCTAAAACAGTAAAATGTTTCAATTGGTAGGTACCTTTTGGAAATTTTTATTCAAATAAGATTTTAGGAAAATTCGCAAGGCACTTCTTCTGAACAATCCATACATTACCAAGAAGTTCTTGGTAGGAAGCTCTTGGATGTTTTCTAAACATTTTTAAAGCTACTTAATGGATACATGGTATACAAGTAAATTTTGGTATTTTTGTTTTTCTAGTTTACCGAGACAAGTTTTTTTTTATTGTCATCTTCTCTTGTCCTCATACAACTTGTGCAAGGACTCGCAATAGAGAGTAATTAGCATTAAAAGTCATTTGATAAAATTAAATACGCAAGTCGAGGATTTTTGCAGGTGTTTTTCTGGTTCTTTAAAATCCAAAGACGCAAGCATGCCGGTAGGGGTTCTTCTAAACTAGAAAAAACTGAAATTTTGGATTTTTTGTTTTCGGCTATAACTCATTTGTCATTTATATTACATATTTTAGTTAAGGCATTATTAGGACACTTTTTCATGCTGAATCTAAATTTTTGATCAGATTTGGTATAACTGTTACCATTGCTCATTTTCGACGGTCAACTTTTTTTTCTTATGGTCGGCACTTAAAAATTTTTTCATATTTGAATAGAGTTTTAAATTCTGATTTCAACGATGTGTCACACTTTGCATTTTGTTTAAGTTTTGAACATTTTATTACAGAAAATAAAAAATTCATGAGTGCCATGGAAAGACCACGTCATTTAATTTATTTTGAAATAATTCTAGTAAACCATGAACTGATGGAAGTAAAACAAAACAGTACTTTTATTCACTTTTACTCTTAGATACATTAGATACGCGAAAATTTCAGCAACTTTGTTTTGAGCATAGGCAGCAGGTTATGTAATTTTTGATTAAAACAAATAAATGACAGATTTTCTAACATACACAATTTACTGAAAATTCCACTTGCAGTTTTTATGTTTGCAACTGACATAACAAATTTGAATAACAGGTTAAATAAATACAACAGATAACACTAGAACTGCACTAATACAAACAATCAGTAAATAAATGTTCAAAACATTTGACACCTTTGTAAAACATGCCTAGAAGCTCGTCTAAAATAAACTCTCTAAGCTGTGTGTTAGTAACTGTCATTCATTTGTTTTTGTAAAAAATAACAACCTGTTGCCTACGCTTACAACCAAGATGACTGGAAGGTATGGTGTTGTCACTCGAGTTTGATATGGGCGTCACGAAATGTTTTGCGGAGAGATGGCGCAGTAGGTACTAAAAAGACGTTTGCGCGTCAAATTTGAAATCCGCACGCAATGCTATTCTAACCTGACTTTGTTCATACTGTGATATTATACTATCATAATTCAAGAATTATAAGAACATTATAGTGACAACTATTCTCGATCATATTTTCCTATAATTCATTATTTATTGCAATATTGAAAAGGTTAATATTTAATATAGCCTGAAAATTTATATCTTCACACTGATTATCACTGTAGCGGGCACTGTAGTTATTCAACTTCGGGAAAACGATTGTTAATGCGAGGAGGCGGTAAAACTTGGTTTTGATTTTCTTGGGAAATTCGAAAAAAAACAGATTTCAATGCACTCAGTTTTGACATCGATAAGACTCCAAAAGGCTTATTGCAAAGCAAAAATACGAAGAAAAAAAAATCGAAAACAAAATTGGTTCTGTAAAGCAATTTGATGCGCCCAATTTGATGTTTATTATGTGCATGGGTCATGGTGGAATGCTACAGTTATAGAATGGGATGACTGTAAGGCATTGTAATTAAAAAAAGAAACATGAAAAAAATTGATAATTGACCCATATGAATCATACTTTATTGCTTACTCTACATATTTCCTTAAACACTATAGAGTACTAATTTTTATTGCAATTATTTAGTGAAAGTAGGCAATAGCAGTAGTAAAGTATAAAGATGTAATCGAATTAGAAGACAACGAAGTAACTGCGCAATTTTATCGTAGAATTAATGCAGTGCTTTAATGTCATTTCGGTTAACAGTTGCCTACGAGGGTACCGTCTACCTGCACATATTATAATTGTGTAACATACAAACCGCATAAGCACAAAATGATAAACGTAATTTAAAACATTAAAAATAGAACAGAAACAAAAATCAGTACATAATACTACATTAAAATTGTACTGTATTGACAAAATCTATGCGGACAGTCACTCTAGACATAGTGCATCTCTTTAACATTATAATTAGTAATAAAAACAAGTATTTTAAGTACTTCAAAAGTTTATTATTTACTTGTGTGCGGATAGCGATTATCGTACAAAATTTCAGAAGGGCTCCTGCCTATTATACAGATCACAATAAACATTGTATAATATTCATCTCAAACCTAAGATTTAAATAGCAAAGGGTAGCTTGTATAAACCAGGATTAAAACACATAAAATACGTAAAAAAACATGAAAACATTAAAATCTACGTTAACTAATTTAGTACTTTTTTAGCATGTTAACTTAAGCACTAGACAAGCATTCCAATAACATATACTTGATATAAACATAAATTCATTAAAAAAATCTTTTAAATTATAAAATAATTAATGCGTTTTGCAAGTCTGCAAAAAATTATAATTAAACCATAAACCATACATGACTGCATGTCTGTACGCTTTGAATAAATACAAATGCAGCTTTCACTGAACAAGTAGTCACTATTATATTTGTCGTTGTCCTACTATGATGGCACGTCGACAAGGTAATCATAACACAGGGTTCTCGACCTGGTAATTCTGCCACTAGGATGGTGACATACCAGTTGCAGTTGAGGAATCAACGCATATTTTTGTGGTTATATGTGGCGATGCACACAGGATGATTGATAATATGTTGGGATGTACTTTCAGTACAGATTAAGAATCTGAAAATAATAAAAAGTTCCTATAAATATGTGCCCCAAAAACTCTTAATTACCGGGCAAGTTGCAGTCTACAGAAGTGGGAACAGTATTCTCTTCCATAGATTTAATTTCATAAGCAGCTTTTATGGACACATGTTTATAGAATTTACTCTCAAAGTTTTGTGTAAACTATTCTATTCTATCGTATTAAGAAAACACTTATTAGACCTTCATGGCAATTTAATTTTTGAAAAGCATATTATCTCGAAAATTGTTAGATTTAGAAATTTTCAACATGAGAACATGTTTTTGGGCAATTTTGTATGGAGAATAAGATTTTTCAAAAAAATGCTAAAATCTAAAATATGTAGAACATAATTACGTGACCCCCCCCCCGTACGAGACACCTCTGGTGTTCTTATTCAAACCAAAATTATTACAAATACATGAATAACTAATTACGTGAATAATGCTCACATATGAAATTTTAAAATTTGAGTGCAATTACTGCAAAAGTTATCTACAAAAAGTGATTAGCCTGGTTTATTTTCAAGAAACTGTAACCCTATAATGAAGGGTTTTCAGGCCTATGTTTATGAGAATTCTTTCGATTATATTTAGATTCTGAATCTATCCTGAAAATTCGTTCCACATGTTATGAATCACACTGTATACCATTGCTTTGGCAAACGAAAATTGTGCAGACTTCATTTAAATGAAGTAAAGGGGCTCTTTTAACTTTTCCTTTATTCGTGTTGTTATGAATCCTAAAAAATATTGCAATCATTATGAGAAACATAATTAAATAGATATACCTAACTATTTAGAAATTGTAGAGTATGCTAAATTGTAGTTAATTTAGCATTAGTGTAATTTTAAATTAAACCTGCTTTTTCCATTGTAACATGTAGCTGCCTACTAAAATACAAGGGATGTTGATTGTTTAAATTACAGCAAAAGGAAATTTTTATATGCTGTGATTATTATCAACAGTGATCCGAAGTACAATTCTTTTAACTGCCTGAAAATAATTAATTTAAGTATTTCTCAACTTCTTAACTGTGTTTTTACTAGTTAATTGTTATTCTACATACATATTTGATTAAAATTAAAACAGTACTTACTCCTCTTTAATTTTCTGCTGGTAGTCTGTCTTTTTACTAAGCTGAAGCTTCTACTAAATTGAGTTTTGTGAATTACATTGGTGTGTTAATTAATAAATCACCGAAGTATGCTTTTATTCGTTATTATTTTACTTTTTGAAGGAATCGGATTGTCTCGTCAACTGTCAGAACATTTCAGGAGGATTAGGTTAAATTTCACGGACGCTGTCAGAGAAATCTACCGTCACTGCTGCCCTCTCGCGGCAATACATTTGTGGGTCCCTCGCAAAACAATGTAAATATTCAAAAGTGAAAACACCAATATATATATATTAGCTATCCATGCATCTTGCTTACAACAAAGTTTCGTGAAATTTTCGTGTACCTAATGTATCTAAAAGCCAAAGTAAATAAAAGTAGTGTTTTGTTGTACTTCCATAAGTTCATGGCCTACTAGAATTTTTTCAAAATAAATTAATTGACGTGGTCTTTCCATGGCACTCTTATGAAATTTTTATTTTCTCTAATAAAATGCTCAATACTTAAACAAAATGCAAAGTGTGACACATCGTTGAAATCAGCATTAAAAACTCTATTCAAATATAAAAAAAATTAAAATGCCGACCATAAGAAAAAAAAAGTTGACAGTCGAAAAGGAGTAATGGTAACAGTTATACCAAATCTGATTGAAAATTTATATTTAGCATAAAAAGTGTTATAATAATGCGTTAACTAGCAGTATGTAACATAAATGACAAATGAGTTATATCCGAAAACAAAAATTTAAAATTTCGTTTTTTTTCAGTTCTTTCAGAAACTAAGCAAGATAGGTCTGATATCTTTTTAGATTGTTAATGGGCATAAAATTCCACAACTTTTCTATTATTTAACCATCGTCGTATCTCTTCAAATAAGCGAGATCCCCATAGTTAACACGCAATTTGATACATACTGTATATATTATAAAAAAACAGAATAATACACGAAGTCTCTTTAAAAGCCAACAGCACATTTTTACTTATCGTTATTAATTACAAATAAGAGAAGATATGAAAAAAATTCTGCGAAGGGGCTAGTCTAGTACTAAGTCGATTACAGCTTTGAAACCGTTTTTTTGCTTTTTTTTTGGTATATTGAAATATACCACGTATTCTGTATGGGATGTAGTGCGCCCAGTTCAGGCACTTAACTATAATCTTTCGGTAGGGTAGGCCACTGCTGGACCAAAGGACAAGTAGGTGGGCCGCGCCTTACCTTACTATGAATGATAACGTAACTTATGTGCATAATATTATTCGGCGATTTTTGTGTGCGCGTCGAATTCGCGTTTGACTTTGCCGATGTGGAACAGTTTTTCAATTTTTGTTTCTGAAAAAATACCTCATAGCCGCGCAGTGGGTACAAAAAGTCCATGACGTTTTGAACTATTATTATTCAACGTTATCAAAAAGAAAATGATAACAACTGATTAATTTTTCAATGATGAATTTTAAGAAAAAAGGCATACTACAAAAAATGAACGAGGTACTTTGCCTGGACGCTATACGATAAAATTGTAACATATCATATTTTTCATAAGAATTTTTGTATCAACGTTAGCGACTGTGATAACGCATTTCTCGTTCAATCCGGAGGGTAGACCAATTAACTAACGCCTGCTGCTAAGTAGAACATTGCTCCAAGCGAAAGCTCACTTGTCTGGCGTAGTGTATTTACAAAACGACCTCTGCGAAAAAAAAAACATTTCTAGATTTTAAGATTGTTTGAGATTAAAGAAAATCAGAGACGATTCAGCATATTACTAGTCAAAACATTGGGTGGCAAAGAGAACATTTACCCACCTAAATATTGCTGCAGCTGAAATATAATTGTAAATCTTATTCTACTATCACTCACGAAAAATTTAGTCACAAAGAAATTAAACGATTGGGACACCAATCAAATTGAAATGAATTTTAAAAATCAGTGTTTCAGCAATATTTTTTTGAAATCTGCCATAATTCTTGAAAATATTTTTAACTTCACAGTTTTTATTCATACAAAAATGTTCTTACATAGTAACATTATGTTCTTTTGCGGCTAGTAAAATATCAAATGCCTTCCCGATCTGTCTAGTCGTTTTTGAGTAACAAGGCGTTAAAGGAAAAACTTAAAAGAAAATCGTAACAGTTGCCAATTTAAAACCAGATTTTTTAGGCACATTGTATATGAGAACGAAAAATAATTGATCTTTTAGTTCCTAGCTGGGTGAGTCAGAGGGTGAGCCAATATTTTTACGTGGGCTTCGGCCCACCTAGTTTTCCAGTGGCGTAGGAAGTACTTTTTTCTAGGTGTGTGTGGGGGGGGGGGGTGGAAAATCCTAATCTATCCTAACTAACAATACATGCCCGATTTCCGGTAGGTACTTTTTTTGCACTAGTGAATGTAGAACCGAAAACAATGGGCTAGTATCTGCATAAAACAATTTGCTATTAATATAAGTAGTTGGTGTAAAATACAAACGTGTTAAATGCTTTTTTTATCAAGGTTTTTTTAAAGGACGCTGGGCCCCTTGCTTTAGATGTCAGTGGGGGCCTGACCTCTCCTGGCTGCTCCGCTTCCTACGCCACTGCAGTTTTCTTATTCAGCTGTCGAGGCCCCTGCTTTCTTCCCCTTTCTACTGATACTATGTGAAGTTATTGAATTATCCAGGAGTTCTTGACAAGAAGTTCTTTGATGAAATTTCCAACGTAAAATAAGTGCGTAATTTATAATATTTGTGTTAGAAATTCCTCTGCTTAAAAAAATTATTTAATTTCTTTCTCCTTTTTTTTAGTGAAATGAAAGGCTATTATTTAGTCTACTGGCTACTGGGTCGTCCCATATGTTATTTTGTAAATAAAATACGCAATTTATAGTAGGTACCTACTTTTGTTGCTATGGCACTTTTATAAAAATTCAAAGGGGGATAACTCTTTTTTTCTGTGTCACAGTTCGGTTGATAAAAAGGAATTAAAATTAAATACCTAATAGAATATGCTTTTTGAATTTTTGGTTTTAAGAAGGAAACGGTTCTATTTTATTCTTATTTTGATTTTTTAGGGGAGTTTAGTATTAACTTAGCTACTGCAACATTTTACTTTAGAAACAATTCACATATTACATACTAGTAAGTAAATGTCGATTTATTTATTTAATGTATTTGTGTTTTTAAAATTTGAATTTGTCTGTATTAATGTTTCGTAAAATAATAACAATATTGCGTATATAAAAACACCTAAAAAATCACGGAAAAGTAAATGAATCAGAATAAAAAAAAGGTATCGGTACTTCCACACCTCCGTAGGTAGTTCACAAAGTTGTCCGTCCTTTTAACGCCATTTTCTATGCGTAGAGGGGAGCACCATTGCTTCACTGGACGTTCGAAATTCATGGGAGGGAAGCTTTAATAAAAATTTATTATCCTTATAAACTTGTTAACATTTGAGAAAAACCTATAAATATTGTAATGGGGTTTGCTTTTATTGGAATTTATGTTAAACAGTTAATTAAGTTGTATAAGTTATATATTTAATGTAAAAATTTAATTTGTCGACAGTTTTTTTACTTCTTGATCGTTTGTAAAAGTCTTTTAAATAACAAAGAAACGGTTGATGCTTTTTTAATGGTGATGTGTTTCTATGGTTATGGAGTTTGATATTAAAACAGTTTTGCAATTTTGTTTAATTGCGTTTTATGAGGAATGTTAATTATAGAGAGCCACGAGTAATTTTAGATAAATTAAAAATGCTATAAATAGTTTACAATTTAACAAAAGTGAAAGATGTTAAGAGTTTTTTTTATTAGAAGCAATTAAAATATTTTAATTAATTACTTTCTAACTGCATTAGGTACTCTTCAATTATTCAACTAGTTGAAAGATTTCTTGAGCATAAACAATACGTTCAAATGTTCAGATTTAGCTGAAAAATATTTTTATCAAGTATAAATATTCTTTTAATAAATGTGGCTCTTATATTATGTTTTAATATGTGATTATATCAGTTTTCCTCGTAGATTATTCATAGATAGTTTATAATTATGTATTACTGTAAGGAAAGGAAATAGTTCAGTGTAGGTACACAGTAAAAAATATAGAGTGAATCAACAACACTAAAAACAGTGTATATAAGTCCATCCAATACAGTGTTTTTTTGTTTTTTAATTTTTTAAAAGAATCATGGTGTTGTGCGTGAGCATGACTCCATGATTCCCATCTCGCCCCCTTATCCGGACTCAGCGCACTTAGCGCTATTCACCGGTCTAACATGCCCCACCCCGAAAAGACATGCAACCCAACACCAAACACACCGTCCGTGGACACGCCGGGTTTAACTTATTCATAAAAATTTCAGACGGGCAGAGGATTCGAACCTACTGCCGTTGGGAGTCTAGTTCTAGAGGTTGAAACTCCAACCACTAGACCACCCGCTGGCCCCCAATACAGTGTTGAATACTTACACTTAACAATTTATGAAACAGTAGAGTTATAAGTACTAAAAATAAATGCTTTTGATTCTTCGAATAAAATAAAATTATGTAATCTATACCTGGTGTAAACTAAACATGGTTCACCTCCATTTTTTCTTTAGTTTTTAAGATAAACGAATGAAATTTGGTACGCTTAATATATCCATAAAATTCAATTATTTGATAGTATTAGCAATTTCTTAACACTTCCGGTTTCGACGGAAGTGACCAAAACTTTCTTATTTTAAATACACCTTCTATATTTTTTTACTTATTTAGAATCTGGCGAAAATTCTGCATACGATTGAGCAGTTTAATTGCTTTTTTGACTTTAAAATTTTTACTTTTTTTTTTTTTTTTTTGGTGTGCGTCTAGAGTGCCATGGCGGGTGTAAACATGTTTCTATGCAGCCAGGCGTTACCATAAAACTGTTTATTATCTTTTGCTGTTCGTATGCGATCCAGGGTACCTACTTTAAAAATTCAGTTCACAGGTTTTTGAGAAAAACTCAGGAATTTCAAATGGAACAATATTGGTTCAAATTGTTTTTCCGGAACGAACACTTCCTAACAGTTGCAACGATACCCATTATTCGATACTTTATTACATTTTTAACCAGTAAAATTAGATTTTAATTACTAACTACAGTCGTTATACTTTCAAACAAAATAACATCACAACATTCATAATACAAATGAAGTAGACAGTAAATAAACAGCAACTGAGAACGTTTGGTTTACATTAATGTAGAAATTTTAAATTTAGCGCGCGTACCAGTTTAAAATATTTGAACGAACAAAAGACGAAAAACAGTTTATCTGCACAGGAGATTATAGAATGACGGAACCAAAAACTATAAAAACTGTTCCAATTGCACTACTCTTTCCACCGTTTCACGCATCACTTTATGTAGTTGTTCTGGAGTAATATTGTTTATAGTATTGATAACTGTATATTCCAGATCTTGACGGGTTGTTGGTGTAGTTCGGTACACCTAAATTTTAATATAACCTCACACGAAAAAATCTAGAGGTGTTAGATCAGGTGGACGGGGAGGCCACTTAATAGGACCATCCCTCTCTATTCACATTTTGTTGAAATTATTGTTCAAAAATTCAATGACATTTCCTGCAGGATGAACTTTGTACTGTTTCCTTCAAGTATATATAAATTGCTGCAATTGATTGTAACCATACCAACAACAACAGCGTCTAAAAATAAAAACTTACTGCGGAATTCAATGGACCATAAGAACGATTTTCTGTATTAACTGTATTATCCATTGAAAAAGCTCTAATTTTTAAACTTGAACAAAATAACGAGTGGTATGATAATATAATCGACCACTTTGCAGCTATGAAAGAAAGGCGAAGCGATGTTTTATATATACTAGAAAAGAATGTTTTCCAGTATACAAGGTCAATTCTTCGAGCATTATATTATGCTTGAAATATTTGTTTATACATGTTTTGTTGTTGATATTTGGTAAGGATATTTAGCTTAATTTTTAGAATAAAGGTATTTTCACGCTACCGGCAAGGTAAATAGACTATACATCCATAGCTACAAAAGATAAAAATGGCCAATTACATTCGTTTACTTTTTGCCCTTGACTACGGAACTTAATAGTGTCATTTACATTCCTAGGATAATAATTAAAGCAACAAGGTACAGATTCCAATATTTTATTTGAAACAGAATACTAAAATGTTGATTTTAACTGTTCGTTGATATGGTAACAAGCACAGGCAACTTAGATTAATGGGGCTTTTAAAAAATAATTCCGGTGACAGCAGTGAAAACGAACTTTTAAAAATATGATTAAATTTCTACCTGTAGCGTGAAAAATTTAATAAGTAACACGGAATGTATCGTCTATTAACATTCTCGGCAGGCCCAAGCCTCGGCTTCGCCTCGGCTCCTATTTACCTACCTCGAATGTTATTACGTCTTTACATTCCTTGTTACTTAAATAACTATTACTTATTAGTCTTAATGTTAAATAATTTTTGCCATTGCCTACTCAAGTTTTGAACCCACAGAACGCCACCTATATTTGTACTCCCAGATATTGAAACTTTCTTACTTTCGCAATTATTTTGTTTATTTATAAGTTCGAGCTTTACTTCGTTAAAGTTCATTTTAATTTATTGTAAATAAAACAATTTTTAACTTCAACAGGTTTCTTTATTTTAGCCTTATACGTACAAGCAAGTGCCATTTAACCTTGCAAAAAAAATGACGATAAGTTTAAAAGGCGAGAAGCCGTTACACTCTCAAGCAAAAGCAATCCCGTAGTTTGAAAGTAGTATAATATCTAGTTGCTGTTAATTATTTATGTCATTATTATGTTAATCCTTCCTCAAAGCAAACTGTTTCTAACCTTATGGCGCACGGCCTTTTAATTTGTCAAAAAATCCACAATTTTTTCTAAACCATAAATAAATTGACTTTCACTTTTTAGTAGAGTGTACCACACTGTCCAACAGCCAATTAGAGCTAGTTTAAGTTACGACTACCGACGAAACAAAGCGTAAGTAGCCGAATCAAAGCCCACTAAAATTTGCAAGGTTAGGTGGCACATGCTGTATTTCAACGTGTTTACATGTCATTATCAGAGGCAAAATTAAAAGTAAACAGTTGGTGTTGCTATAGAAATAATAAATCTTCATAACTTTATCTTGGATTTCTATATCTGTGTCCAGATGCCTTGATTTCTCATTCCAAAATGTTCAATAGAGGAGAATTTAAGAGATCAATTTGCTCATTCATTAACGGTGCAGTTTTTAAATGTTTGTGAATTTCAAAAGCTTCTAGTATATCTAATTTACGTTTATCATCACAAAAGTGTAAACATTTTATGGTGTTATTAGATATCATTGAATGATTGTGTTCTAATAAGCGTTTAGCTTACAGTAGAACAACGTACGTGTTCCTTGTACCTAATATCAAAATTTGTAATTGTTTGTCCTATATAAACCGAATTACAGTGCGAGCAATTTAATTTGTATAGATGCCTGATTTTAGTAAGTTGTCTGTTTTTTTCTTCAGCATTAAGTGTTTAAAATGTTTTTTGTTGCTTTAATAATTATTTTACATTTATTTGTTTTGTTTATAACTTTGTCAATTTTTTCTAATTTATTGCCAAAATATGAAATTGACTCGTATTTCATTTTGTCTGATGAGGTAGTTGTATACATTTTCTGAATAACTAATTTATAATTTATTTATATTTTATACAATAATGGTTATAATACTCAACTTATTTATACACTAACTAAAGAGATATTTTGGCAATAAATCAGAAAAATTGCCTAAATTATAAAAAAAACAAATAAAGGTAAAATCGTTCAACAACGCAATTCCTCTATAATTACTTGGTTTTGAAAATTCTTTAATAATAAGTGCTTTACTTCCCTTCTTAAATATCGTAATGCTCTCTGTTCATGCCTTCGGTGATATGCCGTCTGCCACTACTTTATTAAAGAGTTGTTTAAGATCTTCGGATAATTTTTGCGCCCGTATTTGTTAAATTCATTGGGGATTCTGCTTGGTCCCGGGGTTTTTAATTTTTAATTTTGGTGATGGCGTCTGGTATTTCTTCTAGTAGTAATTCAACCTGTTCCATATTTTCGACGTAATTCTGTACTTCTAGTGTTTTTATTCCGTTTGGGGAATCCTTTCATATAGAGATGTAAATAGTCCTTCCGTTCTTTTTCAATGATCTTATTCGTTTGGAAGGTCTCGTTCAGGTTCTTTTTCTGTTCTGTATATTCATATTTTTTGTGAATTTCTCCCAGCGGACCTTGATTTATGCATTTACGCCAATTCTGTATTCTTTTGTATTTTAGGTATTCTTGTTCATTTGGCTTTGTTTTATATGCAGGGTGTATGCCTTCTTCTTTTTCTTTGCCAATTGTTTCACTTCTTTTGTGAACCATTATCATTTATTATTATCTGCATTTATGTTTACTTTCCTTTCACCCATTGCCTCTTCAGCTGCTATAATAACATTATGTTTGATCTGTTTCCACATTTTTTCTACTGAATTACATGTCTCTATTTTATTTTCTTTTATTTTTTTCTCTAGTCTATTCTTGTATAGTACTTTTGTACTCTCGTTATTGTAGCTCTCTATATTGAATTTTTTTACGTAACATGGTTTTTGTTTGTGTGTTTTAATGGCCAATCTTATCTTACCTTATACTAGGCCATGGTCACTGCCTGCAATGTTGGCTGCTTCCAGGGTTCGTACATCCAGGATTGTATTGGGATGAATTGCTCTTTTTTCATTATATATAATCAATAATTGATTTATGTCTTCTTGTAAGGTAAAGGAGGGTAGTAAGGCCCACATAAGAAAGAATATATATTTTTTAAGTCACTGAAAACTTTTTAAAACTTTTATTATTGCCAACTAACTAAATAGGCATTTGAGCTTTCTAAAAAAGCAATATGAACATAAAAAAGTAACGACAACGCTGTTAAAACATTTAAAATAAAAAACATTAGGCCTTATAACCTGGTAAGACAGGTGTTAAGGTCCACATCATTAGTAACTAAACTTATTAAAATAACCGAACGGAACCTATTCTATTCTATTCTAAGTGAATCTATGGCATACAGTCTGGACAGACAAAATCTTCTGTATCTCAGTAACTACAGTTAATACACCTTCGCATGTCAGCAACATAATCCGTATAGCAAACCACGCGTTCCCATTTTCTTCTGTCTTGGAAGAAGATGGTTTAGAACTTGGTTGAGTGGAAGAAATGATTCTGGAAACTGTTCGTATTGACATTTTTTTAAATGAAATCTAATGCTTCATTTCCCCTCTTCATCCCAGTTTGCTCGAATACCTCTACACTTTTTATTTATCGTCTGTAAGAAAAAATCAGCAGGAATATTTAAGACATTCGGCAGAAAATAAGGCCTGGGCCTTATAATCTGTTTAAGCGTTTTCATTTTTAATTGAAGGTTATGTGAACCAAACCTTTAATGCAACTTTAATGTGCATTGGTCCTTATTAGCTAAGTATTCATTGTACATGGCAAGTAAAAAGTTTAGATGACTTAAAGAAAAGTGATATGCTTACCAAGAGGAGAATTTTTTTATAAAACACAGAGCGTCACAACTCGCGGCCTCACAGTTAGAAACACAACTGTAAGATGACTAATATTTAGAATTAATTGACATTGAGTACCGTTCTATTTTCATAGATGGCGTTAGGAACACCTTAAACTTATTTTTTTGTGTGGAGCCTTGGGCTTTATTATCTTCTGGGCCTTATTACCCTTCGATACCTTATCTTTTCATGTTACTTTATATTGTTTTCGGTGTTGGTACAAGGTATTGTTGTTCCTTATCTCATTTTGTACTCAGAAATTTATAAGTACTTACTTCTCTTTTATAATTGATAACATGTTCATTGAATTTTTGCTTCGCTCCTGCTTTGATCTCGTTTTTTATTCGTTTATCAAAATTGCCTAATATGATCCTTTTTTGGTATTTTTATGTAGACCTCTTCAAGCGTGTCATCGAATGTTATTGTTTGTTTTAGTGGTTTCCCGGCGTCAAGTGCTTAGACGCTTATGATGTTCAGTTTATGTTTATTTAACGGTATCGATCCTTTCAGTATTCATTCGTTTACATACTCTGTCTTTAATATGATCCCGTCGACTATCTGGGGATGGGCTGCCATCTTTGGGTCCCAGACATCCCATTTGGTGGAGCGGTATCTAGGCCAACTCTAATGGTAGAGTTTCCAGAGCTTCGTTTGCGTGTCAGGTTGACATTTGGACAGGAGAAGCTTTGTATTGCGCTTCACTGTCCCTATACCTACTCCTGAAAAAAAAAAAATTTAATTACAAGCTTAGAACATTTTTTGTGCAACTAGGTTTGATGGCCAGGCCTCACCATACTTTTTGCCATGGGTTCCATCCCATGCGCCCATGGGTGAGGTCGTTACGCGCTTATGGTAATAATAATAAGTACGGATATTTTTTTGTCAATTTCCAGTACTAAAAGAGAGTGTTTCGAAAAACATGACTCTCTGTTCAGAGGCACATTCCTTACCTAAAAATAAGACAAAAACTTCCTATAAACATGTGTCCGCAACAGATTAGTTTTTATGATACAGGGTATTAAAAGTTTTATTTTTAATGGTTATTTCCAAAAAATGACACCGGGGGCATACATGTGGGTAACAGGGTCATTTTTTCCTAACAATTTTTAAATTTATGATTTGCTTTTTAAAATCCTTGAACCAATATCGATTGAAAATTAGTCAAAAAATATAAAACAGTGGTGTGCATGTGATGTTTTTACTTTTTTAGAAAAAATATTACCCATAGGTGCCATTATTGGAATTTAATTTAATTATATCCAAAAAGGTCATAGGGCACGAAAAGTTTTTTAATTGAAGAATCCAGCCCGTTTTTGAATTTTTTTAAATATATGAAAAATATTAAAAAATTTAATTAATAAAAACTCTTAGATTCTGATAGACAGATACTTGTACCTATAAAGAACTTTTAGTTATTTTTTTTGCGTTGGTGTTATATGCATTTTTTTCAGAACATTATTCTTTTGTCGCTTTTTCTTGTTTATTTTTCCCCTTGTATTATTTTTTTGGAGGTATTAGTTTATTCAGTAATTAAATTAATAACCTCACAAAAAATAAGTAAATAAATAAAATTATGAAACTTTCAAGAACTTTTTAATGCTTTCCCTAAACATGTACATTAAATGTATAAAATAACCTGAGAAAGTTATTATTATCGTACTTTAATTAAATAGTTTTTCATAACTACAGCTGTACTTACGATAATTTTAAAGTCAAATGTACTAGTTACAGCAATTAAACGTACAAAGTTTACATTTAACGTTTACATTGGTGGAACATTAGGTATTATCGAATTTAATAATTGCAATTAAAATAGAAAGTAAGTTTAATCTATTTCTACAAAGTATTACATCAATACACTGTCTCAACTAAAATTATCACTGAATCAGCGGCGCCCTCTCTGCCAAACGTATTAAGCAAACAATATTACATATAACATTATTTCCACTTTTCTTAAACGTATAATAATGTTTGAGTTTTATTATAGGAGACCGATGTTTTTATTAAACATTGTGTGGTGGCAAAACTTCAAATATGTCGCAAGCGGGCACTGTTGTTTTTAAAACCTCGGCTATGTAATCAAACAATATGAAACATACAAAACTCCCTAGCAAAAGGCAATTTTGTTTTAACAAAAATAAAAAAAAAAAGTGAAATTAAAAAAGTAACGCCTCGGCGGGGATTTGAACTTGCTATAGCCTTTGCAATAGATGCTCTACCAGCACTATTGATTATTCAACATTATGAGCGCTGACAGCATACCTTCGGATTTCGGACCGAATGTCGCTATATATTCGTTATTTGAGGAATTATCAACAATATGCCAAGAATAAAAAATATATTTTTCAACTAGAGCTAATTGATAGGCGTAGGTAAAATAACGTAACTTCCAGAAACCGAGCTGCTGAAATTGAAAAGTAGTTTTAAAATAGTTGAAAATTCTTGTTAATCCTAATAAACTACTTCAAAGAGGCTATTGAACTGTTTCAAGTTTATAACGATTGCTGTTGCGTTTTTGAATAAACAATTATTAAATTTCAAATTTCTCAAAAATTGCTGAAGGACGTCAAAGTAAAATTTGGGAGATTAGTAAAAATAAATTTGAAGTTCACTGCAAGCTCTATCGTCTCAGACAGAAAAAAATGTTTGGACAGTTTTTGAGTAATAAGTTTTTGAAAATGTCCAAAACTTTGACCAGCTAGAATTTAAATTAAAAGTTTTTATATTTTGTAAAAATATTTTAACATCTCTTGATTATACTTATTAAGAACTACTAAAACATATGACTTTTTGTAATATTGGAATATTTTGTTTATGAGCAATCGGGCATTCAATTCAAAATTTTTAAAAATTCGTGGCGACTTTCGTCTTGAAGATACAGCATTTGGACAAAAGCATATCATTTGCTTTTAGACGTACTACTTATAACTCTTTAAAATCGGTCTTACAAAAAAATTGAGACTAAAAAACATGTCTAATTTCCGTTTCCGGTTCTGGTTCGGATTAAAAACCCTACAATGCACTACCTGCAATTAAAAAACTTCCACTTACCAAATCTTATAAAAGTCGGTAAAGGGGTTCCGAAGATATAGGGAAACGAACGCACCTACCCATGCACGCACTCACACACGCACCGCCACACACACCCCCAGAGACATTTTTTAAACCACTTTTTTGGATTTCTTTGGCACATTCTCGTTAAAATCAAAAATTCGAGACAATAGTCTTGTCTCTAATTTATAAGACGATACTTTATTGTCTCGGCCTTTCTTGTCTCGAAGTTTTGAGCCGATATAATAGTTACTAATTTCGAGACGAGACACGTGGTAGTAATATTGTCAAGATGAGACATTTTTCATTCTCGTATCGCAGCGTCTTGAAAATTTATAAACAAACTTATCAGTTTTTCTCGTCTCGAATTCTTGAGACAATATGATGTTTAGTAATTTTGAGACGAGATACGTGGTGTTACTATGTTGTCAAGATGAGAAACTCTTCATTCTTATCTCGTATCGTCTTCTCTTGAAAATTTAAGACCACATCATTAGTATTTTTTATCTCGAATTTTTGAGATGATACGATGTTTAGTAATTTTGAGACTATACTGTCAGAATGAGCGACTTTTTATTCTCATTCTCGTATCGTCTTGTCTTGAATCATCGAGACAAGATTATCGGTTTTTTTAGTCTTTTGAATTTTAAGCGAATACGGTGGTTAGTAATTGCGAGACAAGACACGTCATATAATATTGTCAAAATGAAAGACGTTTTAGATTTTAGAAAGATTATTAGCCTTTCTTACTCGAATTTTTTAAACGATACAGTAGTTAGGAATTTCGAGACGACACACGTGGTATTCCTATATTGTCAAGACGATACACTGTTTATTCTCGTCTCGTATCGTCTCGTCTTGAAAATTCAGGGCAAGATTAGTTTTTTTCGTCTCTAATTTTTGAGACAAATGTATGTTTAGTAATTTCGAGACGAAACTCGTGGTATTACTATTTGTCAAAGTGACAAACTTTTCATTCTCGCCTCGTCTTAAAAATTCATGACAAAATTATCGGTCATCCTTGTCTCGAATTTTTGAGACTATGTTGTAGTTATTACAGACGAAACTCGTGGTATTACTATTGATTGTCAAGAAGAGAAATTTTTCGTTCCGGTTTCTTCTCGTTTTGAATATTCAAGACAAGATAGATCTTTTTCGTTTCAAATTTTTGAGACAATTCGACAGTTAGTAATTTCGAGACAAAACTCGTGGCATTACTATTGTTAAGGTGAGAAACCTTTCGTTCTGTTCTTGTCTCGAAAATTCGAGACAAAATTATCAATCTTTCTTGTCTCGAATTTTTGAGTAAACACTATAGTTTGTAATTTCCAGACGACACGCGTGGTGTTACGTACCGTTGCCGGTATGAGAAATCTTTCATACTCCTCTCGTCTTAAAAATTTTAGAAAATTTTCGAAAATTCAACAAAACAACACTAGATAATAACCAAGATTGTTTTAGCAGACAGCAAACGCAAGAAAAAATAAACGCAGAGGAAACTACCGATACCAGTTTCTATATTTTTTCTATACCTATTTATAGAAAATACTTTTATCGTGTGTTTCCAGCGTCGAAGTGGTCATTAGATGGGAAAAATCAGGTAGCTCGTGTACTGTTTAGTCTGGGAAAATTAATTTTTGTAACGGGATTAATTCGGAACAAGATAAAATATGGTACAGATGTTCTACTGTCCATCTTAATAAACATAAGTAGTAAAGTCGATCGAAGTGAAGCTTTCGCTGCCATATTGCAAAATGGCTGCCGGTTTAGTTCTTTTAGCGATTTACTTGATAACCACTGTTTTTACGGCAATTTCTTAAGAGGAGTAATTTATAGAGCGTTAAATTCTGCGCAAAAAAGGTTCAATAGAATTTTCGTGTAAACGCAACGCTTTTATCTTAGTAGTGCCGAATACGAACACCGCACCATTCGACAATTACATTAGAGATTTTAATACTTCCATACACATTATTTTTGTGCTAACAGTGTTATGAACTGAACATAACATCAGTTTAATTTTGGTAAACTGTCTCAATTGATTTTTTAAAGTTTGTCAAATGTTTAATAGTCTAAAAATGTCTTTAAAGTATTTGTCGTCGATAAATTTTGCTGTTAAGGCTAAACACCGACGTTAGAGGATTATACAACATCTGAAAATTTTAATAGTCGAATTTTAAACCAGAATATCAATTCTTTATTTGTTGTCTTTTCATTGTCTTGGCTGAGGCTAAACACCGACGCCGAAGGTTGACTCATCATACTTGTGTACATATATACATATGTTTTCCCACAAATTCGTGCATAGTTTTAGAAGATAAGAAACATAAAACCAAAAATGTTTACTGGTTATAATTATTTAATAAAGATCTAGTTCGGTCCTGACTGCAGTGGCAGTTGCAGCCCCTACGCGCAGTTGTATTTTAAAATTATTTTGCTAGAAAATTTGTTGTATTTTAAAGTAAAAGAATGAAAGAAGACATCGTTTTGTTTTATTTTTTTGTTTACAGTTACGAAGTAGATATTTTTATACTTCTGAGGCAGTGCCTAAAAATTAATTTAACTTTTGTTGGGGCTAAATATTTAGGATCCTACTTGCTTAATGCCTAAACGCACCACTGTCTGCCTGTCCGTAAATTGTTAAAATTATTACATATAACTAAAGCACAAATTTGATTATTTTTTCATCATTGTATCAAATGAAATTCTACTTATCAAAAATTATGTATTAAAATTTCCTTAACATATTTTTTCCTCACATTCCTAGAGCTCCAATTAACAACTTAATGAATCTCCTTTTAATATTCATGCGAAGAGACAGTAACAAGGATGGTGATTAATGCGATAGTCTTCGGTGCTCCGCCCGTAGGACGCCCCAGGTTAGGACCCGACCCATCGGGCAGTCACCAGGAGACAGTGCGGGCTCCGCTGGACTCACGGCAGCGCGCACACCTTGCACACCTGGCCGTACACAATCGCACATTAACTAGTGATAATAATAGACTGTTAACGTGTTTAGTGCGAGTTTTTTCCTGCAACTTTTTATCTAGAAGACGATTATTTTAAAAGTGCCCCTGTAGTTTTTTTAAACTTTACTAGTGATTTTAAACATGAAAAAATTAATATTTTAGTGTTGTAAAATTAACGTTATTAAAGACTTTTAAAATTAAAATTTGAACAAGAACTTTTGGTTAATTGGGATTGCTTAATAAACTTTGAAGGCAGGTCCGGATTTAATGTTTTTTAAATTAATTATATTAAGTTCGTCCACCATTTTTAAAATTGGAATTCTAATTATGATTGTAAGTAGTTGTTGACATTTCTTTGTAATAATCATTAATTTGCTGATATGAAACCGGCATTCAATATAATATGTATGTAGTTTAATTATGTTTAAAACAACGTTATTTCACGTACGTAATTTTTAATATAATGAATAACTACACGTGTGTTCGTCTGGCTGAGCAAGAATACGTTAAATAATTAAAATAATTTAAATTCAAAACAAAACACGGTTAATTAAGTATAATTATTTACCCGATAAGTGCTTACGCGGCGCATTTATTATCAAATAAGCAACATTTAACATAGTGCGATAGTGTAATTGCGGGAAGTGCATTTTTTCGGCCAGATAATTTTAATAAAGCAGGTCATTTCAACAATGACTGTTAACTAAACGTAAAATTTATACACTCGTATGCAGATTGGACGCCCGTGCACTGATTGCATCGTTATCGTCCCGCCATTATTTGAAGTAATTAGGTTGGAAATACTTTTTAAGTCGGTAAATGGATGCAAGACTTGAAATGGACTTGACCACTCGTCCACGAGACGGTGTCCCACAGGACGGATGCAAAATGAGAGTCGCCAAGTCGGTTTTTTCCATCAGGAGCTTGGTGGATCTTGGAGACGCCGCTGAGAAAATTGATGGAGATATGGAAGATAGGCAAATGATGGGTGAAGGTAAGAATTTTTATTTGTAAAAATTTTTATAATTTAATTCGAAAATAAAAATTAAATCAGTGAGGTTGTCTTTTTAGATATCATATTTATAGTTTTGTGTTTTCAGTTTTGATATAAAAGCAGAAAAAAATTGCTAGGTTTCTGTAAACAAATTCAAAATGCGAGGACAAAAATGACACAAAGTGGGTCAAAAAAATTGTTTAAAAGATATCAAAAAGTTAAAAAAAAATCGGTACCGAGTGAATTTCCGCGTGTTATCTTATACTTGATACAAAAATATTAAGAAAATCAGTCTTCTGTTTTAAGTTAGGAAAGAAAGGCCACTAACCTAAAGTTTTTAAATATTTTTATATATTTTTAGAAAAAACAAATAAAGTAGAGTACATAAAGTTATTGTGAACACTAAAGGGTTGTATTATTTTTTTTAAATTTATATTTTTATTGAAATTTCTTGTTCGATGTGTTATTTAATAACTAATTCAAAAATTAAAATTACAACAGTTCTTTGTAGCTTAGAGACCAAAATAAATTGAAAAATAATGGGTGCAATTTTTGAAAAATTAAGATTTTTAGGTCATCTAAAGCATTTGTATTAAAAATTTGTTTTGCACGTTTCCCTTGTTTATAAACAATTTAAATATTTAGTCAAAATATGAAAAAAGTTTCAAAAGTGACATTAACGGTGAAATTTTTAAAATTTCAGAATCGAATTCCAGTTTAAAAAAAATATTTGTAAAACATTATTTTATGAAATGTGTGCATAACCGAAAGTTACTCAATAATCATTTCTTTATAACTGAAAATTTTTGAACGTTTGTTTCCTGCGCTCCACTACACATACAGAATGGTGCCAATTTTTTTTTGGAAAAAATAATTGTTTTTTGCAAAAAAGATATTTTTAAATTGTGTTAAAATAAATTATGACTGATCATGTTTGATAAGATGGATTGTTTAAACGAAAGAGGCAGTTTAAGTACCATAGAATATTTTTGGCGGTGTTGGTGTTGGTAAAAGAATCAGAAAGTATTAAGTCAATTTTTTTAACAATTGCCTTCCGAATATCATGTCGGTATCAAAGGAATTAGGGTTGTAAACTTGTAACAAACCATCTGCACTCGATAAACATGCTACCAGTAACAGCCGATTTTATTGTAAAATCTCGCAGTTATTGTTAATACGCCTACGAAATAAATGCATTTTACGCATGCATAATATTGTGTTGAATTTTTAAAAGGTTTATCGTAATTTGCAGTTTTTTATTATTATGGATCTTTTCCTTTTTATCACAAAAATATATTCTTTCAAATCAAACATTCAATAAAGGGGCGCCAATTGCTGTTGTTATAGGTAAGCCCCACAAACACAAAGGGTAGAGTTACCGAGAGTCGAAGGTACCTTTGGTAAAGTTGAACTAAAGTCGACCACCTTAGCCTCTACTCTATTTAAAAGCACGTGTTATGCTAAATGTTTGTTCACCAATTCCCACCAATAATTGAAAAACTGAAGTGTTCAAAAATTTTTTTTAATGCTTAGATATAAAGAATTTCCAGGCAGTCTAAAAAGTATAAAAACGTACTTGAGTAATAGTTTGGTTCTATTACTTTTGTATCATCTAAACGTAGTAAACTTGAGTGTATTACAATTATCAATGGTTTAACTAAAAGATTGAATTCTGGAACCCATTTCTAAAAATTATTTGTACGGGTGCAAAAAAGGAAAATTACTGGTAGTGCTTATATTTGGACATAGTAAACGTATCATTGAAAAATGTTGTTAGTGCTCTTTTATGCGTCCTAGTTTGGATTGTTGAATTCTATAATTATAACTAAAAGAGCTACATTGAAGCTAAGAAAATTGTTCAACACTCATTCTACTTTGCTCGGAGCTTTATTAGTGCTTCTTTGTGCTTTACGCTAAATATAGCAATTAATAAACAGAAAATACCGTAATATATATTTTCTAGTTAGCAAAAAATTATCAACATTTTATATACTGCCAGTATTGAATTTATGAAAATTTTCGAAATCGAGATTTTGACGGAAATACGCGTTTTGGACCCACAGAAACCCAAAAAATTGGTTAAAAAATGTCTGTCTGTGGGTATGTGGGTGTGTAGTGCGGATTTCAATGAGCTTTGCTATCTCGAAACCGGATGCGGAAGTTATACATGTTTTTTTTGTTTGTTTTCGTAACCAAATTTATAAATTTAAAAACGAATTTTGATAGAAGAGTTTAAGGCAAATTATAAAGTAAAAAAAAATTTAAAATAAAGCAAATAACGTCGAGTACAAAAAGTCCTTCTGATTACTAAAGGCTTGTATTATTTTATCTTATTTTATTAATTTTATTCTAATTTTTGGTTTCAGGTAAGTTTAAAAACTAATTCAAACATTAAAATTACAACAGTCTTTCCTAGCTTCGAAGTCAAAATAAATCGAAAAAAAAATGTGTGCAATTTTTGAAAAATTTTTTGTTTAATTTAAAATTTTTTATTAGTTTGAGTTTGCTTGAACAATTTTGTAGGCCATTTAAATTATTTGTATAAAAAATTTGTTTTGAACGTTTCTCTTTTTTATAAACCATTTAAATATTCGGTGAAAATATGAGAAGAATTTCAAAAATGTAGTTTTCAAATTTCAGAATCGATTTACAGTGTTTAAAAAATGTTTGTCAAACATTATTTTATGAAATGTGTGTCTAACCGAAAGTTACTAAATAATCATTTCTTTATAACTGAGATTTTTTGAACGTTTTTTCCTACCTTCCACTACACATACAGAATGGTGCAAAAAACATTATCAACATACAGCATATTATTTTTAAAACATATTACTACTATTTTAATAATGTTTGAACAATTTCGTCGATTTATTTTTTAGTATTTTAGACATCTGCGCATTTAATTGCTCAAAAATCAGGCAATACCCAGGAATTCGCTTTAATTAATTTTACAATTTCTTCGCCCTAAAATACCTAATCATAAATAGTGATACAAATTTTTCGAAAGTGCCCATCACTAAATTAATTTCACAAACTTCTATATAAATTTGTCAACGAGTTTTCAGCTTTCGCAGACGTTCCACCCGCAGTAAATCCATACAATCTTTTTCATTTTTAGTGTAAAAAATATTGTCTTTAAATTTTATTATGTACCAATTTCGTTTCTGTAATTTTATATTTGGCATTCGGTTTTTTGCCGCACCCGGGGTCTAGCCGCCCGGGTGTTGTGCACCCCTTGCACCCCCGCTTGGCGCAGCCGTGCCAAGCTGGGTTGTAACAAACCATTTACACGCGATAAAAAATGGTACCAACGACAGTTTATTTCATTGTAAAATTTCGCAGCTATTTTTAAGACGTCTACCAAATAATAGTTATTTAAGTAACAAGGAATGTAAAGACGTAATAACATTCGAGGTAGGTAACTACGAGCCGAGGCGAAGCCGAGGCTTGTGACCTGCCGAGAATGTTAATAGTCGATACATTCCGTGTTATTTATTAAATTTTTCACGCTACCGGCAATGTAACATTTCCGGTTGCGTGAAAAATGTTTTTTCACGCTACCGGCAATGTAAGTAGGCCTTACATCCATAGCTACAGGGATCGTAAGTGGCTGATAACATTCGTGTACTAGTTACCCTTGACGACGGAACTTAATAGTGTCACTTACATTCCTAGGAAAAGATGTTGATTTTAACTGTTCATTGATATGGTAACAAGCACAGACAACTTAGAATAATGGGGCATTTAAAAAATAATTCCGATGACAGCTGTCAAAACGAACTTTTAAAAATATAATTAAATTTCTACCTGTAGGCCTACTTACATTGCCGGTAGCGTGAAAAATTTAATAAGTAACACGGAATGTATCGACTAATAACATCCTCGGCAGGCGACAAGCTTCGGCTCCGCCTCAGCTCGTATTCGCCTACCTCGGATGTTATTACGTCCTTACATTCCTTGATACTTAAATAACTATTACACATGCCTATATGCCATGTGTTGAACTTTTAAAGGTTTATCGTCATTTGTAGTTTTTCATTATTATGCATTTTTACTATACTACTTTAACTATCGAACGGATGGTCGGATTTTGACGAGCATTGTAATCTGGAGATATATCAGCTCTTTCTTAATTATGCAACGATCCACCAGCAAGTATTTCAGAGCAATATCATCCGTAATAATTGAGGCTTAGTTGCTAGTAATTGCTAAGGGGTGTATAAAACCGTACGTCCCAACAATAAAGAATGCGTCTATGCAGTGTCTATGTATTAATGGTGTAAACTAAAGCTTTGTGCAAGAACGACTCCACCGAAGCTATTTGCTGTGCCAGATGTTATGTGTTCGTTAAGAAAACAGAATGCGATGGCATTCCGATAATTACAACTAGACAAACATAGCGTGCTAACTCAAAAAGGGATCTCTGCTTCTTAGTTGCATGTAAAAATGAACTGGCGGAATGTATATACGATTATAACACTTACATACAGCTAACAATTACAAAGATTAATTTTTATAGTCGAAACATTAGACAGTCAAAACGTTTAATATATAGATGATAGATATATAGATAATATAAAGATAGATAAATTGTTGCACCAACTTAGTTTTAATAAAAACGTTAGATTTATCACCTAAGCTTTGGCTAAGGGGCTAGATTCAGTTTACGGAAAAACGTCCTCGGAAAAATAGCCGAAATAAAATTCGCTTGAGAAAAACACCCTTGGAACAAACAACCTTGAAATAAAATTAACTGAAAACTTAACACTAAAAACATCGTCCGATAAAAACAATCTCCGGAGTGAACAACTCCAGAAAAATAATTTCTCAGAAAAACATCCCCTGGAAGAAAGACGATGAAAAACAGCTCCCGTATAAAAAATCCCTTAAACAAAAGCACGGATTTTTCGCTGATCAGTTTACATGAATACGGGCAAAGTTCGTTTTGGAATTACACGTCTAATCAGATTTTCTTAGTGCAAATTTATTGATTCAAAAAACCTTTTGAAAATCTCCCATTAAAGTGTTTCTCTGGATAGATACGCTAGGTTTAAATAAAGTCATCTTTTTTCGGTTTTTTGCCAAGGCATTTTCCATTTCAGTTATTCACATTCTATTTACCTAAAATAATCACGGAAATTGAATTGGCTAATAGGGATTTATGTAAATCGCGATTTTTTTAATGCTAACGTACTCAAACTATTTTTAAAACTTTGAATTTTTGATATACTCAAATTTGATCAAAATCGGATCATCGATTCCAAAGATATGAAAAAAGGAACTAACGCATTTTTGTAATTTAGAAAGGAATATGCTAATATTATCTTTTAGACCAAAAAACAATGGTTTATGTAATTCATTCTGGATAAAACGAATTAGGGAACTGCACGAAAATGATTATAATTTACATATACCTTTTTAGTGTTTATGCTAAAATACTGATTATATAACTACTATAACTTATGTAAAACCATAATTTGGCTTTGACTTGATAAAGATAGGGATATAGTCAGTATTGATAATTATGAGGCAACAAATTAATAATAAATATCCGCATAATTCCTGTAAATATATAGTTGCCGCTACTAAGCAGTGTTAAACGAGTTATCTAGGGGATTACTACAACACCACTATATGTTTGACTTTAGACTTTGACAGTTATGCGAGTTCGTTTAGTTACGTATTATTTATTTGGTCAGCTGTAATTGATGCGTGCATACTTTTAAGTGAAATGATATCAGGGTTCATAGGCGTGGGATATGAATGGTTACGGGTTTTAAAAGTACTACACGAAACACTTTCATAAATATATCATTTTAATCTATCTACTTTCTTCATCTAATTTTTTGCTCAATTTCACGATGCTTCATTTCTTCCTCTATCTCAATATACGAAGTGCAGAATCTCTCTCGTCTATCTCAATAATAAAGTAACACTGAACGAAACGATGTATCTCAAATATTGCAGTTGTAGTTGTAGCAAAAACCTTGCAAAATCGTCGTTTCGCGTATAACTTAATGGACTTGAGTAAGCCCATGGTTTTTGTTTTTTTATTGAACTTTAACGTATACTACTTTTGCCTCCTAAAAACATCTCATGTAAAAAATCAAATTACATGTAATTTTAAATGAGATTTGTTATCGGAAAAAGTTGTTTAGAATAGCATGACAGTTAGTATTAATTTTACAATTTTGAAAAGCTTCTTAGCTAAAAAGTTTAGCGTTTACGCAAAAATCTGAAAAAGTTGATACTGGAAAAAATTGGTACTGCACGGAAACTCATTTTAGCAACATTTTTTCCATAAAGATGTAAACTTTAACGTACGTAAAATGTATCTTCACGCATTTAGTTGCTTTAAAATACAATAAAGATTTTCAATTACAATAAGGTAAATACAACAAAGAACTAATAAATTGTTGAATGAACATCGATTTAAATTTTTTTGTAGAGAAAAAACACAGGAAGTTTACACGGACTGCTGGCTACTTTGTCTATTATTGTTACGAATTGCGTTAGTAAAAACCACAGTTTGCGAAAGTCAATGTCATTGTAAAGTACAGAAACATGCAAATCAAAGGGACCGATTCAGAAATGCGACGAGTTGATTAAATAAGAGCTATCTTAGTAACACTTTGTTTTTTTTGGATTTGCACTAAATACGTAAATGTTTTTGTTGTTTCTACGTTTTCAAAAGCGTCATGTTTCGCCTCATTGGAGTTTCCTCTAAGTGTGTTAGAAATGTAATTGTAAAATAGAAGCGTTAAGTAATTTATTGCCGTTAACTTATAGTTTACTTGCAATTTTTTGTATGAACATTCTACTTTCAAAGTAGTAAATAACGAGAGAGCCTATTTTCTAATAATTATTAAAATTAGAATTAACATAGATACAATTACATGTTAAATTTAAAACTACAAAACTTACAGAACGGGTTACAATATGCGGGTTATTTTATAATTATGGAGAATTGGCAATTAATACTAATATGCGTTCGAAAAATGGGTCAAGTGGGTTTGGAAGTCATTATTTTTTTTTTGAATGCATATTACATTCTTAACTCCATCAGCTTACCAAATTGAAGGGAAGTTGTGTGGCCTGGTTCTAAAATTTAATTTTTTGACATCTTATATACAGGGTGACTTGTAAGTATTGGAACAACGGTAAGTACAGCTTCCTGGGTTCAAAGTAGACCGAGCAAAACCTAACATGCTTAAGTAAAGGCGCTTTCTCAAGACGTTATAGAGCCTGAAAAACAAAAATTAATTTTCTAATTTTGACTACAAAAACTACTGCAATATTGCTCATCGGGAACGCAACGTCGACTTTCTATATTGACTGAAACGGAAAGTGGTGATAACGTTCACTATAGACACAACGCCCACCATTTTGGGTCACCGTAACTGTCACCTCGCACGAATTTATTCACAATGGCCGATGAACACAACGGCTATCGTGCAAGGTGACAGTTACGGGGATCCGAAATGGTGGGCGTTGTGTCTATAGTGGACGTTATCATCACTTTTTGTTTTAGTCAATATGTAAAGTCGACGTTGCGTTCCCGAACGCAAAACCGAACGGAACGGAACGGAACGGAACTGGTGGGTGTTGGACCTATGGCGCACATTATCCCCATTTTTAATGGTGGCCATTGCGGCCAATATGCAAAGTTGACGCTGTGTTCCCGTGGGGCGATATGGACCTGCAAAACAGACCGTAGGCGTTGTGCCTATGGTAGACACTAACACCACTTTAGTGGTATACATTGTGAGCGTTGCGTGTGGATGTTACGACAACTTTTCAGTGGCCGCCGCGCTGTTGAGGACATGGTGTCCGTTGCCGCCAATATGCAAAGTAAATGTGTGTCTGGTGGGCGATGTGGATCTATAAAATAGACTGTAGGAGTTGTATTTACGGTGGACGTTGTCACCACTTTGAGTAGTAGTCATAGCGGCTTATATGGAAAATGACTGTTATGTTCCACGTGGGCGATAAGAACCTATAAAATACATTGTGAGTGGTGCGTGTAGACATTGCAACCACTGTGGTCGCCGTTTAGGACACGGTGTTCGTTGCGGTCAATATGCAAAGTTGACGTTGTGTCCCCGTTAGGCAATATAAACTCACAAAATAGACTGTAGCTGCCAATATGGAAATTGGATGTTGTATTACCCGGGGGGGGGGGGGGATATACATTGTGAGCGGTGTGGGACGTTACAACAACTTTTCAGTGGTTGCCGCGCCGCTGAGGACATGGTTTCCGTTGCGACCAACATGCAAAGTAAATGCGGACCCGATGGGCGATATGGGCATACAAAATAGACTGTAGGCGTTGTATTTACGGTGGACGTTATCTTTGAGTGGTAGCCATAGCGGCTACTATGGAAAGTGGCCGTTACGTTCCCCGTGGGAAATGTAGACGTTACAACCACTTTTCAGTGGTCGCCCTTGAGGACACGGTGTTCATTGCAATTAATAAGCAAAGTTGACGTTGTGTCCCCGTTGGGCAATATGAACTCACAAAATACACTTGTGTCTACGATGGACGTTATCAACACTTTTAGTGGTGGCCATAGCTGCCAGCGTTGTGTGTGGACGTTACAACAAGTGGCTGCCGCGCCGTTGCGGATAATGCGAAAATTAAATGTGTCTCTAGTGAGCAATATGGACCTATGAAATAGACTGTAGTTGTGTTTAGGGTGGATGTTATCACTACTTTCAGTGGTGGCTATAGCGGCTAATATGGAAAGTGGCCATTATGTTTCACGTGGGCGATAGGAACCTATAAAATACGTTACAACCACTCCTCAGTGTTTGGGGTTGAGGACACGCTGTTTGTAGCGGTCAATATGCAAAGTTGACGTTGGGCAACATGAACTCACAAAATAGACTAAGCAGGTTGTGTCTCCGGTGGACGTTATCACCACTTACAGTGGTGGCCATAGCTGCCAATACGGAAATTGGACGTTGTGTTACCCGTGGGCGATAGGAACCTATAAAATACATTGTGAGCGATGCGTTTGGACGTTACAACCACTTTTCAGTGGTTGAAGTTGAGGATACGGTGTTTGTTGCGGTCAATATGCAAAGTTGAAGTTGTGTTTTCGTTGGGCAATATAAACCCACAAAATAGACTGTAAGGGTTGTATCTACGGTAGATGTGATCACCACTTACAGTTGTGGCCATAGCTGCCAATACGGAAATTGGACGTTGTGTTACCTATGGGCAATAGGAACCTATAAAATACATTGTGAGCGGTGCGTTTGGACGTTACAACCACTTTTCAGTGGTTGAAGTTGAGGACACGGTGTTTGTTGCGGTCAATATGCAAAGTTGAAGTTGTGTTTTCGTTGGGCAATATAAACCCACAAAATAGACTGTAAGGGTTGTATCTACGGTAGATGTGATCACCACTATCAGTGGTGGCCATAGCTGTCAATATTGAAAGTGGACGTTGAAACAACTTTTTAGTGATCGCCGTTGAGGACACAGTGTTCGTTGCGGCCAATATGCAAAGTATTGGGCAATAAAAACTCACAAAATAGACTGTAGGCGTTGTGTCTACGGTGGACGTTATCGCTACTTTTAGTGGTGGTCATGGCGGCCAATATGGAAAGTGGACGTTGTGTTCCTCGTGGGCAATAGTGGATGTCACAACCACTTCTCAGTGGTCGCTGTTGAGAACATGTGTGTGTTGCGGCCAATGTGCAAAGTATTGGGCAATAAAAACTCACAAAATAGACTGTAGGCGTTGTGTCTACGGTGGACGTTAACGCTACTTTTAGTGGTGGTCATGGCGGCCAATATGGAAAGTGGACGTTGTGTTCCTCGTGGGCAATAGTGGATGTCACAACCACTTCTCAGTGGTCGCTGTTGAGAACATGTGTGTGTTGCGGCCAATGTGCAAAGTATTGGGCAATAAAAACTCACAAAATAGACTGTAGGCGTTGTGTCTACGGTGGACGTTATCGCTACTTTTAGTGGTGGTCATGGCGGCCAATATGGAAAGTGGACGTTGTGTTCCTCGTGGGCAATAGTGGATGTCACAACCACTTCTCAGTGGTCGCTGTTGAGAACATGTGTGTGTTGCGGCCAATGTGCAAAGTAGATGTGTCCCCGTTGGGCACTAGCAACCTACAAAATACATGCTAAGCATTTTCTATCAGTAAGCGTTGTGAGTTATTCTCATAAATTCACTTGGGTTGACCCATATCTGGAAAGAACGGTAGTAATACTAATTGATAGTAAGGTCCAGTTGGTCCGGCGGTTCAATTACCCGGATCAGGCTGCAACCCGTTTTTATTTTTGATATATTGGAGGAAGAAAATTATGATTGAAAATATGCTAAGTAAATGTTTTGACGCATGGAAAAGTTCCGGCGAAAACTACTGTTTTCATATTTATAGTAGTTGGGGTTGGAGTTGGAGAAAATGTCGTTCATTTCAAATTTTTTTTCAACTTCTATGTAGATGTAGAGATTCTTTGAAATCTAAATATATATTTATTAATTACCTATGATCTATTTAATCATAATGACAAGCGGTAGTATCATAGTAGATTACTATTAAGATACGTAAATTTTAAATGCAAATGATAATTTGAGCTCTTCATAACGACCTTCTTAGCATTATTACCACATCTGTGCCTTACATAGGGCAAAAAATAATTATTCACTCAAGTTGTTCCTGCAGTATTGATTACTCAATTCTGAAAATCTCCGCAGTATTTAATTACCAACTAAAACATTTACAACTTTTTTCATTTGCAGTTCGCAGCATTAATTTCAGTTTCGCGTGGCCCTTTCTTCATATCAGTACCTCCCTTTACTTGTTTTTAATTTTCCACTTGGATTTTCCAGCCTTTCCGCTCTGGTTGTAATTACAGCTCGTTTTGAATTTTCATTAGAAAAAAAAAACGCCTCGATAATGATTAACACCTGCAATTGCAGCGGATAACAGCACATTATAATGAGGCGGTATGGTATTATTATTATTGGAACACTGTTACATGCATGCTGAGACGGGGAACCGAGTTGTACAACCTATGACTGTGTCGTGACAGGGCTGCGTGCTTGCAGCACTAATTGTGAACATTAATTTCATCAGAGGTTCTAGTAATTAGACATATCATTACATGAAAGCGGCCTGCAACTCTTTGAAGTTGCTAAAACGCTAGAACGAAGAACATACTTTGCTATGGCTTGGAAACGTGTTTACAGGGAAGAACATTTTAAATTATTGAATTTTGATGATAATCGTTGTAAAGAAATTAGAATTGGAAATATGGTGAACTAATGGCTGTAGGATTAGAAGGCCTGTGCTGTTCAAGTTGGTCGAGGGAAATAAAAGATTTGGGTTAAAAAATTTAAAAAAATGTTAAGGAAATTTTGTATTTTGCCGAAACAGAAAAAGAATTTAGGATTTAATTGTTTAATATTTGAGAGAATGGTTAAATTTTTATAAATGTTGATGAAATTTCAAAGAACGCAACGATATTCGTGTATACACGGCGACACCCTGTATTTGTACGCATTCGCTGTTTTTTTCACAGCTCACGCTGCTTTTCTGGTCTCTATCTAATTTGTGTAACAGTGGGTAGAAATAAAAGGGCTTACAGTTTTAGGGCAGTATAGAGCGTTAGAATCCACCGCACATCTCTCGGACCAAACCATAGTCGCTACGTTCAGAATCACGCATCAACTAGAACTGCTAAACAATTTTCTGAGAGGGTATCACAGGTCATCGTGATAGAACCACCGTTTTTCTTAATAAATAAGGTTGTGGTACGGACGACATGTAAGCTGCTTTATAAGCCTTCGAGCCGGATTTCTAATATGTCACTTTTCCTTATCATTTGGAAAAAATTACATTTTCAAAAAGAACTGCTAAACACTTTTCTGAAGGGTGTCACAGGTAATCGTAATAGGACCACTTTTTTGCTTGAAAACATTAGATTGTGATCCGGACGACCGATAAGCTTTTTTATGGTTTTTCGAGCTGGATTGGAATACGTCACGTTTCTCTATTATTTCCAAAAAACCTAAAATACAGATATTAAAAAATCCAGTATATGGGATGTCGTAAATCGTTGTGATAAGACCATCTTTTTTTCCTAAAAAATATTATTTTGAGCCGGACGACATGTAACCTTTTTTATGGTCCTTCGAGCCGTGTACTCGTGCAGTATAAGTAAATAAGACCTTAATATGAAAATTTTTAAAAACTTATGTCGGGCTGTAGTTTGAAGTTAATAAGTTTGGAAGAAAAGCGTTAGATCTGCCACGAGGTCTTACATCAAATTAGGTTTTTGGAAATGAAACACCAAAAAAAACAGTGTAGCCTCTAGTTCCACTTTCGGATTTTTTTGAAAGCTTGATTTATTACATTCCGAAGCTCATCGAAATCGAGAGGTATGAGGCACCTACACACCTACGCGCATACCCACCTACGTCCTACACCCACATATTTTTAGCAAACATTTTTTTTGATATTTTGTGAGCCCAAAACAAGTATTTCCGTCAAAATTTCGAGATCATACATTACAACATTGCAAACAATTTTCTGTTTGCAGAAGTTTTAAAACTAGAAATTGTTTGCATTTTATGAGAAACTGATGGCGAAATTTTGGTAATTTAAGCTTTAGGCAAAGGCAATTTTAGAAAATTTCAAAAGTTTCAAATACTTTCAAATTTCCCGAGATAAATTGTTATTTAAAATTAATTAAAATGTCAAATATTTCAAGTGATTTAAAAATGGTTATACATTTAGAAAATATTTTTACTAATAATTTGAAAAGCTTTGAAGAATCAAAAAAATAATGTACAAAAATTTTCTCTCGCCTTGGAACAGCATCGGGCTCCGACTTCCGACATTTCGTTTTCTATTATTTAGGATGTCATTGGGCTGAACCTATATCGTTACGCGTTCATTATATAAGGCGTATATTCCTTTGTACAGAACACCGCTGCAGTTTTCGCTACGGATAAGCAAATGTGGGGTTCTACTATTTGTTCGTGTTATTGTAACGGCTGATATCGATAGCGTCCCTACGAAAACATACTCCGAAAACATTATGTCGGGGTCTTTAAAGGTTAGAATTTAAGCTTCTTAATATCGGACGCCAATGCAATTGCATTACAAATTTACCTTGCGCTTCATTACGTTGTGCTGCGAAGGACACTAAGCTATACATTAAATCTGAAAATATGTACAAGAAACAGCAGTAATTGGACAAACAGATACTGAACAATTACATTATGTGCAATCTTTGCTCTTACATTTGTAAAATAAATACGGCGGCCACTTCGGGTTTAGCTATGAGATAGAGCGAGCCAATTTTATTTTGTTTATGGTGTGCGAACGAGGTTACGCTCATATTTATTTATCAATTAACAAACAGAAATCAAACTTGACCCAAATATTGGGAGCTCGATCTACAGTAACAGACACTCTAGGAGCACAAACTGCAGGGTTTAGCAGCTCGCATTTAGGGAGCATTTAGATTTATCGTCGCGCGCTGTTATGTTTGTATATTATTAGCAGCAGCAACATACCCCCTTAAGTTGAGACAGGTCGACGGGATTCGGATTTGATTTGTATTAGTTTATTTATTAATCGGAAAAAGAAACAAGAAAGCGTAAGGCATAACTCACGGGTTCCGCTAGTATGATTATTATTCCAATTTTTTTTAAAAATACAGAAAACAATTTTTTAATTGCTTTTTGCCATTTTTGAATATATTTTGCAGCATTAAAGTTTTCGTGAAACTTAAGAAATTATGAACTGTTGCAATTTTTCCAACCAAGAGGTTTCGAAAAATGGCATTTCTATCATTTTAGAAATTTTGTGAATTTAAATCTTCAAGTTTTTGGTATGCTAAATTTCGTTAAAAAATTAAGTTCGTTAAATTTAAATTTTTAAGAACTGATTTTCACTTTTCGAGTTACGTACATATTGCATAGTTTTTTTAATATTTTAATTTAGTTAAATTTTAATTTTCAGTAAAAAAACATTTTTTTTGCAGATTTACTTAATTTCTATTTTTGGAAAATTATTTCTTAATTATAATATTATAACCTAGTTTTATTTCCGTAACTGCAACAAAGTTGCCCCTTAATTTTTATTTAAAAATTTCCGTTGATGGCCGTACCTACGTTAAAATTCAAAATGGCGCCCGGGACGTTTTCTTTGTTACTTATTTGCCGACCAATTGTAAACTAATTGGCGTCTAGCCCTCGGCGCTGTTGTTTGTTGTTCCTTGATTAGAATTTATTGCTGGCGTTTCGCGTTTTAATGCGATGTCTACTTCGAATTAACTTTATTATGATTTTAATATCTAGAGGACCCACGGCCCAGTATCTTTGAGGAGCGGGACGACGCGTTTTCCTTAATTGAGTTTATGGGTCTCTTTTGTTAATGTTCCTGGGCTCTCACGTTATTTGTACCTTTGTTTTATTTAATTGTGATTTATGGTATCGTTTGGGTGTTGTTTTAAAGCAGGTATATGGATTTGTATTTGCATCACAAATTGTAAGTACTTTAATTGCTGATAAACTAAGAATATGTTTAAATTTTACATAAAAGCTAGATTAAAAAGAACATTGTTAACATTTTTAAACATTTACAGTACATCATAAAACGCTGCAACATTTTTCGAGCGTAGACGTCACAGTTGTGTTTCGGCGTATCGAGAAAGAGGAAAAGCGAAGAAAACATTTTTGAATAAGGTTGTAGAAGAATCACCTTTAAAAACTGCTTCTGAGAAGATCTGGAAGATTTAAGAAAACTGAAAAGAAAAAGGCACTAGGAATGTAGATAATAAAAAACCCCTGCAAAAAAAATAACGGAAAAATTGACAAAATTACGTTTGAAAAAGTTTCTGATACCGCACAGTGGCGGCTCGTAAGAAAGTCAACGTGGGCGACACTATCCTTAGTAAACACCCAAAGCAAACAATATTACATAGTATAAAATACTCTACTTTTCATGAACGTATTATATTATATTATATTATATTATATTATTATTATACCGCTTAAGTTTTACTACAGGAGAGCCATGGTTTCATGAAAGCTTGTGAAGTGGCAAAAGTTCAGATATGCATTTCCCGGCCGGGCACCGTTGTTTTTAAAACGTGACAGCAGCTATGTATAAAACGAGATTTTGTGCCAAATCAACGTGGGTCAGAAACTAAAGAAATTAGTGTTTATTTAACATCGGTCTATTTTGTGCTGCAGTTTTGTCTGTTTTTTTTATCACAATGTCTAAATATTTATATTTACAAAAACATAACAGTTAATGTATCATGCGTCCTGTAATTATAAGCACAATAAAACTTTTTAAATGTTCTTTAAAACATTTTTCTTCGTGGAAGTAATTATTGTAATAAAAAATATTAAATGTCGACTGAATTTTGATAGAAAATGTCAATTTCTTTCAAAATTCCTAAACGCATTAAACAGGAAGGAAGTAGAAGTGTTCTCTAAATTTTTCAAATATAACACATTTTTGATTTTTTACTGGTTCTGTGCGGGTTTATTAAATATTGCACCGTATGTTATTTTAATTACTAATCAACATTTTGATTTCCTGGTTGAGGCCGCGTTATCGGAAATTCTACTGCTAACGTTTTCTGCACGGTTACCCAAAACATCGTCAACAGCACTGAAGATGTTTGTGTAATCGTGGTCGAAACGTCGACAGTAGCAGTAACGACGACGCGGCTCCAATTCAACAACTTGTATTATTATTAATAATCAGTTGTCAAAGAGAGTTAAAAATTATCGATTTTTTTAGAAAGCTAAATTCCTATACGGTATATAATTCTCAATACAGCCTTTAAATTACAATATAAAAATTGGCGTATCTGAAAATTCAAGTTTAATAGATAGTGCCGGATTTACATTTTATAGGGCCCTAGACTATAAATAGGTATGAGGTCTTGCGTTTTAAAAGCAATTTATCTACTAGATACATTGAGTAGCTGCAGGGGGGGGGGGGGGGGGGGGTAGGAGGCCTAACTTAATACTTTACTGAAAATATCAATATCTGCACTCAGTGTACCTTTCTTGTAAGAGCGATCAAATAGAAACTTAATTGCAGTCGCCTATGAAACAACCGCGACATGCCGATGATTAGTTTAGAAGGTAGATTTACTATATAATAGTTGCGCGGTTTATTATTTTACCGTAATTGTTCATATTTCTAAACAATTAGCAACTGTGAGCATTGTAAATTATTTTTGATATTTTGATGACACGTCTGGCACGGGATTCGAATTGAAACCGCCAGGTTACAAGCCCACGCTTTTACCGCTAAGCCATGTGGTTTAAAATTTTTTCCATTATGTGAGTGAAATAAGTCACAGTTGTCAACTGAAATTTATCATGCACGTTTGTAAAATAAAAACAATGAAAACTAAACGTAATTTACAATGCTTACTTGCCAATTGTTAAAAAATGTCCAATATGTAGCTCCACAATTTGAAAACCAATCTTCGACCTGCCGGGGTTGTTTCATAGGCGACTGCAATTAAGTTTGTATTTGTTTGCTTTGTATAGGCACACTCGTGAAAAACGTATGTGTAAAGGAACGCAGATGCAAAGGCTATCATCTCACCATGATAAGAGCTGCCGGTAGAACACCAAACGGAACACTTGCCAACAGTTGCACTGTTGCAGTTACCTAGCTTCAGATAGTACGCGTGGGCGTGACGATTCCTAGATTCGCGGCTATAACATTACATTACTAAGTTTTTATATTAATTTACCTATACAAGATAATGGCATGTGCATTTGAAAGCTTAAAAAATAGCCAAAATATATTTTGAGGCCTCTCAAAAATTATGAAAACGTAAAATTTACAAAGATCAAAAATTATGAAAAAAAATGAGGCTTAAAAATCTCGAGCTTCTAGGCTGCAGCTTAGTCAGCCTATGGGTAAATTCAGCACTGTCAATAGTAAAAATTGGAAACTTGATAGTTTTATAGTTTAGGTAACAAAAATAATATGATACAATAATTGGGTTTAAAGGTTTTCCATAGCAGAAATTATGACGTATAACAGTAAAAACAGCTGCGAATTGAGATATAATCGCGTTAATTTAGAAATATTAGTTGCGCAGCAACGCGAATACGTTATCTACTTAAATTTTCTTTAGCAGAACAAACAAGAGTTACTGTCCAGGAAGTTTGAGTAATTTACCCTGATTATTTTTCAATGCACGAGTGGTACATGAGTGGATTATTTCTCTAATGAAGTATCGAGTTTTCAAATTAATTTTATTTGTAAATCAATTAAATAAAACAAGTAAGTAGTTTACTTAAATTGTACCGCGATAAAATATTAAAAGTCAAAAATAATCGGTATGATCTTTTCTATTGGTTGTTGAAACGGCAAATACGACGTAGTCGTAGAATAGTCAACAGTTCTACCACGGGAGAATTGAAAAATTGTCAGCTTAAATTACGAAAACTGGTTGCATAGTGAAAACAATATTCATGAAATGCTTATGAAGAAATTACAATTACAAATTGCACATGATTATTGACTACTTTTTCATTTATTAACAATTATTTTGTGCTTTTTAGACCTTGACAAAATAACTTAAGCTGCTTGAAAATCCAGTATCAATTTTTTTGGTGATTTCATTAAAATGCAATTCTTAAAAACTGTTTAATTTTCGAGAGACTCTTTTAAACGACTACTTTTTTGAGAAGCGATTTCTAGGAATTTGCTCAATGTATAATTTTTTCGGATATATGTATTCCTTAAAAATAAAATATCTTTTGTGTATCGCCTCAAAATTTCAGCAATTAGACCAGTATGCATTGTAAAATATGCAGGAAACACAGACCTTAAATTTAAAATATACATATCAGTGGGAGCTTACTGTCTCTAAATCTAGCCAATATTAATATGTGATTTGTAGTTGACCTTGAAAAATTATATACTTATTAACGTTATTTATTTCGTTAATTACTGTCGTTTCTGTTTACAGCTCATAATTCCTTCTTAAGCATTCTTGGATTGAGAATTATTAAATGCTAATACTTTCTCACATCTATTTAACATTCATTTGCTAATTAATTAAATAAAATTATGTTTACAGTTTTTTTCTACTTAGTTATACAGAACACTCTAGATGCAGAATTAGAATATCTGAATATCATTATTAGTAGTACCAATGGAAAATACGACTTCATTATACTGTGTGCTCTTTTACTCTTCGTTTTATACAATCTCGTAATCTAACAATATATTAACAATTTAATTAACAGACTGCGAAACTGTCATGGTTCTTTGGTGAGGGTGAAACATGGGTCCTAATGGGAAAAGGAAAAAAGTGTTTACTTCGAGTGGACTTTTCCATACTAGATATTAATACTTATTTAGTATTTGCAAAAATGTAAATTTTATAATTAAACTTTGTTAGGTTTCTAAATAAAACAAGCTATACAGGCAACCCTCTATTCCATCTATACTGCAACATTTCTTACAGCTCTGGCAGTCTGTGACGTCAACAAAAATGATGCCTTCTTAATAATCATACCTGCTCGGTTTCTAATTTGTCCAAAGTTCAAGTAT
Source organism: Ctenicera cuprea (assembly GCA_958336395.1). NCBI lineage: Eukaryota > Metazoa > Arthropoda > Insecta > Coleoptera > Elateridae > Ctenicera > Ctenicera cuprea. Next base: position 59,852,991 of record OY284487.1, read on the forward strand.
TTCTGTGAAAGGATTTTTTTTTAAATTACGAATATAATAATTTACATTTTTTACAGTAGTCGACTAAATTTTAAATTTCTCAGTTAAAGAATTAAAGGAGGGAGACGATAGCCCCACCAAATACATGAATTTCTAAAAACTAACATTCGATTTTGGTTCTATTAGTCAAGATAAGTATTTAATTTTTTCCCGTTTAATAAATAAAGGGGTAACAATTTTTGATTTTTAAAAATTCGTAGAGGGCGCCACAGTGAAATTATAGTTTTTAGCTTTTTAATTGTAAATGGAGATCCAGAACCTGGGGGTGATAAAGGTAACTGTAGCTAATGAAACAACATTTCTAGATATCTGCCCTATCAATATCTCAGCTGCAATGACATTTGTAATCCTTCCAATGACCGATAATAAAAATAGCGGCGAGTAGGTTTTTGATGCCATTGTTTTACCGATGCTACCTAGAATTATGAGCTGTAAACAGAAACGGTAGTAACTAACGAAATAAATAACGTTAATAAGTATATAATGTTTCAAGGTAAAGTACACATTACATAATAATTTAGGTTAAATTTATAAACAGTAAGCATCCAATGGTGTGTATATGCATGCATACTTTATAATGCATACTGGTGTAATGTCTGAAATTTTATGATACATTAAGGATGTTTTATTTTTGAGGGATGTATCCAAAAAACTAAACCTTAAAACGTTTTTTGCGCAAATTCCTAGAAATGGCCACTTAAAAAAGTACTTACTTGAAAAAGTCTTTCGAAAGTTAAGTAGTTGTTCAAGAATTGCATTTAATGAAATCATCAGAAATAATAATTCTGAATTTTCAAACAGTTTAAGTTGTTTTATCAAGGTCTAGTATTAAAGCATATAATAATCAAATATGGTTAATAAATAAACAAATAGTCAATAATCAAGTACAATTCGTGGTTGTAATTTCTTCATATACATTTCATGAATTCGTAATTTAATAACCCGACAATTTTTTAATTCACTCGTGGTGTAACTGTTGACTATTCTACGACTACGTTTTATTTGCCGTTTCAACAGCCAATAGAAGAGATTAAACCGATTATTTTTGATGCTTAAGATTTTATCGCGGTAAAATCTAAGCAGACTACTTAGTTGTTATTTTATAAATTTACAAATAAAATTTGTTTGACAATAGGGAAATAATTCACTCATGTACCACTCGTGCATTGAAAAATAATCGGGGTAAAGTATTCACACTTCCTGGATAGTAACTCGGGTTCGTTTTGGTAAAGAAAATGATAACTAGACGACGTATTCGCGTTGCTACGCAACAGGTTTTCGTAAGTTTATAACTCCATTATATTTTAATTCGCTCCTGTTTTTACTCTTCGCACGTCATATTTGGTGCTATGAGAAAATTTGACCCAATTTTAAAATTACAAAACTACCAAGTTTCCAATTTCTGCTATTGACAGCGCCGGATCTACCTAGCGCCGGATCTACCTATATGCGGACTAGGCCTAGGACCTCGGGATTTGGGCCTCAATTTTTTTTCATAATTTTTGAGCTTCATAAATTTTGCGTCTCGTAATTTTTGGGAAGCTCTAATACATGTTTTGGCTATTTTTTAAGCTTCCAAATGCACATGCTATTATCTTGTATAGAAAAATTATTATAGAAATCCAGTAAGGTAATGTTATAGCCGGTAATCTAGGAATCGTCACGCCCACGCGTACTATCTGAAGCTAGGTAACTGCAACAGTGCCTACCGGCAGCTCTGATCATGGCGAGACGATACTCTTCGTGTTTGCGTCTTTTTAAAAATACATTTTTTGTGTGTAAGTTTAAAGTAACAAAACTGCGACTTAATAACAGTAGTTAGTAATATAGAGTGCTTTTACAGAGCGATCAAAATAATAAAAACTTAATTGCAGTCGCCTATAAAACAAGCACGGCATGTCGATGATTAGTTTCCAAATCTTGGAGTTGTTATCGTAGTTGCGCGATTTACTGTTTCACCGCAATTGTTAATGTTTAATATTTTTAAACAATTAGCAAGTGTGCATTGTGAATTACTTTTAATAATTAATAATTTTATTTTACAAACGTGCATGATATATGTCAATTGGCGACAGCGACGTATTTCACTCCCATAATAGATACAAATTATAAACGACATTTTGGTTTAGCGATAAAGGCGTGTCCCTGTAATCTTGCGGCCTCAGTTCAAATCCCGCGGCAGTCCTGTTTTTAAATCTTAATTTATTTTTTTATTATTTTTTAACTTTCTTTACTGCCATTTTATCTTGTCCTATGCGTATAATTTATTCAATTTTTTTATATTTGTTTTATTCAAGAAAGAGTTCACTTGCAACACGTTTTTATTTAATTAAAATTAAAAAACTAAGCAATCGAAACGGCATGAGTAAAAAAAACAAAAATCAGAATAAATGTTAAACATGTTGCTCATTTGATTCTAGGCATCAACGAATCCGTTTCTTTCATATTTTCAAAACCCTTAAATAAAAACAATTAAGATAAAAAACAGGTCTGCCACGGGATTTGAAAGAGTTGGCAGCTTACAAGCCCACGTCTTTATCGCTAAACCAAACATGTTTAATGGGTTACTGTTGCCAACTGACATTTATCATGCACTTATCAATGCACTTTTGTAAAATGAAAATAATAAATTAAAAACATAATTTACAATGCTCACATTTTCTAATCATTTAGAACTGTTAAATATGATAAACTGTGGTAAGGTAATAATACGCGCAACTATGGTAGTACATTTACCATTTTCAAACTAATCATCGACATGTCGCGGTTGTTTCATAGACGACTGCTATTTAGTTTTATATGACCGTTCTTACAAGAAAGGTACACCGAGTATAGAGAAGATTTTAATGTTTGCTAAAATATTAAAGTAAGCCTCTTGCCTCACCCCTGCAGCTACCCAACGTACATAGTGGGTAAGTTACCTTTAAAAAGCAAGGCCTCATACTTATTTACAGCCTAGGACTACATAAAATGTAAATCCGGCACTGGCTATTGAGGTTGGATTTTTAAGAACTCCAATTTTTATATTGTGATTTAAAAAGTCTATTCAGAATTACTTTAGGAAATATTTAGCGTATAAGAATTTGGGTTAATAAAATAACGATAATGTTTAAAACACTTTTATAGCCCACTTGGCGCTATTTTTTGAATCGCGTATAACTGCATTTCGGAGAAAGTAATGTTTGGGTTATGTTGTGGCGCTGACGTGGCATCCGCGAGAGTCAGTGAGAGACAGGCCTCGACGTGCGAGAGCACACTTGACTGCTAACGGAGAGAGCATTCAGCGTTCTTCTGTGATACGCAATATTGTGTAATACAGTAATTTTTTATTCATAATGTTAATGTTCTTATTATGTTTTATTTATTACTTTTATTAGTTACATATGACCATTATTTTAAACACGCTTCGCGCGACCTAGTAACTTTCACAACAACTCTTTTCAAGCTGTTGAAATCAAATGCTGCTCCAGCTTTTTACATAATCAGCCGGGATCTCGGGGTTTGTTTTCGAAATGACAGCCAGCAGCAGATTATAGTCTTAAATAAACCCAAATTTGTTTATCTGTATTGAAAACTATAGTGATCTGCTGTATAACCGAATATGCGCCTTATATGATAGACGCGTAGATATCTGGGTTCTATTAGCGGAGGTCGCTAACTACAATAATTAGTTCTACTAAGAATTTTTTTATTTACATGTAAAAATACTGGTGTGGCGTTAATTAAAGGACGCACTGTGGATTAACTGTTATGTTATTGTGAATTTGTACTATTTATATTAATTTAAAACTTAATTTTTGACAAATATGAACGAAAAGTTTGTTTGATGTAGCCCTCTTTTAAACCGCAATAGCGTAAAACATATGTTTAATACATAAATAGCTTTATGGTTTTAATTTATTTTGGGGGTTTACTAACAATGTTATTAGTGACACGGGGTCGGTAATAAATAAGGAAATTGGATTATTACTACCACGTATAATGAGGCGTGTTTGGTTCATCAAGCGTTTATGATCGTAGACCTCCTTTGTAATAAAAGGGTGGCATTTCGAAGCTTTACGAGTATTTTCTAATTGCATCCTCATTAATAGCTTTGTTTTTTTTTTAATTTTCCCTCGCTTAACTAACGTCTCACAGATTTTATTAAATTAAAATCACAAATCGATTGCTTATTATATTAACTATCGTTAATAGTGTCGTGAGTTGTTTGCAATAATTGATGTGCTTGTATTCACCTTCCTACGTACAAAATTTTTTAAGACAGTAAATAGGAAAAACTTTTTCCCGGCGAACGCATAGAGGCGTTCGTTCATACAAAGTACTAATAATAGCCAGGCTAACAAGCTGTTATATTGCTTTATTGTTACATGCCTCATTTTGTTTTACAGGTTGTTGAGTTTAATTGGCCATATAAAGTAATTATAAATTGATGATCGTTATAGTAAAATTTAACGTTTCAAAGATGGTTTTCCGCTATTGATATGAAAAAAATTGTTATTTACTTTCGTTCGTTATATTCCTAATTAGTTTATGCGGGTTTTGGGTAAAAATTGGTTTTATTAACAGTCATAGGATGTATTAAAAATGCATTTTATGTTATATGTCTGCAGGTTCGCTGTTAATTGACGAATAATGCTTATAATATACCTTCATTTATGCTAATATCAAATGTCACGATTACTTATGACGGCGGTTTTTAATGCACTGACAGATGGCTAATACTACAAGTTTAATTGTGCACCCAGATGCGATATATGCGCACATACATATATACGATACCATGTAAAGGAACCCATTAAGTTTTTCCTTCTGGAAGTTGCAGTCTTTATTTTTTAACTTGCTTTAATGAGGCTACATTATTTTAATTTGTAGTTTTCATTTTTTTAAATTTATACATAACTTTATTTTTTTATGTAATTGTTAATCAATTTCCGTTTAATAGCAGCGTGCAATAACACTTATTTTGCAGTATGTCCAAGTTTTCTTTATTAAATTTCCCCAATTCCTTTCCAATTAAATAAAAGCTGAAGTGTAAACTTCGAGTGGAATTTCCCATACTAGATATCAATACTTACTGTATTTGCAAACTTGTAAAATTTTATATTTATAACGTTGTACAGTTCACCGACTATTAGATATTTCTTCTCTCATTTCACCGTATGTAAGATTTCTAAGAAAACAATTTATATAGGCAAACCTAAAATGTCGCACACCGTATAAGAATAGTAAGAACGGAACCGCTTGCCCTACAGCTGATTAGATGCGCTTTGGATTTCGGTCTAAAAATCAATATATGGTTTATTGAAAAAATTATCAAAATTATTAAAAAATGAAAAATGTATTTTTTAAGTAGAGCTAATTGATGTGTAGTTAAAATTGCGTAAATACCCGAAAACGCGTTGCTGATATTAAAAAATATCCTTTTTTTTTTTCTTAATTTTTAACATAGATGAAAATTCTCGCTGATTTGAATAAAGTAATTTAAATAGTCTATCAAACCGATAAAAGTTTATAACAATCGGCGTTTGCGTTTTTGAATAAATAATTAATCAATTTTAAGTTTTTCAAGAATTCCCGAAAAACGTTAGAGTTACATTTGGGAGATTTAGTCTAGTCAACGAAAAGTTATAGAGGGAAATGGAAGGAACACAATTTTTGACTTTGGGACTTTGTTTGGACTAGTTAGGAGGTAAACATACTAAAAGTCCCCACTCCTAGGAGGTGAGCGGGGTGCAGGGGGGCACGTATAAGGTCAATTTTTTCGGCTTTCCGCTTATATCTCGGAAACTATGAGTCCTAGCAATAAGACCATTCTATACAAAATTAAAGCTGATAAAATGTGCTATAAGATTGATTCCATTCATTTTTTCGCTATCTTGCATAGTTTTCGAGATATCCGTTATCAAAATTCGCTAATTTAAAAAAAAAATTTGCCTCACTTTTTTTGCCTTATTTGAATAGCTAACTCTTCAGCCCTTCGTCCTACGAAAAAGTCATAAAAAATGAAGTTGTAGAGCATTAAATTTCCTTCAAGAATATATGATATTTTACTATTTTATCTTCAACCGTTCAAAAGTTTTAACTTTATGTGTACATTCCGAGATTTTGCAGAAAAACTTAACTATCGTATTTTTCGTTATTACACTGCTCTAACTCTATGTATAAGGCAATATATACGTATTTATATGTATAAATAGTATGTAATATATATATAAGTGGCACATAAAGAAATTATATGTATATATGTATTATATAATATAGTTTCAGGTACATATGTAGTTCTTCAAAAGTAATATTGTTTGTTGTTGAATACTATTTTCGACACCCCGAATCTAATGGAACCACTTTGAGGGCTCCATCTCTTACCCCTACAGAAATACAATGACTATATGATGGAAATTTTTACATAATCCTCAAAATTTACAATTTATCGAGTATCGCTGAATCTTTATTGTTATTTAGGAGCCATAATAACCCTCTACATAGGCAATAATACTGTACATTCGCTCCGCAAAGGCATTGGGGTAGGATGATTGCAGAGTCAACATCAATTTGTACATAACTTTTTTAATTAAACTGTTACATTTCATGTAATAATATATTTACACCTTATAGTACAATTATACAGTAATAATTGTTATAAATTCCTGGATCTTTTGGGGCGGGACGGTCCTGGCTCGTCATGGGAACTTGGTCCTGGGGTGGGTTCTGCTTCGTTTTCTTCTTCATCGGTTGAGAAAGGGGATACATCTTCGAGGATGACTGGCAGAGGATCGATGTCGAGCTCTTCATCCACATTGTCTAAGAGGGGGCCCCCATTAAGACAGTTCCCTTGGCGGTTTTGGCAGGCAGGGGAACACTTGAGAGATGCCTTTCTGCATCCGCATTTGGTGGTGGCACAATCCTTTGTGCACCGACAAAAAATCATTTTTAATATTTCATCCGGTGCAGCCTGCTGCTCACTGTGCACCGGGGTTAGAAATTTGTTGGTGGTTAGCTCCCACCCATACATCTGAGGAGGTAGCTCATGTCCCAACCACATCTGGATTTGGTGATATGTCCTCAGAGAATGTTGTTTCGCTGCCCCCTCAGTCTCAGTTGGTGGGAGGCATGAGATGTCCGGTTTGATGTTGGCTACCGGTTTAACGAAGGATTGGTAACGGTAAACGTTTAGAGATTTTTCTTTAGGTGGGGCCACGTACTACCTCAAAATACACTTTTTCCCAGCTTTTTCCTGGCTGAGGAAGGGTCTGAGAAAACTGCAGCAGCTCCCTGGACGTCTGGAGACTTCAAATACAGTTTGATAAATTTCAGCTTACTCTTTCGGAAGGCTGCTGCGGTGGTATCGCACCCAGTGAAGGCGTGTAGAAATAGTATGTCTCACAGCCCCTGGGTCTGAAGCTCCTAGGTAGAAAACAATAAAGGTTTTATGTTTCCACGTCCAGGTTTGACGTAAATTATGTCCTGGTCACCAGGTATATAATTTCTTTATGTGCCACTTATATATATTACATACTATTTATACATATAAATACGTATATATTGGCTTATACATAGAGTTAGAGCAGTGTAATAACGAAAAATACGAAAGTTAAGTTTTTCTGCAAAATCTCGGAATTTACACATAAAGTTAAAATTGCTCTAACTTTTGAACGGTTGAAGATAAAAAGTAAAATATCATATATATTCGTGAAGGAAATTTAATGCTCTACAACTTCATTTTTGATAACTTTTTCGTAGGACGAAGGGCTGAAGAGTTAGCTAGTCAAATAAGGCGAAAAAAATGAGGCAAAATGTTTTTTTTCAAAATTAGCGGATTTGATAACGGATATCTCGAAAACTATGCGAGATAGCGAAAAAATGAATGGAATCAATCTTGTAGCACATTTTATCAGCTTTCATTTTGTATAGAATGGTCTTACTGCTAGGACGCGTAGTTTCCGAGATATAAGCGGAAAGCCGAAAAAAGGGACCTTCTACGTCCCCCCTGCACCCCGCTCACCTCCTAGGAGTGGGGACTTTTAGTATGTTTACCTCCTAACTAGTCCAAACAAAGTCCCAAAGTCAAAAATTGTGTTCCTTCCATTTCCCTCTATACCCCCCTTTTGAGCATTCATTGACTGGACTAATTAGTAAAAAACAAATTTGTTTTTTACTGCAAACTCTATCGGCCAAAAAGTTAAAAAAAATTGTGTGGGTAGTTTTTGTAAAATATTTTATACAAAATTTTTAACACTTTGAAGCAGCGGCATTGCGATTGTTTTCGGATTTTTTAAATTAATTTTATTTTATCGTAAACTGCACACAAAGGGCCCACAAACAATTTTTAGCTGATCCCGATCAGGCAACTACGTTTTGAGTAAATGGGCGAAGGGAAAGTAAAAATGACAGTATTCGAAAATTGCTCATTACGGGTAAAATGCAGTTTTTTTTTAATAAAAAGTCTTTTATTTTTGTGATTTTCTTTTGAACTGTTAGCGTGTAAAAGTTGATTATTTCAGTGGCGACGCCAGACTTTTCACACAGCAGGTTCTTAGCATAAAGGCAGTAAAAGGCACATTTAATACAAACCGAAAACTATAGGTCTATAATATTGTTTTCTAAGTATATAAGCAACAATGTAAATATAACAATGTAATTAAAATAAACAAGTTGTAACTTAAAACCTATTTTAATGAATGCAACAAAATAAAAAATATAGGCAGCTTGTAAAAAATTGACGTTTATTCAAAAAGCATATTAGTGTGTATCTCCATGTTGATGCATTAGCTAACATTCTCTGTATGAATTATACAGAACAATCAAATAAAACTTAGCTGCAGTCGCCTATGAAATAACCGCGGCATGTCGATGATTATTTTGCAAATCCTGTAGCTATTGTTGTAGTTGGGCAGTTTATTATTTTGCCGTAATTGCTCATATTTAACATTTTTTAACAATTAGCAAGTGAGCATTGTAAATTATTTTTAATATTTATTTATTTTTTATTTTACAAACGTGCATGATAAATGTCATTTGGCATCCATGACCCATTTAACTATTAATTTAATTATTTTACTTTTCACTTTTATATACGTTAGAATCGACGAATCTTTCTTTTTCACACTTAATATTCGTCAAATAAAACGCTTTAAAACTTTTTACACTTTATTAACAAACTGTTATTTGAAAATTCACAAATTTTCTGGAGCTTACAAAAAAAAACGCGTGGCCTCTCTGAATTCTCAAGAAATACTAAATATACAAATGAAAACTTATCCAAACTATAAATGGGACCAAACGCAACGAAGCATTTCGCAAACAAATAAACATCAATTTTAACAACATAACAACAATTAAATTTAATAAAAATTATTAAATATTTTATTAATTTGCTTAAATCTTTAAAAACTAACTTCATATTCAGAATTTTTAAACTTAATTTTTGTTAAATAATTAATTACTTTGGTATTGCTAACAAATTAAAACACTATTATTTTTTTATAAACTAAATAGATTTAACATACTTTTCCAGCTAAGAAACACTATATAAAGCTAAATTTCTATAAATATCCAACTTATCCCAAATTAACTCAAAATTTATCATTTTTTGATTATATTATTTAAATTAGTTTATTAACTTAAGAAATTTTTTTATTAAAAATCAACCAGCATGTCCAGGATAACTTATTTTACAAAACCCAAGTCTCATTATTTCAAATATAAAATTTTCAAATATTCTACATGGCACGTCGCATCATATTAATGTTTTACATTTTTCTATAAGATTTGTACTGTGGAAAGCAATGCTTTTTCACTTCAAAAAACATTTTAAAATTAAAACAAAACACCACTCTAGCTCACAAACAAATTTTAATTCTCATTTCTCAAGATACTACTTCAGTATAGCACTCAGGGCCGTCTTAAGAAATGTGGAGCCTCTGGGCTAGGAATTTGTGGCGCTCTAACAGCAGGAGTAACATTCGAATCTAGGATAAAAAATCTCTGGAATCGGAAGCGGAAATTAGACATGTTTTTTTGATAGCATTTATATCGAAAAACATATTTTCTGGAAATGGAAACGGAATTTGGTACAAGTGAAAACTATAAAGAGACTTTTCCGGGGCTATTTCGTCCAGGAATGTTTTTTCGTATCACCGTAACATTCAGACAAACCACCACTAGTTCACACAACAACACAACTGCTACAGTACAGGTTCATATATGAGCCTGAAGTCGGGCAATAGACGGCGGCTCGTATCCTTCTCGGACACTTTCAACTCATTTTTTACACAAATGCGCACTCAGCGCAGGCGCACTTACACTCACTAGTGCTGGGACCTGCGAGGTCCTAACTGGGAGAGGCTTGCTCCGACAAGTTCAACGAGTGACTTCCTTGACTGGTACCACGGGGACCAAATCCGAACCCGCTGGGGAATTGCAGCCCCCGTCTTTGGTTACGCTGCTGTAGGACTCGTGGTGGCAGTGGTAAAGCCTATATGCAGATTAGGGCCGTCTTAGTGCGGTTCGACGGGTGAGCTGCGTTTCAGCTCGGGCACTGATCTGCAGAATAAGTAGAGTTTTAGGTAGTTTTCCTCCATCAGTAGGGGCTTAGAGCTCGCAGCCTGATGCCAGGACTGGTAGCTTGTTTTTTCTCGTATCGAGAGCAGGCGCGTTGATCGAGCGTATCTCGATCGCAGCGGCGTCCCGAAAGGTTTCACCGCCCGGAAGGGGGACGGATATGCTTCACTGCCTGGTGTTGTCCTATCAAGTCAAATGGTGTCTTATAACCAGACCAGTTGTGTTTTGTTGACCTGGTAGATTGATAGCGTTACTAGTGGTATTAGTCTAGTTTCCACTAGTTGGCGCACCAACTTAATTGTGATCCACGAAGGGGATTTTTGTAAAAAGTTGAAAAAAACAAACATATGGCCAAAAAAGACATTTTAATTTAATGTAGTGCTGTAAAGAATAACTATTTAAAACGATGTATTTTATGTCTTTACCGGCGCCATTTGGGCCCGGTGCCCTAGGGCTATAGCCCAATTAGGATTTTGATTAGGATTAGGATTGTACTGATTGCACTTCCAAAGTCAATTAACAAATTTTTGGATTGACGCCGACTCTAAGATTTCTTCAAAAATTGCATCTTTTTACAGATTAAGCACATTACCTTAATAAATTTTAGAAAATCAATATTTCTAACAATAATACACCAATAAATTAAGAAGTTATTGTTCACAATATTACATAAGTGGTTTCGTGGCTAAATTTAAAACAAGATTTCAATTTCAAGTATGTTACAAAGCCGAGTGTAATAAACTTTAAATCTGTCGCTCACGATTTTTCTGTACAAACAGACTAAAAAGTATTTATCTTAAATTACAGTTAACATAAAAGATTTTTAATCTTTTTCGTGGACGTGAATAATGAGATTTATTACACAAATGTGCCAAATAACGGAATGAAAGATTATGATGGTCTTTTTAAGGTATAGTTCTTGTATCCTGACCAATCAAACTGAACGTGACTCGGTAATTACACTTAATGTCGTCTTTCCTTATTATTTATATTAGTTGTTTAACGCAAATATAATTGTGAGAGTTTCTCGAAGCGAAGTTTTTGTAATTTATCTGGATGTGTCGTGTCGTCCAGGTTTTACTTTACGTCGTCGTATTTGCAATTAGACAACTTGCGTTGTTATCTTGCCATGATAGCGTACAAAAATCGACTCCCAGGTTCAATTTATTAATATTTCTTGGCCGACGGAAGTCGTGTATCAGCAATATGTTATTAAAGCTCGTAAAAGCTACTAACGCTGCTGACTGACTTAATAGACAACACTGCTATTTTTCCAAGATAAGTTAATGAAAACTAAGTAAGTTTATTGCTTTATAGAAATGGGTAATAAATGTTTAACTCTATCATGAAGTTATTTGCGATTATATTGCAGATCTAAAAGCTTTTGTATTCAATTTGATTTTATTAATCTAAACTTTAGTTCCAAATAGGAAAAGCTGTTAGAGGTTTGGAAATATTTTATTTACAAAAAGTAGATTATCTTAAACTTAACAGACTATTAGAAATAAATCACATTAGCCATTTTTAGTGTCCCGATTTTTAGTATAGTATTTAGTCAGCATTTAAATTACGACGCAATAAAATAATAGTAATTTCTGGCATGATTCTTTTAAATATGTAGTTGTTGCATACATAAAATTGTAAACGAATTATGTACAAGTTTAGAATGGTAACACATCTATATGTTTGACCTTATGTTAGCTTGTGTAGATACTTATTATTTATTTGGTCATTGATTGGGTAATAGTAAAACAAAATGAAATAGGGTAAAATAAAATGGTCATGACTCATGAGTTTTAAAAGTACTTCACATTCATATGGGATGGAAAACCAGCGTTGAATAAAACAAACTTAAGACTTAACTTAACTTCTTAGCCGAAAAATTAGTTCTCTTGTCCTACAAAATACCCTTAAACACTGAAAATGATTTCTCAACGTCGCAACTCGTTAATGAGGCAAAACTGTAAAAGTTGGCCGGTGAACAATTGACTGGATTATTTGTCGACTTTAGTATATTTGCAATTTTTAATAATTAAAAGTAACCAGGATTGCAATGCAATAGTTTTTCATTATATTTCCAGAACCTGATGCTAAATTTTCCGCCGAATGCCAAATTGTCAATAATAGAATGAAAGTAATCAAAGGATTCATTCTAATAGCGACAAATTTTTGCCTTACAATGATTTTATAGCTTCAGGAATATTACCAAGTCCCATTTTCTATCATAACAAGCATGTTGAAGGTAACAAAGTCCTACTTATTCATTTCTTTTGGAACGTCAATTTCTTGAGAAACCAGGTACTTTACAACATTAACTTTTAGTAAATATCGCAGTTGTATAAACCTTGCAAAATCATGCAATATGTTTTACGTATAACTTAATGGATTTGAGTGCGCCCATGGTTTTTGTTTACTTATTGAATTTTAACGAAATTTTTTGCTCTTCTGTGACTAAAACTCCGGTCTTTGGTCATTTTCATTTTGGATATTCAAGGTTTAATAATCAAACTTATCAGATGTTCTGGTCCCACGGACAAAAGTTTTCAACACAAATTAGCGACGCACTACGCCTGGACTTTCTTATACTTATGTTACTGATTCTATTTATATATTTTAAAAAGTGTTTTTGTTTTAACGTTGTAGCTGCAGTGGTTACTATTCAAATCACTCAGTTAAATTATATTGACATATTCTTTGAATACGCTTAAATAAAAGTCGGCTTTCAATCTTAGATAGTGGCGGTATCTAGTGGAAAGTGGTGTAACTAGATTGCGTGCGAAACGCGTAAAGTCACTTCTTTGAACACCTACTATCGGTGTTGCTCACTCCGCTACTTTACTTGTGTTTGCTACGTACATGGGAGCAGTGTGGTCAGTAACACCATTTTTTTATGAGGAAAAAAATTGATGTTTGTATTTTTGGAAAATAATCTAAAAATTAAATTTAAAATACTGTTCTACGATTACTCATGAGCAACGTAACTTAAACAGAAATGTTATAGAGGCCTGAATTTTCAATTTTTTAAAAATCATAGAAGACGTCACAAAAAAATTAGCGAGCTGGGAATCAACGATATTGTAGCTCATATTTAGCCCTATGAACCTACAAATAAAAAAAATTGTGTGGCCAGTTTTTGAGCAATATATTTTTGAAATTACCAAAATTTTGCACTTTACAATTTTTATCGTATCGAAATTTTTCGTGTAAATTTACATTGTAAATCTGTAGACTTATTACAACACCTATCTGCCGTCTCGTTTTTGAATAATAAAGCAATAAAATACAAAAATCGTAGCGGCCGCAATTTTGAAGCAAGGCATTTCGTAAAAAATGTTTTACTAAACAAAAATCTAATTTACGCGTTCAGTTTTGGATTTTTTAAAGCTTATTTTCTCGATGAATTTACGATTCCACATTCCGAAGCTCATCGAAATCGGGGTATCCACCCACCCAGAGACAGACAAAAATTTTATAGAAACAACGTCTTTCAATTTCTGAAAATTCAAATCATGTAGGTACTTCGGTCAAATTTTCTAAATCGAACAATAAAATACTCAAGGTATAGCAGAGCAAGAAACAATTTTTGTACTGGAAGTATAGGTAAGTAAAAATTCAAACAACCAAAAAGAATTAAGATTAAGTAACTCTCGTTTTAAAAAATTTGACAGTTTATAAAGTTCAAACGTGTTTGGAAATAATTCTTAAGGCTGTCTGTAAATCATCATATCATTTATTTAAAGTTATTTAAATCTTTTTCTACCAGTAGAGTTTTGATACATTATGTTTAACATTGGTGTGTACCCACGTACAAACATGTATGGCACGATTTTCATAGGGTAAATAAGAAATTTTTAAATCCGACCCTGCAAACGTTTTTTTTCTGAATGTAAAATCTTTTAAAATATTTCGGTATCGCACTTACACTGTCTTATAGCACTCCTAGCTGCTGTAGTAAGTAAGAGCTTTCTAGATTAGTGAAAATGCAATTTCTGTAGCATTTTTTATAGGTTTTCGAGTATGGCAATTTTTGAGAAAAATAGCTCTGAAAAATCGCATGGATACCCAACTTTGGAATCTCACGGCGGAAAACGGATCTGTATCTGTATCTAGAACATCTTTTTTTGTTATTTCAAGTTACGAAAATTTGGATAATTGGCCTACATTTTTTGAAAAACTTAAATGATCAGTAATGAAGGGAATATGTTTCAAACCTATGTTCCACAATCAGCGGTGAAATAAAATTAAATGTCTGATTATTTGTAATTTAATGCTAACTAGCGGAACACATAGGCTATGCTTCACGTTTTTTATTGTTTCTTTTTCTAATAATAAGCTGATTTGATGCGGGCCGCAGATCCTAGTTTTATGAATTCTATGGGAATTGCTGTAATTCTACACATTTAATCCGGATCCCTTCGACTGTTTTAAGTTAAGCTAGTGTTGTTCCAAGCTATAAAAAATACGTAGGGCGTAGCCCACTGTTACTTCTTCCCAAAATACGAGCTGTTAATGTAATCGTAGCAGTTTGTTCCTAGCGCGTTTGTTACTGTAACTCAAGCTACCAATATTTGGGTCAAGCTTGGTTTCTGTTTGTTAGCCTATGTATTTTTAAACATGAGCGTAACCTCGTCTGGGCGTCCACACGATAAACAAAATCAAATCGGTTGATTCTATATCATAGCTAAACCTAAGGTGACCGTATTTATTTTACAAATGTAAGTGCAAATATCGCTTGTAATGTAACAGTTCATTATCTGTTTGTCCAATTACTGTTTTTACTTCTAATTATTTTTGGATTTAATATATAGCTAGGAGTTTTTTGTAGCACAAGTTAATAAAATGTAACGTAAATTCGTAATGCAGCTTAATTGAGGGCCCAGATTAAGGAGCTTCAATCCCGCCGTTAATGACTCCGATGTAATGTTCTCGGAGTATATTTTCGTAATGACCCTATCAATATCAGCCGATTACGTTACAGTGATACAAACAAGTAGAATCCCAAATTTGCTTATCTGGGGCGGTCTGCTGTAGAATGGAATTATGGCCTTGTATAATGGACGCGTAAATATGTGGGTTTTCGTAGACAGGGCCCCTCACCATTAAAAGTTAAGGCAGATCGAAGGAATCCGGATGTAATATATAGATAGATTGCAAGTTAACAAATCCAAACATGGTAAACGTGTTTTTTGCATCCATTTATACTTTCAAACGCCAATTCAAATGTAATTTAATTTCAGACCGATATTAAACTTAAATTTTGAGCTTTAAATTAAATTTCAAGTCAGTAAATATAAACATTTTTTTCTGCTGCATCGGTTTACATTTTCACACCCGTATTTAAACGTAATAAATTTCAGTCCGATTAATAACATAAATTTTAAACTTCAAAACTAAACTCCAAGACAATAAATTTTAAAAAAAATTGTTTTCGCTATATTAGTTTAGATATTCAAATCCTTAATTAAATGTAATTAATATCAGTCCTATTAAACATTTAAACGTTGAGTTTTAAATTGCATTTTAAGTCAGTAACCCGAAACACGGAAAATATTTTTTCTGCTGCATTGATTTTCAAACTGGTATTCAAATGTAATTAACTTTAGTCCGATTTAAAACTTATAGTTACTGCTTTGAATTAAATATTAAGTCAATAAATCCCAACACGCGAAACATTTTCTTCTGTTGCATCGATTTAGTTTTTTCAAGCCCTTATCCAAATGTAGCTATATAATTTCAGTCCGATTTAAAATTTGCAGTTTGAGCTTGAAAGTATCAAGTCAATAAATCCAAACATGACAAACGTTTTTTTTGCTGCAATCGATTTAGATATTCACACAATTTAAATAATACAAATTCAATTTAAGTTTCTGTTCAAATGCAATTAATTTCAATTTAATTGAAACCTTAAACTGAAAGTTATAAAATCAGATTTTAAATAAATCAACCCCAATGTGGTAGAGGGCTTATACTGCCTATACTAGCGGTGCTCAAGCGCCGCCGCGTATATCCCCACAACAGCATTGGAGTGACTGAATGTAAGAGCAGGCGGAAGAGGTTTTTAATAAAGCAAATACCGGCCTCTCACATAGGCACCCGAAAGCTGAGACAGCCGAAGATCAGTGTCTTTAATATATAGAACTGCGCCGTTCATTGAGCACAAACAATTCGTTTTCGTATTTTGTAAATCGTATTTGGCGATTCGTTACTACATCAACAGACATCTTAGGCCTTCTATTTGTGATTAAAATAACCACGCATAATTTGGTATTCAAAATTTAAAAAAAAAGTTATAGCCCCTTATTAGATCCAATATATGAAGTGTAAGTTTTCGCCAAGCGTTGATAATGGCAACTTCTGAAATTCGTATTTAAGATTATACAGAGTGCCCATTTTAAAACTCCGAGCCTAAATTTTTTTAAATAGGCAACACACAATACAAGTCACTGCTGACTATTATTTTAAAACAAAATATTTCTATAATTAAGATCAGGGCAATCATGTTATCGATCACTAATCTTTGGTGCAAAATGTATTCCAATGCTGACAAAGTGGACATGCTTCTAATTCTGGGTGAATGTCGAAAAAATGCGAGTGCTGCCAGTACTTTGTATGCGCAACGTTTTCAAGGTAGACGAATTCCAACAGATAGATCATTTATAATGCTTCTTCTGAATTTACAAGAGTATGGGCAATTTTCAAAACCAAAAGTAAGGGCACGGCAAGTTACGGTTGAACATAACAAAGTAGCTGTAATTGAAATGGTTACGGATAATCCCCATACAAGTCAAAGAGCGATTGCAAATGCCTTAAACATTAGCAAAGGTTCTGGTTTCAATATTATTAAGGCGAACAAATTTCACCCCTACCATGTTGTTTATACCATACACCATCTTGAAGATAGCGATTGTGAGCATCGTGTTCAGTATTGTCAATTTCTTAGACGGCAATTAAACGGCAATGCGGAAATTTTAAGTATGGTATTATTCTGTGATGAAGCGAGGTTTTCAAACAACGGCATGGTTAATCGACATAACTGCCACTAGTTCGCCCAAGACAATCCCCGCTGGATCAGGATAACTCATTTTCAGAGAATTTGTTCTCTTAATGTGTGGTGCGGTATTATTGGCGATTTTGTAATAGGTCCACATTTCTTTAATGGAAATTTAGATGGTGGAGTATTTAAATTTCTTAATTAATGAACTACCGGCTCTCCTCCAAACAGTTCCTCAAAACGTACGGAATAGCATGTGGTTTTTAAATGATGGTGCACCTCCGCATTTTCATAGGGACGTGAGAAATTATCTTAACCAACGTTTTGAGGGACACGTAATTGGACGAGGTGCATTGCATCCTTGTAGTTATTGTTGTCAAATATTAAATTTGAGTTATTAAAGTAACCTTAAATTTGTACTTAATCATTAGTAGATACATGTACTGTAAAACAACTCTGATCTCAATTTAAAAAAAATTG
This sequence comes from Ctenicera cuprea, assembly GCA_958336395.1. Taxonomy (NCBI): domain Eukaryota; kingdom Metazoa; phylum Arthropoda; class Insecta; order Coleoptera; family Elateridae; genus Ctenicera; species Ctenicera cuprea. The sequence continues at coordinate 59,871,061 of OY284487.1, forward strand.
GTAGAAATGCATAGTGATCTGGGGGTTGCATTGTGTGTTGCCTATTTAAAAAAAAATTAGGCTCGTAGTTTTAAAATGGGCACTCTGTATTCTATAGATCTTTTGTTCTTTGTAAAAAAATCGCTAATTTCATTCAATAAAGTCATGTGAAAATATGTTTCTACTAGATTTATGTGCCTCAACTGAAATTGTTTCTCCTGAAAAGTTATGAAATCCGAAGTGCAGATTTTGGCAACAGAATAATTTAATTTGAAAGAATGAATTAAATTTTCCAACTCTAAAGAAGCCCAGAACTGCCAAAAGGCATATTTTGTATATAATAGTCTCTTGGTCAAGTAATTGCCAAGATTTACGTGCAGAAATGAAACGAATCTAATAAAGAGACTCGACATACCTTCAAATCAATTTCATCCCCACAAAAATGTAAATAAACGTCAACCATACTTAAATCATGAAGTCGTTAAACGAAACAAACATTTTAACCGGCGATATTAAATATATGTAAGCTTGTTCTAATTTAGCTTTACTTATGCTCCAATAATCTCGAGAATTTCAATATAAATTCCACTTTAGTCTAAGGAATTCTAATGTCGTCTTGAGCGATTCGGTCACCAATACACCTTCGACATTTTTATGTCTTTCTCTTCCTAAGCGCGCTGTCTTAGACTAAAAGAAAAGAAATATATGGTGATGTATACATCGGTTTTTTAAACTTTTAAGTGCCATTACTAACTACATTATGAAGAAAGAGACATTTTTAATAGGATTATCCTTGTCGCGTGCCTTTTTATCAGACCACTCTACCGTCGTGTCTGGCCACCTCACAGATTATAAAGCTTTGCCTTACAAACAAGCCTGGTTTTGATTTATTTTAGTCAGACGAGATGTCGGTTGTCTTTTATTTTCCAAATTAGAGACTAGGATGAAGAGAGACGGGTATGGGCGCGAGCGGGTATGGATTTCGAAAATTGTTTTCTGTCATTTTTATAACATAAACAAAAGGATAAAGCTGCTGATTTATGCCGTGCATTAGCATAAAGTGGAGATGATTGCTTTTCAAGATTAGGTTTTGTGGCCAATAATGCTAATCAGTTATTTACATTGTTTGGATTTTGTGTTTATTGCTTTTAAATTTTTCGTAAATTGCTTTTTGTCTAGATAATTCAATAACTGTGGTATTAATGAATCTTATTATGTTTATTTTGTTGTCTTCGGGTTTAAATTATAACCCCTTTTTAAAGTCATTGGATCCATAAACTTTTATTAATTATTTTGCGACGTAGATTTGATTGAGGGTTGCTAATGTTCCCCAGCGTTGAAATCACCAGAAGTTTGACTGAATTACGAATCTCTTATTATGTATCGCACTTTTCTAAATTTAATAATTAATAATAAGTAAAACTAGAAATTGGTATATAAATCAATTCATAATAAATTGCATTATCGAATTTTTTTTTTAAATTTTAAATTTACTGTAAATGGTTTGATTGTACAGACTGTTTCAAATTCGAGCCCCACCATGGGAATCTCGTTTATTTAAAGACATAGAGAATTGGTTAAATTAAAGCAACGTTGCAAAATTTTATGACTAAAAATAATCTATAAAGAAATTTAAAGTAACAATTCGGGTTTTTCAGATATCTGAAAAAAACTGAAAAAACTAGTTTTCGTTAACTTATTTATGAAAATATTCGAACTTGTAGAAACATTCCTAACGCAACATCTTATTCTAAATATTGTGCTGAAACCAGATTTGAGATACGACGTTTCGAACTTTGCGAAACCATCATCAGGTTCATTTTTTTAAACACGATTGCTACTTTCTTTTTAGCGTATTATAACAAGAATATTATTTTGATTACAACGACGCATTGCACTGTATGGTTTCGTTTTCATTTAATGCTGAAAAAATAAAAAACAGAAACAATTTTACAAAGTTTAAACCAGAACTTAATAAAATTTAAATTATCTACATCAAATGCTTAAATAAACCATTATCTTCGTTTAGGCACACTTAAATCTTTATTTTTATGCCCTTTGTGGTTTAATTGTACCGATATTTCGTTCAAATAACAAAAAAAAACGCTATAAAAAGAAGTACCATTTGCTTTTATCATTATTCAGTATCATCTCTTTATTTGTTATAGTATAATAGTATAATATTGTCATTTCTACAGTTGTTTTTAAGAAAAAAGCGAAGAAAAACGTAATATGATACGTGTTACATGTGCAACAATAGGTCGCAGATTGCAAGTGAAAGATATTTGCAGATGAGGCAGCAGCCGGATAGAACATACTTTTTGGGTTGAATAGAAATTTGGTAAAATTTGGGTATTTCATCAAACGAAAAAGAGAATTGATCGTAGAATCCCTGAAAGAATACCCCCTCACACGCTGAAGGTTTTTTTTCAATCAATTGACAGGAAATCGCGGTGTATTAAATAGCCGGCGCGGTCGCCTGACTTAAGCCTACTGAATTTTCTGCGGTGTACGCTAAAGAATAAAATCTACCGAAAGAACGCTGCGAACATTGATGGTGATAAAATAAAGTTTAATAAATTCTGCTAGAAATTTTGTACGATTGTTTCCATTTTTCATTTTTTCACTTTTAAATGAAAACGAAACCATGCAGCGTGCTACATCGCTGTAATCGCAATAAAATGCTTGTTTTAACACGCTAAAAAAGCAGTAGTAATCGTGTTCTAAAAAAAATAACCTGATGATGGTTTCGCAAAGTTTGAAACGTCGTATCGCAAATCTGGTTTAAGCACGATATTTAGAATAAAAAGTTGCCTTTAGAATGTTTTTACAAATTTCGAACATTTTCATGAATAAGTTTGCTGCAAATAAAAAACGAAAACTAGTTTTTTCAGATATCTGAAAAAACAGAATTGCTAGATTTTCATACATTTTTACAGAGTAATTGGCTTGTTAATGTTAAAAGCCCCAGAATATTTCTAATCATAGTCAGCCTCTATTTTAGAAAATTTATGAATTTTTATACTTTTTTTTTCATTTCTCAAACTTCTAGTATGGGAGTTAATGTACAGAGTGGCTAGGAAAACCCCGGCCACTTTTCTTGCGGCGGTCAAGAGATGGCGCTTTAGTAAAAAAAAATTAAATTAAAATACTGGCAACAACGCTGAATCCAAGACTCTTTGGTTGTTTTGATTTAATATGAGGCATATTTAATAACCAGTATTTTAATTTAATTATTCTTTACTAAAGCGCCATCTCTTGACCGCCGCAAGAAAAGTGGCCGGGGTTTTCCTAGCCACTCTGTATTTTGATATTAAAATAATTCGATTTTTTACTCAAAATTGCTACTTTGGACTTTCAGGGAATCAAAAAGGTGTTTTTTTTAAATAAAACGTTTTCCTGTACATGTGGCTGATTTTATTGGTTTTATGAATATTGTTCAAAAACAATTGTCAAAGAAACTATTTGTTAAAAGCTCAATTTTTCGATAGGCTTTTTTTTCGAAAAACAATTATTCGAATAACAATCTAAGAGAAATTTTTGGGAAAACAACGTTTCGTACAGCGTTCTTTGGAAAAGACAATTATTATTAGAAAATGCATGCTTTTAAAAAACCAACAAAAGCATTAAACTACAAGAAAATGCTAATGACAATGACAATAAAAATTAAAATATAAGAGAAAATACTAAAATTTATTGTGGTACCGAAGTTGATTCATAAAAAATGGGGTAAGCAACTGCATGCAAATATTCCAACTTAACCTTAACTATTTCAAATCATTGTCTTCTGTAAAATCGTCCTGTGAAAAATTGCGGTTTGAAACGTTTTCGAAAATATGTTTTCGAATAATTGTCTTTCAAAACATTGTCGCGTAAAATTGACAATTAAAAATTTCTATTTGAAAAATCTGTTTTACTTAAAATTGACAATTCTCACAATTGTTTTTCTTAAAATAGTTTACGAAAAATTGTCTGTCGTAAAATTGTCTAACGAAAATTTGACAATTAAAAAAAACTGTTTTTAAATTGGCATTTACATAATTGTTTTTCAAAAAATGTTTTTGAAAAATTGCGTAATTCTCACAATTGTTGTTCGAAACCTTGTTTTTGGAAAATTGTTTTTCAAAAAATTGTTTTGCGAAAAATTGATAATTAAAAAAAATTGCTATTCGAAAAATTGTTTTTTAAGAAATCGTTCGAGAAAATCGTTATGCGAAAAATTTATAATTAAAAAAAGTTGCTATTTGAACAATTGTTTTTCTTATTTAAAAAAATGCTATTCGAAATATTGTTTTTCTAAAATTGACAATTCTCATAATTGTTTTACAAAATTCGTTTTTGAAAAATTGTCTTTAAAAAAAAATGGTGTTGCGAAAAATTCACAATTGGAAACATTGCTATTTGAAAATTTTGTTTTCTTGACAATTGACAATTCTCACAATGGTTTTTTTCGAAAATTTATTTTCTAAATTGCCTTTCGGAAATTGTTTTGTCAATAATTCACGATGTGAAAAATTGTTCTTATAATAATTCATAATTCTCTCAATTGTTTTTCAAAAGTTAGTTTTCGAAAAATTGTTTATAAAACATTTTCCGTATACGATTTTAATAGAATTTGGATTATCCAGTTGAACAAAAATTCGCTTAGAGTAAACGTTTGGTAAAAATTATTTGCAACCGCAAACGGAACTTGGTAGAGAGCACTAGGGCAACCCAAATGCTTTTTAATATTTTGAATTGATTGTGTGGTAGGCACATAGTGAAACATTATTAATAAATATTTAACAATTAAAAAATTAATAGTTTATTAATAAAATAAAGCTCTTGATGGTAATTGTTTCACAATTTGTTGGTTTTTATTTTCTCGACTCGAGTTTCAACCATCACGGTTATCGTCAGGAGTTTACAAATAGAACTAAAACTAAAACCTAAAGATGTACAATACTACCCATTCGCGGCGACGACAGAATGGGTAGTATTGTACATCTTTAGGTTTTAGTTTTAGTTCTATTTGTAAACTCCTGACGATAACCGTGATGGTTGAAACTCGAGTCGAGAAAATAAAAACTAACAAATTGTGAAACAATTACCAAGCGTTTTATTTTATTAATAAACTATTAATTTTTTAATAGTTAAATATTTACAAATGCTTTTTCTCTAGTCTCTCTTTAAAACTGCGACTACTACAATTTTTAATTTCTTGGACTTCCGGTACAGCGAAAATTTTCGGTTTCGATGATTTGATGGAAATGCATGTTTTAGACCTCCAAGAACTTACAAAAGTATTTTTTATAAATTGTGGATGGGTGGGTGGGTGTGTAGATAGGTGATTGCGTCCTATAACTTCCGAACGGATAGTTTGATGTGGAAGAGCTTTGTAATGTGGGGGTATATCAAAAAATAGATCGTCAAAGTAAGCTTTACTAAAAATTTAAAACCGATAGCTGATATTAGACATGTTTGTTTGGGTAGCATTGTTTTCACAAATAGAGTTTTGTGAATTTATAAGGGAAATCTGATAGACGACCTGAGGGCAAATTCAATGTTTTTCCCGAACCTTCTAGCTTTAAAATGCCTGTGCTACGATTTTTTTTTAATTTTGATTTTAGCGTCTTATTACTCGAAAACGAGTTGCCAGATCCACATAAACGTTAGAGATTATAATAATCTGAGGTATACACAATGTTACTATGAAGCAGAAATATTGTCAAAATTTACAAAATGTTAAAAAAATATTGCTTAAAAACTGTCTTCACGTCCTATTAAATGGGGATGAGCAGTTTGGTTGGGTGTGCCAGGCTGCTAATTGCTCTCTGACACCTTCAATGCCCCTATTTAGTAATATGGGAGACGATAAACGATTTTTTAAAACTAATTCGTTTATGATTAATAGCAGAATAAGATTCAGAACTTAATCCTTAGATGCAGCTGTTTTTAGCGGATGAATTTTCTTTTTTGTCTTCTGTTTTCTGTAAGCTAAACCATTTTTTTTCAAAAAATCACAACACTGTTCTTTTCGCATAACAAACTTTTGGCTTGTAATTTTAAATTAAACAAATCCGGACCAGCGACATTATATTGTGAGTGCCGGCGGCCGTTATGGCTTAGCTCGTTTTGGCTGCACGAAATATTAAGTTTTTTTTGTTGCACAACCAATATCTTCCCGTTTTTGTATAGTGCAACATGTTATATATTTTGTTGAGGTGTTGCATTGGCCCTTTGCGGAGTAATAAAGGTGCGTGCAGTTTGTACTGTATAACGACCGTTAGGTGCTATGAAATGTTGCGGCCTTAGTGTAAGTATAAATTGTAAAAATATTTTGACTTATCTACAATTAATTTTTGATTTTTCAGTATCGCGGCCAAAACCGAAAATTTTTCTGTCAGATTAGAGATGGCAAGAGCTTAAGATAAATTGACTTTATTTCGAATTGAAAATGATTCCTGCGAGCTAATCGAAAACATTATTGATAAAATTTAAATTAACAAAAAGTAGGTCTTTAAGAAAATAGCAACCTGTGGCTTTGGTCGTTTAATGCGAACTAGATGGTTTCCTGTGCTAATCTTGAACTGCTGATTTCAAGCTCGTTTATTTATTTAGAAGTTGAAAAATTCGACTAAATATGAAACTCACGGAAAATTTACTACATTAGTCAATAGAACTGCTTTTGGCAGGACGGTTGAATTGTTTATGTAAATAATTATGGGTAAATTTTACGGCGACTTAATTTTCTAATTAATGGCAGTAAAATTTGAATAAAATAAAATGATAAAAATTAAACTACTAAAACAATGGACGAATCTTCATTTTAAATGGTAGTTGAACTAATTTTAAGCTCTTACCTGTATCCATTACAACGCAAACAAAAAACGACGGTAGTGATTTAGTTCATTGATTTATTACGTTAAAAATTGATTGTTTTAGCGGTAAAATTCGATTTGCTTCGTGTATAACGAGGTATTGTCAATGAAATTTTAAGTAAATAAAACAATAAAAACGCCAGTTCACGGTTGACCATGATTGGTAATGAACTTGTGGATATTCCAGGCGGAACGCGTCTCAAAAACTCTTTAATTAGAGAATGTTTTGTTAGAACTTAACGCTTTACTGACCCTCTATTGCGTTCCGTTTAAGACTTTAAATGCCACATTCACTTCTTATTAGTTACGTGTCAAGCTTCTGATTAGGCGAGTGATGATACTTCGGTTTACTTCATCCATTTCGTGTAATATGAACTTAAAAGAAATTTAAGGGTAGGCCTAAATTAAAACAAAAATTAATTCGCCTAAAACTTTAATGAATAAAATTAATTTTAAAGTTAATTAATATGATTAGCAAACCTTGACAGTTCTTTGAGTCCTTGATCAGTTTGATCAGTATTACGAAACTTATAATTTTAAGAAATACTTGAAGCAGGAAGAAACGCGTTTTAAATTTACTGATTTTGTAACACTTGCCCGGCTTATTTATGTAGGTATAGCGTAATTTGTTGACACATTTTAATTGTTCTATTCCGGCTTTTTTTGCCATAACAGTTTAACAGTTTAATTTTAATTACTGCTCAAGGTGTTTCTGAAATGTTACATGCCTGTTAACACTTTTGGAGAAAAAGTTAAGGAAAAAAAAGTGAGAAAAGTTTACTTAAACACTAACCTTGTAAAAATAGAAACAAAAAAATAGGCAAATTCCTTTTTGTAATAAACAACATGGTTACAACTTTTCTGCGGGGGTGGCAGAGGCGTTTGTGGAAAGTAAAAGTGATCTATTAACATTTGTAATCATAAGAAAGTAGGTGAAAATAAAGTTTAAAATCGAAAATTTTCTGTGGGTGTAATTGAGGCTAAACATTAAAAATAACGTGGGAAGTTTAAAGAAAAAATTGCAAGCAAACGTTTTTACAATATTGCATAAACTGTTTATAATATTGCAATAGGAAAAAATAAATTACAAACTTTTGTGAGGCAATTTGAAGGTTTCTCAAACAATTCCAGAGGGTATATAGTTTTATGTAACGTATTTTTAGTGCGTACAATTTGTTTAGGCAATAATATTTAAGAATCATTAATCATAACAAAGGTAACAATATTACAGTATTGAAATAACTAAAAAAACAATTAAAGTCTTATGTATTTTTTTATAATAGTTTTAGTAATTTCAGGAAGAATTGACGGTGAAGCTAAAAATGTTAACTTCTAAAAATTCTGTATTGCACTTAGAAAATAATTCTCGTGTACAAAAACAGCACAATTTGCAAATCACTGCCATCATTTATTTTTCAGAGTAAAATTCGAATTGTAGAAATATTTATCATTTTTAAATAAAATCAAAATGTAGTGCCATGAAACAGTCAAGTTGGGTTTTCCTGTAACCAACTGGTTTTTAAATATACAGGGTTATTCAAATTTGACGTTCACTATTCGGATTATAAGAGATATAACTTCTGTTTAAATGCGGCAAAAGTAAAAAAAATTGAAATTGGTTGCTCTTGTTTTTATAGATCTAGGCAAATAACAACAATTTTGAAAATCTGAAACCACTGTCTATTAAAATTAGACAAAGTGGGTCGAATTTGAATAGTTGCTGTATACCTATATAAAGTTATTTTCTTAAAACAAAAAAGTAAAGTAAAATTTTCCGGAACGTTTTCCCACATGTCGAACAGCAGAAAGAGCAAACAAATATTGTATATAAATTGTAAAGCTGTTAATTATCAAAAAAAGGTTACAATAACGCGGTTTTCGGACAAACACACCGTCGGTTTTCGGAAAACGGATTTCGGTTTTCTTAGCCAATTGTGGCTTATTTGTTATGACCGGTTATCTATTATGACTGATTATCGCCTAACAGGTTGTTGATTATGACCGGTTATCGATTGTAACCGATTATTAGCTATATCCGGTTGTCGGTTAAGGAAATTGATAGGCTTGATCGACAAAAATCAAAAATTTCGAGGCATTTTAGTATCTTTACATTACTAACGACCAGAAAAGACCAGAAATTTACAAGGCGCTGGAAATCTTGGAAATACCGAAAGATTTAATAAATCTAGTAAAAATGACTCTAAAAGTTACAATAAATACGATTAAATTTAAACAAGCTTTATCCAAGGAATTCCAAAGTAACTCAGGCCTGAAACAAGGGGACCCTTTGTCCAAAACAATCTTCAACATAGTGCTTGAAAATATACTAAGGAAAACTAAACTCAAAATGGAACAAAACATTATAACAGGACCCTACCAAATACTAGCTTACGCCGATGACCTAGTAGTTTTAGCAAGGACTAAGGAGGAACTTAAAAGAATCATTAAAACTATAGAAGAACAAGCAAGAAGGGCAGGTTTAGAAATAAATGAAGAAAAATCCAATTACACGATACTATGGAATAGAACACAAGAGGAAAACCAAAACCTAACTTTCCAAACAAGCACAGGGAAAAAATTTAAATTTAAAATAGTTAATAAAATAGTGTACTTAGGGGTGCAGATGGCAAGTAGTGGTGAACAGGGAACTGACATAGACAGAAGACTAACAATGGGAATAAGATGTGCGGCAGCCCTGGACAGTGTACTAAAAGACAAAAACATACAAAGAAAAACTAAAATCAGGTTATACAAAACAGTGATACGACCAGTGGTAACGTTTGGTGCAGAAACCTGGGTAGTAACAAAAATATACGAAAATAAGATCAATATATGGGAGAGAAGAATACTAAGAAAAATATTTGGCGGAATAGAAGAGAACAATGTATGGAGAAGGAGAACAAACCAAGAACTAGAGGAATTATACCAAGAACCAAATCTAATTACAGTCATTAAGCAAAGCCGTCTGAGATGGCTGGGACACATAAATAGGATGGAAAAGGAGGATCTAGTAAGAATAAGTTTAGAAAAGGAAGCAGAAGGGAGAAATAGGAAGGGTAGACCTAAAATGACTTGGTGGAGTGACGTACAACGAGATTTAAGAAGCTTTGGATTGACAGACTGGAAAGCTAAATCAAAAGACAGGAAAGCATGGAAACATGCAATAGAAGCCATAGGCTAAGAGGCCTGAGAGTGCTGTGCTATATATACATTACTAACAATGTTTAGTCAAACATTTATAGCATTTATAGCATGCTCATAAGTTTGACGAAAACGAGCACAAGCCTAATCATAAGTCATTCGTCAATTTTGATTGTGGGTCACACATATAATCAATTATAAATAACGTCATCATTAACCACTGGTTACCAATTACGACCGATATAATTGACCATGACCAATAATTCATGTAATTTATGCTCGGGCGATAACCGGAAAATTGACTACAGCCGGTGACAGATATCGGTTATGCCCGGTAGTAGGTTAGAGTATTATGACGTGTAAGTGGCCATGGCCGATTACCTATCGCGCTGGTTGATTCATGATCAGACAATAATGACCGTTCATGAGTAATGACCAATAATCTGTGATGACCAATAATTGATACGATTTAAGATCGGGCGATATTTGGTCATAACCGGCAATTGATAACAGTCGGTAAACGATAATCGGTCATCAATTATGACTGGTAATCGGTCATCAGTTATGCCCGGCATTTGGTTATTGTCGAAAATTGTTACCGATAATCGATCAAGAATTATGACAGGTAATCGATCATGATCGGTGGCGCTGGTTAATTTATGACCGCACGATAATGATCGATCATGAATAATAACCGGTAATTGGTTATGACCAATAATTGATGTGATTTATGATCAGGCGGTATTCGGTCATAAACGGCAATCAATCACGGTTACCGATAAGCGGTCATCAATTATGACTTGTAATCGGTTAGAAAATTACGACCGAAAATAGGTCATATATTATAACAAGTAGTCGGTCATTATACAACCGGTCGCCATAGTCGAATGATAATAATGAGTCATGAGTTATGACCGCTAGTCGGTCATGACCAATAATTGATATAATTTATGATTGGCGATATTCGGTCATAACCGGCAATCGATCAGGACCGGTGACCAATAATCAGTCATCAGTTATGCCCGGTAATCATTTAGAGAATTGTCACCGGTAATCGATCATGAATTATGACAGGTAATCGGTCATGATCTGACGATGATGCTCCGTCACGAATAATGACCAGTAATCGGCCATGACCAATAATTGATATGATTTACGATCGGCGGGTATTCGGTCATAAATGGCAATCGATCACGGCTGGTGACCGACAATCGGTGATCAAATATGACTGGTAACCGGTCATCAGTTACGCCCGGTAATCGGTTAGAGAATTATGACTGGTAATCGATCTTCATTTATAACAGGTAATCGATCACGATCGGTCGTGCTGGTTGTTTTATGATTGGACGGTAATGATCGGTGATGAGTAATGACCGGTAATCGGTCATGAGTAATGACTGGTAATCGGTCATGACCAATACTTGATAAAAAGCAATCGATCACATCCGGTGACCGATAATCGGTCATCAATTATGACTTGTAATCGGTCATCAGTTATACTCAGTAATCGGTTAGAGAATTATGACCGGCAATAGGTCATGAATTACGACAAGTAATCGATCATGATATAACCGGTCGCCCTGGTTGATTTATGATCGGACGATGATAATCGGTCGTGAGAATGTGCTTCAGAAATATTTGAAATTTTCAGTTGCAGTTTAAAACGTTAAGAGTATACAAAGTCGTGCGGGTGATAAAGAGTTAATATTTTGTATGCATTTTTTGTCCATATAATATTTTTAGAGTAATTTTCTTTAAATAACAATTTTTTGCATTTTTTTATTATAAAGTTCATATAAATAATTGTTAATTTTTTTTGGTTGATATGAATAAGTATAATACCGTACAAAAAACTTACATTCTGTGCTATACAAACTGTATTAAATGTAAGATATAATAAGTATTATGCTTAGAATATTATACGTTGCGTATTATACATAAGCATAATACGTACACGCTTATGATAATAGACAACTTGGGCGTGGGGCGCGGTAAGCGAAACGGAAGAATGTAGTGAGGACGCCACGTTAGTCATAGATGTACAGCAAGCGTGTCGCAACCACGGTAATTTATGCACTATTTTAGATTTTTGGCTTTTTTCGTTTATTATTAGCCTAAAAAATCTGAAACACAAACTGTTGCTATCCTTGATGTTGAAGGTATACAAAAGAAAGAAGCAAATTTTTCGTAAAAATGAACGGTTACCGAAATAATAAATAGTTTGAAGCCAACCGAACCGACAGAAACGCGTTTTTAGTTTTCGTTGCTCATAAGCGTTACAAAAAAGTTAACCAAAACAAAAGTATTGATACAGTCCCTGTGCCAGTCAATAATTAGGTATAATTTGGCGGGGCAAAATAATATTTGGAGGGAGGCTGCGTATCTTTCTATAAAGTGGAGTGTTTTAGTATGGCGGCCATTTTAAAATGGCGGATTGTTAAGTTCTTAAATTCGCAATATCTTCCAAACTAATTCTCCGATTTGGATGTCTTTTTGGGTTAGATTTAGTATTTCTTATTAAACAAAAAATACTCTCTGGTGTTTTCAGATATAACGAAAAAAGTGTGTGTATATATGTATATTCAATTATTTTGTTACATTTTTGTTAATTGTAAATTGTTAAATTTTGGAAGCTGGCACACGGACTAATGGTTTTCGACGTACTTTCCAGTTATTTATGTAACTAAAAGTTTTGGAATTGTATTTTTTCAGCCAAGGCGATTTTGGGCAGATTTTAGTTTTAGAGTAAACAAAACATAGTCTACAAATCTGGCTACTTCGCTGCTTTTAACTACAAAGTGACCACGAACTCGCTTATTTGAAGAGTTTTGTTGCACCGAGCACTATATCAGTTGTGTTCAGAGCATTTATCGAGTAAACTTAAAATGTATGGACGTTTACTCGGTATTTAGAGCTTGACCTTTTCTCAAAATTCGCAATAATCTCGTAAAATACGAAAATAAATGTATAGAAAACAAGTGACAAAGAAGAAAATAAAATATATTGCAAATTATGCATTTACTGTTCTGTTTAAAACATTCATAATTATTCAAAAAGGAATTTTATTTAGAATCTTGGGAAACGCAAAAGTAATGCTAAAAGAATTCATAATTATCTACCAAAAATATGCACATGCGTATAAATCCGGACTTTGTTATAAAAAAGTAATTTTAATTTATTGCAGTATCATTTACGATTAGGATTAATAATTGTGCTAAAGCTAGTAAAAATTAAATTCATAAAACTTAAGTTTTAAAACTTTATTTTTTTAAAAAAGCAAAGAGTTTTGTTAAATACAAAAAATCGCAAAATATTGCTGAAAATTAGAAACTGATAAACTTTTATGCTTTTCTATTAAGATATAACAGTGTCAAAACACGAAACAAGCTAGAAATATTGTCTTAAACATGGAATCAATGCAAATTTGAACTTTTTTTTAAACAAGTCTCTAAGAAATATGCATATTAACTTCGCAACATGATTTTAGCTCGATCGTATTTAAAAGAGATAACCGAGGAATAGCGGCGATTTTAAAATCTTAATGTTTAAAACATTGACACAAAATGGGCATCAATTATGGTTGTAAAATATATCCAACCGTGATTAGCCATATAGGTAAAGACGGTGATACTATTTCGGGGTATAATGTTGGCTATACCATGGTTCACATAACATGGGTGATATAAAGTCCATAAAACAGCTTGTGACTGGATATGAAATGAAATTGAAACGTCAGATTTAGCCTCTATGTAACGCATGGCAATAAAGTATAAAAACTAAATACAGACATACAAAATATCCCGATGGTTCTTTTTTCTCGTCATGCATTAATAAGTAGGCGTTTTAGTGTGAGAAACCGCTTGTAAATACTAGCTTGATCTAATATAGTTATGTTTTACGATTTGCACAGGAATTCCCCATCAAATTTTGAAAAAAAAATAAGTTTTACCGTTAACGTTAATAATAAAGTAAACAAATTAGGTTGTTATTTTGACTTTTGGTTATTCACAGTCCGAAGCGATTTCCATTCCCAAATAAAGATAGATAAATGCCGTTGTTATGGTACATTATAACTGATTTGTCTAATGTATAGTGTGGCTGCTTTAGAACCAGTCATTATGGTCAGTTATCCAATCATAACCCGATCGTGATACTCACGTATAAAGCATTCTTTATGCCCTTTTCAATTCTTACTCTTTTTATCATTTTATTGTTATAGACGTGTACAGGACCGCACCAAGAAAATTTTCCTGGTATAATAAATTACGAAAATAACAGTTTATTTCTCCTGCTAAGGCTAAAAGAATACACCAAAGCGTAGACCGCACCACACCCAGAAATATACAGAGTGTTCCAGAACTATATTCATTAAATTTAATAGCAAATTCTACTGAGTCTAAAACACCCAGTACAAAATTTGTCTTAAAAGTGGAATTACTTTATTTATTTATTTATTTTATTTATTTACTAGGTACAATGTACCTTGGTGCTTTACAAAATATTAGCACCAAGGATCGAAGTAGATAGTCATTCTATCTGTACACGATCCTAGCCTACTTAAACCTACTGTAGATGGCTTGTGCACTGTATACTGTGCGTGTACACGCACAAACCACTACTTTTCTTAAAACTATAACAAAATCAACAAATAATACTGAACATCACCTCACTCAACATTATGAATATCGAGTGAGTGCTGCCCTATATTATTAATATAAATATAAATACAATTTTCCATCTATATCACATTATTTATCACCCAATTCTTAAGTTTATTCTTAATATTAATTTTATTTAGGCTCATATTTTTTAATTGATCTGGTAGTTTATTGTAGTTTACTGTCGCATTATATAAGTTACTCTTTTTTCCCACATTAAGACTTACTTTAGGGGTTGTTAAGCTTTTATTCCTTGTTTTGCTGATTGAGTTTGCGTACTTTTCTTTTAGATTGTCATAATTGTAAATCAGTGCTTGTAATATATAAGTTTTTCTAATTTCTATTGGTTGATTTTTCGATTGACCGTTGCTCTTATAATTTATTTTTTTAATAATTCTGTTTTGTAAATTACATAATGGAGATAGTGCAGTATCATACGCTGATCCCCATGCTATTATTCCATAAGCGGCTAAACTGTTGAATAAACCGTAGTATATGGTTAAGAGCGACTCTCTGTCTAGTATTTTATTTAATTTCGCGAAAATATATAGTAGATACTTTAATCTCTGTGTGACATTTTGGATGTGTTTTATCCATCTTAGGTTCATATCAACCGTAATTCCTAAGTATTTACTGTGATCTACTCTTTTTAACTTTTGTCCTTGGATAGTTAGTTCTATGTTACTTGGTATTTTATCGTTATAATTAACGAAAGTTATGTATATAGTTTTATCTGTGTTTAGGGCCAGCTGATTAAGTATCAACCAGTCATTTACTTTATCAAGAAGTTCATTCATTACTGTAACCGCTTTTTCCCAGGTATTTTCGGAGCATAGAATGACTGTATCATCAGCATATGAGTTGATGGCACCGTCAGCTTGAATATTAAATATATCGTTAATGTAAATAATAAATAGTAGTGGTCCCAGTATTGTACCTTGTGGTACACCTGTTTCCACTATTAGCATATCACTCTTTGTTTCCTTTATTCTTACTAGATGCTTTCTATTATCGAGATAGTTTTTTAGTAGCTGTAATGCTTTCCCTCTTATTCCGTATTTTTCGAGCTTTTCTAAAAGGATTTTGTGATCCACCGTATCAAATGCCTTTGCTAGGTCTAATAGAACCGCTATGGTAGGTTTGCTGTTATCGAGATTTTTATATAGATATTCTGTAAAAGTACTTAGTGCTTGAGTAGTTCCTATTCCTTTTCTAAATCCAAACTGCCTTTTTGATATTATATTACATTTTTCTAAAAATGTGAGGATTCTGATATGTAGTATTTTTTCGAAAATTTTTGCAAAGTTCGATATTAGCGATATGGGTCTATAGTTAGTAGCCTTAGTTTTGTCATTACTTTTATGAATTGGTACTATTTCAGCATTTTTAAAATGGTCTGGACAAATACCCTTTGTAAAGCTTATGTTTATTATATTAGCAAGTGGTCTGCTTATATATTTATTTATTCGTTTTATTGTTACTGAGTTTATATTATCTACACCTCCATTTTTATTTTTGAGATTCGATATTGTGTTGGATACTTCGAATTCGTCTGTTGGATTTAGGAATATACTTTTCTCATTATTTTTAAACCCTGGGCTACATCTGTAGTTGTTATCTTTATTTCTATGTTTTGTTAAATTTTTACCTATAGAGTTAAAGAATTTATTAAAATGATTAGCTATGTCTGTTCTGTTGTCTATTGTATTATTGTTTTCTATTAATTTCTCAACTGAGCTATCTTTCTTATTTTGTTTTCCAATTTTCAGATTGATGAAGTTCCACAGCTTTTTCTTATCTATACCAATATCTCTTAGTCTATTTTTCTCATATTTATATTTAGTATAATTTATCAAATTATGTAGCTTATTCGCATACTTTGTATATTCCTTTTTTAGTTCACGGTTGTTTACGTCTTTTTTCCATTTTTTGTATAGTTTTTCTTTAGTATTGCATGACTTAATTAGACCTTTTGTTATCCAGGAATTTCTAGTTTTATTTGTTGTATTATTTTTCCTGGTTTTGGTAGCACCTTGTATTACATATTTTATTTTTTCTAATAGCATGTTAAAATAATTGTTAACATCATCTGATCTTATATTTTCCCAATTTTCATGTTGGCATAATTTGTCTAGTATATTATAATTTATATATTTGTAACTTTGGTTTTTTTCTTCTTTTTTGTGGTTTGGTACTTTATGAACTTGTATAAAAAGTGGGTAATAATCGGTAATATTATAAATTATTTTATGTGCTTTGATTTCTAAATTTCTTGTTTTAGCATATACGTTGTCAATACATGTGCCTCCTCCCATCCCATTACTTCTCGTAATTGTATGGAAGTACGGCATATATTCGTTTTCAAGGAAATTATTTAAGAATTCTGTATTGCTATTTTCAATACTCAATATATCCATATTGAAATCACCTATGACAAAGTGATTCTTTATTCTCTTATTCTTAGTTATGTAAGACTTTAAATTTTCAATAAATATTTGTTTTTGTACGTCGTGAGATCTGTATATTGCACTAATTTTAATATTATTTTGTTCTCTATTCTTTATAAGTACACTTAAAATTTTAAGGTTATTTTCGATTTCTAAATCTATTTCATAATTTATATTTTGTTTTATGTAAATCACAACACCATCGTTTTGGTTAATTTGACTATAATTATAATGCATGTCATAACCATCGAAGCTTAAATATGAGGGGCATTCTAACTGCCACGTTTCCGTACATATAATAATGTTAGGCTTACTTCTAAGACTCTTTATAAAAATCATTAATTTGTCTAAGTTTCGTTTTAAACTTCTTATGTTGACATGCATTATATTTAGATTTGCCTCACGCACAACCGTTTCATTAAATTGTTTTACACTATCATATGTTTGTTCAATCGCAAAGTCCCAGTCATCTTCTTCTCTCGTTGGAGTAAGCTGAATGGACTGTTTCGTTGGAACTTGATCATCCTCTTTAGTTTCGTCTTTCATTTCTGCTACTTTTATTTTCTTGACGTTTGTCGTTTTCGCCTTCTATTAAATGATTGTTTCCTCTTGGTTGGTGATCAGCATTTTCTATTTGATTTGCTCTCGTATAATTATATCCTATGTACTTCGGAATGATTGGATCTATTTGATAATCCGTTTTATTTATGACGCCTTTGATCTTATTTTGAAGGTACTCACATTTTGTTGCATCAGTAGTTATATGTTCTGTGTCTTTCTCAGTGTTGAATTTCATGTTATTATAAGTGCAATTTATACATTTAAATTTCTCTAATTCTTTGCACGTTTTTGTAGCATGGCTTCCTGCACATTTCAAGCACTTCTCCTCATTTGTACATTTTTTTGTACTATGCCCTATTCTGCCACACTTGAGACAAGGATTTATGTTTAGATCGTCAATTACTCTGCAGTACTGGTATCCAATATACAGTTTATTATTGTTGTTTCTTATGAAAGCATATGTGTCTGGCAAAGCCTCTAGTATAGCATTATAACTGTCTTTATATTTGTTCTTGTATATGGTTAAGACTGTGCAGCATAGATCAGTATTTTCAAAATTTCTTTCATTAATATCCGCTTCCAGTTCTTCTATGTTCATTTCACTTTCTATTCCTATTATTTTTATTCTTGGGTTTTTTAGTTCTTCTTGATGTATTATGTAATTATCACCTATTTTTTCGCATAATTGCTGCTGCATTTTTTCTTCATTTCTTTTATCGGTGCATTTTATTATCATTGAACCTTTCTTATTTTCGTAGATTTTTTTGATTGGTAGAATTATTTCATTTTGTAGTTTATCCGCTACCACTTTATGTATTTTATTTTTTCCTATGTGATTTTTTGCCGTGACAATGATATTTGGAACCTGTTCTTTAGTTTTTAGGTTATGTTTGGTGACATGTGCAAAAGTGTTAACTAACTTACTTTCCTTATTTTTCTCTTGTAACTGTCCTTTAACGTTCTCGTACAATTCTTTTAAGACTTTGTTTTTATCCTGCATTTCGTCTACAAGCTTTCTCAACAGAGATACTTCAGCTTGCATAACAGTATAGTCGTCTTCCTCGTGTCCACATATGGTAAAGTTACTTCTTTCTATATTTTTTTCTGCCACATTTATTGAAACAGTTTGTAATATTTGTTCTTGCGCTTTTTCTTTTTCGGTTAATTTCACTTGTGCAATGATTCTCTTTGCTTCTATATTTAGTGTATCTGTGTTAGTTTTTGAGGTTATATCGATGTTGGAGTGATCAGGACACACCACTAATACATTATTAAGCCACTTAGCACCCTTTATTCTTTTATAATCAGATTTGTGGAACACATTTTCACAAATTATACACACGACTACATTTACTTTTTGCGTTGGATGACATTTAAACGTTTTTTCTTCGTCCTCGGGCGGAGAGGACTTCTCCTCGCCCGCCATGTTGGACCACTTTGTAACGAACCATTTTCGGACTTACATGTACTGGGTGTTTTAGACTAGATTATTTTAGACTAAACTAGGTTGAGATTTCTAACTTTTCAATATATTTATTAAAAATTTAAACTAGATATAAATAATAAACTTGTAAATTTCTGTAACATGTAATACAGTAAAGTATAAGTTTTTAGTGAAATTTATGACAAGTTTATTATTATTATCTAATTAGCGACATTTTTAAGTGGTGTAAATCTTGACTGGCTCGAAGGTCCAATGAGTTTGGGGGTTTGATTTGGAGATGATCCAATGACTGCCGAGGCGTCGATGCTGTTTCTTGTAGATTTTATTATTGTGCCAAGTTCCAATAAAAAGGGTTGATTTTGACTGATCTAAGAACACTTTGCCAGACTAAGCAAAGAATTACGACATTGGTAGTCTTAATGTCACTCTTATATAAGTGCTTTATTAAAAACGTCACAGCCTATTTATACATTTCTAAACTACTTATCTAGCAGTAAAATTTAAAGTTCATAAACAAAGTTCATTTTAATATTGCAACTTGTGAAAACGTAGAAGTTTAAGTGTCTAATTTACTCTAGATTTGTAGCTACACATCTTTGGCTATGTTAATAAAAAACATGCAATGTGTAACCAAAACTGCAAGCTCAATGTTAGGAAAATTTTTTTTATCAAAAAAGAATCATGAGGCCGGGCGTGAGCACGACTCCATGATTCCCATCCCACCCCCTTACCCGGGCTCAGCGCACCGCTATTCACCGGTCTAGCATGCCCCACCCTGAAAGACATGCAACCCAACATACACACCACGCAACACCGTCCATGGACACGCCGGGTTTAACTTATTCAGACGGGTAGAGGATTCGAACCACTGCTGTTGGGAGTCTAGTTCTATAGGTTGGGACTCTAACCACTATACCACACGCTGGCCCTATGTTATGAAATATGACCTGCATTGTTAAGTATTACATATCATTTATCTAATAGGTAATAATTGTATTTAAGATTAAAATATTTTATTAAATATGTTTGAATAACATAAACAAATGGCGCTATTTTTGCTCGGCGCTATTTTTAAGGCGCTATGTTTGACGGCGCTACTACTGATTTGCTATTATGACCCCGAACCGTTGTACACTTACAAAGCATTAAAAACCAAATTGTGTGTTAGAAATGACTGATACTGCGCTCAGTGGCATCGACATTTCTGTTGATTCTTCTTATTTTGCGTAATGTAGCTTCTATATGCATGTCTTCTGCGATGCTATTTTTAACATTACACATCTTGGATTATTTATAAGAATTGTACTGAAAATAACGTACAAAATAATTATATGTTTCAGTGCACGTGCTTATGGATGAGTGGGCACATGCGTGCGTGCGTTCCTCTTATCTTTCTTAGTTTGCGTACTACTATTTCTATCTTCCGCCAATCTTTGTTCTTAGTTCTCGCATCACCATCCAGGAAAGACAAAAAATCTAAAGCAGCAATAGAATAAAGCTCACGCGTAACAATTATTGTTTGCGGCAATAAAAACTGTGCGAGGAACATGCCTGCACTTTTATATATTTTAGAAATTGTTATTTATCATATTTTCAAAAGTATTTCTGTGTCAACGTTTAAATGGTTAAATTTACATAGTGTTCTATTCATACGTATGTACTTAAATAAAGTTTGCGTTATCTTTAGTGACGGCATCTAGCGTTTTTTTTTGTAACTGCATCGCGTACGTGATTAACCTGCATCTAGTGTGCTGCGTTGTAATGTAGCTAAACCGGGAAACGGAAAGAAATGCGCTAGCACTGCAGCTAGAAACAGATACAAGTTTATTGTGAGAAAAAAATGATTTCTTTTTTTAACGCCGAGAAAAAGAATTCTTGGTATTAAAGAAAACCGAAAACCATAAAGAAATACGTCAGCCAAAAATTGGAAAAAGGGGAAAGATTAGCCCCTCTACTTGGTGCTGCATCAATTAAGTTAACAAAATTGAGTTAGGGCCGCATAACCCTGTTACTTGATGTTCTCCGTAGGTGTAAGCAAAAAATTGTTGTTTTTTTGTGGCTCATAATCGATTTGATATCTATTTTGGGAATTCATTTTTCAGTGAACTACAGTTAAAGTTACAATTTTTAAAAACCTATCAATAGCCATTTTGAAGCAACGCAACCAAAAGCACCAATTTGCATAATTTTTAATTTTAAGTAAACCGAATTCTGCGGTTTCACAAATATATTTTATCATAGCATTGCACTCTTCTAGTAATACTATAATGCCAAATGTTACTTTGAGTTTCAGCGGCTGTCATTTTAACAAAAGAGTTCGGAAAAAAACATTCATGGTTTTTTAACATATGAAATAGTGTTTGCGAATTTACAAAATTATGCTTAGATAAAACCACGCAATCATGGCGTAACTTCCGCTTCCAGTCTTTTTGTCTTAAGAATCATGGGGCTGTGTGTGAGCACAATTTTATTATTCCTGTCCCACACCTTTAAACGGGCTCAGCACACCTAGCGCTATTCACCGGTTTAACATACCCCATCCCGAAAAGACATGCAACCCAAAATACACGCCATGCACAACGTCCATGGACGTTCAACTTATTTAAAAAAATTTCCGACGGGAAGAGGATTCGAACCTACTGCCGTTGGAAATCTAACTTTAGAGCCTGAGATTCTAACCACTAGAACACCCGCTGGTCCTTCCGGTCTTAAATTTGCCTAAATACATTTTTGACATGGTTCCACAATTTAAGTTTTATTAATATCGGTTACCTGATTCTAAGAACGAAACGTACCCGCTCAACCACACATAGAAATGCTCAAAAAAACGTTTTGGGTCCTCTGGGCTCCAATACTGATATTTTAATGAAAATCGAAAACGTTTGTACGAACACGATAAGTTGATCATTCAATATAAAAAAAATATAAAGTTATACAAGGTTAGTAGGTATAATGGTCTCCATGACAACAATTTTAAAAATCATGATTGCTTTGATCAGATAAGGAAATGGCTAATACTAATTTTGGTACAAAATATACCCATTAGTTATTATAGTTAAATTTCAGGAAATTCTGATGATAATAATAATGTGGAATTGCTTAGGTAATGTACTGAAATGGTAATTTTATTTCATATCCTGCTTAATCTTGTTATTTACGAGTTGCTTTTATGAATTTTAAATTAGCATATCAGCTATAAAAATTTGTGCTAAATTTTGAAAATCTTGAATGAATTTTTGTCTTTTTCTGTATTTATTTATTAATTTATTTTTCTTTTAATCTTTATGTTAATATTATATTATTTATGATTCACAAACGTTTAACGCAAGAATTTATAGGCGGATGCGGCAATATTTTTAAACAAATATTGGCTGGTCGTTTGCATATTTCAACAAAGTAATAATTCTAACTGGATGGTTGTTTAAATTTCTGCTAAAATTTTATTGGGTAAAATAATAAAGTAAAATTATTGATTAGTATTAGTAAATTAGATAACTTTAATTAACCTATAAGGGTCATTCTGAAAATAGACCAAACTTTCGAATTTTAGCGTTCAAATTTTTTTTGCTTTAATTTGCTAACTGGATTAACTATGGCACGTTTGTATTTAACGTTTTGACCAGCAGCAGTGCACTTTTAGTCTTTTTTTCTATTTTTTTTCAACAGAAAATGTGAAACTTTGCAATGTTTTTTGTCCCTACGTTACCGATTTTCTTTAATTTTCAATTAGAATTAAAATTTAAAAAAATGGTAATGGAAGAGTTACTCATAATCAGTGCTTTGAACAGTTATAGAACGTAATATTAAAATGCCATTAGTTTAGATTTTATTTAAGTGAAAATTCCACTTTCTTACTTTTTTTTAAATTTTTTAATCAAAAAGTTAACAAAATGGAAATAAAGATGTTTTATTTATGAGCTGTGCCTATTCAGATACTTGTTTTTGAGTTTTATTATACTTGCATTTGATAGGTTTTCGAAATATTTGTAATGTTATTTATTAATGTTAAATTAGAGCAAACGGTACAGTAACGTATATAAGAGACGAGGAGAGTAACACAGAGGACAATCGCGCTGTAACACCGCTACTTTTCCGTCTCTACAGGCGAAAGTACTTGACCGATTTGGATAAAATTTTAAATCAAGACGTATATTAAAAATTGTAGTTCTTGTTAAGCTTTTCAAAAAAATCCGAAACCTGAAACGGAAGTTAGATATGTTTTTTTGGTAGCGTGTGTTTGACAGCTTTTCTTACTTAAGTTTTAACATGGTTGAAAAATTTTGTCAATGATAATAAACCACTTCAAACAGGCTACTGAACTTTTGAAAGTCTATAACGTTCGGCGTTTGCGTTTTTGAATAAATAATTAATCAGTTTTAATATTTATAAAAATTATTGGAGGGCGTCAGAATAAAGTTTGGGAGATTATTAAGAAACACATTTGTAGTGCAATGCAAGCTCTATCGACTTAGTAAGTTAAAAAAATGGTGTGAACAGTTTTTGAGGAGTAATTTTTTGAAAATGTCCATAATGTTGAGTAGGTAGAGTTTTTATAATTATCAAATTTTACAAAAAATTTTTGCATCACTTGATTATACTTAGGTATTAAAGACTATTAAATAATATGAAAATTTGTTTCGATTGGGTATTTTGTTTCTGAGTAATCGGGCTTTAAAGTATCAAAACATTCAAAAATTCGTAGAGGTTTTCGTTTTGAAGGTACAGCATTCGGAGAAAAAACAGTTTGATTTGCTTTTAAATGCAACTCAAAATTCCAAAAAAGTGTTTACAAAAAAATATATACGACAAGAAAAATGTCTAATTTCGTTTCCGGTTTCAGTTTCAATTAAAAACCTTCTACAGATAAGAACTATCTGCAATTTCCACATACCAAATTTCATAACAATTGCTTAAGGGGTTACCGAGATACGAACGAACGCACACAAGCACCTACCCACCCACCCACCCACGCACACACCCAACTACCCACGCACCCATCCACTTAGAGACCGATATTTTTTAAAAACCACTTTCTTGGGTCTCTTGGACCCCAAAACGTGTATTTCTGTTACAATCCGAAAATTACTTCAGTAGAAGTATGGGGAAGTAAAAAATTGGGCAAAACAGGTGGCTGAAACTTTCTCATACTATTAATTTATTATATAAATTTTAATAACAAATTTAGAAATTTTTATCAAAAAAAATAACTTTCTGTATTTTTTGAATTGCCACAAAGACGTTCTTGTTCCAACACTTTTCAGTTATTGTATTTTTATTTGGGTATCACAATTAATTTGAAAATGCAAACTTTGGTTTCCTTGGCTCTTAAAAACAAATTTAATAACTAACTAGACATTAATAAAGTAGACGCGCATCAAGGTGTCGCGGCTTCCCCGCACGTTCATTTTTTTCAGTCAAGTTTCAAGGGGGTGGGGGGCAATAGCTCCCTCTTGTCTTCTTTGTCAGGCGCCCATGTTTGCAATGGTTTTCTAGTTATTTTAGTTTGAAACGCAATTTTGCAAATAAATTCCCGTTTGTGTTTTTAAGCGAAACATTTGCTTGGAATGAAGACTATAAAGTTAGCCTTGTATGAAAACATTTACCTCGAAATGGAATTTCCTCTAAAATTAAAATTCGTTAATCTAAGTTGCAGGCTTCCGCGGCCGTTGTTAATAACAGCTAGGCTTCCGGGTTGGAGCCGCGTCATCGGTGCATGAACTGCACCGATGACGCGGCTCCAACCCGGAAGCCTAGCTGTTATTAAAATTCGTTGTTTTACATTTAGCACACTCTACTATTTAAATTTATACCAGAAGGTTAAAACAATTTTTATCAAAAACAGCTATTATTCCATTTCGATATTTCAACCTTCCTTTAATGATTGTAAAAGGGGTCTTTAGGTATACACAACGCCAGATTCAACTAATTGCCGCTTTTACTTATCAGATGCCGCGTGTTCTAACCAAATTGAGAAATACCTGACCACAGAACATATTTATGGATCCTAGATGCAAATCGTCTACTAACAAATTAACTCGTAAAGTGCTAATCTAGTCTAGTTGGGTCATTATTTTAAGACAAACTCGATCTAGTCCTGTCATCGGACCCGGATGTGCATACTTTTCGACTAGTTCCGCCTTCTAGAAGTGGTTGTACGTTGTTTAACCAGTAAATTTTAAAAATGAGCTTTCTACAACTCTTCTCACTATTACAAAAATCAAACAAAGAATAAAACAACGCAGTCCTAATGGTTGGTGTTACCAATTCGAAGAGAACGGTAATTTAAAGACCGGCATTCAGGTACAAATTATTATCTCACACTCGGGTTAATACATTTGTGTACAGGAACGTATTCGGTTTATTTTATTGAATTTTTTTTGGATAAAAAAGTTAATCAAACGTATTTTTTTAGGTAAATAATTTTTTTAGCGCTGGAGATAAATTACTGAATTTAAAGATATTGTTTTGGGAAGAATGATTTTTTGTTGTTGATTTGAAATTAATAAAATCAAATTACTTAGTTACCCGTGGTGCCAAAATAAAATTAAACGCGCCAGTAAGTCGACCTCGGTTATGCTTGAAGATGCGGAAAAAGTTGTTAAAAAATAGGAAACTACTTTTTCGAATGACTGGTTGTTGCTTAAAATTTCTGTATTGATATTTATTATCGTTGTAGATTATACTGAAGTGTCGTAAGTTGTTTAGCCAGCTATAAGTTTATACAGATTGTCACTATTTTACTGGAAACATGGGCAACTAATGAGTGCGACAAGGAAGCGAAATAATGGGCGGGCCAAGTGGATTTATTTAAAATTGATTTAATAAATTTAGGCTCCCATTTTTAATTTATCCATGGATACGTGAATCCTCACGTGGATTAAAATAATTTATTACATTCTGAAAAAAAATTACAAAATAAACTTATTAACAATTCAACAGCTTGATTTATTTTCTATTTTTAATTTTTTTAACGCTACCTTTGCAATAACCAATTTTTATGTTCGAATAGAAATTTTAATAAATTTTGCGACAATTTAATAAAAAAATCGTTTAGGATCTCAAGAAACCCATAAAATTTTTTTGGAAAAGGCCCTTGTCAGTGGCTATATACGTGCGTTTGCTTGTTTCTTTATATCTCCCAAACGGATTATTTTGATGAACGGAACATTACTTTAAAACCAAAAAGTTAGTGATTTGTTCCAAAACACCATTGTCGAAAAAAATGCGGCTCAATTTTTCCTAAACTTTTTAGTTTCAAAGGGTCAAGCATCATAACAGTTCTAGAAAGACATAATGTTACAATGTAAGAATTTTGGAAACCAGATCAAATATAAACGTTGAAAATTGTGCAAAAAAATCAGTTCCCAAAAATCGACCGCCCGGGAATCTGGATACAAGGCCCACTCGGTCCATATCGCTCACCGGGGACACAACGTCTGCTGTATATTGATCTCAACGATCACCGTGCCCACAACGGCTACCACTGAAAGTCCACTGTGGACGCAACGCCCATTAATGTTTGGTGGTCACAACGCCCACTGAGTAGAGGTAGGCGATCCGACTGTTTTTTCCGGTTTTAGTTCCGGTTCGCTTTTCCAACGATTCCGAGTTCGGTCAACAATTGCGTGCGCAGGTGCAGGGAAATAAAACCGATCGCTGTACATATATTAAGAAAGTTCGAAATTGTGACATTATACGAGATATACGTCACGCCACAAAAGCTTCGCAAACTGTGCAAAATGCAACTATCAAGTTCAGCGGGCCTTTGTACGCACCCCACGATGTGTGCGTTCGAAGTTTGGGTCCAATAATTCCTATTGTATTCGTTAATTAGATTGAGCGGTTAACAAAACCTAAGTGTACACTAGCCAATCCGGGTTCATTTGTATCCGGACTCATTTCTTTGGAACCGCTTTAATCGAAATTTCCCACCTCTACCACCAACTCCATAATGCCCACGAGTTCGGGTTCGAGTAACTAACATTGTGCACGCATTTATTAGCGATGACCAACTGCTACAACGGCTACCCTGCAAGGTAGCAGTTACGAGGACCCGAACTGGTGGACGTTATGACTGACCACTTTCAGTAGTTGTCGCTGTGGGCGCTGGGTTAGTGATTTTACGAGGTAAAGTGCTACCAGCTCTCACTATTGGCACCTAACACCTGACCGACAGCGCGCTTTCTGAAACAAGATTCCCGCTCTCTGCTCGTAGTTATAAATATGCCTGCTTTCTAGTCACTCCGTCTGGGTGACCCTACGTTGTAAATTTGCTCAGGCGATAAACTAGGCGGTTGGAGGCTGACAATTTACGCAGGTGAAGGTGAGCTTTAGGAAGGATGGGGTTGGCTGCTGGCACTAGGAATTTGGGCCCTGGGATTGAAGTCCACTTTTCCCGTTCAAGCCCACAATCGACCCGAGGGGCTCCTACGTTTGTACAACCGACGCTGTTAAGGTACCGGTCACTAAGATCAGACCGGCTATCGACCTATCTGGGCGTTGCGAAGTTGACCAGGTACTAGTAAGGTCAGTTTCGGCTGTTACGAAGAGTCCAACCAGTGGTTGTATTGACATGCCACAGGGACTGAGCCCAAGCCCGTGGGAGCATAGCAGCCCCCGTTTTGGTCACGGCCTAAGACACGTGGTAAGCTTGTGCCGGCTCGACAAGTGAGCTGAGTTTTAGCTCAGGTACTGATCTGCAGAATCAGTAGAGATTTAGATAATCTCCTTCCACCAGCGTGGAGTAAGAGCTCGCAGCTTGATGTAGTAGTTTGTTCTCGCTAGCATGTTGATTGAGTGTAACTCAATCCGGCCTGACGACAACCATGGCAAATAAGGCTCTAGAAAAATTACGTTGGCCGCGATCGCCGCTTCACAAGTTAAATGTGGACACGGTGGCAAACGTGGCCAACTTTTAATATGTGTGTATAGGACACACGATTTTGTTATTTAATACAGCTACGACTTAGTTTTTGAAGTGAAACTGTTTCGCCGGCACCTACGCATTTCGCAGGACTAAAACTCGTTTGTGGAGACGGAGACGAAAATGCGTCACGTCTTTATGAATAATTATCTGGACATCTAAGCCTCAAATGAAAAAAATTATCTCTTGTTGTGATTGCTACAATACCATTTTTATCGTTAACAATACACTAAGAAACAAAATAAATTTAAAATGCTGGAAAAATGACCAAACTCCAGATCCTTGATCAGCCTCCGGGTCCCTTCTTGAAGCCTCTCCTATACTGTGCGAGGCACCTATTTGTAATATTTCTTCGCTTGGTCCAGCATCTGCCCGGCGTGGACAAAGGTTGGTGTGCATTGTCGTTGTAAGCACGCATTGACGCTATGGGGATGTAACGGATGGATCGTATGCTAGCTAATAGTGACTCGCAGTCGAAAAGAGAAATAGTTGTTCGGTAATACAATAGTTTCTTTTAAATCATAAAATTCAAAAAACTGTTTCAGTAGGAACACGCGGAGAAATTTCACTTGTGCTCAGCACACATTTCTTTTTTAACCGCAATGTTCTAGTTTCCATGTGACGCGTTTCATGACGTTTAGAAATTTGGTTATATATGACTTTTTGTTTTGTAAATGGGAGGCGAAAAATATTCGAGGTGATGCTATATCACTCTTTAATGACAACCTCAGATTCTTTACATAATTTATAGATATAATAATACTTGTATGGTTTCCGCGTTTGTAGGGGTATGCAGCGACTCAAAATCGAACTCAGCTCAGTATTCTGATTTAATGAAATACTTTTGAGAAACAAAATTAAACCATCAACATATTTTATTGATTTATTTAACATCATAGAAATGATCTCGATTGACCGAGATTCTTGAATTCTAATTGGCTAGGACTTTTACATTGCCTTTTTTTTAAAGCGTTTTATGGCAACCTTTTCTTAGATTAGAGTGAAATTTGATAGAGTTTTCGGGGCGGAAGTAATTTGGTTCAAAACCACCTACGTACTGAGATTTAGAAGCAATGAACTCCGGTGAGGAATTCGAAGAACCCCTATAGCAGCCCGCCCCTTCATTGGCTATTAACCCTCTGTGATTTTTTTGCTTTCTCACTATTTCTTAAATATATTTCAAATTTAATAAAACATTGGAAAATAAAATATGTAGAAAAGAATTCCATGAAACAGATGTTAAACACAAACAGCTTAAACATATGGAAATTGTGACGTTTTGCTTAAATCACGGCGAATTTTGTTTTTAAGAATAATGTTTAGGCATTGTATTAATTTATTTATTATTTTTAATTACATCCGTTGTAACAAAATATAACCGAAACTCTTACAATGATATTCAGGAAATGATGGCAATGTTTAAAATTGACCATAGTTGCTATAATTCTTGACAAGCTTTTGATGTTTAACATTGAAATGTTTCCAGTCTGAAAAAATAACATTAAACATTTGTTAGTAAAATATTATTGATACTTCATAAAATGTGTTCAGGGTAACTAGAAAATAAAACTGTTTTTGTTCAAATTTGCTTCTTGATCCGTTTTTATTACTGTTACTTTTCAGGTTTTTGTTTTCGTAATATCCGGTTACTCGAAATCATAACCGGTTTCCGGAAAATCTAGTTTTTGTAACCGGACGATTATAACCCATTTTCGTAAGCGGTTATCGATTATGACCGCTTAACCTAACCGTAAATCATAGTCAGTTTGGCGTTGCAAACTGTTTCTAAATTTGTCAAAAACCGGCCAACCGGTCATAACCGATTACCGGTCAAGGCCAATAAGCGGTCATAAGCAATAACCGGTTTTAACCTATAACCGGCAATGATAGATAACCGTTCATAACCGATAATACCGGTTGACTGGTTTTTGGCAAACTGAAAACTGCGTTCATGACCGGTTACCCACTTACCGGATAACCATTGAAAGCCTTAGTGTTATATTTCCTTTTAAGGTTTCGTTTACAGGTGTGCTTTTGAGTCTTTGAAAGTTGAAAAGAAAATACCAGAAATGTATTTTTGTGTCAAACTAAAAACCTAAAAATAATTTTAACAGTAAATAAAAGTTTTGAATTTATAAATTCCCGCTTTACTTCGTTAAAGTCCATATTTAATGAGTATATAAAATACTTAATTACTTTAACAATATTTATTTATTTTAACCTTATACGTATTTCGGCATGTTTACATGTCATTGTCAAAGGTTATATGAAAAAGTAAACAGCTAGTGTTGTTATAGCAATAGAACTTGGTGACTTGATCTCGGTAATCGTCTGTAGATGACTTCATTTCTTATTCCAAAATGTCCAGTAGAGGAGAATTTAAGAGATTTATTTGTTCATTCATTAACGGTACAGTTTTTAAATGTTTGTGAATTTCAAAAGCTTCTACTATATCTAATTTACGTTTATCATCACAAAAGTGTAAACATTTTATGGTGTTATTAGATGTCATTGAATGATTTTGTTCTAGTAAGTGTTTAGCGTAATTGGATTTATGTGGGTGTTTGTATTTGTAACAACGTACGTGTTCTTTATACCTAATATCAAAATTTCTAATTGTCTGGCCTATATAAACCGAATTACAATGCGAACAATTTAATTTGTAAATGCCTGATTTTAGCAAATCGTCTGTTTTTGATTTTGCATTAAACAAAGTGTTTAAGATGTTTCTAGTTGTTTTAAAGCTTACTTTATATTTATTTGTTTTGTTTATAATTTTAGCAATTTTTTCTTATTTGTCATCAAAATATGGGATCGAAGCATATTTAATTGTATCGAACGAAGTTAGGGTATTCGGATAAATTTTTTGAATGGCTAATTTATAATCTTTTTCTTTAATTAATGTATCAATAAGTTTAATATTATAACCATTACTGTATGCAATTTGTTTAATAATTAAAATTTCTCTATTATAATTAATTTCATCTAAAGGGACCGTCAAATCGCTATGTATCAGGGACCTGTATGCTGTTAATGTATGTGTTTTATAATGACAAGAATCGTGTGGTATTGTAATGTCTGTTTGTGTAGGTTTTCTATAAACTGAGTACTCAAATTTATTAGTTGAATTAATTTTTATGTTTAAATCTAAAAAGTTAATGGACTTATTTTGTTCAGTTTCTAGTATAAATTTCATGTTTGGGTGCAAGCTGTTAATAAAAATTAAAAATTCATTAATTAAATCAAATGAACTATTAAAACATGCTAAAATGTCATCAACATAACGAAACCAAAATATAACTTTCTCAGATTGATTTGATTCGAATATTTGATCTTCTAGATTTTCCATAAATATGTTAGCTAAAAGAGGTGAAATTGGACTTCCCATGGGTAAACCATCTTTTTGGAAATAAATTTTATTATTAAAAGTAAAATAATTTTGATTGATGCAAAGTTTAAATAAATGAATCAACTCAGTCCGTTTTATTAACTCAACATTTTTGTTAATAAGAATATAATTAATTATATACAGATACTCATTAAAAGTTTTGAAGTTTTCACACTATATAGTATGTCAAAATTAAAAGTATTTTTTAAAGGATTTTTCTCCTACACGAAAATTAATTTCATTCAGTGTATATTATAATACTTAATTATTAACTTATGTGTGATACTAACAGAAAAAAATTCTTAATTTATTTTATTTGTGTTGCAGGTGAGTCGTTAGAAACACCAAATGAAGGTTAAACGATTATTACGTAAGTAGCTCATATTTAGTTCAGGTTAAAATTTGTAACCGAACCCAAAATGTTTCTGTAGCAAGTGTAACTTCACACTGGTGAAAAACATAATGCACTATAATTTTCCAATGCAACCACATTGTATTGATACGTGCAAGTAATAAATAAGAACTGATAATTTGATAAACGTAAAACAAAGCGCCATTAAAACGTCCAATTTGCCTGAATCACAAAGAATCCAAGAGTTCCACCTAAATAACCGGGTTCGTTTCTGCCCATGACCGCAAGAGCACAGGATATCGTTGCCGGAGCAAAAAATCAAAACAAGCTAATAACAAAAACCTAAACCAATGCCTCGGTGTAATTTGCTCGTGTTCAATCAATATAGCATTAACGAGAAAAGAAATGCGTCTGTATCGTAACGCGTGCTTAATGCGGTTGAATCGAAAACCACTAACTGTAAGCCCATCCTCGTTCTTCTAAATGACCATTCCCAATCACCTTGTTAATGTCCGTACAAACTTCGTCTGATCGACTGTTATCACTTACAGTTGTGTGTGCATAACCAGTTTACGAGTTAGTTTTTGATTATTGATTACTTTTACGTGAAATGGATTAGTGTTCTTCTGAACGTGTTTGTTTTTTGAGACCATCAATCCAGTTATTATACTGTCCTAGGATACAGATTAATGATTTTATTAGTCAGCTTGAAAACATTTCTGTCATTTTTATTCATTTGTACATATGAATTCTTAAATTGCCACTCACGCTTTGAGAACTTGCAAGCCGTTCCAAAAAATGTTTTACAAAAATTCTGCTAATATTTATTCCATGTCATGTGTTAAGCGCAGTGCCGTATTACTCACTAGGCTTAGTAGGCTACAGCCTAGGGTCCTAATATTAAGAGGGGCTCAAAAGCCTATCCAATAAAAATAATCTATTAAAATTATTTTCACGAAATATTCTGTAATATAATTGTTTGTGCCATCTTATACCATATTTAGTGACAATTATCAAAAATCACACTCTCGTGAAGTATGAATTGTTCTGTTAAACAAGATTCTGATAACTATGGAGCACCGTTCTAATTTTTATTCTGAATTCTGTGAAACAAAATATTATTTCTTAACGTTTGAAAATCATTCGGGCAATTTAAAGTGAATAAGAAAAAAACAAAAAAAGGTTCCTAAACTATAAACAAATGATTTTCAGATATCAAAGATAATTGTTTGACGTCAATAAATCAGTTTTTGACGTCAATGTTTTTTTGACGTCAATAAATCAATTTTATAACGCCGGAAAATTATTTCTTAGCGTGAAACGTATTCAGGCAATTTAAATTAAATAATATAAGAAAGAAAAAATTGTTGGCAAACTTTAGAAATGATCTAACGACGTCAAAAAATAATTGTTTGACGTCAATAAATCATGTTTAGCATTATTTGTTGACTTCAAAGAATCCGATTTAGATCTACATAATTAAATAGCTTTTCTTTAAATTTCGTAATCTACATTAAAGTAAATGATTTTCAAAGTTTAAACGTCAAAAAACGAATTTTGGACGTCAAAAAATCAAATTTTGAAGTCAATAAATCAATTTCCGACGTTTTAAATTCAATTTGTGAGGTCATCAAAAATTATTTCTTATCGTTTGAAAATCATTCAGGCAATTTTAATTGAATACGAAAAAGAAACGAAAAAATGTTCTTGAACTATAAATAAATGATTTTTAGGAATCAAAAAATAATTGTTCGGCATAAATAAATCAGTTTTTCACGTCAATGATTTTTTGACGTCAATAAATCAATTTTATAACGCCGGAAAATTATTTCTTAGCGTGAAAAGTATTCAGGCAATTTAAATTAAATAATATAAGAAAGAAAAAAATTGTTCGTAAACTTTAGAAATGATCTTTCGACGTCAAAAAATAATTGTTTGACGTCAATAAATTATTTTTTACATTATTTGTTGACTTCAAAGAACCCATTTTATTTCTACATAATTTAATAGCTTTTCTTTAAACTTCGTAATCTACATTAAAGTAAATTATTTTCAAAGTTTAAACGCCAAAAAACGAATTTTTGACGTCAAAAAATCAAATTTTGAAGTCAATAAATCAATTTCCGACGTTTTAAATTCAATTTGTGAAATGTTAAATTCAATTTTTGAGGTCATCAAAAATTATTTCTTATCGTTTGAAAATCATTCAGGCAATTTAAATTGAATACGAAAAAGAAACGAAAAAATGTTCTTGAACTATAAATATATGATTTTTAGGAATCAAAAAATAATTGTTCGACATGGATAAATCAGTTTTTCACGTCAATGATTTTTTGACGTCAATAAATCAATTTTTGCAATTATTTATTGGCGTCAAAATACCATTTTGTTTATAAACAATTAAATAGTTTTTTTAATTCCCACATTAAAGAAAATGTATTTGAAGCGCCAAAAGATAAATTTTTGACGCCAATAAATAATTTTATACTTTCAGTATAGGGAAATATTGATTTCATGAAAATGTTCAAAATCAAGATTTTGACGGAAAACCATGTTTTAGACCGCCAGGAACCTAACATGTTAAAAATGTGTGTGAGTCGGTGTGTGGGTATGTGCGTATGTGCGTGCTGCATCATAACTATCGAACAGATGGTCGGACTTCGATGAGCTTTGGGATCTGGGGTACATCAAAATTTGTTGACCAAATAAGATTCTAGAAAAAATTCGAAACCAAAAGCGAAAGTTGTAGATGTGTTTTTGGTAGGTAGCCTTTTTTTCATCATTCATTTGAAAACGGAATTTCATAGAAGACTGTGGGGCAAACAAACGCTTTTTTTTCCAAACTTTATAATTTTAAAATGGCGGCCGCTACGAATTATTGAAAAATTTGACTTTAGCGCTTTATTACTCAAAAACATGTTGACAGATTGAGTTTAAATATTTTTTGTAATAGCCCTATAGATACAATGTTATTGTGCACAGAAATTATAACAATTTCGGAAATTATTAACAAATGTTGCTCAAAAATTGGTGGCACGATTTTGTTTTTAATTTGGTCAGCTTATAGAGCTGAGAAAGAGCTACAATTTGGTTTGTATCCCATTTCGTAATTTTCTCTTTGACGCCTTCTATGAATTTTTGAAATTTTGAATTTTAACGCCTGTTTACTCAAAAGCGAGTTATCAGATCGGGTTGAAATTTGATATTGGAAATTTCCTTGAGGTACACAATGTTACAAGCTACGATAAAGTTTGGAACTACCAAAACTGCGAGATGAAAAAATCTAACTTCTTCAAAAACATCCTGCTCAAAATTTTTTTAAATTTTATATGCTAGGCTTTTAATAAAGCTAGAAATGAGCTGCAATTTGTTTTATGTGCTAGTCGTAGTCCACTAACTTCTATGTGACGACTTCTATGAATTTTTGAAAACTGAAAATTTATGCCACTTTTTTAATAAACGGAGAAAAAACATTTTTGGTTGAGCTAAGTTTGTTAAGAGTAATAGTAGAATCAGATTCAGAGCTTAATTTTTAGTTGTAGCAATATTTAGAGGGGTTAATTTTTTCCCTTCTTCCCTAATTTGGAAGAACGTATTTTTTCCTTTGCTTTTTGTTGTTTAATCCTGAGGAATTTCTTTCCAAAACATCAAAAAATCGATCGTACATAAGGCTTGATTGCTTAGATAATATGTATGATCTAAATTGATTCCGCTCTTTGCTACGAAGGGAAATAGAAATTTAGTTGTAGGAAGTCAATGTTTTTGTTACTTTTTTACTTTCCTATACCTTAGGTCAGTATTGATTTGAGGCAAATTTTCTAAATCAATATGTTGACGGAAATACACGTTTTGGACCTCCAGGAATCAAAAAAAGGTTTTTCTGAAGTTTCCTATGGGAAGGTGGGTGGGTGGGTGGTAGTGTGGTGTGTGCGCTCTATAACTCTCAAACCGATGGTCAGATTACAATGTGTTTTAGAGTTTGGGGGTGTATAAATAATTCATCGCGGAAAGAAACTTTAAAAAAATCCGGAACCGGAGCGGAAGTTAGACATGCTTTTTTTGGTAAATATTTTTTTGGAAGGAAAATTTTTAAAATCTACAACGGGAATTTTATAGAAGACTTTATGGTAAGTGGAGGGTTGGTTATTCAAAAAAATTCATAATTTTTACATTGTCAAAAATATTTCTCAAAAACTAGCAAAACGATTTTTTTTAAATTTTGTAGCTTGACATAAGCTACATTTCGTTTCGTGTTTTAACCGGCTATTTTTAGTACATGCCTTTTTATTTAATAAAGGGGGACAATACAATATTTCTGTATAAGCTAAATAATGATAATAGAGCGAGAGTTTAATTTTAAGGTGCAGCAATATTTAGGTGGGTTAAATTATCCCCTCCTTTCCAATTTTTGGATGATGAATTTTCTGTGTCGTCTCGGGTTTTCTTTAATACCTAAGAATCTGTTTCAAAAAATCAAAAGATTTGGAGGACTATAATAGCACGTCCGAATCATCCGTCCGGTACAGAGGTAACCCCGTGACGGCATATTAGCTGTTGAGTGGTTGTGTGTATGTGTGTGTCTTAGGTTCTATGGAATGAGGCACTTGCTGTTAGAACATTTTGTATGATTCTACACTATGTTTTAGTATTGGCATTGTATTTGCTGCAACTAGTACGGTATATTATTTCATTTCCTGTTTTAATGATTTGTTTACTATAAAAATGTGTTCATTACATTTTGAAATAGTGCATTTGTTTGTAGTTTTTGGAGCCGCTAAACGCGCGACTGCTGTTAGGTACTACAACGTTGTGCATAAATACTTTCGGAATTATAATATGTACCTTTTAAAATATAAGAAAGGCCAGGCCACGCTCGTTTTTGACAGTTGTACTAAAAACTGAATAAACAGTGGTAGAATAAAAAATTTCAAAATTTAATCCAATCACTATATGCAAATTATTCATAAAAAAGTGCTTACCATGTCCCACTTTAGGAGGGTGTAGCTCCGTAATGATGCGTTTTTGGACCTGCGTTTACCTAAACTTTTTTCATCTTTAGAATCCGTAGAATTCGAAGTTTGGTTGGACTTTTTCTAATCACCCTCTAAGAAGACAAAAAATATTCTAGAAATTATTTACAAGAATATGGTTGAAAATTGTGCATCTTTGGTATTTCTTAAATTAGAGCAACTTTTTTTAAATTTTTTATCGTGTCATTTATTTCATCTGGGTTTTGAATAGATAATTAAATAAGAATAAACAACAAAAACGTTTTTTAGTGAAATTTTATGGCATACCGGCAGGCATAAAATAGTACATTATACACTAAGGGAGAGAAACGTCTTATTTTTCCTGAGGTGTAATTTGAAGCCCGCGAGGGCTACAAATACATCCAGGGAAAAATGGCGGTCTCTCCCGAGGTGTATATACTATTTTTTCCACGATCGGGAGTAGAAACACTTAATTTCATAAATAAAGAATTATAATAAATCGGACCGAAATTACAATATTTAGAAACCTTTGGGATATTTCCATGCAACGTACCATGACAACAGACATTTGTTTACAAAAATAAATATGAAATAAAATAAAAACTCCCCTAGGGAAATTGTTGTATTATTTCGTCCCTTGAGAGTAAATGCTTTACTTCTGTCACAATTTTGATGCCATAGAAACCGACTTCTACTCCCGGTCGTGAAAAAATACTATTTGATATAAATACTGCTCATAATTCAAATATTCTGTTCAAATCTTGATATTTATTAGAAGCACTATCAAACACAAAATCGCACTCTACTTATAACACTTTATTGTACTTACTGCCTCATATTTTTTCAGATATACAGAAATGCTAAGCAGCCATAAAAACGTATACTTTAATGTAGTCATTTAAAGCAAGCATGTCAAATATAAATTTTATTAAGTTTAAATAATGAGGAAATGTGAACACTCGCGTGTTACATGCTACAAGACAAGGAAACAAAATATCGCCCCTATTTATCGTTATTTACGTAATATTTCCATTCTGAATGGCTTAAGAGCGAGTTCCGTTCTTTTGCGGCTAAGTTATCCCGCTTTGTTTTCCAAATTTATCGTCGCCGTATCAAGAGTGGCGGATTATGTATTTTTATTCCGTTATCTAAAGGAGTTAACTCATTGTTAACACACACATTTGAATTGCTAATATTTCAGACTGTTTCGGACTCGCTTTCAACGAATCCTTTAAATTCTATGCTTTTTAATTTTCATTAGGCAAATAAATTTTAATTTTTATATCTAAACTTAATTTACCGAAGGAATAAACACGATTATTTTAAAGGAACTTACACCAGCGTGTGTGTGTGTGTATAATTAAATGCGGGGGAAAATAAACAAAACTCGTTTAAACTGTGCATCGGTACGTAATAAATTTAGAATATATTAACATAATTTCCCAATTCTTTTTGCCCAAACGAGGCGCCATCCGCCGTATTTTCTATTAAAGTTTTCTACAGTCTGCTTTTAATTAATTTGGACTTTTAAAGTAAATGATGAATGTTGAATATATTCCAGGATATTACAGATCGTAAAATTTTGGTAGTTACTGTTACCAAAAAGATAGAAAAAATTTTAATGTCTTTTTATTTAAATTATTGCTTTATAAATTAAATGGGAGGTTTTAGTTTTAAATGAGTGATAATAAAATTTCAAATTAATTTTTATAAACCCGATTTTTAAGCAGAAAAAAACCGACAATCAAAAATATTCTCAATTAAAAACTTTGATATTTACGTAACTTTTTACCTTCCCCGCTATACGAAGTATAGCTATAGAGGAAGGTATTGTGGGAGACCGATAAAGCGGACGTTGTGGACGTGTCTGTCTGTGAGTCTGTATAAACTTTACAGCCTAGACGCCTTAACGCAGAAAAACCAAAGTTTGGTACAAAGATTGCTAATAGGATGACACCGCAAGAAAATGAGGTTGGTCCACCAAAAAAAGGGGGTGGAGGGGTGGCGTGCTCTATGTCAAAACAGGCGCGCTCAAAAAATAACTTTAAATTCGTATTCTACGCATATCGAATAGCCGATTTGCGCAAACGCAATCTTCCTACCTCTCCCCCATATTGCCCATTCACCATCGAATTTTGTTTTTTAAAGCTTTACGACTTTCGGCTTCAAAATCGGTATGAAAATGTTAAATAGCAGTATGAACAACTTTTCATGGAGAGAACATCACTGAGAGGTTTGATTTTGGTCAGCCAAAGGTCTATAGGACGTGATAAATCCTCTTTAAAATTTTAATGGATAAACATTAGTTCAACTAGAAAACACTAAATGTCATAAAAGCGAGCGACTGCGCGTTATAAATGAGGAGGAGGAGAGGGAGGGGTGCTGTACTTCAACACAGATGCGCTCGGAAAAAACTTTAGATTAGTATTCTACACATGTCGAATGGCCGATCTGTGCAAAAGTGATTTTTTTATCAACTCCAGCTGCTTCCCACCATTAATTTTTTGTTGTTTAAAAACATTATGAATTTCGGCTTCAAACTCGACATGAGCATGTTAAATGACAACAGAACAATTTTCTATTGGAAACACATTAACTGAGTAATTGCCAAAAAAAAGCTGTCATATATAGGCGCTCAGCGAAGAACTTTAGATTCGTAACCCCTATCCCCTCTACAACGAATTTTCATTAATAAAATGTGGGAATTTCGGGTTCAAAATCGATATGAACATGTTAAACGACAGTAGGAACAATCTTTGAAAGGTTTTATTTTGGTCGTTTACCTGAACAGTTTAATTTGATAATGACCAAAATAAAGACCAAATAATGAAATCGATTTTAGATTTCAACGAATAAATATTCTTCACAATTAACAAATGCTATAAACAAAAAAATTAAAAATTTTGAATTAATGTTTCTAAATTTCAATTTATGTCAAAATTTTGAATAATTATAAGAAATTTCAAAACTTTTGGAATAACAGCTAGGTTTCCGGGTTGGAGACGCGTCATCGGTGCATGAACTGCCGACGTTTCGTCCTCGGTTGCACGGGACATCTTCAGAGCTGTGGTCACTGACAGTTGTGTTCCAGATCCCAAAGTGACCACA
Organism: Ctenicera cuprea; assembly: GCA_958336395.1. Classification (NCBI taxonomy): domain Eukaryota; kingdom Metazoa; phylum Arthropoda; class Insecta; order Coleoptera; family Elateridae; genus Ctenicera; species Ctenicera cuprea. The sequence continues at coordinate 59,910,913 of OY284487.1, forward strand.
GCCCTGAAGATGTCCCGTGCAACCGAGGACGAAACGTCGGCAGTTCAGGCACCGCTGACGCGGCTCCAACCCGGAAGCCCAGCTGTTATTAACAACGGCCGCGGAAGCCTGCAACTTAGACTTTTGGAATGTTTAAAAATTTTTGGAATTTAATAATTCAAAAATTTTTAACAATTATTGAAATAAGAAACAAATTTGAACTCAAAATTTTTATCAGGTTTAGAAATATTCAATATTTTCCATAATCTCCAAAATTTCTAAATTTTCACACTTTAACTTTTCAAAGTTTCATAAAACCTAGAAACATTATTTAAGTCTCTCAAAATTACTAGATTTTCCAAAAATATTCAAAATTATCAAAAGTTTAAACATTTTCAACTCAAATTCTTAAGGTTCTGCAATTTTCTTTATTTAAAAAATTTTTATATTTGCATACTTTTTAAAATTAAAAAAAAAATGTTTAATACCTAAAGTATTACATATTTTTATAAATTGTTATAGGTTTCAAAATTTTTACACTTCTTTAACTTTTCAAACATTCAAAATTTCATAAAACCTAGAAAAAATATTTTTTTTAAAATTTGTTTTCGCAAATTTTGTAAATTGTCTAATATTATGTTAAAATTATTAGATTTTCCAAAAAATGTCGAAATTTTCAAAAATTCAAAAACATTTTCGACTCAAATTTTTAAAAATGTTTACAATTTTCCGCAACTTTCTAAAGTTTTCAAAATTTCAAATTTTTCAACATATTTCAAAATTCTCAAAATTGTCAAAATTTTTCAACACTTTCGTTATTTCAATAATTTTCTAATTTTCAATACTTCTTAATATGTCTGAATACGTCTAAAAATTTTCAAAATTAAAACAATTTTAAGAAATTTTCAAATTTTTACATAATTTCCAAAAATATTCAAAATTTTAAAGTTTTTACACTTCCTTGTCTTTTGAAATATTCAAAATTTCATAAAACCTTAGAATATATGTTTTTTCTTAAATTTTGTTTTGGAAACTTAAAAATTTCAGTTACTTAAGGTTTTTCAAAATTATTAGATTTTCCAAACGTCAGTTTTTTAAAAATTAGAAACATTGTTGACTCTAATTTTTAAAAATGGTCACAATTTCGCGCAATTTCAAAATTTCAAAAGTTTTTTAATCCCAAACATTTTCAATTTTTTGCACATTTTCGTAATTGTCAAAAATTTTCAGTTTTCAATTTTCAATATGGCTAAATATGTCTAAAAGTTTTCAAAACAAAGTATTTTAAATTTTCAAAACTTTTGATAACTTACAAAAATATTGAAAATTCCAAAATTTTTACACTTCTTTCTTCTTCTTCTCTAGTGCCGTATGCTATTTAGAGCGTTGGCAACTTCTCTCCTATGTCTGTGTTTGTTGCGCGGAGGTAGATATTTTGCACATACAGACATAGGGGACCTACACTTTTAACGTGGGCTCCGAACCACAGGAAGTGCATGCACTTCTTCTTCAGATAGGTTTTCCTGAGGCAAAATTCACCTCGCTGGTTTCCAGTTGCAATAAAATTTTTGAAATGTTCAACAATTTCTGTTATTTCTAGGAAGGTCTCGTAGCGGTTGCCCGACAGTTTTTTTTCCTATGGTATTGCATAACAATTAAGCAAAAAGGAATAATGTTAATGGCACAGATAGCGTTTACATGTAAGTTGATAGGGGTGATATATTGAAATTAAACCCCGTAGTGCCACTAGAATTGCCTACGGATATTAATGGGATTATCAGCTAGAAAACTTGTTATAAAACTGTTTAACACGCGATTACTATTATAACAATGTTGGAATTCTTCTTATCGTGTACGCAATGGCCTTTAATTAAGTTGTTAGTGAACAAAATTAACAGCGAGAAATTTCGTGTTTGAATACAATAATAAACTGCTCTTAAAATTTCTGATAACAAGTAACTAAATTAAAGGGTGATTTCTGTTACGGTTGGATGAAAGTTATTTATTTATCGGTTCTAAAAAGCTATCTAAGTGAAGGTTGTAGAAAAGCAGTGGCGGCTCGTAAACATTTATTACGGGAGAGCGACGCAAATTTTAAAATTCACCTTTCTACTTAAGATGACGGAACTCTAATGTAATAAAGCTGCTACCAAAAACTGTACAATAATCTTGAACAGTATTTAATTTTACAATACCATCTTTTTTTAAAAACGCATTTAAGACATGTTCGTATGACTTGAGATATTTCATATTTTGAAGAAACACAAAAGAATATTTGTTATATATTGCTGAAAATGTTCATTTTTTGTAGAGACTTTTTACCTTATTAAAAATAAAATTTTACTGTGGAATTTTAATTATACTAAAGACATTCTATCGAATATAAAGAAATAGTTACTATATGGTTTCCTGAAAACAATTGAGTATTAAAGTAAATTATTGTATAGTTGTGTCTTTCCATAAAACCAATGTTAATTTTTTTGTGCCCCCAAAGCCAATAGCCCAAACAAGATCAAAATACTTTGTACACTTTGGTACAGATCGCTAGAATAAAAGCACGTTTTTTTAGTTGTAAGCGTTGCTTATCAGCAACCTCGCCAAATTGTGAATTGTTTTGTAAACAATTTTTCTTGCACATAAATGTATCTCAAATGTAAATAATATTATAGTATTTATATTATTCCGAATGATAAGAAAAAGCTGCAATGTTCGTATATTAAACGTGGCTTTATGTTAAGAAACGTCTAAATGCAAAATAAAGTAAAATTATGCAATAACTATATTGTAAGAAATATTTGACTGTCGCTCAGAAGTTTTGCCAATACTATTTCGACAACAAAATTGTTTTTATGTAGAATGAAAACTTAGTATCAAATAGGCAGTTTTACTTTTGCAAGGAATGTCTTGGTACAAAAGATTTGAAAATATATGACTAGTTTAGAATCGGACGTTTGGGAGGTTGTTTGAGCATAGAGATCTTTGGCCGCAGAGCTGTTCTGGCACAGGGACGTTTGGCGCAAGGGTAACTCATTGTGGTTTCTATCAAAAATTCAATGTAGGGAACTGCTGGATTTCATGAAGAGTTTCGATTTTGAAATTTTGACGACTGAATGATTTAAAAACTCCAAATCCGGGAGTGGAAGTTAGAAATAGCAGCCACTACGACTTTTTTTGAAAATTTTGACTTTCGTGGCTTTTTAGTGAAAAACGAGTTGTCAGATTCGCACAAACGTTAGTGATTATAATAGCCTTAAAGGAACACAATATTATGTGTACGAGAATTCATGAAAAATTGATAATTGTGAAGAGAGATATTTTTAAAACTTTATAATTAAAAAATATATTATTTAAAAACTGTCAATAAGTTTTTTTTTTAAATTTTGTAACTTTAGTGTTCAAGTTGAGCTACATTGTCACAATTCGCTACTTTATCTGTGACGCCTTCTGTGAATTTTTAAAAATCGTAAATTCATGCCTCACTCTGGTATAATGTCACAAATTAGTTCATAGGGGTCTGTAAGACTTGCAATTTCATTTTTAGATGTAAGTCGACCTTAGTTTGAGTACGTTCTAGTCACTTCTGGCGCGGAAAACGTTGATACAAAAATACTTATTTTGTATTTATAAATTTAAACCTTTATTTTTCGACGAGCTGCTAAAGCTTAACACCGACACCAAGGAATAAGCCAACTTACACTGCACCTGGAAATTCGGCCGAAACCTTGTTTTACAAGGCAGGGATCTTGAGTACAATACACGGGACCTACAGTTTTTTGTCTCCTCCGAAAGATGACGTCTATCGTCGCTCTCGGTTTTGCCGTTTTTTCCCGCAAATGTTTGATTCGACCCCGGGTTCTCTGGACGCGATTTGATATGCGCTACCAAATAATAAGAATAATTTTTAGGGAAACTTCAATAGAAGTGCTTCGCTGTGTTCAAAATTTTCAACGATTTAAATTAAAATTTTTCCAATTGCACTTAAAACGCTGGACACATTTTTAATTTTTGGAAACTTCGTCAGAATTAGGGACGTGCACCGTAACCGAAACGAAAGCCGAAAACCGGAAAAACCGCATACTTTTCCGAACCGTAACTGAAACGAAAACGGAAATTAGAAATTTCTTGAACGGAAACCGAAAACTGTAACTGTAATTATTTTAAGAATATACTCGTGTTTCTTCGTTCCGGCAATTGTAAGACCGACATTAGTGTTTACTATTTAATTTTCGCAATCCGTGTGCTTAGCCCTTTTGGTTGGCTCCTAGGGTTGTAGCCAAAACACTGATTAGAGTACGTATCCCATTTTCAAAAAATAGTGAAATTAACAAATTTAAAAATTTAACCCGCACGAGATTTGAACTCCCAACCAACCTCACAACGCTGTACACGCATTTTAGCACTGAGCCACGGCGTCGATAGCAGATATTAAAATATGAAACACATACATAAACAACACATCATCCACCGGCCAAATTTAAATTTCCGATAAACTACGCATGTTATCCTATGATGGTGCGCTGTATACCGGCAAAATGGTGCCAGCCGGCACCGGCGAGCTAGTCAGTGTAGGTAGATGGTGTAATTGAACATTTCGTAAAAAGCCCTGGCATGGCCTCCGTCACATAGTCACAGATTTCTATATAGGTTTACTAGATACATTACTTCCGCTTCTGAACAATCAACTAAGTGAAGCCTGGCGGCCATTTTGTAGGAGGTCAAAATGTCAACTTAAAATGTAATATAGCCCGTTTACAGGTATATTTAACATAAGATTGCATTTGCGTATTACCAACTAAGATTAGTTTAGTTAACTGGTGATGTTTGGTAATTATCTGTTACAAACTTTTGCGTAGACTTTCTTTGGTAGGTAAAGGAATTGTTACAGGATTTATATCAGAAGGTTTAGTCTCTTTGAGGTTGACGGAGTAGGTTCTCTGGAACTTCTATTGGTGTAAAGTGTCTTGCGTTCTGTGCAATTTTTGCGAAGCATCTGAATATACATATGAAACTGTGTTTTAGTTTGTAAAATGCCACAAAACTGACTTTGACCTTCTACACAATGGCGTAAGGCTTCATTGTTTGTATAGCAGTTCTATATCTAGTAAATCTGCATAGAAGTCTGTGCATAGAGTAATTTACTTGACTTATATGTTGTCGTGTTTTCAGGCTTTCTAGGTTAAAGCCGAAAGTGTTTTTTTATCAATTAAACAAAAATCATTAATTTCATGATCTGTCTGGGTATTTCATCAAACGACTATGATGTACGGCGGTCTGTTCTATGAAAGGAGCCGAAGACTGTAGTTACTTTGTTTTTGATGTGCCTCCAGCAGCAGGTTTTTCTACAGTTCGACAAAAACGAATTTTTTTAGTGCTTCCCTTTTTTCGCGATAACTTCAATTTTTTTCTTATTGCACGGCATAATTTTTTCCATATAACTTTATGAAGAATTTTCTTTGCTTTTCATTAAAAATACAAAAAATACTGGTAACCGTAACCGAAATTTTTAGTAGCAAACCGTAACCGAAATTTTAAAAAAAAGTGAACCTTAACCGAAAACCGAAACGTTATCTTTTTTCGGTTCACGTCCCTGGTCAGAATTTTAAAACTTGAAATGATTGAAAATTATGCAAAATTCTGTAAATTCAGTGAAAGAAAAGCTGTAGAGAATTCTGTACTAATTTTATTAAAATTTTACTAATTTTGTTAAACTTCCTAAACTCATCAAAACTTCTTCTTCGTCTTAAAAATTCCACCAACTATCAAGTTAATTTTTTTCCGTAATTAACAATAAGGTACAAACGACGTACGTTTACCTCTTGTCAGCACAAAATTTGGGGGTCGAAAACAAGTGTATAATTAATCGCTATGAATGAGAGGAACTGCTCAATTTAACAAAATCCCAAATGAATTTTCAGCAAGTTGCGGGTGGCCTGCAATCAGCTACTAGCGCCGCGCCATCATTGCGGTTTCTTTTAGTTCTAATGACACTTTATTGTCACATCCGGCAACTGGAATGATATATCCATCACCACTCTTCTTTGCTCGGCTCTACTAAGTATAGGTTGCCGGCTATTTCTTTGACATGTCAGGCTAATCGTGAGAATCGCACAAACAGAATATAAAAAGAATTAAAGTGATTTTTTTCTGCGTGTGTCTGTGTGTGGAAGGCGAATTAACCGATCGTGATTTTAATAGAGGTATTTTAGTTACGGAAATTCGTGTATTGATTATGCAAAATAAGTTCACGGTTTTTTCTTTATTACGGGTTGCGTGCAAAAAATGTTGGAATAGAGCAATTTCTCTTTAGTCTTTATAGATAGTTTGGAAAAGATTGTCGTTTCGTGATGAGGATGACTAAACAGATTATCTGGAGTTTAAATAGTATATGAGTTGAATGTTTAGATTTATATTTTATTTTAAATTTAATTATGTTTAATACAGTGGCGTAGCACAATATAAAACATTACATTTTTTAAGTGTATTTAATATACTGCAATTATAATCAACAGTTATACCACGAGTAAATTAAAAAATAATCAGGTTATTAAATTACGAAAACCTGTTGCACAACATTCAGTGTTTGTTTTGTTTGAAAATTTTGTTTGACGCGAATGCGCTGATTAAACATGTTTTAAGCAAAACAAACGCGAGCTACTCGTAGCAAATTTGAGTAATTTAACGCGATTATTTTCTTTATTTTTATATATTTTTGTTTGAAAATTTTGCTCGACGCGAATGCGCCGATTAAACATTTCTTAAGCAAAACAAAAACGCGCCTCTACTCAGGAAATTGGTTAATTTTAGCGATTGTTTTTTTAATTTTTATATACCGTCTGTCTATAAAGTAGCCTCCTCCCCCCCAAGTAACTTTTGAACGACTTGATATTTTACCACAAAATTTGGTGTACTGTAATGGGAAATTAAATACTATCTTCTAGCCTATAACTAAATTTTGTATCATTTTTTTTAATAGAAAGGGGGGTCGACGAACATTTCATTTGAAAGGTCTTTTAGTTCTGCGCCTGACCCTAGAGTTTCAAAGAAAAATATTCAGCCATAACAAAATAACAATGTTTGAAGATAAAGAAGTCTATTAAAAAAAAACTAAGAATTAAAGCAAAAAGAAATTAAATTACGTGTTCGAAATGCTCACCATTCATTTCTTGGCACATGAAAAGTCGGTTATGGAATTCCTGCCTTACATTTTCAAAAGTTTCTGAAGTCATATTTCTGCCAACCTCTTTCTGTACACTTTCGATTTTAGATATTCCCATAGAAAAAAATCTAAAGGGGTTAAATCTGGAGAGCGAGCCGGCTACTCTACAGGCCCCCGCCTACCAATCCATCTTCCAGGAAAATATCCGTTAAGAAGGTCAGAAACAGACCTATAATGATGAGGCGGCGCACCGTCGTGTTGGAACATAACGTTTTCAATATTATTTCAAGCCACCTGAGATATTACTGAAAAAATTTAATCCTGCAAATGAAAAAATGGACTACTGAATAAAAAAATCAAAACAGTTTTGAATTGAGTGAGTCCATTTGTTTAAAATCCGCCATTTTGTTATGGATAAATATTTTTCTTTGAAACTCTAGGATCAGACGCAGAACTAAAAAGCCTTTCAAATAAGTCACTCGACTTCCCTTTCGATTAAAAAAAAAATTTTAATGGCGCTCAGTCGCCATTTTGAACGATACAAAATTTAATTATTGGCTAAAAAATAGTATTTAATTTTCCATTAAAGCACCCCAAAAGTTGTGATAAAATATCAAGTCGTTGAAAAGTTAGCTGGGGGGGCGGGGGAGGTTACTTTACAGACAGACGGTATACGTATTTTACAAAACCAACGCAAGTTACTACTCGGAAAATATGAGTAATTTACCCTTTCTGTACTTTTATATATTTTTTTTAAATAATTTTTATACAGTGGCGTAGAACAATATTATACAGTAATTTTTTTTCTTAGGCACATTTTTCATATTGCAATTATAATCATCAGTTAATTAAAAAATAATCGGGTTTATTAAATTACAAAAACCTGTTGCGTAACATCGAGTGTTTGTGGTGTTTGAAAATTTTACTCGATGCGAAAGTGTATATTAAACATTTTTTGGGCAAAACACGCAGTAGCTCTCAGAAAATGTGAGTAATTTACCCCGATTATTTCTTTTATTTTTATATATTTTTGTTTGAAAACTTTACTCGACGCGAACGTGTCGTTTAAACATTTTCTTTGAGCAAAAACGAACGCGAGCGACTACGCAGGAAATTTGGGTAATTTACCCCGATTGTTTTCTTTATTTTTACATAAGTTTGTTTGAAAACTTTTCTCGAGGCGAACGTTTCATTTAAAGATTTTTTTAACAAAACAAACGCAAGCTACTACGCAGGAAATTTGAGTAATTTACCCTTTCTTTATTTTAATATATTTTTTTATAATTATGATTAATATAGTGACGTAGAGCAATATTATACTATATATATATATATTTGTTTAGTACGTTTATTACATTGCAATTATAATCAACAATTATATCACGAGTTAATTAAAAAATAATCGGGTTTATTAAATTACAAAAACATGTTACATAACATCGAATGTTTGTTGTGTTTGACAAAAAACTTTTATCTAAACAATATTTTGGCAAAACCAATATTTACGTTACCATACTTTGAAGGACCTTGTATAAGTGTTAAAAGATGCAAAAATTAAAAAATAAATAAATAAGCAGGGAGCAGCAGGGACGTGCATAGTAACCGAAACGAAAACCGGAAAGTAAAAGAAAATTTTTCCGAACCGTAACCGAAACATAAACCTAAATTAAAAATTTCCTAAACCGTAACCGTAATTATTTAAGAATATATTGTTTTTTTCGTTCCAACAAATGCAGAACCGACATTTGTTTAATGTAGCAAATAACGATTTTTCTATTTAATCTTTGCATTTCGCATGTTCAGCCCTTTTGGTTTACCTTTACGGTTGTAGCCACAACAATAGTTAGAGTTTTCGTGCTGTTGGCAGTTAGTGAGTGGACAGTGTGCATATTGCTGCGCCTGTGGCACTGCGATTATTACTAAAAATTCCAGGGAACATAAACATGTCGTAACAACAAATATAAAGATAACCTATGTATCCCATTAACTCTCGACCTACTTATGCCTCACAACTCTGTACACACATTTAACACTGAGGCACGGCGTGTGTTGATAGTTGATGCTAGAATATAGAACACATACATTAGCAACACGTCATCCGCCGGTCAAATTTAAATTTCCGGTAAACTACGCAGCATGTTATTCAATGACGATATACTCTGTATATCGGTAAAACGTTGCCAGCCGGCACCGGTCGGCTAGTTACTGTGATATAGTAGGGAGATAGTGTAATTGGGCATTTCATGAAAAATTCAGGAATGGTCTTAGCCACATAGAGTATTTTACTTTTCATAACTTTTTTGAATAATGTTGTCATGTTTCCAGGATTGTCGAAAAAGCGTTTTTTTTTAAATAATTTGAAAAAATTAGCGAGACATTTCGTGAAAAGATGAATTTGACCAAAAGACTAGGACGTACATCCTGTTCTTTAATAAAGTCGAAGGTCACTACTTTATCTTTGATTTAACCCCTAGCAGCAGCTGTTTCTACAATTTGACTAAAACGAAAATTTTTTTAAAGTAGCCAATTTTTCGTGATAGTTTTAGCATTGTTTTTTAATTGCATCGCATATTTTTTTCCATATAATCTTGTCGAGAATCTCCTTTGGTTTTCATCAAAAAAAAGCCAAAACAATACTTGTAACCGTAACCAAAACCGTAATTTTTAATAGCAGTTAAGCCTAACCGCAACCGTACCCAAAATTTAAAAAAATTTGAACTGTAACCGAAAATCGAAACGATATTTTTATTCAGTTCACATCCTTGATCAGCAGACACAAACTTTACGCATAATGATGAATATCTCACATTTAAATTGCTTCCATTATTTTATTTTCAGTTATTTTAATTACGCTACCAAACAAGGCCCAAACTATGAAATTGGCAGTGTCCGTCGTAAACATAAAATCTTTCGACACAGTGCTAATATTTCAAAGGTCCTTCTGTTACGGTCCAATTCGATCGGGCCCTAGTCTTAAACATCTAATTTATTAAAATAACAAAACCAGTACTGACTCAGCACAAATCTAATCCATTTTAGCGATTTCATACATCCGAACTTCACGGCTTCAGAACATAAGACTAAATAAATAATTAGAAAGAGCTCGTGTTGGAAATTGAAGAACGATCTCGGTTATATATTTCTGAATTTTTTTCCCAAATTTATGTCGGACTCTTGAGTGTTGAAGCGATCAGACCGTAAAAAGCGGATGTGGTTCGCACGTATTTCTCGGCTTCATTTCACATCAAAACAGTGTTTTGTATAAAATGGATTAGTCGCGGACGAACTAAATACGCACGTTTTTGCGTTTTCTTATATTATGATGTCGGAATTACTGTAATCGCCAAAGAAACACTGCGTATCACGGAAATTTCTTCTTGTACGACAGGAAATACGGCAGAAATTACAATAAACGATGCCTTTTACCTGGACCCATACTTTACAAATTATTACTTTTTATATTTAAAATATTTCATAGCATGGCATTCATACTCCAAACTATATGGTAAATCCGTAACTGTCTCAGCATAACAAACCGTCGGGCTTTTATATCTCGACACAGTTTATCGGTAGTATTTTGGCAAGAAATTGTGTTTATCGGCCGTGTTTTAGTAATATATTATGTGTTTCTAAAGACGATGCCCGCGTGCGACAGGTTTAATAAAATAATGCTATTTTAGACATGTTCATAAAAGAATATTTATTGGTATTATTGTAACATAATCTGCTGATAGCTTTTATACCGCGAACCAGCGCGGCGGCGGTGGACGCCTAATAGAATTTTTTTTGCATATTTATTAGTTACAAAAATATTTAGAAAACTTCTATTTTAGGCAATACCTTGGAACTAAAGAAAATTATTAACTTTAACTAACTTTTTTCCCGCTTTTCTTTTAAAGAATTTTTCTTGCTCTATGAAAGGATTTTTTTTCAAGGAAGGTTTTTCCTGATTGTTTTACCAGGGCCTTCACATTTTTTACGAGGTGTTTTTCCGGATTTTACTTCCGGTTTCTTTTCCGGGTCTGTTTTTGTTTATCTTTTCGATGTTTTCTACGAAATTATCTTTCCGAGAACGGCTCTTAACTCTGAGATCGACTCAGCGGAGAAACCATTTGGAGTTACCAAAATTAAAAAGGGAGGGGGGGCGTAGTCCACCGGTTTTGCTACTTTAATATAATTTTCTTTCTTTTCATTGCCAAAAAACTATTTCTCAAAAACTGGCCACACCATTATTTATAAACTTTGTAAGCTTATAGAGCTAAGGATGAGCTACTATTTGTGTCGTGTTCCAATCTACTAATTTCTCTGTGACGCCTACTACGAATTTTTGAAAAACATAAAACAAAAAAACTTCTGTTCAGACTTCTGTATAGTAGAATAAGATTTAGAACTTAATTTTTAGATCCTTAATTCTGGCGACCAAAGAAATCTGTCAAATTTTTTTTAAACAGAAGTAAAGCAATCTCTATATGAAATTCATGCAACTATAATTTCGACGTAAGTATTTTATTTATTATTTAAAAAAAACGTGAGGCCTAGTCCATGGGTTCTGCTAGTAAATTGCCTAGCACTGACTCAGCACTCGACTTAGGTTTCAAGGACTGTACGAAGTAAGAAGCTACTGAAAATAATTTCCTGTCGCCAAAAACTGAATATTTGACGCCAAAAATCATTTATTAACGTGGGAAAATTCTGCCATCTATTGGCACAGATGTCGTAGTAGCAAAGTTTTAGTCGGTTGCCACAAAAAATTTCTAGAAATAGTTTGTTGCAGCAATTGAGGGTTACATCAGCCATATTGGATTCTCACTTTGCAGTTGTGTTATAAGTCTTTGCGACGATATGACCTAGCAGTCTAACCTATCTACGGACTTGGGTTTATACAATTTTGTTACCATTGTACGTCCCATTTCAGGGATTATTTTAAGTTTCGATTTTATGATTCACTCATCTCCTATTCGCTCTAATGCGCATGCGCCACATTGCTATTAATTACTATGCAGTGTGCTTTGACAAGCTTAGGCAGATGTACATGCGCCCTCTATTGGCAGGTTGCTCCCCTATCAGTTCAGCCTACTGCCGTTAGGTGGCAGCATTTTCCAATGTCAAAAATTTACTGCTTGACGTTCAAAAATCATTTTTGATATTCACATTATTGTATTATTTAAACAAAATGTAATTTTCAAAAATTTAAATTTAAAAATAAAATAGCTTTGGAAAAAATTACTATGTGTACAAATTTTAAAAATGAGCGAAACAATTGTTTGTTTTCTACTTTATAAGATTTTGTATTATTAAAAAAATTGCAAAAAATGGAAAACAAATCTGACAGGTACTTTTCAAAAATTATAATTAAAACGCAATAGTTTTAGAAAAAAATAACATTTTTTAAAATTCGTTTTTTGGACTTTTCCATACCTCAAAAATTGTTGCTTGGGACGTCAAAAAATGTTGTATGATTTCCAAAAAATATAGCAAAAAATCAAAAACAAATCTGATAGGTAAATGGTTTTCAAAAATATAATTTACAAATGTAATTTGTTCTTTAACTTCTTCAAAAGCGATTTAAACAAAGCCATAAAATTGGGGAAAAATTAAGAAAGTATGGGTATACCGGTCGGGGAGGATTTGCCCTTCACATCATTTGTCGAATACGATCGGGCGGGCTATCATAGAATCAGATAGATATAACTCCAATTACATGTTAAGAAAGCTACAGGAAGAATACAGAAACTGGGTCGTGATATAAAAATGAAAAAAACATAATACCTCGTAGTGGGGGAAGAAGGAACAGACGTAATGTTGGCGACAGATCGAGTTAAAATCTGTAAAAGTTTTAGGTGTCTTTTATTTTTTGATAATGGAAAACGCACTGATATTATTATATAAAGTAAATTAGGGTAAGGTAAAAGAGTAGTAAGACTATTATAGTACGGGAGGGGAGCGATTAATGACAATATGAGAAAAATAAGCCGCGTGCAATTTTTTTTAATTAGAACGTAGCTTATTTGAATGTGTTTTAAGAGCACAGAACATTTTAAGGTACCTTTAAAAATTTGCAAAGTTTTACATTTTTTAGGATAAAAATTCAAAATTTGAACAATAAAGTGACATTTTTTTAGATCAGTTCAACCCCTTTAAAGCGTTTAACACACACATGACTTACCTTAATTAATTTGTTTCAAAATAAAATACATGCACCTTTCTTTCTTATGTGCAAACTGTTCAATCACTAGTTCACTAAGTTTGAAACAGCACACAGTTAACTTTACTGCATAGTGTTTTGTTCTACCAAAATTTGTTTTTTTAGGGTTGAAAACACCGCTCACCCCCTGCCGACGTCATTGGCATTGTGCAAAACTATTTTTAATCGCCAATTAAAATTTTTCCATAAAAACACTGAAGTATCCATTTTTATGGCAATTCGCAACAAACTATTGTAAGATGCCGCGATAATCAAACTGAATACTTTTCAATAAAACGTATAGATAATAATTCAGAAAAATACAAAAATGCTTAAAACAAGATAAAAATGCGAACACCCATCGTCTTTCAGAATATAATTATGAAATGAATGTCGATTTCAGCCCCACTGGAACAGCGGTCCAATTCCCGTAATGTTTGGACTACAAACTATAAAATATATGACTCTAACATTACAGATTAGCAACTACATCTGACATCACGAACCATTTTATTGATGAAAGAGGTATGTGCGCCTACACTACCCTTAAATATTGACAGCTGTCGACGTAATGTAATGTCTTACCACAACCCACGTGACCATACTGAAACGTTGTAAACCCTTTACCTGCCGTTGCAGCACCCAATTCCCTTTGGGACGTCACTTTTACATATGTTCCGCCTTCGCTCGCTGTTCTAAAAACATTTGTTTAATTTTGTTTTGACGCACATGGTACAGTCCGAATTGGACTAATTCAAACTAACTTCGTGCTACTAGCGACCCCAATGAAATTTGTTTTCTTGGATTTTTAATTACATAAAATTTTTAAATAAAAAAAAAATATTGAATGGTAACAAATAGCTGGGAGGGCAGTACCCCGTTGCCCTTCTTGTAACAGCCATCACTGGACAAAAATAAAGATGATGGGCGGGCCAATTAAGGTTGATACTTATAAATTTAAAATAGATAGATGCATCTTTCAAATTAAATTTAGAAGTACGCATGGATACGTTAATCTGTACTTGGATCGACTGTTATCTCCCTTCCTTGTCGCACACATTAGTGGCTGATGTTTCCAGTAAAATAGTATCTATGTATATGTAGTATTTTAACATATTTGATATTTTTTTAAATTATCAGATTAGCCAACGATTGTAAAACTATTGTGCTTTGGTTTTTCAGGGACAGCTTTCAATTTATAGTATTGATTACCATGCAAACAATTTTAATTTTATAATCCTTTAAAAGTATGTTATGCAACGAAGCTATAATAATAGCCATTATATAAGAGTTGCATACACTATTTTTTTTCGACTAGTTCATTTAAAAAAATATTCATTACAAGAATTTATTTGAACATTATGCTTAAAAAAAACTCGAACTGTTTTGCGATGTTAACTGAAAAATGTCAACAATTTTTGTAACCATGGTTACCAAAAAAACAATGCTTTGCTGCTATTGGTCAGTTTGGGTCATTTAATAATGAAAATCTGTAGCGAAATGGGTTTCATTTTAGTATAGGCAGCGCACACTTAATAAACAAAGTAAAGCATGGAAGTAGAAAAACTATTATTCACTTTTTAACTGGAACTGGGGAAATTGTCAATTTATACACCTCGAAAAAATTGAAAACAAATCTCCTGGGTAGTTCCAAATAGTAAATTTGTTTTAAGCTGTCTAACAATCCCATTTGATACCAATTGGGTTTTAGACGAATAGTTAGTTGTAAAAATCTAATTTTTTTAAATGAAAGAGACGATTCTGGGAATAGAATATTCTGGAAAAAAATATGCAATTTGATTTAAGAATACTTATAACAATTTGATTTTATATTTATAATATCCCATAAAAAAAATATCACACAGTATAATTTCTTAAAGTAGAAAAGCAATTTTCTTAATGAACTTTAACATACCTTCACATTTCACATAACGTTTTTCTATACTGGAACTATAAAAAAAAATATGTTCAGAAATTAAAGAAATAACATTTACTTAATTAAAATTTTTAGTTTTTAGTTTTCACATACGATTAGGGAACATAAAAACAAAAATTAATTTTATCCAGAATAAAGCATTAAAAATGCTGCTCGTGTAATCATATTATCAGATGATGTAATGGGGGCTAACCAAGGTTAATTCGCAAACATATAAAAAAAACACAAAAATTCATCGTAAACAGTGGCCTAAATGTATAATAATATTTATAAATGGAGCATTATAATCGTATAAAGGCAGATAAATCGTCCATTTTGCTGGGTTATTATTGTATTATCAACAAGTTAAATCACAACATTAGTTGGACATCAACGTGATTGGTCCGTGGATGCGATTATTAAATCATTAGCGATAAAAATTGATGTAATGTGTATGGCTATTATGTGATTACTTTGTCGGTGGAATTTCGTTGAGGGCTGCACAAAATACATTTTTAAAATACAATTTCTCAGCTGTTATATTTTTATTTCCTTTTTTGCTTTTGATAGGAATTTAAAAAAATGAGCGAAACACTTCGCCTGGACTTTCCTATACTTATAAATTAACATTGTTTTACATTTTCCAACACTTTCGATATATACACTTGTCTAGACACGACTAGTTAAAGTAAATAGTTCTTATAAGTTGTAACATCTTGAAGCGGTTGAAGAAAGACCGGCCGCTGCGCTGCAAGCATAAGGTTGGGTAAAATATTCGGACTGAATCAACGGAAGCGCGGAAGTTGATATTTGAAAATATATTAATAACTCGAGAAGTATTATTTTTAGCAAGAAATTACTCTTATTAATTTGTATTTAGAATTTCAAAACCTTTCTGATTTTAAAGCCAAAATGCCACGTTTCCATTTAACAAAAAAGTTATTTTTTACCGTGGCCGCCATATTAAAATTGGAAACTCAAGTTTTTTTTCTTAAATACAATCGAGAAGAATTTGCCCTACAACTTTGCTCTTGGGTTTGCGAGTCTATCTATTAAAATAAAAAAGTTAGCCTACACTGAACATTAAACGACTAGTACAAGAATACAACTGCTGTAGAAAGTATGTGAAATTCTTCTAAGGACAAAAAGATTATTAAGGGGCAAAAAATTCGATTTTTTGATTTTTTGTAAAATGATTCTCCTAGAGCAAACAAAAGAAGAAATCAATTTTTTAATTCTGTAGCGAAAATTTTGGGGGGGAGGGGAAACAGTAGCCCCCCTAAATATTAAAGTATTAAAAAAATATTATGATATTCGGATTTTGCTATCAATGATGAGCTATATTGCTTTAACAGAAATATTTTATTACCCCCCGTTAAATAAATAAAAGGGTACCAATTTTCAATTTTCAAAAATTCACAGAGGGCGTCACAGTGAAATTATAGCAATGAAGAAAAAACAAAATTGTAGCAAATGCCTATCTCTATCAGCTTAAAAAGTTTAAACAAAAGCGTGTGGCCAGTTTTTGAGATATATTTTTTTGAAAATTTCCAAAACTTTAGAGGGGCGCTATTGCAATCGTTTTCAGATTTTCAAAATTAGTTATA
This sequence comes from Ctenicera cuprea, assembly GCA_958336395.1. Classification (NCBI taxonomy): domain Eukaryota; kingdom Metazoa; phylum Arthropoda; class Insecta; order Coleoptera; family Elateridae; genus Ctenicera; species Ctenicera cuprea. The sequence goes on from OY284487.1 coordinate 59,927,754, forward strand.
TTTTATGGTATAGTACCCCCCAAGGGCTGCCAAACAAAATGTAGTTGATCCCGATCAGACAACTGGTTTTTGAGTAAATGGGCGTTAAATTCGAAATTTTCAAAAATTCGTAGAGGTCGCCATTTTGAAGGTAGAGAGTTCGGTAAAAAACCGTTGGATTTGCTCTAAAGCCTTCTATAATCTCCACTATTCATATTTCCAAAATTCAGATTCTGAAAAAAATGCTACCAAAAAAACATGTCTAGCTTTCGCTTCCGGCTTCGGTTTTTTTTAAAAGCTGATTTTGTCGGTGAATTTTTGATATACCCCCTCATTCCAAAGCACATCAAAATCGGTCCAGCCGTTCCGGAGATATGGAGCGTAACGGATCCACCCACCCACCCACTTACCCACCCACAAACAGACATTTTTTAAAAATTACTTTTTTGGGGTCCATGGACCCTCCCCCCGACTATTTCTTTGAAATTTTGCATGAAATCAATACTTCCCTATACTGAAAGTATAGGAAAGTAAAAATTGTAAATTTGCTTTTTTCTGCAATCATTTCTCAATCAAAGGAGCAAAATGTGCAATCATTCATTACTCCTTTTAAGAAGATAACAATTGACAGTGTTTTTCTTCATACTTTTTCGTCTATCGATGCCTTAATTAGCACTATTGCAGCAAAACCGTTGTTCTGTTAGCTAGTTTAGACCTGCAAATTTATTTGTATGACCAATATCGTGATAAAAATCAATGTAAGTAAGCTAAAGTTTTTACCTCAAACTATAAAAGAAATTATATCATTGTAACTACTTTGAACGCAGTAACAGTTTGTAAGGAAAGTAACGTGGCCTAGGCTTTTCCTTGCAAACACGTAAAGCAAACAATTTCACACATATAAAATACTTCACTTTTGTAAAACGTATAATACGGTTTAAGTTTTCATTAAACATTGTAAGGTGGCAAAACTTGAGATATGCGCGTCTCAGACGGGTACCGTTTTTTCAAAAGAAGGCCGCGGATATGTTAACAAACAAGATAAAACATACAAAACCCATCAGGGAAATTTGAATCATAACAGTGTGATCCAATGTGAGGCAGCAATTACAGCCCAACTCTTTAATTTAACGTGGCGGCACCTAGCGTGGGCCTTATCCGCAACGCTCTTTTTGGGGCCGGATTAAGTTACGCTCAATCAGCGCGCTTGCTCAAGTTAACAACGGTTAAAGACGGCTCTAGTCTGCATAGGCTTACCACTGCCACAACGAGTCCTACGCCGTGACAAAGACGGGGGCTGCTATTCCCCCGCGGGCTCGGATTTGGTCCCCATCGTACTAGTCAAAGAAGTCACTGGTTGGACTTTTCGGAGCAGCACCTGCCGAAAACAGTGCTACCCCTACCAGTTTAGGCTACTTACAATCTTTAGTACTGGTCGATTACGCACCGCCCAGATTAATCGGTAGCCGGTCTGATATGACCGGAACCTTAACAGCGTCGGATGTGCATAAGCACGAACCCTCTGGGTCGACGCTTTAATAGTGGGCGTGAGCAGGCAAAGTGTACCTCACCCATAACGCCCAAGTCCCTAATGCCAGCAGCCGCGCTACTCTTTTCTGGAGCGCACCTTCACTTTATTGTTCTATGCGACGACGCTCAAAAAAGTATAAAAGTGCTGCATTTTAGACGGCCCAGAAACTAAAACCTGTAAAAAAGCTGCTGCTGGATCTAGCGCAAGCTAACAGCCCTACACAAACAAAGTTCAACTGCACCCCGCTCTTTCCAGAGCTGCAAAATAAATAAACCTGCAACACCCTCAGCTCTTTCCAGAGCATCGCAACCTTAGACACAAGACGCATGACCTGCCGGTTTCCCTGCCCGACGCTCGCTAAGCATATATTTAGAAAGCCGCCGCTGCTCGGCGAATTACGTAGTGTACGTGCGTTGATCCCTTAGAGGGTGTGTGTTTCGGTTGTGTGAATTAATTTTGTAATTAATTTACTGTACTCAATAAATTATGCTTGTATAAACTTCCGTTTGTTCAATGTACTGTTTGTTAAATGATGATCTACTTATTCATGTCTTGTTTAAAACTCTGACTGTGAAATACAGTCGTTTATTACCCTCAAAAGTGTTAATAGCTTTTCAAAGCAGTAGAATTGCCCACATAGATCTTTTTTCCTGTTGTTTTCTGCAGTTTATTAATCTAATCAAACAAGAAGCGGTAACGGCGCCCTGTGTACCCCCTTGCAGATACAATTTTAAACTGACCGCTTAGTGCAATGTGAAATTGATGCGCAGGATGGTCCTGACCATCAGGATTGAGCACCACGACATCAGTCGCATGGGAAACGGGCGTTATGACTTGACGTGTTTGACCATTTTGTGAATTATAAAGAAAGGAGTATGGATTTCATTTACAGAACTTTTAGTTGTTAGGTACGAATATTTTCTATCAAATTGGTGGCGCTTTCCCGTAGTAAATGTTCACAATCCGCCAGTGTTTGAAGAGCTATAACTCCGCAACGCTTCGTATTAGGGTATACGTATAAACTAGGTTTATTCGACCTAACTTGGTGACACAAATTCACTGTTAACTTTTTACAAACCGTTGAAGAACACTCTGTATTTTACTGCTGCGTTATATTGTACTTTACTTGCAACTTTTTGAAAATTATTTTCTTAAAGCTTAGAAAATTTCAAGGCTTCATTTATAGCTGTTTTTAAATGCATATCATTACAAATTGATTTTGCAATAAAAGCAGAAGTTCAAAAGTTTAAGAAATGAGCAGCAATATTGAATAATCAATATTTCATACTACAGTTCCAGTCGAAAACAGCAAGGGTTCCTTATTATAGCTGCTTTAAAGTCAGTTGTTTTCTAATAAACATGTTACATTCTAAACTTGTTATTACTATAAAATCAGTTTAGTTCAGAAATAGACTTGATTTTTAAACTTAATACCGTTAGTAACAATAACAAACTTAAGAACTGTTAAGTTTATTTTAAGTTAGAGAATTGTTTCATAATGTTACAATAATAGATCTAAACTTAAGAGAAATATTGTTTTTGAACTGGCAACCCAATTTTTTTATTTTTTTAAATTTTTTTGTAGGTTTATAGAGCTTGGAATGAGCTACAGTTTGACTGGTGTCTCAATCCGCTAAGTTTTCTGTGTATGTATAGAAAGTTATATCATGCAAACTTTAGAATTTCGGATTTTAACGGAAATACGTATTTTGGAGTCCAAGGAACCCAAAAAAGTGTTTTTTTTTAAATGTGGGTGGGTAGGTGCGTTTCTTTCTGCATATCTCCGGAAGCCCTCGACCGATTTTTATAAGATTTGATGTGTAAAAGTGTTTTAGTTGCAGGTAGTTTTTCGTAAAGTATTTAACCAGAACCGGAACCGGAAACGAAAATTAGACATGTTTCTGGGTATAGATTTTTTTAAAAACACGTTTTTACAGTTTTGAAAACATAACGTCGCGTCGCGTCGTAGTGAATCTAAAGTCAAATGAAATGGTTTGCTACCGAAGGCTGTACTTTTTAAACTAAGGCCGCTACGAATTTTTAAAAATTTTGACTTTAATGTCTGATTACACAAAAACAAAATATTGAATCAATATAAATTGTCATATTATTTATTAGCTCTTATTTTGAGAAATGTTTAAAACATTTTTAGTTGAAAACTGTTCAAGTAAACGACCAAAAAGAAACCTTAAAGATGAGCGAAACACTTCGCCTGGACTTTCCTATACTTATAAATTACCATTGTTTTATATTTTCCAACACTTTCGATATACACCTGTCTAGACACGACTAGTTAAAGGAAATAGTTCTTATAAGTTGTAACATCTTGAAGCGGTTGAAGAAAGACCGACCGCTGCGCTGCAAGCATAAGGTTGGGTAAAATATTCGGACTGAATCAACGGAAGGGCGGAAATTGATATTTGAAAATATATTAATAACTCGAGAAATATTATTTTTAGCAAGAAATTACTCTTATTAATTTGTATTTAGAATTTCAAAACCTTTCTGATTTTAAAGCCAAAATGCCACGTTTCCATTAAAAAAAAAAGTTATTTTTTACCGTGGCCGCCATATTAAAATTGGAAACTCAAGTTTTTTTTCCTAAATACAATCGAGAAGAATTTTCCCTACAACATTGCTCTTGGGTTTGCGAGTCTATCTATTAAAATAAAAAAGTTAGCCTACACTGAACATTAAACGACTAGTACATGAATACAACTGCTGTAGAAAGTATGTGAAATTCTTTTAAGGACAAAAAGATTATTAAGGGGCAAAAAATTCGATTTTTTTTTTGTAAAAAGATTCTCCTTGAGCAAACAAAACAAGAAACCAAATTTTTAATTTTTTATCGAAAAAATTTGGGGGGAGGGGGAATAGTAGCCCCTCTAAATATTAAATTATCAAAAAAATATTATGATATTCAGATTTTGCTATTAACGGTGAGGTCTTTCACATTAACAGAAATATTTTATTGCCTCCCGTTAAATAAATAAAAGGGTACGAATTTTCAATTTTCAAAAATTCATAGAGGGCGTCACAGTGAAATTATAACAATGAGCAAAAAACAAAATTGTAGCAGATGCCTATCTCTATCAGCTTAAAAAGTTTAAACAAAAACGTGTGGGCAGTTTTTGAGATTTTTTTTTTGAAAATTTCAAAAATGTAGTGGTGCCATTGAGATCGTTTTTCGATTTTCAAAATTAATGATATTTCATGGTATAGTACCCTTAAGGGGCTACCAAACAAGTTGTAGTTGATCCCAATCAAACAACTGGTTTTTGAGTAAATGGGCGTTAAAGTCTAAATTTTCAAAAATTCGTAGCGGCCGCCATGTTGAAGCTAGAGAGTTCGGTAAAAAAACGTTTGATTTGTTCTAAGGCTTTCTAGAATTTCCACTATTCCAATTTTCAAAATTCCGTTTATGAAAAAAATGCTACCAAAAAAACATGTCTAACTTGCGCTTCCGGTTTCGGATTCTTTTTAAAAGCTTATTTTGTCGATGAATTTTTGATATACCTCCTCATTCAAAAGCACATCGAAATCGGTCCAGCGGTTCCTGAGATATGAGCGTTACCCACCCACACACACACATACCCACACACCCACAGACAGACATTTAGAAACCACTTTTTTAGGATCCTGGAAGCCCAAAACATGTATTTCCGTTGTGTATTTGTTTATAATAATCATTGCAACCCATCTGTTAAATAAACAATTATGTCAAATAAATATTTCATTACTAAAGGTTATATAACCGAATCTAACATATTTTACATGTGCAGTGAGAAGAAAATAGATAAACCAATAAGAGAAAGAAGGAGAAGAAAGAAAGATGATTATAACAGCTAGGCTTCCGGGTTGGAGCCGCGTCATCGGTGCATGAACTGCCGACGTTTCGTCCTCGGTTCCACGGGACATCTTCAGGGCTGTGATCACTTTGGGATCTGGAACACAACTGTGTTCTGTTGGCAGTTCATGCACCGATGACGCGGCTCCAACCCGGAAGCCTAGCTGTTATAAAGAACGGCCGCGGAAGCCTGCAACTTAAAGATGATTATATTCACATAAACTGTGGAACTGGTAGAGAGAGAGCCGCACATCAGTGATAGTACATTAAAATTACTCCGCAAAGCGCAAATGCAAAACGGTGTACAGAAAACGGGAAACACATAACATGATGTGCAGTCAAAATGGTCTAAGCCACAACCACCACCTGACTGATAACCAACTCCGCGCTGCCGGTTGCAGCCTCTTTTATGAAAAAAAAATAGTTTTTTTTTAATTTTTTGAAATTAGGTTTCTTTAGATTTAGGAAAGGACAAATTCGTCTCCCAAAACTTTGGTGAAAGGGTTCGAGTTTCTATTTTTGTTTACAAGAAGTATTAAAGTATCTAAATAATACAGTCTTAATAATTTTTATACATACCCTACAATTTTATCTGCAATGCTTTTAAAAAAGGAAATAGATTTTTTTTTTTGAAATAGTTTTTGTTCGATATTCATTACAATTTTTTTAGCAACAGTAATATACCTTGCAAGCACGCATTTTTACTGATTAATTCACTTATATATCGTAACCTGTAACCAACCAAACATTGTATTTTTTTATAGTTGTTAACAATCACATTTTATTTACACCGATAAAAAGCTACTAATTGTTCATCGATAGCGATGAATACATAGTAACTTTTTATCCATCCCAATGGGCCCGCAGAATGATTTCATGTTGCGTATCTGTTATACTTTCTCTATTCGTGAAATAATCTTGTTAAATATAACTTGATTTTGTATTTTTTAGATAAATTTTGAATTTTATAACTGAATTTTTGTTGTTTTTGTAGTAAAAACACTGTTAAGAACGGACATTAGACAAAAAAATTTGTATGCAGATTATTTCCGTGGTATTGCTAAGCAACTAAACATTTGTAAACAATCAAAATTTACTGATAAAAACACAGCTCATGTTATACCATATTACCCTTGACTATACCACTCACATTTCATCGAACCAATCACAAATTTCCCCTTTCATGAAGCGAACCAATCGCGCCCGTTTTATACTGGTTAAACTGCATGGTGCTGTTTGAATAACTGCTTAAACCCACAGTAGCTTTGGATAATCGGTCCTAAGTTTCAAAAGAACGCGTTTAAAACTGACTTTTGGGTATATTTTTTATTATTTTATTACAGTTTTTCATTGTTTCGGCCAGAAGTAAGTACCATCCATACATATATAAAAGCACAAAGGGTTTTTTTCTCCCCTTCCTCCAGCGGCTACCGCTTCACCAATTTGGACCATTTTTTTTTAAAATGAAAGGTCTTTATCCACAGATGGAACATGAAACATTTTTATATTTTTATTCTACGTCGATTTTTTAATAATAATTATTTTAATTTATAATATATATGACGGTCGGCTAGACGCGCGTCACTTGGGGCGCCCTCTACAGTAACGTCGCGTGTCATTTTTGGAACTAATGCATCACGTGACTTGAAATTTCGCCGGTTCTATCAACGCTGTCTGTCAGTGCATTGTGTGCTGGGGTAACACTAGTATTTAATTATAACATAAATTAAAAACAATAATTGTTTCCGTCGTCCACAAGCAAAAAGCAAAATACGAGGAAACGTCAACGGCAGCCGATGATAACGATGTCAACCAACATGAATCGCGAGTGTTCAAATCATAGTTCAAATTATGACCGACCCAAATTTTAGGGTACACCTATAATAAATATAATAATAACATTCTAATATGCATTAAAAAAACAAAAATATATATTTGAATTAAAGTTGTGTCTTGTTTGACAGGTCATATAAACTAAAATATTAAACCAAAATAATGTGCATACCCTCAAAAATTTTATGATATACCAATTAACGATTTTTCTCTAAAACAATATATGTTTACAACAACACTTCACAGCAACAGTATATCAGAACTTAAAAAAAATTTAATTTACAAGGCGACGCTACTACAATACATTTGAAAACATGTAAACAATACCATGTGAAGAGCGCCGGTTCTCTAAAATACTCGAGCACTTCCTAACAATTCAGTGTTGCCAAAAATGCGCCAAAATTAATGTGACTGATATAGTCAGGACGAATACGACTCGTAATACGATTATTTTATGCGTTCGTGAAATTGCCATCTTAACTAACACTCGTTAACAACGCCTAGTTACGCCTTAGTTACTTCATGGTTGCGTTAAAAAAAGCGATAAATGAAGTACGCGATTGGCTTAATTGGATATTTATAAAATAATCTTGTCGAATACCACTCAAGATGTTGAATATTACTCGTTCATATAACTCAAATTTCCTGCAGATCGACTCAAATCATGCAAATTTGCAAGTAAAAATCCTCCAAAGCTACGCGCTGTCGAGTTTTTGTTACTTCCCAAATTTTCACTTTATTCGTCGATCTGCAGATAAAATTATTATCGGTAATTCACCGATAAATTCGAAACTTATGTAGTATTACTCTTGATAATTTTTCCAAACACCAGTGCTACGTGTCTTTGCGTAATTTGATAATAATTTGGAATGATTTTAATATGAACTGGTTTAGTGTAAATTAATTCCACAAAGAAATTAATTGTGGTACCTAACACGATGACTTTTCCGAGGACGTCCGGACGATTATGATTTTTACGAGGTCATTAACAGTTTTGTTTGTATGTTTAGGCCAGCAATAATAAATTGCGTACATATATGTTAACTATTTCCTAAGCATCTAAAATAAATCTCAACAAACAAAGTAAAAAATTAGAAATTTAAAGTAATTAAAATAAATTAGAATAAAAAGGAGTAAGCCTTTGAGATATGAACCTTGAACCTTTAGCAGGATAGGTGAACACCTCCATAGAGCTTACCACACACTTAACTATGCTTAAAAAAATTAGCTACGTATTTATAATTCAATATTGCAAGCCTCCGTAAGGTACCTAATGGTTTCGCTTAGTGGACCGAAAGCTAGTAATGCAGAGGTCTGGGGTTCAAATCCTCACCATGGTATGGGCGTTAGCGACATCTTGTGGATGTTAGATGGAAGGCCATACGACCGTAGCAGTTAGTGCCCCCCGTAAGTGTGTTAGGAATATAAAACAACTATTTTTGTAAAAAAAACCGTAGAGATGTGAGTGCTACGATCAACTTTCTTTTTTTTTAATTCCTAATACGTTATTTAATAATAATCAATAATATTGATAATCATCATCATCAATCACCTTTTAAAAAATAGTCGCAAAATTTTTAAAATAGTATTCAACGAGTGTACCATGAGCAAAGTGAAAAATAATCAGGTTAAATTACGAATACTTGCTACATAGCAGCGAGTATTTGTTTTGCTTGAACATTTGTTAAACAAAACAGACATGAATCGTCATGCAGAAAATTTGAGTAATTTAACCTGCTTATTTCTTAATTCGGGAGTGATACATGGGTGCGTTATTCCACGAATAATTTACCGAACTGTCAAATTAACTTTATTTTTAAAACTAACTAATAAAACAAATGATTTGCTTGCTTAAATTAATATGCGATCAAATTTTGTACTTTTGTACTTTAAACAAAACGGACACATTTTGAAGTTTGTTGGAAATTTGAGTACTGTACCCCGATTGTTTTTCGATTCACGAGTGGTATATCGGTGAATTAGTTTTTGTAGATTTTGAGAATTTTTTCAATTTTCAGTTTGATGTTAAGACTCGGATAATGTTTTTGTTTTAAAATAACGTAACAATTATTTGATTTGTATTTGTATGACAAATACACCTCAACAATTAAATGCATTTTTTAAATTTTTAAATTGTTCCTACACCTTAAAAAAAATTTGACACCTATTAGGTCATATTACTTTGTAAGCACTAATGTGTAGTATGAAAAATTTACAATTATTATTGAAATGCGTGATTTTTTTCTAACTTTCAATATGTACAAAATTGTATCCATTATAGATTCTATTTTGAACTCTTTGTTACCTTAAATTGAACAACCTTGAAAGCTTTTAAGATAAACGTGATGCGAGTTATTAATCTTTAATTGGTAAAGTGTTTGTGGTATACTAAATAACAAAAAAAAAACGTGACCGCAAAAAGCTACTAATCGACGATAAAAACACAAAATTATTCACGTTGGAGAAAAGCCTGTCAAATGTAGTTGTTAAACATTTTTATTGTAATTTCTCCTCCCACAAAGGTTTATTTAACTCATACGCTATTAAACGTTTTTCATCACGAACAAAACTTCATATTAAGGAGTACGAATTGCAGGTTATCACGAGAAAATTTAAAAATAGCCTCGATTTAGTTAAAATATACGTTTGGAATGAAGGCGGAAAAAAACTAGTCGTAAATGAAACTTTGTACAGCCCTTTTCGAATAATTTAGTAGCAAAATGAGCATTTGTCGTGTCAGCTCTCCAGATAAAATCTCAACTAAACAGATCACATCTACTCCTAACCTAATAACAAACAAATGACCATGATATTGCGACATATATAATAAGTTTTCTATTAGAATCATTACGAATATTACTATTATATTCGTAGTAAATCGATTAGGAAAATTACCCGGATGAAGTTGTTCCACCGCAAAGCGACAACATTTTTTTTTTAAATTACTTTATTGCAATTACAAAAACTAACAGTAAGACTAATTTAGCGTTTGCCCTGAAATAATCTTCCTAGAAAATTTAAATTAATTTTGATTATATTTTAATTGCCAAGGTTAACGTTTTCGTCGACTGTTCCTTTGTACTTTTCTAATTACACATTTAAATTTCTAGTTAAAATAATTGTTTACGTTCTGCACGTGAGAAAAATTAAATTGTCTGAGTGCAATTTGCCTTTTATGTTCTTAATAACCATTTCAGTTCTGTCATTTAAATAATTGTACAGAAAGAAATTATTTACTTCTCAGATTAAGGGCACTAAATTGTCTTTCTTTTTTAGTGAGTTTTCAAAATAAACGATGCAATTACGCTTACAGAGCATAACATTAAAATAATTGTCTATGCAATCTTTGCGTTTTGCTCAACAAACTCACTTAATTCAATTGTTATCTATAACTTTGTCTAACACTTTTAATATTTTACTAAATTATTGCAGTTATTATAATTTTCTACTTTCCTAAACTTAGCCATAAAAGAACGTTTCAGAGATTGTGTGTAAGATATATTTGGTACTAAAACACCACATTTCAACACGTTTTAACGGCCTTATTTTATTTATTTCATAAATAAATGCAAATACGAAGGAAGTTCTAAGACCAATTTTTAGATTTTTCAATACTTTAAAATTTACAAGACGACCTTTCTTAAATCTTTTTAAATTTTCACTTTTTTTTGCATATTTTAAAGTGTAGAACGATCTGTCGAACATAAATAATATTTCAAGTGTTTGAGACTACAAATTTGTTTTATTTCCATTGCTCTGCCTTGCCTCTATTTTTCAAAAATTTTAAATTTTAAATTATGCTTCGAAACTGGTTTCTTTTCTTTTCTTTTTACAATTCTAAATTTGGCTTACAAAGTGGTTTGTTCTTCATTGTTTTAATACCTACCTTGTAAGCTGCAACTTTAAAATTAGACTAGAAAATAGTTCCTCTTTACTGCTTTGCTTTTATTAAATTTTTGATATCTTTAAATTGGTTTAAGATGGACTTCGAATTGGTTTGTTGTTCATTGTTCCGAAATCTCAATTTTTTATTGATTTCTTCTTCTTAAAACTGAAATCTCTAAATTTCGCTTAAGATTGGCTACAAATTAGTTGCTTTTCTACCGTTACTGAACTTTCGAAAATTCAATCTTTAAATTTGGCTTAAGATAAACCACAAATTGGTTTTTTCATCGTTACTAAATTTTTTAAAATGAAAACCTTTAAATTTGACTGAAGATAGGCTACAAATTAGTTTCTTTTTCAGTGTTCTACCTTAATATAATTTTTTTAAATTCATTGACTTCAGATTGGTTTCTTCTTGTTCTAGCTGTACCGAATTTTTGAAAATCGAAATCTTTAAATTTGTTCTAAGATGGTCTTGAAATTGATTTTTTCTTCGTTGTTTCACTGAATTTTCAATAAAAGGTAAAAACTTTTAAATATGGCTTAAGATAGGCTACAAATTCTTCCTTCTTCACTATTCTGAATTTTGAAATTTGAATTTTAGAAAATTAAAATCTTTAAATTTGGCTTAGGATGGAGTTAAATTTGGTTTGTTCTTCATTGTAGTAACTCTACTGAATTTTTGAAATAGACTATGTGATTTTGATCTGAGCTTAAAATTGGTTTCTTCTTCGTTGTTTTACGTTTGCTCAATTGTCAATAGAAGACTAAACTTTTTAAATTTGGCTTAAGATGGGCTACAAATTCTTTCTTCTTCACTGTTTTGCTTTTATTGACTTTTTGAAAACTTTAAATTTGGTTTAAGATGGGCTATAAATTAGTTTATTTTTTATTAATCTGCCTTTATTAAATTTTTAAAAATTTAAACTCTTAAATATTGGCTTAGAATGGGCTTAAACTTGCATTTTCTTTATTTTGTAGCTATATTAAATTTTTTTCTTCACTGTTCTACCTTTATTTTTTTTAAATTAAAATCTTTAAATTTGGCTTGAGGGAGAGGCTGCAATTTACTTTCTTCCTCATTGTCTACCTAGTTTGAATTAGTTAAAACCTTTCAAAATTAAAATTGGTTCTCAATCTGCTTAAATTTTTTTTCTTTTCCATTGTTCTGCCTTTAGTTTATTTTTAAAAACAGAAAACTATAAATTTGGCTTAAGATGGGCAACTAATTGGATTCTTTTTGATTATTCTATCTTTCCTGAATTTGTGACCATATAAACTTTTAAATTTACTTTTACAAAATTTTTGAAACATAAATCTTTAAATTTGGCTTAAGATGGGCTACAAATTAATTCCTTTCTTATTTTTCTACCGTTTGCAGTTTTTGCAAATTGAAACTTTAAAATTGCACTTAGGAAGAGCAACAAATTGTTTCCTCTTCATTGTTTAACCGATTTTTTTACATAATAACTTGGCTTACGATGGCCTTCAAATTGATTTTTTCTTCATTTTTCAAACATTTATGAAATTTTGCAAATTGAATCTTTAAAATTGACCTGGGAAAAGGCTATAAGTTGGTTTCTTCTTCCTTGTCGTATTTTTACTAAATATTTGAAAACAGTATTCATTAAATTTGGCTTAAGATGGGCTACTAATTGGATTTTTCTTGATTGTTCTATCTTCCCTGAATTTGTGACCATAGAAATTCACTTTTGCTAAATTTTTGAATACACAAATCCTACGAGTTGGCTTAAGATGGGCTACAAATTGATTCCTTCTTCATTTTTTTACCATTAGTAAATTTTGCAAGTTGAAACTTTAAAATTGCTTTTGGGGTAGGCAACAAATTGCGTTCTTCTTAATTTTTTCATCCAGGTTTTTTAAATTGAAATATTTAATTTGGCTTTATATTGATTTTTTCTTCATTTCCCTACAATTTGCATATTTTTGTAAAATAAACCCCAAAAATTGTGGTTGGAAAGGGCTATAAATTGGTTTCGTCTTTATTGTTGTACCTCAGTACTACATACTTGAAAAACAGCAACATTTAAATTTAGCTTTGGAGAGAGGGTTTACTGATTTTTCTTAATTGTTCTAGCTTCCCTGAATTTGTGATCATAGAAACTTTTAAATTTACTTTTGCTAAATTTTTTAATACACAAATCTTTACAGTTTGCTTAAGGTGGGCTACAAATCGCTTTCATCTTTGTTTTATTTATTTATTGTTTTACCCATTTTTTTAAATTGAAAGCTCGAATTTGGCTTCATACTGATTTCTTCTTCATTTTTCTACAATTTGCAAATTGAAACCTTAAAATTGCTCTTGGGATGGGCTACAAATTGCTTTCATCTTCATTGTTTCCCCCAATTTTTCAAAAATTATAATTTTTAATTTGGCTTAACATGGGCTTCAAATTGATTTCTTCTTCATTTTTCTACAGTTAGTCAATTTTTAAATTTTTTAAATGTCTACTTCATTCTGTTAAGCTATTTTTGAAATTTGGCTTAAGATAGGCTACAATTGGTTTCTTTTTCATTGTTCATCTTTTACTGAATTGTTGAAAATGGGAACCCTTAAATTTGGCTTCGTGGCACTACGAATTGGTTTCTTCTTCATTATTTTACATTTACTGTTTTTCTAAGAATTGAAAGAGTTTAGTTTGGCTTAAAATTTGCCACAAAGTAATTTCTTCTTCGGTCTTCTACCTTAACTGAATTTTTGAAAATTAAAACCTTTTAATTTTGCTTAGGATGGGTAACAAATTGGTTTCTTCGTTATATTTCTACCTTTACTAAATTTTTGTTAATTGAAACCTTAAATTTCGTTTAGGATTGGCTACAAATTGGTTTCTTCGTAATTGTTCCACGCTTAGTAAATTTTAGAAATATGAATATTTTAAATTTGGTTTGGGTTGTCTTTAAATTTTCTTCTACAAAGTTTTGCCATTACTAATTTTCTAAAACTCAAATCTTTAAATTTGGTTTACGATGGGCTAAAATTAGTTTATTTTTCATTGTTATACTAAATTTTTGTAAATAAATTTTAACTTTAAAATTGGGTACGCATTTCTTTTTTATTTTTATTTATTCTTTTATTATTCTACCATCACTGAATGTTTGAAAATATAAAACTTTAAATGTTGTTTTAGAAGTACTACTACTTTCTACTTTTATTATTGTTTTTCTTCATTAAATACTTATCTAATAATGTATAACTTCTAAAGCTGAGCTGAAAATTTAATTTTTTATTGTTTCTTTCACAGAATTTTCTAAAATTTAAAACTTAAGATTTAAATATACATGAAAGTTTAGAAAACCATTTTTCGGCTGCCTCATATTAAAATTACCTTTCTAAATGTTTAATATAAACTTTTTTCTAAATTAAAATCGTTGAAAGCTTCTTCCTGGTAGCCAAAGAATGTATCTACGCACAAACAGGTAGTTGTACAACATTAAAAGCCTAATAACATTAGCATGACTACGACTTTTTTCTGTTCATTATAAGATTATACAAAAGACCGTGAAAAAATACATTCTGGAAGAAACGGCGAAGAATAGACTCGATTTGATACGGTCCTCGCTTTTGTTTACAAGGAATTTAATTTCATCAAAGAAATGCGTTCCAATTCTCTTCCCTATATCGGCGAAAAAACGAATATAAAGGTTTTAGTATTTATTAATAAACCTAATAACAAGACACTTTATTAAAATATTTCAATAAAGAGGTTCGGTGATTAATGTCCAATTAAGCCTGATTAATTTCTTCTATAGAATAGAAAATTTATTAAATTTTCAAATACTACAATCGTTAGTCAATAGTTATATTAGTTTAAATTAATTACAAACAGCGTTGCATATTGAATGTACAAATAAATAAAATTGTAATAAATAAGTGCAATAGATTACTGGAGAATACCGGAAAATTTAAACATATTCGTATAAATTTAATGCTTCAGGCATAAAAAGTACAATTGTAATACATTTCCCCGTGCATATTGTTATTTTAATAATGGTGATGGTGATTTAAATTGCATTACCTATAATTTTCTGTAAAATCCGGATAATTAAGTGCTTCTAGTTGTTCTCAGTACTTAAATAATTGCTGCGATTAAAAATAATTTTACCACTTCAAGATAAATAATGTTTGCAGTTTTCTCAAAATTAGAAATTACTTAAGAAATTTTATGTTAGCAGTATTTAAATTTCTAATTTTATAATGTTAACTATAAGAAAATGTGTCGAAATTAAAGTAACTGTTTGAAAATCATAAAGTTATACAAATTAAAAATAATTTTAGGAAATTATTTTGTACTTAAGGAATTTTTTGATAATTATTAAATTACATCGAAACCTTTAATATAATGTATTTGTAATGATTGCAATTACTTTTGTGGTCACTGAAAACGATGATATTATTTTACGAATTTAAAAAACTACTTGAAAATTATGTAATTACTCGGAAATTGTAAGCTCGTTCAACAGTCAATGCACTATTTGAATTACAATATATGGAAGTACATTTGCGTGGAGGTAAGTAGGGAAAGGGTCTGCTATGTCTCAGGTACCTACTTTACCGACTACCGTTACCTGACTGCCGAGAATTTAATGTGGGTACTTTGCCGCCAGTAGTTTAGTGTCGGTGCTTTACCGTCGCCGGTACTTTATTGCCTGCAGTTACCTACCGGACTTTACCACTGGTATTAAAGCGCCGAGAGCTATTGTCGGTATTTTACCGGAGCCTGTACTTTATTGCCAGCAGTTACCTGCGGGACTTTACCACTGGTACTAAAGCGTCGGAAGCTATTATCGGTATTTTACCGGAGCCGGTACTTTACCACTGGTACTAAAGCGCCGGGAGCTATTGTCGGTATTTTACCAGAGCCGGTACTATAGTGCCGGTAGTTACCTACCGGACTTTAACACTGGTACTAAAGCGCCGGGAGCTATTGTCGGTATTTTAGCGAAGCCGGTACTTTATTGCCTGCAGTTACCTACGGGACTTTACCACTGGTATTAAAGCGTCGGAAGCTATTTTCGGTATTTTACTGGAGCCGGTAATTTATATCTGGCAGTTATCTACGGGACTTTACCACTGGTACTAAAGTGCCGGTAGTTATTGTCGGTATTTTATTGCCTGCAGTTACCTACGGAACTTTACTACTGGTACTAAAGCGCCGGGAGCTATTGTCGGTATTTTACCAGAGCCGGTACAATATTGCCGGTAGTTACCTACCGGACTTTAACACTGGTACTAAAGCGCCGGGAGCTATTGTCGGTATTTTAGCGAAGCCGGTACTTTATTGCCTGCAGTTACCTACGGGACTTTACCACTGGTATTAAAGCGTCGGAAGCTATTGTCGGTATTTTACTGGAGCCGGTAATTTATATCTGGCAGTTATCTACGGGACTTTACCACTGGTACTAAAGTGCCGGTAGTTATTGTCGGTATTTTATTGCCTGCAGTTACCTACGGAACTTTACTACTGGTACTAAAGCGCCGGGAGCTATTGTCGGTAGTTTACCGGAGCCGGTACGTTATTGCCGGTAGTTACCTACGGGACTTTACCACTACTGGTACTAAAGCGCCGAGCGCTATTTTCGGTATTTTATCGGAGCCTGTACTTTATTGCCGGCAGTTACCTACGGGACTTTACCACTGGTATTGGCGCCGGTCTTTATTGTCGGTGGTTACTTACGAGCCTTTACCATCTTTACCTAAGTGACTTAACTACTTTACCGTCTAAAGTTTTCTGTCGGTACTTTACCAGCGCCGTACTTTATTGCCGGAAGTCTACGTAACATTACCATCGAGGCTTTACCACCGGTACTGTTCCGTCAGGAGTATAGTTTTAGTACTTTGCAAGCGGCAGTCTACCTAAGGGATTTACTATCTGCACTTTACCGTCGAGAGTTTACTGTCGGTACTTTATTGCTGACAGTCTACGTAACTTTACTATCGGGACTTTACCACCGGTACTTTAGTGTTGGTAATTTACCACCGTCGGTACATTACCCACGTCACCGGGAATCTACCTATGGGACTTTACTGCGCCAAGACTTTCTCTGTATTTATTCTTACTCGTTTGTTTTATTTTTTCTGCTTATTTTGCACCTCCTTTTCTTCTTTTTCTTCTAAATTCTCATTTTTTTCTCAGCCATCAATGCTTATTTTTCCGCTTCTTATTTCCTCTTTACTCAACCTCACGTTTTGTGTCTCCTCAGCCTCTTCCAATCCTTGTCAACACATTTTTTTCATCACTTTATTTTCTATTCTTACATTCTACTTTTTGTACCTTTCCGGCTAGAGGTAGGTATTGTATTTTAATTTATCTTCCTCTATCGCCTCATTTTCTTCTGTGATTCTCTCTCATTGCTTTCATGTATTTGGGTTTGACCAAAACCTTGTCTGCCCTTTATGTTTTCTGCTCATTTTGCACTTTCTTTCCTTCTCTTTCATTTAGATGTTCTTGACTTCATCTTTTGTCTTTGCTTAGCATTTTCAGCCCCCTCCAATCCTCTTTCCCAACACACTCCTTCACAGCCTTTTCAATCTAATTTTTACTATTTCCATCACATCTTTACCCCCCTTTGTTTATTCCAACCTCTTTTAGTTTCACTTTCTTCTATTCTCTTATGTTCATGTCTTTGGGCTCTACGTCAGAATGCAAAGCTTTCTAGATATAGAAACCGGAATTAATAAAATGGAAAACTGAAGCCTAAAATCGTCATAAAATGCTTGATTAATTCATTATAAAAAAAATTTCTTTTGAATCGCTTTCTGTTAGTGTTTATATGTTTTTTTTTTCTCTTTTCTCCACATGCCAGGCACATTATAAATACTGGCGTTTGATTTGTAACATATACGTGAATGTTCTAAATCTAGAAACCAAAAGCATAATTTTAATTATGTTAAACTTTTTTCTGATCTCCTTTAACTGATCTTATTGTTCCAAATAAATTATCCCGACGCATTTGACATTCTCATAGAAATTTCTTATTTAGTAGCATCATTCGGTTAATGTCT
Source organism: Ctenicera cuprea (assembly GCA_958336395.1). Lineage (NCBI taxonomy): Eukaryota > Metazoa > Arthropoda > Insecta > Coleoptera > Elateridae > Ctenicera > Ctenicera cuprea. The sequence continues at coordinate 59,945,853 of OY284487.1, forward strand.
TCGTAAGCAAGAAGAACTTTAAGTCGGATCGGTTTTTGTATAATAACAAGGTTGTGTTGCGATTATACGTTTCGCCTTGTCGTTCCCCCCATTATCCCCTAGCAAATTATTATTGTAATGTGTTTTTTGTAAAGAGCGCCATTTAAATTACATTTTATACCTAATGAGGTTTTGAAACAAATAACCAGCAACTCATTAACCTATGTAAACACATAATAATAAGCTATTAAGGTGGAGTGGGTCACACGGTAGCGCGCTTGTTCCCATCTGCCTCCCGTCGAGCAAACTAATCATATTCCTTTTACAATGCATATATGATAAACGTTTTTATTTATATGAAGAGGGTACGATGAAACCAAACCTTGAAATCTTTTATTTAAATCAGACACAAGTAGCTGTAGTGGTAATTTCAAAAGTATTAGAATTAACATATTGATAGTTTCAAAAACAATTAGAAATAAAAAATAAATAAAAATAAGGATTGTGTACGAAGATAATTATACAGGGTGAGTCAACGGCGCTGCGGTGCTCTATATCTTCTTTTGCAACTATTTAAAACAGAACATTTACAGAAAAATGTTTCGAATAAATGTTTTAGGGGACCAAGAGGACCAAATTTTTAAATTATTATTAATTACACAGGGGGTTCCAGATAAGAGTGGCATACCAAACTTAGTTTTTAAAAGAAAACAGTCTGTATATTTTCGCATATTCTTATTTGCCTTTTCATTGCCTTTTTGAGTTTGTTTTGTTTTTAAAATTCCGTTGCGGCGTTGCCAAGTTATTCCACTTTTTTTAGAAACATTTGACATTAGCCGACCTCGCTAATAAAATCTGCACGAGCCGTAATTCCCAATAGTAAAGAAATTTTTTTGCTAAATATAGTCAATACCATGTGCTATCCTCCAGATATTTTAAAGTTGAATTTTGTTATGCAGCAGTGCAAAGAATTCTAAATTTAATGGGTCAGAATTACATTTTTTTAAATAAATCATCCTGTATATTTTTAGATAATTGGATAGAGATTTCTGCGCTCTATAAATTTTATTAAATAATGGTCATATCTAAATCCAACGGTTTTGGGAAAAAATGGGATTCTAAGCAAAAATCAGGTAATTTCTAGAAATTCGGACATCATAGAAGGCATTGACACCTGTTGGTTTTTGCAGGAAACAACTGCGAATATTGTTTTAATTTATGTAAGAAATTTGTTTTTTGTATAGTTTGAAATGTTTGAGTGCCTAATTTCCCATTCCATACATTAAATCTTGAACCAACATTGGTTTGATTGACATTTGTTTAAAACTTAATTAAAACAATATCTTAACATTTTTAATTTGAAAACATAATTGTGACATTCGTTTCTATTCAAAGTAAAATGATTGTTTTAAGCTAAACACAAGTATCAATCAAGCCGGTCAGAATTTCTAGAAATCCAGGTATCACAGGTATAGGTTAATCCAACCACATCCTAGTTTAAAATTTAAAATATGGAATGGGAAATTAGGCAATCTAACATTTCAAGTTTTATAAACAACACATTTCATACATGAATTAAAACAACGTTCACAGTTGTTTTTTGCAAAAAGAAAAAACAAACAGTTGTTAATGCCTTCTATGATATCTGGATTTCTAGAAATTAGCTGACTTGTTGCTTATAATATCATTTTCTCTAAAACCGTTGAAGTTAGGTGTAACCAATATTTAATAAAATTGATAGAGCCCAAAGATCTATATCCAACTTTTTAAAAACATACAGGGTGTGCCATTTAACAAAATTGAGTTATGACCGATTAAATTTAAAAATCTTTGCACTGCTGCAACAAACCAAGTTTTTCGAATAAAATGAAATAATTTGGCAACGCCGCAACGGAATTTCAAAAACAAAATTAATTCAGAAATGCAATAAAAGGCTAATAAGAATACGCAAAGAATGTTTTATTTAAAAAAAAACGTAAGTTTGTTATGCTACTCTTATACGGAACTCCCTTATAATTGAAAATAAGTTTAAAATGTGTTCCTCTTAGTCCCATAAAACGTTTATCCAAAACATTTTTCTGTATTGTAAATGGTAGAGAAGATATCGACCACCCCAACGCTATTGACTCATCCTGTATAGTAAAAGAGCTACATATGTTTCTTGTTTTGCTATTTTTCCAGTTAACTAAGAAAACTCACCGGTTAGTGCTGCGAAGATGCTTATATATATTTCACATACTAAATAACAATAACTGATTAACAAAAAGTATATGAATATGTATTTCCAGGGGTGTAATGTTGACGAAAATGTTTCACTTGTTTTATTTTTTTCTTACCTCATATCTGTTGGTGTTTTACTAGTGCTTTACATAATAACCACAAGCTAGTTGTAGAAACAGCGGACAGTAAATAACTGTAAATTTATAATAACTTTTCGTTTTTCAGTATATCTGAGAATAACGTCATAGAAAAGTACCGATGACGCATTAACATCTTTTAGTTGAAAGCTGTACCTGCTCGCACGCTAGCGTGTGAATAATGTACTACTATTCTCACATGTCAGAAACGTAAATTCTGAATTAATGTACGTATTATATAAATATAACTTAATTGTTTTTAACTAACTGTCTACGGGACGACTGTGTGCACATGGTTGCGCGTTAATAGATCGCGCCGTTGTGGGCACGGTCATTTGCCTAAAAACATGACAGAGAGCATAAGCAGTAGCATTCAATCATGTACACAAAAAACTATTTGACTAAAGTAATTAAAAAAAATAATGCCGAGTATAGAAACCGGAACCGTTTCCACGCTAAGCGGAGCCTAGGCACGTTTCTTTGTACTAGACTTCTGAGACTCGTTGTACGGATAAGTTTAAAATCGGCATCTACGTATTCTTATGATTTTGGTTGCTAATTACTGCGGTTGGCAAGTAAACTACTAAGAACCTCTAACGTAGCACCTATAAAATAAGAAAAAAAGCTGTCGGGCAACTGCTACGGGACCTTTCCCGCATTTATGGAAATATTTGAAAGTTTTTAGTAGGTATATTTTTAAAATTTTGACAATTTTATGGAAATTTAGATTATTTTTGAGATGATTTTATAATTTGAGACAAAAAATTAAAAAATTTTGAATATTTTTACTTCTTTTGAAAATTTTTGAAAACGTTGAAAAATGTGAAAATTGTGTTAATTGCGGGAAAATTCGTTGATTTAATTGTTATTTTGTTGCTTATTTATTTTGTCCGCAGGAGTAATTATTTGCAAATTATTGTCTTGACTTGTCATATCATTTCAATCATACCCATATTTATATTCACACAACTCGCGTTAATTAAACGCTGTTTCTAATAAAACTGTAATAATGTTCTGTGCGCAATGCTTCTATTATATGTATTGTCTGTTATTGAAAGAAATTATATAAAATGTGCTGTGCGAGATTCACATGTCAGCGCAAAAAATACACTGAACGGAAGATGTTTACACCAATTGATTTGATAGACTAGGACAGCAACCAGCAATGAAGCATATCCGTCCCCCCTCCAGGAGGTGAAACCCTTCGGGACGCCATGATCGAGATACGCTCGACCAACGCGCCTGCCCTCAATACAAGAAAGAGAACAGGCTACCAGTCCTGGCATCAGGCTGCGAGCCCTAAGCCCCTACTGGTGGAGGGAGACTACCTAAATCTCTACTGATTTTGCAGATCAGTGCCCGAGCTGAAACGCTCACCCGCCGAACCGCACTAAGACGGCCCTAGCCTGCACTTAGGCTGTACCACCGCCACCACGAGTCCTACTCCGCGACCAAAAACGGGGGTTGTGAATCCCCCGCGGGCTCGGCATTGGTCCCCGTGGTACCAGTCAAAAAAGTCACTGGTTGGACTTGTCGGAGCAAGGGCGTGCCAAGCAGCGCTACCCCTCCCAGTTAGGACCTCGCACGTCCCAGCACTGGTGAGCTACGCACCGCCCAGAACTAGTCGGAAACCGGCCTGATCATAGTGGCCGGCACCTTAACAGAGTCGGGTGTACATAAGTAGGAACCCTCTGGGTCGACACTTTAATAGTGGGCGTGAGCAGGCAAAGTGCGCTTCACTCCTAGAATCCTAGACCCCAGTGCCAGCTGCACACCACTCCATCGTAGAAAGCACCATCACTTGCCGGAACGACTATTTATCCGGAAAAGGAGCGGGGTTTCCACTTCAGTGATCGTGCATTGCACACCGCTCCATCGTTAGAAAAGCACCATCACTTGCCGGAACGACTATTTATCCGGACAAGGAGCGGGGTTTCCACTTCAGTGATCGTGCATTGCACACCGCTCCATCGTTAGAAAGCACCATCACTTGTCGGAACGACTATTTATCCGGACAAGGAGCGGGGTTTCCACTTCAGCGATCATGCTGCCAGCTGCACACCACTCCATCGTTACAAAGCACCATCACTTGCCGGAACGACTATTTATCCGGACAAGCAGCGGGGTCTCCACTTCAGTGATGGTGCATTGCACACCGCTCCATCGTTAGAAAGCACCATCACTTGCCGGAACGACTATTTATCCGGACAAGGAGCGAGGTTTCCACTTCAGTGATCGTGCATTGCACACCGCTCCATCGTTAGAAAGCACCATCACTTGCCGGAACGACTATTTATCCTGACAAGGAGCGGGGTTTCCACTTCAGTGATCGTGCATTGCACATCGCTCCATCGTTAGAAAGCACCATCACTTGCCGGAACGACTATTTATCCGGACAAGGAGCGGGGTTTCCACTTCAGCGATCATGCTGCCAGCTGCACACCACTCCATCGTTACAAAGCACCATCACTTGCCGGAACGACTATTTATCCGGACAAGGAGCGGGGTTTCCACTTCAGTGATCGTGCATTGCACACCGCTCCATCGTTAGAAAAGCACCATCACTTGCCGGAACGACTATTTATCCGGACAAGGAGCGGGGTTTCCACTTCAGTGATCGTGCATTGCACACCGCTCCATCGTTAGAAAGCACCATCACTTGTCGGAACGACTATTTATCCGGACAAGGAGCGGGGTTTCCACTTCAGCGATCATGCTGCCAGCTGCACACCACTCCATCGTTACAAAGCACCATCACTTGCCGGAACGACTATTTATCCTGACAAGGAGCGGGGTTTCCACTTCAGTGATCGTGCATTGCACATCGCTCCATCGTTAGAAAGCACCATCACTTGCCGGAACGACTATTTATCCGGACAAGGAGCGGGGTTTCCACTTCAGCGATCATGCTGCCAGCTGCACACCACTCCATCGTTACAAAGCACCATCACTTGCCGGAACGACTATTTATCCGGACAAGGAGCGGGGTTTTAACTTCAGCGATCATGCCTGAAGGCTGGCTGCAAGTGACACCCCTAGGACCTAGGTCCCTTTGCAGCAGCAGCCACTCCATCCTGGAAAGCACCATCACTTGCCGGAACAACTATTTATCCGGTCAAGGAGCGGGATTTCCATTCCTGAGAGCACTCCGCTCAGGTTTTTAGACCCATATTGAGGGCTCGCTTGTTTACACCCCTAGAGCACAAGGCTCTGATAGCAACCTTTTCTCCATCCTGGGGTACACCTTCATCTGTCGGACCCCCATCCGCCTAGTTGATGTGAGGCTACCCGGTCAGAGAGCGGGGACCCCCTACCACCTGCCGGACCATTCGCATCCAGCTCTCGTCCGAGCGGTAACGGGCTGGTGCTCCCGGTACCCCGGTCAGATAGCAGAGTTCCATTCAAGAGAGCGGGCTACCGTCGAGATGTTAGGACTCATCTCGAGGGCTACACTTCGCCTGGTGAAGTCACTCACCCAGTCTCCGTGGTCCCAATTAAGGAAACCTTGAACCTCTCCGAAGAGGGGTGGACGTACCAAGTTGAAACCACTGAAGTGGCCGTTACAACGCCGACCCCGCACAAGGTGTCTTTGTTCACGCCTCTCACCTAGGTGAGGGTCCTTGGCCGCCCCGTCGGTAGATGTTTACAGTTTATTTTTTCTGATCCGCCAAAATTGAAGTAAGCCATAAATAACCAAATGATAGCAACAGTAGTGACTGCAGCATAAACATTCGCCGAAACCAATCTATAAAGTAAGCGGAGAAGTCCCCCGTCGTCGTGTTATGGTGATGAATTTTGTCTGGATGCAAGAACCCATTGTAGTGTTATGGTGAGACAATTAAGTAATTAATATATAGACGAAAAGTAGATGAGCAGTATCAAAATAAAAACTTTTAATGACTTAAGTTCTCCCTTTAGAAAGTTGTAGCTCCGCAACAAACCGTTTACGGACCCTAACTCTTTTACTTAATTTGGTGCCTAGAATGCATCATATTTACATACAGGGTGTACCATAAATAAGTATAAATATTAAAACTTATAGTAGGTTACAGTGCATACAAATCAGAAAAGAAAATGTTTGTTTGCTAAAAGAATCCTTAAGGTACGAGAAAATAATTATACAAAATTTGGTCCAAAATTGTTTGAGCACTACAAAATAATAATAAAACTTTAAGTACAAAGACATGTCATCGGTAGAAGAATAAAACTGAAAGTGAGAGCAAGAAATAACGTATCAAACTTTATTTATCAGTTATCAGTTTAATTATCACCTGCAAGGTACGTTTTTACGTTTTTGCCACATTGAATTGGATTGAAATTGTAGTTACACAAAAAACTTGTAGAGTTCAAAAGCATTGTCTATCGATCTTAGCAGTTCTCAAACAAAATTATAAATTATTTTATGTATTTAATTTTTTATTTACGAAAATTTTTATGTTTTTTGAAAAACAAATGAACTACTTGAGATGATCTATTATTGGTTTGAATATTTGTACCTATTTTTGATACACCCTTTATAATAACCATAAATGATTGTTTTAATTTTTTGGTTTAACTCCGGGTTGGGCATGTAGAGTATTAAGCCCTTTTTCTGCATATTATTTTGCATGTAGAATAATACCCATGCAAAAGCAGACAGTTCAAACAACAGCTTTTCTCTACACCTAAGTAAAATAAATAAAACACTTTTATATGACTTATTTTTAAAATACGCAAACTGTTGAAATCAAATTTCGCGCCGTCCTACGCTACTATTACATAAATATTGGTACCGACAAACATTATAATAAATAAGCTGTTTTAAGATGTAAAAACAGTCCGTCATAACCAACAGTTGAGATAGGGTAAAGGAATTCCAATTTAATATACAGATTGGTTGCCCAAGGCGCAAGTTCTTATTTAAAAGTTGTAATGTCCTTGAGAATCTGGAAAACTAGAAACAAAAAATAAGCAATAAATTCCCGGTACTAAAACTCCATAAAAAAACGAATAAAACCACGGAAAAGGCACAGAAAAAAGATTTAAAAAAATAAAATTCTTACTAAAAACTGCAGGAACAATTCCCCCAAAGAATTCTATAAAATTCCTAAAAAAATTGTTAAAATAATAAGCGTGATAAAAGTTAATTAAACACTTCTCCCCATTTCCAGGGGAGTGCCTTAACAGAGATTTTTAAAATGTTTCTATATCTAATAAATACGCACTAAATAATCAGGCTCCCAATAGCCTGAACATTTTCTGTGAACCGGAATTTGCTTATATGCACATTGAAAAGTGTAACGGTCCAATGTACAAACTAATCTGCACCTTATACAATGGACGCGTAAATATGTGACTGTTAGTAGCAGAGGCCCCTCACCAGTAAATGTTGAGACAAGTGGAAGGAATCAGGATTTGATTATAGATTATTAAATTAAAATTAAAAATATCTCAGAACAGTGAAAAAAATTAAAAATAAATGCAACTACTGCCGGAATTAGGGTGGGGCAAGACTGGGACTGGGACTTCTGCCCCAGACGTAACGTTTTAGAGGGCGCAATTTTATTGTATAATTACCTAAACGGTGTTTTTAAAATTTACTTGCTTTTTAAATTTTTCCAACGAAACATTACAACGTTTCTCATTTTAAGCTAATTTTGTTACCAGAAAAACAAAATAACAAATTTCTCTTTCATTTTAATATTTGCGTTTGTTTCCACGCGATTTTATTTACTGGAAAACTGTCAAGCACACCAAGAATTATTTCCAGACATCAATAATAGGAAATTCAAATAAAACCAAACCGCAAAGCAAATTTATTAGCTCTTTATGCATTTATATTTATATTCGGCTAAGCTATTGTTAGCAAAAGGTTAAACGATTTTCATGAATTTGATAGGCCTATCGTGCGAAGCCACATTTATCGTGCACCCGCCAAATTCGATTATAAATTCAGGCAGACTTGCCAGCCTAGACTTCCGATTTGAAGCTCGTGAAATCGGCTGCGTTTTGTGTTTCTACTATGTCGTAATTCTTATGTAAACTTGCGCCTAGGCGGTTCATTGTCAATAATAATATCAATTTCTGTAATATCTGATTAGGAATGATTTGCTTCGCTTTAGGTGTATAATAATTTGTTAGCACTTGCTCGTGATAGTTTTAAATTAGGTTCATGTTTGTAGAAAATTATGGCTTGGAGTTAACCTGGTTTAATTACAAAATTTATTCGTTAAATAATCTTGTTATGGAAATAAGACATTTAGACAATTAGTACCTAAATATTTTAAAGATTTTTTTATTACCTCGGCTTGTATATTAAGGAAAAAAACGTGAGCTTTTGATGGGTATTAAATTCCTCCGCTTTTATGGTATAACATTTTTAAATTTTATTGCTCATTATTTTATTATGATTTTTTTATCAAAAGCTGAAAAGAGTAGGAAATAGAACAAGTTGTAATTTTGCTTCCTATCTTTTTTGTGCTACCTGCATTAGCAGAAAGGGTTTCAATATCTACACTTGTATTTGTTTTATCGTAAGTTGGCGCCAGACCAACAGATGCAGTCTTTTGCTCTCATTAAACTATTCAGTTTTAACTAACTAACATAATTAGTTGCATTAGTATTGTAGCTAATTAATATACCTATGCATGCAGTTGTTTATAAAAATTTTGTTTTGATAAAGATTTTTTCATTTTGTATTCTTTGGGCAATAAGAAATTAAAACTTTTAATTTGTGAGAAAGTGTTCGAATGTTTTAAAAAACAAGTGAGCAGGGTACCAGCTCTATTTTGTCGCCCCTATATTATACAGAGGGGCTAGGAAAACCCCGGTCACCTTTCTTGCGGCGGTCAAGAGATGGCGCTTTAGTAAAGAAAAATTAAATTAAAATACTGGCAACAACGCAGAATCCAAGACGTTTTAGTTGTTTTGATTTAATATGGGACGTATTTAATAACTAATACGTCTTGGATTCTGCGTCGTTGCCAGTATTTTAATTTAAGTTTTCTTTACTAAAGCGCCATCTTTTGACCGCCGCAAGAAAAATGGCCGGGGTTTTCCTAGCCACTCTGTATAATAAACACAAAATTTTAAAAAGAGTATAAAGGAAATAAATATACACATAGATAATGCATTCCTAAATGATAATTTTATTTCTATCAAACTACGACGGTTCAAAAAATTGAGCAGACTATTTTTCCTATACGGCTATACTTTAGGTATCGTAACTCAAATATTCACAAAATCATCAAAGTTGTAACCACCGACAGCGACCTCAGTCACCGCAGTACACCTACAACTCCAGCCAGAACAATGCCACATAATTTAATTTTTATTTTTAGTATTATTTGAAAATTTTCTAATTTTGTGAGAAAAGAAATCGATTTAGACTACTATTAGGAAAAGATTTTTCGGGATTATAGAAAATTTGTCAGGCAAAGATTGAACGGGAAGGAAACAATTACCCCCTTCCCAAATATTGCTGTACCTAAAAATTAATTTGTAAACTTTATTCCACTGTCACTCGTGAGCAATTTAACCCAAATAAAAAATTTTATTCATCGCCCGATTATGAACTGAAAAGGTTTTCGATTATGGATGAGATATAAAATTTGTAATATAAATCCTATCTGCGGTATTCAGTAAAGATGTTTATAATTTTTTTGGGGCTCCGGAAAGGATAGTTTTGGGGAGGGCGCTAGGGAGGGTTTTTCGAGATTTTCAAATACGAAGGTGTGGTCAAGTCCCACCGCATTTAAAACGTGTTTTTAAACCTAACACCTTACAAAAAAGGAAAATATTGATAGCTCCATCAACTATTTCAAAATGGCGGCCAATTATATCAAAAAATTGGCCATTACATAAATCTTTTCCCAACCGCACATGAACTATTGTACCAAGAAAATTGGTACCAATTGTTAAATTCTATTAAATTAGCTTTCCAATGATGTACCACATCAGGACAAAAAATAAATGTTAGTATCCCCTCTCCTGCCCAAAAGAGCGGGAACATTCAAAAGATATTATCTTAAAAATCTTAAATAGGACGACGGGTTAAGTGATACCTCCTTTCAAAGGTACTATTAAACTGAAAAATTTTTGTATTTAAAGTTTTTCGGTATCTCTCACCGTTACAAAATGGCGGTCTATTTTTGAAAAATTTGCTTTCTATTATTATCGGATGAATCGCTTCCTTTGCCGTATCTAAGGCAATAAAACAATTTTTTTAGCTGATTTATAAAATCTATCCATCAAGTATGTGAACTGAAAAAAACAAATAACGTTTACGGTTGAAATTTTAGTTACGTTTTCGGTTACGGTTAACTGCTACTAAAAATTTCGGTTTCGGTTACGGTTACCGGTATTTACTGGTATTTCTTGATAAAAACAAAGAAAATTCTCGACAAGATTAGTAGAAAAAATTATGCGAGGCATTTGAAAAAAATGTTAAGTTATCACGAAAAATTGGCGGCAATAAAAAATATTCTTTTTTGTCAAATTGCAGAAAAACCTGCTGCCGGTGGTTACATCAAAATAAAGTACCTATCTTCGTTCTTCGGATCTTTTCATAGAACAGACAGATTATGAAATAAAAGAATTTTTTCGAATCATTAAAAACACTCGTTGAACAATAATCTAGAAACGTATTAACATTCGGGGAAGGGTAAGATAAACCGAGACGGAGGGAGCCGAGGTTTATATTACGTTCCGAGAATGTTATATCCTTACATTATGTGTTGCTTATTATATGTTTCCCACTACCGGTAGCAATTAGCTTAAAATAAAAACAAAATATTTGCAAAAGATGGTGCAATTTGACATCTGTCATCAGAATTATGATCAGAATTTTGTTTCAATAATATTTCTATTTCGTAAATAATTAACCATGCCTGTTGCTATAAATCTGTATTGCTATTATTTTCCTAGAAGAGTAAGTGACACTATTAAGTTCAGTAGTGAAGTGAATTCAATAAACAAATGTTATGAGGCTCCGCGGTTAACGCGTCCGCCGTTTATTCGGGAGGTTCCGAGTTCGTTTTTCGGCCCGGCCGACTGCCCTGGCTCAGGTTTTTACCGCGATTTTCCTGAGCTAAAAGGTGAATACTGGGACAATACGTTCTGCATAAAACTTTTTTTAATCCAAAATTCCTTGTTGTAACCCATCTTTTCTCGGATGAATAGGGGCTTTGGACTCCGGTGCGGAATCTTATAGCGGCCAACCCCTTTACATGGAATAAACCAACAGCGATTTTTCATTTTTCTTGTATGGCGTACTTACACTGACGGTAGTCGGAAAAGTAAATTACACTGTGACTGAGACCATGCCTGGGTTTCAATTACACTATTTCCCTACCATATATCAAACTGACCAGCCGGCCGGTGCCGGCTGATACCATTATGCCGGTATACAGTATACCTTCATCGGCAATTTAAAATTGAACGGCAGATGACGTGTTGTTTATGCGTGTGTTCTATATTCCAGTATCGACTGTCAACAGACGCCGCGCCCCAGTACTAGAATGCGTGTACAGCGTTGTAAGGAATAGGCTGGTCAAGGGTTCGAATCTCGTGTAGTAACATTTTTAAAATTGTAATTTTACTGTTTTTTTTTAAATAGGGGTGTGTAGGTTATTGTTATTTTTTGTTGTTATGTACATGGTGACTTTTTGAAGTTTTGTTTGGAAAATCCTATTCTAAATTTGAGAATTTCAATGGAGAGTAGGATTTTCTAAACAAAACTTAAAAAATTGTAACATTCTAAAATATTTAGAAAAAAATATTACATGGTCCCCTCCCCCCATATGAGACACTTTTGTTGCACTTATTTAAACCAACATTGTTATAAATACTAAGCTAAATTGGTAGTGTTCACATATAAAAATGCAACTATTACTAAAGTTATCGACGAAAAAGTAATTAAACTGTTCTTTCTTCAGTAAGGAAACATCATCAAACGTGATTATGTTTATATGAACTTTTCTTCATGAAATAACCCAAGGAATCACCTTCTAAAGTTTATGTACATAGGTACTTAGGAAACACTCTGTATAATTTGGTCATTCTCGTGAAATGCTCGTCTGTATTAGATCTGACTAGCGTCATCATTTTTTTTGTAAAAATTTAAATAAAGAACAGTCTCAGTACTAGAATGCGTGTATACAGCTTTGTGAGGCAAAGGTTGGTCAAGAGTTCAAGTTCAAGAGTATTTCTTGATATAGAGGTACATAGGTTATTATTATTTTTTGTTATGTAATGGTTCCATGCTACTGTTTATGTTGGCTGGAATTTTTAACAAAAGCGGCAGTCGCAGGCTCAGCAATGTACACATTGTCGGTTCACTGACTGCCAATAACACAAAAATTAGGTACTTGCGAATAAATAGGAAAAATGTAACCTGCTGGTAAAGTATTCATATGATGTGATATGATGGCGTCTTACTGACAAAAATTTTGCATTCGCGTTAGGGAAACATTAATAAGTATAATAATGTTTTGGCTACTACGTTAATTTCGGTTTTCGGTTACAGTGCACGTCTTTGCTATTCACATAACATTTAAACTCATAAGCGTGTTGGAGTTGGACAACTCAACATCGCACTCGCACTAAACCTATATTATACCCCGTGGAAAATTCTTAATGCGTGTGTTGTTTTTTTGGCAAGTAGAAATTGCACCGTGTCGTGATTGTTTTAAATGTAATAGGTAATAACAATTTAAAACAATCTAATCCAAATTATTTATTTCAAGAACAATTCCACCTTAAGCTGTGTTCTCTATTTTGTTATAAGGGACTACTAAAAAGTATATATTTTTACAACGACAAAACGTTTATATGTAAAACAATTAACAATAAATATTGTACGTACAATTTAACAATCGTGATTTTTTACTGTAAATAAAGCACCATAAAAATTCCGGCGACTCAATTAGAATGTACACAAACAATTAGCTACCATATTAGCATTTCCATAATCTATCGTTTCCATTATTTTAATCAAGTAGTTACGTCCGCCTCCTTCCTTTCATTGGTATTTTGTACCTTGCTAGGCCGGAGCTCGAGCTTTTATTGGTCATACCTGGTTCGGTCAGGAAATGTGAGGCAAGGTGTACAACAGGTAACAGTTCGTTACAGGTAGTAGACATTGACACTACTATACTTTATAGTGTTAGTTTAATTTTGAATTTTTTGTGCTGATTTCGCTACGGCCCTGGGTGAGTTTTTTAATTTTTTTCTTGCTTTACTACTGTTAGTTAAATAACGTAAGTTGAGTTTGTCAAAACATTTTTTAACTTTGAATACAGAAGGTTTTTGGAAGCAAACTTTAATAATTATGCAATTAGAAAAATTTGCTTTACTGGAAACTGTTTTATTTTAAAATCAGCGGGAACGTATTTAACATAAATTCAAGGAAATTCTCAAATGTGTTGGATTTTTATTAATGTAAGCTTGATTTATTTAAAATTTGAAATTAATTGAGAAAACCCGAATTCTGCCTTTAAACAATTAATTATAAAAACTTTAAGTCTTGAATTTTTAAATAACAAAATTAAGTTGTAACGGTTTTTCTAATTTAAACATCAAATTTAATTAGAAAATTATAAAACAAAAACCTTCAAGCACAAGCGGATTAAAACGCATAAATCTAACGGCTTGCAATAAGACGGCGAAATCAATTTGCATTAATTTACATTCATTCGCTGCTTCTTATTTATATTGTTCATTATTGATAGTAACAACAACAATAATAAATAACAGCAATTTCTTTTCGCTATATTAACGATGCTCACGAATTTCCAAGCTTTAAATTTTTCAATTTGATTTTTGAAATTCAATTCGCCGTGTTCCTATAATCTAATTTTGGCTGACACATGCACAATGGCGGTAGCTGTAATCAAAAACAACCAACAACAACCGGTAGCTATTAATTCTTTGGTTTAATTTCCGGCATCAGAACTGGCGTGTCCATTATTTTTTTTAATCAGATTGGGTTCATGTATGCGGTATTGTTTGTTTAAAGCATTTATTAAAAATTGTCTGGCAATGAACAAAAAAAATTGCGATCATCATGCAAATTAGGAAAAATTGTACAGCTAATACAAACAGATTATTATCTGTATTCCATAAATCAGTTTCGCTGACAGGGAATTTTCATTTTAATTTATTATAACTGTTGCCTTAATTGAGTGGAAATGGAAATAAGTTGTGTCGCCATGCAAATAATTAGAAAGAATGTTTAGGTTTTTTTAAATATAAAGCGAATTTAATTGAAAATTGAATTATTTTCAAAAATTACAGGAATTTTCCCCAAACTTTAATGACACTGAAATTGATTTTAGGATTTATAACTTGTATGAATGTGAAAAATGTGTTTTCCTATTTTTACTTTAATCGCATTTGATTTTAACCTACATTTCATACATATGTGCATATTGAGGAATAAAATTGCAGGCGTGCTGTTTGTGTCGTGATTTTACAGTCGGTTTCCGACGGAGAACGTGCTCCATGCAAACTTCATTACCTACTTCTTCGTTTTTGCATTACCTGAATTTTGTTGCAGTCTGAAAACTCGCTCAATAAAATTAGGAAGTTAAATGGCTGTTAATAATACAGAATTCATTTTTACTATTCCATACTATGCAATCCTAGAAGAAAAGTAATTCTATAAGTACTACTAACTATATTCCGCTAACAATTTGCTGCCAATGACAGCCGCTTATTTTCAGGCTCTTAACCAATCACACCCTGACTGATCACGATAATACTTCTTTTAAAGAAGCATCGCTGTTATTAGTGATTTAACCATAGCAATCAGATCAACATGTGTGTTCGATTTTTGCTTTTAATAATTAAATAACGTGTTTGTATATCAGTAAGTAACAATTAATTACACCAACTAAGTGTTTTAATATTGAGTTCGTGGAATATTCTAAAAATATCCACTCGTGAATTTAAAATTTCCTGCCGAACTCAATTTTACTGATGCACGGCAGCATCACTCCTCCTTCGGACTCGCGATGTTTTGTAGCAATAACTCAAATTCGTTGTCAATAATGCCACAGAATTATCGATAATTTTTAATTCGCTTATCGTATTACTGTTGACTATATCACTCACATTTCATTGAACCAATCGCAAATTTCCTCCTTCATAAAATGAACGAATCGCGTTTGTTTTATACTGATTAAACTGCATGGTCCTGTTTAAATAAATGATTAAACCCACAACAGCTTCGGATAATCGCTCTTAAGTCTTAAATTAACGCGTTTAAAACTGATGTGCACTGATTTTTGGGTATATTTATTATTATTTTAAACAGTTTTTCATTGCTTCGGCCAGAAGTATCCTATTTAATTGTAACATAATTTGTGAATTAAAAAAATAATAGTCTCTGTCGTTCAGAAGCAAAAAGCAAAGTACGAGAAACGTCGACGGTGGCCGATGATACCAATGTCAATGTCAACCAACATAAATCGAGCGTTCAAATCATGACCGACCCAAATTTTAGTGTACACGTATAATAAATATCCTAATAACATGCTAATATGCATTAAAAATTTGAAAAGCACAAATATATGTTTACATTAAAATTGTATCTTGTTGGACAGGTTATATGAACCAAAATCTTAGACTAAAATAAGTACATACTCTCAAAAATGTCATGAAATACCACTTAACGATTTTTCTGCAAAACGATCGGTTTTACAACTCGGCAACAGTTAATAAGAACGTCAAAATAAAAAATTTAATTTACAAGAGGACGCCACTACAAAACATTTGAAAACAAGCAAACAATACCATGTTAAGAGCGCCGGTTCCCGAAAACACCCGAGCATTTCAAACTAGTTCAGTATTACCAAAAATGCGTCATAATTAATGTGAGTGAATAGTCAAGACGAATACGACTTGTGGTATAAGTTAACTCGTGCTAGTTAAAAATTAGGTAATAAAAAATTAGGAATTGCCATCTTAACTAACACTCCTGAACTTACACCACAATTATATCGAAAAATCGGAAACACTCGTTGTATTATTTATGAATATTTTTATTAATACTTTACATAAGAAAGTATAAGGCGGTGATTTAACAATTAACCTTGTAATACTGCGAATATTATCAGCCCCCGAATTCCAAGGAAAAAATAACATAATTTTAAATACAGAAGGAACTTTACGTTCGTATGTGCTGTACTTGAAGAAGAATTCATCTCGAATCACAATAAAACATCTTCAGGGCGGTATAAGAAACAATTTTGTCGCATTATTTTCTCGAAATGTTTTTAAAATCGTAATAATTGAAAGCTATGGGAGTCCAATACGTAAAAACCCAAAACGTGTTCCATGCAAACTTTATTACCTATTTCTTCGTTTTTGCATTACATGAATTTTGTTGCAGTCTGAAAACTCACTCAATAAAATTAGGAAGGCAAGATTAAACGTAAACAGTTGGTGTTGCTATAGGAACAATAAATCTTTACAACTTGATCTTGGTTTTCTATATCTGCGTCCAGATGACTTGATTTCTCATTCCAAAACGTCCAATAATGGTGAATTTAATAGACCAATTTGTTCATTCATTAAAGGTACAGATTTTAAATGTTTGTGGATATCAAATGTTTTTAGTATATCAAGTTTATCATCACGAAAATGTAAACATTTTATATAGTTATTAAATTTCATTGAATGATTGTGTTGTAATAAGTGTTTAC
Source organism: Ctenicera cuprea (assembly GCA_958336395.1). Classification (NCBI taxonomy): domain Eukaryota; kingdom Metazoa; phylum Arthropoda; class Insecta; order Coleoptera; family Elateridae; genus Ctenicera; species Ctenicera cuprea. The sequence continues at coordinate 59,962,873 of OY284487.1, forward strand.
CGTAATTGGATTTATGGGGGTGTTTGTATTTGTAACAACGTACGTGGTCTTTATACCTTATATCAAAATTTCGAATTGTTTGTAAACAGAATTACGGTGCGCGAGCTATTTAATTTGTAAATCCCTGAAGTAAATTGTTTCTTTTTTCTTGAGCATTAAACAAAGTGTTTAAAATGTGTTTTGTTGTTTTAAAAGTTATTCTACATTTATTTGTTTTGTTTATAATTTTGGCAATTTTTACTGATTTATTGGCAAAATATGGAATTGACGCGTATTACATATTATTTGACGGAAGTAGTTGGATAAATTTTCTGAATAGCTAATTTATAATTTTTCTCTTTATAATTAGTGCATCAATAAGTTATGTATTATAACAATTATTGTATGCAATTTGTTTAATAGTAATCGAAATTTCTCTATTATAACTAATTTCACCTAAAGGAACCGTTAAAGCGCTATGTATCATGGATCTGTATGCTGCTAATTTATGTGTTTTATGATGACAAGAATCGTGTTGTGTTGTAATGTCTGTTTGTGTAGGTTTTCTATAAACAGAATATTCAAGTTTATTATTTGAATTAATTTTTATGTTTAAATCTAAAAAGTTAATAGATAGTCACTTACTGTATATGGAAAAAATATATAAAATGCTGCTTTTTTTAAACAAAGTTAAAATAAAACAGAATGTTTGTGTAAGCTATTACATAAAAATATTGTTGCAGTAATCGTAATGATTTTATTTTTATTTTTTGGTCATTATATGTAAACTGGTTCAGCGCGCATGTTATTAAGAGTTATGCTAATTTAGCATTTGTATATGAACATGAGGACAATACCTCTGCGTCTAAAACGTATAATATTGTGAACAATGTCAATAGGTTCAAGTTTTATTAACTTGTTTTGTTAAAAATATGATCTATCACATGTATTCGCGTGTAAATATTGCATTGTTTTAAAGCGTTCGGAACTGTTTGTGTCTAGAAAATTGGAGTGTTATCATATTTTCTTTTATTATCCTAAAAGGGTATAATTTGATTATTGTCTAGATAAAATAGTTACATGAATAAGTAAGTAAACACTGATATGTTGATGTGTTTATTGATGATCCGATCAGATTTTTCACATTTCTAGTGATATCACAAAACGCAAGCTTTTAGTTAATAAAATCAGTAGATTTAATTTATTACTTTCTTTTAATACTACATATACAGTGTCGTATTGCCCATATTACCCACTATGCTGAGTAGGCTATAGCCTAGGGCCCCAGTATCAGAAGGGGCGGGCCCAAAAATGTATCCAATAAAAACAATTTTTAATAGAAAAACGCTAATAGTATGAAAAACTTTAAAATTTTTGTCGGATCTGGAATAATAATTTAAAACTTCTCAAAACTGCAATTGTTGTTAGCCATTTTTTTAAAACAATTTTTTGACGGGGGCCCAATCAAACCGTAGCTTAAAACCTCCAATATTGAGGAAATCCAGCACTGTACATCTACGATAACATATTTTGTTAAATATAAAAAATTATAGACAATCGGGAGCAATTGAAAATTTACAAGTCCTACGACCGATTTTTGCTATATATATTAGTGTTGTAAAACGGGATTTGCAACAAAGTTTGCATGTGTTGTCTTTGCAGGAGGGGGTAGTTGCCTTCCCCCACTTTTGGTACGCACAAATAGTTTACCTTACACGGCCGTAGGTATATTTCCTTTAAAACTTGTAGTTGGTACGACATGAGTCGAGCACAGTAGAAAACGCGGGGAATTCCCGAGGATTTGCTACAATTGCTGAAATTTTTTGTGCTGGTGGAAAAACTGATAATTAACTTAAGCTACAAATTTATTCTTACTTTAAAATTGCTTATTTTAGTGGAGCTTTGTCTAAATCAATTTTTAGGTTATCCAATATGAAGAAGCGTTTTCAACAAAAATTTTTTGGAAAATAATAATAAGAACAAAACCCATATGCTGCAAACATTTTGACGGTCACTGTATAATGCACAAAAAATAACAAAAAGCAAGAGCTTCGAAAGTTTTGCAAAAAGATTTTCTTACAAGAATTCGGAAAATTAAATTTGTTTAGGATAAGAATTCATTAAAAAATACTTCCAGATATCCAGAAGTATAGTTATAATTTCGGTTTATTAAGGGAAGAATAGAATGCACTAGAATATACAATACACATTGTCAATATTTTACTGGAAGCATAAGCACCCAATAAGTGCAACAAAGATAATGGGCGTATCACGTGTCCATGGATACTTGAACAGCTTAAATTAAAAAAGGTTATATGGATACGTAGATCCCCCACATGGCCCGCAGCATGTCAGGACTTTTTCTAAGGTTCTGCTAACAGTTTCTTCCTCCATTCTGTATGAATTTTTTCTTCAAGAGCATTCCTTTAACAACAAAAAAATCACATAATACAATCTTTAAACAAAGCAACTCTGTAAAAATTACCAAAACAAACAATCCTATTAAAAACAAAGACGTGCACCGAAACGTAACCGAAAACCGGGGAAAATGCAACCTTTTCTTTACCGCAACCAAAAACCACAACCCTAATTATTTTCAGAACTTACCTGTGTTTTCTTCGGCGTGAGGGACCTTTTGGTTGGCTAATAGGTTTGTAGCCAAAACAATGGTAATCTATATATTAATTCCGGCCCCTTCCACCTGTCCCAAATTTTGTGATGGCGGGCCGCAAATCCGCTGTCCGCTGATAGCTTTCATTCCCACGACCGTACAAACGGACGAAACAGTAGGAGCGGTGCGCGGCCTGTTAATAATAAACGTGGGGCGTAGCCCACGGGTTCTACTAGCTGTTTTTTTTTAAATTCATGTTTTCCAGCGTAAACTGCATGGTCATCAGAGAGTGGGCCAAACTGTCTACACTGTGAATTTGTCTGGAGTGAATATGTTAGCATCAGCAACAGTAATACGTGCTAATGTGAGTTATGCCAAAGAGGAAGAAAAATGTAAAAAGTTAGGTAATTTTGTGCAGTAACGCGATTACACAGAGTAGTTCTATCGTTGCTTGATAAAGCGCTCGCTAATTTATAAGTATACGGCTGAGCAGCTTGAAGAAAGCCTCGGAAAAATTGACAACAATGAGAAATCGGGAGTTTATAGGTAGGACTAGGCAGTACGGCAAAATGAGTATCGAGTATCGATACCAGTTTGATATCGATGCTATACAAAAGTATTAAAATATCGAAAAGATCGAAGTATAGAAAGTATCGCAAGTTTTGAAAGTATTAAAAGTATCGAAAGTATCTGAAGTATCGAAGTATCGAAAGTATCGAAAAAGTAGCAAAAGTATGGAAGTAGCGACGCATTAAACGTATCTAATTGTCATAGTATCGAATGTACCTATTCACTTCTGTCTCATTACTGCAATCAAAAAACTAGTCAATTTTAATATCAAAAACCTATTGTGCAATTTAACAAGATAAAGTTTCTGTCTTTAATAATAATAATATTTGATATTTTAAATCGACTCAGAAATTTTCTCACCCGATCTAATGTTTTTCAATTAAATTTATGCTCTTTTCTGCCTTCTAAACGGGGTCGAGAAAGTTGAAAAAAATTGTTTAAGAAAAAAATTACTTCCAGATCAATTTGACGGTTCGATCTAAAAGCTTTCAATTATATTAAAGATACAAACTTACAGTTTTCGCCTAAACTAACGCCAACTTTGTTTTTAAATACCACCGTACATTTTTGATTCGATATTTAAAACGAAGTAGCTAAATATCCGCCGGTGGTATTATATACACAAGCCGAGAGTTGCTCCGACCGGTGGAATCAATACAATTACAATAAGATGTCCGCCGGTAAACCTAATATATACAGCAGGCGCGGCGGAACGTAACAATTTAAAAGTAATTTTTAGGTGCATAATAGCTAAAGCCCGCCGAATTTCATTACAGTATGCTAGTATGTTTTGTTGTTTACCAATCTCAAAAATGTTTCTGAAACGAATTTCCGTGGCGTAGAAGCGAGCATCCTCGTATAGGGTGGGAGGGGTCCTCGGTTCGATTCTCACCATCCGCATTTTTTTCAATTGCTTTTGTCGAATACTTTATTTTGTTTATTGTGTACATGGTGGCCTGCTACTGCCCCCCTCCGAATGTTTTTAGCATTAGGGGTAGCTTGCCATTTATGGTTCCTCTGGCGGACGTATAGCCACAGCGTATTCAAAATTGGCTATAGTTTTTTTATTGCAAGAATGCGACACAAGTGGTAGGTACTTTCGATAATCCGATACTTTTCATACTTTCGATACTGCAATACTTTTGGATACTGATATCGATGCTCGATACCAGCTAAGTATCGATACTTTGAGTAAGTAGCGGTACTTATAAGTCCCATTAAACAATTGTAGCAGAAATGATTTATGAAAAGAGTTTTGTGCAACAACTAAATATTCAAAAAAAATGTATACAAATGTTAACCTCGGCGTTCGTGTTTGCATGAGCAGAACAGCGATGACTCCGGTGGTGCTGTGACGTCACCGGACAGCTGAAACGTTTTGAAGCTGAATTTTCCCATTAATAACGTACGTATTTTTATTATTTCTTTTTCATTACTGATAAGGAAAGGGTACTGCTTTAATTAAATCGGTGTGCCTAGAGCGTAGCCAAAGGCGTGAGATATTCGCACACCGAAATGTGCGTACATGATGTGATAACTACACGTGCTCAGTATAAAATCGTAGTTTCTTTACCAGTTTATGTTTATTATAATTGCTTTTCGTTTTTATTGTTCAAATTGTGCTGTAGTTCTACATCATGGTATTTTTCAACCAATAGTTTGTCAAAATTTAAACACTCAATGAGGTCAGGGCCAGATTAACCATATTCGGGGTCTTAGGCTACAGAATATATTTGTTCTCTGATTAATAGTGCAGTTTCTAATTCTAGAATTTTTTTTTACAAATATGTAATGCTTTTACTTCTGCTATTTCTTTAAAAGTTTCCTCTTTTGCACACGGCGCAAGTGTTTGTTAATTTTAATAATATTATTTTATTAGTAATTGATAGGACCTGTCAAACGTTAATCAAAATAAACCAAAGATTCGTCTGATTGCATCTTAGATGGGTGACCCATATAAGTAGTTGGTGAACATGCAGTATGGCCGTGCTTCGAAGGGCACGTAAAGCCGTCGGTCCCGGTTGTCCATGCTAGGACAATCGTTAAACTATGGTGTGTGGCACTAGGACCTGTGAAAGCAACGGCAAACTACACAGTTTTCGCCGAATTGCCCCAAAACCTCGAAGTCCTCACAGAGGTTACAATAATTAGATTTACAGATATTATTTGTGATATGCAAATAGAACACAAGCACTATAAAATGTTTCTATTTAATAAAAACACCAAGAATCCCAGTCCTAGTAATAAATGTTGTTTATGATAAAATCGTGATAACGTATTTTTATTATAATAATTGTTTGTTATTGAAAGAAATTGTATACAATGCGCCATGCGAGATTATGATGTTAGCGCAATAAATACACTGAACGTAAGATGTTTACAGTTTATTTTTTCGACCCGCCAGAATTGAAGTAACCCATAAATCGCCAAATTATACCAACAATAGTGACTGCAACATAAATAATTACCGAAAACAATCATTAATTTGAGCGGAGATCTAAGAACCCGTCGTCGTGTTATGGTGAGACAGTTAGATAAATATATACATTATAACCACTCGGTATCAACTTTAAAAGAAGATCCCAAGTTTTAGAAATAAATAAAATGTTAAACAGTGGAGGTAGTAAAAGCTTACTTGTAAAATTCTGAAGGTAAGGATTTCCACTAAAAAGAGGTTAAAATATTACCTCGTGGGAAGTTCGAGTGAGAGATTAAAAAATTTAAAACCGATTAGATTCAGATAATTAACCGCGTGGGGAATTTTTGTCTACCGCAAAAATGTGGCTTTGGCCTTCTCGCCAACGCTCGGTAAAGGTATATGACACCTGAAGAAAAGTAATTGATACGCGTAGAAGAGAAAGCTGATGCAAATTAATACACTGATCGGTAATGTAGAGTCAGAAGTCTGTACTAAATAAAAATTCAGCGTAAAACCTATGCGCACCAAAGAAACATAAAACATGAGCGAAGAACTTCTGGAGGTTTCTATACTTTTGAAATGGTTTTATAATATTTGGGAAGTTTTTTTGTAATTGCGCACTAAGAGTTACGTGTAAGATCGCACTAAAGCTGCCACTGTACGGCTCGGCTAGCGATAGCGTACTCCAGTGATCTAGTAGTCCTTGCCTGCGGGCATGTCTTATTGTATTTAGAAATCAAAAATTGATTTACGTATTTTAATAAAAAAAAGGAAGGATTATTTTTTTTTTCGTTTGTTTTCGCACAGATTGTATTTTTATTGAAACATTTTCTTATACTTTTGGGTTTTCGACGTTTTCTCTCAAGTTCTTTGTTTAATTCCCTTTTTTACAAACTGTCTTTGTGATGTGTATTTTTGGAACTTTATTTTTACCGAAGTGTTTTTTCTTGTTAAGCTTCTCTGTGACCTATTTCTAGCGAGTCCCGTTTTCAGGTACCTTTTAATAAGAACATCTCTTTTGCCCCAAACCAACTGATATCTTAATGGAATTATAATTTTTTTGCACTTTTGATCAAAGTCACCGCTCAGTGGTATAGCTAATTTAATTTAAACCAATTTGCAATTTGAATCCCTATTATTATAAATACCAATAATTAAAAATTTCATAGGTTAAACACATTAATTAGTATCACCTTTACGGACATACCTTGAAAAAACACAAACCCTAATATATTAATTCAGTTAATTTGTAGGTTATTCAGCTAATGGTGAAAATATAATACCTATTATGAAACTGTTACCTTAGGCATTCGACACATGCTGAGATAAATTATATAGCAGTAGTTTCTGAACGATCTATAAGGAACCTATGCTGATTTATGACTGTTACAACCTTCAATTTAATAAAATATTTTCGAATCTTAAAAAATTGCTGACTTGTATAAAACTGATATTGATCTGCTGCTCTGAATTACTAACGTTTTGCCTAAGGGTTTTCCCAACGAACTGGTAAGTTGTCGGTGTTTTATTGGAACGCAATGGTACTTCCGCATCATATTTTAAGCAACTAGTAATGAGCGTCTTGAATTATTTAAAAATATGTACACAGCTAAGTACGTTATGCTAATTTTTGAAGCTTGTTTGTAAAAGGAAACTTTTTCACCCTGAAAAATAGTAGTAAAACCGAAAAACGAACCGGAGTGCGCCGCAATGTCGCGATGTTACACTGTCAAGCTCAGGTTGTTTGATATGTGCACTTAGCCTATCTGAGTTGGCTCTGACTAATGGAGTCTTTATCAGAGTTTGCCGGACAGAGCATTCTTCGACCTGACTCCCTAATACCCATCTTTGTTCTAAAAACGATTATACAACGCGGGCGAGCGCCTGTACCTTTTATGTTATTTGTAGACACGTCGCTGGTTTTTTAATGGATTATGGCATTCTTAAATGTTCTCTGAATTTGTACATCTGATTTTTCAGCTCTTATTAATCGCTGATAGGCAAATTACGGTAGTCTTTATGTTTGGTTGCATGTTTAAGGGCACTCTGAATTGATGGTAATAACAAGCGGATAGTTCGAAAATGGATTTCTGGAATTTGCTAGTTCCATTCTGCTAGTTTAATGGGATCATTATTTATAAATCCGTTCCGAACGTCAGGATGCGTTAAATAGTGTGTAGGATTACTTGTTAAGTGTCAGTTAAGGTTGACTGGTTAAAAAAATATTTTAAATTGTGCATTATTGCATGGGGATAAGAAGTATTTGCGTTAATTAGCGTTATCTGAAGAAATTGTTATTTATGACTGTAATTATGAAATTATTGTACTGTGCTATTTTAGTACTGTTATAAATATTTAACACATACAAGCTATTGTTGGGATTAGATGATCAGTGCTAACGTAGGTACTTAATCTATTTGAAAAAGCTGTTTATTTTTACCACTGTGTTTATAAGAATGTGTTTTCAAAGTATTCTACTTTGATTTTGATTAGGTTATTAAATTTTCTACGTACCTACAAATTTATTTAAGAACAGTGGCGGCTCGTGAACATTAGGAGAATCAAACAAAAAAAATCTTGCCTTCGAATTAAATTAAATCCATGTTCCTTCCTGATTCACAGCACGGTAAACCACTAAGTTACTAAAATTGTCGATGTTTTGAATGCTCTGTTTTTTATCTTTCCACTTAAATATTTGCAATCTTTAACACACCACAATCAGTTATTAGATGAATCAAATAAAATAAAGCTCTTCCCACTTTGCACCCGTAAATGCAGTCTACAGATTAAATACATATTTGGTATTAATAGTTTGCACATGATTTTTATTTTTTTTTAATTATCGGATTATATTTAATTTAAGTTAGAGTTGTGAGTCCTCGCTATATGAAGTATCTAGAAGAAGGTAATGTATTAGTAAAAATTTTAAAGTTGAGATTTTGACGGAACTGCACCTTTTAGGGTCTGAGCATAGCGAAAAACCCAATTTCGCCATGGTGTTTGAGTGTGTGCGCGCGTCTGTATTCACTTTACAGCCCAGATGACTTAATGCAGAAAACTCAATTTAGGTTTAATGGATTGGTAATAACACTGAAATGAAATTGCAACAAAACAAGATTGGTCCGCCAAAAAGGAGTGTGTGGGGGGGTTCCGCATGTCAATATGAATGCGTTCGATAAAGGAGCTCAGATTTGTATTCTACGCATGTCAAATAGTTGATCTGCGCAAGCGCGATTATTCTATCACTCTACCATAAATTTTGTGTTTTTTCAAAAATTTAGGAATTTCGACTTCAAAATCGGTACGACCTTCCATTGAGAACAATATATAAGGTGTGTCCTTTTGGTCGTTTACCTGAACAGTTTTGTTCAGTAGTTACTTAAAAACACCATTTCCTTCCATTCATTTAAAAAAAATCGGTTTTCAGTTTTCGGCGGATAAACATTGTTTGCAATTAGGAAATACCAAATATCATAAAAGTAGACATCTGTTGCAAGAAATAATTGGGATGGGGAGAGGTGTTTTGCTTTAATATAGACGTACTTGAAAAATAAGTTTAGATTCGTATTCTACGCTTGTCGAATAGTCGATCTGCCCAAGCGCGATTATTCTATCACTCTACCATAAATTTTGTTTTTTCAAAAATTTAGAAATTTCGAGTTCAAAATCGGTACGGACATGTTAAATATCTATAAGAACGACCATCCATTGAGAACAATATATAAGGTGTGTCCTTTTGGTCGTTATCTGAACAGTTTTGTTCAGTAGTTCCTTAAAAACACCATTTCCTTCCATTCATTAAAAAAAAATCGGTTTTCAGTTTTTGCGGATAAACATTGTTTCTAATTAGGAAATACCAGATATCATAAAAAAAGACATCTGTTGCAAGAAATAATTGGGATGGGGAGACGCGTTTTGCTTTAATATAAACGCACTTGAAAAATAAGTTTAGATTCGTATTCTACGCTTGTTGAATAGCCGATCTGCGCTAGCGTGATTTTTCTACCAGCCCCCGTTCGCCAGCAATTTTTTGCTTTTTAAAAAATGTACGAATTTCGAATTAAAAATCGGTATGGACATTGGACATGTTAAAAGGTAATAGAAGAACGTCCCGTTGAGGAAATGCCTATAGGAAGTTTCCTTTTGATGGTTTAGGTTACAGCACTCATGAGTGATAGTAGAATAAAGTTTACAACTTAATTTTTTTGCGGCATTATAAGTGCGGGGGGGGGGTAATAAATGTTCTAATTAAAAAATTCAAACTTAATTGTTAGTTTTTGATATTTTGGTTTTTTCTTGTCATCTATTACTATTGGGCTACATGTTTAATATTTAATAATTTCATAGCACACTGTTATCACCGTCACTATTTTTGTTACTGTCTATTTATTGATAATAACTTTGAATTTGTTCTTGCTATGCTGCAATACGGTTTCCCCCCTCTTCCTTTCTTTATCAACCCTTTTCGTTTTCATTCCCGTTTTCTCAAATTTATTTCCGGTTTAGGGTTTTGCCTTTTTTTATAACGGGGGTTACTTTTTTTTCTCACTCGTCGTTTCAGTAACCATTTTTGATCCTTCTTAATCTATTTTTTGTATTCATCTTACAAGCATCTAATATTGTTTTCAGTTTTGTGCCCTACAAGAAAGTCAAAAAGCGATGAAAGGGTAGAGACGTAAAATTTTGTTTTTCAATTCTTCTAGGGCTAAAGAGAACATTGGCGAAAATAAATATTTATCACAGGGTTTGTCGAGATTCTAAACCGTTTCCATTTACAAATGTTGGAAAAAGTTGTTTTAAAACTGAAAATGTTAAAAGAAATAAATTATAAGGGTTTATAAATAACTCAACATCCAAGTATTGAACCGGCCAACCAGGAACCCGCGCCTTACTACAATGTCAACGTTTGCCGCTAGCTTAATCAAGTTACTTTGAAGAATGATTCTATAATTACTAAAACTTACATTGCATTCTTCGAATGGTTTGTGACGGGGAAGTACAACTAACGACAAGGAAAGTAGAGATAATGATGAGTAGAATCATTTCACGCTGGCTTAACCTCTTGAGGTAATAACTTAAATTTCTGTTTCCAAATGATAGCGAAAAATTTTTCATAATTTAACATCTTTTGAGTTTTTAGTCTGCGTTTTAACATGCTTTTCTACGTCTTTTTCTGATACCAATCAGCATTTTTGGTAATTTTCAGTAAATCATTTTTAAAAAATTAGACACTTGTTTTTTTTTAAATTAAGCTAGCTGCCAGAACTAAGCTCAGGCTGTGGTATGTTTTATTCTCCAAGATCTGAATTTTCCTATAACGCTCAGCATAAATTTTTAAAATTAAAAAAATAATATTTCTTCTGTCAAGAAATTGGAAGCGGTAGAGGTAGCAGAATAAGATTTAAAACTTATTTAATAAATACAGTTAGTCCCCTCTCTTAATTTTCTTGGCTAACAACATCTGTTATCAAACACTTGGTCTCTAAACTATTTTTTTTAATATAAAAATTAATACAACGAATTCTTTGCCTTTATTTCACGAGAGATATCGTCGGCTTTTAACTATGAGATGCCGTTTGCGTCAACCACAAAAACAGCAATAATAAATAAAAATTTTATGAGAAAGAATGTTTTTTTTTTAAATTATAGATTGTGTCACGTTTGACAACGTTGTTGTTCATAGAACATCCATTTTAGATCCCGAGGACATCTTACGGACGTCCATATGTAGTTCATTTGTTGCAACTTCAAAATACGCCTAAGACGTCTTCAATGGATGTCCATTAGACGTCCTATACGGATGTACATAAACATTGTGTATGAATTTTATTCAGATGATACCTGAATTATTTTTATATTTCAGAAATATTCATGAAAAGCGAATTCTATAATTTCCATTCTAAATTCGAAACTTGAAATAAATTTTAGTTCATTTCAGTTTCATGTTTATAATGTGGTTTTTACATAAAAAATATGAATATACTAAGTTTTCGTCATATTTTTTATTCATTAATAAATGCCGCAACCACATTTTCTGCTCTCTTCAAATTCCTTCGTGGTAGAATATTTATAATGTGCCTCAACGGCGTATGAGGAAACTTCCATCAGGGATATTACCGAACAGTAGAAATTCCTCGATTGCGCGTACTTTGTGTGTGATCAGGCATTTTAAAATATTTTTTATATAAGTATGTCCTACATTTTTATGCTACATTACATTTACAATTATTATTACCTGCTATTAAGAAAAATATTAAATGTCCAGCGCACGTTTGATAAATGAAATCTTGGAAGACGTCTTTAGGACGTCTTGCGGATACCCAACTCTGGATATCCTTTGGCCATCCGTTGTTATGTATGTCGTTTGGATGTTTATTGAGCTTAAAATGTATGTCCAGAGGATATCTTGTGCTACCTGGGTTGTTTGTCTAAACTTGAAGTGGTAAAAGTTAAACTTAAATGTTTTGTTTATCAATTTTACTTAAATCCGTGTGCCTATAAACAACACCACTTCAAATTGTTAGAGGCACAGAAGCGGGCGCCGGGCCTGCTGACCACGTGTGATCGTAACGACGTTGCCGAACGTACTATAGTGAAACGTCATGCTGCTTTCGCGCTATCTGTCGTTTAACATTCCGATCTAATTTTCTCTTGGATATGTTTATTTTTTACAAAGTTTTTTAAAATCATAGAAAATCGAAATTTTTTATTTATCCTAACGATTTTTGTTTCTTTTTTTTTACTTTGATGTTGTATTGTTGACACAAACGGCGTCTCACATTTAGCGACATTTGTTTTGCGTGTTCCGAATCTATAATCTGTCTTTATATAGTTTAGCTTGTTAGCAGTACTATGATCGCAAGGTAATTGTTGGGTCTAGAACGCTTTACTAAGTTTTGTTGATGTGGTCGGTATACATGATACTTCTGCCGTACAGACCAATTAAAATTGAAATTTCTTGAAATCTTCGTGATTCATTTTGTTTTATATTTAAGAAATGCCTGGGAAATAAAACACAAATTAATGATATAAAACATAATTAGCACCGACTATCCATATCCATACATATATAAAGGCTCAAAGGGTATTTTTCTGCGGTTCCTTCAGCGGCTACCGCTTCACCAATTTGGACCATTTTTGTTTTCAATGAAAGGTCTCTATCCTCAGATGGAACATGAAACATTTTTATATTTTCATTCTACGTCGATTTTTCAATAATAATTATTTTAATTTATAATATATATGAAAGTCTGCTAAACGCGCTTTACTTGAGGCGACATCTATACCAACGTCGCGTCTCCCTTATGGAACTACGTGACTTATCATTTAGCCGGTTCTGTCAACGCTCAGTCTGTTAGTACATTGTGCGCTGGGGTAACACTAGTTTCAGTAATGGCTCAGTAGTTTGATACTGTGATACTTTAATTACGTCCACACATTTATACAAATGTTTGGTTACATTTTCCCACATATCTTTATTTGTTTACTTGATTTTATGGAAATTTTCGAATTGAGATTTTGACGGAAATACACGTTTTGGAGCTCAAGGAACCCAAAAAAGTAAGTTTTAAAAAATGTCTGTCTGTGGATGGGTGGGTGGGTTGGTTGGTTATGTATGTGTGTGGTGCATGATAATTCCTGAACGGATGGTTCAATTTTGGTGAGCTTTGGAATGTGGGGTGTATCAAAAATTCATCGATAAAATAAGATTTTAAAAGCTTATAGGGAAGTTTTGATTTCATCCAAATTTTTGAACTCGCAATTTTGACGAAAATACATGTTTTGGAAAAAGCAACTCAAAAAAATGGTTTTAAAAAAATGTTTGTCTGTGAGTGGATGAGTATGTGGGTGGATATGTATGTATGTAAGTGTGTGGTGCATAATAACTATCGAACAGATGATCGGATTTCGATGAGCTGTGGGAATCTGGGATTATATCAAAAACTCTTCGACAAAATAAGCTTTTAAAAATACCCGACTCGGAAGCGGAAGTATTTTTTTGGTAGCATTTTTTTTCCGAAACCATATTTTAGAAATCTGAAAACGATATCCAATAGAAGACTTTAGGGCAAATCCAACGTTATTTTCTGAACTTGTTAGCTTTAAAATAGCGGCCGCTACGAGTAGCTGGGAAATTTAAATTTAGCGCCTTATTTCTCACAAACAGGTTGACAGATCGAGTTCAAATCTTTTATGGTAATAGCCCTATAAAGACGCAATGTTGCTGTTTACAAAAACATTCGATTAGTTAAAAGCTATAAAATATCCAAAACTTCGGAAATTTTCAAAAAAATATTAACTTGTAACTGGACATACGATTTTTTTTAATTCTGTAATCTTATAGAGCTTAAGATAAGCTACCTTTTGGTTTGTTTCTCAACCCGCTAATTCCTCTCTGACGTCTTTTAACAATTTTTAAATATTTGAGATTTAACGACTATTTACTCAAATACGAGTTATCAGATCGAGATAAAATTTGATATTGCAAATGCTTTAAGGGTACATAATGTTACATGTTATTTGGTTTGAATCGCAGTCTGCTAACTTCTTTGTGACACCTTCTATGAGTTTTTGAAAATCAACAATTTCTACCCCTTTATGTAATAAACGGGGACAAATAAAAAAAATCTGTTTAAGCTAGCCAAATAGCTCATGAGTGGTAGTGGAACAATGTCCTCAACTTAAATTTTACATACGGCAATATTGGGAAGGGGGGTTAATTTTTACCATCTCACTTAATTTTTGGTGGACAAATTTGTTCTTCCGGTTTTGATTTTTTTTTAATTCCATGAAATCATTTTCTAAACATTCAAAAAATTGTTTTTCTTCATAAAAAACTCAACGTACTTACAGTTTACTTTACAATATCACTCGCTCTCTTTCTATTTGACTCCCATGCGTTGACCGAAGTCTCTGCGAGTGACCGTACACACACATCTACCTATCGACCTTTACTTCACTGTTCTCTCTTTGTAGTTAGTAGTTAAATTAATGAGAAGAGTCTCACTAAGTTTATGCTGTTATTTGTATATGAAAGCTTTAGTATCATGTAGTACGGTTCATCATATTTTATTTGAAGCGTCACCTCACGAGTAAACTGCTACGAATTCTTTTTTATATTCAGCATATTGTTCTCGAATTCATTATCACAACTCAATAGTGCAAATGGTACTGTTTCTTAAATCCGACTGCTATTGAATTGTTATCTCGGAGGAAGGTTTGTTTATACGATAAGATAGGAACACAATCCAACAGCATTAATAAAATAAAGTCATTTGTTTCTGACCCTACATTATTATAGCACAAATCCTTCTCTTGGGTGGGTTTTGGTATATTTTACCTTGTTAGTTTACATAGCAGCAGTTTCGTTTTAAAAACAACGATGCCTGTATATGCGCGCACACAGCGTTTTATAAAATCATCGCCCTCCTGCTGTAGGTAAAACTTAAACTGTATTGTACGTTTTATAAAAGTGCAGTATTGTTTATGTAATATAATTTGAAATTTTAAAAATTTTCAAAAAAATATTATTTAAAAACTGCCCACACGATTTTTCTAAACTTTGTAGGCTGTTAGAAGAGAAGATTGACTACACTTTGATTTTTTTCTGAAAGCTTTAATTCCACTGTGGCGCTTTCAATGAATTTGGATGAATGGAATGGGGGGTTGCCTATACAGCTTGTTTTCTTCGAAATCTAACAGTCGGTGAAATGTACAACGTTATAATTATAAAAAATTTGACGTGCAAACAATTCATTTCGCCATTTTTAAAGTAGTATTCGTAGCAATGAAGACTGTTTGCTAGGGAAGACATTTTATACCTAAAAATGTTTACAGTTGAAACACTTTCAGTCACCTGCTTAGCATGTATGATTATTTTGAGTGATGTGTGAAAGGATTTTTTAATCTTAGTCGTGCATAAATACAACTTCCGCCCTTACATTTGCAAGGGAATTAATAAGACAGCTTGCATTTAAGACGACGTGTAACATTTGAATTTTTGTGTAAAACCAATTTCAATTTAATTCAATTCTGTTCTCGTATACGCGTTTTAACCTCGTTACAGTTGGTTTATTATAGCTTGAAGGTAGAAGTTGAATTACATATCATACATACACGGGTACTCATTTACATTATTGCCCGTCAAATTAATTTACCTGCAGCATTAGAGATGCAAATTAACTTAAGTTTAATTTAAACGCAAGATAACATGCCTTTAATTAATTACAGAATTAACTGCTTTTGTTGTTCGGACATCATTCTCTTTTACATATTGCTATGAAAGACGACAGTTTATGACAGCCTTTTAATATTCTATGCTAATAAAATTGCAATGAGACAACAAAAAATGCGAACAACATTAAAATTGCCGGTATTAGATTAATAACAATAAATATTAATATTGTAAAAAAATAAATAAGAAAAGTAGTCCTATTTTAAGCATGAAATTGTTCAATATATTATTATAAATTACAATAGTTACTTTAACATAGATCCCCCAGAGCGATTTCCTGTCTAATGTCGACCCTGAGCATGACAGTGGAGTAAGAATTGCACGTTTTTCTGCGCAACAAATTGCTGTTTGAGGTGAAAGCACCTGCTTGTGTAATTATAACTAACGCAGGTTTTTTCAGAACTTTGCGTAGTGTTTCATTTTAGCTTCGCCGTTACTAATTCCAAAATTAGCACGTTTGTTTTTTGTTAAACTTAATTTATGTTTGGCTAATGTAAAATGTAAATCGGCGGTTGCATTATTTTACATCTAACTGACTATGAAGTTGTTGCAATTTCTTGCCTTTTGATTTCAAGAAGATTTAGGATTTATTAACAATAAGAAGAGGAGTGACAGAATATAGAATCCCCCGTGGTGCATGTTATGTATAATTGGAGACTCCATACTGTTTTAAAATTTTATTAAAAATTTATATTGTGGTATAAACATTGTTTATTTTCAAAATTTATTTCTTGTTAATAATCTTGTACACAAAATTTGCATCGAAATGATGAAACCATTCGCATTGTTGGTTAGATGTGGGAGTAATAATTAGAATAATTTATTGTCAATAAAATGCATACATGGAATTCTGTAATGATTTTTCGACTTTGACTCGCACTAAAATTAAATGATTTAAAATTATTTTCGAAGAAACTGTAAATGACTCCAGAAACATGAATATAAAACTTAAAGATGACTTTATGTAATTACAAATGATTGATATTTTAGACGGCCAATTATTTTGATTAACTTCGGTTAATTCCAAGTAGTTTTAATTATGTTTTAAGTAGAAAATTTTAATAGGTAATACCACCAAGTCAGAAAATTCAATGAAACAAAAAAAAGGGGGGGGGAGCAATCTTTAATTTTTCAACTGCATTAGTTAAAATTCGCCAACTGTTTTTTGACACACGGACAGATATTTTATAGGGATTTTAAGTAAATTGGGACAGCAGGGGCATAAGAATTATAAATGTGCTAAAAAAACAAGTAATTCATTGACAAAATTATTAAAGAGTATACGTAGATTAGGTAATTATAAGTCGCGCGAGACTGCAGAGGCAGAGTGCAGAATAATTTCAATCCTATAAAATCAATACTTATTTTTATTGCTGTCGATTGGTTACGGTTCACCGGTTAACCGCCTAATTTTTTTACGGAAACCGTCGGTTATAATTTTTCCAAAAACCTGTTTAAAATCAGCCTGAAAATCTGGTCTAAAAAAACGGTCTGAAAAATTCGGTCAAAAAAAACAACCTGAAAAACCGGTCTGCGGAAAACGGTCTCAATGCTTGCATTAAACTATAGTTTTGGCTTGATCACTAAATACATTCAGAAATTTTTCATCATATGCCGATATAGATAGGAAGAATTATGTTTCAATAATAATAAACAAATAAAACATAATTATAAGTATAAGGTATAAGCGGGTATTTATTATTTGTTTCTAATAAGTAGATTTACATAGATAAAAATAGGTTAGAAGTTTTAGTTTACGTATATTCACATGAGTTGTAATGCCACGACCGATTTTAAGACATTTTTTTCAGACAAGTTTTTTAAAATGTTTTTTTCAGACCGGTTTTTCTGACCAGTTTTTCAGACCAGTTTCTTTAGGCCGTTTTTTTCAGACTGTTTTATTCAAACCAGTTTTCAGGCTGGTTTAAGACCGTTATTTTCAGACCGGTGTTTGCAGACCGGTTTTATCAAACCGATTTTTCAGGCCGGTTTATCAAACAGGTTGTTCAGGCATGTTTTCAGACTATTTTTTCGGACTGTTTTGTTCAGACAGGTTTTTTAAACTGGTTTTAGAGCGTCTTTTTAAGACAGTTTCTTCAGACTGGTGTTTTCAGACCTGTTTTCAGACCTGTTTTCCGACCGGTTTTTCCGATCGATTTTTCCGACCAGTTTTTTCAGGCCGGTTTATCAAACAGGTTGTTCAGGCATGTTGTCAGACTGTTTTTTGGACTGTTTTATTCAGACCGGTTTTTTAGACTGGTTTTAGAGCGTTTTTTAAGACAGTTTTTTCAGACTGGTGTTTTCAGATCTGTTTTTCAGACCTGTTTTCCGACCGGTTTTTCCGATTGATTTTTCCGAACAGTTTTTTGATGCCGGTTTATCAAACAGGTTGTTCAGGCACGTTTCCAGACTGTTTTTTTCGGACTGTTTTATTTAGACCAGTTTTTCAGCCTTTTATTCAAACCAGTTTTCAGGCTGGTTTAAGACCGTTATTTTCAGACCGGTGTTTGCAGACCGGTTTTATCAAACCGATTTTTCAGGCCGGTTTATCAAACAGGTTGTTCAGGCATGTTTTCAGACTATTTTTTCGGACTGTTTTATTCAGACAGGTTTTTTAAACTGGTTTTAGAGCGTCTTTTTAAGACAGTTTCTTCAGACTGGTGTTTTCAGACCTGTTTTCCGACCGGTTTTTCCGATCGATTTTTCCGACCAGTTTTTTTAGGCCGGTTTATCAAACAGGTTGTTCAGGCATGTTGTCAGACTGTTTTTTGGACTGTTTTATTCAGACCGGTTTTTTAGACTGGTTTTAGAGCGTTTTTTAAGACAGTTTTTTCAGACTGGTGTTTTCAGACCTGTTTTCCGACCGGTTTTTCCGATTGATTTTTCCGAGCAGTTTTTTGATGCCGGTTTATCAAACAGGTTGTTCAGGCACGTTTTTTGACTGTTTTTTCGGACTGTTTTATTCAGACCTGTTTTATCAAACCGGGTTTTCAGGCCGGTTTATCAAAAAACTTGTCTAGACAGGTTTTTTAGACCGGTTTATCCAACCGGTTTGCAATGGTGTAAACACCGTTTTTTTAAGAACCGGTCAAACACTGCAAAACCGGTAACCGGATAAAATTTTTTTTTCGACAGTACTACTCATTTTCCAAGAATCTGATTATTGAACTAAACTGCCAGTTTCAAGTGTGCTATAAACGGTATCCAGTGCGGGTGCGGCGTAAGCGTCTTACGTTCCCGGTTCCCATCAGCTGCGGCTCGCTAGGACTCTGACTGAATGCAGCTTAGCAACTTAGCGTTTCTTAATTGTTATTCGATATCCATGAATAAGCCAATATAATGATAAATACTACCTACTCAACTTAATTAGAAGCCGAAAACTCGAATTTAGAAATCCTTATCCAAACTTTTTGTGTTGACGGCGTTTTTTCCAGCGGGTTTCGCGGGTTTCGCCAACTTTTCCAACTTTTGCGGGATTTTGTCGACTGCCTAAAATATTGAAGGGGGGATGGCTCTCCATTTTATTCATTTATATTAATCATTTAGGTTCTATTTTGTGACATAATCACTAGGATACAATTCTACATACATTACATTACTGCTAATAATAGTTTAGTTGATTTTTATATACTTTAGTTTTTGTATTTTAGAGTTATTTTTTTGTTTAGTTTGTAACTACTAATAATAATATTCATTTTATACTTGTATCCAATATTTCGGTAAGTTAAGTATTTCATTATTGATGTGTTTCAGTAAAATTATTTTTGCGCTTTTTATGTTACTTATAGTCCTAAAATTGTCCTAAAATTTAACTAACACTAAATTTCTAAAAAAATTATATATCAATTAGTGCTGGGACCCCTGTACTTCCGTTAGTTGCTGCCTGACGCTCAGTCACGAAACCTCTTTTGCGGAGAGATGTTGGTTAGACCTTCAGTGAAATTTCGTCCATCAATATTTTATTTGCTATCAAAACTTACACGTGTACACGTTGCAGAGTATGGAACTGGGGAATCTCTGCGAATAAAACACTCCGACTTTTGTATTCTACCAGCCAATAAAATAATAAACATTTATCCTGTGTAAATTTCATCAAATATGTTGGTACAATTTCTTTTGTGTAGTGCTTTGCTTTCCATCTTATGTTATCTCTTGGTTTTTGTGACCCCAAACGACGGAGGCTCAGAATTTAAACATATCGAGTGCAGTATTTATATACGCTATGCGTTTTTGACATAGCGGCGTGGCACCCCTTTCATTTATTTTCTGGAAGGTTTTTATGAAGCGAGTATAACAAATTGTGATGTAATTTCTTTTAATAATATATTATGCTAAAACAGTACTGCTCAGAAAGCATTATTAAAATTGTAATATAAAAAAGGCTGTAGTTTTTAGGCACTATGGGTATTAAAAATAGGGTTAGACGTTAGCAAAAATTACATTTTAAGAACCAACAATTGTAATTTGAGCTAAAACAAAACAAACATTATTTAACAACCAAACATAGAATTAAAACACAAGAATAGAACAAAAAATAGATAATTGTAGTGCCAACAGTGCTTTAATAAATTGATAATGTTTGCAATGGGTTTCTTAATTTAATTTCAATTCAAAGGAAGTAACTGGAATGTATTTAACAGTTGGTAATCCACTAGCAGTAATGTAATATATTTTATATTCTGCGCGTACAACAAAATTGTTGCTATAATAAAATTAAAGACTTACTTTACCGATCTCGACAATACGGGTTTCTATGCAAAAATGTGTTTAATTTGTATTGCAGATGACGGCGAAATTAATTTTTGATTTGATAAAAAAACTTAATAAATAGTTCCACAAAAGTAATAAAACGAAAAATTAGACGTGACAATCTAAATTGAAGCCATAAAAACCTATAAATAGCCAAAATTTTTAAAAATACTTTGTTGTTTTAAAAGAGGTTAGAAAAGAAAGCATGGAGCGTAGCTCACGAGTTTTGCTATATTTTAGTAAGATGGCTGTATAATAAAATTTAAGACTTCATCATTATGGAACGATGATTATATTGATTATAAAACTGATTGGTTGCATGAATGCAAGCAGTTGGACTCCAAAACCAAGGTAGGTGCCGGGTTAATACCGCCAGGAACTATAATAAAATGTTTCGGAGTAAAAATAAATATATACAAATATTTGTAAAATAAATGGGTTAAAAGAATACCGTATTAACCAAAGCAGATCTGCGACTGTAAAATGTACAATAGTTCTTTTAATTGTCAAAATAAAAATTGAGCTTTTTTTTAGACTGTTTTGTTTTTAATTATATACATTATGCTTTTTACCTTCCAGACGCCTTAACGCAGAAAACCAAAATTTGGCTCAATGATTGCTAATTGCAATAAGATAACACAGCAACAAAATTAGGTTGGTCCGCCAGAAAGAGGAGAGGTGTTCAATTTCAAAATAAACGCGCTCGAAAAAGAACCTTAAATCCGAATAGCCGATCTGCGAAAACGCGATTTTCCTATCATTCCCTACTGCTCCCCACCATCGATTATTTGTTTTTTCAAAAATGTATGAATTTCGGCTTCAAAATCGGAATGAGTATGTTAAATGACAATAGAAACAACTTTCCATTGAGAAAACATCACTGGCAGGTTTTCTTTTGGGCGTTTACCTACCTAGATTAATTGAGTATTCGCCAAGAAAACCAAATTATAAAATCGATTTTGAAATTTTATAGGATAAACATTATTTGCAACTAGAAAACATAAAATATCATTTAACCACTCGACTGCTTCAAAACATGTGCTTACTTTAAAATAGATGCGTTTGGAATAAAATCTTAGATTCATATTCTACACGTCTCAAATAGATGATCTGGGCAAGCCCAATCTTTGTACTACCCCCTCAGTGTTCCCCCCCCTTCGAAATGAATTTTTGATATTAAAAAAATGTACGAATTTCGGCTTCACAATCAGTATGAGTATGTTAAATGACAATAGGAACAATTTTCCATTGTGAAAACACCCCTGGAAGGTTTCCTTTGGTCGTTTACCTGAACAGCTTAATTGGATAATAGTCAAAATAAAAACTATAACCAAATAATGAACTCGATTTTAGACTTCAACAAGTAAATATTGTTTACAATTAACAACTACTATAAACAAGAAATTTCCAAAATTTCAAAAAATTTTCTTATACTCATTTATTTAAACTATTAATAATTTTCAAAATTTCTCAAAATTTTAAAGTATTACAAAATTTTCAAAATTTTAAAAATGTTTTGAAACTTTAATTTTTTTATAAATAAAAAAATTCAACTTAAAATATTGTTTTAAATTTTAGAAATTTTGAAATTCCTAAAATTTTTAAATTTTCATCTAACTTTCAAAATTTTCAACTTTTCAAAAACTTTCAAAACTTTAAATTTTTTCAAATTTTTAAAAAATTTTAGAATTAATACGCAATTTTTCAAAATTTTCAAAAGAAATATTCTAAATTTTCAAACTATATTTAAAAACTATCAATACTAATAAATTTTTTAAAATTTTCAATAATTTTTAATATCATACATTATCAAAATTTCAAAATTTTTCAAAATTCTTAAACATTTTCAAAAATTTAAAACTTTTCTACATTTTCAATCATTTTTAAGTTCAATTTCTAAAAAGTTTCAAACACTCAGTAATTTTCAAAACTTAAAATATTTAATATTTTTAATAATTTGCATAATTTACAAAAATAATCAATATTTCAAAATGTATGAGGTTTTTAGAAAATTTTCATAATTTTCAATTTGATAATTTAAAACAAAATTTCATAGTAGTAAAAATTTTACACAAATATTGGAAAAAAGCAAAATTTGTAAAGTGCTAAAAACATCCGTGATAAAATATATTCGAAATTTTTTCGAGAATTTAAAGATTCTAAATTTGCATATAATATTCATAATATGTATATTAAAAAATTTCATAATTTTCGATAAATGCGAAGAAGGTTCCGTGGCGGTTGCCCTACAGCTTTTTTAGTTTTATGTCCAAAACATATATTTACGTCAAAATAGCGAAATCGAAGATTTTCACGAACTTACTACCTTTTACATTTGTAAACCGCGCATCACAGCGAATCATAACATTTAAAAAGTAAATCATATTTTAATTAATTTTTAACTCAGAATGGAAACTTTAAAATTTCAGATAAATTAAAAAATTTAGTGATCTAAATTTATTTCACACTCATAGTGTCTTATTCGTGCATATTATAAGCACATTTAACTCACAATAAGAAGTTCTTCAAATTGTGTTAAGTTCTTTAACAAAAAAAAAGACAAATGTCATCCCTACCGTGTTATCTGATCTGAGTGCGTACGTTAACCTACATAAGTAATAGTTCCCAGTGATTTCAACGGAAGAATAAGTTTCAAGCCTGCAATTGGATACATTTTTAGACCTTCGCTAATAGTAGAGTGCTCGCGGAACCAAAAGTCGCTTAATTAAGGAGTTAGTGGGCACTTCGAGGTTAAAATGTTTGACCTAGCCAGAATTGTTGCTTATAGCTCAAGGATTCTAAATCCACAATTCGTCAAAAAATCGTCCTGTGCATAAGGGCACAAAACAAAAAATTAAAACTAACAACATGCCGAGAAACCTCAGGTCCTAAAGCATATTCCTGCCAAATATCAAAATTTTTTCTGTACTTGTTATATTTAAAAAAAATATTTAATGTACGAAATTAACGCATGCCATATGGGCAACTAAAACACAAAATCGTCGTTTTCTCGATTCGAGGTACGCCAAAAATTGGTTATTTTTCCGACTTTTTTAGCTCTACAATCGATTATGTCCGTAATGGCCGCCTATAGCGGGAAAACTTACTCTTTATAAAATGTGCGTCATTCTGTCTGGAAGGCGATGGTTTTTAAATTATATTTTTAGAACGTATATTAACCGATATATTAAACTAAATGTAGAATAGTGCAAAAATTAGCAATATTTATCCGCTCGATTACTCGATCATATGATTCACGCTTCGTCGCTTATCCCACTCCTCTCGACTACCCAATGCACACTCCACTACACCCCGCAATGACTATTCACAGTATAGAATCGCCATACGTAATACTTTTTATGAGGAATTATTATTAATATTAGAGAAAACGTTGAGAATAATATTGTTATTATTGTTGTTCTAGACATGTTGTCATGAAAAATAGATATAATATTTAAAAAATACTTCTGTGTACAGTTGGTGAAGACCAAGTTGATACTATTTATGCTGTTAATAATTGATTTAATCACTATTATATACAAACATGACCTACATAAAATAACAAATTAATCAATCGCTTTCAGAATCCTCTTCAGGGGAAACAGTTGATAATTTCCGACTACGCTTAGATGTTGTACTATTTTTAGATGATTTTTGCCCCATGCAATAACAGGCACCAATACAAGGCATGTTTTTCTTTTTGCAGGAACATACCTTACTTGTACAGTCTGAAACATTATTTATTTTTTAATAGTCATTAGTTGAGGTAAATACATTAAAAGTTAATCAATTCGTACCTTTTTTGTAACCACAAGTAGCTAATATGCTGAGATCTTCAGGAAGCGCGGGTTGAGTCTGTAAAACAGGTAAGATTTCATCCTGCTCAATCTTCCATCCATACTCTAAAATGTTAGGCAGTATGGGCTGTGGTTCCAAGCTACTAAGCCAAATTTTGGTTTGATAATGTGCTCTCAAACAATGCTGTTTTAAACTATTTTCAGCAGGAGGCAATTTATCTATTGTTTTGGACACTGCATTTCTTATCGAACCAGCTGATGATAGCTTATTCGAACACTATTGCTATAGAATTTGCTACAAGTGGAGGGTTCGCTTCTGTTTTAGACTATAAAACAAATTTTCAACTTGAAGATAACTTATTAAGTTCTAACCACGAAGAAGCAGATACGAGGATTCTTCTACATATTTTGTCTGCTAAAAAAGCTGAATATACGAGATGCATAATTGACTGTAAAGATACGGATGTATTAATACTTTTAGCCCATTTCAAAGACCAGCTAACACCTGAAGTTTGGATGAAAATTGGTAGTCGAAATGCAATTCGTTTTATTCAGATTCACGATATAAGTTTAAACCCTTCACTTACAAAAACTCTACCTGCTTTTCATGCATTAACTGGATGTGATACGACAAGCCAATTTCATGGAATAGGAAAAAAGTTTTGCTGTAAGATATTCTTGTCTTACTACAAATTACTTGAAGATGTTGGTGTTGAAGATTTTAATGATAATTTGTTTAAGAATATGCACAATTTTGTTTTAAAACTGTACACTAACAACAGCGATATATCTTCCATCGATGTTCTAAGATCAACGCTTGCAGTGTCCCAAACAATAGATAAATTGCCTCCTACAGAAAATAGTTTAAAACAGCATTGTTTGAGAGCACATTATCAAACCAAAATTTGGCTTAGCAGCTTGGAACTACAGCCCATACTGCCTAACATTTTAGAGTATGGATGGAAGATTGAGCAGGATCAAATCTTACCTGTTTTACAGACTCAACCCGCGCTTCCTGAAGATCTCAGCATATTAGCTACTTGTGGTTGCAAAAAAGGTACGAATTGATTAACTTTTAATGTATTTACCTCAACTAATGACTATTAAAAAATAAATAATGTTTCAGACTGTACAAGTAAGGTATGTTCCTGCAAAAAGAAAAACATGCCTTGTATTGGTGCCTGTTATTGCATGGGGCAAAAATCATGTAAAAATAGTACAACATCTAAGCGTAGTCGGAAATTATCAACTGTTTCCCCTGAAGAGGATTCTGAAAGCGATTGATTAATTTGTTATTTTATGTAGGTCATGTTTGTATATGATTAATGTGATTAAATCAATTATTAACAGCATAAATAGTATCAGCTGTGTCTTCACCAACTGTACACAGAAGTATTTTTTAAATATTATTATATCTATTTTTCATGACAACATGTCTAGAACAACAATAATAACAATGTTATTCTCAACGTTTTCTCTAATATTAATAATAATTCCTCATAAAAAGTATTACGTATGGCGATTCTATACTGTGAATAGTCATTGCGGGGTGTAGTGGAGTGTGCATTGGGTAGTCGAGAGGAGTGGGATAAGCGACGAAGCGTGAATCATATGATCGAGTACGGGAGCGGATAAATATTGCTAATTTTTGCACTATTCTACATTTAGTTTAATATATCGGTTAATATATGTTCTAAAAATATAATTTAAAAACCATCGCCTTCCAGACAGAATGACGTACATTTTATAAAGAGTACGTTTTCCCGCTATAGGCGGCCATTACGGACATAATCGATTGTAGAGCTAAAAAAGTCGGAAAAATAACCAATTTTTGGCGTACCTCGAATCGAGAAAACGACGATTTTGTGTTTTAGCTGCCCATATGGCATACGTTAATTTCATACATTAAATATTTTTTTTAAATATAACTAGTACAGAAAAAATTTTGATATTTGGCAGGAATATGCTTTAGGACCTGAGGTTTCTCGGCATGTTGTTAGTTTTAATTTTTTGTTTTGTGCCCTTATGCACAGGACGATTTTTTGACGAATTGTGGATTTGGAATCCTTGAGGTATAAGCAACAATTCTGGCTAGGTCAAACATTTTAACCTCGAAGTGCCCACAAAAGTCAAAATAGAAACCGCTTAGCACTCTACTATAACAGCTTTTCCTTTAACAAATACACGCAGTTTTAATACAAAATTATTTTTAACCTTTATTTGAACTAAAACGTAACTCGGAAATTTAAAGTAGATTTTAACTTTAGAGCGGACACGAAACCAACATTATTTTAAAATTAATACAAATTTGTGCTTGACCAAACATTAAATTTAAAATAATTTTACTGCGTTTCAGTCCTCATAATTCCGTTTAATAAACGGCATCTTAATTAAGAGCAGGAACGCGGAAAGCTTTAAAATTCAAGAGATTTCAACGATGGTATAGTCGCGAAACCCACCGTTCCGTGACCTTCCAAAAAAAAATGTATTAAATTGAAAGCAATTTAATCGGAATTTTGATTTTATTAACATACTTTAATAACGCAGATTAATGAGCAAAATGTAATAGAAAAACTAGCACAGTATTAACTCAGGGCATTTATCAATCACTATATCAATGACACATGTGATTTCTTATGAGCTTGATGAAAATTCCTGCGGGATTACTATAATATGACAATAAAAGAATACAGAAATTCAAGACCTACTGCTAGCAAACCGACGAGCAAAAACCTAATGCAGCCGCTTGTATGTCTTAACACGAAGGCCATTACTGCAACTATTAAGTACTCCTTCTGTATATAATAATAAAGCAGGCGAGCAAGCCCATTATAGAAAACTTGCTGTAAAACACATCTTGTGTCCGTGCGTGTACGTACATATAACAAGCGATCTGGCAACGTTTCGTAACGATATTGTAACGTCTTCCTAAATAGCGCCCCATCAGGAGGCAGCATCCTAAAACTCGTGGCCGCTTAAAAATGGGCCGGCGGGCATGTTCTTATTTTATGGTCGGTTAATGGAGCAAGGTATTATCAGGTGGCTATGACTTGGCTAATTGTTTTTTTGGATAAGCGACTAGTTGGCCGACCGGCCGGCGACCGACGAGCCACAGGTGATAACAAGGAAGTGCTTCTGACACATTCCTTCGCAATTGCGTCACACACAACGGCTAGGGAGAACTCTGTTTGTTCTCGAAAACAATAGCTGCCCTTATTTGTAAAACTGCAAGGGGCTACAGTCGTTACGAAAACCAAATCGTGGTTTTAACCCGGAGAGCATAATTATGTCTGATTGGAGTGAAAAACAAATTATTAAATATTCTTTAAAGTTTAAAAGAAAATCACTTTGACCACTAAAATATCCCAAAAATCGAAAAGTCTTTAAACATTTGCAGAAAAATGCTGAAATAAAATTTAAAACAAGTTTAAAATATAGAAGTGCCAAAAAAATTAGGTTTTGCTAAATTTTTCGTATTTTCAAATAATTATTATTTCGCAATTTGCTGTAGAATTGGTTTAAATTGCGAAAATAGAGAAAATAATTAGAACAAACCAGATTTTCAACAGACACGCTCAGTTCGAATTCTTGTTAAACATACTTAACGTTCTGAATGATCAGATGTAAGCTTTGGCCGCCATTTTGTAAAAATGGTGCTTAAAATAGATTTTTTGTTAATATCTCGCTTATGGTAGCACCTACAAGAAAACTGATTCTTAACAAAGTTGTAGAGCGTACAATTTTCTACAAAAATTGTTCTTAAAAATATTTTTGTCGGAACAATCCTTTAGCGTAAAAATGGCGAAAAACATTAATATTATAAAAAGCTGTGAAAAACGTGACGCAAACTTCATAAATATGTGGTGGAAATGTTTCCATACAGTGCCGTCTTTACGCGAAGGCATATGAAAGGCGAGAGCCACGGCCCCAATATTTAGAAGGGGCGGGGGTGATCAAAAA
Organism: Ctenicera cuprea; assembly: GCA_958336395.1. Classification (NCBI taxonomy): domain Eukaryota; kingdom Metazoa; phylum Arthropoda; class Insecta; order Coleoptera; family Elateridae; genus Ctenicera; species Ctenicera cuprea. Next base: position 59,991,192 of record OY284487.1, read on the forward strand.
ACTTAGGAAGAAAGGGGAAACAACGCGAACAAAGCTGATGTTTTGGCACATGCGCTTAGTTTTGTTAAACATACTTAACGTTCTGAATAGGTTATTCGCTAATATCTCACGCAGAGCGGCACTTACCTGGAAAATAGTCCTAAACAAAGTTGTAGAACGTAAAATTTCCTACAAAAAATATTCAGTATCATGTTGTCGCCAGAGCAACCCTTTAGCGTTAAAAAAGGCGAAAAATCATTAATATTATAAAAAGCTGTGAAAACCGTAACTTCATGAATATGTGCTGGAATTGTCTCCATACAATAGGAAGATAGAGAAAACAATTCGAACAAAGCTGTTTTTGTGGTATAAACGCTTAGTGAAAATTTTAGTTAAAAATACTTAACGTTTTGAACGATCAGATGTAAACTTCAGCCGTCATTTTGTAAAAATGACGCTTAAAATACGTTTTTCGCTAATATCTCACGAATGCTAGCATCTACATAAAAAATGGTTCTAAACAAAGTTATAGGGCGTAAAATTTCTTACAAAAAATATTAGATAACATTGTGTCGTAGGAGCAACCTTTTAGCGTAAAAGAGGCGAACAAGAATTGATATTATAAAAAGCTGTGAAAAACGTGACCCAAGCTTTATCAATATGTGCTGGAAATGTCTCCATACGTTGTCATCTTTATGCGGGAGCATATGCGGGGGCAAGCGAGAGCCCCTGTCCAACATTTAGGAGAAACGTGCCAAAAAGAAAATGTTTAATGGTTGTGCTTGCTAATGGTTTCGCAAAGTTAATTTATTGTAAATAGAACAATTCTTAACTTCAACAGGTTTTTTTATTTTAGCTTCATACACGTCATTATCTTGCCTTCGATAATGACGTGTAAACACGTTGAAATACGTATAAAGCTAACATAAAAAACCTGTTGAAGTTAAGAATTGTTTTATTTACAATGAATTAAAATGAACAACGAAGTAAAGCTCAAACTTATAAATAAATTTAAAGTTTTCTTCCCCTACCGTAACAATACTAACTCAGGGATTCACAGCTTTGTGTGCCAAATACTGCAACGGCAGTCGCTCGGCGCGTGACGTGACATAAATAATACGTATTTAAAAAATGTTAACGCCCCAGCTGGAATTTGAACTTGCGATAGCCTGTGCAATAGGATTTTGTACCATTGCTCTCCAACACTGTGCTACTACGACGGCTGACAACAAATGGTGTGTTTGAAAAACAATTTTTTGAAAATTTTCACAATTTTGAAAATCTGCAAAATTTTTACGAAACTACTTGATTGGTGTATTGTTTTCTATACAAATATAACACTTACTTGCCTAAATTTGTACGAATACATTTTTTGTGCAGACAATTTTTTTTTTTGTAAAAATTTGTAATTTGTTTTGCATGTTTAAACTTTATTGTATTAATCTATTTTATTTGCGCAAATTAACTTTTTTCTGTCAGCACTCTGCAGTTATTGCGTAAAAGCATATTGTTTTGTCCGTTTCAACTTTATTGTAGAGATCAATTTTTTGTACAAATCAATCGTTTATTGTATAAAAGTACGTGTTTGTTGAAAATGCTGGCTTAATATGTACCGACAGTGTTGCCAGATATGTTTTTCCTACTGCTATAAGAAAAACAAATATGATTTTCTTACTGTAGCGGGAAAATCATATTCTGCAACACTATTAGTGGCTGTAAATCCGGTCTTGATTTAAAAAACGATTTTCCTATTAAAGCAGGAAAAACGTATCTGGCAACGCTGTTAGTATAGATAAATCCAACTCTTATTAAAAGCGCTATAAAGTGTTGCCAGATATGTTTTTCCTATTATCGCAGAATAAACAAATCTGGCCACACTGTTGCTGCATGTATATTCCGCCTGTATTGAAGGCACTGTACAATGTTGCAAGATATGTTTTTCCTGTTGTAGCAGACAAAACGTATCTGGCAACACTGTTGGTGCATTTAAATCCCTTTTTTATTTAAAGATTCTACAGTGCAAATTTAACCAAACAAATTGATATCTACAATAAAGCAGAAGCGTGTATTAAAAGATTATTTCTTACAAAAAAAAGAGAGTTGTCCAAAAAAAACTTTTCTAAAATAATTGTTTACAATAAGGTAGAAATGTACAAAAAAAGAAATTATCTGCAAAATAAGTTTTTCCGTAAAATAACTTCCCGTATATTGCCTATAAATAAACTTTACTCTAGCGTTCTTTCTTGTAAAAATATAACAGTTCTTAACCATAACCTCGCATATAACGCCTAAACCAGCAAACAGTGTTTCACAAAGACCTTGTTTTTGGATTATTTCTGTAAAAATTACCTAACCTAAATTTGTATTAAAAATTTTTGTTGTAGAAAAATTCTTCTTTTTGTATGAAATAATAATTTTTTTTTATGTTCCAACCTTATTGTAGTAATTTATTTTATTTATAGGGATTCGTCATATATTATGTAAAAACCTTTTTTTGTAGTAAGCTTCAACTTTATGCAGATAGCAATTTATTTGTCCAAATCATTTTTTTGTGGTACAAAAACATCTGTTTATTGTATGAAATAAAATTTATTTACATTACTAATTCCCCACCTCCTAATACATAAAATTTGTGAGAAAGTCAAGAATCAATGTTCGAAAAACGACAGTGGTTAGACGGACTAAAATTATTATTTAAATAAGCTTGGAAAGGAATGCTTTAAGCTTGGAAACCTAAAATTAATATTTAAACTATATTACCTGTTTTCGACTTTGACCCCATCCAATGAACATGGTTTCATTATGCAGTATTTGCATCAAATTGACCTTAATCAAAATATAGTACTGCGAGGAGAGAGCAAGGCCATAAAAAAATTAAAAATGAATAATTACATCCATAAGTACAAATCTATTCGCATCGACTTACCTGTCGATTCTTGCTGTTATATGCATTTTTCTTTATTTGCTTCATATTCAAGAAATTTTTTTAATTTCCTTAAAATGTTCACAAATTCTTAGAAACAATTAACAATAATTAGAAATTTGCTAATTTTCTAAGCACCTATTCCCAAAATTTGTATTTTCCAAAAATTAATTTTTGATGTAAAAAAGTTCAACATACCTCTACGTGGGTTAAATTTTATATGTGGTAATCCCTACCTTGAAGCGAAACTTTGGCAGCTCGGAATGTCTCGAAAAGTGTAAAAACTAATAGCAGGAAGTTGTAGCGTTAAGAACGGGTAGGAAACGAACTACACACTTCCTGTCCGATAATTACCCTTAACCGGTACAAAACTTTAACCTTAAAACTCGAAAACGAGTGAACGTTGGGCAGACAACAAATTAAATAGATATTTCGTGTCCTAAAACACTTCGAACAAAAGCTAACCTTGATATTATTACCCAAAATTACTTAAAGAGCCTCAAATAGCAACAATAAACCGCAAAAGTATTTCGTTGTGGAGGCCAAGCGAAAAGTGAACCATTTTTTAGGAATTATCAGTGCTGTGACAGCGACAAGCAGAAATGTGTTTTAATATCGAATCAAGTTGCCGCTGATTTCCGGGAATCTCGATATTAGCGCCGAATGCGATGTGGACCAAACCCTTTCAGCTCTGGTTTGGTTCCCATCTTGCCGACAAGAATTAACTGTTCCACTTTAATTTACGCAACATCTTTTATATCGGTAAAACGCCATTAAAATTTTGGCTTTGAGTTGTTTTTGCGATATTGGTTCTTGTTATTACGAGATTTTTGATGTCTCCGGTATGTCTTTCTCGGAACTCACAGCGCATTGCGGCCCATTTTAATGAGACTACTTTTGATTCACTGCAAATGCTCGTGTATACATCATTGAATTGTGACACAGTTTTAATATTACGATATGAAATGATTTGTAACCAGATGAATGTAACTGAGTGTTAGTTTGTATTGTAGAACTTCCGGTAATTTGATAATATTTAAAATGAAATTGAATGCATTACATCATGTTTGCTTTATTTAAAAGTTTTTTGGTTGAAATTTTTAGGCGTTTGTTCTCGATTTGAAACTGATACATATACAAAAATATTCAAATGAATTTTTGAACTTGATGAATTTGGAACATAATTGTGAATATTAAACTGTATAAGAAAATTTTGAAAATTAAACAATTTTTAAAAAGCTTGAGAAGCGGTGCAAAAATATTTTTTGTGGCTATTTATTTAATGATTATTTATTAAACTGTAAATTTTTCTTAAAAACAGTTTTATAGAGACTCTTTGGACTGAATAATTGCCACAGATTATCTTGCGATGTTGCAATAAGAACAGATTATTTAAGGCGACGGAAGTTTAATATAAAAATACTGCCACCGACAACTATACAATAATCTCGAACAGTATTCAATTTTATGCCTTTTTCTGTTTAACACGTATTTAAGAAATGTTCGGATGACTCGAAATATTTCATAGAGAAAGAAATACCTTTCAATAAAATGTTGAAAATGTAAACTTTTTGGGACATCTTTTACCGCATTTACCTCCAAATTAAATTAAACTATGGAATTTTACTTATACTAGAACATGAAAAAATTAACACTTCATGTAAACAAGATTTAGCGACTTTCTTTGTATAGAGAATACAATTTTTATGCATCCGTCGGGCATCTCTCAGAATTTGAATTATATCTGAATTTTTATGGCCTTTCCTAGTTTATATGAAGTTTTCTAATGTTTTTTGATTTGCTATTTGTCCTCAAAATATTTACCATAATTTAAAAAGCATCATATATACAATAAAATTTAAAAAAAACGTATTGGGTTTTGGTGGTTTACCTGAAAAGTTTAATTGAATAACCGCGGATTTTTTTTAATTTACATTTGTAACATTTTTAAAACTAAAAATTTTGATAAATTCCGAAAAGTTTTTAACATTTTCTGAAATACAAAATTTTTTAAATTTTCAAAAATTTTATTAATCTTCAAACAGTTCCCAAGACATTCAAACTGTTTAAAATATTTCAAATTTTAAAAATTCTAATGGTTAAAGTTTTCAAATTTCCAAAGCCTTCAAAGGTAAAAAAATTTCAAATTTTCGAAAAACTCGATTTAAGAAATTATTAAAAAAATTTCAAAATTTCAACTAGGGGAAGGAAGGTCCCGTGGCGGGTGCTCAACAGCTTTTTTCGTTAAACATTCCTAAGGCGACTTCGTTTTTAAGGAATTTTTGGAAGATCATAATTAAATACAAATTTATAACAAGTAATATTTGTACCTACAAGAGTTTGTTAATAGAATTTGATGTTTGTTCCATTTATCTGAACGATGGTTACAGAGGTTGCTTGATCCAATGAATTAAAATTAATACTTCACAAGAACACGAAAAATGACGAAAATTTTTCAATTGTAAGCCTAAGAAAATTGATACTATCATAAAGAAAATACCATAAGAAACTCAAAAACGAAACCAAAAAATATACAGTCATTAAAAAAAACCTCGATGATGTCACTACTTCAAAAGGGGAAGGGGAAACTGTTTTTCAAATGCACCAAAACATCCGTAAGAGTAGATTACCTTTTGAAGTGTTGGATGGTTTATTCCAAAAACCTAAAATTATCGAGATATAGGCTTGTATCCGTACTTTATTAACATCCTGTATATATGTTGAATTGTTGTGATTTCATGTATACTGTCTTCAAAATGTAAATCGGTTTTTGTCATTTTACATTTTTTAAGTACATATCAAAATTTTGCACGTTTTTCAAAGTTGGTAGTTTTGCAATAACAGAAAATCAAATATTTCAGTGATTGGTGTTTATATTTTTCATATTTTAAGGAACACGGAAAGCTATTTAAGTATGTAAGTTAGTAAGTTGAAAATTTTTATAAACACGAAAGAAGAAATAAAATTTTAACGTTTTTTGATAAAAATATAAAAAAACTGTACAATTTTGGAAATTCTTGAGCTTTTACTTCAAGAATTTGGTAATCATAAAAATTGTAACATATGAAAATTTGCAACCAAATAAAAATAAAATATTTTAAAATTTTTAAAATTTTAAAATTAGCAAGCAACAGTATGGGTGTTCCAATTTTAACTTTTTTCAAAATTAGAAATTCACGTTTACAAGTATTTTTATAGCATAATAAACAGGTTATATTAAAAATAGATACAAATATTAAAACCCACAGTAGATTACAGTACATACAAACCAGAAAAATAAAATCTTAATGTACGGGAAAATAATTATTAAAATTTGTCCCAAAATTGTTTGAGTACTGCAGGATAATAACAAATCTTTGAGTTCGAAGACATGTTGTTTGTAGAAAAAAAATAATTAATAAGAGTAAGAAATTTTGATGTACGAAAAGGTTCTTACCACTTGGAGGATAAGCTTTTACGAATCTGGTCGAGTGTAAATGCATTCTCTACAAATCTCAACAGTTCTCAAACCAAACCAGGAAAAAGCTCAAATAATTTTTGAAAAATGAATGGTGCCCACTGAATTCTAGTTGGGCTAATTATTGCTTTGAATATTTGCACCTATTTTTAATACACCCTGTATTAAATATGTAATAAATGTATTATAAATGTCTGTCTGTTCGTTATCATATCTGAGAAACTGGTTATCTGATTTTAATAAAACTGAATGCATAAATGAAATTCTAAACCGGAAGGGAGGCAGAATCTGTGAAAAATAATAAAACAAATTTAATGCATCGTTTTCAATGCAAACTGGCGGCAGATAAAATTTTTTGTTAATTTTTCTTTTAATGCTCGTTTACTCAAAAATGTATTGTCAAACCGAAATCAAATTTGGTATAACAGTCCTCAGGGTACGTTATGGTTATTACATAAAGGTATGCCCGAAAAACTATTTTTACAAAAATAACTACATGTTTTTTAAAATTGTGTAAAGTAATAGAAATGGTGTCGAACTACAATTTGGTTTACTTTCCATCCCCATCAAGTTTTGCAGAAATATTTGAAAATTAGATAATAGGCGCTCTCTATTTAATAAACAAAAGATTACAGGACATTTCGTGTTTAAGCTAAATTGCCCATTATAGGGACAGTAGACCAAGATGCAAAACTTAATTTTTAGATGCAGTAATATTTCCAGGAGGGGGGTCTAATCAATTAATCATACCTTCTTGTCTGTTTTTGCTGATCAATGTTTCTTTCTGGTCTTTGGTGAGTTTTTATTCCGAAGCTTTCAACCTTTGTAAAAATAAAAAAAAAGTATTTATTTTACATTGATTACATATCTAATGTGAGAGGGACATTAAGACCTACCTTTTTAGTTTAACGTAGCGGCACCTAGCGTGAGCCTTATCCGCCACGTCCCTCTTCGGACCGAATCGAAATACGCTCAATTAACGCCCTGCTCAGGTTAACAACGGTTTAAAGAGAACAAGCTACTAGTCGTGATGTCAGGCTGCGAGCCCTAAGTCTTCACTGGTCGGGGGAGATTAGCTAAATCTCTACCGATTTCGCAGATCAGTGCCCGAGCTGAAAACGCAGCTCACCCCTTGAACCGCACCAAGACGACCCTAGCCTGCAGAGGCTTACCACTGCCACCACGAGTCCTACACCATGACCAAGACGGGGGTTGCTATTCCCCCGCGGGCTAGGACCCGTGGTAACAGTCAAAGAAGTCACTGGTTGGACTTTTCGGAGCAAGCACGTGTCGAAAGCAGTGCTACCTCTACCTATTTAAAGCTACTCGCAATCCTAGTACTAGTCGACTACGCACCACCCAGATTAGTCGGTAGTCGGTCTAATACGACCGGTACTTTAACCACGTCGGGTGTACCTGCTGGTTCGACACTTTGATAGTGAGCGTAAGAAGACAAAGTGCACCTCACCCCTATAGCCCAAGTCCCTGATGCTAGGCGCCGCGTCGTTCCTTCTTGGAGCTCACTTTCACCTGCCTAAATATCGGCCTTTAACCACCCAGTATATTGCCTAGGCAAATTTATAGACTCCAGGGGTCACCTCGACGTAGTGACTGGGACGCAGGCAAATTTATAGCCATGGCCAGGGAGCAGCGATTCCGTTACAGAGAACGCGCTGCCGCTTAGGAGTTAGGTACCCATAATAAGGGCTAGCAACACCTCACCTCGTGAAATCACTTACCCAATTCGCCATGGTTCCGATTAAGGTAAACCTTGAACCTCTCCGAAGAGAGGTGGACGTACTAAGTTGAAATCACCAAAGTGACCGTTACAACGCCTACCCCGCAGAAGTTATTTTTATTCACCTAAGTGAGGGTCCTTGGCGGTTTCACCTACGTTGATTACAGTCAAGATTTTTGACTTCTGACTACATGATGCAACTTGATACTAGCGTCTAGCCCTTTGGACTCACAGCCGATCCTGAATTGCGCAATATCATCTAATATTGGCTCGCACATGTGTGTTATTTACATCGCGATTTGCATTGTTAAAGCCGATTTTTTCATTGCTAATAAATTGCATTCAATAGAAAACAACAAATCCTTTTTTTTAGTTATTACCAGACTTGCGTGTTAGTGTGCCGTCAATCAGTGAGTGAATGCAAATTTGTATTCGTATTTTTTCTTTAAAAATATAACTGCTCTTAACAAATAACCTCTCGTAAACAGCAAAACGCAAGAACAGTGTTTTAAAAAAAACTATAGAATAAAAAAAAATTTTTGGTCCCAACCGAGATTCGACCCCGCAACTACTTATGAAATAAAAAATTAGTACACCTGAACACACCCGCATATCCATCTGTGCCACTACGAACTTGTGGTTTACACACATTTCAGCTGCATGCAGAGGTAGGATCGGCTATAACCCCAAGGGGCTAGACGCTAATCGACTTGATGGCCTTGAGCGTTTCAAATTTCAATAAGTTATGCGGCGGGTCAGAACCTACCGCAGCCGAGCGTGTATTTTGATTTGGGGCTAGAGCAATTTTTGAATTATGGTACATAAGTAAAGGTAAAGTGCCCATTTTTGACTCTTTTAATTTCTCTCGTTTTTGGTGCATTTTTATGTTTGTTTCTTTATCAGCACAAAAGTAATGAATTTCAATGCAAAAATTTCAAGAATTCTAGTTTACACGAAAAAAATATTTTTGTGTCAAGGTCAAGACAGCAACGCTTTTTTGAAAGTAATAATTTTAAGCAAATTTTTACAGAATATCGTTTTTCCAAAACAACTTATAGTAACTTGTGTCTGGAGTGAATTATTGACCATAAAAAATTCGCGATAAGTAAAGCAATTTTTATTATATTAGAATAATTTAATAAGACTTAAAACATGCTAGTAAATTTTAAGTAAAGGCACCAAGAGTTGTTCAGTATAATAAAAACTTCGCCCTAAGCTTTCTTAATCATACGCTCCTGCATATCTGACTATCGTAGCATACTTCCTCTCCCAGATAAGGTGGAGAGCTATTAGTTTTAATGTTTAGTTAGAAAATTAAAACGATTTTGTGTCTACAAGAGTAAATTTTAATGGGTTTTTCTGTTCACAAACCACGCGTAGCAGTCTTGGCATTTTTACGACTTGAATAAAAACTGGCTCGTGTTGAATGCAGAACGTACAACAATGTTAAAAGTTCCTTTAAATAATTAATTAATTTTAGGTTAGTTAATTTTATTATGTTGCATTCTTTTTGGTTGTTATTAATTAAAACAACAGAAAAAGACTAATTCCTAGCTGTAATTACCTTTTTATCAGTTCCAAAATAGTGCTTTGTATTTCTAAAAGAAAACATGAAACATGAGTTTAAAACTTGCTAAAAAAAAGACCCTTTTGAACCTACCTGAAGTGCGTAGCTGACTTTGTGATTGTTTTTCTAACGGCCATATTTTTCCAACAAATTTTTGATTATAAAAAATATGTTCCAAATTTCTTCATGTTCGAAGTGCTTACAAATCCGCCCTATTCGATTTTCTTTTGGTACATAAAATTCCGAATTCTGGTCATGAGAAACCATCCAGTGCTAATTGTTTCTGTTAAGGAGCAAATGAACCACAAACAATACGTCAGCAAAAAGAAGCACTTAACAATTTAAGGAATGAAAACTGCAACTTCATTCGATGTATTCGCATCTGCAAAAAGGTAATTCTCGGTAGACGCTCTGACGTCCATTATGTTTTTCTCTTAATTAAAACATAAAATAACCATGAGCATGCTTCGGTCCCATACTTGGCATGTGTCACATATCTTGTCCTTTACGGTGGTAATTAAATAAGGGAAGTTAAGGCTTCCGCAGCGGCGAGCGGAAGTTTTACAACTATCACACCTCAAAAATATGAAGTTTTTGATCTGCACCTATTTGAATTATGTTTATTTTTTGTTTTTACAATTAACAACCAAGATTTGAAAATTTAAATTAGATCACGAAAACAATTTTGATGTATTCCATTCCATGTAATGTAATTTCAGGATTTTGAAGAAATTTAGTTTTTTCGGTGAATCCTTTTAGAATCAAAAACGACGCCGCCACTGGTCGTAATGACAGTAACAGTTCTACGGTTTCTTACTAATTACAATTTTTTGTTTGTTTTACGAGTAGCGGTTGGATAATAAGGTTAATTAGACAGTGGTAATTAGAGAATGCAGCAAAAATAAAACAAAGGGCATGTAATTGAGAAGAAAATGAAAAACTAGTATTAAACTCAAAAGAGGAAAATAAAAATTGCTTGTTTGTGTCGATGTTATTTTATTTTGTCAATTTAAATACATGATTGACGGTAAGGGTATTGAAATTTACCTTATAGGGCTAACTAGTTTGCTTCCGTTACTTACTTATCATACAACGTGCACCCGTGACGTCAGATCTTGATCAGCTGTTGCTGGGCTCTTGGTTGGAGTTGTGCACGTGTTTGTATACGTACTTCTGGTCATTTTTGTCGTATCAAAGTGCTTTTTTTCATTTATTGGTAAAACCAATTAAGTGAAGCGACCTCTGCGTTGCAAGAAAATTATATTTTCCTAGGTAGGTCATGTTACAATAATTATAACTGTTTAATTAACGTCGATTAACAATTTTACGTAAATTTTACTTGCTAGGAAGATGTAAAGTAAAAACACAAACTGATATACTGCATAAATGCTAAACAGCTTTGATTCTCATACAAACAATTTCGACAGCTGCCGGCAGCATGCTGTTTAGTCATGTGATGCACGCATAGTATTTTAACCATGTTGTAATTTGGAATTTTAAAATTATGAAATAAGAGCAAATCAAGTATTTGGTGGGAGTGGTCTTGAGGTAGAGTACTCGCTTACCAATGCAAGGATCTCGAGTTCCTTTTTTATTTTTAGTTGCCACGTACTTTCCTTAGCGCTAAGGTGGAGTATGGGGGACCTACAGTTTAACGTCGAATCCGAACGACTAAATTCCAGAGAAGGTTTCAGGCATTAAGACTCCACGGCTGCCTACACCGGTTTAGGGAATGTGAGTGGCGGGTTGCGCTTCGGCGGGGAATCGAACCCTAGACCTTTAGCGTTAAAGGCTAAGCGCCCAACCTCTGAGCTACCACCATTCCTGAGCTACCACCATTGCTGAGCTACCACCACTCCATGAGCTACCATCACTCCTCAATAAAAATAATAGTTATTAATAATTAGAATGAAAGTAATTTATGAGAATTGAACTCGGGATCCTTGCTTTGGTAAGCGAGTGCTGCACGTCAAGATCAATTGCTATGGGCCGTACTCCTTGAGAGATTGCATAGGAAGCACGTTGGTGCTGTTTGCGGTTAGTTGTCATATGATTGGTTAATATCTCTAGTTTGCATGCTGGAAAAACAAGGAAAATGTTTTTATGCCGTATAATTCTGATATTCCTACCTTAAGATCCAAAGATTAGGTTTTTTTTTTAATTTTTATTAAATCTTCAGTGGATTGTGCTTTTTAGCGCTTTGCTAATCAAAAGAACGTCAAATCTTGTGCCATTTGTTTGTTCTTTTTGTGGTCACAATTTAGCAAATAAAGGCTAACATATCGAAACCAAATTGTCATCACCAGTTGGGTAATCTCATTAAATTGTGCTAGAAGATAAACGAGCTTGGACCGCTCAAAAACGAAGGTGGCAGTGGAAAAAGTTTTAGCACTGAAAATAAGGTTATATAGATATATGCGAAGAATTCTTACTCTAGGAGCCTTTGGACGGAAGGGGGGTGGGGGCAAGAACCCTTGCTTTGGTACAGGCGCAACGCTTCCGTTTGCGAACTTGTGCTTGTCCTCGTGTAACGGTCTTTGCGGTGATTTCACGTTGGTACGCTCAGCTCGCTATGGACAGGACCTTCTTAATTGGCACTATGGACGACTAGTTTAGTGATTGCATGAGGTGGAACGTTTATCAGTTCCTTGGGTGGGTCCTTACTCCTAAACGCTCTGCAATGGTTACGCACTTTTTCTCGTGCTGCGGTTGTAAATATGCCCGCCTTTGAGTTAATATGTCGGGGAAATCCTTGCGGGTTTTTAATGTGCCTAAGCAATACCTGTGGGTGGCATGAAAGACATCCGTAGGCAGGTGAAGGTATTGTTCCAGAAGGAGTGCGTATCGTAGAAAGTCGAGTCTTAGGAGCTCTCATTCACGACTCTGTTCACGTACCGGTTGCTATGATCAGACCGACTGTCGACCTATTTGGAAGGCGCGTACCCGGTTGGATTTGCACAGTTCACAGTTCGGTCTGCTTCTAGACGGCCAATTGGGGCAGAATTATGAGGTTACTGTATACCCTGATCTCGCGTCTCGCTAGTTTTGTAAAGTTTGCAGGGGTAGTTTGGTTTTTGGACTAAGTGGGCGCTAGATAACGATTCGACTATGGGAAGGCAGTCTCTTTTGAAAGGAAATTAGAATTTCTCTATGAGCCGTAAGTAGCCGACAACCCTTAACCAAAAATTTATGTTCCAGTGAGATTTTTTTTGCGTATAATAAGCTTGTGGTTAAATCATGTCAATAAAAAGTGTTCTATAACAATAAAAAAAACAAAAAAATAACGAACGACCAAGAAAGTCAGAAAAACGGGACAAGAGAATTTGTTCATCAATTGCTATGAAGATGATTCTTTAAATTATCAAAATTTTTGAAATTTTCGAAATTTTCATAATTGCCAAAAATACTCAAAATTTTAATATTTTCAACTTATTTCAATACTTGTAATTTTAAAATTAAAAATTATTTATAGCAACCAAAATTAACCAAAGACGTTGAAAAATATAAGCAAAACTTGAAATTTTTAAAAATCATCCGGTATAAAATATTTGTAAAATTTTCGATAACTAGGAAAATATTCTAAATTTCCATAGAAGTGTCAAAATTTTCGAAATATATTAAAAGTTTAAAAAATTTCCATAAATGCGAGGAAGGTTCCGTGGTGGTTGCCCGATTTTTTGTTCTTTGTTTGCTTGTACTATTATGGAGCGTAGATTTATACATTGAAGATTTGTCAAAAACTCTTTGTATAGTAAATTACCCTGTGGTGTCGGTGATAAACCTTAGCAGCAGAAATAGGCTGACGATAAATATAATCAAACACTGGGCAAGAGGGCAAGGGAAAAAGGTGTAGAGTATTTTCTACTGTGAAAAAATGAGTATTTGCAATGTATATAACTTTTTTTATGATTGTGGGGAAAACCCTGCAAAATGCAAATTTATAACCCTTTTTTAAAAACAAACATTATAGAAAGCAATTTCAATCATATTTATCTTAAGTAGATTAATGATGTAAAATTCAAGTCAAAAAAATCAAATTATAAACCACAAATCTAAGCTCCCCTAGCGAATAATTAAATTTAATTACTAATTTCATTAGAAAAAATCCTTAAAAATTTAGAAAGTTTGACAGTGATTTGTTCTAGTTAATTTTCTCAATTATTTAATATGATTTATGATCACATATTGAAACTTTAAACAATTTAGTAATTTCCAATTTTCAATCCAATCTAATTGCGGGCGATTAATAAAACATAACCGATCATTTTCGATCGCAACACGCGCGGTGAACGCTGAAATGATTTATAGTAATTTGTTTGTTTAATGGCGTATTAGAAATTGAATATTAGCTAATAAGAAAGATTATGAAACTGCCATGAAACTCTACCGAACGAACGGTTGCAAAATGGGACACCTACTCATAATAGCCCGATGACGGCTCAGCAATTATAGATATCGCATTTAAACGGAATATGCGAGTAATTCGATTAATTTTTTATCCCGGCCACATAACAAAACAAATTACTTCGAGAAAGAGCTGCTGTGAACACAATCACGCGAGAAATGCTCCAGAAAAACCAGTCCCATTGCCGTGATTGTATCTTTATTTTACTCGGCTACACAATGCAATTAATCTGCTTTATTCCGTATTCTGCTGAAGGCGGTAGAACTCCTTTTAATTGTAGAATATAAAGCAATCAGGATTGTTTCTTCGTTACTATTTTAAAAGGGACATGATACGCTGAACTTGAAAAATGTCGAAGGACGTTAAAGAGTAATTTCCTTCTTTGGTTTTAAATTGAAACAAATTGAATGTTTGTTACGTTTAATATCTTCAATTATTAAACACTCGATTTATACAGAGTGCTTTTAAAATCTGACCGTGAATTGTAGGGGCCATATCAGTTTGATAGCAGGCAAAACTAAAGGTAGTGCGTAAGCGGTCAAGTCAATGAGTTAACTCCAATGCGCGTCAATAATTATTAAACTGATAACAATTAATTCTGATAAAAGTTGTAACCTTGCAAATGTGTAATTTTGTACTATATGTACATATAAGTAAGTTCAAATTACAATCTATAGTTGAATTTATTTTTTTATTATTTACAAAAGGCGGCGAGGCACATAGAAGGCAGAAAGCAAATAGATCTCAAAACGTTTCTTAGTAGTGTTTTCATAATTAGTTCTGTGAATACAAATATGAGTATGATTGAAATCATATGACAAGTCAAGGCAATAATTGGACAAATACATAATTACTCATGCGGATGAAATAAATAGGCAAATAAATAAGCAACAACGTAACAAACATTAACAGCAAAATTACAGTACAAACAAAGTAACAATAGTTTAGTAGCAAGAGCAAAACGATACACCGCGATAACAAGTAATAAAAGAAATAATTAAATCTGCTTCCTGAAGTATCACGTTCTAAACAATCGGTTAATAACATCCTAATAGAAACTTCAACCCATTATGAGTAAAATGAGCTTGACTTAAATATTGATTGGTCGTCTTCTTCTTCTTCTTCTGCAGGGATTAGACCTATTCGATCTGTTCCGGCATACCTTGATCTGACCATCTTTTCTTTGGTCTTCCTATTGATATTCTTCCTTTAGCTTTGTAATTCATCGCTCTGAGCGGGAGTGTTGCGTTCACTTTTGTCTTCTTTGTGTTATTATGTCATTCAGTGTTTCTGTTTTTAAGTTAGTTCTAATGTCCACATTTCTTTTCCGGTCTAGTAGAGTAACATTCTCAACCGCTCTCAGAAAACGCATTACGGATGTTTGGATTCGCCTTTCATCATTCTTCGTCAACATCCAGGTCTCGGATACATATAGAAACATTGGTAGTGACATGACTTTATAGAATTTCATCATTGTATCTTTGCTTGCTTGATTGGTCGTGTTTTGGTAATAAATTGTATAAACTTTAACCTAGACACACGAATTCAACTGAGGTTTGCACCAACAAATCTTAACATTACAAGCGGGAATAAGATATTATTCTTTTTATAAAATAACGTCTGTTTCTAATACTGAAACTAAGAGGATATTTACAGTACTATTAATTATTTCATTAGGAAAATGCTGTTAATTATATTTGTTTGTGTAATTACTGCATGCTACTTGCTATTATTCCGCAATATATCACCGAACAGCACGTACACCGGCGCTTAATGCTGCTGTTTCAACTAACATACGCTGACCTAATCGCGGACAAGGCGCGCCAGAATTTTATTAACTTGTGGTGTACATTCGATTAATGTTTTATAATAATCTGAGTCTTCGTCACCTGTTTCAATTTTAATGGTGAGGGGCCCTTACTACTACAACCTACACGTTTAATATTGTGGGGTTCTAGTTACAATAACAAACGCTCACATTTACGATTACAAGAATTAAAACAATTGCAAATTAATGTATAAAACTAGCTGAACCCGTGGACTGCGCTCCATGGTTGGCTCTTAAACAAAAATTTATTAAAAGAGATATAACAATATAATCAAAACAGCTGCTTCACGAACCCGATCACTTTACGTGACTTTTACATAAACATCGGTACCCGCAAACATAATAAATAACCTGTGCCGAGATGTAAGGCATGCTACTGAATGATCTATCACTTAAAGTTGATTCGCTTATTTATTATTAAAACAAAATATTAATATAAAAACAGGGAGCAGAACACACGGGTTCCGCTAGTTGTAATTAGCTTTGCTATGTACATTATTTACAGCGCTTGCATTTCCAAGGTTTTTACCCAATGCGTAATTACTCTAATTAGACTTCATTATTAGTCACTTAAAGTTGATTTTCTTGCTATCTTGTACATTTGCACTAAAATTGCGAGCATAAATAAATACTTAATCAAATAGGCGTACTTTAGAATATTTATCGCAGGGTTAAATATTGATTGAATTATTTAATTCTGGGAAATTGAAATCATTTTTCAGTAAACCATTTTTTTAGCCTCTTAATTTATAATTGATTAAATTTTTCTCTGCTAGGTATTGTTGACCGTTTTACTACGCCCATGTCTAATCATATGCAAAACAATCAATACAAATCGATCTCTATTGGTATAAATATCGAAGGTGTTTAAGGCAAAGCAAGCAGTCAGCCAGTTCTGTAATTAATCGGAGTGACTGGAACAAGTCTTACACATTAACAAGTTGTTTCCAAGATAAGGTAAAGCTGGGGGCGGTGGTTGACTCGATTATAATACATGCAAGTGCCTAGTTCGTTGGTTTTCAACACTGGTTTCAATCAAGCATATAAATTGAGGTATTTAATAACCGTTAAATGTTTAATATACGAAATTCTTGTAAATTGGTTAGGAAGAATTTAAACTTTTTTCGAGGTAAAAAGTATTTAAAGAATATGTCAATGGAAGGAACATTATCAATAATTGCCTATTGATTCGGTTTTAAGTTATTTGAAAAATTAAAAGTTTCAGTACAAATTTTGAAATGCTGTTCAGCTAAAGCGCATAGACTGAGAAACTAATGAACAATATTAAACGACATTTCACTTATAAACTTCAAAATTGCTAATTATTTTTGGTAATTTCTTTTTGTTAAATTGCAATATTGCTTCATAATAGTATTACTACGCCAAATATATGCTTAATATATTAAATTTGAACAAAGCTCTATTATTTACAATAAACTTCTGTTACTTGCTTATCATGTTTCAGAAGTATATTTGTAATTTTGTATCGACGTATTGCGCACGGACAGTGACATGTAACATCGCACCAGTGCTGCCATTGCACCGGCTTAGCTAGCGGTGACGTATTATTCTACGCCGGCGGGTATGTTTTATTATATTTAAAAATCGAGAATTTATTATGAAAAAAATTTGTGTTAGTATTTTTGTGTTGGATTTAAAGAAAACCAAACACGAAAGGACAAATTCGTACGCTAAAAATTGGGTAAGAAGGAAACAATTAACCCCCCTAAATATTGCTGCTAACTAAAAATTAGGTTGTGAACCTTACTCTACTTTCACTCACGAGCAATTTAGATTAAAGAAAAATGTTAAATCGCCCATTGTTCATTAGATAAAAAAACACGAATTTTCGATTTTCAAAAATTCATAGGAAAAGCCGCACAGAAACTAGCGAGCTGGTACATGAGCCAAATTATAGGTCATCTACAACTCTGTGATTCAAATAATAAAAATTGATGGGCAGTTTTTGAACAATTTGAATGACAATATCTAAAAATTTATAAATATGTTTCACTTCTCGGTTTTCATTTGTATAAACTTTATTTTTTATTGTAACGTTGTATACTTCTGTAGCTCTATTACAATACGAAATATGATCTAAATCTGTTAATTCGTTCTTCAGTAATAAGGCCTTTAAGTCAAAATCTAAAAAAAAATGGCAGCGTCCGTCAGTTTCAAGCTATTAAGTTCCCAAATTTGTTGTTTTTACTTTCTCATACTTCTACTGAAGTAAAGAAAGCTATGACTTCATGCAAATTTTTGAATTACAGATTTTAACGGAAATACGCGTTTTGGGGTCCAGGGACCCAAAAAGGGAGTTTGTAAAATTGTTAGTCTGTGGTTGGCTGAGTGGGTGCGTAATTGGGTTCGTTTCCCTATATGTCCGGAACCCTTTGACCGATTTTTATAAGATTTGGTGTTTGGAAGTTTTTTAGTTGCAGTTCTTTGTTAGGTCGTTAATCGGAACCGGACACCGAAATTAAACCTGTTTTTTGGTATAGATTATTTTCTAAACACTTTGAAATTTTGAATATATAACGTTGTAGGTAGTACATCTGAAGACAAATTAAATGCTTTTTTCCAAACGCTGCATCTTAAAAATGAAGACCGCTACGAATTTTTGAAAATTTAATGCTCTATTACTCAAAAACAAAACATCCAATCAATACAAATTGTCATATTATTTCATAGTCCTTAATAAGTCTAATAATTTTTGGCAGTATGAAAATTGTAAATACACCAGCGGCTGCAAATTCTGGCCATTTTCAAAAATTATTATTTAAAAATTGTCCACACTATTTTTTTCAACTTTCTGAGCTGATAGAGCTTGCAATAAACTACAAATTTGTTTTTACTAATATCTCAAATTTTACTCTGACGCTCTCCAGGAATTTTTGCAAAATTGACAGCCTGTTTGAAGTAGTTTCTTTGGATTAGCAAGAATTTTCAACGGTATCAAAAATTAGGGAATAAGCGATAGTTTTTAATTTTAACAACGCAATTTCGGCAAGTTACGTGTTTTTAACTACGTCTATCAATTAGCGCTAATAAAAAAAAATTTTCATTTATTGCATATTTTTGATAACTATAAATAAAGTTGTTATAACCATTTTTGATCTAAGATCGTGAGCGCATTACCTACCGCCTTTACATAGTCAGCGAGCGGGCCGTACGTAACCAACGCCTTGGGTCTGGAGCGGGCGGCTTGTACCGGCTGGAGATTACTAGATGTAAATTTCCATCACTAGTTGACGCGAGAATATTGAAAACGTAAAAAGCATGGGAAAGTACCAGCGACCTGTTCCGCCGATTTTTTATGCTATCATCTAACCGGTATACCGGACTTGAATCCCAGGTTTGTGATGAATGTTTGTGTTTGCCTGTGAATGTTAGGGCTTTAACAATGAATGACTCAAAATTTGCTACAAATTAAATTTTTTTAGAACTACGTGTAAATTAAAAGCTATCTTGTTAAATTCAGTATTATTATGGCGGTTAAACACGAAGAAATCTAGGTACTTCGTTTATTCCTGCATTAAAATCACTAACTTGGTTTTATTGTGTTGTTCTATTTCGGGAAATCAATCTCCAAATTTTTTGCTGCTATATATAGTATTATTATGGTGAACCTGTTTGCATTATGATTATGAGATATCTGCTCATGAGCATTCTCTACGTTAATTAAGATTTTGTTTTTTTGGATTATTATAAGCTTCGGTATTGTTTAATAGAGAAAAAAAAATTTATTGATATCAACTTGTAACACTTTAGTTGCCACACCCTGTTGAGTAAAGAAGTTTACTAGCTAAACATGAAGATTTGCACAAAATTAGACAATTATTTGTTGTAGTCGAAAACACAAACATTTTAGTGACTTCTGGTCAAGGATGGTATGAGCGACTAACCTAAAGATTTCCATTTTTTAAGTTCCTATTTGTTATTATTTCAAGCAGTGAACGTTATTACCCTTGGTCTAAACTAGTACTTAATAGGGAAAAAATAATTTTAATCAACTAAACATGAATATTTTTACCAAATTAGAGCTTTTTTTGGTGATTTCAACGATGGAAAAAGCGACTAACCCAAAAATTTCCATATTTTTCTGATTTTATTTGTTATTATTTTAACCAATTAACCATATTGTCTTCGGTTCAGCTTAGTGCTTAAAATAATAATCAACAAAACATAAAGAAACTTCACCAAACCCGAGCTTTATCTTTTTGCTGTCAAAAATTAATAAATTAGAATATTTTAGTGACTTTAACGATGGAATAGCCGACTTACCTAAACGATTCCAAATTTGTCTGTCTTCATTTACCTTTGTCACTCGCTATACGAAGTGTAGCTATAGAGGAAGGTATTGTGATCTTCATGTAAAATTTGGAGCAAATGCGTTCATTCAGCGAAGGTTTTTTCGCTTTGGGCTTATTGGCCGATATACAAGTTGTGCCTAAAAGAAAGATACCTTTATGGCGTACATGTTCAACTTAAACCTTTTTGACTAATAAGCATATTATAGGGCCTTGGGAGACCGATATAGCGGACGCTGCAGCGGTATCTGTGTAGCTGTCTGTCTGTGTGTCCGTTTACACGTTACAGTCCAAACACCTTAACGCAGCAGACCCAAATTTGACTAAAAGATTGGTACTTGCAATAGGATGAAACAGCAAGAAAATGAGATTGGTTTGCCAAAAAAAAAGAGGGGTGCTTTAATTAAAAATACACGCGCTCGAAAAAAGAACCTTAGATTCGTATTCTACGCATTTCGAATAGCCGATCTGCGCAAACGCGAACTCCCTATCAACCCACACTGCCCCACCATCGATACCTTGGCTTTTTCAAAAATTTACGAAGTTCAGCCTCGAAAACGGCGTTTGCATGTTAAATGACAGTAGGAACAATCTTCCATTGAGAAAACACCTTTTGGAGGTTTCCTTTTGGTTGTTTATCTAAATAGTTTAATATCATCAAATTATGAAATCGATTTAAGTTTTCAACGAAAAATACTGTTTGTAATAATTGCAATTACTAAAAGCAAAATCTTTTAATTAAAAAAAAAACTTCAATTTCAATTTTATTTTAATATTCTTTAATTTTCAAAATTTCCCATAATTTTTATAATTCCTAAATTTTTAAAAATTATGAAAACTATAAACTACTAACAATTACGAAAACTTTATTTATTTTTAAATTTACAACAAATTTTCAAAATTTTTAAAAATTCCAAAAATTTTCAAAATTTGGAATATTTATTATATATTATATATTAATATATAAAAAGATAAACGCCAATTTTTAAATTTTTAAGACTATTTTAATTGTTTACAGTGCCTAAATGCTTGCATGTTTTTGAAATTTTTAGTGCTTGAACTTCAGGGCTCTAATGATAAGTAACATACCTAAAGTATAGGAAAGTCCAAGCGAAGTGCTTCTCTCATTTTAATTTGTTATTATTTTAAGCTTTGATCAGATTAGTGCTTAATAAATAAATAATCAGTTAAACTTAAAAAAATTTCACCAAACTCGAGCTTTACTTTTTGTTGATAAAAGTTAAACTATTTTAGGGACTTCAACGATGGAATGCAGAACTAACCTACAAGTTTCATAGTTTTTGTTTTCGTTTGTTATTTTTCAAGCAACTAATTATAGAAGCTTTAGCTCAATTTAGTGCTTGATAAAAGAATCAAGTAAACCAGAAATTTTCACCAAACTGGAGCTTTATTTTTTTTGGTAAATATTTAAAAATTAGAATATTTTAGTGACTTCAATGATGGATAAGAGACTAACCTAAGCGTTTTCATATTTTTTTTGGTTTTATTTGTTGTTGTTTAAAGCAATTAAAAATAGTTATTAGTTCAGTGTTCAGTTAGTGTTTCATAAAAAAATTAATCAACTAAATGTAAAAATTTCACCAAGCTCGAGCTTTATTTTTGTAGACAAAAATTGAAAAATTAAGATATTTCAGTCACTTCAACGATGGAATACGCGACTAACGTGAATGTTTCCAAGTTTATTTTTTATTATTACTATTTCAAGCCATTATTAATAATAGAAGCTTAGCTGGGTTTAGTGCTTAATAAAAAAATTAAGCAAAATAAAAATTTTCACCAAACTGGAGTTTCATTTTTTGTTGGTAAAAATTAAAAAAGTAAAATATTGTAGTGACTTTAACGATGGAAGACGCGACTAACCTAAACGTTTTCGTATTTTGTTTTAATTTTATTTGTTGTTGTTCAAAGCAATTAGCAATAGTGAGTTTCGCGCAGTTTAGCGCTTAATAAAAAAAATTAATTAGCTAAATATACAGGGTGAATAAAAAGTAAGGAACATCGATGCTACAACCTTAAATAATAACTGTACGAAGAAAAGTTTCTAACAAAAGTTTCCTATCAAGTTTTTTGCCACAATTTGGCGTTTTTCATTTTTTTCAATTGTCATATGTTTTAGCTATGACGTCATCGACATTTTTTTGTAAATGGCAACCTATACTTTTTATGGCATGACCAGTTAGTGCCTTTTATTGTCTATACAGCCATGTAAAAATACCATACAGTTGCATAATAAAAATTTCAAGAAAAATCACGATAAGCATTTGTTTTTGTCACTGGCAACATTTTTCATCAGACTTACACATATTGCAAAATAAACAAACGACAATAGTAGGCAATTGTTTGAAAATGTATAAAATTGAACAAATGCAAATCTGTAATGTCAATTCGGTGACAGTTAGCATTAATATTAATTAAATTAAAATTTAGTCTGTGTCCTTTGTTAAATACGAATTTCCAATCATGGTACGTTTAACAGAAACTGAACGTATCGAAATTTTGATGATGATCGGGTACGGTGATAACAAGAGAACTCACGACGATATGTGCGCTTTATTTAATACTGTACATCCAAATCGTAAGAACCTGTTACGCGGTCCACTGTAACCATAATTAATAGAAAATTTAGAGAAACGGGACACGTCAAAGATTTGGATAAAATTGGCCGTCCAAAAATAGCAACAGACGATAAAATGTTGGAAATTGTGCTTACAGTTTCCGAAAATCCTCACACTTCAACTCGACAATTGCGCTGGATAATAATGTTAATCAAGGAACTGTACTGAATATTTTACATACAGAAAAATTTCATCCTCATAAAGTCAAACTTGTTCAAGAATTATCAGAAGATGATTTTGATAGGAGAATTCAGTTTTGTGAAGAAATGATGGACAGGTGCAATAACGACCCACAGTTTGTGAATTCTATTATCTTCTCCGACGAAGCCACATTTTCTATTAAATGGTGCGGTAAATCGGCACAATTCCCGTTATTGGTTGCCACATAACCCACATTGGATGGAAGAACTACACACACAGTATCCACAAAAAGTAAACGAGTGGCTGGGAATTATAGGAAACAGAATTCTTGGTCCTTTTTTCTTTGATGGCACATTAACTGCTGATCGGTATTTGGATTTTTTGAGGTTGGAACTTGTTCCCGCGTTAGCTGTTTTATTTCCAAATGCAGCAAATCCGGACACGCCGAACGATAGAATTTGGTTGCAACAGGATGGTGCTCCACCTCATTATGGCATTCATGTTCGTCAATATTTAGATAGAATTTTTACAAATAGGTGGATAGGAAGAAGAGGACATATTGAGTGGCCAGCGAGATCTCCGGATCTAAATCCGCTTGACTTCTTTTTATGGGGCCATCTTAAAAGTACAGTGTATACAAACAGACCAGACAATTTGGAAAATCTAAAAATTCGTATCCGCGAGCAATATCACCTGCTACAGTTCAAAATTTTCTTATCGTATTGCCCACTGTCAGGCAGTGAATGGCTAACAGTTTGAACATTTGCTTTCTTAAATTGATGTTAAATATGATTTGAAACTAGTTTACTAATTTGTGGACCTGCTATTGTAGTTTGTTTATCTTGCAATAAGTGTACCTGATGAAAAATGTTGCCAGTGACAAAAATAAATGTTTATCGTGATTTTTCTTGAAATTTTTATTATGCAACTCTATGATATTTTTACATGGCTGTATAGAGAATAAAAAGCACTAACTGGTCATGCCATAAAAAGTATAGGTTGCCATTTAAAAAAGAATGTCGATGACGTCATAGCTAAAACATATGACAATTGAAAAAAAAAATAAAAAACGCCAAATTGTGGCAAAAAACTTGATAGGAAACTTCTGTTAGAAATTTTTTTTCGTAAAGTTATTATTTAAGACTGTAGCATTCATGTTCCTTACTTTTTATTCACCCTGTATAAATTTCACCAAGCTCCAGCATAATTTTTTGTTGGCAAAAATTGAAAAGTTAAAATATTTTTATAGACTTCAACGATGGAATAGAAGACTAACCTAAACGTTTTCGTATTTTATTCAATTTTTATTTGTGGTTATTTAAAGCAAATAACGATGGTGTCTTTGACGCAGTTTACTGCTTAATAAAAACAAAAAATTAACTTAATCAATTACCATGGAGATTTTGGCCAGATTAGGTTTTCATTTTTTTTTAAAGAAAATAGAAAGAAATTCAAAGATTGCAGTGACTTCTACGATAGATCAGACTACTAACCTACTTTCTCATTCATAAGCGCCATTAAACAAAGTCGGTGATGATGGTTTAGTAGAAAATGCACCATTTTTTAATTTAACATATCAAAATTATATGTGGTTGGCCGGAGGTTATTGTTTTCTGTTTATTTTCCATAGAATTTCAACACATTTGCATCAGGAAATATTTAAGGATTAATTAATTAAATTGGCATATAAAAGTCATCCTGACAATTTTAACAATTTATGGTATACGTAAACAACGTTTTTTTATTCCGATGTTCTTTCTATAAAAACCTAAATGTTTAGGTTGTTTCGGACGAAACGACACGTTAATCGAGTGTTCAAAATTCTTTTAAATGTTACGACGTGCGTACAAGTTTTCTCACAGCGTTCGAAACAATTTGTAATTTAAATAGCTTAATATAATTTGGCGTCGTTTATTTTGGTATCATGCTCGTTATGTATTTTTATGGCACTCTAAATTGACAGAAAAACAAGAATCCCGGGGCGCGAGACTAAAATTCGCGGGCATTATTTAACTGGATGCGTGATCAGAGGAGGCAGGTGTCAGGTAAACGAGTTCAGAAAACTTGATCGACTTTTGAACAACAACGGCCTTTGCCTATAATATATCGGTTTAATTTAGTGGCCTTATAATAAAGGGACCATAACTCGGTATTTTTATGCGACGATACGAAGTGTTTATTACATTTTCTTTTCGCATGACTCGGCGTTGTAATAAACCGAAAATAACCAATAAATAATAATTACCGGGCATTATATTTAATGAGTGAGGGCTTTAAGAGGTATCGATATGAAAATGCGTTCCCCGAGTACTCGAGAGAGAGACGGTTTTTTTTTTACTAAACGGAACCGAGCTTCGGCACTAATTGACTAAACAATTACGTGTCATTAGTGACGCACTTCCTCGGAACGCAGATAATGTAATTACTCTAATTAAAGAACAAACATACCCGCATTGCGCGACCACGATTACGTTTAATCGCCACATAAACTAAACTTCTATTAATAAACTGCTTTATCCTAGAACGAATTAATTTTCAATACTATGTAATAAACATAATTATAAATGCTGTAACGAATTTGTTTGCATAATCCAAACACGAATAAAAAATATCATTATTTTATTAGCTTTAAAATTTATTTTCTATCATCAGCGCTCGAAGAAAACTTACTCAATATATATTCAGCATGTAATGTAATGTTCTTATGTTAAAGTTTATATTCACAACGCATTAAATTAAAACGCTTGTTAAACTGCATTGATTAGTTTTGTCCGAAGGCTGCTGATGGAATTTTACGCTTAGTGAATATTAAATTAATGCACGGAAACGTTGGTAAAACTAAACAAATCATTTTTTTTAATTTTCGCGGGAAAATATGGTTTAAAATTAACAGATCAAATAATAAATTTTTAGTGAAAATATAAGGAGGTAGAAACGGCTACCCCTACATTAAAATTCAAAAATGCACAGAGGGCGCCACAGAAAAATTGAAACAAAGGAAGAACGGCAAAACGCTGCTTTTTGGAAGATAAAGCGTTCGATTGGTCTTAACGTTCTCTATGAAGTCCTGCTACTTATAAATACTTTGTTTTTAAAAACATACTATGAAAGTAACATTTTTCGCTTTCGTTTTCAGATTTTATGTCTATTTTTAGCGAAATCAGATTCGCTCAGGAGTTACGGAGAAACGAGCAAACAGCAATGCTCCGAAAACCTCTTTTTTTGTTTCTTGAATTTAAATCTTCAAATTGTAAACAATTAAAATCGATACTTTCTTGTGCTAGACGTAAGAAAAAAATATGAAGATACCAACTAACAATTCTGTTGTTATAGAAATGTATGTTCAAGTTGGTTTAATACTTTTAGCTTGGAGTTTTAACTATTTTATAAATTATATTTTAATGACATCAAACATTAACCAACCTATTTATATATTAATAATAGAAAAAAGAAACTAAATTTAACTAAACTTTACCAAAAAACACAAAACTCTTCCGCAGAATAATTACACAACGGCTACCCGTAAGGTTTGGTCACAACGACCACTCTGTTCACAGCGGCTGCCTCTAGATAAAGGATTCCCAATAACGCTGGCAACAACGGCTGCTGTGGTCACAACGGCGAATTTGTTATTTGGTCATAACAGCCACGCGATTCTGCTGGTCACAACGGCCACCCCTTCTGTCGGTCACAACGGTTACCCGCCTCTACTGGTCACAACGACCAATTGCCTAAGCTACTTACAAAGGTCAGCATCAGAGGCAAGTAGCCCTTGTGACGTGCCCACCAGAGTTATAGCCAGTTTAATAATGATAAATTGGCTGCGGTGACCACGATGGACGCCTGTGACCATCGGTTTTAAAGGTAGAAATCTTTATGCAGAGGTGGCCGTTGTGGCCTGTGGGTTAGGGTCGCCGTTGTGACTAAGGTGGAAATTGTGGCCAAAGTTCATGGGTTGCTGTTGTGACCAGGTTGGCTGTTATGACCATAACCATAACGGCCACATTACTCTGTGGCCGTTGCGACCGATGACCGTTGTGGCGTAAACCCCTTAAGTCTTAAGGATGTTGGGGGCCAGATTATGATACTTGGGCCGACGAGTTGGAGCTCCAAAATGTCGGGATCCGCGTAGAAAGCGGATAGGGATTTTAGGTCCTAGTGGTGCTTTCAGTTGGGGTGAAAAGAGGTCGCGCAAGTCTAGAAGGAGCTGGAAGCTCTAGCGCTCTAGGACGAATTGGGTACAGCGGGGTTACTCATCGAGTGTGAAGCGGGGCTGGCTTACTTCAGAGTTACGGTTTTTCCTTATTATTCTTAAAATTGTCTCACAGTTTATCAGAACAACGTATTCGCAATATAAACTATCGAATTGGTTTTGAACAGTAGTGGTCCGTTCTATTAGGCAGGGTAGGCAGTGCCTACCCATAACTTAAAAAAATCAAAGTCTTTCTTACTTTCAATAGAATAAAAAATAGTTTTACATAGTTTTTACTTTTTAACACCACCGCCTAACATTAAAAATTAGGCACTGAATAAACAGGTCCGTTCGTTGCCTTTAAACAATTTCGCATATGCGAAGACAGTGCTGATCGAGCCAAATTATTCCAGCTACGACACAATCAACCAATCTATTATTCTTAATACGTTTGCATGCACAATAATACAAGTAAATTAGATGGACAGATGCAACGGAAAAGTGGAAATTTCAAAACGCCTCTGTAGCGGGTTCACGACGCTGCGCGGCGGTCAGCGGCAGTTAGTAGTTTGCACAGTTTGCACATTTGTTGTAAATATAGATATTCTCGTTGACCAACTTTTAAAATAAAAATTTAATGGATACTCAAAAGTATAGTCTGAAGCAGGATACTTAAAAATCTTTTAGCTGCAAATAAAAATCGTGCGTCGACCAAAGAACATTTGTCTGCAACTGTTAGATTAAAGTTATTTGGAAAATCACGCATTAACTTGAGTTTAGACAAAGGTTTACGTTATCAAATTAAAGTCCATAATAACAAAGTGAAATTTAATAGGGGCTTTATGCGTAGATTGATTCATTTAACAACAGGTCTTGGTAAATTAGAGTTGCCGTAATTTTTTTACTTTTTATATTAATGTTAAGTAATTGTTGCCATTGCCTACCCAAATTTTGAACCTACGGAACGCCACTGGTTTTGAATGCAGTCATGTTGGTTATTCCTGCGGTTGACTTTGTTCGTTGGTATTTTGGTACAGTGAAGGTTGGTTATGATGATGTCATATAAACATGTCCTACAGAAAGATCACAGTTCGGGTGGCGATATAAATCGCTGACATATTTAACTAATATAAAACAACCTACCCATTTTCTTGAGTTTAATGGACTACTGTATAAGTAGTCTAATTCATTTTACAATTAAATAAACTATGTTCTTATTTGTTTTAGAATTATATTACATTGTATTCTTCTTTTATAGAATTTAATACATACAAATACTAGAAGAATGATAGCGTAATATACGCTCCCTTATTATTTCAGGAAAAAAAATGAATTAACGGAACGAGATTACTTTTAAACAATAAACAATAACATGCATATTATGTTCTGTATTTCTCCACCAATCACTGAGTGTTTGCATATTTGGTAATATATAAATTTTTGCTAAACGCATTAAGAACATGTTTAACATTGCGACACAGCGTAAGTAGGGTGTAATAACCGATTCGGACACCTGCCGTATCTTAGATAGCTACTGTATCGTCCGACGGGACTTTATCGCCGGGACTTTAGTCCGAAAGAAAAGAAGTTTATAACAAGTCTGCAAAACAGATCTAGAACGTATTTAAACAGGTACTGTTGTAAACCTTTTTTTACTGCACTTAAGTCCCGTTGAACGGTACAGTAGGTACTTAAGGCACAGCAGGTGTAGCCGAATCGGCTATTGCACCTTATTAGCGTATTCCACATCTTAGACACAACCCTTTTAAAATAAATTGTATTAAAAAAAAACTTTATTCGCAGTAACATAAAATTGAATGATACCTATAGGAAAATCCGAAAAATAATTTTTAATCTTTTAGGTTTGTTGCTCATTGTTAATCAGACATAAGTAGGTACCTGCTTATTACTACCCCCCTCAATGCCATTGGTGAATATTTAAGCACATCCATTTATGCCATAATTTTGCACTTATTAAATATTTTAAAACTAGACCACATTTTGTTTTATAAAACAGTTGCCAAAACAATTTTGTTTTAAATTTCAGACGTTCAAGTAAACAATTTGTTACATGTTTAAGATTTTATTGAAAGAAATCATTATTATTGTACAAGTTATTTGCCGTTCTTATATTAAGATATCAAAGTGAGATAATTTAACACGTACTAGACGTTCAAGAACAAGAAGAAATCACAAGAATTAAACAAATTTCATTGAATAAATTCCATTTGTAATCGACCGATCAGTTAATTAATGCTTTATTAAAGCGGAAGAAATTTAAAAAGTGTTTAGCAGAAATGAATTCTAATTACATAATTATCAGTTAATTAAAGAATGGAACGCCTACTTATGTTTACGAAATTAGCTCCACGTATAGTTTTCGTTATAAATTACCCATCTATTATGGGAGTCGGGTTTTAAAACCGCCGATTAACTTATTTACTAATAACTGGTCTGTCCTACAACACGTCCGATTTGTCTCTAACAAGATTTTGCAAAAAAAATTAATTGGAATTATAAAGTTTCAGGAACACTAACGGCGGCGGAAGTGCGAATAAGTAGAAAAAATTTAATGTGTTTAATAATTAAAAGTTAATTTCACAGGTGGGTACAGTTCATGACAGTCACAAGCCGAGCTGTTTGTTTACTAGTCGCAATTAAATCATTAACTAAATGAGAATTTTCACGGTGTATTACGCCGCCCTAGAAATTCGGAGGTGCTCTGCCTAATTTCCCATTGTTTTGTCGACATTCAACATTAATCTAATCATAAGCTGTGAATATTCAAATTTCGGTTAAAATGTTCCGTGAAATTTCATCTTATGTGTACACAATATAAAGCACTTTAGCCGCCTCGACAGATTGCCGTACGCGATAAAGTAATTACTATAACTAACTTTACATTACTCACTAACCATTGTTTTCGAGTAATTTCAGTTTATTTAATTTACTCACCGCTTTTATTATTTCACTGAGATTTTTATGTTTGCCTCGTTTTAATTTCACAAGAAACTGAAAGGTTTCACGCTTTCTACAAAATTTAGGTTGTAAAGATACTTTTGCGGTTTAAAATAAGACACAGCTATAATAGGTAAATCTTATGCTGTTTTTTGCCTTATTTGTCTCTCCTTATAGTATTTATTATAACTACCTTCTTTCTGCATAAATTTTGTTCTACAATCAATTTTTTGTTCTTAGTTTACGTATCTATATATTAAATCCGGATTTCTTCCACCTATCGCAAATTTTACTGGTGAAGGGCCCCCATTACCAGACCACGCCTATTTACGAGTCAATTGCGTAAAGACGATATTCCTTTGAACAGCCTACCGCTAAGGTGTTCAAGTTCAACTGCAATACGCACTTTTAATAATGTCATACAATATTACTGAAAAATAAGATACTATTTTCTTCAGATATTTAAAGTAAGAGCAGTAATTGGGAAAACGAATTCTACAAATAACATTACAAACGAGTGTTGCTCATACATTCATATAATATAGGTGCATTGTCTAATTCCTGCAAAACTGCATAATTTGGCAATTAAATGATACGTTCGCGGTTCTTACATTAGTAGAAATTGTAAAATGCAACTTTCCACCTTATTGTTTATTTAATGTTTAACATTTTATATAGGGTGTTCATTTGAAAACTTCCCACCCCCAATATCTCGGTGTACAAGGCTTTCTGAAAAAATCGCCGAGACACGTCAACAGTATTAGCGAGGGGGACATATTTTTACATAATAGTGACATAAATCGTTTCATCCCCCTACCCCCCAGAGCCGCCCCCTTAAAAATTTTAAATGGCAAGGGGGGTTATATGATACCTCATTTGAAAGGTCTTCGTATTGCCTACATTTTGGCGTTTTGTTTTTTAAAATCGGTCGATTCGTTTTTGAGATTTTAAGGGAAAAGTGTTTGAGTTTATTAAAACAGAAAGGAGCTTGTAAAACGCATAGTAGGCTGTTGTCATAATGCACTATTGGATGTTTTTCTTGTCAGTACTTGTCAAAGTCTTTGGCATTAATAGTTGATGTTTGTTTAAACTGCTTAATTAGTGTGGCGCGTATTGATATTTAGTAAATTTGTAAAGTTCTCTTGATAATTATTAAAAATGGGATACACTTTGGGTGAAAAAGTTGAAATTGTGTTAATTTATGGGGCTGAAAATCAATGTGCTCGACAAACCGCAGCTACGTTTAATGAACGGCATCCAGATAAGTCCACGTCCCATAGGTATGTCCTAGACCTTATAGCAAAATTTACTGAAACTGGATCTGTTTCGAATAGAAAACGTACTGAACCCAGAGTTTTAAATCAGGCCACTCAAATTGAGATATTAGGACATTTTGGTATAAACCCCAGAAATTCGCTCCGCCAAATTGCCGCCGCAACTGACATTTCATTAGGTTCAGTTCATAAAGTAGCAAAACTTCATAAATTTCATCCCTACCAAATGCAAATCTGCCATGAGCTAAATGAAGACGATTTTGACAGGAGAATTGAATTTTGCGAACAAATGACTGGCATGATTAATAATAATAATGAAATATTGAAGAATACTTGCTTCAGTGATGAATGCACATTTTATTTAAATGGATTTGTAAATAGACATAACAGTAGATATTGGAGTAACGAAAATCCACACATTTTTACAGAAGGACATACTCAGTATCCCGAAAAACTTAATGTGTGGGCAGGTATTTTAGGAGATCAAGTGATTGGACCTTTGTTCATCGAAGAAAATTTGAATGGTGCAGTGTATTTGGACATGTTGGAAAATGCTATTAATCCACTAATAACTGAAGCAGTTGAAAATCAACGTGATGCAGATGGTAATTTACTACTTGATGAGGAACAACTATACTTTCAGCAGGACGGTGCCCCTCCTCATTATGTCTTACCGGTTCGGCAGTGGTTGCAGAATACATTTCCCGGTAAATGGATAGGTCGAAGAGGAGCTATAGAGTGGCCAGCTAGGTCCCCCGACTTAACTCCCTTAGATTTTTTTCTGTGGGGCCATTTAAAATCGGTTGTTTATACGCCTCAACCGCAAAGTATAGCCGAGCTCCGTCAACGAATAATTGAAGAATGTCGATCAATTCCAAGACATGTTTTCCAAAACGTCAGGGAACACGTTGAACAACGGTTATATTGTTGCTTAGCCAACAATGGACAACATTTTGAGCAGTTATTAAGATAATAACATTCCAAATAATTTTTTACTTCCAATAATTATTTGTATTTTTAATACTGATTATAAATAAAAATGTTATCAATAAGTATACACGCTCCTTTTTGTTTTAACAAACTCAAACACTTTTCCCTTAATATCTCAAAAACGAATCGACCGATTTTAAAAAACAAAACTCCAAAATGTAGGCAATATGAAGACCTTTCAAATGAGGTATCACATAACCACCCTTGCCATTTAAAATTTTTAAGGGGGCGGCTCTGGGGGGTAGGGGGATGAAACGATTTATGTCACTATTATGTAAAAATATGTCCCCCTCGCTAATACTGTTGACGTGTCTCGGCGATTTTTTCAGAAAGCCTTGTGCACCGAGATATTGGGGGTGGGAATTTTCAAATGAACACCCTGTACAAGGAAACGTGAAAGAACCATTGAATTAAAAAAATATTTGTAAATGAGCCGATAATTTCTACGTATTTAAAATAAAGAACTGGTATAATAAGTAAATCTTATGCTGATTTTTGCCTTATTTGTCTCTCTTTGTAGTTTTTTTATAACTACCTGTTTTCTACCTAATTTTAGTTTTAAAATCAATTTTTTTGTTCTTATTAATTTACCTATCTATTTATTAAATCCGGATTTCTCCCACTTGTATCAGCATTTACTAGTGAAGGTCCCCCAATAATAAAACCTACATATTTACGCGTCAATTACGTAAGGACGATATTTCTTTGAACAGCCGACCGCAAAGGTGTTCTGCAAAGATAAGCAAAATTTGAAAATCAACATTTGCTTGACTTATTGGGGTATTCTGGAAATTAAGGGGTTTTCTATATTTTGTTCTCCATATTTAATACAGTGTTTTCTCTAAGCGTTGCGTAAATTATCTCTTTTCTATCTTTATTCGTTGTCTATAATAATTTTTCTGTTTTTGCGAACAGAAGGCTGGGATACTTTTCAGTGCAAGTTTACGTTATTTTTCCGCACAGATTGCTTTATTTACTTTTTTTCTATCATTTTTTTGTCACTTTCACTATTTACTTGTTCTTGTTTATTTTTTTTGTATGCAAGTATTCAAACTTTTCTCCTCCACGTGTTTGTTCATTCATTTAATCTTCTTTTTTCTTGTTAACGGATTCTTTCGGCTGCTCCGCATGTCACCCTCATGCTCTCTTTGATACACTTTTCTTGTAACTCCGAATATTTTGAACATGTTCCTGTTTTTCCGCTCTTCTTGTTTTGCTTCTTCTTTATCTTTTTCTTGTTTTTCATACTTCTTTTTTTAGTTTTTTCTTTTTTCTTCTACTCCTTTCATAATTATTTTTTGTTTTAATTCACGTTTCTTCTTGTTTATTTTGCCCTTGTTGAACTAATTCGTTTTTATCGAAAATATAATTGTTATCTCTTCTTATTAGTTTTTTTTGTAATTCCGGTTTTTTTTCTGCCTTTCTTCATTTTCGGTTATTTATTTATTTGTTTTCGTTTTCTTGTATTCCTTTTCGTCTTACAGTTGCTCCTGATCTTCAATCTTCTCCTCGTTTTTCCCTTTCCTGTTTCTGCGTTTCTCTTTTGTTTGCTTACTCATTTATTTTATTTTTTTATTCTTTTATTGTCCCGCATCACTTTTCTACCATTCCGGTTTTCTCCCATACCTCCTCCCAGTCACTTTTTTGTTTACCTCTAATTTACGAATTTACTCACAATTATACCTTTTTGCGCTTTACTTACGGGTGGGGGGCACCAAATGCCTTATCTAACAAGCACAAACATACACATATGTCACTCTTCTCCGGAATCTAACCAGAACACGTTAGAGTAGTGCTAAGGCCAGCGGCCTTAACAGATGCTCTACAGAATGTCCTCTCTAATTTTTAGGTGTACTAATTTTTACTTTGTGTTGTTTCTTTTAATATTAAAGTATTGGTTTCAATTTTACTAATTCTGTAAAATGAATGCTCTTTGTTATTTCTAATTTACATGAATTTTCTTTGCATTGTTGTTGATTGTTACATTATCTTTCGCTTTATTTTCTTCTGCGTTCTTTTTTTTACTTTCGGTATATATTTGTTGTTAGTTAACTTTGTTATCTTCTGTAAGTATTGAAATATCACCTTTGTATGTTTTTTCGTTCATTTATTTTTCTTTAATGGTACTCTGAGTACCTCTGTTATTCTGTTTTTATTATGTTTTCCTTTTGTAATTGCAGTTATGGCTCGTCTTCTCATTTCTTCATTTTTCTCACTTTCTCATTTTCCCCCTTCCCTCCTATGTTTTTAATTTTTCTTTTTCTCCTGTTTGATGATATTCTGTTTCCTGCTCCTTCTTTCTCTTCATATTTCTCTATTTTTTTCACTATTAATTTGTTTATCTTTTTTATGCTACTTTGCTGTTAATTTTTCTTCTTACGTACGGTTAGGATGTATTTGTTTTTATTCAACTTTGTTTATTTCTTCGTTCTTTTTCTTTTCCTCTTCGATTGTTTCGTCTTCTCCGCAGGTGTATCTTTAATGCCTCTCTTTATAACTATACTCTTGTACTTCCAGTTCTTCTGATTGCTATACTTGCGCTTTTTGCTTTGTATTTTTCTTTTCCTTCTACTTCTTGATCCACGAATCTCTTTTTTATCTTTTAGTTCATTTTCCTTTTCTTAGATTTTCCGACTTTCTCGAAAGTCTCGCTATTATCTCTTGTTTTTCATTTTTCGTTTGTATTTCTTCATGATCTACACCTTCTCTTGTTTTTGCTTCATTTTTTCCTTCTCTTCCTTTATTCTCTTTGTCTAACCTTTTTTATATAATTTTATTTCTTATCTTTTACATACCTCTTTTATTCATTCTTTTCTTTCTAGTTCTCGTTTTTTTCAGTTCTTCTTATTCTTCCCCTTTGTACCTACTTTCCTTCCCCTTCTTTCACTTTCTTCCTTTTTCTTATTGTTTTATTTTTATCTTTTCTAATTTTTTTTGATTTTTTGTACTATCTAAACAAATCATAGCTGCTGCTAACTTATGCTCGGTTTTAAACGAAATGTTAGGCCTCCGTCACACAACAACTTCTTCGTAACAAAAGTTTACAACTTTTCTATAACGTTTTTTTTTTTAAATTCTAGAACCAGTTGCATCAGACGGAAACCCCGACATAATGGGCGTGTCTGAGGAGATAACACCAAATGCAGGAATGGAACCGCGACCAGCACCACCCGACCAAAGCGACGGGAGCGATCCCGAACCCGACGATTTTGCCCCCAAGAGAAAGCAGAGACGTTACAGAACCACCTTTACGAGTTATCAGCTGGAAGAGCTCGAGAAGGCATTTTCGAGAACGCACTACCCCGACGTTTTCACGAGGTTAGTATGTATTCAATTAGCCAGTTTGTGATCATGGAAGCAGCGACCCGCTATTTTGAGTTAATAAAATACTTAGGAGCGTAATTAAATTGAAAATGACGCTAAGAGAGCATGTGTGCCGCACCCTTGGTACAGTGTACGCGTGTAATTGGATGTTCGGTAACCGGTGATTTCCGGCCATTACGCTACCAACCGGTAATGAACGCGCACTCACTTACTCATTACTTAACGACTGCTGAAAATGCTAATAATAGTGCACCATAAATGAATTTTGAGGCGCGATCTTCTAGATAAGATTAATTCATTTTATTTTCGGTCGAACAGAAAATGCCTCCAGGTAGAATATAAGATTTTGCTAAGATTGAACGCCTATTATTTAATTAAAATCATCAAGCGGAAAAAATTGAATTAAGGTATCATTTTTTAAAAATTAATGGTATTTACTGGTATTCCTTAGAATAACTTCAAAGTATGTAATTTTCTGCTACAGCAATAACAAATGATGTAAGTTTGCCCTTCGAAAATGTGATTGCATTTGATTTAAATTAACATTTTCTCATAAAGTCATAATACACAAGTTGTAATCATGAGAAGATTTAAAAACGGTAATTTTTTATACAAACAATCTTGATGTGTTAATTACAATTTAAAGAAAAGTTTGACTTTTTAGCTAACTATGCAAATTTTAATTAATTTTAAACATTAGATGGTTTTGAAAATTTAATTATGGTTTTTAAATTTAAATGAATATAATGCTCCTTGGTTAAAAAGACAAGGACGAAATTTCTAATATGAAGCTAAACGTTGATAGTAATTTATCTTCGTCAGTTTTTTTTTGTCTTAATGTTTTTGCTTCCTGTTAATAGCGTTAATCTACAGTCATTATCTGGTAATTTTTAGTTTGTATCATTAGTAGACTTGAACTAACAATAGCAGGAATTTTTGTAAAAACTTTGACTTAAAACGAACCTCGCCATTTACAATTTTAAGCAATAATTTATTAGTAAAGTAAATAATCATTTGTTACGGTTTATACGGCCTCTGTTTAACAATTCGAATAATTTATACCCTGAGCTTTACAAATTCATAAGGTTTCAATTTAATTGGTTTATTTTCGTGGCCTTTTAACTTTGCAATTTATTGAGAACCTTTTTGAGCCAAAATAGCATGTTATCAAACAGTTCTAGTTAATTACACTGGTCAGCTAATT
The DNA here is from genome assembly GCA_958336395.1 of Ctenicera cuprea. Classification (NCBI taxonomy): domain Eukaryota; kingdom Metazoa; phylum Arthropoda; class Insecta; order Coleoptera; family Elateridae; genus Ctenicera; species Ctenicera cuprea. The sequence goes on from OY284487.1 coordinate 60,028,118, forward strand.
TTAAACTTTTTATTTTTTCTTAACTATCTATATACAATTTATTTTGATAATCTAGTTCTAATTACAATCTGAAAAAAAATTACTTCTAGTAGGTCAGGTTTTGGAAAAATTAACTTAAGAATGAATAAAACAAATTACACATCTAAGTGGGAATCTAAGAAGTGTATTTTAAGGCTCATGTTACAACCTAATTCTTGATAAACTCCTAAATAGTTCACCGACAATTTATCTGTAGTTTTCAGGTTTTATATTTCCCAAAAAGTTATGTTTTACCGCTTGGAGCTTCTTCAAATTCTGTATCTCGCATTAATAGATTAATTTGGGGTCCTACACAAATACCCTCTTTAATTTTTGCATCGGTGATATTGAAAAAGTTTTATTTGAGATATTTAAATCCATGTCCTTCTTTGTTCATGGGTTTGACAAAGTTTTTTATCAAACCCAATTTTATATGTAGCGGCGGCGGTAAGAAAGTTTTCCCCAGGAATATGCTGCTCTCTTGATGGCCATTGTTTAACAATATAATGAGAATTTCTTGCTCGGCTGCTCCAGTCACAAATGAAACAACAGTGTTGCGTGTATCTAAGTTGTAAACCAAGTAGAATTGCCACAACTTTTTAAATCAGCCCTGATATACCATTTATACTTTCTAATTAATTTTGTCAAGAAGGCATACCATATTTTTATAGGATTTCTTTATGTGAACAGCATGCCCAGCAGTTACTGAAGGGTAAATATTTCTATTGTGTAGAAGAACAGCTTTTAACTGGCTCATTTTCGAAGCATCGATGTATAGACGCCTCTCGTCTGCATTGTGTTCATAGCCCAGTACAAGCATTAAATTGTCAATATTATTGCAGAAGGAAAGACCCTCTTCAGTTGAGAAATACTGTGATAATTCTTTCGGACGATTGCGATATACTGAAATACGCGTATCTGAAGCTAACAATTTCCATCCTTGTAATCTTGATCCTAGTAGATGCTTGAGTTTTTGATAAAGTCAAATCTCGAACCAGGTTAAGTAGTTTTTATTGAGTTATTAAATTAGGTTTGTCTTCTTGAGATGGTAAAAATTCCTCATCATTGTTTAACAGTTCTTCAGTTTCTCCTTCTGATTCTGTATCAACTTGTTCTCCTTTCAAAACGTTTGGACATGTTGGTACCGAAAAGGCTGTCAAACGAGGTACTGGATGAGTAGCTAAAGGCAAACTGGGATAAACAATTTTCTTCATATTTTTTCCTAATATTTTGGTGCAGCAAAAGTAGCAGTTCGTCGTATGGTCCGTTGGTTCATGCCCAATCATAGGAACCGCATACGGCATAGCAGTTCTCTTACCATTCAACCAGCTTCTTAGAGTAACAGCACAACGCGCACAAGTCCAAGTCCAAGATTTATCTTGATTTTTAATTTTAACACCAAAGTAGTAGTAGTATGCTTTTTATATTGTAGATTTAATATTTCGCTGCTGAATAGTTAATTCTCCGCGAACACAACAAAAACTGTTCGTATCATTTATACACTTACGAGACATTGGCAATATAAAACACAACAGATTATCACAAACTGACCTAATTCAATTTGAATACTTACCGCTTTGTTGATATAATTGACCGCCATTTTGAAATGGTTTGAGCAATTGATATTTTCTTTTTTTTAAGATGTTTGGTTTAAAAAGACCTTTTAAATGAGGTATAAGTTGACCAACCTTCGTTTTTGAAAATCTTGAGAAACCCCCCTAAACCCCCTTCCAAAACTACCTTTTCCAGAGCCTCAGAAAAATTATAAATATTTTTACTTAATACCTCGCGTACGATTTGTATTACAATTTTTTTATCTTATCCATCTAGATTCAATAGTTTAACCATAAAAGATAGTGCGTGGATGGTCTATTACACCCTGTATACTGAAAATTTTAAGTAAAAATATATTTTTTAAATATAATTTTTTCTATTGCATACATCAAAATTTAACAATATATTTAGGTTTTAATTATAATACAGTGGAACTTCCCTAACTCGAACTTCTGTAACTCGAATTATTCTCAAAGTCGAATTTTTGTCATGAACACTGATGTTTCGTTGTCTTTTTAATGTATTTTTAACTCCATAAGTCGCATTTCTATAAGTTGAATATTTCTATAAGTCGAACAGGTATTTTACTCGTAACTCGATTTTTTCCGGTAAGTCCCTAGTTACAAGTATTCGCTAAACATATAATTGGAATATTTAGGGGAAGTCCCTAGTTACGCACAGTGACAAGTATTTCTGTGGTATTTCTTAGACATGTTCAGTGGCAACCAGAGTTTTCTCGCGTAAAATGACAAACCGAAATTTAAAGTGCTTTTCACTTGAACAAAAATGTTTGTTAATTGCCGAGGTAGAAAAGGACGGAAAAAAGAAAAAAGATATTGCTGCACAATTTGGTATTCTCCCTAACACTTTATCGACCATTTTAAAAAACAAGGATGAACTTTTAGAAAAAATCAAAACTATGGTGTTAGCAGTAAACGCAAGAGACTTACAACCTGTGTCTGTTGATATTGACGAAGCTATGATCAAATGGACAACCATGGCACGTAATAAGGATTTACCCCTGTCGGGAACCATAATTAGAGAAAAAGCTAAAGAATTCGCAGATGCTTTGGGACATGAAGATTTTTCAGCTAGTGTAGGATGGTTAGTGAAATTTAAAAAACGGCATAACATTGTCCAAAAGGCGATATGTGGTGAAAGTGCTGCAGCGGATTTGCAAACTTGTGACCATTGGTTTCAAAATGTTTTGCCCAATTTAATAGGTCAGTACAATAAACATGACAGATTTTTAATGCCGATGAGACGGGGTTCTTTTTCCAATGTTTACCAAATAAAACACTTGCATTTAAAAATGAAAAATGTTATGGTGGACAAAAGAAGTAGCAAAGAGAGAATAACTGTTATGCTTGGAAGCAATATGACTGGGTCCAAAAGCTAAAATTGCTCGTTATTGGTAAATCAAAAAATCCACGCTCTTTCAAGGGTATCAAATCACTTGATGTGGATTACGAAAATAACAAAAAGGCATGGGGATGTTAAGTGAAATTTATGAGAAGTGGCTTTTAAAGCTAGATAAAAAGTTTCGTTCTCAGAAAAGGAACATTTTACTGTTTGTTGATAACTGTCCGGCACACCCAATGGATGTGGGGGATAAACTGAAAAACATCTAACTTGCATACTTTCCTCCCAATATGACCTCCTTATTACAGCCAATTGACGAAGGGCATAAACAAAAATCTAAAACAACATTATAGAAAACGGATTGTAAAGAAAGTTTTGGTCAATATGGAGGAGGATGCCCCTACAACTGTAACGTTACTTGACGCAATTAAGGACCTCAGTAAAACATGGGATGTGAATGTAAAAGAACAAACAATTGCCAATTGTTTCCGGAAAGTAGGGTTCGTTAAAGATGAATTGCTGCAAGATATTGATTATTGGGATGAAGAAGATTTTCTTCCACTGTCCGAATTAAATGTTCTATGGGCTTCATATAGAACCGCAGCAAGTATGGATAATGTAACATTTGAAGATTACGTAAGTGTTGAAGATGGTACATGTACAATGGATTATCCTACTGATGAAGATATTTTAGCAAGCATCTTAGACAGTCGTAATGTAATTCAGACACATTAACTGTAGTTTAAAAAGTCAAATTTTACGATAAGCAAAAAAATTCAAGAAAATATTTTTTGTAGAATCAGACGAAGATGAGGACGAGGAGGAAGGCGAATCTAACGTCATGCCCACATTTGAACAAATTTATTCGTCGATCGAAAAGCTAAGAACTTTTATGGAGTCTCGAGATAATGTACCTCATAATATTTATAAGTCTTTAAATTTGGTGGAAGATTTTGTAGAGAAGGAAACGTGGTTATGCAAATCACAAAAAAAAATTACCGAATACTACTTTGAAATAAACAAATAATTTTTTTTCGTATGGTTTTTGGTGTATTTTCTGTAACTCGAAGTTTCCCTTACTCGAATTTTTTTTCTTGTCTCTTGAGATTCGAGTTTGGGAAGTTCCACTGTAATAAATAGTAAACTGGTTTCCGCGTGAATTTGGTGTTTTTTGAAAAATTAAATTTCTAATTAATATTTCGACTATGAATAAATTATTTTCTTAATTACTTTTACAGCGTTACTTAAATAGCAACTTTTAATTAATTCTAAAAATAATTAATAAAATGATATGTATGAATGGGTTTTTGAACCCCTAAAACACTACAATTTTGCGAGAACTTTTAAATTTCGCTAACGGTGGACAGGTCAAAACCGACAAAAAATAGAAAAACCGTAATTCGAACCGACTGTGTGCGGTAGAAAAAAAAGCAGCACCAAACAGGTAAAGGCCGACTAATTGAGCATTCTTTACAATGTCATTTCGCGTCAGACCGACAAATTGCAGGTAATCAGGATGTCAGTTCGATACACAGATAATATCTTTGTTTGTTTGTTTGCCGCCGCTCTCTATAGGTGTAGAAACTAACTACTAATTTTGCAGCGGGATTATAATTTTTAGAATTTGTTTGGCATTGAACTTTTCAACACGTTTGTTTTTTGTTTTTATTTCTATTAATAAGGGAGATTGGTGACGATGAACAAATTAATTAGTTTTGAAAGTTTGCTCGTACACTATAATTGTGAAACCTTGCTTTTATTTTTGCTTTAGCTTATGGAGAATTCTTGGAACCGTTATGGGATGTGGCCTGCTTTTAGTTAGTCTAGACTTAAGATAAAGTAGAAGCCACTTTTCTTTCTTTATGTACTGCAGTAGATGATAAGGGTTTTGATAAAACAACTTCAGTTTTTGGTTGTCCCTAGCGGCAGTTCTTGGCAATAAATTTTACGCTTTTTAAAAAAAGATAATGAGATTAAAAACGAATTTTCAGAGTAACATTTTAGAATAATTTGATTTTAAGATGTTTTGCAAAATGGAGGAAACGGAAAATTCAATATTAACGATAAATTTTCTTTGTATTTAATATTACAATAATAATTAATATAGTAAAATTGTTAAGGCTAAAGATACATTTACTAAACACAGTTTTTAAAAGTAGGCACTCGCTTAGACTCGGAACATTTATAAGAATACAAGTGTATTTGACAGTTCTGTGACCCATTAAAGCATAAAAAGTGTAGCTTCCCTATACAGGGTGGTCCTAAAACAGGTGAAAATATTTTATGACCAACAAACATTTAAAAAAGTTTCTGGTAGCATGCAGGTCCGAGTGTTTCGTAAAGATGCGAAAATAGTTTGTACAAAATTTGAGAATAAGTTCTACACATAAAAGCAATAAAAAAATGTTACGGAGTTACAGCTTACGGAAGAGGCAATAGTCAGAACTGGTAACGAAGTATCGAAGTAACATCTTGAGAAAACATTTTGATCTTCATGGAAACTGGATTTTACAAAAACATTGAATCCATCTTCTTCTTTTTGTTTTATAATAGGCCAGACCTGTTTTTTTACACAAATTTATAAAGTGGATTCTGTTGATGTCCACCAGCTCTTTGACCATCTCTTTAGTGGTCTTCCTGGGTTACGATGGTTTTCAGTCTCTGGTTATTTCAATTAATCTATCATTACTTGCTCTTTCAATGAGTTCGTCACAGCATTTTATTCGCTGCTTTATTAACTTTGTAACTGTTACCAAATTAATCTTTTTTGTATAGTTTTCTATAGAGAAAAAGATATTCCAACAAAAAATTCAAAAATTCTAAAGATTTCAAAAATTTAGAAGAAAATATTACATGGCCTCTCCCCTTATGATATACCTCTAGTGCATTTATTGAAACAAAAATGAGTGAAAATACTAAGTTAAATGAGAAAAACTCATCTATAAAATTTCAAAAATTTATGCAACTACTGCGAAAATTACAGACAAACAAGACGTGCCCACACTGTTCCATTTTCAAAAGGCTGTAATTCTGTAAAAAACGCGTGTTTACAGAAACGTTTTTAAACCTATCTGCAACACACATTTTAATAAAATTACACTGGATGCACGACTTTTATATAAAAATTTAAGCCAGACGCTATTTTCTAGAAGGTCAATATGTCAAATTCAACTAGTGTTGATAAAGAATAATATACAGAGCGAAAAGTTCGGGTGCGGTGATCTATGGTTTGTTTAAAGATGCAAATTTGAAATTTTAGAATGTTAGTTAGTGCACAGGGAGACGTAAATCACTATAGTTATCATGTTAATGTTTTGCTACAGCCACCCCCAGCTACCTCCACTTTAAAATTTCAAATGGCACACTATATTTTTTATGACGAATTATGAATGAATCTTTTTTAGTGTGTCTACGTAAAAAGAGTGCCAGGTTAGAATGGAAAGTTTTTAAAATAGTGTGCCAAACGTTATCACGAAAATCTAAAATTATGTCCTGCATCTGAGTACTATCACATAGGCAGTAGAAAAATTCACAAACGTTTAAAACGTAAACTCCCCCAAGACATCATGTTATCTGATGATAGTGAATAGTGTTTAAATAAGTGATGGGTTAAAGTAACCCCTTAGTGCTTATACAAAGTGAGTGTACTAACACAGCTATGAATAGCAAAGACTTGCTGAACTAGCTTAATTAAAAACTAAAAAAAAAAAAAAAATAGTGTGCCATTTGAAATATTGAAGTTGGGGTGGCTGGAGGTGACATGGGCGGAGTATTGAAGTGATAACTATAGTGATTTACGTCCCCCTATGCAGTTACTGACACCATACAATTTCAAATTTGTAACTTGAAAGACACATCGCACTCGAACTTTTTGCGCGAACACCCTGTATATAATTCTTAATTGTAAAATGGTATGCTGCAAGCGTGTTGCGCAAGTTGTTAAAAATATCTTCGAAGAATATGAACCAGTTTGGTGTTTTGAAGTGATTTATTATATAATACGATTATTACAAAATGGTGTATATTTTGTGTTAAACATACAGGGTGCGGCAACCAAATCCGTACAAGCGGATATCCAAAACTACAAAATATTACACATTTTATTTATGATTTTATGGAACAGAAGGGGCCGTATATCATGCTAATAGTGAGTATTAAAAAGCCTCTCTATTTTAAAAAATGGGGATAAATTAAAAATTTTAAATATAATGATACATTTATATAATTTTTAACATATTTTTAATATCCGCATCAAATTAGGTCCAGCCTAATTTTTTCAAATATTTTAACAAACGTTTAGTACTTCTTGAAAATCCAGCATAATTTAATAATAGTGAAAAATGTACATTTACAACCTCTAATAAATAAGGGGGGCTGAAATTTTGTACCATTTTTATTCTAGTTAAATTTTGCCAGATCTAACATTGGTTGTTTATATTTAGTAGGCACTTTTAAATTAAACGTTTTTTTCCAGAACTTTCTAGCTTCAACATGACGACCGCAACGTTGTTTTTTTTTAAATTTTGACATGAACGTCTTATTCACCAAATCGGCATAAACTTTAAGTATTATAATAGCCTTACAGAAACACGATGTTATTATGCACGAGAATTTTTAAAAGAATAAATCATGGATCGAAAACCCTTTTCAAAATTTTGGATAATTATTTAAAAATTCGATGCACGTTTTTTTTATTTCATGCAATCATAGAGCTAGGGATAAGCTACAATGTGGTCGATATCCCAGTCCGCTAATTTCTCTGTGTCTGCTATAAATAAAATTCTTGCTTCTTTATGTATTAAATTTTCTCCTTTCCATCTAATTTTTGACTGACGAATTTCCTTTTTAGTTTTGTTTAAGATAATAAAATAAATCGATATTTTGGTTCCTAAAAAATAGTAAAAGTTTTAACACACTACGACTTTATTTTACATCTCTCCCAAAAGTCTGTGAAAGATATTCCGTACACCGAAGCATACATACATACATATGCTTAACGGCGCATGACTGAATTACACAGGTCAAAAAACGGTCTTTGTTTCGGCGTTATTTTCTGTTTATAGCCAGTAATTGAAATAAAGAAATACTTTTAAAAAGTGTATATTATTATTTTTACATGAAAGCTTTCTATAGTATTTGCAATATTTTAATGCCAAGTAGTACTGTCACGATGTGGGAATTAGTTATCCTAAAAATTAAATTAATTTTTTAGTCGCTTAATACAAAGTACATATTTGCACAAACATGACCTGTTGTTCATTTCTAAAATTTAAAGTAAACATGACCAAATTTGGATAAAGGTATATCTATGCAGTTAAAGTCATAAGTTATTTAAAGAATAAATTTAAATCAACAACCTTGTGTGACGGTATATAAATACTTTCCTGACATATCTGAGCAGAGTCTCTCCCAGTCTTCTTCAGTCTGCAATAGCTACTCAGTAGTTGGTACCAGCCATGTCATAGTTCACCCAATAATTGTGGGTTAATTATTACCTCTTCAAGTCTCCATATCGTTACGCTTTCCTCGAACCTATTTAGCTTCGAATTGGGGGCTTATATTTAAATATGGGGGTTTGTTTTAAAGATTCTGCATGCGTTCACGTAAGTGTGATTAAATTATAACCATGTATTTGTTTTAACCAAATTATATTGCTGTTGAAACTTGTGTTTATTTCAGGCATCATCCATTATGAGATTCACACAATGAAACCATAACGTGATAAATGGTGGATGCGCCGTCCGTATTTGGATTATTGCAAAAAAAATTAAACATAAATTTAAATGCAAAAATGACGTTTTAGCAAAAGTTTTTTTAATAATAAATTATGCAGAATCGTGATAAATGGAGGAAGCGCCCGGTTTCGATATTTATATTGTTTTATGTAATTATTTTTAAAATAAAACTTGCTTTGTAACTATTAATCGAAAGAATGGGGATCAATGAGGTTTGGATTTTTGATTTGTTGCGTAACCATTTATCACTTCAACATCTAATTTCGATTAGTATTTACCTTCAATTTCATGTTGAATAAATGATAAAAAAATATACTATCTTGCTTAGAATTATATTTGTTATATAAAATTTGTTATTAAATCAAACAAGGTTGATTATTTAAGGATGATGTAGCATGATTTCAGAGATCTTTATTTCATTAACTAGCGCCGATTATTGAATATTTGCTACTTGTTTTTCGCAAAGTTAGCAGTTAAAGTTAGAGAAATTGTGTTTTGTTAACTATTCAATAAATAAGTAAATAATTATGAATCGTTCCCGAGTACCATGTCTGGAGATAAACACAAAAGATCTGAACCTCAACATGATATAAATTTAAAAAAAAATTCAACAATAAACTCCAGAAATTAATTCAAATCCTCGAAAAGGGGTAGTTCTGTTCCAAATTTTCCTACAGATATTAACCCTGAACATAATAGTCGAAACTTCACAACAAATATCACTAAGGATTCAAAATTAAAAGACCAGAATTAAATAAATCACCTTCCTTTTTTTTGACTACGACGATAACATTACTTCTGAAAATGTTAGTGCGAAACACCTCCAGCATCTGCTTCGGAAAATTATGCAACTTAAACTAATGCAAGGTAAAACAAAACCCCAGAAAGTTCATCTAGTATAATGTTAATAAAATCAAGTTGTGAAGAAAAGGGCATTTCTGATAAAGAATTAAGTCAGTCAGATTCAGCAGAAGAAAAATTTAGTAAAAATTTATTACAATCAGATTCAGATACTGCAGCTCTTAGTAGTGCAGCGGTGGGGAAAACTAGTACTAAAATTCAAAACGTAGAAATACAGTTATCTAAAATAAATTTAAAAAACTGTTTGAGAACCAGATCTTAATTCATCTTGTTAGGAGATAGTAGGTAGGTAGGTTGTAGTTACTAACAAACTTCCGAGTAAAAATTGTAAGCGAATAAAATTAATCAAACGTTTATTAGAATTCGTTAACACATACAAATACAGAAAATATAAGTATAAACAACAAACCACAATAAAACAATAAACTGCAAGCGTAGTAGTCGAGCGTGGTCAGACATTTCTCTAAGAGAAGATATCCTAATGCAGGACAGTATGTTTTTACTTGCCGTTGACAGGAAAAAGAAAATCGGTGCTGCCGCTGCTGCTTTCTTGCGGTGGTATGGTCGGACTGCTTAACCGGGTGGCGCGCCATTTGTGCTCATGGTGTACTGAGCGGCCCGTATAGGTGGCGCTAATGATATATACGTATGCGATGCGTGTTGTGGGTGTAAATTTTTTTATTATTTTGTCTAATTCCAATTAGTAGAGAAAATTTGAATAAAACACACTGATCTTCAGCAAGTTTTCACATCAGTAAAAAGTATTTTTGAACTTGAGGAAATACGCAACGCAGAAGCATGTTCTTATAATACGACTATAGTATACAACTATGCTCCTGGTACAGTGGTAAGAGAGGGCGTGTAAGTTTTTAATTAACACAACACACTTTTGCGTATATGACTATGACTGTTTTTCCTCGCAAGGGAATGGCAAACTAGCATTCAGATCTGAGTTCGCAATAAACAGGCGGTCCCCTATGTCAATTCACTTAAAAACGCCAGGAGAAGTACTTAGCTCATTTTTTACTTAAAAGTTCTGACTTTAATATACGTCTATTTTATTTATAAATGGTTTTGAGGATACATAAACAATGGAAATGAAAGAAATATACTTATTCTATGTTTTTTAATTTCAGGGAAGAACTGGCAATGAAAATAGGCTTAACTGAAGCTAGAATACAGGTAAGATTATTATTGACTGCATTATAATCGTGCTTTGATATTATAGTATAAATACAGAAGTAAAACAGAGATAGGGGCAACTTCTACAGGCATGTAACATAAGTCGTAAATAAAACAAAACACAAGCCAGCAGATGGTGTGTGTACAGATCGTGACCACAACTTCTTCGGTACCTTGACGAGGTTTTAAGCTTAACTTCACATGACCACTTCTTACAGATAATTCGATAATTTCACTAAAGCTAAAAATGTTGTTTTTCCGCAATTTTAACAACGTTCAAACATTCTCGCATTATTAAATTAAAACGAAACAAAAATACTTATTATATAAAATTTAAAAAAAAGTTTATTTAAGTGTGTAAAATAATTTTGACATTAAATTTTAATCATTCCACTATTACCGATAATTTAGAGTCCAATTTGGTTTTATGGTTGTAATTACCCCGCTACAAGTTAAAAGGTTAACTATAATTCTGCGTGCACCCAAAAAAATTCTGGACAATCACACGTTTGGAACCATCCCGCGGCGTACAAAGTAAAACCGTAAACATGGTGATAATAAATAAGAAAGTGTAATTTTATTGAATTTTTGAAATGGTGAAGGCGTATGATTGCAGGGTTCGCTTACACAAACCATTCAGCTGGCTATTAGCAGAGCTGGATTCTCATCAAGACTAATAGGCCCAGCACGACTCCCAAGAACTTATTATTGATATTATTCTTTATTACCTCTCCGGACGGTGCTTTAGCATCCAGCAAAAAACCGTACCTTACCGATATTTATAAAACTAATTTAGCGTGATATTTAAAGCTGAGATGATGTCGTTGGTTATAAAACCAAAGTTAGTTTATCTTTATCAATTAAGAAAATTGCAGAAATAGATTGGGATTTATAAAAATAAAAAATAATTCGATCTTCTAACAAGATGGTAATAATCAAAGAAACATCTTTTTCGTCTCTTTCTAAAACAACTGTAGCCCCCCTACTTATTGTCTTAAAATAATCAAGGACGCTTTATTCTCATTTCCAATCGTTAAGGTTTCCGTGCTGATACAGTAAGATAACTGAACATCTATTATAGTGTGGTACTCTGTCTTCACGTAACAATAACAAGAATCGACAGGTAAGTCGATGCGAAGGAGTCATGTACCAATAGTTCTATCGTTGACAGTTTGGCAATAACTTTGATTCTTGACATTCATTATAACTCAAATTTTAAGAGGCGAGGGTGTACTTGGGGGTTCTTACGATGAAACTTGATATTTATAAAAATATTATTTACGGGTGGGGATGAACTGGGGTGGTTTGTAAGCAATATTGTTTAAAAGATTACATTCCATAACATTTAAATTTGTTTACGGGAGAAGAGACGTTGTCAGAAGCTTCTGTTTTTCTTAAAAATGACCGTTACTAAGTTTTTGGGCTAGAAAATTATTTGGTCTACCTAGTTAAAACGTATGGTCTATTATGTGACCCATAAGTGAATATGCTTCGGTACCGTATTCTTTTTTACAAAAGAGCAATCACGAATACACACATTTACACACATTTACACACATACAAGTACCAACCCTAATTGTGGCGGATTTGTAACCAACACATCACGAATACTACATTATAGGCTAATGTATGTGGCTTTAGTAATTAAAAACCTTTTAATTTGGGTAATTTCCAAACGCGCGCAAGCAAACCTTTGATTACAAATTTAGTAGTTTTCATAGAGTAGTAAACAAATTTATTCTCTGTTCATACACTACGCTGACGTAAGCAACTTCGCAGAGATGCATTGTAATTTTGCAAACATCATTGTCATCAACATATTAAAATTATTGTTGTTGCTTTTCCTAAATGTCTATAAAAACAATGTGGATCTTACATTAACATCGCATGTTTTTATACAGAGTGGTTAGGAAAAATCAGGCCAAAATTTTGTGGCGAATTTACTAACCTAAACTACAGTTTATATGGAGGTAAGTTTAAAAGCATCTCTGACATAAATGAAGAAAATAATTGAAAATTTGTGTGGATATTTTGCTAGTGATGATTTACAAAGTCACTTGTTTTATTTATTGACATACAAAATACTGAAAAAGGTACACATGCTGAAAGGAGCTTAATTTAACGGTTTTTGTGATAATTTAATATCTTTGAAATGAAGTGTTGCCGCAAAGTGTGGAAATAATTTGTACAAACTTTGAGGGTAAGGAGTTCACAAAAATTGAATTATTTCGAAAACTGCTGGATTTTGCGAGTTCCAATGTATTTTTCTGTGTATTTTGGAATGAAGAATAATAATGTTTGGTCATTAGTTTCCGGGAGACGAACAACAAACTCCGTAAGGAAGCGTTTTACTATGTACGCCAGTGATGTAACCGAACATTTTTACTTTCCTTTACTTTCAGTATAGGGAAGTACTGATTTCATAAAATTTTACGAATTTGAAATTTTGACGGAAATATACGTTTTGGACCTCCAGGAACCCAAAAATATATTTAAAAAAAATGTCTGCCTGTGGATGGGTGGGTATGTGGGTATGTATGTATGTGTGTGGTGCATCATAACTCCCGAACGGATGGCCCGATTTCGATGAGCTTTGAAATGTGGGAGTATATCAAAAATTCACCGACAAAATAGGCTTAAAAAATCTGAAATCAAAAGCGGAAGTTAGACGTTTTTTTTGATAGTATTTTTTTCCAAAACCATATTTAATAAATTTTAAAACGGAGTACAATAGAAGACTTCCGGTCAAATTTATTGCTTTTTTTCTAACTTTCTAGCTTTAAAATAGCGGCCGTTACAATTTTGTAAAAATTTCGATTTTAGCGCCTTATTACTGAAAAAGAGTTTAATTATTTTCTCAAATAGCCCTATAAAGTGAAAAAATTTCCAAATTTTCAAAAAAATATTAATCAAACACTGGCCGAACGATTTTTTTAAAATTTCATAAGCTCGTAGAGCTGAGAATGGGCTACAATTTCGTTAGGGTCCTGCTCGCAAAATTTGTCTCTGAAGCTTTCTATGAATTTTTGGAGATTTGAGTTTTAACGCCTATTTACTCAAAAACGAGTTATCAGATCGCTATGAAATTTCATATTGGAAATGATTTAAGGGTACACAATGTTACAAGCTACTAGAAATTTAGGAACTACTAAAACTGTGAAGTGAAAAAAATATCAAAATTAAGACTTTTTCAAAAACATACTGCTCAAAAATTAGCAATTTTTTTTAAAATTTTGTAGAACTGTAGAACTACGAATCAGCTACAATTTAGTTTATGTCTGAGTCCGCAATTTTTAAGTGTTACCTTCTATGAATTTTTGCAAGTCGAACATTTAATAAACGGGGGCCAATAAATTTCTGTTTATGATAAATTGCTCATGAGTGATAGTAGAATCAAATTCTCAACTTAATTTTTAAATACGGCAATATTTAAGGAGGGAGTTAGTTTTCCCGCTCTTACCCAATTTTTGGTGAAAGTATTTGTTCTGTTGTTTTTGGGTGTTTTAAATTCTAAGCAATCTTTTTCCAAAAATCAATTTTCTTCATATTTAAAATAATATAATAAATTATAACCGAATAAGATTTGTTTTTATAACACTGCTACTCACAGATAGTGATACGTTGCTTTACTAAAAGCGCGCTCTCTAATAATAACGTTGCAGTACCTACGCTGTAGCATTTATACGTTGTAACTCTAGAATCAATTTTCAGATGCCAAATTTCATTGAATTTTAAATAGAATTAACAATAAATAGGTTTAAAGTGATTTAACTAGTTTAAACTTACTGCCCCCCGCCCCCATTACATTTTGCCTGACGAATACTGATTTTTGGTATTCTTTTCTAAAGAATTATCTTTTCATGTTAAACAAAAAAAAATATATTTTCTTGCTATTGTTTCGGTTGCTTAACCAAAAATAGTAAGTCATTACTTGCACATTATAATGCAAGACTAACCAGATGACTTTCAAACGTGTTTTTAAAGTTATTGCAATTGTAAAGAGTAAAACACAAACACGTAACACTTTTAAAAATATGAAATTATTGTTTGAAGTATGGGAAAGTCTAGACGAAATATGATGAGCATTATTACTAGAGTTGGGCAAATATGCTGTAAAGATAGTGCACATATGCACTAAAATATGCCGCATAAAACCTTCAATATATGCAAGAATATGCAGTAACCTTTTGCGATATGCATTAAAAAAAATTAGTTTGTTTATTTAGTGCCTAATATGAAAATCTGATGTTTATTTGAATCTGCAGTTTAATACTAGTAATTATTATATGAGTTAAAGCACGTTTTGCATCAAATGTAATTTTTCGTTGAAAGAAAAAGATAAATGCAATTAATGATTTTCATTATTTTTAGTTACAAACACTCAACATTCAAAAAATCAAAAGGGCTTACATAATATAGAAACACATTATTATTTTCAGTTAAAACTGAATTTTTTATTTGCATATACAAAAATACAGGTAGAAGTAAAATCAATAAATAACACAACCTATTTATTACAATAAATAATCATGTGCTTTTCAATGGTGTCAACGAGAAAATTTTGCCGCTTATCTTCGAATATATTTTTGTAGCTGGAAAAACTTCTTTCTACATCACAAGAAGTTACTGGACAATATTTAAATAAATGTGAATTTTTAACTGCAAAATTCATTCGTCATTGTGGCCGTTGCTTAAGAAATCTCCATTTAAAATATTTTTTATGGAATTCAGAGTTGAAAGTCCGCTGTTTTTCTGAATTAAATCGTCCATTTTGCTGCTAACTTGTTTGCATATTTTATTTTTATTTTTATTCAAAATTGAATGAAATTTTTCGATTAATTCTAAAGATTCAGTGAGAAGCAGGTTTTGTGTTTCTAATTTATTAATGATGCTAGGAATTTCCGAAAAATGAGCCTTTATGTAGGACAACTGAGGTTGCAATTCCGGACACTAAAATATCTTGACAATCTGCTATAGACTGAGCAGAAGTTGAATCAAAGGTGTTAACATTTTTAAATTCACTGTAATTTTCACAATAAAATAGAGCAGCTTCTATCCACGTTCCCCACCTGGTGAGAATTGGTTGTGGAGGTAAGGACACATCTTTAAGCAAGTCTTTGTAAACTTCGACGCGAAGTGGTGATTTTAAAAATACCTTTTTTCCGTTATTAATTAATTTATTGACTAAAGGAAACTCAGTTCTAACCACTTCGGCTACCCTATTCATCGCATGGGCCAAACAAGTTACATGAATTAAATTTGGGAAAAAGATTTTTAAATTTTGACCTGCTTTTACCATGTATGCGGCACCATCAATCATCATGATTGTATAAAATCCTTTCTGGTGGTATTTGATTTGGCAAATAAAGTAACGAAAGGGTTTCATTGACAAAACGTGAAATTGTCAAATTGTTGGTTTTTTCTAGTTGTTTAACAGCAATTAAATAACTGGAAGAAGGACTGCTGTTTAAAACACCTACAATAAAATTCGCTGTATATCTTCCTTTAGCATCGGTGGTTTCGTCAACACTAAACCAAATACAATTATTCGAAACAACGTTTCTAATTTTTTCAAGATTTTCTTCGTATAATTTTGGAATGCACGTTCTGGAAGCTGTTCTCCGGGAAACGACGTTTTGTTTTGTATATTTTTCTAAGAAATTTCTAAATTCGGGAACGTCCATGTTATTTAATGGAATGTTGCATGAAACCATCATTCTACACAAATCGTCGTTGAAATTGTTGACATTCTTATTTAAGCAGTTCAGCAATAATTGTTGTTTTGGCTCGTTTGTATTATTTTTTCTTTTTTGATGCGGACCAGTGGCTACGTGCTGATCAAGCTGAAACTTTTTATTAACGTTTATCTGTAAAAACAATATTTAAGTACAATTTACTACAGCTTACACAAAGGAAAATAATTGAATGTGCCCTGTGGCCTGTGCCATATCCTTTGCAATATCACAAAAAAAACTTTCTAATTTTATTCTTAAATTGTTTGCTTAATTACAAAATAAAATAACAAATTAGTATTAAATTTTTAACTCGCTGTTTTGGCTTGTTTGAAGTTTTTTAACTTTAAACAGAGTAAACAGTTTTTTTTAATTCAAAATTAAAATAAACGGATAAATACCTCTTTTTCACAGATGACGCACAACACAACACTTCCATCGTATTTAAAACATGTATACGGCTTCAACCACTTCTTAATTAAATCGATTTTTGAACTAGCAACTTTAGGCATTTTCAGGGTATAGACTGGACAATTACACTTTACAGCTCTCTGTCAAGGCAACAAATGAACTAGTCAAGCACTAAAATTATAAATAACTATTTCTAAGAATAAGTATAAGAAAAATTTCCAAATATTATTTTCAAAGAAATTTGTACCTAAGGAATAAGACCTACCCAAATAATATAATCTTTGTCAGTTAATCCTTTATTTCCTCTACCCCTACTTGGAAATTTAGAAAGTGCAAGTCTAGGGTTCATGTGGTTTCACTAGAAGAAATTGTGCAATTTCTTCTAAGAACTACGAATATTTTATTTGATAATTTATTTGAAATTATATTTTTTTTGCTAGAATATGCATTTTCATGCCATTAAGAGCTAAAATATGCACTAATATAAGCCGTATGCCGTAAAGTTGTAATATATGCCAAATCTGCAAAATAAAATTTACTTAAACATCACGAAACGTGTATAGGTATACGAAAAATTAACATTTTATGATCAATAGGAAAAAAGATGCAAATATGCATTTGCCCAACTGTAATTATTACTTTCAGTATAAGAAAGTATTGACTTCATAAAAATGTTCGCAATCGAGTTTTGACAGAAATGATAGTTTGAACCTCCAGGAACCCAAAAATAGTTGTTTTAGTAAATGTCTGTCTGTAGTGGGTCAGTATGTGGGTATATAGGTTGTATGTATGTGTGTGTGTGTATGTGTGGTGCATCATAAGCACAAAACAGATAGTCGGAAATTTCGGAAATTAAAAAAAAAATTATTGCTTAAAAACTGACTACACGATTTTTTAAATTTTATAAGCTTATAGAACTGAAGATAACACATTTTAAAAATATAAAATTAATATTGGAAGTATGGGAAAGTCCAGGCAAAATACTTTCCTATACTCTCAGTATAGGAAATTTTCAAGAGTTTAATTTGCCACAATTGTCATTTTTAACAAATGCGTTAATCATAAACGTCACGATTTACACGCTTGAAAATTAAAAAAAAATACAAGTTAACAAACGCTAGAAAATCATTAGTGCAGACATATCTAGATTATGAATCTGACATTTTCATGGAATTATTTAATGAGTTTGTACGTACGTGTACGCGTTGTAAACTATATTAAACTTAATGGCAAAAGAAATAAAAGAAAATGGTGTTACTTTTTTATCATTAGCAGCAACTTTGTTGCAGTTTGTAATTTATTCGCTATAATTACTCCACCGAAGCACGAGAAAGTACTTTACCAATAGCAAGTTTGCTAATTTTTTTAAATTATGTCAATGGAAACAACTAAGATTAATAATTTAAATCATTTTGGCGATATAATATTAAGGTAGTTTTTTTCAAGTTGGTATTTAATATGTACTTCCAATACAGTGGCCAGTTTGACCTATATATGCTTGTTTATAGTTTTTGCACGTTAGTTTTTAAACATAGGTTTTTTTAGCAGACATATTTTAAGTTTTTTTTTAAGTAGCTTAAAACTTTCTTTTGGCTGCTTAGTTATTAAATATGACGCATTTCATCCAAATACAAAAAAGTATTAATTAAGGAACTCATATAAAAAAAACTCAACATCTGCAATAACTTGTAAAACAGACTTATAATACGCTAAACGAGCGGAAATACAAGTTTATCGATATTTACGATCTGTTATCGCCATCTTTGGAATATTTTCGATTTCACCCATGTCGTTTCGCTTTATGCAAAAGTCGCCTATCGATAACCTTTAATTACCCTCAACCCCAGCGTGCGTGAATGCAATAAAATTATTGAGAACAAGAAGAGAAAACAACTGGCACCCAATTACCGAAATAACATATCTAGAGCTAAATTCAGACGAATTATTAATGTAATTTTAAATTACAAACATAATTTCCACATTTAACGTAATTGAAAACGAAAACAATTGCGTACCTAAAAACCAAGTAATTGATGATCATTTTATTTTTTCGTTGCCTCAATTATCCGGCTCAGAAAATTACCGTTTTCTCATCTTTGTCTTTTCGTATGTCCTGAAAAAGGATGGAAGAGTTGCGGGTGGACAACACCGTAGACCAAAGAAATTGAGGATAGGTTATTACTTACCTACTATTATTTAGAAATTTGTTGGAGTAGGCTTGAAAAGCTCTCCGTCATTATCTGAAATGGGATAGAGATAGGTCAGGAGGATTAAGTGCAGGGCAAAAGACAGAGATGGGGCAATCTAGACACCTGTTGTGAGCAAATGACATATTGGTGAAGGAAGCGAGTCATTTCAAGCATGATTTTTTTGGACACAGCGAGTACAGTCACGGACTTGAACGATTAGGCTTAATTAAATAAATTACATGTCTCTATTTCACAAGAATTGTGGTTTCTGAAGGTTATATAGTCGTGAGGTTGTTTCACCGGTGCGGTATACGATATTTATACCGGAGGAAATTGGAAATTTCCGTTTTGAGTTTTTCTACTTTTCCTTAATTTCCATAACCTTCTAAATAATATAATTTTTTTTGAGTGGCTTAGAAAATTTTTATGTTAATCTTTTACATTTTCATGCTTTACAATAGAAAAAACTTTATAATTAGTGAAGTTTTCTTTTTTGATTTTTTATACCCTGCAATTTTAATTGAAAATAAAAATTCGCATTATCTCTGGAATTTGGTGAATGTTCAACGTTGCAGTAATAAATTAGATATATTTTATTAAACCTGGTAATTGCTCTGTAATTAAATAAGTTTGTAATTTACCTTTTTATGGCAACTGCAATCACGTTAACATTATTTCGTGCGGCGATATAAAAACTTTAATTAATATGACCTTAATACTTATGTATATATACAATTTGTTATTTATTGTTGGAATTACTATGCTTATGTAATTAACAACGGTAATTTTAAGGCTTGTTATATACTGGTTATGATTATTGTTGGTATAACATCGGAGTTTTATGTAAAATACGAATATACAGAGAATTAAATATGAATCAAAGTATTCTTGAAAATCTCGTGATTTAAACTAATCATGTACACATAAAACACATAAGTAAATCACAGAAAAAATTTATTTAATTTTGGTTCTAATTTATTTTACTCATTTTTCCTATGCATTTTTGATATACCCCAACATTGAACATTTGATCAAAATCCTATCATCCGATTCATTTAGTAATTAAGAAATACAGGAACTAACGTTTCTATTTGGTAGAAATTTACAAAAAAAAAAAATCTACAAGAAATTCGAAAAATGATTAATATCGGGAGATCTTGCTGGCTAACTATGGTGCTAAGCTTATCTACATACTATTTTTTAATTGATATTCCTAACATTAATAATTAAAATGTTACACCGATTTGATGTTGTGCACTGACCCTCTAAACACTTTGTATATCGACCAATCACTACATCGCATTTGCCATTTCAGCAGCCAATGGAAAAGTTTAACCCTATTCGTTTTGACGTACAGGCTGGGAGGTCCTGTTAGTTGTTTCCCGCATTCTTCGGCTAGTTGGGATGACCTTGGAATGGAGAGAGCTGATGATGGTTTCCGACGGCTTTAGGCTGCCTTAATACCGTTGATTCTATTAGGGTGCTGCGTGGCTCTAGAAGGATCTGAGCGCTGCATGGTTGTAGCAGGACTTTGGTGCGCTTTTTTTTCCGGACCGAAAGATTACGCTCGATCTGGGATCAAAGATGTAGAAAGAACCTGAGGTGTTGGTTTACCTCAGACCGAAAGCATGCGCGCGATCTGGAAATAGGGCTCTAGGACGAGCCTGATGAGATGGTTTACTCTAGACCGTTAGCTAACGCGCACCTAAAGCTGCGTAAATGTGTTATATACATACTATTTCTTCAGGTTCCGTTGCTTAGTAAGGTCTACACAATCGAAACATAATCTACAATTGCTTTTATTTGAACAGATGGGTGAGATAGCTGGCTTTATTAACTACGAAAATGTACTTCATAAAAAATGTAAAAAGTGTATTTCTCAAGATTCCTATGTTGCATATAAATTTGATCTAAGGTTTTCGCAGAAATATTAGTAGATTCTAGGAAAACACTTAAATCGCCAGATTTTATAGTGTTATTATAAATGTTACTAGATTCTATGGGTGTTTTTTGATACCAGATTAAAAAGTGTCACTGGAAAGGTTGGTACATTCTAGACGACTCAATTTTTTGTCACCAGGTTTGACAGTTGGCAGCCCTGCTGGTTTCAGATTTGGCTATCTCAGCCTACTGCCGAATTTTTCTTCTTCTTTCATATAATTTGGTATTGCTATCTTTTTTAACCGCTAAGTGAAAATGTGGTATCCAGCCTATCTATAAGGCGCGCAACCGCTGTGAGGTTTTCGCAGAAATATGATTCTAGAAAAACATTAAAGTAACCAGATTTTATAGTAATAGGTACTAAAAATGTTACTAAATTCTATGAAGGTTTTTGATACTAGAATAAAGGGTGTTGCTAGATATTTCACTATATTCCAGCGAGATTTTTTGTCACCTAATTTTAGAGTGTCATTAAAAATGTAAATAGATTTTAGGAAGCTTTTTTGTCACCAAATTCTAGAGTGTTACTAGAAATGTTACTAGACTTTAGAGGAATTTATAATTTCCCATTTTTAGGGGAATTTTTGTCAAGAAATTTTTTATCACCTAATTTTAGAGTGTTATTAAAACTGTCACTAGATTCTAGAGAAATTAGTTACTGGAAATGTTATTAGACCTTAGGGGAATTATTTGTCACCAGATTCTAGGGGAATTTTTGTCAACAGATTTAGCAGCCTTGCTGGTTTTAGAACCGGCAGTTACACCCAACTGCGGAGCTTTTCTTTTCGCGGCTATGTGAAAAGGCAGCGTGAGGCAGCGACATTGATTGGCTGCGAGGTCTTCGCAGAAATTTTACTATATTCAGTAAAGTCACCAGATTATATAGTGTTACTTGAAAGATCACTCTATCGGCGTTTTTTAATGCTAGATTAAAGAGTGTTACTAGCAAAGCCCTTATATTGTAGGGGGAAAATTACTACTATGCCGCATAAAGGATCTCCTAAATATAATCCCGGAACATCAGCTTGGTTTTCGCTCAGAGCATTCAACCATCCAACAGTGCCATCGCATAGTACACGCCATTAACGAGGCTATAGATGCAAAAAAATATTGTTCGGCAGCTTTTTTAGATGTGAGCCAGGCTTTGACAAGGTCTGGCATGATGGATTATTACATAAAATTAAACAGTGCCTTCCAACTTCGTACTATACCTTACTAAAATCTTATCTGGAAGATAGACAGTTCAGAACAAGAGTAAATGAAGCAACTTCTAAATGCCAATCCATCAAATCTGGAGTCCCACAGGACAGTGTTCTGGGGCCAATGCTGTACCTAATCTATACATCTGATCTCCCAACCCCCGATTATACCATAACGGGAACGTTTGCAGACGACACGGCCCTCTTGGCAATCCACGAAGACCCGGTAATAGCGAGTTCGAACCTTGAGGAACATCTCTTTCAGTTAGAAGAATGGCTCAAAAACTGGAAAATGAAAATTAACGAAACTAAATCTCAACACCTTACATTCACCGTAAGAAAACAACAATGTCCGCCAGTTTTCATCAGTACTATAGAAATCCCAAGAACATCAAGTGTAAAGTACCTAGGAATCCATCTCGAAAGCAAAATGATTTTGAGGGAACACATAAAGGAAAAACGAAAACAGATTGAAATAAAAATGAGAGAACTATATTGGTTACTAAGCAGAAATTCAAAAATGTCACTAGGAAATGAAACCTTGATATACAAAGCCATAATTCTGCCCATATGGACCTATGGCATAGAACTGTGGGGCTGTGCCAGTAAATCCAGCATTGCCATTATTCAACGTGCACAATCAAAAATCCTCCGCGCAATAACTGACGCCCCATGGTATATCACAAACCAGAGACTCCACCAAGATCTTAATGTACCAACCGTTCAAGAAGTACCTAATTCAAGATAAAAGCAGCAAAACACCATGAAAAGCTACAATCCCATGACAATCCTCTCCTTCAACCGCTCTTGCATGAACACGTCCTTTTCAGAAGACTGAAAAGGAAGTGGCCAATGGACCTTAAGTGAGGTAGAAGAGGTTTTCTCGATGGAGAAGCCTCATCAAGACAGAAAAGGGGCTTTCTTCAGAAAATTTCTAAGTTAGCACAATAGCTTAAAGAATGTAATTTATGATTGCTGTTAAATAAATAAAAAAAAAATTTGTTTAGCTGAACTTTAAATAGCCAAAAATGTTTTTAATTAAAAACTAGCATAAACGTTAATGTAATTGCCATCTCTTGAAAGTGCCCCTGGCGCAACTGCCTTACCTGCCCCGCCCCAGAGCCGGCTCTGCACAAAGATGGCATTTTGAAAGGATTAGAAAAGAATAGAAAACATCAAGGAATCTTTCTAAAGATAAATGAAGTACCCAAAGCTTTTATGTGGTTTGAATACTCTAACTGTAAAATAAGCGTAGAAGAACTGCCAAGTATAAGTGTGTGCTAGTAACATCGCGGGACGTTGTTTACACCAAATAGTTCAGTTAGTTGTGCCATCACAGACACACACCTCCAACCGAGTGTATTTTGTGGCTTTGAGTACATAGGAAGCAAATGAACAGTATATCATGCGAGGGATATGGTTTATAACATATTTGGTTAAAGATTGAATTACTTTCGAATTGTATTTCATTTCTACAAAAACAAAGAAAATATCATTTTTCTTCTTCTTCTTCCCGTTCTTTAACCTCTATCTGGGTCTTCCGTAGTTCAATATTTTCCTGACTTTTTTATTTCTCTTGGTTGCCATCGTTGCTTTTTTCGGGAGGTACTATTTTATTAATATCATTTTTAATTTACAATTGAAACATTAATAAAATTTGTATATGAAAACAAATTAGAAGTTGATAAAATTTCTAGGTAAATTTGACGGTAAAAGTCGCTTCCTTCACAAAAGAAGTTTTTTTCGGCGTAGAACTAGATCATATCATATGTTATGCGTGTATGAGACGTTATTTGCTATACAAAATTGCCATTTACGACCTTTTTGACCGGTACCGAACTTTTTTATTTAAAAAATGCCCAAATCGCCAATTTTAAAATTAAGCGATTTTTAACAAATATGACGTAATATCTCGAGAAATACTTGGAATATCAACTTTTTTTTTTGCTTAAAAACAGATGCATCATCATCATCATCATTATGATTTCATTCGTTTAGTATAAAAATAACGTTATAGTTGTACATTTTCTTTAATCTATATATATAAAAATGAATCACTATTTCCCTTGGTCACGCCATAACTTGAGAACGACTTTACCGATTTCATTCATATTTTTTTTAAAGTTTTCTAATACTTCGTAGAAGGTTCTTACGGAAAGAAAAATTAAGAAAATTGCGCAGAAAATTAGAAAATTTAAGAAAACTTAACAATCAATTGCCGCATGTTTGGTACATCATCACTTGAGAATGGCTCGACCGATTTGGCTCATTTTTTTTTGTTGTGTTCGTAATTGCCAGAACAAGGTTTGTATGAAAGAAAATTTTGGGGAAATGCACCGAAAAAGTCGGAAAATTCGGAAAATCCAAAAGATGATTTTGTATGGTATTTTTGTATGAGATGTCGTATGATTTCGTTTTTGAATGGCTTTTCGAAGAGAAAAATGGAAAAATCGAAGTGGAAAACTCGGAAAACTAAAAAAATTCGGAAAATTAGGAAAAATCGAAATTTTTTTCTTCTTTTTTTTTGGATGGAAAAACCGGAATGGAACAATGCAAAAGTCATGTTCCCACTTGAACTCAGATAATTCTCATGATTTTTAATTCATTTTAAACAAATTGAACGAAAATCGTCCCTCACAAACATTAGAGTCTCGATATCAACTGTGTGACGTTCAGTTTGACAGTTCTGCTGTGTATCACGTTCCGTATTGATAGGCCGGGATTTTACTCCAAAAGATCAAGCATTGACGTGGTTAGTAAGTAGTTACGCATATTAAGTTTAGTATTTTATTTCATAATCGCTGAATCCTTGCGTATTTAAGAATATATGATATTGCTGGGTGCCTAAAGTACAAGTCATACATCCAAACAGCATATTTATTGTTTTTCCAAAACAAATTACAACAAAAACGTGGGGCGTAGCCCACAGGTTCCGCTAGTTATTTATAAAACACAGAAAACATAATTCATGCATGTGACGTAATACAGTAATAATGAATATGTAAATAAACAAGTAAAATTTTCTTAATAAGTTTATCTGTTTTTGAATCTTTACAATTGCATTCACAGCAGCCTTTCAGTCTCTTTTTTATACAATGGCACTTACTATTGTTGTAGTTTTTGTCCAAACAATAAAACGATAAAACTTTTCCTACTGCTTCTGGTATAGGATTTTGAGTTGTGTCCCAGTGTTCGTTCTCAAAGGTCCATCCATGTTTGTTTGAACTTTCTAGATTAATATTTGGAAGATGACTTGAATACCAGATTTGTAACTGAAACGCTTTTCGTTTTCTGTTAAATCATTAAATTCAAAAAACACTTCCAGTGAGAACATGTTAAGAAGTTTCAATTAGAACTTGCATGCTCGGCACACATTTCTCTAAACTCCTGTCTAAACCAATTAAATAAATCCACACTTTGTTTAGAAAAATAAGATTTAATTATAAAAATTTTACGCTCTTACAAATTAAATAAATTAAATTTCAATATCTAATGAATATCCTGACATTTCTTGGTATATGGATCATTGGTTTTAGTACCATTAAAAAACCGCCAATTATCCACAATTCATAGCCAGACACGATGACTTTTTTTGCTCATACGATATGTTAGCGCATAATCAAAAAAATTAACACCGCAATAAGTAAAAGCTGTTTTATTACAAATTAAACATGCGTTCGTTTATCTCACGCTATCACAAGCGAATAAATACATAATCCAGCAACAGATACACTTTTAGCATATAGGAAATCATTAAAATCCCAAACTTAATTATTTCAATAATCACAACAGAACGTTCATAATTAACATTTCAAAAGTTCCGCTTCGATTCGAAACAATATGTTAGTTTGTTGTAATAAGCTCGACGGGGATCGAAGCAGCGGGGTGGCATTGGGCTAATTTCGGACCCAGCGGGGGCCCTTTGCCCAAAACCGCCCCTGTTTAGACGCCCTGAGCTTTTCTCTAATGCTCGTATTCGTCATATTTACACTAGAATATAAAACACGTTTTTTGTACCATCCTTTTAATTTAATTTTGTTTTTTGTACGCTATTAATGTGCTTATTGAGTTTTCTTCTATAATTAAAGTTTTAACCGCATTAATTAATTCTAAGGTTGTGTCATACCAAAAACGTGAAGTTTGAAAAAATTACTCTGCGGTAGTATGCAATTTTATATATTAGGTATATAATTTTGTGTACTGAAGTGTGACGCCATTAATTCTATACGATAATATCAAATAATTTAATTTTAAATTACATTTTGAATGTTATGCGTGACTTGGGTGCTTTACAAATAGTATTAAGTACTGGCTTTTGAACGGTAATTACATATATTGCGATTAATTAATAAGATGCACTTTAACTTTTAAATTTTTCTTTAGTTTAACGACAAAAATTAATAGTTTCCTGGAAATTAGTTATTTAAAACATCTCATTTAAATATATTGAAAAGAACTTTAGCTTATAAGGGTTAATTTGTATTCTACAAAATAACTAACTAATAATTTTTTTAGGTACTTTTTTACTAGCCCTTATCGAAATACCTCGAGATATATCTCAAAAAATCATTCGATTGATTTAACGATTTTTAAATTTTCGGTTTTGTCTGCTTTGGAAGCAAGCGTTTATGCGATGGCCATTACATTAACTAGCTGCAAACACCCAATGCGAGTCGTACTAAATTATGATGCGAATGCAGACAGAATTCGCGGAATCCGAATGAATAAAGACGGCGTTCTTCGCCGAGAAACGAGATAAGAATGATCTGATTCAAAGATTCGAATATTACTGATAGTAGAAATAGCAAACATAGCAGTTCAGCACGTCAATTCAGCGCAGGATCGTCTTTGGAAATTTGTATCATGCCTGTAAAAGTCCAAATATTAAAATAAATATGGAAATATAAATAACTTCATTAATATTTAGAATAATACTGTTGATAAAAACACGTGGGACGCTTTACAACATAAAAGTAAAAACAGATTGTTTATATAATAATTAATAATCGTATTTATAAACGAATCAGAAATAACAATAAATTCAACAAGACTTTCTTAAATTGGTTGTGTTTTATAAAAAAATTATGTTTTTGACACAAATTACATGTTGCAAAGTTATGGTCTGAAGATTTTGTGAAATAGTTCCAAATAAAAGATGTTTTTGTTCCTGTTCTCATTTAAATAAATGATTTCTCGGTTTATAGAAACATTACTCAAAAACAATCCAGAATTAGTTATAAACTGTGATAAAATTAATAATACTGTAAGAAACGAATGTTGCATTTGAACTATTCGAAGCCGACGATTTACTATGTTTTTGCCGAGCGTCCCGAGGAAAGACGATGAGAACGAAAACTCGTTTGTAAAAACGTACATCCGTATGATTTTATCCGAATGAATCATTCGATTATACCCATCATTAAAATAAGACTTTTTAATGGTGTAACAAAGAAGGAGGGCGCGAAGTTAGCAGTCTAACAAAAATACTGACAGAACTAGTTTAAATTTTTAGTGACTTTAGTGCTGGTTTTGTGCTGTTTGATAGACATAAATAAAAATTAAGTAGATAAAACTAATGCCGATTAATAAAAAAAAATAAATGTAATTTACGTGTTCATCGCCTACTTTTTATATATTTATTTAAAACACTGTAGAGTACTAACAAAGCATACCGTTGCGTTGGCACTACATCTTATCTTATCGTTAGTGTTTTAAGTGTTCTTGCTGGGTTTAAAGATGGCAAACCATTTGGATATTACTTTTCTATACTTTCAGTATAGAGAAATAAATATTGTTAAAAATACTAGCAGCCCGATGTTTTCAAAATTGTGTAGGCCTATGGAAATAGATATAAGCTACAATTTGATTGATGTCACAGTTCTCTAATTTTTGTGTGTCTTTTATGAATTTTTGAAAATCGAAAGCTCATGCCCCTGCATTTAATAAAATCAAATGTATAAAAAATATTTCCGTTGGGGCACACGAGTGATAGTAGAATAAGATCCACAACCTAATTTTTAGCTGCAGCAATATTTAGGGGGGTTAATTTCACCCTCCCCACCATACGTTCCCACCTAATCTTTGGCCGAGTAATTTCGTTTTTGTTCGAAAACATCAAATAATCAATTTTTTTCTCACAAAACAACTCTGATAGCTGCAGTTCGGTATGCAGCTGACCATGCCCGTGGCTATGATGTTCCGCATTTGCCTGAAATTCGCTGGTTAGTGTGCTCCGCTAGGCTGAATTGTGTAGGCCTATGGAAAAAGATATAGGCTACAATTTGGTTGACGTCCCAGTTTTCTAATTCATGTTAGTCGTCTTTTATGAATTTTTGAAAATCGAAAGCTTATGCCCCTGCATTTAATAAAATCAAATGTATAAAAAATATTCCCGTTGAGGCACACGAGTGATAGTAGAATAAGATTTACAACCTAATTTTTAGCTGCAGCAATATTTAGGGGGGTTAATTTCACCCTCACCACCATACGTTCCCACCTAATCTTTGGCCGAATAATTTCGTTTTTGTTCGAAAACATCAAATAATCAATTTTTTTCTCACAAAACAGCTCTGATAGCTGCAGTTCGATATGAAGCTGACCATGCCCGTGGCTATGATGTTCCGGATTTGCCTGAAATTCTCTGGTTAGTGTGCTCCGCTAGACTGATAGGCGTAGTAGAATCTTGAGTCACTGTCGGCGCGTAAAACGTTGTAAATGTGTTATCTAATACTTTTTAAAGTAGAAAAGCCCAGTTTAAAGTGCTTGTCTAATTTTTTGTTTTCTATGCAATATTGTATTCTATTTAAGAAGCACTAACAACTTACTATCTATACTATTCAATAATAAATTCATTGATTATAGGTATATAAAATATGGACTTCAACGAAGTAAAGCTAGAATCTATTAACAAGATAATAAGTTCGTCTGCTAAATATATATCTAAGATAGGTACTTAAGAGCACTAACGGTAACGATAGACATTAGCGTTCTTGCTAGTGTATATATGTTAACTTACCAGCTTGATGTACCTGCAAAGAGGCGGAAATTGGCAAGAAATATTGTTTGCATGAAACATTTCCGTAAAATTTATTTACGCGTTCTTTAGGTGAAGCTTGCTGTAGTCATACAAATTAAAGTCAACTCAAGTATGTTTCTTATGCTACTCTAGAGCGGTGCATCAATTAAATATTTTGAGATTGCTGTAAATACCCAATAGATAATTAACAGTATGATTTGAAATTCAAATAAAGTTAGCAAAATTATTTTAATTAATGTTTTTAATTATCTTGAAAATGAAAATGTCATTTTCATTGAAATATTGTTTTAGAATTTTGTATAATACTATTTGAATTAATATTAGAATAAAATAAAATTAGCGTGGTTGACATGTTCCATTAGTAATAAAATTATTACAAAATTTATGTTTTGATTTAAGAATTAAATCGAAATTACCATCATGAGATTGATTTATAGTTGTTGATATGCGATTATTACAATTAAAAGCTGCAAAATTCGGAGTAGACAACAATGACGATTTAATAAACTTTAAAAAAATGATTTCGAATTACTAATGACGAATGGGAAATTTATTTTTATTGCGTTTCCTTGTTGTGTAATATAATTTTATATAAAAATACGAAATTAAAAATGATAACAAATTTCAAAAAGTTCAGGTCGTATCATTTTTATCATGTTTAGTGTTGTCATCTAGACAAGATCGAACTTGACAATTCATGTCTTGTTTAAAAAACTTGTAGACAGCATTTTACCTACTCTAAGTCTAAGTAAAGAATCTTTTTTATTTTTTTAAAATATTGGTTAACATACAGGCAGGGTTTCAAATTCGAGTCCCACCATGGGGATCTCGCTTACTTGAAGAGATAGAGAGTTGGTTAATTGAGGCAAACCTGCTAAATTTTATGCCTAACAATAATCTGCAAAGAAATTTAAAGTAGCCATTCTGGTTTTTGTAAAACTGAAATTTTGGCTTTTTTATTTTCGGCTATAATGCATTTATCATTTATGCTACATATTTCTAGTTAACGCACTATTAGGACACTTTTGTGCTGAATCTAAATTTTTTATCAGATTTTGTGTAACTGTTACCATTGTTCATTTTCGACTGTCAATTTGGTTTTCTCTTTGGTCGCCATTTTAATTTTTTTTTCATATAGGGATAGAGTTTTTAATTCTGATTTCAACGATGTGTCACACTTTGCATTTTGTTTTGAGCATTTTATTACAGAAAATAAAAATTTCATAAGAGTGCCATGGAAAGACCACGTCATTTAATTTATTTTGAAAAAATTCTAGTAGGCCATGAACTAATGGAAGTAAAACAAATTATTTACTTTTACATTTAGATACATTAAGTATGTGAACATTTCAGGAAACTTTGTTTTGAGCGTAGGCAGCAGGTCAAGTTATTTTTTACAAAAACAAATGAATGTCAAACAAAGTTTCTAACATACACAATTTACTGAAAATTTCAGTTGCAGTTTTTATGTTTGCAACTAACATAACAAATTTGAATAACAGGTTAAATAAATACAACAGATAACACTAGAACTACACTATTACGAACAATTACTAAATAAATGTTCAAAACATTTTAAACCTTTGTAAAACATGCTCAGAAGCTCGTCTAAAATGAACACTCTAATATGCGTGTTAGTAACTGTGTCATTCATTTGTTTTTGTAAAAAATAACTTAACCTGCTGCCTACGCTCAAAACAAAGTTTCCTCAAATTTTCGCATACTTAATGTATCTAAAAGTAAAAGTAAATAAAAGTAGTGTTTTGTTTTACTTCCATCAGTTCATGGCCTACTACAATTTTTTCAAAATAAATTAAATGACGTGGTCTTTCTATGGCACTCTCATGAAATTTTTATTTTTTATAATACAATGCTCAAAACTCAAACAAAATGCAAAGTGTGACACATCGTTGAAATCAGAATTAAAAACTCTATCCATTTATTAAAAAAATTAAAAAACCGACCATAAGAAAAAAATTTTTGCCAGTCGAAAATAAACATTGGTAACACCAAATTAGACAAAAAATTTAGATTCAGCATAAAAAAGTGTTTTAATAATGCGTTAACTGAAAATATGTAGCATACATGATAAATGCGTTATAGGCGAAGATAAAAAATCCAAAATTTCAGTTTTTTTCAGATATCTAAATAACCAGTGTGGCTATTTTAAATTTCTTTACAGATTATTGTTAGGCATAAAATTTGGCAACTTTGCCTCAATTCAACTAACTCTCTATCTCTTCAAATAAGCGAGACCTCCATGGTGGGGCTCGTATTTGAAACAGCCTGTATATGAATGGGCACCTTCTGTTAGGGATTTTCTTGGTAGCATGGCCAATGATATAGCAAAGGATTTTGAAGAGGGTAGTAAAATTACAGAATAGCCTTTAAGGTCTATTTCGCAAAGACAAACAGATCTAAAATTATTAATAATTATTTCACATTGCATACATGGTGGAATGCTACTGCTTATGCTTCCTTGGATGTTTTAACCATAATACCAGCGTTGTAGACGAATCAAAGTGCGAATTCTCTGCCTGGGGTAGCTTTAACAAGACGGTTACTCCGTCTGACAGATTACTATCCAGGGCCAAAGTAAAAAAATATCACACGTGCTTTAAAAATCATAGACTAGTAAAAGTTCTTGCACAAACGTGTGAATTACTCCTACTAAAGTTGCGCGATGACATACTTTTAAATTCAGTACTTTGTTTTAAACTAAGCAAGATTTTATTGGTTTCCAAACTACTAAATTAAAACCCCTAACAAATTAGTAGTTTGGAGGACATTTAAAATTGACAAAATGTACATTATTTCCTATTTTAAACAATATATAAGTGAGCAAGACGGAACACCCAGTTTACGCTAAAATAACTGTAGGTTACGCAGAGTGACGTTACCCAAATACTAGTTTTTGGTATTTTTAACATTCAAACAGCTATCAAGAAATAGAGATGGTTGGAACACTCTGTATAAAAAACGGCAAATCTATGTTATTAAAATATATTGTGTTATTCGCATTTCTCAATGAAATATCCATTAAAAGTATTAAAAGAATCTCGATTCAAATGATGAACATTCTAGACAAGAATTTTGGGTTGTATTGCCTTGACAAACTAGACAAAACAAGATATGAAAAACTTTTGATCAAGATTGCATCACTAAACACGTTGTAATGTTATTAGATTCAAAGTATGTTGTTTTTAGTATTTTATTACATTAGTGCTTGTCTTAACATCTATAAAATAAGAGCAAGTCGCGTGTTTATTAAGAAGTAGAGCAGTCGTTTACCAATTCAAAGATCTTGGCCGAGTTCAATTCCCATAAACTTATTTTATTTTATTTTCAATTTTTATTTTTGTTGTTACAACAATTGTATTAAATACGAAATGAGAATTTGTGAAATGAAACTTCTTTGGCGGCGGTTGCAACATGCGATCGTAACGTAACGTAACGTTTCGTTACAGTGCGGCTAAAAAAAATTTACTTAGAACTTAGACTCCCACCAAACACGTGGATTGCTTTTATTTCATGGCTATTGAGACTAGCTACTTTGATTCTACATTACATTACAACATTATTAAAATGCTATTTCTGTAAAACATTTGGCATATTTAGGTATAGGAGTAGTTTAGTTTAAATTATTTAACTGATTACTACGCGGCATTTAAAAAAATTTTTTTTGTTAGAAACGAGATACTTTAATTAGAAATGCGTGTTTTAAGGCAAAATAATTTAAATCTGTGATTAAATAAAAAAAGGCATCATGATTTAATTATTTTATATAATCAAAAAATTTACAACATGCCAACCCAGGTAAAAGTGTAGTACCTAGTAAATTTCTTAATTAATTTTCTTTTTTTGTGTATAAAATATGACTATTATTTCCAAACAATAATGTACCGTTACTATGTGATCGAGTTATTTTCAAATTTAATTAAGATAAAGAAAAAAAATTGTGCCAAAATAAGTTAAATTGCAAGCAAATTGGCAAAATGACTAAAATATACAAAACTCTGTATAAGCTTTTCATTGGTGCAGAAAAACAGAATAAAAAATGTTTATTAGTTGCCGGTGACAAGCGTTAACAATTCAACCAATAAAATTTCTTCTTTTGGTTGTGCTGCACCAATCCAATGGTGATGTCGTTTTACTGTAATTTCCCTGCATGTGTTTTCATGTTTGTAGAAGTTTCATGACGAATAACGACATTTTGCCACAAAATTGTTATTGGTAATTTTTGTGCTGAATATCACTCGAACCTATTGTTTATGAAAATCAACATTGGTGTTTCGCAGTCTTGTCGTTTTCCGCCAAAATAGGTAAAACTTGTGATCTGTAGTGCAAAAATATCTGAAAAATTGTGACCACAAGTATTACAAATGAAAAAAAATGCATTTCGTCGTTATTAATTTAAAACAAGTAGCAAAGTTTTAAAAAATTAAATTTTTACTTGATAACAAACAATTTGGTTATTTATATTTATTGAACATAATAACAACTTGAAACAATACTCTACAATTTTAGTTTCGAAAACAAATCAATAATTCCAATTCGTTGTTAAGAATTACACTAATTTCAAAATAATGCCATCAATTCCATACTTACTTTATCAATAATCATACACTATATTTATCAATACATATATTTCTAAAATTCTACCTTAAAATTAAAAAGTAATTTAACATATACTTCCCACATATTCAATTGAAAAGTACTCTAGGCACTTACAGGTGTCCGAAATTGCTTGGTAATTGGAGAAATTACTTAACTAGTTTGTGGAAATTATCCAGCAATTTGAATAATTTACTAATGTGTTATATTGAATACACGAAGTAAGTTTGGAAAATAATATTGTTGAATTAACTTAAAATCAATTTACCCAATGTTACTTTTTAGAAAAATGATTCCATACATTTAAAGTAAATTAATAAATTTGGATAAATTATTATATAAAAATGTTCTGAAATTCAATAATAATAATTTCCTTATTAATTGCCAGATTAAGTAAATTCTAGTACATAAAAAAATTAATTAAATAATCTGTTCTAAAATAAATTTTAATCAATAACAGGCTACTTAGATCGAAACCAAATTAAATAACGGAATTTGTAAGCACCTACTTACGTAAACGCGTACGTGTATTCAACACAAAGCGGTAATGAGATAGAGAACAGCTTATTTTGGGCAGATTGTTGAATTTCACGCTTGTATTCTTCATTTATAAAACTGACAAAGGCCGAGAAGACGAAAAAACGTTAACAGTGGATGCCTGGATTAATGATATCGTCTTCCTATAATTGCCTCGATTTTTTACACCATCCCATCTAAATGTTGCGTTTCATTCAATTTATTTTTAATTCCAAAAATAAACCCACATGATACGCTTATATTTTGGCTCGTATTTGTCACGCTTTTTTTATAGAAAATAATTCGAATTTTTTAGTTCAGATTCTTAAAATTACTTCAAGTAAGCGGATTAATCAAAATAATAACCAAATGTTTAAGGCAGTATTAAAATTGATAGAATAAGAAGCAGATGTGAGTTAGGAAAATCGCATAATTTTTCATTTGGTCCGGAGACTTTGAGGGCCGGATTGAAAATTTAGATTCGCGTAAATTATTGGTGGCTAAAATTGTCAGAATTGTCATAGACAGAAAATTTTTAAAGAAAATAACATTCTGATGACTTAAATTTTTTTAACTGCCTGGTTAGATTCTTTTGTGGTTTTTTATATTCCGTTCATTTCAGTCGGTTCGTGGAAACAATGATTGTTCAAATCGTGCCGGTAATACGATCACATTAGGTCGATAAGAGTATAATGCCCCATACAATCAACCAATCACAATAGGATTGCGTAGTCGGCAGCCAATTAATCTATATCGATAAAATCACGGCGTATCGCTGCAAGATTCGATTAAGACAAGCCTTCTATACTCCTTAAAAATGCGCCCAGTCACGGCGTTGTCGGCCAACAGTAGTACTACTTGTAATTACTTTTGGATCATCAGATCAACCATTATCTTATTAATAATACGTTCGGTAATTTGGTCGCAGTTACTGATGCTCCTCGGATTCAGTTTACAATAAGAAGATATTGACAGGTTTCCAGTTGAAATATTGATTGGATTTTGATTTTACAAAGAGCTATAAATATAAAGCGTTTGGGCTTCTAACAAGATGAATTGTTGTTATTAAGGGTCATTATTTAAAAAATAACTTCGTTAAGTACCATTGAACTAAAACCAGAGAGGTTAGGCGGAATGGAAAAAGAAAGAAGGACATGTTTGAGGATAACTGTAACGTTTTGTTAATATATACTAAATTATTTACTGTTAAGTCACCAAGGAGCAAGCCGTTTAACAAGCGTTTGCAATTGTGATAAAAATTTGAAATTTCAAAGCGTAGCTTTCATCATCAGCGTTTGAATCAAACGAAATGTAGATGTAGATTTCAGTATACAGGGTAAATCAAATTGTATTGGCAACTTTCTTATTGCTATAGCAACAGATTTTGTTAAATTAGGGAAGCAGTACTTATAACTTTTATACTGAGTAAGATGTCCTTTACAAACAAAAATAATTAAACGTCTCGTTTTTGAGTTTGATCGATAACATAATTTTGCTTACAATAAACACTCTGTACGATTTTGCATATTCTAAATGACAATTAAATTCTGAATAAGAAACGTTTAATGCAATAGTAATCTAAAGTACTTACTTACTTATGGCCTTCACGACACTAGTTGGGTCTTGGTATTCTCTACAATTGCCTTCCATTCGTTCCTGCTGTTCCTTGCTCTTGCGTTTCCAGTTGTTGATTCGTAACCTTTTCAGGTCCTCTTGTACTCCTCCCTCCATCTTTTTCGGGGGTTTCCTCTTGTTCTTGTTCCTTCTATTTGACCTTTTATGAACTCTCTTTGCAGCTCTATCCTCTGTCATTCTTGTTACATGGTCCGCCCATCTTAATCTTCCTGCCTTTATAGTTGCTGTTATGTTTTGTGTCTCCAGAATATCTTTTATTTTTTTGTTAGTTCTTATTCTCTAATTTTCTTCTTCTTTTACCGTTCCCACAATTGTTCTTATGATTTTACTTTCAAAAGTGTTTAGCATATTTTCGTGTTTCTGGTTGAGCGGCCGGGTTTCACTTCCATACATAACCACTGGTCAAATTATTATTTGTATAATCGTATCTTTGTTGCCCTAGATAGTACTTACTTTTGCTTCTTTGTAGAATCCGCATCTTTATTTCTTCTTCTATATCATTCTATACAGGGCCGGCAGAACACGCTAAGCCCGAGTGGGTAGTGGGGTAGAGCAGCCCCCCCTCCTTCCCACTTTGCTTTGATTTTTAGCAATTAACTTATTGTCTTTACGTTAAAGTCGTATGAATGTACTCAATCGTGGAGTGTGACGTACGTCGTCTCTACGCTAACGCACACATGCGTTAACTCGTAAGTCGTAGTGTAAAGGTACATTTTATGCAAGCATTTTTGACGCGCTGACGTCAAATGACTGCGTGGAAGTGTAGAAACGAGGTATTGAGAATTGGTCGGCGTGTATCGAGTGCGCGTGCCAAGTAAGCGCGCGTTTTTCAAATATCATATCCCGGATATAGGTTTGAAATACAGAATTTCCGAGTGGGTAATTACCCACTCGGGAATTTTTCAAGTGGGTAGTACTACCTATACTACCATGCCCTTCCGCCGGCCCTGATTCTATATGAAATTAGGAAAACAGTCATGCTCAACCCTCATGATTTACATCTTCGCGAACTATATCGTACTAAAAGAAATCTGCTTACTACTTTAATTAGAAAAACTGAAGAAAACTATTTTAAAACTAAACTTAATGGAGCAAAAAATGATATTAAAAAAACGTGGAATATTATTAATGAAATAACTGGGGAGCAGCAAACTCAAAAATGCGACACCTTCTTAAAACTTAGCGACGGTAGCGTAACAAATTCAATCGAAGATTCAGCTAGAGTGTTTCTGGATCATTTTTCTGCTGTGGGAAACAAGGTCGCTGACAAGATCAGTACTGCAACTGGAAACTCAATTAATAAGTGTGATAAATTAATAAAATCTGTTCCAAACTCTTTGTTTTTACAACCCGTTGATGTTAATAAAATTGAAACTCACTTGAAAAATTTGAAAGATAGTTCGACTGCCGGTTATGATAATATTTCTAGTAAAATTTAAAAAAAAGTTTACAACAGCATCTCTAGGCCGCTTGTTCTCTTATTTAATTTAATTTTTTCTTCTGGCATATTTCCTGCATCGTTAAAAAGAAGTGTCGTAATCCCCCTTTTTAAAGCTAAAGATAAAACTAATGTGAATAACTATAGGCCTATATCTCTTACTTCAAACTTATCTAAAATTCTTGAAAAGTGTATCAAATCTAGACTAATGGACTTTCTTAATAAAAATAATGTTATTTCGGAAAGGCAATTTGGATTCAGGCAAAATGTCAGCACTGATGATGCTTTATTCTCTTTAACTAATAAAATCTACAATGGCCTTGATAGTGGAAATAAGCAGTTAGCTATATTTCTTGATCTATGTAAAGCTTTCGACGCAGTTTCACACGAGCGATTACTCTTTAAATTAGAAAAATATGGTATCAGGGGAATTCTCCTTCAACTTTTATCTAGTTATTTACTAAATAGGAGACAATGTGTTAAACTAAATGATTATATCACCGAATTCCGCTCTCTTGACTTCGGTGTTCCTCAAGGGACGGTTTTGGGCCCTATATTGTTCTCTCTGTAAATAAATGACCTTGTAAACTTGAATACAAATGGGGAAACAATTTTATTTGCGGATGATACTGTAGTTTTGTTTGATGATGAAAATTGGGAAAATGTTGTAAAAAAGCTGAGACTGGTATATCAATAATATATCAATAAGACTGGATGGACGTAAATATTTTAACTTTAAACCTAACCAAAACCCAATTTATGTTTTTTACAACACTAAATAAATATCAACCTGATGTGGATAGTATCAAGGTGCACAATCTTACCTGCAACAAAGTCAATTGTAATTGTTTACAAATCAAAAAAAGTTAAATATCTCGGAGTAATTATTGATCAATGCCTGAAATGGCAACCTCATATTA
Organism: Ctenicera cuprea; assembly: GCA_958336395.1. Taxonomy (NCBI): domain Eukaryota; kingdom Metazoa; phylum Arthropoda; class Insecta; order Coleoptera; family Elateridae; genus Ctenicera; species Ctenicera cuprea. The sequence continues at coordinate 60,066,461 of OY284487.1, forward strand.
ACTATTTGGTAACAAGATGTCGAAGATTAATTCATAAGTTTCTAGCACTGCGTGACATTTTGCCTCTATCCCAACTTAAACTAGTGTATTTTGCACTAGCTGAATCTGTTTTAAAATATGGTATCATAGTGTGGGGTGGTGCTTACACCAATACTAAACTTGAATTAGAAAAAACTCAACGACTCCTTTTAAAAATATTACTTAAGAAAACTTCAAGATTCTCATCCGAACTTCTTTTTAACGAGGCGGATGTATTAGAGCTTCGTCTTCTGCATGCCAAATCAATACTGTTGTTTTTATTTAAAAATAAAAAATTTAAAAAGACAATAAATCATAATTTCAACACAAGATGAAAAAATCAAGGAAAAATAGTTGTTCCTAGAACTCAGTTGACCCTTAAACAACGTTATATTGACTATTTTGGTCCTAAAATATTTAATATTATTCCCAGTGAGTTTCAAAACATCAATAACATTAAGCTGTATTCCAAAAAAGTATCAACATTTTTAAAACTTAATAAACTTCAAATTCTTGAATTATTATTATCTAAATAAAAGTTATCAACGTTAACCTATATGTTATTTGCATATTCAAATTTTCTTTTTCCTTTTCATACAAAGAATGTTTCATAGCCAGTACTGATTACAGTTGGCGGAGCTTTAGTTTACACATATGTATTGTCTTACTTGACAGTTTTGTCTTTATTAACGGAACATGGTTCATTAGTTCGTGATCTTATTATATTATTAAGTTTGGAGTACTTAATTAAGTATATCTTATCTTATTTTTATTATCATAGTTCTTAAGTGCACGCATAAGCTTCGCTTAAGTGCAGGATTAATGTGATTGATTGTTTATGTTAACCATTGATTCTAGATACTTAAATAATTGTACTGTTTTGAAGTTATATTCGTCGATGATTGTTTTGTTTACCTCTTACTCTTTGGTATCTTCCTAAAGTTAAAAATTTTGACTTTTCTTCACTGATCCCCAATCCTATTTTACTTGCTTCTCTTTCAGTTTCTACAAAACGTTTCTTCACCTCTAGCCTCTCTGGTCCTATTAGTTCTCATCGTCAGAAAATGGGAGAATTTGTTTCGATGTGTTTATTATGGTGCCTTTCCAGTTGACTGAGAGGGTTCTGACCACTTTTCCAAGCGCCATCCAGGTTAAACAGGATTGTGGACAAATCTCCCTTTCTTTGTTCGGTTTCTATTTCGAAGGAATTTGAAACCGCATACTGTAGTAGGATTTTGGCTCTTGTTCTTTGCATTGTTAGCTTTGTCATTCGCACTAATTTGTTGGGTATACCAAAGTCTGTCATTATGCACCACAATGCGTTTTTATCGATTGAATCATAAGCTTGTTGGAAATCTATGAAAAGTTGTTGGATATTTATATTGTATTCTCAAGCTCTTTTTGCATAAGTTGGCGGATGGTGAAGATCCGGTCAGTTGTTGACCTACCTGACCTGAAGCCATATTAGTAGTCACCTAAATGTATATATAGTTTTTTGTTCTTGCTATTATTTTATATATTATGCTTAACAGGCATATACCCCTATAGTTCCTACAATTAGCCTTGTCTGTTTTCTTATGTCATGGGATGATTAGTCTAGTTTTCCAGCTATCTGGCATGGTTTCTTGTTCTCATATTCGTGTAATCAGCGAATGTATTTCCTCTATTAAGATTCACCACCTGATTTTATCACTTCTGCTGTGATATTATCTCTTTGCCGGGTGCCTTAAAATTATTTAGCTTTATAATTGTGTTCACTGTCTTTTCGTATGGTAGTGGTTGGATGTTCAATTATGCTCCTGTGTACTCCTGCTCGGGTTGATCCCATACCTTGGGTCTGTTTAGCAATTGCTGGAAGTGTTCTTTTCATCTCTGTAGAATGTTACTTTTATCGCTGATTAATTCTCCATTTGTTTTTTTTATTTTCGTGCATCTTGCTTGGAAACCTGCGTTGTTTTTTACCATTGCGGGTAAAAACTTCTCACGTTACTCACGCTCATTCTTTTTTTTTCTTTTTTAAAGAATGATGAAGCCGTGCGTGAGCACGACCCCATGATTCCCATCCCACCCCCTTACCCGGGCTCAGCACACTCAGTGCTATACACCGGTCTACCACGCACCCCACCCCTGAAAGACATGCAACCCAACATACACACCTACATACACCATCCATGGACCTGTCGGATTTAACTTGTTCAGAAAAATTACCGACTGGCAGTGGACTCGAACCAACTGCCATTGAGAGTCTAGTTTCAAAGCCTGGGACCTTAACCACTAGACTACCCGCCGGCCCTATTCTTTTTTAAAAGTCTGCATGTACTGTTTTGTAGTCTATTATGCCGTTTTTTTTTTGTTTTGGGCTTTGCTCACACTCCTCATCAATCCAACGTTCTGCACAAACACCAAAAACATGTCTTTGGTGTTTTTATTTTTTCTAGAACGGCTTCTGCACTCTTCAATACGGCTTCCATTATTCGTGTATGGTTTGTTTCTATTTCTACAGTGATGTTTTGGGTGTTTTGGAGTATCAGCCGTTGTTGAATTTCTTCTTGGTATTTTTCTCTGGTTTCCTTGTGTAACAGTTTGCTCGTGTTGTATTTCGTTCTTGTGCTTACTTGTTTTTCTGCATGCTTTCTATGGCTTTTACACTTTATGGTGATTTTTACTAATGTATGATCTGCTTTTTAAAATTAATATTAAGGAAAGCCCTAGTAGTCAACCATTAACTACTTATATTCAATAATTAAAAAGAGTTTGCCACTGGAAAATTTCCTACATGTTAATGTATTAGCTTGCTTATGCCAATTACTGAATGTCCCCAAGGGATAGATTGTAATAACCCAGGATTCCAAAAAAAAGAATGATTTAATTTGTGCTCTTATAGCTTCTTACATTTGTTATATTGCACCTGTGTTTCTTTTAAATCAGTTTGACCGCCATGTTACCTTGTAGTAGATGTTTTTCCTTGAAAACTGTGTACTGCATACTATCATATCTTTCGAAGCTGCAAATTGTATCATCCTTTTGCTGTTATCGTTACTTATTCCATGCAGGCTGTGTCCATCCACTATTGCTTAATAGACTTCTTCTCTTTTGACTTGAGCACTGAAATTACCTACATCTGTGTGCGGTGTGTTGTCAATAGTTCTTCTAGTGTATCGTAGAATCTTTCTTTGTATATATCGTTCTGTATCTCTGTCGGCGCATGTACGTTTACTAGGGTTATCTTGTCTGTACTGCCCTTGAGTCTCAATGTACATATAAATTTGTTTATTGATACGAAACCTATTACTAGGTGATCAATCTCTTTCCTCACCATAAAGCCGGTGCCAAATTCGTGTCGGTTGTCGTCCCCACCATAGTAAAATGTATACTCGTCATTTCGTGGATTTCACTTTCCAGCCATCTTGTCTTCTGCACCGCCGCTATATCTATATTGTGGTCTTTTAGATCTCTGATTCTGGTATTAAGGGCTCCGACGTTCTAGCGAGTTCTCAATTCCCATGTTGCTATTCCTAATTTAAAGTAGATAATGAAGAAGGTGTTGATGGTACACTTTTAGGTATAGGTTACCACACTACATTAGAACTTTTATGTTCAGAATTAATTTTCTTTTGAAATCTTCGAAAATATACAATGAGTGTTAAAAAAAAACTGTTTTTGGAATAACTCAAAAAGGCGACCTTCAGTTGATTTTTACATACTGCAACATAAAAAGTTACGCTTATTTCCTAAATTATTAAATCTGTAGCTCCAATAATAAGGAAATTAACAATGGTGCCAAGATAATTTGAAACACTCTGTATACTATATAATGTTTGTTATATGATACCGGTTTTGTAATTATAATCTACGATAAAGCAAAATGAATAGCACGGTGGAAACTTACAGAACAAAAAAAGGGAAAAAACAGCAAGTCTCAAAATGTTTGCTTTTTTTTCTGCTTCTAAAAGAAAGTACAAAAAACTACACTTAAATGTCTTACAAAGAATGAAACACAATACTTTTTTTTAAAGAAAGTTTAAAAAAATTATTTTGTAAAAGTTAAGTGCCTTATTTTGTCATAATTTAACAAGTTAGAGGTTGTGCTAGTTTGTAGGTGTACCTGTATTGTGTATTTTTTGAATGGAGAATAAGGTTTTCTAGATAAAACTTCGAAAATTGTAAAGATCCAAAATATTTATAAGCAAATATTACGTGACCTTCGCATATGAGACACCTCTGGTGCACTTATTTAAACAAAATTTAGTAAAACCACTAAGGTAAATTAGTAGTACTCACATATAAAATTTCAAAATTTTAGTTCGAATGTTATTGACACAAAAGTGATTAGACTGTTTTTTCTTCGGATAGCTGTAACTCCGTAAGGAAGCATTTTAGGACATATATTTATATGTAGTTTTCTTCATAAAATAACCCAGGGAATAACTTCCTAAAGTTTCTGTACGTACTTAGAAAACACCCTGTATATGGTTTTTTACAAATTCTCTGGCGCCTTCTATGAAGTTTTAAAATTTGAATGTCAATGGCCCTTTATTTAATAAGCGAAGGGGGATGGAAAATTTTTATTCAAGCTAGAATAAGAATATACAGGATGTAACAAACTGCGTGTGAACTATGGGGATCTCGCTTATTTAAAGAGATACGACGATGATTAAATCAGAGAAAAGTTGTGGAATTTTATGCCCACTAATAATCTGACAAGAAAATGGAGCTATCTTGCTTAGTTTTTGAATAAACTAAAAAAAATTGAAATGTATTTTTTTGTTTTCGACTTTAACTCATTTGTCACTTATATTACATATTTGTAGTTCTGCATTATTAGAACACTTTTTCATGCTGAATCTAAATTTTTTATCAGATTTGGTATAACTGTTACCATTGCTCATTTTCGACTTGCAACTTTTTCTTTTCTTATGGTCGTCATTTTAATTATTTGAATAGAGTTTTTAATTCTGATTTCAACGATGTGTCACACTTTGCATTTTGTTTAAGTTTTAAGCATTTTATTACAGAAAATAAAAATTTCATAAGAGTGCCATGGAAAGACCACGTCATTTAATTTATTTTGAAAAAATATAGTAGGCCGTAAACTGATGGAAGTAACACAAAACACTACTTTTATTTACTTTGGCCTTTAGATACATTAGGTACACGAAAATTTTAGGAAACGTTGCTGTGAGCGTAGGCAACAGGTTACTAACAAACAGATTAGAGAGTACATTTTAGACGAGCTTCTGAGCATGTTTTACAAAGGTGTCAAATGTTTTGAAGATATATTTAATAATTGTTTGTATTAGTGCAGTTCTGGTGTTATCTGTTGTGTTTATTTAACCAGTTATTCAAATTTGTTATGTCAGTTGCAAACATAAAAACTGCAAGTGGAATTTTCAGTAAATTGTGTAAAACAATTTGCCATTTATTTGTTTTTAGAAAAAAAAAAACATAACCTGCTGCCTACGCTCAAAACAAAGTTGCTGAAATTTTCGCGTATCTAATGTATCTAAGAGTAAAAGTAAATAAAAGTAGTGTTTTGTTTTACTTCCATCAGTTCATGGCTACTAAAATTTTTTCAAAATAAATTAAATGACGTGGTCTTTTCATGGCACTCTTATGAAATTTTTATTTTCTATAATAAAATGCTCAAAACGTATACAAAATGCAAAGTGTGACACATCGTTGAAATCAGAATTAAAAACTCTATTCAAATATGAAAAAATTTGAAAAGCCGACCATAAGAAAAAAAAGTTGACAGTCGAAAATGAGCAATGGTAGCAGTTATGCCAAATCTGATAAAAAAATTAGATTAAGCATAAAAAAGTGTCCTAATAATGCGTTAACTAGAAATATGTAACATAAATGATGAATGCGTTATAGTCGAATAGAAAAAATCCAAAACTTCAGTTTTTTTCATTTTTTTCAGAAACTAAGCAAGATAGCTCCAATTTTTTTTCAGATTACTAGTGGGCATAAAATTCCACAACTTTTTTCTATTTTAACCATCGTCGTATCTCTTCAAATAAGCGAGATCCCCATAGTTAGCACGCAGTTTGATACATCCTGTATACTGATATTTTTAGATGCAGTAGCGATTTTTATTTTTTGTGTTGTTTCTTACAAAAAACAAAAAAAATCGTTTTTTTGATTGTCTTCGTTATCGTTAACACAAAGAGAGTTTTTTGAACACGCTTGTATTCTTATATCCTAAAACCGAAGACGATCAGTCACTATCTGTTTAGTTAGGTGGGTCAGAAAAAACTACTAGAAAAGGATAAATAAAATTAAAAATAACTTAAAGATGCATCAATTACAGGCAGAATTATGCATAATAAATCCACTAATCATATCAGCAAACACAGACACGCATAATTAGTTGTTGACAATTTAAATAATTTCATAGTAGAACAGTTATATACTCACAATTTATTGCGACTCGCAATAAGCGATCGTATTTGCGATATTTTTTTTCAAAAGTATGGTGGCCAATTAGCGAACGCAATATTCTTAACTTAACTGAAGGAAGCGAATAATTAGCTTATCCAGGTGAACTGCAAAGTGTTTATATGCGGGTTTCCTAACGTATTATTTATTATTAAATTATAACCTACGCAAGTCGCCCATTCATGGATCGCTACAAACGATTAACACGAACCTAACAGAAATAAAAAAGTGCACTGGCACGAACGCCAATGACTTATACCCTCGGGATGGGTTATTAACCCTATCTTTTTCTACCAGTAAAAGGTTTTTCTGCTTTTGTAATTAATGTGCGTTTTGGTAGCATTCAAGGATTAAAGAAGAGAAATGGTGGTTTAACTAAATGTAAATTTTCTTTGTTCTTATTAGAATTAAGTCCAATTAATATTTGCATCAATTTTTAATAAGTTTCTGTTTTATCTTGCCCGTGGTCATAATTATGTCGGAAATTTCGAATTTGCAAAATCAAAATTATGAATTTTTTAACATATTTTGATTTTATCTGTTGCTAATATCTTTTTAAATTAAATTTTTTAAATGTGAAGATCATACGTTTTGTAGGATATTTCTTTCTGATTAGAATTGGCTTAATTAAGTTATAATTAGTGGTATTTGTATAAGAAGGTTGAATCCATCAACAAAATGTCAAAGCTTAAACGCTGTGAGAATCAACATATTATTATGTAATTTATCTAAATGTTAAAACAATTTAAATTTCCACAATATCATAAAACAATCAAATTGTTTTAGGGCTAGTTGTGGCAAATACAAATTAAGATAAAAAATTAGGACTAAATTTTAAGGCGGTTAACAAGAAAATAATTCTAAATTCGTAATATCTTCACATATTTGGAAAATTTCTGCAGTAGATATATACCGTCTGTCTATAAAGTAACCTTCCCCCCCCCTCTCCCCAACTAACTTTTGAACGACTTGATATTTTACCACATTTGGTGTGCTGTAATGCGAAATTAAATACTATTTATTAGCCAATACTTAATTTTTGTATCATTTAAAATGGCGACTGGGCGCCATTTTGAATTTTTTGTAATGAAGAGGGGGGTCGAGTGACATTTCATTTAAAAGGGTTTTAGTTTTAAAGTTTCAGAGTTTCAAAGAAAAATATTCAGCCATAACAAAATGGCGGATTTTATACAAATAGACTCACTCAATTTTAAAAAGTTTTGATATTTTTCGCTAGTAGTCTACTTTTTCATTTACAAGACAAAATTTTCCCAGAAATAACTCAGGTGGCTGGAAATAATATTGAAAACGTCATGTTCCGACTCATTATTATAGGCCTGTTTCTGACTTTCTCAACGGACATTTTCCTGGAAGCTGGATCGGTAGGCGGGGACCTGTAGAATAGCCGGCGATCTCCCCAGATTTAATCTCCTTAGATTTTTTCTATGGTGATATCTGAAATCGAAAGTGTACAGAACCCGTCCAGAAATAAATGAATAAAATAGTAATTTATTTCCTATTAAAGCACACCATATTTTGTGATACAATATCAAGTCGTTCAAAAGTTAGTTGAGGGGGGGGGGTTACTTTATAGACACAGTGTATATAATATTTCACTTCATAAATACGTTTCCAAAACATCTTCACCGTAGAAGAAAAATGCTACGACGCGACGTTCATGAAATGAATGTTATAATGTAACAATTTGTAGCATTTGACAATTTAGTTTAAAAAGCTGTCGGTCAACCGCAACGGCACCTTGCTCGCATATACTGAAATTTTTGAAATGTTTTAATATATTTCGAAAATGTTTACAATTTTACGAAAATTTAGAATATTTTTAAAATTCTGTTTTTTTTTTAATTTTTTTTGTTAATTATGAAATATTTTAATTATAAAAATTAATAAAAAATATTGATAAACTAAAAATTACAAAAATTTGGAAATTGAAGGAAATTGTAAATTCTTTTTTAAATTTTGAAAAATTTTGAAAATTTTGTTTTATTAAAAACAATTAATTGAAATTTCTTTACAATTGTGATAATTTTTGAAAATTTCGATAATTTTGAAAAATTTTGAACGTAAAAATTATGGGAAATTTTGAAGATTGTGAGAAATACGTAAAATTCTAAAAAATTTGAAAATTTTGTGAAATTTTATAAATTTCTAAAAATTTAAAAAAATTTTGAATATTGAAAATTTTTGGTTAATTTGTAATTTTTGAAAATTTTGAAATTGATTAATTTTTTATTACTAAACGCAAACGTCGATTGTTATAAACTTTTATCGGTTCGATAGACTATTTAAAGCACTTTCTTAGGATCAGCGAGAATTTCGGGAATTAAGAATAAAACGATACTTTTTAATACCAACAACGTGTTTTCCAGCAGTTACGTGATTCGCCTATCAATTAGGTCTAATAAAAATAAATATTTTTCATTCTTTGCATATTTTTGATAACTGTATAAATAAAGTTGTTATAACCATTTTCGTGGCCGCGTTTACTATCTTAGCGCGTTTTACGTAGTAGGAGCGCGCGCCGCCCGTATCTAAGTAACCAACGCCTTGAGTCTGCAGCGGGCTTGTACTGGCTGGAGATGTAAATTTCCATCACTTCTTGGCGCGAGAATATTTAAAACGTAAAAAGTATGGGAAAGTACCAGCGACCTTTTTCATGTTCCACTGGTTCTGCTTTAACCTTCCTCGCAAAACGAAGTATAGCTATAGAGGAAGGTATTGTTATCGCCATGTAGGGTTTGGAGCAAATGCTTTTATTCAGCGATTTCTTTTTTCGCTTTGGGCGTATTGGCCGAGATACGAGTTATCCCTAAAAGAAAGGTACTTCTGTGGCAAACATTTTCAATTCAAACACTTTGACTAATAGACAGGTTTTAGGGCTTTGGAAAATCGATAAAGCGGACGCTGCAGAGGTGTCTGCCTGTGTGTCTGTATACACTTTACACTTCAGACGCCTTAACGCAGAAAACCCAAATTTGACATACAGATTGGAATTTGTAATCGGATGAAACAGCAAGAAAATGAGGTTGGTCCGCTAAATAATGGAAGGGAGGGGAGGGGTGGTCTATTTCATAATAGAGAAGCTCGCATGCCGAATAACCGATCTGAGCAAACCCGATCTGCCTATCACCCGCCACTGACCCCCACCATCAATTTATTGTTTTTTCAAAAATTTACGAATTTTGGCTTCAAAATCGGTATAATCTTCAAAAAAGCGGCTATCACCAAGTTTCGAAATCGATTTTTAGATTTTAAGGCATAAACGTTGGTTGCAACTAGAAAACACAAACTGTAAGCGAGGAAGGTAAAAATAGAACCGTGAAATTAAGAGGTAATAATTAAAAATGTAGCATGCTACTGCTACTTTAAGAAAACCGAATGGCAATAACAATTTTAATGTATGACTTTACCATTGGTTAACCACAACCGCAAAATGATGATCTTCCAAGTTCTTCATCTAACAGAAACTAGCAGCACCTCCGAAGGGAGCAAACGGTAACAGCTTAATTAAAATTTCGCGTGTTATGCCACCAGTAGCATAATTGCAGTAATTTTCAAATGAGCCCTTGAATTATTTCATTTGCTTTGGGTTGTGGGTTCGGAGTATCATTATGGGCAGAGAGCAAAAAAAATGTACTTAGTTTCATGTAGACGTATTTGCGGTCGGTTATTGCACGCAATGCACAATTCTTCTAAGAAAGCAATTTTATTGAATGTGTGGCCACTGACATGCACTACATTGGTCGCCGTTGATGGTGGTTGTTCGTTATTTAATTCTTACGTAATTATAACGCTTAATGAGCTGTTATTGTGAGTTTCTTTACATAACCGCCGCGCGTAATCATTTCCTCCGGGAGTCTGCGAGAAAGTTCTAAATTAAAGAAAAATATGGATGTTTTGTATCTGTCTTACACCTCGCACAAATTAGAAAAATTTATGTGTACTTTTATGAAGATTAAATTTTCTTTAGCACTATTTCAAAAGAAACATCAATTGGCAAAAATTTTACAGCATGCATTTACCTAGAAATGAAATAAATACCCTGAATTCGGAAGTAAATAATTGTTGGAAAGTTAAAAACTTTTTCTTTTTCGTGCTAACATATAATAAAATTCCAAAATTTTAGTGCAACTATTGCGAAAGTTATCAACAAAAAAGTGATTACACTGTTTTTTCTTCAGAAGGCTGTGACTCCGTAAGGAAGCATTTTCGGACATACGTTCACGTGAACTTTTCTTTCATGAAATAACCTAAAATTTCCATACATACTTATTAGCTCTTGTAGTTCAGAAAACCCAAGTAAAACTATGTACCGAAATCCGAATCCCATCCATCCGAAGTCAGATCCGATATAATTTAATATATGTAGATTCGTTGGTTGGGATCGGACAAGGGATAAATGCGTTCTACATTAAGTTGGGTTTGAATCCGATCCTCAAATTTTATTTTATCCGAGATCCGAAATGTATCCAAAAGCCGAAATTTAGTAATACTTTTTTAAAGAAAATAAAATGTACAATCCAAGAATACAAAAAAATACAGAGTGTTTTGTTAAAAAAAGTTATTTTACCATATAATTCGAAAACGCGACGCGCAACTGTTTTTCTTTTTTTTACCGTCGCGTTGCATTCAGACAAAAAAAGTCACAATTTTCTTGCTAATTTCACCGACTTTGTATTTTTTAAAAGTTGATAATTATAGTCGCCCAGTTCCTATGATCACTCTGTTTATTGTTTAGTGATGCGGTGTGTGAGCATGTGCATTATGCATGATTTGCAATTTCAGATAGAGCATTAATTAAATCATGTGGAATACCAGAACGTGGATATAGCATAGAATAGGTTTCGGATTGAAAATTAGCATGGATTCAAAAAAAGGTTACAGGAAATATAGTATCGGATCGAATCCGATATTAGGAATATTAGTCCGGATCCAGTATCGGATTGGCTCTAATGTCGAATTCGATAAATTTAGCATTATGAACGTCTCGAATAGATCTGGTCTAAAATAAAATACATCGGATCGGATTCCGATGCGACTTTCATTTTCAATTGCTACCTCTAGTAAGCTGCCAGTGTAATCAAAATATTCAAAAACTCATAGCGGTCGCTATTTTAAAACTAGAGAATTCAAAAAAAGGATTCGATTTACACGTTTATACAAGTCATTTAAAAAACATGAAAAAATTTCCTTCAAAAATACTTTTTCAGAAATTATGTGCCTGTTGTAGCTGTTCACATCTTAAGCTCTTTACATTCCAACTTCGATTTAGATTATATATCAGCACAAATTCGAAAAGATATATAAGATCAAATATAGTATCGGGTCGAATTGGATATGATCCAGCAATGGTTTGGTTTCCGTATCGGATCGGATCCAATGTCGCATCGAATCGGGTAAATTATTAAGTATAAACTACTAAGTAATCGCTTATCGGAAAGATCGGATATAACGTAAAACACGTTCGGTCTTATTCGAATACTATTTTGTTTTCATATTTGCACTTAAAAGCTAGAGAATTCGCAAAAAAAATTCGATTTGCCTCGAAGCTCTTTTTATACACTTAAAAAATAGAAAAAAAATATTCTTCTAAAATATTTTCTTTGGAGTTATGTTTGGTCACATCTTAACCTCTTTATATGCAGCTTAGATTTGGATTAAGTATTGACACAAGCAATATCAGCTGAACTGTAGTATCGAATCGATATAAGGTTTGGATTCAGTATCGGATAGGTATCGGATCGAGTATCGGCGCAAATCTAATGTCGGATCTTATCGGATAAATTCGGACTTTTTCAACTGAGTCATTAAATCTTTTCGAATAGAATACCTATTAAGTAATGGGTTACCGGACGGATTTAAAGTAAAATACGTCAGATCGGTTTTGGATATTATTTTGTTTTAAAATTTCCATCTCTGGTAAGAAGGCGATGAAATTAAAATATGCAACTGTAGCGGCCCTAGAGAAGTCGCAAAAAAAATTCGATTTTCCTCGAAGCTCTTTTTATACAAAGTGAGTTAAAAGTAGAGTACAATGTCTGACTTTGTAAATGTTGTTCTATGAAGTTTTCTACATCTTTTATGGTAATATAAAGGGTTTGAATTATGGAAGAAATTGTTTTTTGATAATATGTTTTGATATTTTTTTCCATTAACAAATAGCTTTATTAAAAGTTGTTTATTAAATTGCGGAGCATGTTTTGTTATTGTTTAATTTTATATAAGTTTTGTTATTTGGTTGCTATGGCAACTAGGAAAATTTTTAACTTTAAAGTATTTCTTTCAAAAATTCAGTTTTGTAAATTTATGAAAATGTTATTGTACCAGACACAGAAACAGTTACTGAATTCAAAACCGTGATAAGAATACAGGCTGCCATTTAAAAAATTAGGATTTGGTCTCTCCCGTAAGGAAATATTAGACCTAGTAGGAAAATTTGTCAAAGAAAGTAGTATTCAGACTGACTTTAAGGATGGGGTACCAGGAGAAGCATGGTATCTTAATTTTGCAAAAAGACACAAATTATCAATCAAAAAGGCTCAGAGTGGTGAGTTTGCAAGGAAAAAACAGGTAGATCCATTCGTAATAAATGAATATTTTAATTTATTAAAGAAAACTCTTGACCAGCTGAATTTGACTGATAATCCAGATCAAATCTGGAACCTCGACGAATCTAGCTTTTGTTCTGATCTGTCAAAAACTAAAGTGGTTGGTCGAATAGGTGTGCCTTCTAGTCGAACTACAAGCGGCTCAGGAAGAGAAAACACGACAGTTCTTTTTGCAGGCAGTGCTAGTGGAGAAAAGGCCCCTCCTCTAATTGTTTACAAGGGGAAATATGTATGGGACCAATGGACAGCTAAAACTAATTTTGGTTACCCTAACACAGCCTATGCTGCTACAACCAATGGATGGATGGAATCTGAAGTATTTACAAACTATTTTCAGAAGACATTAATTCCAGCTCTTGGCAGTGAACGTCCGGTTTTAGTGATCTACGATGGTCATAGTACACATATTGGACTTGAATTAGTAGAAATAGCAATAAAGGCGGAAAAAAGAAGCTAAAAAAGCGGAAACGGAAGCTAGAAAAACGGAAAAAGAAACTGAAAAAGTGAAAAAAGCAAGTAAAGACACGCAAAAAGTTACGAAAAGAAAAATAAACCATAAAAGCACTGTAAAAGATGTTTTAATCCTAGATACTGGTAGTGAAAGTGAAGATATCGAACTGAAAGATTCCTCAGATGATGAACAAAACTTTTTATATGATGAAGCCCTATCTGCAGATAAAGAAGAAATAGAAATGAAACAATTGACGAGACCTCTGAGCGACAAAAAAATTGGTGATTCGGTTGTTACAAAATTTGTTCAATAAGGAAATGTCGGGCAGATTGTGGACGTTCATAAATCTGGGAAACCAAAAGTGAAGTTTACTCGAATTGTGCCCTCAACATCTACAACATCTAGTATTTTCACCTATCCCGAATATGATGACCGTAGTTTTATACTTGAGAATCAAATTGTACTATTCTTACCAGAACCAACAATTTTACGGAGAGGACAAATAACTAAATCTACTACGACATTTTAAGTGTTTATAAAATAGCCAAAATATAAATTGCATCTTCTTCTTCTTTTTCAACCCTGTTCTGTCCATTGTTGGGCGTAGGTCTCCCATTTTCTTCTCCATTCATTTTGGTCTATGCCATTGTTTTTCAGCCACTTTTTTAATATCGTCCACCCATCTCAGTGGTGGTCTCCCGACCCCTCTTCTTCCTTGTCTTGGTCTTCATTTTAGCACTCGTTTGGTCCATCTTTCGTCTTCTGTTCTCACAATGTGTCCCGCCCACATCCATTTCTGTTTTGTGATATCTTCGATTAGATCTTTAACTCCTGTTTGTTTTTTTATCCATTTTATAGTTTTCCTGCAGCTCAGCTGTATTCCCAACATTTTTCTCTCCATGGCGGTTTGTGTTTCTTTAGGCGTTGAATTAGTCTTTTAATGAAGGTTTCCATGCCGTAGCTAAGTACGGGAAAAACACACATGTCGAAAACTTTGGCCTTTTGTTTTCTATTGAATTTTTTTAAACATAAGATATGTGACAGTCTGCCAAATGCTACCCATCCTAATCTGGTTCGTCTTCCTATCTCAGCTTCTTGGTTTTCATATTTTAACATTATATTGTGTCCTAGGTATATGTATGATGGTGCTGTTTTTATGCTTGAATTATCTATGTCTATTGCGTTTATATCTTCTGTGGTTAGGATTTTTGTTTTATTGTAATTGATGTGTAGACCTACTTTCTTTGATTCTGTGTTAAGTTGTATTATCATACTTTCCAGTTCTGCTGTGCCTTTGGCCATTATCACGATTTCGTCGGCGTATCTGAGGTCTTTGTCCTGCCAATCTATGTTTTTGAAGATGTCCTCCAGGACCAGATTAAACAGTTTCGGCGAAATGTAATCGCCTTGTCTAACTCCTCTTTCTACTCTGAATTTTTCGGTTGTTGCGTTGTTCAGTTTTATTTCCGATGTAGCTTTGGTATATATATTTTTTATGAGGGTGGTGTGTCTGAAGTCTATCCTACAGGTGTCCATTGCGTTTAATATGAAGGGCAGTTCAATAGAGTCGAACGCCTTTGCAAAGTCTATGAATGCTAGTGATAGGTTGATGTTGTATTCGTTGCATTTTTTCAGTAAGCGTTTTGATCGTTTGTAGATGATCTCTCGTTGAATAACCTTTGCGAAAACCTGCCTGTTCTGTTCTACTGATTGATAGTAGTCGATTCTGTTTTCCAGTCTGTTCGTTATTATTCTTCTCAGCAGTTTGTACATAGTTGAAAGCAAACTGATTGGTCTATAGTTTGCGAGCTTTCTATTGTCGCCTTTCTTGTGTATTGGTATAATTATGGCGTTATACCAATCTGTTGGAATTTTTCCTTCTTGTACACATTTATTCGTCAAATTAGCGAGTTCGATTTTCAGTTTTTACTTCCATATTTCAGCATTTCTATGGTTATTTTATCATTCCCTAGTGCCGTGCCGTTCTTCGTTTTGTTAAATTGCATATTAATCTCTAATTTTCAGATTCCTAAAAAGTTCATAACTTGAAAACGGAAAGGAATTTTCAAAATCTGTAAAAACCAAAAAAAAAGTAGAAGGTTTGCACCGATACGCACTTGCCTCGCGAAATCATAAAGAGAATTAAAGCTGCTCGAAGTGTCATATATGCACTTGCCTAGAATTTTGGGGCAAGTGCGCTTTTTACTCATAAAAAAATTTTAAATAAACCTTTTCCAGTAAATATAAAATTGGCATTTATATATTTATTTATAAATTCCAGCTTTACTTCGTTAAAGTCCATATTTAATGAGTATCTGTAGATAAAATACTTAATTACTTTAACAATATTTATTTATTTTAACCTTATACGTATTTCGGCATGTTTACATGCCATTGTCAAAGGTTATATGAAAAAGTAAACAGTTAGTGTTGTTATAGCAATAGAACTTGGTGACTTGATGTCGGTAATCGTCTGCAGATGACTTGATTTCTTATTCCAAAATGTCCAGTAGAGGAGAATTTAAGAGATCAATTTGCTCATTCATTAACGGTACAGTTTTTAAATGTTTGTGAATTTCAAAAGCTTCTAGTATATCTAATTTAGTTTTATCATCACAATACTTTATAGTGTTATTAGATGTCATTGAATTATTGTGTTCTAGTAAGTGTTTAGCGTAATTGGATTTATGTGGGTGTTTGTATTTGTAACAACGTACGTGTTCTTTATACCTAATATCAAAATTTCTAATTGTCTGGCCTATATAAACCGAATTACAATGCGAACAATTTAATTTGTAAATGCCTGATTTTAGCAAATCGTCTGTTTTTGATTTTGCATTAAACAAAGTGTTTAAGATGTTTCTAGTTGTTTTAAAGCTTACTTTATATTTATTTGTTTGGTTTATAATTGTATCAATTTTTTTTGATTAGTCACCAAAATATGGGATCAAAGCATATTTAATTGTATCGAATGAAGTTAGGGTATTCGGATAATTTTTTTTTGATTGGCTAATTTATAATTAAAGCATTTATATATCCTGTGTAACCCTTTGAAGTTTTAAATGCCGCAAACCGGATCTTTTGAATTTTTAGTGCGCACTTTGCCAACTTCACCTTAGTTCAGTTATAACAAAACCGTTAAATTTTGCAAATCTTACAAATTTTGCTCATCTACTTAAGGGTCGAGTAAACAAATTCTTTTAAATATGTTGCAAATATGTAGCAAATTATAAGATCAACTTTTTTTCTTCAATGTATTAATTTTAAACGTTTCACATAAAATTAGCTAATTTTTAGCAAATAATGCTCTGTAATCGTTAACATAATTTAAACGAAATTCAAATTAATTAATTTGAATTTCTGAAACAGTTGGCTGTTTTCGCTAAAGGGTAATTACACTTAAACAACAACTTTTGCATATTAACGAAACAGTGATATTTGCAAAACTAACAAACTAAATTATGAATATTTTCATTATCTATTTAGGTAATCTAAGAGTGTAAAGGTTAATTTAGTGATTAAAAAACTGAGCGAAAATTAATAACATTCCCTCATTTCGCGTTTGGCAATTTCGCATACACAATCAAGATTATAATTAAATTTGCTTTCATTATGAAGTTTTCTTATTTATTGTACGAGCAGTTCTGTATAATTATTTCAAAGGTTGATCGGGAAATTAAACACAAAAGTGTAGGTAAAATGCAATCAGCAAGTTTGATTGAATTTGGTAAAATTTCAAACATTTAGAGATACAACAAAAAGATAGTGGAATGTTCTATTACTGAGACATTGGAAAGTTTTTCATATTCTGATATAAATTGACTTTTCTCTATTCATTTTGGTTTAAAATTTTTTTAGTGTGGCAGTTAAAGTCCGGACAACTTACTATACAGAGTGTGTCAAAATAGGCACCATTATTAAAATCCACAGTAGATTACGGTATATACAACCAGAAAAAAAAATATTTGTTGGTTAAAGAAACCCTTAAAATAAGAAAAACTTATTACTGATAATTTGTCTCAAAATTGTTTTAGTACTGCTGGATAATAACACAACTTTCAGTTTAAAGACAAGGTATAGGTAGAAAACCAAAACTGAAAAGTAGAAAAAAAAGTGTGATGTACAAAAAGTTTCATATTACCTGCAAGGTAAGTTTTTAGGTGTTTGCCCCACTGGATTTAAATTACCATTTATGTAATAATAATTTGTAGTTAAAACGCATTTTCTTTCATTTTCGGTAGTTCTCAAACAACATTTTTTTTATTTTTTAATTGGAAAAACTCAATTCATTTTTGAATGTAATGGTACCACTGGATTCTACTTGGGCTAATCTATTATACTTTAACTTAAGTGACTGTGCTCCCCCCCTAATCCCTCGCCCACCAACACCGCAAATCCGTTTCGTTTCCAACCAGCCATATTAAATAAAAATGCCCTCCAGGCAAAGCAATTTAGGTTTTTTTAACAAATGTTTAATTTAAAAAAAAAAGGTTTTTCTGAGCATAAAATTTCACGTTTTAGTAACATTTTTCAAGGATATTTGTTTTTTTATTAAGACTAACATAATTGTTATTACATTTTACATTGATTGTAATATTTGACTGTACCGTTTAAACCTTAATATTTTGGTAAATATTATTTGCTATCACACACTAAATAGCAGCGCCTTTAGACTTACTGACATCTGGCGGCTGATTTTAGAAATAGCTTAAAAAACCTCCCACTAAGTTAGACATTGATATTAAAATAGTACTGGTTTTTTGAATGAAGCTAACACGTAAAGGACGCTAGTTAAGGCCTGGTCTAATACGTATATTTTTTTGGTTCGTTCGGTATAGTTTTATATTACTTATATTCTATATCCAAATTAGGATAAACAGCATTATTTTGTAAATTTGAAAGGTATTTTCTGTTGATGTATATATGCGAAAATAGGGCCAGCGGGTGGTCTAGTGGTTAAAGTCCCAGGGTTTGAAACTAGACTCCCAACGGCAGTAGGTTCGAGTCCTCTGCCCGTCGGAAATTTTTCTGAATAAGTTAAATCCGACGTGTTCATGGATGATGTGTGTAGTGTGTATGTTGGGTTGCATGTCTTTCAGGGGTGAGGCATGTTAGACCGGTGTATAGCGCAAGTCCGCTGAGCCCGGGTAAGAGGGTGGGATGGGAATCATGGAGTCATGCTCACGCACGGCCTCATGATTCTTTAAAAAAAATAAAAAATAAAAAATATGTGAAAATATAAAAAACGTTACAAATACGCAGCTGTAAAACATTTTAATACAGCTTTGTAAATTATATCCAGGGTCGTTCTACACTTAAACGACAAGAAATATAAATCCACTTTTTTTTGATCTGGAGTTTTCATAGAACTTAAATGTCTGCCTGTTTCTACACGAATGGGTGGCTAAAAATGCGAACTTTGTTAATAAAATTACCTTGAATAAAGGCAACGAGTGATTGCGATTTTTCGATAAAATTGAGGTGTAAGTTCACGAGTGCTATTAAAAATCACAAGCGCGTAACGCGAGTGGAATTACCTAAATCTTAACTAGCACGAGTTAACTTACACCTCAATTTTATCAAAGAAAAATCGTATCACGAGTAGTATTTGTCTTGACTTCATCATTCACATTAATATTGACGCATTTTTTGTAACACTGAATTAATCGGAAATGCTGGGGTGTTTACGAGAATCGGCGCTCTGAACATGGTATTGTTTGCTTGTTTTCAAATGTTTTGTAGTGGCGTTCTTTTGTAACTTTCATTTTGTATTGTGACGTTCTTATTGACTGTTGCTGTGAAGTGTGGTTTTAAAAATGGATAGTTTTGGAGAAAAATCGTTAAGTGGTATGGCATAAAATTTTTGAGGTTATGTCCATTATTCTGGTCTAAGAGTTTGGTTCATATAACCTGTCAAACAAGATACAATTGTTATGTAAATATGAATTTATGTTTTTTAATGCATATTAGCATGTGATTATTATATGTATTATAGGTGTACACTAAAATTTGGGTAGTTATGATTTGAATACTCGCGATTCATGTTGGTGGGCATAGTTATCATCGGTTACCGTCGACGTTTCTCGTATTTTGCATTTTTCTTGTGGACGACAGAGACAGTTATTGTTTTTAATTTATAAATTATGTTATAATTAAATGTGATACTTACTTCTGGCCGAAGCAATAAAAAACTATATTAAAATAATAATAAGCATACCCAAAAGTCAGTGTAAATTTAAACGCGTTAATTTAAGACTTAAGGGGATTGTCCGAAGCTACTGTGGATTTTCTCACTTATTTAAACAGCACCATGCAGTTTAATCGGTGTAAAACAAACGCGATTGGTTCATTTCATAAAAAGGGGAACTTTGTGATTGGTTTAATGAAATGTGACTGGTGTAGCCTCTAATAACAGACTATGCTATGTTACTTTTCTTCTGCTTAACAAAAAAGATGCCAGGAAGTAGAACGATTACAGTGAAATGGAATTTAATTGAATTTTATTAATTTAATTAGATCATGTTTTCCATTACATTTGAAAACTAATATTTCCCACACATGATTGAATGTTATAGCAGCGCATTATGTCGTAAACAATTTATATAAAATGATCACTTTACCACACATCTCCATAGTTTCATTTGAAAGTACAAATTGTAAATTACATTGCAACTGATTTATGCTAATATTTAGCCATTAGATTTGCTAATGTGCTTAATGATAGTTAAAAGGCATCTTTAATATTACTAAACATGACAATATGCCTGCAGCCTGTTGCTCATTCAAGTAATAGGTTTATGATTATTTTAATGCCTACACATGACACTTAACAAGACGTTTAAACTTAAAATAACCACAGATCAAAGTACTATTAAATGCAGACATAAAAAATAAATTATAAAATTTTTATTCGCAAATAAATTTTAAATTGGTGAAGAATTTTAACGCATTGACTTTTATTAAACTTTAACGCATAAAAACTATACTTGCATATAAGCCATTAATTAATAGCTAATGTTATGTTTTCTAAGAAATGTGTTGCTGATCGTCAGGTGCTGCCTGTTTTCTAACCTAAATTCAAAACTAGAACCATAAACTGTACAAATATTTGCCCACAAACGGCATCTAAATTTATAAAAGCACCTTAGTGCTGATCGTAAGATACGAAAACGAGATAAAAACATCAATCATCTGAATATGAATTAGTTCACTTGTGTTGTTTTAATGTAAAGTTTTCAAGAGTTGTTTGTATCGTGCCATCTATCAAAATTTTATTACAGCTAGCAGCTTTTAACCGGGTTATATAATTTCTTATCATACGAATTTTATTTGCTTTTGAACATGTTACGTGTATCAGCTTTTATCAGTGTGTGGTAATTAAAAATTTACTTATTTTGTTTAGGTTATAGTTTGCTTAAATTTCTTTTATGACTAGCATTTCTAATATTTGCATAAGTTGGCAGCTGCAAGTTAAAACTGGGGTAGGTTTGCAATAAACTCATGCGAGTAATCTTGGGTTTTTAAACATTTCATAAATAAACAACGTATAAAAATAAAAACAATGTTATTGGTTCACACATAAACCGTGTCCACTATTCTGCCCCTACGGCGGCGCTGCCATTATCGCTAAAAACATCTCAAGGAGCATAAATAGTGGCGTTACACCATGTACACAATCAAAAATGCACAATAAGTTAGTAATGACAGCTCAAAATGTATACTATTTTTTATTATGCACATGGTGAACCGATACTGATCATGCTCCATGGGATATTTAAGCAGTGGGCGCAGGTGCAGCAAAAGTGCAGACGGTTTGAACCAATAACAGAACAGTATTGGTTATGATTGCTGTGGTGTGTAAGGAATGGCAATATGCGTACCGCCCTCCAATGGAATTATGAGATATTCTGATATAAACTTTAATATACAGGGTGTTCCATAATAAGTGCCGCAAAATTTGTCAGCTGATACAGCACCCAAAAATAAACAGAAAGTTTTATATAAACATAGACCGACAAACGCTTTGTTTTCGATATACAAAGTGTTAAAGTACAGGAAGATATCGTTTTTTTTTACAAATATTTCTAGAAGGGCTAGTCGACCTTTATTATTGGCAGTTTACACATTCAAAATGTCTTAATCCTAATTTTAGAAAGAAACACTGTAATCTCGACGCCACTGGATTTTCAGCTTTATTTTTAATAAAACAACGACGACAAAAACAAAAAAAAAACAATCACAACAAGTGTTCAACATGTCCACCGTCACATGCTCCAGCCCTTCTTCTCCAATTACTTCTGACCCTTTCGATAATACCAGGCCTATTTCTTGTCCTATTGAACCCCCTTTTAATACGTTCTCTGACACTACACTTTTCAAGTGATCCAATACGTAAAAATTAAGGCGGTTTAAATCAGGTGAGCGAGGTGGCCAAGCTATTAGACCAATCCACCGCCATTCGAAATTCTGATTTAAAGATTCGCGGACAATGTTCCTTAAATGTGAGAGAGCACCATCATGAAGAAACCATGACCCTATGATGGTTCTGGAAGATCTTCTAATAAGTGGAGCAGATCAACGACGAAAAAATTTGGGACACTTATTGTGGGACACGCTGCCGCTAAACAGCTTAAGCACCTAGAAAATTCTAATCGCCTAACATCTCTCGCAACCATTGTCACTTCACGTAATGATGTTGTTCTCGTGTTAAAATGACCGCATGACCTCGAAAATGTATAAGCACTTCAAGGTCACGTCAAATTCTCATTCCAATAACTTCGTATTGGTACGTAATTAAATAAAATAAGGATTGTTTAGTTTTAGCCCCGTTTTAGACAAACTTTGCTGGTTTTCTATAATTTTTTTTAAACGGGAAATGTTCATAATAGTTGTTATAATAGGCTTGTAAAATTTCTAGAATTTTATTTGTTAAGTTTTCCAACATAGTCTACGAAACAAATTGTGCAATTTTATGGTTGCTAAACTTTTGAATTTGATCATTTTCCCACATTTAAATATAATATTCTATTTTTTATTTGTGGGTTCGTAATTATATAATTATAATATTTATGACATTCTAAAAACATGTTTTCTAAATTTTTATAATTCATTTTTCATTATACTTCCTATTACTTTCATTATAGGGACAAATTTCGCGACTTTAACCAAAATACATCTCCGAGCCTCTATGGAACCCTAAACAGTGCTATTAAATAAACTCTGTCTGTAGGTAGGTATGTATGTGGGTATGTAAACATCTATCGGTGGTTTATATCTACCGAACGGATGACTCGATATCGATGCTTTGGAATGTGTGGTGTATCAAAAATTTATCGACAAAATAAGCTTTTAATAAAAATTTGAATGCCCAAGTAAACGTTATAGACGTATTTTTTGGTAGCATTTGCTTGAGAAACCAATTTTGGTGAAATTAGAGATGGATCTGATAAAAAATCCTAGGAAAAATCTAACTCAATTTTTCCAACATTTTTAATTTGAAAACTGCAGCTGCTATGATTTTTTGAAAATTTTGTGCTAACCGTCTTAATACTCAAAACCGAGTTGATATATCGGGATAAATATTGATAGCGTAACAGCACTATTTACCATGTATGAGAATCTTTTAAAAAATGAAGACTGAAACTTTTGGAGATTTTAATAAAAATAATGCACAAAAATTGGTAACGCGATATTTTTCAAATTTTGTGATTTACAATTCGGTTGGTCTCTTAACTTCCAATTACTCCGCGATGTGACGCCTTCTATGAATTTAAAAAAATTGAAAGTACATCAATATTTAAAAGGATTAATTTTCCCCCTTTAATCTAATGGCTGACGACTTTTCTCTTTGGTCTCTGGTTTTCTTTAATCCCAAAAATCAAAATATCGATTTCATTTTTCACAAAAATTGAAAACTTTGGTTAGGTATTTACCTAACCTACCAGTACGGTATGCGGCTGACCATGCCCGCGGCAATGATGTCACTGGTGTGCCGTTGGCTGTTTGGTTCGCTCCTGTTATAGTGTTAGAAGTAGTAGGAGTTACTGGCGCCGCATACAACGTTGATACAAAAATACTTTTGATACTATGATAAGCAACGATTTGTAAAGTATAGGAGAGTCTAAGCGAGGTGTTCCGCTTACTTCTTAATGAATAAAATTTCCAATTAATTTCTTTATTAAGACTGTGGCGCTTGGTAGCATTTAATAGTGTACATTTTATATTAGAAAATATCACTTTCTAATATCTTTTTATCCGAGTTTCTAATTTTAGAAATTTTTATTAACTAAAAATTTTCAAAATCAACTGTCATATTTATCAGAATTATAGTTATTGTTAAAATGTTCATTTTAGGCAACGTGCTGTAACTTATATTATTGTCAGTAATGCTTAACATTTTTACAATAAGTTTTTGGTTTTCTGGGAAAGTTAAAACTATAGGTTTATCATCTAAGTTGCGGGCTTTCGCGGCCGTTGTTAATAACATCTAGGCTTCCGGGTTGGTGCCGCGTCTGGATCTGGAACACAATTGTTGTGTTCCAGATCCCAAAGCGACCACAGCCCTGAAGATGTCCCGTGCAACCGAGGACGAAACGTCGGCAGTTCAAGCACCGATGATGCGGCTGCAACCCGGAAGCCTAGATGTTATAGGTTTATCAATTTAGATGTTTTCACGTTAAACAATTTTTTAGCTTATGGTCTTACATGTTTCGAACATTTTCACCCTTTGATGATGATCCGAAGTTATAGTTTTTTTTTGGAAAATTGTAAACCAAACGTATAGCAAACAGGTAATCAGATTCCTGTTAGTTTGTAATAAAAAAAAACTAGCAGACCCCGTGGTCTACGCCCTACGCATTTTTTAATAACTTCCTTTAAAACATTGAAAGTTTTGAAAACAAGTGCCGCACCGCGCTACGTCACTTTCACAGAAACGTTGGAACCGGAATAATAAATAAACCTTGTTAAGATGTCGTCGCGTAAAGTTGAGACAATTCCGGATGTAATATATAGATTCTGAAAGTTTACTTTTAAAAAATGTTAATAGAATATTTAATACGTCTCTAATATGCTTCTAAGGGTATTTTACAAAATAGTTTTAATTCAAACTTACTGATTAAACTTACTGATGTTAAAATAAATAAAAAATCAATAGTACGCAAACTCGTTCTTTTTAAATACATTTATAAGTATCTATTTTTGTTAAACGTGTTTGTTATAGTAACGCGAGCTCGCAATATTTGTGACAATAACTGCTCGCAGATACTCATAAAATACATATGATTGTTTATTGTTACCGCATGATCGCTGGAGTTTGTTCAGGTCATAAAAGCAAACAATAATGTTATGTATATAAATATTCTGATTTTTTAGCTTTTATCATTAAGATTTCGTAAGAAATTATAAATAAATAAATAGTTTTTTTAATGGTTTTCTGCTCTCCAGTTTCTAGGAATTTGCGCCTTATATAGCTGACGCGTGAAGATGCGGCTTGTAGCAGCGGGGGCCGGGCGGCAGTAAATGGTGAGACAGTTAGAAGGGTTCCGGATTTATTATATAAATAGACGACATTCGCAGTTTTTTTCCTAACGACGCCTCTGCGAGAAACCGTTTCACACAAAGCAGCGTTTACATGGTTTACTCGGTAGAGACCAAAAATTCAATTTTATAACTATTTTTATATTTTCTAGAACGAATGACCTATATGCAAGTATGTTTTAATTCCGGAGCTAGGGAAACGCATAAGTGTAGTAAGCGAACCAATAGAATCTGAAATCTCTCTTCGTCAAGAAAACGCTGTAGTAAATTCCAATAAAAATGTTACAGTTTCATTATTTTTTATAAAAAGAAATTTAAATCTACAATTTATCGAATATCACATTGTCTAAACAATTTTTATTTTATATAATTCCGTGCTCAGTTAGTTACCAATGGTGTCCATTTAGTATTTAATAAATACAACCGAAGACTCAAAAATTTAAAATTTTACAAAACAACATACTTTAAATTATTCTAGCTTTAAATTGATCACAATTTGATTTTAACTTCTTTGTTACAGGTCTGGTTCCAAAACCGTCGAGCAAAATGGCGAAAACAAGAAAAAGTAGGCCCACAAGGCCACCCGTACAACCCCTACCTAACTCCAACAGCAGGAGGACCAGCCCCTTCAGTAATTCCTCCAACCCTCCCAAACCCCTTCAATATACCCTTTGGTTTGCGCAAACCTTTCGACTCCTTGAGCTTCCGGTATCCCCCTCAAGTGCTTCCGGGGTACCTAACAACACCCCCTTCTCCTTACCATCGTGGTCCACCTTCGCTCCTACCACCTGGAGTAGGTCTATACCCTTCCTCAAGTTCCTTTCAAACTTTGCTGGCCAACATTTCGGCTGCTCAAAGACCAAAATTGCCTCCTCAGGAGTTTACGGCTTCACCCCCTTTATCGCCGGGGTCTTCCACAGCAACTACACCCCCGGATGTTGACAGAAGAAGTTCGAGTATTGCCTCCCTTAGACTTAAAGCTAGGGAGCACGAAATGAGACTCGAATTGCTTAGGCAAAATGGTGATTTAATTAGTTGAACTGTTAAGGATTTATTTTGAGATGTTTTTGTCTTAAGATTTGTTGTTTTTGAAAAGTTCAGTGAATATTGTAAAACTCTGAGAATGAATTTAGGAGTTCGTTAAAATGAGGCCTTTCATTGCTTATAAGAAGTAGATGTTCTGATTCCGTCCTGTCTTAGAATAAAATTGCATAGAAATAAATTTAAATAGTGTGAATACAGGATGTTCTAAATAATGTGAAAAACATTTGACAATCTATATCTCTAAATTGTTAAAATTTGCATTTCCAAATCTGATGTTTTGTTAAATTAAATAAAAATAAATCTGTTAAGGTTATTTTACACGTTTTAATTAATTGGAATTTTAACGCTGTGGCTGAGAATTTATACATTTATTAAATAGAAAAATATAATTTCAGTTGAGACCCAGTGCAGTATGTATAAAATCGTTTTTTTTGTTGTTGTACAAAAACCTTCGTTAAGATTACTTTACACGTCCCAATTGAATTCGTAAAATTAAAATATGACACCACAAAAAATGTCAAGTAATTAGACTAAACTAATTGCACTAATTTTGGTACTTAACCTTTACTACTTTTGGTATTTTTTCATTTTATTTAGTGAAAAAGTAATAAGGTTTGCCTTAAGCTTATTTTACACGTTTTAAGCAATAACCAAATAAGGGGAAATGCCGATGGAAACGCGTAAAATTCTTTGTCCAAAATCATACAGTGCTTGCTAAAATTAGAATCTACCAAAAAATACTGTAAAATTGCTATTAAGCTCGGTTTACACGTACTAAGTAATTTAAGCGTTGAAAAACAACTGATAAAATGTGAATAATGATTTAATTTACGAATCCTGCTGCTGGGGCTGCTTAGGTCACCAAAACTTGACGATTTGAAATTCAGAACAAAAATGCAGAATTTTCATTAAGCTTGTTTTACACGATTTCTATGTATAATCGGGGACTTAAAAAAATAGGTTCATAAAATTAAGAATCTACAAATGTCTTCATTCAGCTTTAAAAATACAAAAATTTTATATTGTTTAATTAAACCATTTGATGTGTTAACCGTACTAAATTTCTCCAAAAATGAAAGATATTCTAAACGTGTCAATTAATAATAAATTATAAAAAAATATGTTTTACACCACATTCCAGCTACTTGACGTTTAGAAGAAAGACATCAGCCTCAACCGCTTTGCTACAAAGACATTAAAACATGTTATTATGGGATTAAAAGGACACATTTTGGAAATGTAAAAATTATTGTTTTTTGACTAAACGGCACTAATAACAGCTAATAATAATACAGTTTAAATACTTAGCCAAAGTATCCTGGGACATAAAATCTACAAAAATATAATTTTCCATGCACATTTCATATAGTTCAACTTTTCTGGGAAATGGTGTATGTTAAATCTGTTACGCGCTCAAGTTATTTTTAAAAAATCTGTTTAACAAAAAAAAATAAAGCCTATTTTACACATTTTAAAAACATGCATGGTTCCTAACCAAAAGTCGGAAGTCAAATATTGATCTTTTGACGTCAAAAAATCGAACAACTATAAATAATTATTTGTGATTAAAAAATAGTATTAATGCCGGTTTATTATTCAGATCTAAATTGTATGGGCGATTTTTAGACGTCATTAAATAGTTTTTGACTCTATAAATTCTCCCCAAAATTGGATTTTTTGACATCAAATTTTGATTTTGAACGTCAAAAACAAATTTTATGACTTCTAAAAAGAGAGGTTTTTAATGTCTGGATTAAAAAAACTAGTTAGGTACATATTAATCAACAAAACGGATTTTTAGACGGTAATAACCCATTCTTTGACGTCTGAAAATCGCTTACTTAATTTAGAATCAAATAATAAATCGATATAAATATGTCATTCTTTAATCATAATTACTTATTTTCAGACGTCAATAAATATTTTTGACGTTAAAACATGAACTTGTGACGCCAACAAATAATTTTTGCTTCAAGAATTCAGATTTTGAGGTCAAAAATTGAGTCCTCTATTGATGTTTGAAAATTATGAATTTTGGATAAAAAATAGCATTTATGTCGATTTATTGTTTAATTCTACATTGTGTAAGAAATTTTCAGACGTCCACAAATGATTTTTTCACGTAAAAATTTGAATTATCGCCTGAAAATACTTTTTGAAGTATTATAATTCGTTTTGATGCATAATAATTTGATGGTTTTTTAGCCCTTCATTTAGAAATACAAAAACTTTACGAAATCAAATTTTGACGTCAAAATAGTTATTTGTGTACCAAGGCCAAAAAGTGGATTTTTTCGGCCGAGTCTGAGTTTAATGGCCGAGGCGAAGCCTAGGCCAGAAAGCAGACGAAGACGAAATAACACTTTTTGGCAGTGGTGCACACAAATGTTTTTAGGCGACCTTCATTATAAAATTTAAAAATTTGTTAGATTTTTATTTATGATTTATTGATATAATTATTTATAACAACTGAACAATTGTACACATTTGTGACACCTTCAGAAACGTTTATATTTTTCTACAAATTTGTTAGATTTTTACTTAAAATAATCAAGATAAAATTGCTGCTGCAGCAACATCAAAAAGCACACAAATTGTTCATACGAATAATGAAGCTATACACGCCGAAATTACTTCGATTGTAAATAAAGAAAATGTAAACGTTTCTGAAGGAGTCACAAGTATTTACAATTGTTCAGTTGTTATAAATAATTATATCAATAAATCATAAATAAAAATCTAACAAATTTGTAAATTTTATAATGAAGGTCGCCTAAAAACATTTGTGTGCACCACTGCTAAAAAGTGTTTTTTCGTCCTCGGCCAAAAGACGGTTACTTTTTGGCCGCTTTTGAGTACTAAAATTCAATTTTTTGTTAAGGTCGCCTAAAAAATAAATTTCAAACATATGAAACTGATTTTTTGTCGTGAAAAATTAAATGGCGTAAAATATTATTTATTGACGCCAAAAAAACATTTTTGATATCTAAAAATCCGTTTTTTTTATTACTATTTAAATGGTTTTTTTAATCCTTAAATTAAAAACTTTTTAGACGTAAAATCATTTGTCAAAAAATCAAATTTTCACACAAAAAATTCTAACTTCCGAAAATGTCGTTTTGTGTTGGAAAATCTAATTATTGAAGTTAAATATTATTTATTGACGTCAAAAAACATTTTTGATGTCTAACAATTAGTTTGGTTGATTAATATTAAAATAGTTTTTTAAATCTCGCTAAATCAAAAATTGTTTTAGAAGAAATTATTTGTCACAAAATCAAATTTAGACGCCAAAAAGTAAATTTTGGACATCTGAAAATGATGTCGTGGAAAATCCAATTATTGACGTCAAATATTATTTATTGGTGTTAAAAAAACTCTTTTGATGACAAAAAATTCTTTTTATTGATTAATGTTTAAATAGTTTTTTTAATCCCTACAATAAAAAGTTTTTAAGTCGTCAAATATCTTGTCAGAATCAAATTTTGACGTCAAAAAATAAATTTTAAACATTTGAATAAGACATTTTGTCGTGGAAAATCGAATTATTAGCTTAAATATGATATATTGGCGCCGAAGAAACATTTTTGAAGGCGAAACATCTGGCTTGTCATCATCAGAACAATAAAAAAAATTTTATACTTCAAAAAATTTGCCACAAAATCAAGTTTTGACGTCAAAAAATAAATTTTAACATCTGAAAATGATGTTTAATTGTGGAAAATCCAGTTATTGACGTCAAATATTATTTATTGATGTCAAAAAAACATTTTTGATGTCGAAAAATTTGTATTATTGATTAATATTTAAATAGTTTTTTTAATCCCTACTTTTTTTAGAATTCAAAAAGTTTGTCACAAAATAAAATTTTGATGTCAAAAGATAAATGTCATACATCTGAAAATTATATTTTGTCGTGAAAAATTCAATTATTGGAGTCAAATATTATTTATTAACGAAAAAACCGCGTTTGACGTCAGGAATCTATTTTTGGAGCGTCAAATAATAATTTTTCGATAATCACGACTCATAAATATTAGTAATATATTTAATAAAAACTAAAATGGCGTTGCACTAAAATGTAATGAAAGAAAACATGGTATAGCTTTCTTTAAGTCTGTTTTACACATTTCAATTAAGTTAATCATTAAATTCATTAATTAATTACAACGTGTAAATTAAGATTCAAATCATAAACAACAAACGATAGATGTTTAAATATCATAATTTAGAGCAACCTGGAGGTTTTTTTTAATAATTTCTTGAATCTAATTATAACTAAGATTTGTTTGAAAACCTGTGATGTAAATTGTATCTGTTTCTATACCCTACTATGAATTTTGTTTCAGCCTTGTTGAGTTTTAATATTTTGACTGTAGTATAATAGCGTATTATGAATTAATTTTAGTTGTGAATTTATGTATTTTTAGTTTAGATAGAAGAGTTCTTACAATTTTTAAATTAAACAGTAAATTAATGTAAATTAGAAAGACTAGATTATTTATTAACTGTAACCTTGTGACTGTTTTTGTCCGTCCAAATGTTGTATTATATTAATTATATTATAAATGCATAAGCGAAAATAAACACATATTTTATAATATCTTGTTTTGCGTCGTGCAAGCCGCTCGATTTCTCATTATTTATGCGTTCGATTAAACTTTAATAAATTGATTACATAAATCTCGGCCGGTAAATCAAACGAGTGTGCAAATACAATCTAATTAACAGTTTTATGGTAGACGCAATAACTCACGTATATTATAACATTTTCTCATTACCAGAGTGTTATTATATTAATACGAGATAAGAATAATTAAAATGGTAAGTGCTCGTAATTACGGCTGGTGCTCGGTGAAGCCGATTCTATTCGATAATAACAGTTTCTTGGGCGCGGCATGATCCGAAAACAAAGATACGAACCGCTAACTATATTTTTTTAATTCGGCCCTAGTAAGATATTTTTATTTCTTTACAAAAAGTTTACAGATTAACTCCAACACTGCAGGACGAACGTGGGAGTGAAACATATTTAATCAGATCAAGCTTTTTGATAGTTCTTATTGGCCAGTCTGCTAATTAAGCGATGTTATAAATGAACGGTAGGTATCAATTTCTTTCAATTTATGCCATTGCTATTCAAGAGAGGTCAAAGGGATCATTTTTTTTATCGAAGCTGGAAATACTACTGGTACTATTGTCTGTTTCTTTGACAATTAACAGAAGTTCTTAAAATTTATTTATTATAAGACAAATACTAAATAGGTCCCTTTAAAAGAAATTAATTATAATAAAGAAGTTTCATTTGTTAAACAAATTGCATACAGTAATGGTTATAATACTAAACTTATTGATACATTAATTTAAGAAAAAGATTATAAATTAGCCATTCAAAAAAATTATCCGAATACCCTAACTTCATTCGATACAATTTAATATGCTTCGATCCCATATTTTGGTGACAAATCAGAAAAAATTGCTTAAATTATAAACAAGACAAATATGAAGTAAGTTTTAAAACAACTAGAGACCTCTTAAACACCTTGTTTAATGCAAAATCAAAAACAGACGATTTGCTAAAATCAGGCATTTACAAATTAAATTGTTCGCATTGTAATTCGGTTTATATAGGCCAGACAATGAGAAATTTTAATATTAGGTATAAATAACACGTACGTTGTTACAAATACAAACACCCACATAAATCCAATTACGCTAAACACTTACTAGAACACAATCATTTAATGACATCTAACAACACTATAAAATGTTTACATTTTCGTGATGATAAACGTAAATTAGATATACTAGAAGCTTTTAGTAATTCACAAACATTTAAAAACTCTACCGTTAATGAACGAGCAAATTGATCTTTTAAATTCTCCTCTATTGGACATTTTGGAATAAGAAACCAAGTCATCTGCAGAGGATTACCGAGATCAAGTCACAAAGTTCTATTGCTATAACAACACTAACTGTTTACTTTCTAATATAACCTCTGACAATGGCATGTAAACATGCCGAAATACGTATAAGGTTAAAATAAATAAATATTGTAGTAATTAAGTATTTTATATACCTTTAATCAATAAATACTAAATAATTTATTTAATATTAAAAAAATAAAAAAATAAAGGTCTGCTTACTTCGTACCCTTAAATTCAGTCCGCAGATTTATGTGTTAAATTTTCTCACATGTTCTTTATTTTTTTCTATTGTCAGATTAATTAAATTATAAGTGAAGACGAGAGTAGACCTATATTTTTATTTAAAGCCTTACCTCGAGAGTAAACTGCTCCGATTTTTTTTTAATTCAAAATATTGTTTCCGAATTCATTAAAACCCAACAACTCCAACGTTACCGTGTATTAAAGATGACTGCTATTGGAATGCAAATCGACAGTCGCGTGAGAAGGTTTGTTTATACCATAACTTAAACATACGATTAGATTGCCAGCCAAGTGCAGCGTGATAAACTCACTTGCTTCTGACCCTGCACGATTATGGTACAAATACCTCTATTAAGGGGTTGTAACTGTTTTATTCTATTTGTTTACATATAGCCGTGGTTTCGACTTAAAACAACGGTGACCGACTGTGACGGGCATATCTTGTAATGGGTCAACATTCCCTTGAACTGGTGGTTTCGGAGAAATTGAACTACCCTGCTTAGCTGAAAAGCCAAGACGTATTGAAAATAAATACACAACTGTGAATTAAAAATTATATGCATTATTTTAATAGTCCTATTAATACAAATCTGTAAAATATATAAGGTAATTTGATTAAATAAAATTTCCATGTTATGTACAATATTGATTTACAACGGCAAATAAGTGCCCTCCGGAACGGTACTCCACTGGAATTTCCGTTTGTAGCTCACACTTCACAGGTTCCTGTAATCTCAACCATGCTCCCGAAAATTAACGGCTTAGTAAAACTGCGGGATCACTCTCTTTGTTTTGTACTAAAATAAAATCAAAATTCAGGAAAAATAAATGGTCTTCTTACGAAGAAGTATCAGACTTTAAGTGTCGTTTTCTATGTGTTTTCTGTATCCTAGTTTCACTCAGAATTTTGGTGAGGGACTAGGTCGAAGTGTGGTTCTGCGAAAAAGGAAGCTTCAGGGAGGTGGTCTCACTTGTAGCGCCACCTTGCTCCTCTTTGAGTAATAAACAAAATAAAATAATTCTCTACGAATTTTTAAATTGTCGTCTCCACGGTAACTTGTTACAATCTGTAATTTTGCCACTTCGCAATCCATACACATATAAAAGCTCAAAGGGTATTCTTCTTCGGTTCCTCAAGCGGCTACCGCTTCACCAATTTGAACCATTTTTTTTCAATAAAAGGTCTGTATTCTCAGATGGAACATGAAACATTTTTATATTTTTATTCTAAGTCGATTTTTCAATAATAATTATTTTAATTTATATATGAAAGTCTGCTAAACACACTTTACTTGAGGCGACATCTACACTAACGCCGCGTCTCCTCATGGAACTAATGCATCACGTGACTTAGCATTTAGCCGGCTCAGGCAACGCTCAGTCTGTCAGTGCATTGTGCGCTGGGGTAACACTAGTGTTTTATAAAAACATCACGACAAATTTAAATACCACCCAGGGTATCAAAGATTTACAAAATTTTTACACTTCTCAAAAACTGGCAGAGATAAATTAAAGCGAATTTTAAAAACTTTTATGACTACCACAATTCTGAGAGGTTTCGAAAAATATGTGCAGAGTTATTTATTTATTTGCGCAACAAAACACTACCAGAAATGTTTACAGAGTAATAAAAATTGCTTCTAACTTGTTTATTTATAAACTTATCCACAAACCTGTTTTTTTAACTTAAAAGTGTTTCACATTTTTTTCTAATTTTGAAAAATTAAAAATGGCTTTTCTAACAAAGAAACGAAATCATAAATTTAAAAACGAAATCCAATAGAAAACGTTAAGGCAAATTCAACGCTTTTATTTAAACTTTGTAGCTTCAAAACGGCAGGCATCACGATCTTTTGAAAATTTTGAATTTAGCGCCCTATTACTCAAAAACAGGTTGACAAATTAAGTTCAAATATTTTACTGTAATAGCCCTATAGAAACACATTGTTATAAGCACAAAAATGTTTGAAAAATTAAAAGCTATGAAGTGAAAAATTTTCCAAAATTTCAAAAATTTTCAAAAAATTAGAATCCAAACACTGGAACACGATTGTTTTTAAATTTTTTAGTCTCATAAAGCTCAAACTGAACTGCATATTCATTCGTGTCTCAGTTCGTGAAATTTTTTTGTGACGCCCTCTATATTTTATTGAAAATTTGAGTTTAACACCAATTTACTTAAAAACGAGTTGTCAGATCGGGATGAAATTTGATATTAAAAATTCTTTAAGAGCAGATAATGTTGGAAGCTACTAGAATTCTTGGAACTACTGTGAAGTTAAAATAATATCAAAATTTTGACTTATTGACGAATATACTGCTCAAAATCTGGAAACACGGTTATTTTCTAATTTTGTAGATTTATAGTGCTGTAGACAATTTGGTTTGTGTTCCAGGCTGCCAACTTTTTGTGTGACACCTTTTTAAAAAACCGACAATTTTTATCCCCTTGTTTAATAAACAGAGCTCGATAAAAAATTTCTGTTTAGGCTAACCCGTATAACCACACAATACAGAACCTATATCGAACCTGTATTTAAATCTTTAGTCGATACAGGCTTTCTGTACCCTATGGATAGCGCGACGATAGAGATTACATATCGATTGGGTATAGTTGTCTTTACTAACTCTGTATATAAGATGTAAAGCTCCTGTACAGACAACATATAGTTAAAGTACAGATGCAGTTAAGATTGCGTATAGAGCACATGAAGGTACTGTAAAGATACGATATAGGTTTTTAAAGATACTATTCCGATGCTGTATCGCCCAAATTAAGGTGCGGTATAGATAATTCAAGCAATTAATTTTAGATAAAAAAAAAATATTTTTTTACGCGGATATATTTTCTTTTATAATATTTTATACACCCCCTCTGTATTTTTTTAGCTAATTTCATTTACACTAATGTATTTATTGATAGATTTTTAATTTTAAAAATGCGCTGCATACTTTACCTTAGCGGGGAATCGAACTGGCCATCTTTGGTTTGTGAGGCGGTCTCCTTGCACCCTGAGCTAATCTCGCCTCTTATAAGATTCGACGGCTAAATGTTTTAAGAGTATTACAGAAGGTTATGATGGACAATATGATACAAATGTACTACCAAGAATTACAGTTAGGGTTAATACCGTTTTTTTTGCAGTAAAATTTATAGTGGCGTTGCATAATATCTCGTTAAGGGCGTATAGTATGCTTGGATAAAACGTGATTAACAGGGACTACGTAGAAAACGCATTGGACGCTTAATAATAAAGTTAGACATTTTTGTGGGCTCTTGAAATTTTTAAAGTTAAATGTGTTTCATGTTTCTCATTTTCTAATTTTGTTTTTTACATTAATTTTAATGTAGAGTAAAATCATTTTATAAATAGTTGGTAAAGTGTATCGTTTGTAGCTTTGCTAAGTTTTTAATAAACTGATGCCGAAACAAAAAAAAAGACAACTACGTAGTGTGCATACAAGCGAAGTGCAGATATAAACGACGTTAGATTATACATAGTATTAAAATTTCAAGAAACACGTGAAAACAGACTATTTTGATAGAGTAAAGTATTAAGAAAAATAAACAGTGAAGAATTATAGGGGATAAAATATAAAACAGTTTTAGTAGGTTCAGACATTTCGAGAATCTTACTTCGAAATAATTGATGTCTTTGTATTATTTTACCACCAACTATTTTAAAGTACATTATTTCTGAATTTCTCGCCATTGCTGAGGTCAGAATTGTAATTTCAAGAAAAAAATATCACGTAATATGTCCATGTTGATGTCGGTTCGTACTTTGTACTGCTGGCGCTGGGATAAGCTTTAAATATCTTTATCTTTTTGGTGAGTAGACTTTCCAAACAGGTCTGTTTATAAACCCCCATAAAGGTTTACAGCTAGTCTTAAGCCATGCATTGTTTAACGTCCGGCTTGGTTTTAGGTTTTACCGTTAAGAAAGTTTCTTTGCAATTGAGTCATTCTTATTGTGTTTCGCTGGAAAACTTTTAGCCGATGAAATATATTTATTTACAAATTTTTTCCAATTACATGTTCAAAAACACTTTACTTCTAGTGCTTTAGGTGATTTTTTTGGCCTTGGGGGGGGGGGGTAATTACCCCTACTACCCCACCCCCCGTAAATCCGCGGTTGGACGTTATAAGTACAGCAAAACTGAGAAAATGCTCTCTGCTGTAGGCACATCAAAAGGTATAGTATTGGTTATAGGTGTAATAACAGTTTATGATGAAGGTTATCATTTTATTTACTTGTGGTTTATAGATATTGTGGTAAATGATCCCCCTATCGAAAATAACTCCACATTGGAGACAGCAGCCTTGGTTAATGATTATGTCATAAATTATTATTATAATTGTAGGAAGCACACAAATCTCCAAGGTTCCATCAAATTCGTAAACTTTAAATTCTTGATCTTGTTGATGCGCCATTTTTAACGTTTTTATACACAAGGCCAACAAATAAAGATAGTGTTTAGATTGACGCTATACACAGCGGTTTTAGGCTTAAGATAAAACTGTAAAGACAGGCAGTATATATTTAGCACAGATTCGATAAAGACAAAAGCGGTAATTGCGCCACAGGTGCGATATAGCCTGCATGAAGATATTGTAGAGATTTGTTAAAGGTACAACTGTAAAGACAATCAGTATATATTTTCTACAGATCCGATAAAGATAAAATCCCTGCTTGAAGTACCGGTGCGGTATAGCATAGAATAAGATGTGATACAGATGTGATAAAGATAAAACTGTACTGGAAACAAGTATAGATATCATATAGATGCGGTAAATATTTAATCTATACAGTTAAGGTATAGGCTAAAGTACAGCTCCAATACATATTACACCTGTATCACGTAATCTTTACCGCATCTTTAAATATCTCTATCGCCTAGGACATCTTTATAGATTTGGTTATACGGGAAATTGCTCTTGAGTGATAGTAGAATATAGTTTTCAACTTAATTGTTAAATACAGCAATATTTAGAGAAGGTTAATTTTCCCCCTTTCGGCCATTTTTGTTGGGCGAATTTGTTCTTCCGTTTTTGGGTTTCTTTAATTTCAAGCAATATTGTTCCAAAAAATCGATTTTATTTTACAAAAAGCTCTGTCTCTATCGGACTCCCATGCGTTGACCAAAGTCTTTCGGCGGGTGCCTGAAGTACACACACAGCAACTTGTCGACCTTTGCTTTACTATTCTTTTATTGTAGTCAATGTTGGGGCGTAACACATTAATAATAAGATAGTTTTAAATACATATATGTATAATAAATAACAATGTCTAAAGGATAAGAAAGTCCAAGCAAAGTGCTTCGCTTATTTTTTAATTTATAAGTTTTAGCTTTTTTTTTATACTGAGTATGAATAAAATAATTTTTTACTTCAACTACGTTTATTTACTTTACCCTTATACGTATATCGACATGTTTGCATGCCATCATTAAAGGTAATATTAAAAAGCAAACAGTTGGGTGTTGGTATACGAACAATAGAACTTAGTGACCTGATCTTGGTTATCTGTGGTTGAAGATAACTTGATTTCTTATTTCAAAACGTCCAATAATGGTGAATTTAGAAGATCACTTTTCTCATTCATTTAAGGTATAGTGTTTAATTGTTAGTTAGTTTCAGATGCTTCCATTATATCTTATTTAGGTTTATCATCACAAAAGTGCAACAATTTTATAGTGTTATTAAATGTCATTAAATGATTGGAGCGTAATTGGATTTATGTGTGTTTATATTTATAATATCGCGGATATTGCCAAATAATAGCAATTCCTTGATTGCGCAAACACTTTGTGTGTGATCGAGCATAAGCATTGAACAACCGCATTTTAGATGTTTTTTATATAAATGTGTCCCACGCTTTTATGCTAAATTACATTTATAATTTTTATTTACAAATAATATTATTACCGCTGTTGAAAATAAACAAAAAACTTAAATTTCAGGACACAAACGTAAAATGGAACCCTATAGGACATCTTCGCACGATGTCTTATGAACATCTAATTCTGTATGTCTTATGACCATCCGTTCTATATCTACGAACGTGCGGATGTTATTGGACCCTCAATGGATGTCCATAGGATATCCTGTGCTATCTTGGGTAGGTTTTTCATATTAAAAATAAAGCAGACATAAGCGCCACTTTTAAATCTCGAAACGAAAATGTATATTAAAAATTTTCGTCTACTTTTTAGTTTAGGCATCTACGGTGTGAATTACGTCAGACTTCTCTGAGAAAGTTAAAATTACAAAAGGCAAGAATATATCCAACAAACTTGTGTTTATCTTAATTTGCTTGCTAGGTCTTTTGAACATCCGTTCT
This sequence comes from Ctenicera cuprea, assembly GCA_958336395.1. Classification (NCBI taxonomy): domain Eukaryota; kingdom Metazoa; phylum Arthropoda; class Insecta; order Coleoptera; family Elateridae; genus Ctenicera; species Ctenicera cuprea. The sequence goes on from OY284487.1 coordinate 60,105,093, forward strand.
ATATCTACGAATGTGCGGATTTGTATTGGATCTAAAATGGATGTCCACAGGATATCCTGTGCTATCTGGAGTAGGTTTTTTATATTAAAAAATTAAACAGGTAGAAGCGCCACTTTAGAAGGTCCATATCTCGAAACGAAAATGTATATTAAAAATTTTCGTCTACTTTTTAGTTTAGACATCTACGGTATGAATTATGTCAGACTTCTCTAAGACACCCTGTATGTATTAACAGTTAAAATTACATAAGGCAAGAATATATCTAACAAACTTGAGTTCATCTTAATTTGCCTGTTAGGTTTTAAATAAATGTTGACAGATGTCACAAGTTTCAACAAATAATACCGACATTTTAGCACTAAAATTTTCAAAAACAGGTAAAAATTAATCATTCTAATTTAGAGCTCTTTATTACAACTTGCTTCGATACTTATAAAACTTTGTAACGCTACAGTAATATGTTTAATGTACGCTTCCAATTCCGAAAATTTTCACATACACAATTAGAGTAATTGAGAATAAAATAAGTTTTCCTATTTTAATTTGATAATTATGATAAACAAAATTTTTTGCTATTTACTAATCCATTTTCACTCGTAATTTCATTATGTAAAAGTGAAATCAACAAGTTGATTGCCAAGGGGTAAATTCCAAACTTACGATATGCAAGGATTAATCAGGAATCCTTACTTATAACACGTTTAGACGGATGGAATGACGTGCCCAGGTTGAAGCAGGCTAGCCCTGTAATCAGACTGTCAGTGAACCCCTCCCAGTCCGACCCTGCTAAAATTAAATTACACGCAATTTGTAATCGAGTTCACGTCCACGTTTTCCTTTCTTTATCGCTCTCGTCAAAGTTCATCGTGCCGCAAAGGAAAACTTTTGGTTCTGTATTAAAAGAAAAGGTATCATTTATTAATATACAATTCAAAATACAAGTTATGTTGCGCTACCGTCTGAGTTTCTTATTACCAAACCCGCCACTTTTAGCCTATGCTTTGTAATTAGATTATTTATACCTTAGTAAGTTCGTTATTTTTGGTGAGTAGATTTGAATAAATTGCCGGTTTGAAGACTTAAAAATAAAAAATGTTGTAATTAAACGAAGTTGCTTCAAGCATCAGCTAGTTCGTTCACTAGGAAGATTGATTTTCGTCAGGCACTAAATGGTATTAAGTTAATTATTGCTGTATGTATTTTTAAAGCCATGCACAGTATAATAGGACTAATAATAATTCATCATTTATTGTGAGAAGCTTTTTTTTTGATAATGACTGTATCGATTTTTGATACAATTTGGAAATTTTTAAAATTCTTCTTATAAGCTGGCCATTTTGTGAATCATTTAATTAATCTAATTTACGACATGTCAACACGTTTTCCAAATTATTTGCCAACTTTAGCTAAGCAGATAATCTTATAGATAACAATAGAACATTTTACTAATCAGAAAAAACTTATTAAAAAAATAAATACAAACCGCCTTTTTATACTCTAGTATTATTAATTTTTTGCGTCTATTTTAATTTTGCCAATCGTATTCTACCGGGTGTTGTTGAAATACCTGCAGATATTTTAAACTGTAATAGAACTCACCAAACTGAACATTTTTTCTATTTATCATTTCTTGGACAAACCCCCTAAAAAACTGAGTTAAAAATTAAAAACGTTTTACCGAAAATGCGGGTACTCGCCAGCAGCACAATAAAAACTTTAGATTAAAAAGCAGCAAAAAGTAGGTACATACTGATAACTGCTTTTGTAATTCATACTGTGACTTGACACTTGAGGAAAGTTAGTGGTGAGTTATTTCGATATGCGTGTTTAATCGCATGCGATAAATTCGTTAGGAATAAAATGTCGATTTTTCCAATAAGAATGAATCGTTTTTGTGTATGATGAAGTAAACGGAAATGCTGCCAGAGCTTTGCGAGAACCTTCACAAACGCAGTCCAACATTTGCCTGATCATGGTTTGTTTAAAACCCAAGTGCAACATCGAGGAAGGTCACGAATTTGTTCATTTTAGATGCCAAACCGCAAATCTTAGAAGCAGTAGAAGTGGATCCCACTGTTAGTGTCCAAAAACTTGTATTTAAAATTGGAGTATCAGCATTTACAATTTGGTGTACTTTAAACGAGCAGGATTTGCATCTTGATTATGTCCAACTGATGCAGACACCAGCCAGGAGATTCTCTACGTTGTAAAAAATTTAGATGGATTTTGAAAAAAGTTGAAGAGCAGCCAAATTGTTTTAATTGTTTGCTGTCTACCGACGTTGCGCGGTTGTCGCTAAATCGAGTTTTCAATGTCCACAACACCCCCATGTAGTCAAATGAAAATCCAAATGCATTTCGGGAACACCGCCATTAACAGAAATTTTGTGTAAATGTGTGGGCTGCTTTTGTGGGTGAATGTTTAATCGGACCTTATATCTTACCACTTCGTTTAACGGCATTGACAGTTTAAGATTTGTTAATAAAAATTTAAACAAATATTTAGAAGAACATGTCGTATCTCCATGATGATGCACCAACCAGCTCATTATTCTCGCCAAGTACGAGTGTCGTTAGATAATAATTTTCCGAGGAAGTAAATTAGCCGAAATAAGTCGGTGTTACGGCCCGCGTGATCACCGGACTTACATTCTTGAGATTTTTTGTCAGTTTTCTTATCATGTCAGTTCAAAAACTGATAAAATGATGATGGTAAGTAAACCTTTGTGCTAGACAAAAAACTATACAGTGTTCGCATAATCTTTTTTGGTTCATTCACATTAGACTTAATCTACTTACTAAACGGCTCGTCAAATTCAAGGGGAGAAAAGACGCCTATAAATGTGCAATTGTAGAAAAAATGATAAATAGAAAAGAGTTCTATTAAAGGTTAAAATATCTGCATGTATTTCAATAACACCCGTTATCACACGAGCTGTTTATTGCAGATTCAATTATTACGAATTACATTTGTACCTATTAGTAGGAGTAGAACTATATATTTTCAATTATTAATTCATGTCGCACATGTACTCATGCCAAATCTTAAATCCGTTGATTGACTCGTTGAAAGTGTTTAAAAATATAACGATATAACACTATTCAAAATTAGGTCAGCTTGCAGCTTATTTGTTCTGGATCTAAACCGACTTCGAATTAGCGTCACCAGTGAGTGAGTTTTAAACATGCAAACTCCATAAAATTTCCTATAAATTTTTGCCAGGAAACTCTTTGTTACAGAGGTACTGTCTCAGAAAGTATGTAATTTTAACGATTCAAACTATTGCTTCTTCAGCAGGCTGTCATTCCGAAGGAAGCATTTCCAGGCCCATGTTTATAAGAACTTCTTTTTATTGTTTCGATGCGTAGAACTTACCCTCAAAACTTGTAGCAATTATAATTAAATCTTAGGGAAACACTCGGATCTTCACGGCAACTTGATTTTTTATAAAACTTAAATTATCTCGAAAACTGTTAGATATAGCGACTTTCAACTAGTTTCCATTTTATGTGTATTTTTAAGTGGAGAATAAAATTTTCCAAACAAAACTTCAAAAATTGTATAGATCTAAAATATTTAGAATAAATATGAAGATACCTCCCTCCCTCATATAAGACACAAACAAAAATTAGTAGAAATTTTAAGCTAAATCAGTAGTGCTCACACATACTATTTCAAAATTTTAGTGCAATTATTGTGAAAGATATCGACAACAAAGGGATTGAACTTCTCATATTTCAGAGGGCTCAAACGCCGTAAGGTAGCATTTTCGGACATACGTTCAAACGAACTTTTCGTTATGTAACAATCCAAGAAATCATTTCCTGAAATTTCTGTACGTACTTGCAACTGCTGTGGCTAAAACGTTATGACGTAAAATACATGTTAGAGTATAAAAAATATGTTTATTTATTTCGCAAAATCTTTCACCTATTTCTAAATTACGTTTTCCCAAAATTGCCAAATTCTAGATATGAGCCAAGATTCATGTCTTTCTTGAACACTTAAAGTGGGTACGTGAAAACCTTTTTCAGCAGCTTAGAATATTTTCTAGTTGATATAGTTTTGTGTTCTACAATTGCAATTATTAAAACAACACTGTTATTTTTAAATACTGAAACCTTACCAAAAATTTTTCAAAATTCAAAAAATTTTAGTATAATTACAAAAAATTTGATTAATAACAAAATCGATAATTTTTTGATTAGTTTTCTTCTTTCATTAACTTAAATAACGAGCTTTGGCTCTCTTCTCTATGCGCATTGTTAAACAACAAAATTGGAATTTGCAGGAAAGCATGAGCCATCCTCATCATCATCATCAACATGTAGATGAGTTACAGCTCTCCCAGTTATGGTCTACTATATTTCACGTTGCTGTCAGGAGCCGACTATGAGTACCTGGCTGCTCCGGGTTCGCCTTTGAGCAATTATCTAATTAAAATTAATGTCCGTTTAAAACCCGAACTCATCAGAATGGGCCCACGGTCTAAATTAATCATGGAATAATCGAGTTGCCCGTGATGGATATTTTTAATTTAATAAATAATGAGAAATACATTAAGGTCTAGTTAGCAGGTGCACAAAAAAGGATGTGGTCAAGTTTTAGGTCAAACTCTGCCAAAATATAATCTCCTGCCAAATAACCTCTCACAAATTGTTAATCTGTTTCACTTTTTAGTTAATTATCGCTAATTAAAAGCTTGCATTTTCAAATTTTAGACCAAACAAATGATCTAATAAATATTGACGTAAAATTGATAATTAACTGTTCTTCAAACGAGCACATACTGCTATTCTGTCGAATAACAAAGAGTTATAAAGCGGATAATGTGAAAAGAGCTCCATTAATAATATTACATAGCAGCCGCGGCAGTCGGTGGACGGCTAACAAATAGCTCTAATTAGTAAATTTCATTTAAGAATTATCTTATTGTGGCTGATGTGTTCAAGTTGGATATTTATTTCTACCAGGGTGGCATTGCAGTCAACGCACCAATTGTTGCTCGCTATACCGTCACTGTTATGAACAACAACTTATAAATCTATCTATGATCTATAAACAGAAAATAATATTGTTTTAATATTACAAAAATAAATAAACGTTTTGTTTTATTTTAAAACAGGCACTAAGATTAACATTAAACGTAGAAGGATTAAACCCCCTAAATGTTATTGCATTTTTAAATCAGCTTAAAATCGTATTCTTTTTTTTATTATGTAACACCAGCTCAGCAGTAGTATATGCTATACATGGTGTTGTTACCTAGTAATACCACGAAAGCCCGTGAGCAGCAGAGATACCTCGAGGCGCTGATCAAAGTAAAGGAAAAAGGGGTCCTGCTGCTGCAGCCGAGACACCTCGAGGCGTAAACCAGCAAGAGAAAATCCCGTAAGCAACTGAGATACCTCGAAACGCTGCTAAGGTAAAAGAAAGGGTTCCTGCTGCTGTAGCCGATATACCTCGAGGCGCAAGCCAGCGAAAAGAAAACCTCGAGGCGCTGGGCATTGAGCAGGGTAAAAGAAAGAGGATCCTGCTGCTGCAGCCGAGATACCTCGAAGCGTAAGTCAGCAAAAGGAAAGCCCTTGAGCAGACGAGATACCTTGAGCCGCTTGAGCAAGGTAAGGGAAAGGGAACCAAGGTAAGGGAAAGGGAACCTGCTGCTGCAGACGAGATACCTTGAGGCGCAAGCCATCAAGAGGAAAACCCGCGAGCAGCCGAGATACTTCGAAGCGCTGGGCAAGGTAAAATAAATAAGGTCCGGCTGCTGCAGCCGAGATACCTCAATGCGTATGTCAGCAAGAGGAAATCCCTTGAGCAGCCGAAATACTTTGAACCGCTGAGAAAGGTAAGGAAAAGAGAACCTGTTGCTGCAGACGAGATACCTCGAGGCGCTGGGCATGTTAAAAGAAACGGAAGTCCTGCTGCTACAGGCAAGATACCTCGAGGTGCCAACCAGTAGGGGAAAACCCGTGAGTAGCAGAGATATGTCGAGGCGCTGATTAAAGTAAAGAAAAAAAGGGTCCTGCTGCTGCAGCCGAGATACCTCGAAACGCAAACCATCAGGAAAAAGCCCATGAGCAGCAGAGATATCTCGTGGCGCTGGGCAAGGTAAAGGAAAGAGGGTCCTACTGCTGCAGCCGAGATACCTCGAAGCGTAAGTTAGCAAGAAGAAAGAAGCAACCGAAATACCTTGAGTCGCTTGAGCAAGGTAAGAGAAAGGGAACCTGCTGCTGCAGCCGAGATACCTCGAAGCGTAAGTTAGCAAGAAGAAAGAAGCAACCGAAATACCTTGAGTCGCTTGAGCAAGGTAAGAGAAAGGGAACCTGCTGCTTCAGACGAGATACCTCAATGCGTAAGTCAGCAAAGAGAAAAACCCTTGAGCAGCCGAGATACTTTGAGCCGCTTGAACAAGGTAAAGGAAAGGAAAGCTGCTGCTGGAGACGAAATACCTTGAAGCGCTGGGCATGGCAAATGAAAAGAAAGTCCTGCTGCTACAGCCAAGATACCTCGAGGCGCAAACCAGCAGGGGAAAACCCGTGAGCAGCAGAGATACCTCGAGGCGCTGATCAAGTTAAGGAAAAAAATGGCGCTATGCTGCTGCAGCCAAAATACCTCGAGGGGCAAACCAGCAGGGAAAAGCCATCGAGCAGCAGAGATACGTTGAATCTCTGGGCAATGTAAAGCTTCGTTTACATTATAGCGAACATAAGCGAACGAACGAACGAACGAATGGATTCGTTCGTTTGGTAGGGTTCACCTCTTCTTGTTTACACTTAGCAGAGCATTCGCAGTTGTTGATGATCCATACATTCGTAAGCATCATGTGGGATTCGTGTTGCACTTTTGCAAGGACTGCCGAATGCTCGTCTACGTATTTAAACTGTTTACACAGAGCACGAATTTTCATTTACCGACACTGGCTGGAACATGACCGCAAACCAGCAGGAAATAGGGCTTAAGAGCGACTCAAAATTGTTAAATTAAGAATAATTCTCTCCGAAACTTACTTCTGCTTTTATAAGGCAAAACTGTGGCGAAGGCTAACCTAAGACCTAAGTTTACATAAAAATTCTTGCAAGTGGATTGAAAACAAAAAAACTTAAATTCCCAACCTTAAATTACTAAAATTTGTTATTTAGGTACGGCAATTTGATGTCGTCTAAGCATTTGGAACACGTGTGCACGTACAAAAATGGTACAAAGTATTATAGTACAATAATACCTAAAAATAAAAAAATTCCTTAAGCTGTGGACAAGTTGAAATCAATATAAAACGAAACAGTAATGAACAATTTAATTACAAAAGCAAACGGCAATGCAGACGAAATCAATAATCTGAGAAACTTGGAAAAAATAAACCCAAATGACTCAATAGTCTTAAACACCATCCAAAAGTCTGTAACTTTAGAAACATGTAGAATAGTACGAAAAACTGTTAATATCTTTGAAGACACAATATAACAATAACAACTTCACATTTTTCGGTGATTGGCTAAGGCCCCATTGAAAATATTTCCAGGAAGAAGAATTCTGAGATAACACAAAATAATAATAATTATTATAATAATAATAAAACCCGTCTGGGCTCTGGGTATGAATTGATCCAGGGAACCCCCTGCCAGCCGTAAGAAGCGGCTAACTGAGGCATCTGTCCTACCTACCTCTATAAGAGAGATGCCAAAAAGAAATAATAATGCCTCGGATGGTGCGAACCAATTTTGCGTTCGCGGTTTAGGTAGAGGACCGCGTCCAACAAATCAGCTACAGTCTCCACCTGAACATCCAGTTGACGGCGGGCTGGATCAGGATAGGGTTACCGCTGGAAACCGAAACTCAACTAGAAGAGGTATTCGCAAGGCTAATATCAACCCAACTATGGACTTGCCTGATCAAACTAGAGAGGCCGCCCGTGATGGGGAGAACCGACCAAATGCCCAGCAACGTATAAAGTGGACAAAACAAATGAACACTCAAGTTATGCGTTCATTCCACGAAATAAACACTGGAAGCGAGACACCAATTGCAGACTGAAGGATAAAGCTGCACAGAAAAGTTATTGAGAAACATGCCAGTACTAAGCCATTTAGATGTAGGCAATATTGCGGATAGAAAAAAAGAAATTGTGAGGAATAAAAAATAATAATAATAATCTTTATTGAGTGGGCCAGCGGGTGGTCTAGTGGTTAAAGTCCCAGGCTTTGAAACTAGACTCTCAACGGCAGTAGGTTCGAGTCCTCTGACCGTCGGAAATTTTTTTGAATAAGTTAAATCCGGCGTGTCCATGGATGGTGTGTATGTTGGGTTGCATGTCTTTCAGGGGTGGGGCATGTTAGACTGGTGAATATCGCCGAAGTGCGCTGAGCCTGGGTAAGGGGGTGGGATGGGAATCATGGGGTCGTGCTCACGCACGGCTTCATAATTCTTCAAATAAAAATCTTTATTGTAGTACTATTGTTCACAAACTGTGTTAGAATTTTTGAACGTTGCAATTATTTTATAATCAGCACGATGTTTTGAAATGCAGATGCATAATATTTTCTCTATAATTTTAGACATTGTAGGCAACACAGTAATACGGCGATAATTGAAAGTTGTGTCCGATTCTTTTTTGTGTTTGCACATGAACTACTGTACCAAAAAATTTTGAAAGTAAATTTTTATAAATTGTCGAACAATTGTAAATACAAAAATTGTACAGTTTAATTGGACCTTTAAAATGAGATATTACTTGAATTTTTGTCTTATTCACGATTTTTGTGATAATATCGTTCGAATGCTTCCGCTCTTTTGGGGAGGAGAGGGGGTACTAACATTTATTTTTGTCCTGCCCGTATAACCAAATCTATAAAGATGTCCTAGGCGATAGAGATATTTAAAGATGCGGTAAAGATTACGTGATACAGGTGTAATATGTATTGGAGCTGTACTTTAGCCTATACCTTAACTGTATAGATTAAATATTTACCGCATCTATATGATATCTATACTTGTTTCCAGTACAGTTTTATCTTTATCACATCTGTATCACATCTTATTCTATGCTATACCGCACCGGTACTTCAAGCAGGGATTTTATCTTTATCGGATCTGTAGAAAATATATACTGATTGTCTTTACAGTTGTACCTTTAACAAATCTCTACAATATCTTCATGTAGGCTATATCGCACCTGTGGCGCAATTACCGCTTTTGTCTTTATCGAATCTGTGCTAAATATATACTGCCTGTCTTTACAGTTTTTTCTTAAGCCTAAAACCGCTGTGTATAGCGTCAATCTAAACACTATCTTTATTTGTTGGCCTTGTGTATAAAAACGTTAAAAATGGCGCATCAACAAGATCAAGAATTTAAAGTTTACGAATTTGATGGAACCTTGGAGATTTGTGTGCTTCCTACAATTATAATAATAATTTATGACATAATCATTAACCAAGGCTGCTGTCTCCAATGTGGAGTTATTTTCGATAGGGGGATCATTTACCACAATATCTATAAACCACAAGTAAATAAAATGATAACCTTCATCATAAACTGTTATTACACCTATAACCAAAACTATACCTTTTGATGTGCCTACAGCAGAGAGCATTTTCTCAGTTTTGCTGTACTTATAACGTCCAACCGCGGATTTACGGGGGGTGGGGTAGTAGGGGTAATTACCCCCCCCCCCCCCCCCCCCCAAGGCCAAAAAAATCACCTAAAGCACTAGAAGTAGTGTTTTTGAACATGTAATTGGAAAAAATTTGTAAATAAATATATTTCATCGGCTAAAAGTTTTCCAGCGAAACACAATAAGAATGACTCAATTGCAAAGAAACTTTCTTAACGGTAAAACCTAAAACCAAGCCGGACGTTAAACAATGCATGGCTTAAGATTAGCTGTAAACCTTTATGGGGGTTTATAAACAGACCTGTTTGGAAAGTCTACTCACCAAAAAGATAAAGATATTTAAAGCTTATCCCAGCGCCAGCAGTACAAAGTACGAACCGACATCAACATGGACATATTACGTGATATTTTTTTCTTGAAATTACAATTCTGACCTCAGCAATGGCGAGAAATTCAGAAATAATGTACTTTAAAATAGTTGGTGGTAAAATAATACAAAGACATCAATTATTTCGAAGTAAGATTCTCGAAATGTCTGAACCTACTAAAACTGTTTTATATTTTATCCCCTATAATTCTTCACTGTTTATTTTTCTTAATACTTTACTCTATCAAAATAATCTGTTTTCACGTGTTTCTTGAAATTTTAATACTATATATAATCTAACGTCGTTTATATCTGCTTTTTTCCACTTCGCTTGTATGCACACTACGTAGTTGTCTTTTTTTTTGTTTCGGCATCAGTTTATTAAAAACTTAGCAAAGCTACAAACGATACACTTTACCAACTATTTATAAAATGATTTTACTCTACATTAAAATTAATGTAAAAAACAAAATTAGAAAATGAGAAACATGAAACACATTTAACTTTAAAAATTTCAAGAGCCCACAAAAATGTCTAACTTTATTATTAAGCGTCCAATGCGTTTTCTACGTAGTCCCTGTTAATCACGTTTTATCCAAGCATACTATACGTCCTTAACGAGATATTATGCAACGTCACTATAAATTTTACTGCAAAAAAAACGGTTTAACCCTAACTGTAATTCTTGGTAGTACATTTGTATCATATTGTCCATCATAACCTTCTGTAATACTCTTAAAACATTTAGCGGTCGAATCTTATAAGAGGCGAGATTAGCTCAGGGTGCAAGGAGACCGACTCACAAACCAAAGATGGCCAGTTCGATTCCCCGCTAAGGTAAAGTATGCAGCGCATTTTTAAAATTAAAAATCTATCAATAAATACATTAGTGTAAATGAAATTAGCTAAAAAAATACAGAGGGGTTGTATAAAATATTATAAAAGAAAATAATTATATCCGCGTAAAAAAATATTTTTTTTTAATCTAAAATTAATTGCTTGAATTATCTATACCGCACCTTAATTTGGACGATACAGCATCGGAATAGTATCTTTAAAAACCTATATCGTATCTTTACAGTACCTTCATGTGCTCTATACGTAATCTTAACTGCATCTGTACTTTAACTATATGTTGTCTGTACAGGAGCTTTACATCTTATATACAGAGTTAGTAAAGACAACTATACCCAATCGATATGTAATCTCTATCGTCGCGCTATCCATAGGGTACAGAAAGCCTGTATCGACTAAAGATTTAAATACAGGTTCGATATAGGTTCTGTATTGTGTGGTTATACGGGTGATGTGGTACATTAATGGAAAGCTAATTTAATAAACTTTAACGATCAGTACCAATTTTCTTGGTGCAGTACAGTGCAGTTGGGAAAAAGTTTATGTAATAATGGCCGTTTATTTGATGTAATTGGCTGCCGTTTTGAAACAGTTTGTGCTATCGATATTTTCTTGTTTATAAGTTGCTGGGTTTAAAAATACCTTTTAAATGAGGTACGACTTAATCCACCTTTGTATTAGAAAATCTCAAGAAATTCCGCTAGCCCCCTCCCTCAAAACTACCCTTTTCGAAGCCCCAAAAAATTTATAAATATTTTTAATGAATACCTCCTGTAAGATTTATATAACAAATTTTTTATGTTATCTTTTAAGGTTCAATGATTTAGTCGTAGAAGGTAGTGCGTGCGTGGTCTGTTACACACTGTATTAATATGAAAACAAATTTGTACGCCGTCTGACATATTATGTAAGAAAACGAAACTAAAATTTTGTAGTACTTTTACAAGAGATTGCATCTCAATAATTCATGCCCAAGCATGTCAATGAAAAAAGAACCAGAACAGCATAGCTATGTGTGATTATGGTTACTATCCAATTGAGATTAAGTTTCATTTCCAGTTCCGCTGAAATATTATTCGGTTTATACGAATGATAGCATGCTATTACATATATTAACATAATTTTATTAGATACGCAGCTTACATTATGTGAGTATAATTTAAATATTTTTTTAAATGTTAACAGTTAGTTGTCAATTTATTACTGTCATTGTTGATTAAATGATGCAACTCAATTTTACTAACCCATTGGCAATTTTTGTTTTTGTTTACAAACCAGCAGTAACATACATTTTTTATGAGGCTGGCATTTTAACACGCGATATTTTTTTTATTATTGATCTATGTTTAAGAGTATTAATAATCATAGGATTTTAACACGCTAGTGTGATCACTGATCGGTTCTTGAAAAAACAAAAATGGTTCTTGTGGGAACTAACATATTAGCTTAATAATTTTACTTTTTTGTATTTTAATTAAATGGTTATAAAGTATTTTTTTTTGTTTTTGCTAAGTTTAAAGGTTCATCCTTTACCGTTGTGGGTTAAATAATCACTGATCAACAAATTTTTAACTTATCATTTTTTCTTTACTATATCTATACAATTTATTTTGGTTTCTAGTTCTACTACATTCTTAAAAAGAAATTACATTTAGCAGGTCAGGTTTTGAAGAAATTAACTTAAAGAATGAATAAAAGATATTACGCATAATAACTGATAGGTACACTATTGCATTACAATTAGAATGTTTTTCTCTTCACTTTCCATTTGTATGAGGCTGTGGAACTTTCTGATATCAGTGTCCAACATTAATCAGCAAGCATTTTGCTGCTCCACTTCCCTTGGTAACGTTTTTCGACAGTGGCAATGTCTTGATGGAACCGTTCCCCGTGCTCATCACTAACGTCACCAAGATTAGGAGCAAAATTCCAAGTGAGAATCTATGAAGTGTATTTTAAGACTCATGTTACAACCTGATGCTTGATAACTCCTAAGAAGTTCACCGACAATTTCTTTGTAGTTTTCCGATTTTGTATTTCCCAAAAAGTTTTGTTTTGCCGCATCAAAAGCCTTCCAAGCAGAACATTTTAAATCGCTTAGATCCTCTTTAAATTATATATAGGCGGTTTTTATACAGCATCTCTCTGCCGTTTCCCGCATCCTATACGCCATTCCTTTTTATTGTGGACGGTATCTTCTATTAATTCCCTCTTCTGCATTGCTGTTTTAATTTGGTCGTCCCATTTTAATCTAGGTCTTCCTCTTTTTTTTCTTCTGTTTGGTCTCCATTTCCAGCATTTTAGAGGTAACTTATTTTTTTCCATCCTTCGCATGTGTCCATACACCAGAAATTTCTTCTGTTTTATTGTCTCACATATTGTTGTATTTACATCCATCTCTTGCCTTATTATTTTATTTCTAATTCGATCAAACAGTGTTTTTTCACAGCATCTACGCCGGTACCCCATTTCCATAGCGTTTACTTTTGTTTCAAGCGTCTTGTTTATCGTCCATGTTTCGGATCCGTATAGTGGACAACTTTCTACCAATGTCCTAAACAGCTGTCTTTTAGTTTTTTTTTGATATGTCTTTGTTCCAAAGTAGTGAGTGTTTTTGCCGTGTTACAACTTTTCCTTTTCTTACTTTATTTAGTATGTCTGTTTCGTCTAATCCAGTATCTGATAATGTTACTCATAAGTATTTGAAATCATGCACTAATAGTATCACGCTTTTTTCTGTTTCGATTTCACTTCCTTCATTTCCAATTACCATGTACTGTGTTTTTGCCATATTTATCTCCAAATCCCAACCAACAATATCTTCAACCAGTTTTCTTGTCATATATTTTATGTCATCGTCATCTTCTGCCACCAGCATCTGGGCGAAATACAAAACTCTTGTCGGATGCTCTTATTCACTACAAATTCACTTGAGTAGTTTCGTCCAATTTTGATTTTACTTTTTTTATTTTCATAGAGTGCTTTTACGGTGTTTACATATGTTTCACTTATTCCTCTGTTACTCATTGCTTCCCATAACTTATTGATTGGTACGCTATCATATGCTTATCGGAGGTCGACGAATACCAGATGTAGTTCTTTATTATATAAGATCGTTTTTTCCATTATCTGTGTTATGCAAAATATGTTGTCTGTACATGAGCGGCCTGGTCGAAATCCTCTTTGCTCCTCTGACGTAGTGAATTCTTCTTCTATCTGTTCTTTTAATATTCTCCCATACAGTCTACCCACAGAAGATGTCACGCTAATTCCCCTGTAATTTGCACACTCTTTTTTATTTCCTTTTTTATGTATCGAACTCACATAGGCCAATTTCCATTCTGCTGGCACCTCTTCTCCTTGCGTGCAGTCATTATATATGATTTTGAGTTCTTCCAGTACTGAAATCAAAGCGCCTTTTAGAAGTTCTGCAGGTATACCTCCAGGGCTGGTTGCTTTATTGTTCTTCATATATGTTTTACGATGTCTTGAGAGCCTTTTCTGTCTGTTTGGCGTCCCCAGGTGCGTATTTTCCGTTTGGGGATCTGCCTTCACCTCCCGAAAGTTTCGAAATGGCATTAAACATATACTCGACGCGGTTGCGTGTCCTCGCGCTAATGGACAGTGTGAGACATACAATAGTACGAAGTTTGGTGCTCTGGCATTATACCAAAAAAGATGAGTAGGACATACATGTTAAGAAGATCTAGGTGGGTTTAAATACTTCATCCAATAAGGGTATTATGGCGACACCTTCTGCAGTATTATTGGGTTATAATCCCAGGATTACCGCTGATGCCAAATTACTTGCAGAATTGCAGCTAAATACGGACAACATACTTATCCCTTATTCGTAAACAAGTCAAAGGCCACATTGGCAGCAACCCAATCCAACAAAAGGTACGTTTCGACTCAAAGAGGTCTAAGGCATGCAATTACGTTGAAAGCGACTTAGTAATGGTTGCTAGTAAACCCTCTACCTTATTTGGTACGAGTAAGACACTGTTACCGTATATTAGTAAACGAGTAAAAAGCCACATTGGCAGCAACCAAATCCAAAATAAGGTACGTTTTGACTCGAAGTCTAAAGCATGCAATTACGTTGAAAGCGACTTAGTGATGGTTGCCAGTAAACTCTTTATCTTATCTGGGTCGAGTAAGACACTATTACCGAAAATATAAAGAGCTCTTTTGTATTGTGAAAGTACTGAGAAACGACGGCTATGTTGTGAAGGACCTGCGCCGAAGGCAGAGGGCTCAGAAATCATACTCATCTGTCGTGGCCGTGAACAGGATCAAACCTTGGGTTACCTTAAGTAGTAAAGTAGTAGCCCCAATGGTAAGCAAATATCTATTTTCTTTTAAGCTTTGTTTTCTTTAAATAGCAATTGTTGGGCACCTTGTCCGTGACATCTGTTTTAAGTAATTGTGGTAGGCTGTCTTCTTTTGGCACATTGTCGTTGCAATTTATGCTAGTTGATTGCGCGTGGTCACAAACCTGCCTTGCACCTTGTCGCTGTACCTTAGGCTTAATGACTGTGCGAGAAATGGCTGTGGACAACTTACTGTTTTTGGATAGATGACAAATGTCTATTTTAGAAAATCTTAAACGTCGAAGTAATTTACCTCTAGTAGCCCAAGTTTTCATCTGCAAACATAAATTATACCAAGGATAACACGTGATTATAATATGGTGGGGATTGAGTAAATCTACATTTGGATGTTGCATAACAACTGAGAGCCCTAAACTTTCTTGGTTTTGTTGTATATTTCTTTATTCTGCCTTGTTTTCGAGTTGGTTGCATGGCGAGAAACTGTAGATGCTGGTCAAACGGTATTCTGGATGGTTAACCAATATAAGAGTATACCTGCAACCAACCGTGCTTCGGAGGGCACGTCAAGCCGTCGGTCCCGGTTGTCATATTAACATCTTTGGCAATCGTAAACCATTTAGTAGAACTTCTTTCCCTTTCGACGGGTAAGGCCAGCCTCCTACCGACATATGTGCGAAGAGGGCTCACAGAACCCGCACTAGTTGCGGGTGTTAAACAGTTCATTAGCCTATAATAAGAGGAAGAAAAAGAAGAAACATGATTTCCTCGGCACAATGCTCATTTGGGTTTCGTAGCTTAACGCAAAATTTATCTGTTTTCTAGGTCCTCAACGATGCATGGAGTAAAGAGTACTGGTCGACTGGAACATGCAGTTCGATTCCACTTACTGGTACCAGTACTGCTTTTCCCTTATAGACTGGAATACGCATAGTAAATTCTACAAAATATATTAACCATTGTAAAGATAAGAGATAAAGTGTGCTTGTGTTTAGGGTCATCTCTTGCCTTATTATTTTATTTCTAATTCGATCAAACAGTGTTTTTTCACAGCATCTACGCCGGTACCCCATTTCCATAGCGTTTACTTTTGTTTCAAGCGTCTTGTTTATCGTCCATGTTTCGGATCCGTATAGTGGACAACTTTCTACCAATGTCCTAAACAGCTGTCTTTTAGTTTTTTTTTGATATGTCTTTGTTCCAAAGTAGTGAGTGTTTTTGCCGTGTTACAACTTTTCCTTTTCTTACTTTATTTAGTATGTCTGTTTCGTCTAATCCAGTATCTGATAATGTTACTCATAAGTATTTGAAATCATGCACTAATAGTATCACGCTTTTTTCTGTTTCGATTTCACTTCCTTCATTTCCAATTACCATGTACTGTGTTTTTGCCATATTTATCTCCAAATCCCAACCAACAATATCTTCAACCAGTTTTCTTGTCATATATTTTATGTCATCGTCATCTTCTGCCACCAGCATCTGGGCGAAATACAAAACTCTTGTCGGATGCTCTTATTCACTACAAATTCGCTTGAGTAAATTCGTCCAATTTTGATTTTACTTTTTTTATTTTCATCGAGTGCTTTTACGGTGTTTACATATGTTTCACTTATTCCTCTGTTACTCATTGCTTCCCATAACTTATTGATTGGTACGCTATCATATGCTTATTGGAGCTCGACGAATACCAGATGTAGTTCTTTATTATATAAGATCGTTTTTTCCATTATCTGTTTTATGCAAAATATGTTGTCTGTACATGAGCGGCCTGGTCGAAATCCTCTTTGCTCCTCTGACGTAGTGAATTCTTCTTCTATCTGTTCTTTTATTATTCTCCCATACAGTCTACCCACAGAAGATTCCCCTGTAATTTGCACACTCTTTTTTATTTCCTTTTTTATGTATCGAACTCACATAGGCCAATTTCCATTCTGCTGGCACCTCTTCTCCTTGCGTACAGTCATTATATATGATTTTGAGTTCTTCCAGTACTGAAATCAAAGCGTCTTTTAGAAGTTCTGCAGGTATACCTCCAGGGCTGGTTGCTTTATTGTTCTTCATTTTCTTAATAGCTTTCCTATTCCTTTCCAATTGGATCAATTGTTATTCTTCCTTGTGTGTTTGATCTCAACCCTTTTATTGCTTTCCATGCTTCTGTAGATCTAGAATTTCTTAAAAATGTGTCTATTTCTTCACATTTCCCTTTGCCAAAACTGGTTCTTCCTACTCCGGATTACCTTCTTTGTTTTGTAGTTCATTCTCATGTATTCTCTTCGATCTTCCCGGTCTCCGGTGGTCAACCACTTCTGATATGTTAATTTCTTCTCTTTCACTATGTTTTCTAATGTTTCTGTCCACCAATAACAACTTCTTCTGTATCTCCTTATTTCTACTAATCCCAGAGCTTATTTTGCAGACTCCTGAATTATACACTTGAGATTTTCGTATCTTTCATGTACTGTCCATTCCTCTCTTACATCTCGCTGTTTACTTGCCAATCTTAGTTTGTGTAGAAAATAGATTAATTTGGGGTCCTAGAAAAATACCTTCTTTAATTTTTGCATCGGTGATATTGGGAAAGTTTTGTTTGAGATGTTGAAATCCATGTCCTTTTTTGTTTATGGCTTTGACAAAGTTTTTCATCAAACCTAATTTCATATGCAACGGTGGTAGGAAAATTTTGTCACGCTCAACTAGTGTCGGATAGATTATGTTCGTTTGCCCAGGAATGTGCTGCTCTCTTGGTAGCCATTGTTTAACAATCTAATGAGAATTTCTTGCTCGGCTGTCCCACTCACAAATGAAACAACAATGTTTCGTGCATCCAAGTTGTAAACCAAGCAGAATTGCCACAACTTTTAAAGCAGCATTGATGTATCATTCATACTTTCTATAATTAATTATGTCAAAAAAGCATACCATATTTTCATAGAATTCCTTTATGTAAACAGCATGTTCAACAGGAACTGAAGGGTAAATAAATATTTCTATTGTGTAGCTTTTAAGCTCAGTTTCGAATCATCGATGAATAGACGCCATTCTTCTACATTGTGTTCATAGCATAATGCAAGCATTAAATTGTCAATATTATTGCAGAAGGAAACACCCTCTTCAGTTGAGAAATACTGTGACAATTCTTTCTGACGATTGCGATATACTAAAATACGTGTATCTGAAGCTAACAACTTCCATCCTTGTGTTCTTGATCTTAGTATCTCTGCTTGAGTTTTTGATAAATTCAAATCTCGAACCAGGTCATTTAGTTCTAATTCATTTATTAAATGAGGTTTGTCTTCTTGAGATGGTAAAAATTCCTCATCTCCGTTTGATAGTTCTTCAGTTGCTTCTTCTGCTTCTGTATGAACTTGTTTTTCTTTCAAAATGTTTGGACATGTTGGTACCGGAAAGACTGTCGAATGAGCTACTGGACGAGTAGCAGACAGCAAACTGGGATAAGAAATTTTCTTCTTATTTTTGCGAGACAACCCGAAGATTTGGTGCAGCAAAAGTAGCAGTTCGTCGTATGGTCCATTTGCTCATGCCAAATCATAGGAACAGCAAATGCGGCAGTGCTCTTACCATTCAACCAGCTTCTTAGAGTATCAGCATAACGCGCACAGCGAGTTCTAGGAGTTCAAGATATTTGTCTTGATTTTTAACACCAAAGTAGTAGTAGTATGCTTTTTATATTGTAGATGTAATATTTCGCTTAAGCTGCTGCATAGTTAATTCTCTGCAAACATAACAAAAATTGTTCGGATCATTTATACACTTAGGAGACATTTGTCAATATGAAACACAACACATTATCGCAAACTGACTCAATTCAATTTTAATACTCGTAATAATCCTTCTCTATCTTCTTGTATACCTGCATAATCGCATATCTACGAATTTCCGATATATGATTGGTTTGAAGGCAAAGAGAGGCGTGGCTTACGGTTGTGACGTAGAAAACATGCCAAAACGTGTTCAGACCTGTTCAAACAAGTCAGGCAACACAAGATTTCTTTCAGTATTTAACATTAACGCGGTAAAACAGAAAATCTCAAATTCAGTAAAAGATTAATGTATTTTAGGAGAAAACTATTATTGCAAATTCCTCAAAATTCTGACGTGGTAGAAAAAAATTGAAAATGTTTTCAGGATCAGCATAAAAAATTACAAACGGTGCACGTATTAGATTGTAAGAAAAAAAACCTTTGTTGATCAGTGAAACACAAAAATATTAAATATACAACACCAGCGTTCAGTGCGCACGCATTTCGTTGTTTCGATGGAAATTTTATGATATACGAACCAGATCTTCACTTACGGTCTGAATATAATACGACAATAATGTAAAAGAAACTTTATAATGTCCCATAAAAATCAAATTTACAATAAATTTCGTGCACAATGCTCCGCGGTCAAAACAAAACAAACACTCACGCTGCGTCGCATTCAAAATTTAATTTTGTTTATGCCTTTATGCGTATAAGTTGTGGGCAGATTCGACGTTTAGTGCCGTTCTTCTGGCATTGTTTATAATGAAGATGAGCCATTCAAAAAATGTTTAACTTTAAGGTTACTGACATTCACCAATTGAATTACGAACACACGCTGGGCCAAATCAAATTTTTTTGGGCGCATTAAAATTATTAAACGGTTTTTAGGATTTTTAAAAATAATTTAGATTTTTAGGTAATTACCAGACATGTGTTTTTACGGGGTATATAACAAATGTTTCCACACAACCCAATCACTTTGGTTCATTAGCTAATAGTCTATAGTTAATCAATAGCGTCGTCTAATTTTCAATTTAAAATCGAAGGCACCTGTTAGTTAATCCCTAATTAGGAAGACGATTTTGAAGTCAATTTGCAAATTACACGGAGGTCGAGTCTCCTGAAACAAGACAGCCATACATATATCATGTTTGACACAAGATATAAAATCGAATTATGAAAATATGATGACGATGACGCAGGTGTAATCAAAGGAATCTGTATATCGACCGACCAAATTAAGAATGTATTAAGCTTTTAATATATTGCTTAGTTAAGAGCACCGTCTTGGTTAAGTGGCTCGAGATATATCATTTACAACAAAAGCAACAGCTGTTCAACTAAAACTTTAAAAAGTTTTCATTTTTTTTTCATTAAACACTTTTTGCAGCAATCCCAACTTTTTTCTTCACAAAAATCAAACAATAAAAAATAAACTTTCCTTTTCATGATTTACACATAATTTTACAATTAGATTTTAGTTAGTTTAACAATAAAATTGTCCTTGTTATTACCCGATACTCAACACAAACAGTTTACCCACTTCAAGTCTGTGAGGCTTAAACGGAAACCACTATGATAAATGTAACCACTCTAGCCGCTTCTCAAAGCTGAAATCTAAACATGGCTTTGTCCATAATAGCTCTAATTAGAATCTGATTACCTAGCGTTTGTTGCTTCTCTAAATAGGAGCTTCTGAACACGGTTACCCGCATCGTTATTGAAAGTATGCGAATGAATAGCGTTTTTTTATTAAAGAGTCTTTTATTCTACCAAAGTTTAGCCTGAGGTGAAAGAACTATCAAATGATTTTTTTGATTGATTCGTTTTTTAAATTAGGAACAGTATTTTTGCATACGAGTGACTTAATCACAATAGTTTGCTAATCAGATTGATCGGGAAGGATTCATTTACATATTTTTTGCGTAGATAAATTTAAGTTCAACAAAAAGGCAAAAACGTGTTTGGTGATGAGTCTAATTTTCTTAATTTTGTTGTTTTGATGCGTCCGGAAATATTTCTATTCATTTGCAAAATGGTGGGATAAGATTAAAAGAATTGCGCAAAATTTTATCAACTTGCCAAAAATACAGAATAATTTATAAAGTATATTTATCATATTCCACAGAATTTCCAGGTCAGATTACAACAAAAGTAAATGAATCATTATTCAGATCCACATATTAAATTCGAATCTGTTCCACCTGTCTCAACTTTTAGTGGTGAAGGACACCCTCTACTACAACTCACATATTTACCCGGCCATTATACCTATAGGACTCATTTTTTTGCAACACGTTTCGATGCGAATAAGCCACTTTGGGTGAACAACATTTACTTGAGTTATTGGGTCGAGAGGCGCTGAAATATCATTTCCGGTTGGACCAGCAAAATAACACTAAATAAATGAATAAAATATTTCAAAAGCATGTCTCACTGATATTCTACAAATATAGTTCAACAAATTCTTTTGTTTTGTTAGAAAATGTGAAAATCGACTTGAACGAGTAAAACAATATCAAGTATTTAATAGGAGGTGACAGACAGTACAGTTTATTAATTTAACCAACTGTTTCGCGTGTCTTTTTCCCTTTAAAACGCGTTGACTATCAAAAAAAAGAAAATTCTTCTCTTGAACTCCAAAGAGCTCACTGGCTTTCCGCTCTTAGGGCAAAATTGAGCATTGGAGAAATCGAAGTTCATTTGTAATAATTGTGGAGAACCCGTCGAAAACTTCACCGCACGCTCGTGTTGAATATATTGCAAATTTAAATAATCTAGCAATCATAGTTCCTTTGCAATATTTTACAGAGATTCCCCCAGAAACGGTAAACTGTTTATTCAAACCGAAAGTTAGAGTTAATCCTGATTTTATTGCAAATTTGAATAACTGGGGGTTTGTTTATAGTTCGTCTGTATTATTATACAGAAATTAAAAACTGGGGTTGTTTCAAAAATGATCTATAGAGGCGATCATTGTCCCTTCAAAACAATAAGCAAGAATCAACATACGCACTTACTTACCATTGTGAACGATTTTACCAAATTTGTTGTACTGGAACCTGTGCCGAGTACAAAATCACGATATGTTTTACGATGTCTTGAGAGCCTTTTCTGTCTGTTTGGCGTCCCCAGGTGCGTATTTTCCGTTTGGGGATCTGCCTTCACCTCCCGAAAGTTTCGAAATGGCATTAAACATATACTCGACGCGGTTGCGTGTCCTCGCGCTAATGGACAGTGTGAGACATACAATAGTACGAAGTTTGGTGCTCTGGCATTATACCAAAAAAGATGAGTAGGACATACATGTTAAGAAGATCTAGGTGGGTTTAAATACTTCATCCAATAAGGGTATTATGGCGACACCTTCTGCAGTATTATTGGGTTATAATCCCAGGATTACCGCTGATGCCAAATTACTTGCAGAATTGCAGCTAAATACGGACAACATACTTATCTCTTATTCGTAAACAAGTCAAAGGCTACATTGACAGCAACCCAATCCAACAAAAGGTACGTTTCGACTCAAAGAGGTATAAACCATGCAATTACGTTGAAAGCGACTTAGTAATGGTTGCTAGTAAACCCTCTACCTTATTTGGGACGAGTAAGACACTATTACCGAATTACCGTAAACGAATGAAAAGCCACATTGACAGCAACCTAATCCAAAAAAAGTACGTTCCGACTCGAAAAGGTCTAAACCATACAATTACGTTAAAGGCGACTTAGTGATGGTTGATAGTAAACCCTCTACCTTATCTGAGACGAGTAAGACAATATTACCGAAAATATAAAGAGCCCTTTCCGTATTGTAAAGGTATTGGTAAATAACGGCTATGTAGTGAAGAATCTGCGCGGAAGTCAGAGAACTCAGAAATCATACTCAACTGTCGTGGCCGTGAACAGGATCAAACCTTGGGTTACCTTAAGTAGTACCCCAATGGTAAGCAAATATCTATTTTCTTTAAAGTTTTGTTCTTTTAAATAGCAATTGTTGGGCACCTTGTCCTTAACCTCTGTTTTAAGTAATTGTGGTAGGCTGTGTTCTTTTGGCACATTGTCGTTGCAATTTAGGCTAGTCGGTTGTGCGTGATTACAAACCTGCCTTGCCCCTTGTCGCTGTACCTTATGCTTAACTTACTGTTCTTGGCTGGATTTTAGAAAATTTTCAACGTCGAAGTAGCTTACCTCTAGTAGCCCAAGTTCTCATATGCAAACATGAATTATACCAAGGATAACACGTGATTATGATCTGATGGGGATTGAGTAAATCTACATTCGGATGTTGCATAATAACTAAGAGCCCTAAACTTTCTTGGTTTCGTTGTACATTTCTATATTCTGCATTATTTCCGAGTTGGTTGCATGGCAGAGAACTGTAGATGCTGGTCACACGGTATTCTGGATGGGTGACCAATATAAGAGTATATCTGCAACCAACCGTGCTTCAGAGGGCACGTTAAGCCGTCGGTCCCGGTTGTCATACTAACATCTTTGGCAATCGTATACCATTTAGTGGAACTTCTTTCCCTTTCGACGGGTAAGGCCAGCCTCTTGCCCGACATACGTGCGAAGAGGGCTCACGGAACCCGCACTATTTACTGGTATTAAACAGGCCATTGGTCTATAATAAGAGGAAAAAGAAGAAACATTATATCCTCGGCACAATGCTCATTTGGGTTTGGTAGCCTAACACAAAATTTATCTGTTTTCTAGGTCCTCAACGATGCATGGAGTAAAGAGTACTGGTCGACTGAAACATGCAGTTCGATTCCACTTACCGGTGCCAGTACTGCTTTTCCCTTATAGACTGGAATACGCATAGTATATTCTACAAAATATATTAACCATTGTAAAGATAAGAGATAAAAGTGTGCTTGTGTTTAGGGTCATTTCGGGGCGAAATGAAGGTTAGGCTAGCCGAATTGTTAGAAATTTTTTGTAACAATCAAATTTCAATTTTGGAAGGGTGTTTATATGACACCACCCTAACTGAAATCCAGTCGCGATGATACAAATAAACAACGTACACCGCTGGAAGTGAGATAAAGGCATTCGGTTATTATCTTCGATGTTTGACGGGCACACTTATTGAAAAGAAAATTTAAATATTCCATCACTTTCGCCTACAACAAACGTCCCGTTTAAAATTTGTCCAATTGGTAGCACAATGCACCTACACACCACACAAAGTAGCAAGTCGCCCACTAACACACATTATTCCGAGATATCGAATTAAACGGTCGGTCCTAAAAATCACGTTAACCTGATTTACGACCTGTTCGCGAGAATCCTCCACAATAACTCAACATCACTCTGTCACAACAGAAGCCAAACAAGCCAAGATCGTCTTAACAAAAGGATAATTAACGAAACCAACAAATCTAATAAGCGTGTATTCAGACAGGGCCGGCATGCATCATAATTGACAGCAATTCAAGCCTTCGGTGGTGCCTTTTCTGACGAACCTCGCTCATTTGTATGTAGAAAACTACAATTGCACTAATTCAGGCGATGCAATTTATCAGACGGTAATGAAGTGCGCTAACAAGCTAAGACAGCAGAGAACTAAGCACAATGCAATACCTGCATTCTTTTAACATTATGAATATGAATATTACTATCGGAACAAGAAGATATTCGTGTTCGTGTATTATCAGATGAAAAATGAATGATTTATGGAAAGGCAAAGTTGAAAAGACTTTGAAATTGTGCGTTTATACGTTTATGGTTTTTCAGATCACACGAAGATTTACTTAATATATCATATGCAAAAGAAATAACAAGCAGAATTTTATGTTGTTTTATTTTCTATACTGGTCATTTGTCATACAAAATAAGTGTAGTGCCACTAACTTTTCTTTAATTATTATTATTGTTTTCCATAGCAAAACGTTCAAAAAATGGGCATAGTAGTCCAAACAATATCATGGCCACTCTGAGTCGAATATTTGCATGTAAAATGTGGAATTTTTGTTTATAGCTTTAATATTAGAGACCAGAACCAGACCAGACCACATTAGTTTAATATTCAAGGTTTTCAGAAATTTAAAATTTCCCAAAATCTTAAACTTACTCCAATCAATTCAAATTTAATATCATTTTAAAACTTTCAATGTCTTTATTCAAAATACATGGAGTTTAGGTTTTTTTCCTTTAATTCGCCTAACAAGCCTACATGAAGAACAATAAAATTTAATACCGACTCTAAAAATTTTTAATCGTGGTAGTTTCTACGCATCGAAAATATTTTTTTATTTAATTTTTTACACCTCCAGTACTATACCATGGTATATCGGTCTGCTCATTTTTGGCGAATAGGTGTTGGAGTTAAAATTTACAGAAACATTGCTGTGCTAAGATTTTAAAGCTAAAAGTTATGGAAAAATTATCCTGTTTGTTCTAAAGTCCTTTATTAAGATCTCTTTTTTTATTGACACAATTCTGTATGTGAAAAACGCTGTAAATTCCGCTATCAGATTAATTCGAAAACTGCACACGCATAAACGCGCGCGCTCACACATGACGTATACAAATCGAAAGTTTTTTTTTGAATACATTTGCTTCTACAATTTTTTTAATATTTTGGCTTTAACGCCTGCGTACTCAAAAATAAGTTATCAAATCGGGATAAAATTTTGGTATTGTAATACCTCTGCGTACATAATGTTACCAGATAGGAGACGTTTTGGAACCGCTGAAACTGTGAAACTAAAACATTTTCAAATTTATTGACATTTAAAAAAAAATATTGCTCAAAAACTAGCAGCACGATTTTATTTCAATTCTGTAGGCTGATAGAGCTAGGGATGAACTACAATTTGGTTGGTGTACCAATTCTCTAATTTCTCTGTGACGTCTTCTATGAATTTTTGAAAATTGATAATTAATTTATTAACGGGAAACGATAAAATATTTCTATGTTTATTTAAAGTTAGGAATTGTTTTATTTACAATAAAATAAAATGAATTTCAACGAAGTACAGCTCGAACTTATAAATATTTCTATTTCAGCTAAGTTGCTTTTGAATTATTGAAAAATATGATTGAAAACGTTTTAACTGCAGCAATATTTAGAAGAGCTAATTTTTCCTCTTTAACTCCTAATTTTTGGTTCATGAATTAGCTGTTTGGTTGTATCAAGTTACCGTAGTGACAAAAATTCCACAATTCACCAAAAATTATTTTGTTAAAAGGATTAATTATTCTTTAATTATTTTTCAATTATTATTCTGAAAGATCCTGACCAGAGATTCGAATTCCTCTTGAAACCCTGAGTATTTTCTTTAGTTTATTTTTAGTTCAACGGCGGGAGAAATCCCCAGTTGTACTTAAACCGGCCACAGAGCCTTATAGCATTTTGGATGTTTGTTTCTTCTACAATTGCATGGTAATACCGACTTTAAAATATTTATTTGAACCCAGAGGCGAAGAAACCCGAAACTCACCATTATTGTTCAGCACGCCGAAATACCAGAGATTCCATTCAAAATTCGTTTAAAAATTATTTTCTGTAAGACAACTTGTTTTCAAACAAAAAACAAAGCCGTATACGTTGTTAAGAGCGAAAATCTTCGTATAAACGACTTCAATCTAATAATTGGTCAATTAGAAGTTACAACTAAGTTATTACTCTGTATAAACAAAGAATATTCCAACTAATAGTCGGTCGTGGCACATTCTCGATAACCACATCCAGCAAACTTAGAGAAAAACCTCCGAAGACATCCTACTTTTCACTATTCATGTTTATACGCTGTGTTAATTTCGTTTACATGTAGTTCACCAATTTCCTGGGTTAATGAAATTATTAAGCGTGCTAACCATTTTATATTCTAGATATATTGAGCTGATAGGAGTGAGCCGTTGGTTGGTAGATACATATTTTCGCGGCACGGCCGAGGTTGCAGAAATCTGCAAAGTGCAAGTTGCAATCGTGGTGTATAGTTTCGCAGGGATACTGTTTTTCTTTAGTTTTGTAAATAATTATTGTACATATAAAAGTTTAATTACTTAACATCATTTATTTTGGTACTTTAATAACAAAACAACGAAATATTGTTTATAAGTTTTAATTCACAGTCTTTTATTCATTCTCTGCGAATCCTGACTTCTGAGATAATAAGGGTAGTTGAGAAAACGATGACCCGTTACATGGTTTTTAATTTAAGAGATGTTTTTAGAAATTAAAAAATCATAACTTCTTCCCACAAAACACATACACAAAATTCAGTTTTCACAACAGTATTTAAAATGCCACTTATTTTTTATAGATTTTCAGGTGGACTGACAGGTACTCAGTACTCGTTCATCTAGATCGATGTAGTTAATTTTAAATACTCTTCGGGGTAAAACCGTCTAAAAAATCTTTGAACATTTATTCTTCATGAACATTTCGAAGTGTTGTGAGATCTAAATGACACGTTTTTTTCTATTTTTGCTGTGGAATCTTATTTTGAAATATAAAAACTGTAAAAATGCTTCTACGTCTCGTACTTTAGTATAATTAAACCTAAAATATTCATAAATTGAATGAAACTTTAGCCACTAACATTCGCAATGGTATGTTTACAACGCCCTCGGGTAAACCAAAAAGGAAGAAAAGTTTGAAGATTTTTTTTACAGAAATACCTTTAAAATTAAAGTAGCGGTAAAAAGAATTTCCTTTTCTTCTTTCTCCTTTCCACAGCACTCGGACCTAATTGGCCCATTGAGCATTTACCACTTGTTCGGGGATTATCTTCATACAGACCAGTAACTAGCCCAAAGGTTAGGACCTTGCTGATGGAGATATCCGCAATTCCTCTGCCCCGGAAAAAAGTAGCTGAAGTGTATGTCAGTACCATCAATCTGGGTCATTGACTACTTCCATAGTGTTGAGGTGTTTGGTAAAAAGACAATGGCCAGTCAAAAAACCTTCCACCACGCCTCGCTGAAGGTTCTTGAATAAGAAGCTTTGATTGGCGAGAGCCAGTTTAATTTGAACCGTGACCAAATGCACTTCTCAATTTCCTACCTTGCAGTAACCATGGAGAGCCCAAGAACCTGCTCCCAATCAAGGAGGGTCTGCCAAAAGCTTCCCATGGCCAAATCCTCAACTTCCTCGTTCCCACTAATGTTTTTGTGTCCATGAACTTAAAGCAGTTTGATCCGATTATGTGATCTAAGTCTGCTTAAAGCCTGACGACGTTCCTTAACCAGCATTGATTTGGTCTAGACAGAACCAAGAGCCTTGAGGGCATCTTCGCTATTTAAAAACATCTGTTTGTTGTGAGTATCCTCTACAAAGGTTTTCCCGACCACAAGCTAAGATGGCAAACACCTCTGCCTAGCACACTGTGGCAAACCTGCAGGGGGAAAACGAAAACTTTGCCTTGGGCCTATCGCCGTAAACACCTGCACCGGAACGTTCTACAGTCCTCGATCCGTTTGTGAACTAGACTAAATCCGCGGGCTTAAGAAGTCTTTCCACTGGCCGTTATACTTGTCTTGCTATAGACTGTAAGCTGCCTTTTGAGCCTCAGTCTCAATCAAGATAAGACGAGGCACAAGGTCAAGAAGTGCCTCCGGAGCCTCAGTAGGCGCAGTGCGCATCGTTCCTGTGGCTCCTAAACAAGCAAGTCTTTGGAGCTGAGTTAAACGTAGTAAAATGCATGACCGCTGAGATGCGAGCCACCACACCAAAAACGCATACGTGACCATTGGTCTGACTATGGCGGAGCCATAGTAACCATCCACCTAGTAACTTTGAGGTTTACGTCCAAGCTTTCTCAAAGGTTCGTCTAGAAATTCAGTGGGTTGCAGTAGCTCTTTGTATTTGTCTGTCGGTCAGGATGACCCCTAAATACTTAAAGACTCCGGAGGGATGCTATTTAGTTTCGAAGAGTTCCAGTGCGACAAACCTTCCACTTTTCTTCTTCTGGTAAAAATGACTAACTCGAA
This sequence comes from Ctenicera cuprea, assembly GCA_958336395.1. Taxonomy (NCBI): domain Eukaryota; kingdom Metazoa; phylum Arthropoda; class Insecta; order Coleoptera; family Elateridae; genus Ctenicera; species Ctenicera cuprea. The sequence goes on from OY284487.1 coordinate 60,133,974, forward strand.
CTTGAAGAGGTCGACTCTAAGGCCTTGGTCAATACAAAATCTGTAGGACCTTTTGTAAGAGCCCGCTAATAATACTCAAAAGTTTTCCAGAGCTTAGGATTGCAAAGTCATCTGCATAGCCATGCGTATATCAACCGGCTTTCTTGAGTTCTGCAAGTAGGCCGTCAAGAACGAGGCAACACAGCAAAGGTAAAAAAATGCCTCCCTAAGGACAGCCTCTTCTGACTGACGCTCTAAGCGCAGTCTCATCGAATGCGGCTATAACTTCCGCCCTTCCAGCATTGCGCTGGCCCATCTAATAATGGTGATAGGTAAATTTAGCATGTGACATCGCTTTGAGCGATATGTCGTATCGCCATTATTCAGTAGGTTAACATCTAGTTTGGTTGGATGTGAGTCTTGTCTTTTTAGGTATCGCGCACTAGCACACTGAGTTTGTTCTTTAACAGAAATCACATGTAAGTTACGGTGCATTAACTCATTTCACAAATACCATCGATTTAGTTTCATTGACCTTGATTCTCCACATTTGAAACCATTGTTGTTGTTTATCTAACGACTCTTGTAGATAGTGTGACGCCGTCTTTGGATCCTTGTTTACTGCCAAAATAACCGTATCATCGACAAAGGTTGCTATAGGCTTATGTGGCGATGTTGGTATGTCGGCTTTGCAAAATAGGTAGAGTGCAGGACCCAAGGCGCTACCCTGTGGCACACCAGCTTGGACAGGATGTAATCCTATAATTTTCTCTTGATATTTAATCATCACTCAGCTATGAATTAAAGAACTGGTAATATGGATGGGATAAGCCTCGGTTGAGTTTATACAATAGTCTACTGTGTCAGACCTTATCAAAGGCTTTTTTCTGTGGTTGTTTAATAACAGGTTCTGTAATCACCTCGTATCCTGGCGTTTTCTTAAAGTTTAATTTCTTTGCAATTATAATTTTCACTTGATTATTCGTTATTGCCTTTATAGGTTAACTGATAGAAAATGTTTAACATCTTTATAATTTCATCGTCTTCCTTCTGAATAACCTCCCAGGGAAACGCTTGAAATACATTTGCCAAGTGTTCTGCAAAGGTGTATGCTTTTTCTTAATCATTTCTAGCCCAGCTCATATAAGCTTTTCTTATAGGCGGCATATTCTCTTGGTTTTGGTTAAATTTTCTCGTGGCGTTCAACAAGGGGTAGTCTGTTGCTTCGGTAGGTGAAATTTCTTCAAGATATTTATTGTTCACTTTACTGTAATTGAATGATAACTCCTAGGATACGAAGTATGTAAACATGTCCATAACAACCGGGGCGTAATGAGAGGACGTAATGAATTCATTACGCCCTCAAAAAATTTATTTTGGTAAAAACAACTAGTACAACTTGTAATACAGAGAATTAAGCTGATTTGCCAAAATAAAAATTACAGTTTGCAAATTTTCTTGTACACATTTTGGTAGCGTATTCATAATTGCAATTCAAAAACAAATTTGACAATTATAAGTAAGCAATCTGTTTTTGTTTCATAGGCTACCAGATATTGTATTTATGTAGGTAAAGCGTACACAAAGATGCCAATTCTTTGTTTTCTTTTTAAAGAACAAAGTGAACAATAAAATCTTGTATGCACCACGGCGTCACCGAATGATTACGCCCATCGAACGATATCCATCTCTCGGGCTAAAGCCCTCGAGCTGGATTTCATCGTTCTCCGGGCGTAATCATCGTAGTAACGCCCTTGGTGCATAAATAGCTATTTTGTATTACTAGATTTTGTTTTTTGGAAGATTAGTTCCTTCAGGTTTCGGATACATTTATTAAATTTTGCCTTATGTTGTGGTGATCTTGTTTCCAACCACACTTTTTGTAACTTCTTTTTTTCAAGAATGGCTTCTTTTATTAAGTGTGGGCAATTCTGCTTTTTCTTGAGCTTGTCTGGTCGGGGACTGAGTCACAAGCCGCATTTTAGATTTTGCTTGTTAGTTTTCTACGGCAATGTCTGTTTGTTCTGCAGTTTTTAAAATTTGATTTCCTTTCTTTCTTTCAGTAATTTTCTAAATAATTCTGTATCAGTTTTTTTACTGGTTAGAGTTGCAGGTTTCGATTTCTGATTATCGGGTGGTCTGGTAAAACATGTAAATTTTGTTCTGCTTGGAAATGACCTACGGGAATCCCTTTGGTAACAAAAAAAAATGAATCTTGTCGGGTATTTTGCTATTTCTAGGCCAGTTCGTTGATTTTCCTGTTGACACATGTTTAACGTTGTTACGAGGATCGTTCGAAATGTACGTGGCCTAACACAGAGATGGCGCTAATTCGGCGGAATTTGCATTACCATTTTTCAGTACCATCCTTTCTTAGGTTCAATATGACAGTATAGAGCGATCTGTCAATTAGTTTGTGTTTGACAGTGCGCCAAATTGACCGTCTTAAGTGATTTCGTAAATAATGGAAAAAACTGAGTTGCGAGCAGTGATAAAGTACTTTCATTTGAAAGGCTTAACTGTTGGATTCGACATTTTTTAAGTCCGCTGTTTCGTTTTCAATGGTTAAAAACTGGGTTGCCGAGCTTAAGCGTGGTCGTGTAAGCACAAAGGACGAACCCCGCAGTGGACGAACAAAAACGGCTACTACCCCGGATATGATTGAAAAAGTCCTCCGTATCGTATTGGATGACATTCAAGTAAAAGTGCGCGAGATAGCAGACATAGTGGGCATCTCAAATGACAGTGTGCACAGAATTTCAATTAAAAAATTAGTAATAAAAAAATTCTTCGCGCGTTAGGTGCCGCGTTTGCTCACACCGGAGCAAAAAACTGAATCGTTTGATTGTTTCTCGCGACCTTTTGGCACGTTTTCGCCGTAATCGGAAGAACTTTTTGCGCCGTTTCATAACCGTCGATGAAACCTGGGTCCACCATTATACTCCCGAAACCAAGGAACAGTCCATACAATGGACACACAAAGGTTCTCCGCCACCGAAGAAGGCAAACACGGTTATGTCAGCAGGAAAGGTTATGGCAACTGTATTTTGGGATTCTCGTGAATTTATCTTCGTCGACTACTCGGAAAAAGGAAAAACAATAAATGGCGCTTATTATGCCAATTTGTTGCAGCAGATGAGCGACAAAATCAAAGACAAACGACTTCATTTGGCGAAAAATAATGTGCTTTTCCATCAAGATAACGCACCTGTATACACGTTTGCAATCGCCATGGCCAAAATTCATATATTGGGATTCGAATTAGTGCCTCATTCGCCCTATTAGCTAGATTTGGCTTCCACCGATTTTTATCTATTTCCAAACCTGCACAAATGGCTCGGCTGTAAAAGATTGTTATCCAAATCCTAGGTAATCGCTGCTGTAAATAGCTACTTTGAGGAGTTAGGTTCATCGACCTACAAAGACGGCATTGCTGCTTTGGAGCATCGTTTGAATAAGTGCGTTGAGCGCACAGGAGACTATTTAAAAAAAATGATTTTTTGCCCAAAAAACTTGGGGTCTTTTTTGTTAGGCCACATACATATCGAACGATCCTCGTATTTTCCTATGCATTTTAGTACATCGCAACCTTTGGGAGGAGTAGCGCGTCTGCAACCCTATCTCTGATATTTAGCGTTGTAGTCTCCGCCTGGTAGGACTGGATTTTTAAGGGTGGCTATATACCAAGGCAGCAAGGGTGGTTTTTTCTAATATGTGAATATGTCAGCGTATGCTTCTGATTTTTATGTTCTGTTTAAAAAAATATTGAGATTTAAAAATGTACCTCTTGAAACAAAATCTTAAAAGCCGGCTCTGTTATTTTACCTGCGTAAATACCCTCTTAATAAGTTTTACAACTAAAGGTTTAAGTAGGTTTTACCAAATAGCGATACGCCGACTATTATGTCTTAATTGTTAAATTAGTTCAAACGCTATCTGTTTTATTTCTTCCAAATTTTCTCCATTTTAGTAGTATAGTTATAGCAACTTAAACTTTGTTCTTTAAATAGTCCTATAAGAAAACTTAAATTTATGGGGGTTGGAGAGGGCAAGTTGGCCACCTTTGTGCTATTATTTTCATATTCCAAAACAATTTAGAAATGTGGAGGAACTTCATCTTGTAGAAAACAAACACATTTCTTTAAAATTATTGATTTATTTTCATGGTAAAAGAAATTATACGATATTATATTAAAATATCAAGAATGTAACGCGAACATTGCAAAATATGAAAATAGTTGCCAATGTTTAAAAATGTTAATAACATGACTAACTACGAAAATATTGCCGATAAGTTCTTTTATAATATACCAGGTTTACATAAAATGTATGTTATTCTGCGTCATTCTTCGATCACCGCAGAGGTATTTTGAGCTATGGGTTAAAATAAAATCCGTGCGCCAAACTACTATAAATATAATTTTATAACCGGACAAGGTATTTTCAATTACTCCATATCAATAAATATCCGTTTAAAAAATGCAGCTATGCCTATAAAATGCGATTATATTGTAAGTTAGCGGGTGGTAAGCGACAGTGTAGCCGATCCCGACCGCCTTTGTGGGTTTTTGCGTGGTACACGTTTCGAGTGGCCAGCTGGTTCCGATTAAAACGGCCGCGAGAAATGGGTTATGTGATGTGGGGCTATTATATCGTCACTCCGCCAGTTTTATTGGAGTGGATTTTATTGTTCTGTAGGTGTAAAACATCAGGGCTGGCACGATACCCGCTGCTCACTGTCCATTGCTTTTAGACGATCCTAGAACGTGCTGAGATGGGAAATATTTCTAAACGTTTGATTTTTGTTGCCCACATTGTTTCAGTTTCGACTCCCATCCCATAACGGAACACAGACAATCTTTTAAAAAACTAATAAGTATCTAGTAATAACAATTACAATACAACCAGTTTTTGATTTTTAATAAAAAGACAAAAAAGAGCCAAAATTGAAATAAAGTAGATAACTGAAATTTAAGAGTTTACCGACGACTAAGCAGCTAAGACTGTATTGCAATTTATTGTTTTAGATAAATACAAGCGGGAGTGGCAGAATTCATGTAAACGAAAAATAACGCACTTTTTGTATTTACATTTGTACGCGCCAACAATGACTATACCTCGCACTACTCCTGCCGCTCTAAAGGGAGCAAATAACACATCGAGGACGTCATAGCCGTAGGTACGATTAGCTGCATGCCATACTGTAGCTAACAGAATTTCTGGTTTTTATGAGCAACGAAATCGAATTTTTCTATTTTCAGAGATTTCCCTGGAATTACAAAAAACCAGAGACCAAAACGAAGATTTTTTAGCTAAAAATTAGAAAAGGATAAATTAACCAACCCCTTCAAATATTGCTGCACCTAAAAGTAAGTTGTGAACCTTATGAGCAATTTAACGTAAAACGGAAATTTTTTACGTGGCCAGTTTTTTAAAGAAGTGGGTATAAAGTGTTGTTATTTTCTAAAATTGATAGAAGGCGTCACAGGAAAATTAAGACTGGAGACACTACCCGAATTGTGGCTAATCCTTAGTTCTTTGAACGTACAAAATTATAAAGAAATCGTGTGGTCAGTCACTTTTAAAAACTTATTTTGTAAATAAATGTTTGAAATACCCTCTTCCCCTGTTTCGAAGTTTATCGATACAGGCCCATTCGTTTGGGAGCCACCCACGCACCTGCAGACATGTATTTCCGTCAAATTCTCAAAATCGAAAAAGTAGTTGTTACCTGGTTAAGGGCATGTTAAGGGCGGGCGGTGGAGCAGCAGTTAAGGCTGCTGGCTTTGCCATTGCTTCACCATAAGTGCGCGGGTTCGATTCCTAGTCAATTGGGGGGGGGGGGGGGTATATGACCATGACCCCGTAAGGGTAGGATATAATTTAAAAAGCTTATGTTAGAAACAAATATTAATGTTTGTTTTTAAGAATTATTTTGCCCTATAGTATATCTCCGAAGAGATGCATTTCCAGATCTATGTTGATTAAGAACATTCTTCATATTTTTGTGAAATGAATAAAACCTGGAAGTGGCACCCACCAATTAATTACCACCCTGTATATGCTGTAGAGTATAGAAAAATATTGATTTTGAGGTAATTTTTATTTCGGTTAGTAAATGTTTCTTAAAATTTAATAAGTAAACATAAATGGGAGTACTCAAATCTATTCAGTTATAGGTGAAACATGCTTCACGATTTTGCTAGCTTGTCCAACTACAACTGCATTATTTGAGATACACCGTTTTGTTCAGTGTTACTTTATTGTTGAGCTAAGCCAGAGGTTCACAAGCTAGAAACATTTTTGCAGTATCATAAAATTGTTTCGTGTATTACTTTTAAAACCCCTGACCATGCATATTCTACGCTTATCATAAAATAGCTCGAGATAATAAAACAGCTCGCCAGATGAATAGTACGTGTCTAAACAAGCTCCTAAGAACAAACATGTGGGTGTGTTGTTATTTTAAGGTGGTTAATAATTCGTAGAAATTGCGTAGAAGCGACAACTATACATATATCGACATCGGGTGGTCGCGAGAACAGGTAACAATCGGCCATTTTCTCAATTTTTAAATTATTCATTTCAAATTTTACTGGGTAATATACACATAAAAATGCATAATACAACATAAAACGGAGTTAATTTTGACTTCCGGTTTAACCGGAAGGGATAGCAATTTTTTTATTTTTAATGGAACACCGTATATATTTTTGCATATTTGTATAGACCTTTCAATTTCTTTTACAGCTATGTATAATACTTACCCATAAACTTTTAATTTTGGCCGCCGGAGAGCGTCTTTAAAAAAACCTTAAATGCCTAATAATGATATTCATAATTAATTTTTTTTTAAGTTGGCTTTGAAAACAAAATAAAAATTAACTTTGAGTATTTTTTTTATTAATTTGTTTAAACATTTTAATGTGGCAAGAAGATATTAAAAACATTTTAAAAAAATATTTCTTATTTTTAAACGGTCATAACTTATTTTTTTAAATACCCCTAGTTGAGTTTTGTTTGCTTTAATTAATACCAATAACGTACCTTATTGGTATTGCGTTTTCAAATAATTTTATTTTTTCTTGTTATTTTAAAAATAATGAGGTATGTTATTGGTACTAAATTAAAGAAAACAAAATGGCAATTTAAAATGTACAATAAACTCAAGTAGGGGTAAAAAAATAAGTTATGACCGTTTACAACTAGAGAATTTTCTTTTCTTTAATTTTTTAATATCTTCTTGTCACAATAAACAGTTTAAACAAATTGATAAAAAAAAACACTTAAAGTTCATTATTCTTTTGCTTTCAAAGCCAACTTAAAAAACAATTTATGAATATCATTATTAGGCATTTGAAGTTTTCTACAAAACGCCTTCTGGCGGCCAAAAAGTTAAAAGGTAAGTATTATACATAGCTGTAAAGGAAATTTAAAAGTCTATCCAAATATGGAAACATAAACAAAGTGTTCAATTAAAAATAAAAAAATTGCTATCACTTCCGGTTAAACCGGAAGTCAAAATTAACACCATATTATGTTGTAATAAGCATTTTTGTGTACATAACTCAAAAGAAATTTAAAATCGATAATTAAAAAATTAAGAAAATGGCCGGTTGTTACCTGTTCTTGCGGCCGCCTTGTATTTAAAGGAATAATGACAAAATTGCTTAATAATTGATTGCCCCATAATTTAAATACTGACTAAATACTAGACTAAAAATCCGGACACTGGTCCGATATAAAACTTTGCAAAAGTGGTAAATCCGATCTAGATCTATCATTGAGGGTTTGTCTGTAATCCTACTTTTTCAGCATCATACAGGGTGTATCCGAAATATATGTTCCAGCGAGCAACCACGGGCTCTTGAGATTAAACTTGGCTGATTAAAGTCAACTTACCTATATACAAAAACGCATCATTAAGGCTCAATAAAGCTTTAAAGTTAAAAAAAAAAATTTTGTTTTATAAAGCGGGAACGTCTCAATCGATTTAGATGAAAGTTGGTTTATGATCATTAATAAGTAGAAGACACTTTTTAAGTAATAATTTTACTATATACATATTTCAAGTAACTCTAATCGGGTACCTCTATGAAACAATGTAATGTATTTTTTTGTATTCAATGTCTAATTGCCACGAAAATAATTGTGACAAAAGCTGACATTTTTACGAACAATTTCGTTTCCTACAAAATTTACCGTTTAGTCGTAAAAAATAAAATTTAAATTGTTGTGGGGACTCATCTTCGCAAATGTGAATTTATCATCACCCCACCCCACCCGATTGTTTTTTTTAGTACTAGTTCTAGTTCGAGTAAAAAAGTCGAAGCGTTTCGTTTTGTTATTTAACAATTATTGTTATTATTGTTATTTGTATGAAAAACAAAATAAACTTATAAATATTTTAGCCTAAATCAAAATATGAAACCGTGTCTCTCTCTGTATCACACGAAATGCAGATACGTCATAACAAGCAACTCCTAAAGAGAAGAGAATGTACTGAAACAGGGGTTGTCTCGTTGTAACACCAGCTTGGGCTTGGCACATCGGTGAGACAACCGCCCGTAGACTATATGTTCCGTTTTCAGAATATCATTCGCAAAATTTGGGAGAAGATGTAAAATAAAGGGGTTGTGTTCATTATGGCGTACTGAACTTATATTGTTTTAAATAGGACACGTATATTTTGCTCTTATTAAAATTTGTTAAACTACTAATTAAAAGTTTATAGAGGTATATAAATGTTAGTTTAATATTTGCGATTAAGATTATTTAAGAACATTTAAAAGTCTATGAGTTTTAAAGCGTAAGTGATATTTTCACCCTGTATACGACTTCATATTTGACTTACTTCATTTATGAAAATGTTAGAATTAGAGATTTTGACGATAATACAAGTTTTTAAAACATTTTTGTTGTGGGTGTGTGCGCTCCATAACTCCCGAACGGATGGTCCGATTTCAATGAGCTTTGGAATGTGAGGGTATATCAAAAATTCACCTACAAAATAAGATTGTGAGAAAAATCTGAAACCGGATGAAGAAGTTAAGCATGTTTACGACAAACCCAACGCTTTTTTCGAACATTTCTAGCTTTAAAATGGCAGCTGTTTTGATGTTTTTCAAATATGATTTTAACGCCTGTTTACTCAAAAGCAAGTTGACAGATCAGGTTCAAATTTTTTATAGTAATGGCTCCTAAGAGACACAATGTTACTATTCACAAACATTTTCGAAAAGTTATAAAGCGAAAAATATTTTCAAATTTTAGACATTTTCACTGCTCATAAACTGGCCAAACTTTTTTTTAACTTAACTTATAGATAGATCTGGAAATAGGATAAAATTTAGTTGATATACCAACTCGCTAATTTGTATATGACGATTTCTATGAATCGTTGCAAATTGTGTACTCAAATGAGTACTCGCCAGAGTACCTCATTATTTCCGTCGTATTATACGTGAAGCAATTGAAAGTGAGAAACAACCTAACAACAAAAACAGAGAGGATAACTTTAGACTCAGTAAAGCTTAGACTCCAGTAGTTCATCCTCTAAGGACTTCTAAGCATCATCGATCTCACGATCACGCTCCACCGGGTCCGTCTCCGCCTAACGGCTACAGCCAGAACTCCGCCGTCCTGCCCGACTGGTTCAAAGGGGTTTAAATACCGCCGCTTCCCGAATTTAAATTCAGTGCTCTATTACTCTGAAGATGCGCAAGCTGCAATCTCTTGCGAAACGTTAGTTTGTATGGGGTCGCAAACAGCTAACAGGCTTAAGCCGGTTAAGTGTTATTGTCGTAGCAAACAAGATGTTTAATATTTAAATATTCTAAGCACACGGCCCTGTTTAGGCAGGCAGGGCCCACGACAAATATAGCTCAAACTTTTAGAGCAAATGCTTGTAAAAACAGACCTGCAGCTTGCAGGTCGGTCTTTACCTGATTATGCTGGGTGCAGTTCCCAAACGACGACGCGGTGTAAGCCGAAAGTAAATTGTAATATTGACAACTTTCATTAGATCTTGTTGCTACATTCTTCCAAATATTATTTTTTTAACTCTTTCCAGAGTGTATCTTATAAAACACATAATATGTAATTTGTAATTTTAATAAATTTATTTTAGAGGTTTTTTAAACTTAAGTATCTTGAATAATTGACTGTGAAGTTGATTAGAATATATTATATTTGAATCAAAAATAGTAACGCCATAACTGATGTTTGTTTACGACATTCACGTTCCAACTCATTTTCACCCAAACTTTTGACAATTTTATTTTCCTGGTCCGTATTATAACGATGATTTTATGATTATGTTTCCCAAATTACATGCATAAATTAAAATACCAAGCTGCGTGAACTCACACTGGTTCCATTAGGTCCCGGTGTGTTGACACTAGCATCAACGTTTATTATTATATATTTTTCATTAATAAATATATTTAGAAATTAGAGAACGTTCGGCTCGAAATTCGTTGTAAATATTTAATATTAAGCGTGCTTTATCGTCTGTCGTAATTGCACCTGGGGTCAAGACTTTTTTCAGCCGAGGTGAACGGAAATGAAAATTAAAAGAAACCCACGCAAAAAAGGTTTAATAATAAATTAAATTTAGTCATGCAATTAACAACAGTTATAATTTTGTGTGGCGAAAATTGTGAAACGATGACAAGTCTTTTCAGCATTTGCAGTTACGGTTGATGGAAAAATAAAAAATATATTTTGATTTTGTAGAAATTTAATAATGCTTTGATTAAATTAATGTTGTGGGAAAATAACAGCAAGAAGAAAACAACCGTTACATAACCATAATTCAAAGTGTGGTAAGTGATGCCTTGTAGACAGTGAACCATTTAACCCACAACCCGGTATAATTGGTCTGCATAACCGGACCCGGCAGGCCGCTTCATTACAGTGATTGGCACTTTCAATTAATATTAACATGAGAGGTCAGAAAGACCTGGACCTACACGTTAGTTTCTTATATTCTTAGATACGACTACTTCAACATCATCCGCATCACCAAATTATAACCGCTAGCAACCCATCAACATATAAGAACAATAACCGCTACGAAATGGAATAATAATTAACTTGGAGTTTAATGTTAAATTAATCCGAAAGAAGAAAGATGATTTTAAGTTGGTTTTGAAAATCTTAATCAAGTTTATATATATTCTAACCACTTCATAGTGAAATAAACAGAAAATAGTTTTTTTTATTATACCTGAATCATAATCTCTGCTTTTGAAACTAAACAACGTGCAAAATCAAGCCTTTTAAAGCACTAGTGCTTTAAAGTTGCCTAGGTAACAACAAATTCGCCTACAAATTTTGAACAATGATAAATACACAGGTAATCAGAAACAAACTTCACAAATCAACAAATTTATAATAAATATACATAGCAACGGAACAACAACAATTGCTAACCGTTTCTATATCAACGATGAATGACACAGATTACTTCGAAAAAGGGATTTCAATTTCCTTTTTTTGTTATAATTTTCAGATTGTAGTGCAGGTATAATAAAAATAGCGTATAATACACGTGTATAAGAGCCTTTAAAGCACTGCTCCGTTAAAAGGCACTCGGCTTCGGCTCGTGCTTTTAAACCCGTCGCGCGTGCTCTAAAGGCTTGCTTATACACTTGTATTATAATATACTATTTTATTATACCTGCATCATAGTCCTTGCAAAACAAACCAAAAAGCGTGCGTAAACCCAACATTAAAACACCCCGGTGTTTTAAAGTTGCTGAGCAACAATGACGTCATCAATTTTGAAGCAACAAATTACATACACGCGAAAAAAAATAATTCGGATTCACATAGCAACATAAACAACAAAAAATGCTAACCAATCTCCAGGTAAATGATATGACGTCACATCATAGACTACTATGTAAGATGAATCAAAATCAAAATGCTGCTTCCTAGCTATATTCTTCTTATTTTCTAGATTATGGTGCAGGTATAATAAAAAATAGCGTATAATACACGTGTATAAGAGCTTTTAAAGCACTGCTCCGTTAACAAGCACTCGGCTTCGCCTCGTGCTTTTAAACCCGTCGCGCGTGCTTTAAAGGCTTGCTTATACACTTGTATTATAATATACTATTTTATTATACCTGCATCATTAATCCTTGTAAAACAAACCAAAAAGCGTGCGTAAACCCAACATTAAAACACCCCGGTGTTTTAAAGTTGCTGAGCAACAATGACGTCATCAATTTTGAAGCAACAAAACAAACACGCGGAAAAAAATAATTTGAATTCACATAGCAACATGAACAACAAAGAATGCTAACCAATCTCCAGGTAAATGATATGACGTCACATCATAGACTACTATGTAAGATGAATCAAAATCAAAATGCTGCTTCCTAGCTATATTCTTCTTATTTTCTAGATTATGGTGCAGGTATAATAAAAAATAGCGTATAATACACGTGTATAAGAGCTTTTAAAGCACTGCTCCGTTAACAAGCACTCGGCTTCGCCTCGTGCTTTTAAACCCGTCGCGCGTGCTTTAAAGGCTTGCTTATACACTTGTATTATAATATACTATTTTATTATACCTGCATCATTAATCCTTGTAAAACAAACCAAAAAGCGTGCGTAAACCCAACATTAAAACACCCCGGTGTTTTAAAGTTGCTGAGCAACAATGACGTCATCAATTTTGAAGCAACAAAACAAACACGCGGAAAAAAATAATTTGAATTCACATAGCAACATGAACAACAAAGAATGCTAACCAATCTCCAGGTAAATGATATGACGTCACATCATAGACTACTATGTAAGATGAATCAAAATCAAAATGCTGCTTCCTAGCTATATTATTCTTATTTTCTAGATTATGATGCAGGTATAATAAAAAATAGCGTATAATACATGTGTATAAGAGCCTTTAACGCACTGCTCCGTTAAAAGGCACTCGGCTTCGCCTCTTGCTTTTAAACCCGTCGCGCGTGCTTTAAAGGCTTGCTTATACACTTGTATTATAATATACTATTGAATAAAAAACGGAAAATTGGAAACATCGTGACAAGTGGGAAAATTATTAAAAAATTATTTAAAAAAACAATTCTTAACTTCAACAAGTTTTTCTGAGTAAGTTATATTTTGGTGTCGTTATGCTGATGACATTTTAGCATGTTTTGATAGTTTACTTGAATTAATTAGTCAATTTTTATGAACAGCTAGCATCCAAAAATAACATTTACACTAGAAACTGAACAAAAAAAGTCCATAAACTTTTTATATTTAAACATAAAAATTAATTCAGCTAATAAACTTGAATATTCTGTTTAAAGAAAACCTACACAAACAGACATTACAATACCACACGATTATTGTTATCATAAAATACATAAATTAGCAGCATCCAGGTCCATGATACATCCCTTTAGGTAAAATTAGTTATAATAGAGAAATTTCGATTATTAAACAAATTCCATACAATAATGGTTATAATACTCAACTTATTAATGCACCAATTAAAGTGAAAGCTTATAAATTAGCTATTCGGAAAATTTATCCAACTGCTTCATCAGATAAAATGAAATACGCTTCAATTCCATATTTTGACAATAAATTAGAAAAAAATATGCCAAAATTATAAACAAAACAAATAAATGTAAAATAATTTTTAAAACAACAAAGAAAATTTTAAACACTTTTTTTTAATGTTAAAGAAGAAAGAGACAATTTACTAAAATCTGGCATTTACAAATTAAATTGCTCGCACTGTAATTCGGTTTTATAGGACAAACAATTAGAAATTTTGATATTAGGTAAAAGAAACACGTACGTTGTTACAAGTATAACAAAAACCATAAATCCAATTACGCTAAACACTTATTGGAACACAATCATTTACATCTAATAACACTATAAAATGTTTACACTTTTGTGATGACAAAAATATTTGAAGCATTTGAAATTCATAAAAATTTAAAATCTGTATCTTTAATGAATGAACAAATTGATGTCTTAAATTCACAACTATTAGACGTTTTGGAATGAGAAATCAAGTCATCTGGACGCAGATATAGAAAATCAAAATCAAGTTCTAAAGATTTATTGTTCCTATAGCAACACCAACTGTTTACTTTTAATCTTGTCTCTGAAAATGACATGCCAACATGTCGAAATACGTATAAGGCTAAAAAAAACTGTTTACTTAAGATTTGTTTTATTTACAACAAATTAAAATGTAAACTATTGTTTTGCTTTAGTTCGCTATCGGTGTTGTACAAATGATTTCATAATCAACTTTGTCAAATCGATGGGTTTTATTCTCTACCAAATAATTTAAAAAATAGAAATTTTTGTCTGAAAAATTTACCGAAGTACATTTGAGAAATTCCTGTTCAAAGATTTTTTTTAAAATTTGTATTGGGGCTCTGTTAAAGGACCATAATCGGTTGTAGTAGATAACTTTTGAAGATTTCTTAAATTCATTTTTTTTCAAATTGTTGCATATTTTTGCTTACTTTTATTCCCGTTTCTTTCTTTAAAGATTTTATTATCAATCGCTTATTTTCGTAAATGAAAATTTGATGCTGCTGTTGGTTATTGTTTATTTTTAGGAATTTTGAAGAAATGATTTAAAGACTTTGAAAATTTCATAAAGTTAAGATAAACTTTAATAATGTTTGAATTTTATATATGAAGGTGCAACAACAAACCGTTGTTTAAATAAACTTTCGAGAAGCAGAACTTGGCGTAGTCGTTCGTTATTGCGTTTTACCTTCCCATACTTTTGGTATAGGGAAACATGGATTTTATGAATATTTTGGAAAACTTGATTTTAACGGAACTATACCTTTTGGGGCCCAAAGAATCCAAAAAGTGGTTTTAATAAAATGTCTGTCTGTGGGTAGGCATGTGATGCCTCTAGAGGCGAAAATTCTGGACCGATTTTGATGAAATTTAAAATCAAGAGGTATATCAAAAATTGTAGTTCTAGTTAAGCTTTTCAAAAAAATCCAAAACCGGAAACGGAAGTTAGACATGTTTCCTTGGTAGCGTTTTTTTCCAAAACTAAATTTTGAAATTTGAGCGCGGAAGCTGAGAGAAGAACCTAAGGCAAATTGAAAACTTTTTTACCAAACTCTCTAGTTAAAAATTGCGGCCGCTACGACTTTTTGAAATTCTCGACTTTAACGCCCATTTATTAAAAAAGTCGTTATCTGATCGGGATTACCTACAACTTGTTTGAGAGCCCTTTGTGGGTGGTATACGATGAAACAAAATTAATTTCGAAAATCTGAAAACAATCGCAACAAAATTCTTCAAAATTTTGAAATTTTTCAAAAAAATGTTATTCAAAAACTGACCTAACGATTTTTTTATAACTTTGTAAGCTTTTAGAACGGAAAATTGTTTACAATTTGGTTTTTTATCTGAAAGCTATAATTTCACTGGGGCGCTTTCTATAAATTTTTAGAAATCTAAAATGGGTATCCCTTTATTTATTAAACGGAGTCCGATAAACATTTTTCTTAAGCGGAATTGCTTATCATGAGACTAGTAGAATCTAAATCTAAAAACAAATGCATGTATTTTATTCCATAGTTTTGAAGCACGCTATAATAAAGTTACAATGTTTTAACCTATTGAAAATTGAATTACTAGAAACTGGAAACACCATGGCATGTGTATAGCCGTCCCTTTAACATGCTTTAACCTGTCAGCTAATCTTAGGTAATTTTGTTTCACTAGTTGTTCTTGTTAATAAAAAATTAACTAATTCGGAAGTTATTTTATTTTCTTTAAAAAATTCTGGGTGATACTACAGCAAACCTTCAGGCGCCTAACAATTAAGAAGCTTTATCTTATAGCATTGTTTGCATACCCACATTTTCTTGCACAAAAGTAAAAGGGTAATCCGCTTTGGATTTAAACAAACAATTTTTTTTTAAATATATCTTAAGATATTTATGTCCGGGTGGTCCAGTGGTAAGAGAATTTGGCTCACAATGCGTGAGTCCTCAGTTCGAATCCCGGAAGAATCAGAACATTTTTCTGTAATTCTGTGCATCGGTATCGAGCTCGGCAACCATTCGACGTTGGGTTACAATTAACAGCGCTTGCTGACTGGCTGACCAGGACAAGTAACAAAGCCACACACAACATTAACATACAAATAAAACACATGTGCGTATGACTTGAATGAATGTGCATGAAGGGTGGCATAGGCTTCAGGAGCGTGATGGTTTAAAGGCCAAAACCTCACTACCTCCTACTACACAAGCGAAGAGCCTACCCGGAGTGAAGGACCTCGACACATTCAGGTATATGAGGATAGATTATGAGGATGATATCTTAAAAACTGGCTACGCGATTTCTTTAAATTTTGTAGGCTTGTACAACCAAAAGTAGACTACAATTTATTGAAAATGGGAAATCTTTTTATTTATTAAAGAAGAAATGATAAATAACTTCTACTTTAGCAGAATTACTCATCATGACTAGTAGCACCCTCTATGAATTTTTGAAAATCAAAAATTGATACCCCTTTATTTATTAAACGGGGAACAATAAATAACTTCTACTTAAGAAGAATTACTCGTCTTGACTAGATTTTATGTTACGCCAAACAATCTTTCATAAAGTATAAAAAAAAGTAAGAAAAAACTTCGGCTTGCTGGACAAGTTAGAATGCGAGCACTAAGAGCTGGCATCATCTTTGCTGACAGTACGATAAACGACTGCTTGTTTAGCTTGTTTTCTTAGAAATCTAATAGTCGGTGAACTGTACAACGTTATAATTATTAAAAGTTACACTTTTGCAAATACGGCAAGTATTAATATCTAGTATGGGAAAATCTACTCC
This sequence comes from Ctenicera cuprea, assembly GCA_958336395.1. NCBI lineage: Eukaryota > Metazoa > Arthropoda > Insecta > Coleoptera > Elateridae > Ctenicera > Ctenicera cuprea. Next base: position 60,150,805 of record OY284487.1, read on the forward strand.
AAGTTAACACTTCAGCTTTTTATAACACCGAAATTTTGTAAATAATGTAGGGTTATGTACAATATCATTCTACAGCTGGCAGCTGCTATTAGTTTTTGGAAGATTTGAACTTTAACGACTTTTTAGTCAAAATCAATGAATCGGCATGAAATTTAGCATTCTACTAGCCTTAGTAACTAAGGCAAAATGTAACTATAGAGTGGTAATAGCTATTCCACTCAATTCTTTAAAAAAGAAATTATAAAAAGTCAATAAAATTTATTGTATACTTTTAGATCTGTCTATATGTTAGCGCTCAGTGAACAAGAAAAGATTAGAAAAACGGTATGTAATTTCTGTTTTTTAAGTAACAGCCAGTGCCGGATTTACCAATAGGCTGACTAGGCTGCAGCCTATAGGGCCTCCAAAGTTTTTGGGCCTCATTTATTAGCCTAATTTTTTCTTCATGATTTTTGGGTTCAAACTTCGCGTCTCTTAATTTTTAATTGTAATGTAATTTAGAAACTAGACTTTTCCACCCTCATTTTGTGGTTGACAATTGCTGCTTATCGGGAGCAAAATCACTTTGTCTCCCGCCGGGTGGAAAAATGTTTTCGCTCCAGCTTTTAAATGTGAATGTTGTTTACATTTTGTTTATTTTCTTTGGATACGTTTTGCTTACCGTGGATAATAAAGGCATCTTACTTGCAATCGTCCATTTTTACGCAACTGTCAAATAAAAATAATTTAATTTAGATTAATTTTAAAATGAATGTTTTTTGATAAATTTCTTAAGATCGTCGAAAGAATCATATGTAAAACTCGGGAAGAAAGTGTCGTTTTTCCCTTTTGTGCTTCATTTTTAATCCGCCTTCGGTTCGTGAAATGAACGGCACCCGCGGGAAAAAAGTATCTCTTTCTTCCCTAACTGCTTTTACAGTAACTGCATTGGTAGGTAATCGTGTTATGCCGTCTGTTTCCGAACTCTAATTCCAATAGCTTCACATGAGGACCTAAAGATTTTTACATTGTCGAAAATTAGCCCTATGACCTTAAAAATGCAATAAAATCTGTAATTAAAAAAAAATGGTATTTGTAGTTTATATGAAACCTTTAATGAAATGGTAAATATGCATTTGAAGTAATAAATGGTCTACTTTGTTTTATTCCGCTTGCAATCTACTTCAAAATAAAGCTTTCGCTAATAGAATTCACTTTCAAGTGTCGGCGGTTCAAGTGAACAAGATTTTTAATATTGTTACCATGATTTTAAAATAATTATACCATAATTTTTGCAATTAAGCTGACTCCATAAATTTTTGTCGGATGTTGCCGACAAAGGGCAATTTTTGCGTTAACTGCAAATTCAGCAAGTGATTACATTTACAACTAATAAATTACTTTAAATTAATAATTAAAATGTTTAAGAAAATTGCAGGCAATCTCGTAATTATATTTAGCTTGTAGAATATGTAAATAAACAGTTAGACGTCTAATCGGAATGGTGAAAAGCAAATACTGGAGATTTTTTAAATTCTCCGAATTAATAAATTCCTGCAGTTAAGACCGAAAGTTATTAAAATTACCCTAGCCTCTTAACATCATTTGCAACATTTTATCATAAGTAGACACCTGCAATTCAACATTAGATGTATAAATTGTAAATGAGTGTAAGATTCAGTAATGTCCAGTAATTCAAAATTAAGTTGCAGGAATAAACACTTAAAGCAAACTTTTCAAAAATATGAGCCAATACGGAACGATCATTTTGAACATTTTCACAAAAACAAAACAGTTGCAAAAATTACAAGTACTATTTTAATTGAAAATCCATACATATATAAAAGCACAAAGGGTTTTTTTCTCCGGTTCCTCCAGCGGTCCAAATTAGTGAAGCGGTACACTAATTTGGACCTTTTGTTTTTTAAATGAAAGGTCCCTATCCACAGATGAAACATGAAACATTTTTATATTTTTATTCTACGTCGATTTTTTAATAATAATTATTTTAATTTATAATATATATGAAGGTCGGCTAGACGCGTGTCACTTGGGGCATCATCTACAATAACGTCGCGTGCCATTATTGGAACTAATGCATCACGTGACTTGACATTTCGCCGGTTCTGTCAACGCTGTCTGTCAGTGCATTGTGTGCTGGGGTAACACTAGTTACTAATTATTACAATACAGAATATAAAACAAAATTAATCTTGATAAGAACAATTCCAAAATTGTTGCGCAACGATTTCACGCCAAAAGTGATATTTACGTAGTGACCTACGTAGCGTAGGTATTTCAGTAATTCCTGCATTGCTGAACGCACTCTACTCTGAGCAGGAAAGAGTACATAACCGTTAACTTTGTTATTCAACATGGCCAATGTAAATAAATGTCAACTGTTTCCTGAAGCAGCGTATTAAAATAAAAGTTTTCGTTAAAGAGAGCGCCAAACGAGCTAAAATTGTGCGCAGACTCAGCTTACAGTTTAGGGAAGCACATTCAAAAAGTCACAAGCATTTATTGAGCTAATAATGGCCGTTAGGCTGTTCGTGACAATCCAGGAAGATGAGGTTCAACTGCAACAAGCATCATTCCTGCTGTCATTAAACGTGCTGAAGCTTTGACTAACGCAAAGCACCGAATAATTGTCTCTTAAACAGTACAAAGAACCAACACGTTTAATGACAGCATAAATGGGTCTTGTTGCAGTTGAACGGTTGTCAAACTTCTTCTTCGTGGATTGTCACGAATAGTCGTATGGCTATTTTAAAAATCAGACTTCTTTTGACATTTCTGTCAAAGCTGGATATTTTTCTAAAACTTCAGATAGATGTCGCAAATGTGAAATTTGTGAAATTTCTTTAACTATTGAATATTGTCGTAAATTAATATTACATTACTTGTTAGTATTTCTCAAAACTATCTAAATATTATCAACTCCTTGTGGCATTTTTAAAAATTTTCTATAGATCACAACATTTTTTTAAATGTATTACAGCGATAGAAGTGATTTCATACCTCGTGAGTAGAATGAAGATTTTAGCGATTTTTTTGGCCGCTCAATAATATATGGGTCACTAGTATATATTTTAGGGAACTTTTAGTTCCACCGTATTGGTTAGATCCCAAGAACACAACTATAGTTGTACTTGCTGGATTGATTAACGAATTTTCAGCAACAAAACAAACAAGAAGAACAATGAATGATAATATCAATACATGAACAGCTGCATTTATTCTGCCTATATCGTAAACTTGGAAAACATCGGTTTATCACTACTTTATATTTACCAGTACTTTTAACAATAAAATTCAAACAACAAAACAATGTTGTTTGCATACACCCGTTGCCTACAACTCCGACTTAAGTACTACACGTTTGCCTCTCATATATTGCCAACGACATAACGCCCCTTGCTCCGAAGAGTGTTTAAAAATGCTAGTCGTCTGTACGGAATTGTTTCACCCTTATCAATAAACCGTAACTGTTTTGCAGTCGGCCAATTAAACTTTTAACACACACATTAAACCGATAAATATTCCAAACAAAATATTGGCTCAATTTTGACATTCATCTTTAAAAAACTTTTTCTAAAGAAAGCCTTATTTTCCAGAAATTTCTTGACCGATTTTGCAGATTTTGTAACTGGTTTCATTGAAATATTGCTGTTCTTCATATTTAAAGGATTTTTTAGGCAACCTTAACAAAAAATTGAATTTTTAGTACTCAAAAGCGGCCAAAAAGTAACCGTTTTTTTATCCGTTTAAGGGTGGCGCCATCTATCAATAATTTTCCACCTTACATCATGATACCGACATTACCGACAATGTCATAATATCTCTGAATAAAACAGAGTAAAGAAGCTGTCAATCTTGCTGTAAACTGTAATAAATACGTGTTGGTAGTCGAATTTTCTAATAATTATTGTCTATAAATTATATCAATAAATCATAAATAAAATTCTAACAAATTTGTAATAAAATATAAACGTTTCTGAAGGAGTCACAAATATGTACAATTGTTCAGTTGTTATAAATAATTATATCAATAAATCATAAATAAAACTCTAACAAATTTGCAAATTTTATAATGAAGGTCGACTAAAAACATTTGTGTGCACCACTGCCAAAAAGTGTTATTTCGTCCTCGTCTGCTTTCTGGCCGAAATAAATCCACTTTTTGGCCTTGGTACACAAATAACTATTTCGTATTTGATTTTTTTAATTTTTAGTTTCTGATTGCCATTTACCTTTTTCTAAATCCTCAAAGAGATCTTACAAAGTATTTTAAAAATGTCCACACAATTTCCGTGTAAATTCTGTTGGAGAGTTTTTTACCCATTTCTTGCAGAATGTTTCTACATGGTGATTTTGGGAACCGGGCCACTATTGCCACCTTTTTTATTTTTAAAGACACAAAATTGATTAACTTATAAAAAAAGTGTAACTTTTTCTTCCGGTTACGATGGTGAAAACGAAAAAACAATTGCGCATCGCGTTTTCAAGTTATATGCTAAAAAGACTTTTTTTTAAACGGAACGCCCTGTTTTTTTTATATTTTTGAATTGCGCATTTTATTTTATTTAAAAAAGTATAGGGTCAAACTATGATTAAGTTAACAAATAACGCCATATTTTAACTTTTAATGCTGTAATAACATAATCGTAACAGCCGTGAAACAAAAGCTACTTGTTTTATGATATAGGTCAAAATATGATTATATTAATATGTATAAGAGTAATTATTATAGTAACTCTTCAAATTAGACACATCATTATCTAGACAGCAGTAAACTCTTGAACTACAGTATTCGAAACGTAGCATTCCGTGGTCAATGTTTACAATGCATTTGTAATGGATTCAACTAAATCTTTACACTGTTGGATCTATTTCAATAAATATTATCCAGTTGATATCCCCAAAGTAGAAAATCTAGCGATTCATGTCAGGTGAACGTGGGGGCCAACGTACATGCCCATATGTTCCAAACCATTGTGTTTCCAACTAAGTGTTTAAGTAGGTACCTACTATACCAGCGTTGTGTGGGGGTGCACCGTCTTGATGGTAGAATTACAACGAAGGAAAAATCCCGATCTACAACGGTATTGTGTTTTCAGTAAAATTATTCATTTTAAATGTTTAATAAAACTACCACAACCTTTTAATGTCAAAATAGAAACAATAAAACAAGCAAATTATACCTTTTGTTTCGCGACTGTTGCGATGATGTTATTAAAGCATTTAAAGTTAAAATATGGCTATCTAGATAGTGGTTTTTTGGCAATTACTATATCAATTACTTTTATACATATTAATTTAATGATATTTTGACCTATATCATAACACAAGTAGCTTTTGTTTCACGGCTGTTACGATTGTGTTATTACAGGTTAAAGGTTAAAATATGGCGTTATTTGTTAATTTAATCATAGTTTGACATTATGCTTTTTTAAAGAGAATAAAATGTGCAATTCCAAAAAATTCAAAAATACAGGGCGTTCCGTTTAAAAAAAGTCATTTTAACTAATAACTCAAAATGCGAAGCGCAACTGTTTTTTCGTTTTCACTATCGTAACCAGAAGAAGAAGTTCCACTTTTTTACCTAATTTAACCAACTTTGTATCTTTAAAAATAAAAAAGTTGGCAATAGTGGCCCGGTTCCCAAAATTACCCTGTATACGATTTACCTACTTTTTGAAAATACATACGTTAAGCGCTTCTCCGAGCGAACATTTTGGAGAAACGATCGAGGTAGCTTAAGAAAGTAAAATAGATTTTCTACAGTTTTCTCAAATACTACTTACGACAAACAAATTTAGATAAACTACCCATCGTGTGTGCTGTTTTATGTAAAAACGTCAAAAACAGACATACATTTCTTAATTTTACGAAGCTCTGTTGGAGATACTGTTGATGAAGCATTTATAAATAAAATTTCAGTTTAATGTTATGAAAAGTATCGGCAAAATAGAAAACCACTGTATTATATCAATATAGCGCCACTAAGAGCATGATTTGTGCGAGCTAAACTAACAAGAAAGACAGTAACAGTCCTGTTATGTTAATGTGGCTGTTCTACCACCCTGGCCGGCGGATAAATATTATTTACCACTCGAAATCTGTCTGTTTACAAATTTGTTTTAATGTCGACAGTAAACGTAATGATCTGAATGAATTTATAGACATTCCCCATACCTGAGAGGTTGGCAGCGCGTATTGTTTATTAGATTCTGGCGCCGCTGTTTGCCCATCTTTTATGTAAATTATGTCGGTTATTTTTGGAATTTTATTAATTTTACTACTATCCGTCTGTTCAGTTTTGTAACTTCACCTTAAAAAAGCAAGCTGTAAAAATATATTAATGAAAACCTCAAAGATGAATTTTGAGTTGTAAACGAAATTGTTTATGTACACTTTTCGCGAGACCATTGGTTCGAATCTCGCATGCTTCTCATGAAGATATTTACTGTGTCTATGTTAAAAAATCATAACGAAAAACATCCATAAAAGCTTTTTCTGACAAAAAATAATACAAAGCAAGGTAGAAACCAGTTAAGTACAAATTTATTTGCCTCATTCAATGGATAATAAAGTAGCAAATAAAATATGAACCAGAATTTTCTGCTGTAATGCCTAATTTGAATTTCAAGTCGAACAATAAATTAAAAAACATTCGCGTTCGCATTCATATTTATAAACTAGTAAATAACAAATTACTAATCCGCGTCAGAGAATTCTCGTAAGTGTCATTATTTTGCCATATAATCATTTAGTGTTGTGTTTATGAATGGTGGTGACCACGCGACGTGGAGGCCGCGAAATTATTTCGCTAATGCATGCGCGTACCATTCAAGTCTCGTAAATTTCAATTCTCAATGGTGATATTACTTATAATGACATCCTATCGTGTATGTCTTCCATCTGCTTATTGTGGGTAGTTTTTTATTTTATTATTATTTATGACATTAGAATAATAAAATGACTCGCTTATTTTAAAGACATACAAATATTTGCAGAAGGTTAAAGGTAGGAATTGCAATTATAATTATAAAGAAAATTATACCGCAATTCAGACTGTAACTAACGCACATTTCGTAGACCATTTCAAGCATTGTAAATGAAAATTATGAATACTGTTTTTTGTAATTAATAAGAATGAGTATATTTTATATTTTTATTTATTGCATCTTTCTGTTCCGATTTGAAAACTAAAAAAAAATATTTAGCAGTATATTTACGCAAAGAGACTGTTATGGAATGGTATTACCTTTTAGTGGAAGCAAATTTTAACAAAATAAATTTGTATAATGACATGTTTAAAAAATATTGTAGAGATATTAATTTATTACAAATATCTTAAAGAATCATAGGTTTGTACTGTAAATATAATTAAAAATATCAAAGATATTTTTAAATATTTAAAAATATCTCTTGAGATATTGCAATGATATGCGTGGCTTTGTATTTACTAGAAAACAATTCCCTAAATGCCTGCAATTCACGCAATTCCAAATTATATTTTTTTATGAGACTCTTTATTAACTTTCTCAGGGTCGTTATTAAGCTTGGAAGTACAGTTATTACTGAATATGAATCAAAAAGAAAAAACACAAAACAATATCAACGTTACAAAAGGTTTTATTCAATAAATCAATTTTTTGATCAAATTTTCGAAAAAATCAAACAATTTCTGCTAAATACTATTGTTCTTAAAACCGAACACTTATCTTTGTGTCTCCTTATTGAGATATCCTTCACTCGACAAACGATGAATGTCCAATTCCTTCTTCTCTAGTTTGCAGGTTCCTCAAACAACCACAACACTCGCCTTCAGTTTGAATCCGCCTCTGGACTGCTTTTATGTTGATTTATACTTGGCTTTTCTATTATCATAACTGGAAACTTGTTCTGGATCGCTTTATATTTATTTATTCTTTTGGATTTTCTACAATTCGTTGACAAACACTTGTATCCGATTTATAATAGGTTCTTTTTAATTCAAAACCACTTTTATATTACTTTAAAACTCGTTTTTCTTCTCTATTCATTCACAGTATTAAATCCTCTGTCTTTATTTACAAGGACGAGTCGTAACTAACTAAACAAATTTTCCATTCTTTTGTCTTCTCTCTTGATTCCCATTTTTTTCAAAAAACAAATAAATCTCATGACAATGAGTATTCTTTTTTATACAATTGTCAAGTTGACATTCAAATCCATAACCCCCACAAATGACATTTCACAATGCACAAACAAATAAGTCTAAAAACTTCTTATTAAACCTTTTAAACAATTCTGAACTAAATTATAATTAAAATTACCATAAACAATAATCGTATCAATTTGATTGTGTTCTTCTTTCTTTCAGATTAAACAAAACTTCACAGACATGAAAATACAAACAATACAATGACAACCACATTATTTGAATTTTAAAATACAAGAAATTATAGCAATAATACGCAACCCTGAGTTTATAAGTTTAAATAGCAAAATCTTACAGTCTTCATAAACCTCCAAACGTAAATTGAATTGTAACAAGCATTCCAAAAATTGCCAATACTCCGGTCAAATCATACAACTCTGAATATCATAGCAATATATTTAATTGTATATCCTATAGAAGTTATAAAATATTTTGGGTTCAAATGGGGTAGTGCATGGGTACCGCACGACGCCGCATTCAGCTAGCGTTGCATAGCCTCTGCTATCTATTTGACTCTAACCTCCAAGTAGCCTTTATATGGAAATAAAAGTGGCGAACCCCGGAAAACCTGAGCAATCTTGCTGGAGATCGGGTAACCAACCCCGGTGGATGGTGGGGTCAGAACTGACAAGAGCGGGAGAAATGGCACTCCGAAAAGGGAGTTGGGCATAAGATTAACCACCTTATACCGTAAAACTTCATGGTTACGAAAACTCAAAATTCGCCTCGGACAAGACAGTCAAACTAGAAATGGACCAAGCGACCAGTAAAATACATTCATATGGGAACGTAGAATATCAGAACGCTGTATCAGGCAGATGCCCTAAACGCGACCTTAAGAGAACTAGATAGATACCACATAGACATCACCGCCCTTCAAGAGAAGAGATGGCCAAGACAAGAAAAAATTACAAAAAATAACTGTTGCTTAAAAGTTGAATGTTTTTGCGATCATTTACAGCTTTGGTTTCCTTTTTAAAGTGTATCTCCTTTATAAGGCGTTTCTTTTTGTTTGTATCTTTGTCCAACATAGCGTAGTTTCTGTAGTCAAACTCGTGGTTATTTTCTTCTGCGTGTTTACTTAGAGCAGTTTTATCTTTATTGTTTTTTCTTCTTATAGTGCCATATCCTATTCAGAACGTTGGCTACCTCTCTCCTATGTCTGTGTTTGGTGCGCGGCGATAGATATCTTGCACAGACAGACATAAGGGACCTACAGTTTACCGTGGGCTCCGAACCACAGGAAGTTCTGCACTTCTTCTCCAGAGACGTTTTTCTGGGGAAAAATCTACCTCGCTGGTTTCCCGTTGCCTTGCGAGGGAGAACGATTGGGCCGAGGTTCGAACCCGGATGCACTGCATTGGTAGCCCGCGCTCTTACCACTGAGATACGGCCGCTCTATCAACGTTATATTTGTGGACTCTCATTCGGTTCTCCATCATACTGCTTGGTTTGTCCAATATATTTTTTGTCGCAAACTTTGCACGATATGCTGTATGCTACGTGCGTCTGCTTGTTTTTTTCCATTTTCTCTTTAAATTGGTGCAAATAAAGTTAAGTTTATTTCGGTTCTGGCTAGCAACAGTTAAATTGTATAGTTTGACTATATGTTCTATTTTTTTCTGTGAGCTCTTTTGTATACGGCATTGGAACTATCGTTTTCTAGGCAAAGTCCTACTTTGGCTGTTATGTCATTGACATAAATTTTTCTGTTGCTTTGGTGTACTGCGAAATTGGGTTCTAAACAAAGGACATTTCGCACCTATTCTAATATTTTCTCTTTGGTGAGGTTGTTTAGCCACAATTCCTTTTCTTCCGTATTTACTAGGTCGGGTTGGAGGACTTCTTTGTTTATTAGCGATTGTAGTTTTTTAATCTGCTTATTCTTTTCAGTTTTGAACTGAGCGTGGCCATATTTTTCATTAGTGGATATGTGGTTTTCGACAATTTAAGCTGGTAGGGCATTTTTGCTTCTATTTAATTGACTTTCTGTCCATCTGCAAAACTAACATAATAAAAATTGATACTGTTATAACTACTAACGTTTATTACAAATACATTTTACATTCGCTATCATCGTATGTAATACGGTAAAAAAATGACGTCATTGTTTCTTTTTTTCTTCTTCAGGGTCCGTTTGGGTGGTTCCGGAGACACTGTAGCCTAAAGGTGCTCACCCTGATTTTTGTCACACCTACTCCGTAATTCTAGTTCCCTGTAGCATACGATACAGGTTTCTCACGGGTGCACCTTAAAATCTTCGGTTTCATTTTTGGTTTTCCAAATATACATGGTCTTTTTCTCACTAACGCATCACAGTTGCATAGAATATGCATTGCTGTTTCTGGTTCCTTGTGGCATAGTCTGCTAGCAGGTTTTTTTTTGAATTTCTGGATTCTTTGGAGGTGTTCCTTGACAGTCGCATGACCTGTTAGAAACCTGTAACGATCCTGAGCTGCATCCTGCTAAGTAGTAACAGTTTTGCAGTTTATTTTTTCGTGCAAGGTCTGTTTATGAAGGTCATCCGCGAATCCTAGTGGGGAAATCCTTCATTACTGGGGTTAGCTATCAGCCAATTTATGACGAGGTTACATAGCTGGGCAGAGAGAACTCCTCCCTGCCGACATTTCCCTGCCACCTTGGCTGTTGAGGTCTTGTAGAGTAGGGAGATATACACTACTCTACCTTTTAGCATGCAGTCTATCCACCTACAGCAGGTCTTTCCCAGGTCTCGGCTCCTGATGGCTGTGGTGATAGAGTTAAAGAATATGTTGCCGAAGGCTCTTTCTATGTCCAGGAACGCTTCTAGAAGAATTTTTTTATTCTCCAGCGATTTTTCACCCTTTTGGTGAAGTGGTGGAGTGCCGTTTCTATTGATAGTCCTGCTCTGTACGCAAACTGGTCGTGGTGTAGTGGACTGGTTACCAGCATATCGTCCCTGATGTGCTTATCGAGGAGTTTCTCCATTGTCTTAAGTGTGAACGACATAAGACTGATAAGCCTGTAAGTTTTTGCCTGAGAATAGTCGGCCCGACCAGCCTTTGGTATAAAAACCTCCCTGGTTAGTCTCCATATTCTCGGAATGTAGTTTAGAGCCATGCTTTCTCTGAGAATCATACAGATTCTTGTAAGCAGAAGGTTTGGTTCTCTCTGCAGCATAGCTGGAATAATCTCATCCGGTCCCGGTAATTTAAAGGGGTCAAATGAGTTTATAACTCATTTAATGTAATAAAGGTTATTACCTTCCTGGCAGTTGCCCAGTCCGCCCTTGATGCTCTATGTTCGGAAACGTCCGGTTCTCGGTTTTTCCCGTCAGTCGGTGATTGTTCCATAGCGTCCAAGCCAGGAAAGTGTACCCGAAAGAGTTCGGTCATAGTTTCTTTACCCGTCTTTGTGCATTCTCAAGTATTTCCTACTAAAGTGTTTATTGAGCACTGAGGGCCTTTGGAGAGTATCGTGTGTAGTCTAACACATTCTAGAGTTTTTGCGATCTTCTCACAGTGCCTCCTCCATCATGCTCTCCGGGCTTTTCTTAGTGATTTGTTGTACTGTTAAAGAGTTTTCTTGTGTTTCCCCTCATTACGGTGAGTTCCGTCACCGTTGGTACTGATGAGTGTGAACAATGCCAATCGTGTTCTGTTTTTTTTAATAGGTATAATACCTTCAGGGAAAATATTTTCCAATACAAGCTTTAAAAGACAAATATTATTTTACCGTTTATTATAATTATAACCATATATTTGTATTATTTACAGCATTACAGGCAGTTGTACTATAAAGTTTGATTCGGGAGTTGGTAATAAAACACTATTTGGAGGAGAAAGTTTTAATGCAAGTTTTCACTTTACAAAATCTTTTATGAATTGTTTTTATATTAATGTACATAGCAACCAAGTCGCTAAGTTACTAATAAAATAATACAACCAGGTTGCTACATTAGTACCCCCCCCCCTTGCAGAAGAAAAAAAGCTACTGCTCTTAGAACCTCAAGAATTGGAAACGCACCTGAAAAGACTAGAAGCAACTTCAAACTAATTCTATTTTCTATGTTCAATTAGTTAGTTACTTGTATTGTTTTTTGAAAAGATCAGAAGTTTTTGTAGCTAAGATAGCATGCGCTTCACGTTTGGTGCGTAGCTTTTTTTCTTCTGCAAAGGGGGGGGGTACTAATGTAGCAACCCGGTTGTATTGTTGTATTGTAACTTAGCGACTTGGTTGTTATGTACATTAATAAAAAAACAATTCATAAAAGATTTTGTAAAGTGAAAACTTGCATTAAAACTTTCTCCTCCAAATAGTGTTTTATTACCAACTCCCGAATCAAACTTTATATTATTGGTAATAATAATATAAAGTTTGATTCGGGAGTTGGTAATAAAACACTATTTGGAGGAGAAAGTTTTAATGCAAGTTTTCACTTTACAAAATCTTTTATGAATTGTTTTATATTAATGTACATAACAACCAAGTCGCTAAGTTACTAATAAAATAATACAACCGGGTTGCTACATTAGTACCCCCCCCCCTTTTGCAGAAGAAAAAAGCTACGCACCAAACGTGAAGCGCATGCTATCTTAGCTACAAAAACTTCTGATCTTTTCAAAAAACAATACAAGTAACTAACTAATTGAACATAGAAAATAGAATTAGTTTGAAGTTGCTTCTAGTCTTTTCAGGTGCGTTTCCAATTCTTGAGGTTCTAAGAGCAGAGTCGAAAAAGTTCAGTTCACTAAAAAAAAAGCAGAACAAAAAGGGAAAAAAATGTGCAAAAATAAAAAGAACATAATATCTAAACAAAAATATTTAAACAAAAAAAGCTGGTTTGAGGCGATCTAGAGAAACAATTCCATTTCTACCGAAGCCCTCCAATACAATATATTTTTCCGTTCGAGACATCACTTTGAATGGACCCAAATAATTCTGCTTTAAGCCTAGCGTATGACTGTCGTTGCGTACATATACGTGTGAGCACGATTTTAATTGCTGATCCACGAAAGTATTGCTATTATTAAAAATCTTAGTGAAAAAGAACTTGGCGTTGTGCATGTGTTTTCGTAATTTAAAAACAAAATGTGTTAACTCGGTGCGATCGTCAAGGTCTACGTCTTGAAAAAAATCTCCGGGCAGACGCAATTGTGTTCCGTATAGAATATCCGCAGGAGACACCTGAACTTGTTCTTTAATTGCTGAGCGCAAAGCCAATAAAATCCATGGTAATCTATCTATCCAGTCGCTCATCCCCGTCGTTCTTACTGCTTGTTTAATCGTACGGTTAAGTCTTTCCACCAAACCCTGACTCTGTGCGTGTTGAACACTGCACTTAATATGTTTTATCCCCAAAGTTTTCAAAAAAATTTCCCACGTTGCAGAAATAAATTGCGGACCATTATCCGTAGAAATAATCTTTGGAACTCCAAAACGGCTGATCCAAGTATTGATAAGTTCTTGTATAATAATATCAGTTGTGGTGCTCTTTAATGGAATTGCTTCGGGCCAACGTGAAAAACGGTCTACTATTGTTAGTAGATATTTAAAACCATTCGAAGGAGGAAGGGTCATAATGTCCAAATGAATTTGTTCAAAACGATTATCAGGTTCGATTATAGGTTGCAATGGTGTCTTCGTGTGTCGTGTTATTTTATTCTGCTGCGGGGTCACCAATAATATAATGTTTGATTCGGGAGTTGGTAATAAAACACTATTTGGAGGAGAAAGTTTTAATGCAAGTTTTCACTTTACAAAATCTTTTATGAATTGTTTTTATATTAATGTACATAGCAACCAAGTCGCTAAGTTACTAATAAAATAATACAACCAGGTTGCTACAGTACAATGAGTTTAACTAAATACCTCCCAACCCAACAAGAAGGTTATCAGTTTAGCTTTACTATATATTATGTTTGGCAACAGGAAATAATTTATTAGAATCAAAACTGCCGAGCAAACAATGGCAAAATGTGTCGAAAATTAATTCTATTCAAACTAACAAATCTTTCAAATAGGTATAAAGTCGTAGCAAACTAGCGCATTATAAAGAAACAAATTTAAAAAGAAATATTGTGCGCTCTTTATAATCAAAATAAGATATCTCGTGTCATTTTGCGCAATAATTTTAGACCACCCAGTCTATGACTTATCCTTTGTGATATTATTTATACTTTATTACATTAATATACTCATCATTAATAAATGCCAAAAATTTAAATTTATTTATTTATGCAATTTGTTTAGAGCCACATGGCCTGCTGCAAGATTTTTTTGGGCCAAACCTACAACTGCTAACTTAATTTTCAAATATAGTTTTAAATACATTTGCATAAATCATAAATTTAAATGTTGTTCTCTAATATGATGAAAACAGAAAATGTCAAGTTAATTTGTTATTAAGTACGCCTACAGCTGCAAGATGAAATGAAATGCCGGACTTATTTTTAATGTTGCAAATTTATTTATGTTCGCTTTTGTCATTTGCTCTTTATAATTGAAATGTATTTTAGATTTTCTGTTTAATTAAACCGTAGCACTAATTGTGTTGGCATTTAATGTGTTTTCGAAGGACAAAAAGCGTTTGAAAATTTTAACATTATATGCATCCTGTCAGGTGTATTAAATTAATTTTCATCCATGCATGAGAACGCCTACGCCGTTATAAAAAGTAGTGAAATATTTCTATTTAATTTCGCTAATTTATTGTAATGGGGCCGGTAACGATATTCGTTCACAACATAACGTTGTGTTATTACAACTAATGGTAAGTAGAGTCATAATTTGTAGACATAAAAATTTATGAAATTCCCTATGAAGCTTACAAATTGTTTTAAATTTGAATATATTATCAAGACATGAATATATTTTTGTTTTATGAGAGTATAAAATTTTATTAAGACCACTCTTTTTTATTCTTTTAGTTTTTAAAAGATACGCTGTTTTAATGTCACCTTTATACGCGCACGTGACGTAATTTAATGGCCAAAAGTGAAACTAATTCAAAATAATTAATCAAATTTTTAATACCAGCTTCATCTCTGCATTTATACGACTGCAAAATTACATTTTAAAATATTCCTAAAAAAATCTAAATTAAGCTTAACTGTTTCCCTAATTTATCTAGACATATTTCAAAACGGAACGACAATTTCTTAACGAAGTAACCTATGCAGACGGACGTTTTTAAACGATTTTTCCTAATAAATACAAAAGCAAATGAGATGTGCGCTTAAGATTGTAACCTGGAGACATAAAAGTAAATTATTCACAGTTAAATTGCCCTCTTCATTCTAAATTACAATGTAACTAATTAAGAAGTAAATTAAGGATTTTTCTAATTGAAACTCTTCTGCGATGGCGAACCCGAAGATGAAAGTAGATGAATTATGATTGTTTTAGTAATCTCATTTATTTCATAAACAAACAGACCCTATTAGTTTTCGTCCCTTGAGGCGGCATAGCCAGCAAAACAATTTATTGCTCTTATAAAATATACGGCTCTTGTGTGCGCCTTTCGGTTTTTAATAAAGGTCAGTCAAAATGTCGGCATTTGCTATATATATCAGATTAATAAGGCGCATTAAAACGAATGCTTCTTTTGTGATGCAATTTAGAAACATACAATTTTGCCATATTTTTAACTAATGAGTATTTATAACTAATATAATAACAATGAAATAAAAACATTATGAAAAAAGAAAGGGAAAGCTTAGTCGAAATACAAATAACTACAAAGAAGTACCGGACGATAAAAATGTTGACAAAATAAAAATTTTCTATTTAAAGCAACGATATACATAAACTTTAGAAGTTAGCGACTAACGGTTTATTTACCACAGAGGTAATTAACACAGTAACTAACTAAAGTACCCAGTAATGAACAATAAGTAACGTATGTATGTGAATTTCGGATGCCTAACATTCGGATGACCTGACAAACATTTGTCCTCAAATGTGTGGACTGGACGCCCCGAGGCGTAGCTCTGTAACAGACTACAAACAATTAACACGAGTAGTATTTTTTGCCCGAAAGCAAAAAATTAACTCGGGAGCAACCCTTTTGCTCGGTTGAAAGGATTTAATACAATGGCGACAAGAAACTCAGTAGCAGCTTCTGAACTCAGTAGCAAAATCTCAACTCAGTAGCAACATCTCAACTTAGAAGTAAAATTTCAACTCAGTAACAACATCTCAACTCAGTAGCAACATCTCAACTCAGTAGCAGCATCTCAACTCAGTGGCAACATCTGAATTCAATAGCAACATCTCGCTAAATAGCAACATCTCAACTCAGTAGCAGCATCTCAACTCAGTGGCAACATCTCAATTCGAAGGCAACATCTCGCTAAGTAGCAACATCTCAACTCAGTAATAACATCTTAACTCAGTAGTAACATCTCAACTCAATAACAACATCTTAACTAAGTCGCAAAATCTCGACACAGTAGCAGCATCTCTACTCAGTAGCAGCATCTCAACTCAGTGGCTACATCTCAATTCATTGGCAACATCTCACTAAGTAGCAAAAGCAAAAGCAACATCTCAACTCAGTAGCAACATCTTAACTCAGTAGCAACATTTCAACTCAGTAGCAACATCTCAACTCAGTAGTAAAATCTCAACTCAGTAGCAACATCTCAACTCAGTAGCAACATCTCAACTCAGTAGCGACATCTCAACTCAGTAATAACATCTAAACTCGGTAGCAACATCTCAACACAGTAGCAACATCTCAACTCAGCAGCAACATCTCAACTCAATAGCAACATCTCAACTCAGAAGCAACATCTCATCACAGTAGCAACATCTCAACTTAGTTGCAGCATCTCAACTCAGAAACCTGGGCTTTCACCTAGATAGGCGTTTTACCTGGAAGACGCATATCAACGAATTACGTAAAGAAATGGACCTCTAACTCAAAAACATGTACTGGCTCATTGGAAAAGATTCAGTCCTTACCTTATAAAACAAACTATTAATATATAAAAGTATAATCAGTCCAATCTGGTCCTACGGTTGCGAATTATGGGGATGCGCCAGCAAATCGACCATCAACGTAATACAACGGTTCCAATTCAAAGCATCATGATACCTGGAAAGACATCCGAATGCAATAGTCAACCCGTTAAAGGTAAAACCTGAAGTTAGAAGATTAAAAAGAAAGTGGCCGATAGACAAACTAAATTAGGGGTGACACCAATAGGTGTCTTCCTTTAATGTTAGTAATTTGGAACATAAAATTTGCCCATAGGATTCTTGCAACTATTCTGGTTGCTAATAAAGTCGTTAAGGCAAAATTTATGCGACGCATTGTTAGCACTAAAATAAGTATAAAAATTTGTACAAGCATAGGTTGAAAACGCGTCGTTAAGGAGCTATAACCTTCTACAGAAAGGACGTGGTTTTAAAATTTTGTATTGCGATATTGCTCATTATTATCGTCTCTCATGGGGACCTCATGAATCATTTTTTGTTCCTCATTTTTGAACGTTTAACCGATACTTCTGTTGAAACCATAAAATACATCAACTTTTGTCAAAAATGCGCTGGGCCTACCGGTTTTCGAGATAAATCCACTTTTATGATTTTGGTTGCTTTTTCTTAATAGCGGCGCGGCGTGTAAATCATAAAAGTGGATTATTTTCGAAACCCTGTAGGCTTAGCGACTAGAACCAATAATACAATGTACTTTTTTGGTGTTTTTTTTGTGCTGAACAAGGATATTGATCAAAATTTAAAATTGTAAGTTAAAAAAAACAAAACAAATTATTCGTAAAACCCCGCTATGCGAAATGCTTCTGTTTGTTCTAGGTAAATAAAAATAATTTAAGAAAGTATGGGCATCGACCTTGATCTGGTTCCACGTTTTATTCAGCGTATTTAGCTCTCTGTGGACGCTTCGCCTCTATGTTTCCTTCGGTCTGCCACGTTTCCTCCTCCCAGCTGAGTTCCATTCTAGAGCCTGTCTGGTTATGTCACTCTGCGGTTTTCTTAAGGTGTGACCTGTCCAGCTCCATTTTCTTCTTCTAATTGTTTTGTCTATATGTTCCTGGTGCGTACGTTTCCATAATTCGGTATTTGTTATTCCATCGGGCCATCGAATTCTTAATATTTGTCTGGTACATTTGTTTATGAATATTTGTACTTTTGAAGTTGTCTTTTTTGTGTTTTTCCAGGTTTTCGCGCCGTATAACAGTACACTTCTGACGTTAGTGTTGAATATTCTTGTTTTGGTGCTGAGAGATGGTTCATTTGAGCTCCATGTTGTTCTTAGCATATGAAAGGCCTTTTGCGCTTGCTACCCAGGTAGCAAAATTTTTCTACATTTTTTAGGTTTCCTCCGTCTGATCTGATGTTTTTTTTTCTCTCTCTCTCTCTCTCTAGTGTTGCGGTCTTTGCCCACTGCACTGCGGCCATAGTAGGCCTATTGTGCCCCTGTGGTAGTTAGTCTCCCTCAAGTAGTCCCGTATCTTTCACAAAGTCCAGGACGTCCCTGAGGGGGATGGCTTGGAGTTCTTCTACGTCCACAAAGGGGACTCCGAATCTCCGAAGCCGTTTTGCTGCCAGTGCTTCGCATCGGCAGATTATATGTAATGGGGTTTCCTCCTCCATATCACACACTCTACACGTAGGGTCGTTTGTTAGCCCCATCGTGTTGAGGTGTTTCATCATCTTGCAGTGTCCCGTGAGGGATGTGCTTCTCTGAGGAGGTCCTTTATATAGCCCTTTGCCCTGCTGTAAGCAATACTGCAGGTGGGCTCAGGCTCAATTAGGGTGTGTTCGGCTCCTCTCCTAGCTAGTGGGTCTGCCCTTTCGTTTCCTGCTATTTCCTGATGCCCTGGTACCCACTCCAGAGTAACTCTGTTACGGGCAGCCAGTTCAGTTAGGGCTACCAGGCAGCTTTTTACTGTATTGGAGTTGACCTCCTCTGACAGTAGGGCATTTAAGGCGGCCTGACTGTCAGACCTAATGAGAACTTGCTTGTTCTCATAGTTTCTTTCCACCATTGAATTTGCGCAACTGGTTATTGCTGTTAGTTCCGACTGGAATACGGTAGCATAACGGCCCAGGTTTATGATAATTTCATTCCCTGTGCTTTCTTCATAGCCCCGGCTCCGGTTTTATCTTCCATCTTGGATCCGTCTGTGTACCACACGCTTCCAAAATTGTTTGTACGGTTTGTTGTAAATGCATTTCTCCCCCCTCCGAGATTATAATCTTAAAGGGTTTGTTAAAGTGATAACTTTTGAGTATTTTGTCTGACTGCATTTGTAGTATGCAGTTTTCGGCTAGTTTTTGAAAGATCTTTAGGTGAGAGTCTTTCCTCCAGAGAGTCCTTCCCCTTATGTTGTCTCTGAGCCTGTATGCCGCTGCTAGGGCCTCAAACTCCACCACCAATCAGAGGGGAGGGAGGTCCAGCAGTGTCTCCATGGCTGCCGTTGGGGTAGTTGACATTGCGCCAGTGATACCCAGGCATGCTAGCCTTTGTAGCTTACCCAGTTTGGCGTTTATTGCCGCCTTATCTGCTTTTTGCCACCAAATAACTGATGCATAGGTAACTACCGGTAATACCACCTTGGTGTATAGCCAGTGTACCATTGCGGGTTTTATCCCCCAATTTTTCCCAAACATTCGCCTGCCCGCCCAGAGGGCTTTTGTGGCTTTGTTTGTTATGTTTGCAACATGAGGTTGAAAGGTAAGTCTGGTGTCTAAAATGACTCCCAGGTACTTGACCTCTGTTACCCTCATTATTTCTTGGCCCCACAGTTTTAAGCCCCTCAAGTTGAGGTTCCTTTTTCTTGTGAAGGCCAAGGTGGAGGTTTTTGCGAAATTAACCGAGAGTCCCTCCTTTGTGCACCATCTTTCAACGGTGTGCTTGCTGCAACAAATTGCAGATGACGCCCTCGAACTTCCCGTTTACTAGAATGATGTTGTTTGGTCTATTACCATTGATGTTCATGACTTTTGTTTTTTTCTTGTTTATTTTTAATCCCAGTTTTTCTGCTTCTCTTGCTACTTCTTCTGTTTTGTTCTGCATGTGTTCTTGTTTTGCTGATATTAGGCATATGTTGTCGGCAAATTCCAAGTCTTCTAGTTGTGTAAAAGGGGTTCATTGTATTCCTGTTGTATTCCTTGTCGCTTTTCTCTTGACTCAATCAATTAATATTAGGAAAAGGGTTTGTGACAGAATGCGCCCTTGCCTTACTCCACTTCCTATCTATATCGGGTTTGAGACGCTTCCATTATGAACCACTTTTGCTGTATAGTTGTTATAGAATTGTTTTATTATGCGGATGAACTTGTCTGGTATTCCATATTATGTTTCTCCACATTTTCGTTCTATCAAATGCTTTTTCGAAGTCTATAGGTTTAAATGTAATCTGTTGTTGATTTCGATTGATTGTTTTATGATTATTCGTAGTGTGCAGATATGGTCGATGCATGATTTGCGTACTCGGAACCCTGCTTGGTTTTACCTTAGTGCCTGTTCAATTGCTTCTTTCATCCGCTCCAGCATTATGCGTGTTAGTAATTTGCTTATGGTACATAGTATTGTTCTAATACCTCTCCAGTTTTCGCATTTAGTAGTGTTCCCTTTCTTCAAAAATTGTATTATGCACCTTGTCTTCCACTCATGTGGCATCTTCTATTCTTGCCATATTTGGTTTAGCATTTTATGTAACATATCTGTGCTGGTTTCGAGATCGGCTTTTATCAGTTCTGCTGCGATGTTGTCAATGTCCGGCACTTTTCCATTTTTCATTTTCTTGATTGCATATTTTGTTTCTTTGTGTTTATAGCCTCTCTGATGTTCTCCTCGTTTTCTTCTATTGCTGGGGTAGCGTTTTTAGGTTATGTATGTCTGTGAAATACTCTATCCTACTGTTTACTTCTTGCGGTCGTTTCTTATAATATTTCCTTCTTTATTGCGTATGTGATTTGTCGATTTTCTTCCCAACCCAGCTAATTTTCTGGTAATATCAAACGAATCTACTAGGAAAGAATACTAAACGAGGCAGAAGAAGCGGCGAGGAATACCAACGTGAAAGAATGCTACGTCAAGTCTTGCAAACTTCTTTACCTCTCTATGTTTATTGCGGCATAGTGTTTGTAGTATTTGTTTTGCTTCTTCATTTGTTGTTGAAATAATCTTGTTTTTCGTGTCTTAGCATTCCATGATTTTTTTTCAGACATCCATTCCTTATCTTCTTTCTTTCGGATCTTTAATATATCTTCGACTGTTTCTAGGTACATCTTCTTGCACTTTTTCCACGATTCTTCTATATTATTTTCCTGTATCTCTGTATCACGTTTTACGTTTTGTATTTCTTCTTCGTATTTCGTCCTGAATTGTGCTTCGAATTTGACTGCTCTCGCATTGCTTTGACATCTAGCAGTGAGTGTCTCTATTTGCCGCTAATTGCAGTGTGGTTAATTATGTGTGTGTTCGGGTGTCAGGTGATTGCCATGTTTGCCTGTGTATGGCTTCGTGCTGGAATATACTGCCGCCAATTACCGGGTTATTAAATAGGCAGAAGTCTGTAAACAGCTCTCCGTTTTCGTTCATCGTTCCAAGCTCTTCTTTGCCATTACACTTTCTTTTCCTGTGTTGTGTCGTTTTACCTTTAATATTATGTCACCCGTTAGTATGAGCACATCTCGCTTGTTTCTTTCGTGTATTTTATCGATTGCTAGTAGTTGTTGGTAAACTTCTCCATTGTCCCTTCCTAAATCCGGGATGAAAGACGAGGATGCTTTCATGCTAACACACACAGCAGCAGACTCGCTGATGGAAAGGGAAGCGATATCTGAAAGAATAATAACTACGAGATTTGAAACCAAGTTCGTTACCATTACAATAATAAATGCATATGCCGCAACGAATGACAAAGAAGAAACATATAAAGAAGACTTTTATGAAATCAGCATTACCGGTATATAAAATTTCAGGGAGTTAGTGCTATCACTATGAAAGTTATGTATGAAAAGGGGTTCACAACGTTCCTCCTTTAGGAAAATGCAACTCAGTAACGACACAATTTCGGACCTGTACTTACAGACACGTTTTTACGTATTTTGTTGCCTCAAACGCGTCATATAAATATGAACATCGAATGTCCGGACACCCTGTAAGAAAAGATTTCAATGCAACGTCGAATAACAAACCTGGAAGAGATTTTATTAGCGTATTAGAATATTAAAATATTACTTTATTTATAAATTACAGCTTTACTTCGTTAAAGTCCATATTTAATGAGTATCTGTATATAAAACACTTAATTACTTTAACAATATTTATTTATTTTAACCTTATACGTATTTCGGCATGTTTACATGCTATTGTCAAAGGTTATATGAAAAAGTAAACAGTTAGTGTTGTTATAGCAATAGAACTTGGTGATTTGATGTCGGTAATCGTCTGCAGATGACTTGATTTCTTATTCCAAAATGTCCAATAGAGGAGAATTTAAGAGATCAATTTGTTCATGCATTAACGGTACAGTTTTTAAATGTTTGTGAATTTCAAAAGCTTCTAGTATGTCTAATTTACGTTTATCATCGCAAAAGTGTAAACATTTTATAGTGTTATTAGATGTCATTGAATGATTGTGTTCTAGTAAGTGTTTAGCGTAATTGGATTTATGTGGGTGTTTGTATTTGTAACACCGTACGTGTTTTTTATACCTAATATCAGAATTTCTAATTGTCTGGCCTATATAAACCGAATTACAATGCGAACAATTTAATTTGTAAATGCCTGATTTTAGCAAATCGTCTGTTTTTGATTTTGCATTAAACAAAGTGTTTAAGATGTTTCTAGTTGTTTTAAAGCTTACTTTATATTTATTTGTTTTGTTTATAATTTTAGCAATTTATTCTGATTTATCATCAAAACATGGGATCGAAGCATATTTAATTGTATCGAATGAAGTTAGAGTATTCGGATAAATTTTTTGAATGGCCAATTTATAATGTTTTCCTTTAATTAATGTATCAATAAGTTTAATTTGTTTAATAATTGAAATTTCTCTATTAGAATTAATTTCATCTAAAGGAACCGTCAAAGCTCTATGTAACCTTTTTATCCGAATACCCTAACGTCATTCGATACAATTAAAATAAATAAATATTGTTAAAGTAATTAAGTATTTTATATACCGATACTCATTAAAATATTAATAAAGATATTTATATAAAAACAAAAATTGCTATAGATTTTTATTTAAAAAATACAGCATCCGTCCACACAAGTAACTAAATACTAGATACGTATTTCGACAGTAAAGCTATCATCATTAGTGGTAAACTGAAATTCTGACTCACTGACATAGTGTCAGTTTACCACTGATGATGATAGCTTTGCTGTCGAAATATGTATCTGGTATTTAGTTATGCCATTATGTGTGTGGAATGATGCTGTATTTTTCAAGTGTTGATATTCCACAGTTCGAGTGTGTGTTGTTAAATAAAATTTAAGATTTAGTTAAATAAACATTGCTTATTACTACGAGTAGTTTGTACTAACTGCTCGTAGCGATAGAAATTTTTCTATATTTCAAATTCTTATTTTGGTATATATTTTTTTCGATTTCAGTTTCAAAGCAATGGCCTTTCTCCAGTTAGTTATACTTGCACACGTGCAAAATATTTTAATAAAGTAGATAACCTTTGTTGTTTCGAAAACCTGCGAGTTTTATCTAAAGTTTCGTCTTTTTACAACGTGTAATTAGAAGCTGTTAGAACTCGAGGAGTTAATTACATAAACGTTCTTATAGGCGTTTTATACCAAATAAGTAGTTAGTTAGTAATTAATAAGACGTACAATTATGGAGAGTATGAAAAGAATTGTTTCTCTTGGCTCAATCACGGGCAACCACGCCCACCGATCTTTAGTTTATCATGTAACAACATTAATTAAACCCTTAAATAGGTATCAGTCTATTAAAATACCGAAGGAGCGTCGCCGCGCATATTTCCTAGTTCGTGTCTGTATTTTTTGATGCGGTGTTTAACGACTTCAGCTTCGATCTGTTTTATTTTTATAATTTCAAAACAAAATTGTTTGTTAAATCCAGAGCTTTTACTTTCAATATTGTGTTTCAAATTTTGAACCTTAATGTACTGACGGTTGATGGTCAAATTGCAACTTGTTAGTAGTAATAATAATAATAATTTATAATTCAGTGTAGCAGTCTGACGGGATTGGTACTAAATCATACCTACCTTAAGGGTAGTAAATCATCTAGTGGCGAATTGTTTACCCATCGAGACACGTTTATTGGCCATCTTTGAGTTATAACTTGCTCTTCGAATATAATCGCATAAACCTTATAAAATTTTGTTGTGTTGGAGGCCAATTATTGCGTAAGAAGATTAACCACTTTGTTGCATTTTAATGATACCTTCCAGGATGGTTTTTAATTTTTCTAAAACGGAATAAACTTTCAATGTTAATGAAAATGTGCTAGTGCAAGGTGATACCCTGTAGCAATCCTTGGCTGTAGGTAAGGTACACTATTAATCTTTAACAAAGCTTTAGGCAGTAAACCGTAATTTTTTTAAACCCCTTTTGAATATTGTAAATAAATATGGGGTTGGGCTGTAAGAAAACGAATCACAATATTGTTTATTTAGATATTAGACAGGCGACTCGATCGGTAACACTGTAGCAACCATAGTGTAGTTTTGAGTACTATACCGGGTGGGGCAATAGTGCGTGGGAGTTCGATAGCTCGTACACACCGTAACAGACAAAAAAATCTTTTTAATGCAGCTGTAAACTGTGGCTAAATGCGCATACATAGAAATTATTTTCAAATATACGGGGTGTTACAAAAAAGTGTGGCACGCTTAAGGTAATTTTTTTATGGAATGGAATGCCCTGAATATTTTTGCATATTTAACACTTCTCTTGGGATGTTTATTCATATCTAAAATATTAGTACCATCTAATGTCCGGTTTAGAAGTAATAATATTTTTTTTTCAAAAAAATTGATTTTTACATTACTCCACTTAACAATTCACCACTTCCGCGGTCGCAGCTTTGAAGACGAAATTAAGTAAGGACCTTATTGTAGGAGGTTATAGGGTGCTCTTTTTTAAATATCGTAGAGCCACCATGTACAGGGTGTTTAAAATTGATTTTCAAATTTTGAGAACTTCAAAGTTATTCTTCTCAACTTTTTCAAATAGAACACCCTGTATATTTTTTAACGATGTTATGTAGAATTAAATAGCGTACATTTCTTGTATGTACATCCTTATGGCTATTTGTAACCACTTTTGATTTATTGAGCAAGAAGTACAAAATTCAACAATATTTATTAATTATTATTATTGGTTGTAAATTATTTTGGTTGTTTGTCTCCAACAAAACAATAAAGCATCTGTTTGCTAGCAATTGTTTTGCACAAACGGCAAACGTACATTTCTCGCAGTTATCGACCATTAGTTTTTATTTGTAGTATTTGAGTTTTCCAAAATGAATTTTAATAAAGAAGAACTTGTAGACATGATTTTTGTTTTGGGCGACTCGGAAAGAAATTGTTTGCTTGCCAATAGAATTTACCACCAACGGTATCCTGAACGAAGGCTCCCTAAAGTTGATAGCTTCCACAACCTGCTTGATAGATTTGTGGAAATTGGTAATGTACAATATGAAAAACGTGAACGAATTAAAAATGTTGTGAACGAAGAAAATGCGTTATCTGTTGTGCTGGCAACGATTGGGGATCCCCATATTAGTCAGAGAGAAATGAGCTTATTAGTAGGAATAAGTTTCATGCATATCACATTCAAATGCACCAGGAATTAAGTGATGACGATTTTCTAAAGCGTTTACAGTTTTGTAATTAAGCCAGAGGTAAAATGCAAGAAGATGCTACTTTGTTCAACAATATTTTGTTCACTGATGAGGCAACTTTTCATAAAAATGGATTTGTTAACCGGCACAATTTCCATTGTTATGCTACGCAAAATCCCCACTTTTTGAGGCAATTTGATAACCAGCACAGATGGTCCATAAACGTTTGGGGGGGAGGAGTTATTAGAGAACATGTAATAGGGCCACATTTTTTTGATGGTACATTAACTAGAGCTATTTATCTTCATTTTTTTGGAGAACTATCTGCCACAATTATTGGTGAATCTTCCTCAAAGAATTCGAAATAGGATGTGGCTTCAGCAAGATGGTGCTCCACCACATTATTTAAATGCAGTAAGAGACCACCTAAATAATATCTACCCACATCAATGAATTGGAAGGAATGGACCCACTAAATGGCCTGCTAGATCTGCCGATCTTACAAAAATGGATTTCTTTTTAGGGGGATACGTGAAAGAAATTGTTTATACATATACACCAACAACAATCCAAAATATGAAGGATAGGACAATACATGCTTTTAGAAGTATCACACCGTCAATTTTAAGAAAAGTAGAAACCTCATTTTAAAGGCGCATAGAAATGTGTGTCAATCAAAATGGGCAACATGTGGAGCACTTAATATAATTTTTTTCTTTTGTTTTATTTGAAAAAACCTTAATTTTTTTTTAATAATATTGTTGAATTTTATACTTCTTGCTCAATAAATCAAAAGTGGTTACAAATAGCCAGAAGGATGTACATAAAAAAATGTTCGCTATTTAATTCTACATAACATAGTAAAAAAATATACAGGGTGTTCCTTTGAAAAAGTTGAGAAGAATAACTTTGAAGTTCTCAAAATTTGAAAATTAATTTTAAACACCCTGTACATGGTGGCTCTACGATATTTAAACAAGATCACCCTACAACCTCCTACAATAAGGTCCTTATTTAATTTCGCCTTCAAAGCTGCGACTGCGGAAGTGGTGAATTGTTAAGTGGAGTAATGTAAAAATCAATTTTTTTGAAAAAAATATTATTACTTCCAAACCGGACATTGGATGGCACTAATATTTTAGATATGAATAAACATCCCAAGAGAAGTGTTAAATATGCAAAAATATTCAGGGCATTCCATTCCATAAAAATAATTGCCATAAGCGTGCCATACTTTTTTGTAACACCCTGTATATTTGCAAATATTTCTATGTATGCGCATTTACCCACAGTTTACAGCTGCATTAAAAACATTTTTTTATCTGTTACGGTGAACGAGCTATCGAACTCCCACGCACTATTGCCCCACTCGGTATAAAAACCTTGATTTTAAAACAAAACGAAGTATAGCTTAGTGTGTAGTGTTTTTACCTTCTTCGCTCTACGAATGTATAGCTATAGAGGAAGGTATTGTGATCGTCATGTAAGATTTGGAGAAAATTCGTTCATTCGGCGAAGTTTTCTTCGCGATCTGCGCAAACGCGGTTTCCTTATCAACCTCTTACTGCCTCCACCATCGATTATTTGTTTTTTCGAAAATTTACGAATTTCGGCTTCAAACTCGACATGAGCATGTTAAATGACAATAGGAACAACTTTCTATTGAGAAAACACCTCTGTAAGGTTTCCTTTTGGTCATTTACCTGGACAAATTAATTGAATAATCGCCAAAAAACAACTATCGTCAAATTATAAAATCGACTTTTGAGATTTCAAGGGATAAATACTGGCTGCAACTAGAAAACACAAAATATCATAAAACAACTGTGGGGTGGCTACTTTAAATTAGATACGCTCGGAAATGAACCTTAGACTCTTATTCTACACATGTTGATAGCCGAACATATTAAATAACAATAGGAACAACTTTCCATCGAGAAAATATCACTGAGAGGTTTCGTTTTGGTGGTTTACTTGCACAGTTTAATTGGATAATCGCCAAAATAAAGACTATAACCAAATAATGAAATCGATTTTGGATTTCAACGAATTAATATTGTACATAATTAACAAACACATTGTCTTAAACTTAAAAAAAAAATTTATTTTCAAACATTTTCAACATTTAAAATTATTTAAAAATTTTCAGAACTTGTCTTTCAATACCAACTCGAAAAAATTTGAAATTCAAAAATTTTCATATATCAGAAACAAAATTCAATTCTTTTTTTACTTCAGAAATTTTAAGCCTTCTTCAAAATTACAAAATTTTTAAAAATTTTTAACTTTTTCTTTCCTAAGTAAGTTATTTCTTGCCACACGGGCGTTTCTGTGTTTTGTGCCGGTGCGATCGCAGATACTTGCTTAGTAGGTTCCGATTGCAACTTTGCCGGTTTGTTGCTTTGCAACTTTTTCTCGCCGCACATAATAGAGGGCGTTACTAGTGTAATTCCCCTTTAATGTTTTTCTTTCCTATTTTCTACATTAAAACATTATTTAAAACTTTCAAATCTATTAAATTTCCAAAAGTTTGAATTTCATAAGTATTTTACAATTTCCCGCAATTTTAAATTTCGAAATTTTTCATATCAAAATTTTTCAAACTTCCATAATTTTCAAAAAAATTTACATTTTCTCAGTTTTTCAAATTTTTCGCAATATTTCAAATTTCAAAAGATTTTAAAATTGCAAATTTCATCACAAATTTTCAATATGTCTAAAAAATTTCAAAATTTTCATAAATATTCAAAATCCAAAACTATTTACAGTTTCAAAAATCTTCATAATTTTCAAAAATCTTCAAAATTTCAAAACTTTCGAAATTTTTAAAAATTTTTATAATTTTCAATTTAAAAAAGCTAACACGCAGGAAATTGAAAGAGGCTACATACATAGCACTGGCAGAACAAATGATAAGTCTAGCCAGTGTAGAGATGACTCCCATTTGGATACCACTTCTGCGCAAAGAAATCCAAAAATGAAGAACTACTGCGCATAAAATAAATCCGGAACGGTCTAGTAGTAAATGTTCTAGGTTTCAAACAAAAAGCTCTAAAGCGACCTGGATTTGAATCCCGGTGACACCAATTCCAACAAATAAAAATGTCTTTTTCAGGACAAAATTTCTGAAGATGCGGGTAGAATAAACCTTCAAAACGTCGCGCCATCACAACGCCAGACTGTGAACACCATCTAACCAGGGCCGGCGGAAGGGCATGGTAGTATAGGTAGTACTACCCACTTGAAAAACTCCCGAGTGGGTAATTACCCACACGGAAATTTTTTGGAAATTCTGTATTTCAAACCTATATCCGGGATATGATATTTGAAAAACGCGCGCTTATCAAAGCAAAGTGGGAAGGGGGGGTGGGGCTTCTCTACCCCACTACCCACTCGGGCTTAGCGTGTTCTGCCGGCCCTGCATCTAACTAAAACATTTAAATGATAATCCACAGTCACGTACTTTTAGACAACATCATGATAAGCAAAGTTTTGCATATATATATTTAAAATTGGCATTTTAAGTTTAAAATAACATAACTAGTGAAAACTTACATTTAAAAGACACATTTATTTCGAATCAACCGTTTCTATTAAATTTGGGTGGATTGGATACAGTCCGTACTTTTAAGCCGACTTACGCAAGTTGTAAGACTATACATATACACAGGGCTGGATTAACCACTAAACAAAATAAGCAATTGCTTAGGGCACCAAGGGAAAAGGGGGCACCACAGAAAAAAAAAAATCAGTAGGTACTTACCTACATTTAAAATTCAAAATATTTTTTATTTCTGTACTGTTTGCTACAATTTTTTTTACTAGATTAGAAATCTATCTGTAATTCATTATTCCTGTTATTCCTAATGATTTGACTGGAGTATAAGTTATAATAATGTTTTGTGTCAGTGCGCGATGCGCCTGCTTGTGTTCAGGTTGGATCAAGTTCAGCCGCCGGCCGCCGGCCTGTCTAGCCTGAGCGGAGAGTGGAGAGGGAAATTGCAGTCGTCACTCGTCACAGTCGTCACCGTCATTCAGTCTTCCGCTAACACTTGAGACGGACCACAGACATCCACAACACTCACGTGTTTAGTAGTAAATAGTGAGTTATTGAAAGTGTCGGTAATGATAGATAGATAGTGTTTTGTTTAATTCCATGATGAAACGCCATCAGATAAGTGGTGCAGGTAAGCGGAAAATAGCAAAAGAGAAAGAAGAGAAGACTTTAAATATAGTGTCCAAGATTCCAAAGCTAAATACGTTCTTCACACAAGTTCCAAAAGATAATGTACAACCTCCGGATCAAATGATATCTCCTTTATCACAGGTTGACCTTGACACCAATACCACTTTGATTACTTCAAAATCAAATTATGATAACGAAATCATCGAGGTGATACAACCAGGTTCGGGTAGCACATCAAGCACTTGTGATCTCATTTTGCCTATAAATTCTCTTAATACCTCTGGCTCTACTGAGTCCACTGCAAAGTTTGAAGCTGGTTCAAGTCATACTAGCATTCACGCTGAAGTAATTAATGAAAATGAAAGTTTAGTGGGCTATGGCGATGAAATGATTCATTCTGCAAATGCTGACGTAAATTTAAATAAAGCAAAAGATCCAGGACTATGGCTTGATTTCTCTACTGATGATGTTGATTATTGGATTTTTAATGGACCCAACGACTGTCAACATCACAACGGGCCATTCGATAAGTCTTACCGACATTTCCCTAATGGACCTTCAAGATATTGTTCACAAAAACTTTTTGTCGGGACAAAATCAAATGGTGAGAAATACAAGAGAGAGTGGTTATTGTATTCACCTTCAACAGGATCAGTTTACTGCTTTGTTTGCAAATTGTTTGCTAAACATTTGACAAATTTTGCTACAAGAGGAGGTTTCTCTGACTGGCGAAATATCATTATAATTGATTCTCATGAAAAAAACACTACTCACCGAGATGCTATGTTAACATATTTAACACGTAGACAGGGCACGGGATTGAGACAACAGTTGGACGAACAAATTCGAGAAGAGTGTGATTACTGGGAACATGTCCTGAGGCGTGTCATTGCTGTTATCCGTACGTTAGCTGAGCGTGGTTTAGCTTTTCGAGGAACAGAAGAAATATTTGGATCATTGCATAACGGAAATTTTTTGGGGCTGCTTGAGCTAATTAGCCAATTCGATCCATTTTTAGCTAGTCACATTTCTAAATATGGAAACTCTGGCAAAGGAAATGCATCTTACTTGTCCAAAACCATATGTGAGGAACTAATACAAATAATGGCACAAAAAGTACAGGAGCACATTATTGACGAAGTAAAAACATCTGGCTATTTTAGTCTGTCGGTTGACTCAACTCCAGATTTATCACATATAGATCAGCTAAGTGTGGTACTTAGATATTTAAAAGATGGACAGCCTATTGAACGGTTTCTAACCTTTCTGGAACTAAAAAGTCATACCGGTGAGGAGATGGCAAATCAGGTGCTACAATATTTAAGTGAAGTTTTAAAGATAAACATTTTAAAATGCAGGGGTCAATCTTACGACAACGCTGCGAACATGTCAGGCCGATATAAGGGGATGCAGCAAAAAATATTAGAAAGAAACAAATTTGCTATATATGTGCCCTGTGCGGCCCATTCACTAAATCTAGTAGGGCGAAGTGCCGTTGATTGTTGTGAAGAGGCTGTTAATTTCTTCGCTATAGCACAGATGCTCTATACCTTTTTTTCAGCCTCAACCAGCCGGTGGAAAATACTTAAAGATTGTATTGGAAATGAAAGTGTCCTCAAATCCCTTTCTGATACCAGATGGGAGGCACATGCGGTGGCAACAACAGCAATTTTGAAATCATTTCAAAATATTTTAGAAGCATTGGAATGTATAGCTCAAGACCAAAAACAAAAAGGAGATACTAAAAGAGAAGCAACTAATATTGCCAACAAGATGACACAACTAGAATTTGTTTTTATGTTGCATTTATGGGATGTGATTTTGCAAAATTTTCGTAGAGTAAGCAAAGTGCTACAGAAGGAGGAGGTCAATTTAAAAACATGTGCCGACTTGTATGGGTCATTAGCTGACCATTTGTGCAGTTCAAGAGAAGAATTTGAAAAATATGAGACAGCTGCAAAGAAAACGTTACCAGATGTTGATTACGAAGTAGCTCGAAAAAGATTCAGAAAGAAGTTGCCCAATGACGGCGATGCGCCAGAAATATACCTGAATGCCAGGGACAAATTTCGTATTAACACGTTTTACACAATTATTGACAAACTACAAGCTGAGATGAGAAAAAGAGGAGAGATATACAAAGAAATAGCAGAAAAATTTTGCTTTCTAAGCGATGTATTCCATAATGACCATAATATCACCCCATTATCTACTGAAAATGAAATGAAATGGTATTCTCAGTGTTGTCAAAAGCTAATTGAATCTTACCCAGAAGACTTGAACACTAATTTCTCAACTGAGCTTCAGCAGTTTCACTTATATGTGCGACATAAGTTTAGTGCAACAAAAAATGCAAAAACAAGGTTCAGTCATGCTGAACTTTATAAACTTATTGTGGACGACAATATTGAGGATGCTTTTGCAAATGTGGACATTTCTTTACGTATATTTTTAACATTAATGGTTACAAATTGTTCAGCTGAGCGTTCTTTTTCTCAGCTGAAACATATTAAAAATCCCAATAGAGCAACTATGCAACAAGACAGACTAGATGCTTTATCTATTCTATGTATAGAAGCAGATGTTTTACGTAATATTAGTTTTGAAAATGTAATTAAAGAATTTGCAGCCAGAAAAACAAGAAGGAAACTTTTCAAAACTAAATAAAATAAAATAAGTACGTTTGTAAGTTTTTATCCATTTGTAAAAATAAAATTATATTTTTTTGTATTTTGTAATATGAAAAACCTAATAAAAAAATTTACGATGGGTTGTGGGGGGAGGGGCACCAACTGCCGTCAGTGCTTAGGGCATCAGGCAGTTTAATCCGGCCCTGCATATACAGGATGTATCAAATTGCGTGTTAACTATGGGGATCTCGCTTATTTGAAGGGATACGACGATGGTTAAATTAGAGAAAAGTTGTAGAATTTTATGCCCATTAATAATCTGAAAAGAAATTAAAGCTATTTTGCTTAGTTTCTGAATAAACTAAAAAAACTGAAATTTTGAATTTGTCATTTATATAACATATTTCTAGTTTACGCATTGTTAGGACACTTTTTATGCTGAATCTAAATTTTTGATCAGATTTGGTATAACTGTTACCATTGCTCATTTTCGACTGTCAACTTTTTTTTTCTTATGGTCGGCATTTTAAATTGTTTGATATTTGAATAGAGTTTTTAATTCTAATTTCAACGATGTGTCACACTTTGCATTTTGTTTAAATTTTGAGCATTTTATTACAGAAAATAAAAATTTCGTAAGAATGCCATGGAAAAACCACATCATTTAATTTATTTTGAAAAATATCTAGTAGGCCATAAACTGATGGAAGTAAAACAAAACACTACTTTTATTTACTTTGGCTTTTAAAAACATTAGGTACCGGAAAATTTCAGCAAACTTTGTTTTGAGCGTAGGCAGCAGGTTATCTTATTTTTTATAAAAACAAATTATAAATAAATTTTCTAACATACACAATTTACTGAAAATTTTACTTGCAGTTTTTATGTTTGCAACTGACATAACAAATTTGAATAGCAGGTTAAATAAATACAACAGATAACACTAGAACTGCACTAAGTCAAACAATTATTAAATAAATGTTCAAAACATTTTACACCTTGTGTAACATGTTCAAAAGTTCGTCTAAAATAAACTCTCTAATCTGTGTGTTAATAACTGTGTCATGCATTTTTTTTGTAAAACACTTAACTTAAGCTGCTGCCTACGCTCAAAACAAAGTTTCCTGAAATTTTCGCGTACCTAATGTATCTAAAGGCCAATATAAATAAAAGTGGTGTTTTGTTCTACTTCCATCAGTTCATGGCCTACTAGAATTGTTTCAAAATAAATTAAATGATGTGGTCTTTCCATGGCACTCTTATGAAATTTTAATTTTCTGTAATAAAATGCTTAAAACTTAAACAAAATGCAAAATGTGGCACATCGTTGAAATCAGAATTAAAACCACTTTTTAAATATAAAATAATTTAAAATGCCGACCATAAGAAAAATAAAGTTGACAGTTAAAAATGAGCAACGGTAACAGTTATACCAAATTTGATCAAAAATTTAGATTCAGCATAAGAAAGTGTCTTAATAATGCTTTAACTACAAATGCGTAATATAAATGACAAATGAGTTATAGCCGAAAACAAATAATCCAAAATTTCAGTTTTTTTTTAGTTTATTCAGAAACTAAGGAAGATAGCTCCAATTTCTTTTCAGATTTAGTGGGCATAATATTCCACAACTTTTCTCTAATTTAAGCATCGTCGTATCTCTTCAAATAAGCAAGATCCCCATAGTTAACACGCAATTTGATATATTCTGTATATGTTCTGCAATTACTTTCTAAAATCGAATAATCTTAACGCCAACTATAAGACAACATCTGTTAGATCTCCGGCTAGAATGGCAAAGGTTCTGCCATCTATTGTCAGTCTTAGCGCGTAAAACGTTGATACAAAAATACTTTTAAAATATGATAAGTAACAATTTCGAAAGTGTAGGAAAGCCCAGACTTCGCTCATTTTTTAAATTATTTCCTTTTCGAGTTTCTGGAGGTGTAAAATTCCGCGAAAATCACGCAATCAAAAATTTCCATAAATGTAATACATCCCTATACTGAATTTATCGAGACGAGAACTGTCTCAATCTCTGTTTGTTTCGTCAAGGTCTCGACAGTGAAATGCTCGTCAACGTCGAATTTTCGAGATTTATAAAAACAAGCGAGAGTAATGTCTCGTCTCTGGCCACCCTACGTTTAAGCGATATATTTTTCTAAATTAACTAGCAAAACCCGTGGGCTACGCCCACATTTTCTTTTGTGACTTAAAAAAATAATAAATAAGCAGCTTCGAGCTGTAAGGCATGTACTTAATGCGTACACAAGGGCGTAACTGCGCCAATGCAGCCAAACCAACTACAGGCATTGCACAAATTTTTATTATTAGTGTTAGAATCTAAGACTAAATATATATTCTATAATATGGTTGAAGGTATTTTAAACCTAAACTAACAATAAACACAGCAGCAACGTACTAAACTCATGCAGACTCATTGTAACTATGTGTTACGAATGCACACCGCAACAAATACGAAAGCGCGTGCGCACTTCTAATTGTCGCACCAACATCAACATGAACAGTAGAAATTTTTATCTGCTGGTCATTCGTCTCGAAAGGTTTTAAGTGCAAAGCTGTTATTTGTTTGCCGAATACCTACTTCGACTTATTGGAATAATAAGTAAGTTTTGAACGAGGGCCCGACGATAGTAAATAGTGGAAGGGGTCCGAATTTAACATATAGAATAGCATACCCTGTGAGCTATGCCCTACGATGTTTTGTTTCTGTTTTTTATAATAAATAAGCTAATTAAGTAGATAGTGTAGCGGACCGCGGGTCGAGGTCCTAGTTTTATGAATTATATAGCGATTGCTCTAGTTTTTTCTATATTAAATCCGGATGTCTTCGACCTGTCTCAAGTCGAGAGATATACGGCTGCAGCTGAGATTGTGCAACTCAAGCGTCGCGCAAAGTATACTATTTTTTTAAAGCTGCCAAAAACTGAACGAAGTACTTCTCCTAGAGTTTCTAACACATTAGATGTTGTGGCGAACATAGTTTGTGCTGCAGAAATTATTTTGTGATCATTAACCTTTCGACTTTAGTGCAAACTAGTACGTTAACCTCTTCTCCCTCAAATTTAATTTATTTTTGAGTTCGCACACAGATAAATGTCTACAGTATGAATAGTTCTCTTTCCAGGCCATACGTTTTATAAAGCCCGCCCCGCGCTCAGAAAAGTAGGAATTTATCATTTGCCGAACTCGCTTGATCTCCCGTTTGGTCATAATGCAAACTGTAGCAAGTTAGTAATATTTACAGAACAACCGTCAAATAATTTTGAAAATTAGTTGAAACCGGCGCTCTGTTCTTGCTGTATTTTACTGCTAATTTGAATATTGTAGCGATCGAAGTTTGTAGGTTGTAAAATACAGAAATAAGAATCCCGATATTGTTTAAAACAATGCTTAGGGGGTTACCTTAAGATACCTCAGTAAAATAATTTACTGGGATAATAATTATAATAATAATTAAATGGGACTTGAGACACGTACCGGAACCCTGCAAATAAGTCCCGTATAAAGTAATATTATTTTATTTATTTTCAAGTTGTTTATTGCAAATTTAGAAGTCTTATTATATTTTTATTAAAATTGGTATCTGTTGGAGCTTATAAAATCTACAAGAAATCGTGACCAATTTTTGCGCAATGTGCTTTTAAAATTTGTCTCGCCGCCATGTTTTATTTATAAAATAATTTTTTTATATAATGACGTTTTGACACCATAGAGCTATTATAGTACTAAATTTCATCCCGATCTGTTAACTCGTTTTTGAGTAAAAATACGTTAAAATCAAAATTATCAAAAATTCGTAGCAGCGGCCATGTTAATGTTAGTACGCTCCAAAAAAAAGCATTTGCTTCACCCTAAGGTCTTCTATCAGATTCCGTTAATCAATTTTAAAAATACCTTTGAAAATAATGCTTATTTTTTGGGCTCCTGGGGGTCTAACACACGTATTTCCGTAAAATCTTGAATTCTAAATTTTTCATGAAAATAATAATAAAAGTATGGGAAAGTAAAAAAGCGTAAATTGTAGGGTTCAGCTAGTTCATCGTAAATGCCTGTAGAAGCAACAGTTTGTTATTGTTATGAATTCTTATCCTATTCTGAAGGATGAGCATAAATCGTCAATCTACTTTAAACAGAATCATTCAGTTCATCTCATAGCAGCATCGTAAACTTATTATAAAATGTATACAATCGCTTGTAATGTAAATTCGTAACGTAGTTTATTATTTCTTACCTCTAATAAACAAAAGAAAATGTATTCATTTAAACAGGCAGAGTTTATTAATTTTTATTCAAATAAACTCAGGATATATTACTGTTTATTTGTTCCGACGTCGACCTTGATTGGCATTTGAAAAGTCCAGTGTAAACAACACAAAGCATTTCTGTCCTGTCTAAAGGCAAATTTTATTACAACTTAAAGTTTATTGTTAGTTAACCATAAATAATCAAATTATAGCAACAGCGTTGGCAGCAATTATAAATAATTCCCGTCGTGTTGTTACGGTGAGACAGTTAGTGTTTTAATATAATTTCCATGCATTAAAAGTCTTACTGACGATGTGTAAAAATGCTGACTATATTTAACGAATTTTATTACCTAACATAAAATAAAAAAAACCTTAATTCCTTACCTTTAATACATCATTTCTAATTACAAAACAATTTAAAGAATTTTATGTTGTACTGCTAATTAAAAGAAAATAATAAATTTTATATCAAGTCAAGTGCTTAAAATTCTTACTCCGCTCTGCTATTTGCAAAACATTAACTAAAATGTAACAACGCGTAATCACGTGTAATGACTCTTATAATACCAGAATCGCTGTCAAGTTGCGGCCGGCAGCTACAATACAATTTCCAATCATAATTACCAAACTTTAGGTCAAACCTCCATCACAACACAGCAGCAATTTTAATTTTTACTAAAGAATTTTAGGTATAGAAATTTCTTTGTAAATTTTGTTCACGAAATGTTCATATTTTTCTCATTTCCTATCCAACACATGCGTAAGTGTGGTAGTCAGTGAATATTGACACAAATGTACAGAACATAATGAAATTTAAATTACTGTTACTTCTGGGACAACTGCTTCGTTTTCTCCAGCTAGGTAAAATTTAAAAAAAAACTCAGACTAATTTGTTGGAAGTAGATTGAAAAATATACTCTTATTAAGGATTTTTACTTAAACTGAACAGAAAACCGGCACAATTTTACAAAATCACTCCACTAAAGTAAGACCAAGACAAAAACACGACATGTATAATTACCAATAATGACATAATAACGGTAGCAAGAAGTTTAATAATGAATATTGATATACAATTACGAAAATGGGGCAATTTTCTCGTATTTTTGCAATTTGCCAATGTTAATTTAGAAATTGTTTTAATGAATGGTTAGCTGTTTTAACAAAATGTGGTTTTTGTACAAGAAATACCGCTTTGGGTTAGGTTTATGAATCGAAAAACCATTCTGAAGACGCTGATGAATTGTAATCAACAGACACAGGTTGGTCCAAGGCTGGATACCTCGAGCAATCTAATTAGCTACCGAGTGTTACTCGAAGAATTTTTTTAGTCGTTAAGATTGTTATTACGAGACCGTTTAACGATAATATATTATTTTTAACCAGTCTTTTGTAGCAGCGGCACATTTGGTAACTGTTTAATGTTTTTAATATTACTCAGCAGATTGTTTCAAGTTTTTGAAACTACCTCAGCAATGTGTAGTGTTACCAATGTCAAAAATTTCCAAAATTATTTTCTCATCTATTTATTGCTTCAGATTGCTGTTTTAATAACTTAATAATTAAAAAAAAATTTTCTTTAATAGAAAGGGGGTCGAGTGACACCTTATTTGAAAGGTCTTTGAGTTCTGCGCCTATTCTAGAGTTTCAAATAAAAATATTCAGCTATAACAAAATGACAAATGTTTGAAGATAAAGAAGTCTATTAAAAAAAACTACGATTTTAAGCAAAAAGAAATTACTTTATTTATTAATTCCAGCTTTACTTCGTTAAAGTCCATATTTAATGAGTATCTGTATATAAAATACTTAATCACTTTAACAATATCTATTTATTTAAACCTTATACGTATTTCGGCATGTTTACATGCCATTGTCAAAGGTTATATGAAAGTAAACAGTTAGTGTTGTTATAGCAATAGAACTTTTTTACTTATCTTGGTAATCGTCTGCAGATGACTTGATTTCTTATTCCAAAATGTCTAGTAGAGGAGAATTTAAGAGATCAATTTGCTCATTCATTAACGGTACAGTTTTTAAATGTTTGTGAATTTCAAAAGCTTCTAGTATATCTAATTTACGTTTATCATCACAAAAGTGTAAACATTTTATGGTGTTGTTAGATGTCATTGAATGATTTTGTTCTAGTAAGTGTTTAGCGTAATTGGATTTATGTGGGTGTTTGTATTTGTAACAACGTACGTGTTCTTTGTACCTAATATCAAAATTTCTAATTGTCTGGCCTATATAAACCGAATTACAATGCGAACAATTTAATTTGTAAATGCCTGATTTTAACAAATTGTCTGTTTTTGATTTTGCATTAAACAAAGTGTTTAA
The DNA here is from genome assembly GCA_958336395.1 of Ctenicera cuprea. Taxonomy (NCBI): domain Eukaryota; kingdom Metazoa; phylum Arthropoda; class Insecta; order Coleoptera; family Elateridae; genus Ctenicera; species Ctenicera cuprea. The sequence continues at coordinate 60,190,212 of OY284487.1, forward strand.
GATGTTCCTAGTTGTTTTAAAGCTTATTTTATATTTATTTGTTTTGTTTATAATTTTAGCAATTTTTTCTGATTTCTCACCAAAATATGGGATCGAAGCATATTTAATTGTATCGAACGAAATTAGGATATTCGGATAAATTTTTTGAATGGCTAATTTATAATCTTTTTCTTTAATTAATGTATCAATAAGTTTAGTATTATAACCATTACTGTATGCAATTTGTTTAATAATTGAAATTTCTCTATTATAATTAATTTCATCTAAAGGGACCGTCAAAGCCCTATGTATCAGGGACCTGTATGCTGCTAATTTATGTGTTTAAATTAGCAGCATACAGGTCCCTGATACATAGGACTTTGACGGTCCCTTTAGATGAAATTAATTATAATAGAGAAATTTCAATTATTAAACAAATTGCATACAGTAATGGTTATAATACTAAACTTATTGATACATTAATTAAAGAAAAAGATTATAAATTAGCCATTCAAAAAATTTATCCGAATATCCTAATTTCGTTCGATACAATTAAATATGCTTCGATCCCATATTTTGGTGAGAAATCAGAAAAAATTGCTAAAATTATAAACAAAACAAATAAATATAAAATAAGCTTTAAAACAACTAGGAACATCTTAAACACTTTGTTTAATGCAAAATCAAAAACAGACAATTTGTTAAAATCAGGCATTTACAAATTAAATTGTTCGCATTGTAATTCGGTTTATATAGGCCAGACAATTAGAAATTTTGATATTAGGTATAAAGAACACGTACGTTGTTACAAATACAAACACCCACATAAATCCAATTACGCTAAACACTTACTAGAACAAAATCATTCAATGACATCTAACAACACCATAAAATGTTTACACTTTTGTGATGATAAACGTAAATTAGATATACTAGAAGCTTTTGAAATTCACAAACATTTAAAAACTGTACCGTTAATGAATGAGCAAATTGATCTCTTAAATTCTCCTCTACTGGACATTTTGGAATAAGAAATCAAGTCATCTGCAGACGATTACCAAGATAAGTAAAAAAGTTCTATTGCTATAACAACACTAACTGTTTACTTTCATATAACCTTTGACAATGGCATGTAAACATGCCGAAATACGTATAAGGTTTAAATAAATAGATATTGTTAAAGTGATTAAGTATTTTATATACAGATACTCATTAAAAAGAAATTAAATTAAGTGTTCGAAGTGTTCACCTTTCACTTCTTGGCACATAAAAAGTCGGTTATGAAATTCCTGCCTTACATTTTCATAAGTTTCTGGAGTGATATTTCTGCAAACTTCTGTAATGCGTTGCTCCAGTTCTTCAATTGTTTCTGGACGGGTTCTGTACACTTTCGATTTCAGATAGCCGCATAGAAAAATATTTAAGGATGTTAAATCTGGGGAGCAAGCCGGCTATTCTACAGGCCCCCGCTTACCAATCCATCTTCCAAGAAAATGTCCGTTGAGAAAGTCAGAAACAGGCCTATAATGATGAGGCGGCGCGCACCGTCTTGTTGGAACATAACGTTTTCAATATTGTATTCAGCCACATGAGATATTTCTGAGAAAATTTTGTCCTGCAAATGCAAAAGTGAAATACTGGATACAAAAAATCAAAACAATTTTGAATTGAGTGAGTCCATTTGTTTAAAATCCGACATTTTGTTACAGCTGAATATTTTTTTTTGAAACTCTAGGATCAGACGCAGAACTAAAAGACCTTTCAAATGAGGTGTCACTTGATTTTTCTTTCTATTTAAAAAAAATTTAAATGGCTCCCAGCCGCCATTTTGAATGCTACAAAATTTAATTATTGGCTAAATAATAGTATTTAATTTCCTATTAAAGCACGCCAAATGTTGTAGTAAAATATCAAGTCAATCAAAATTAGTTGGGGAGGGAGATTACTTTAGACAGACGTATATCAAACCAACAGTATTCAAATCACTTTAATTTTGGAAAATATTTGTAATCTATAGACATTTCTACATTGTATCAAATGAACGTGTTTTTTATTTTCCTTGTTTCTCTCTTCCCATTGACCCCATAATTACTTGCGTAAGTTCTAAGAAATAGAAATCACGTAATAGAAATCCAAGTCTCCGCTCTTTTATCTTTCTCTCATAGTTTCTATTAGTTCCCTTTAAACAAATAAGCCAATAGAAAATCAGGGAAAAGACATAGGCGACCTAAAGGAAATAAAAGTTGTGATTATTGCCTCCATCATTGCGTCGATGGAGGCAATAAAGAAGAATACGAATGAAAACAGAAAGTAAGAAAAAACAATTAGTAAGCAGAATAGAAAGACTCGAAGATAAGCTGGATATGATAGAAAAGGAGAAAATGAGATGTAATATAGTAATCAAAAGGGTAGAATTCGACGAACAAAGCAAAGAACAACCGACAAAGAAATTTCTGAGTGACAGGCTGGAAGTCGATGTGATAGTAAATAAAGTGATCGCCTTCAGAAACAAAGCTGGACTAAAAATAAATATACTAGAGATAAAAAACTGGGCTGGGAAACAACAGCTAATAAGTAAGAAGTATAAATTAAAAGGTACAAAAATTTATATGAACAATAATATGACATGGAAGGAGCGATCTATACGGGCGGAAATCAGAAAAATTGGAAAAGATGAGATAAGCTACGGAAACAAAATAAAGATGAGATACCAAAAAATTGTCATCGATGGGAAAGAATACATCTAGAATGACAACAACAAAAAAAGTAATGAAGCAGTCAAAAAAGTAAAACTACAAACCAGACGGACCATCAAGAAGACGAAACTGGCAAAGGACATGGTAGACGAGAAAGATATTTAAACGTGGAAAATGGATACCTGGAATGTAAAGAGACTAAACGGTAAAAAATTTGAACTTATAAAAAAGTTAGAAAAATCAGATCTAAAAATAATAGGACTGACTGAAACAAAGAAAAGAGGAAGAGGTAGCGAAAAGTAATGGAATTCTGTTCATTTATCGAGGGGTGCAAGAAACAGTGAGAGCGTGTGTAGGAGTGGCCTGTGGTGCGAAGTGAATATGTTGGTAAAGATGCAAAATGCGAAGAAATAATCGGACCTTACGCCGAAAATACAAAAAATAACAACGGGCAAAGACTACTAGAGCTTTGTACAGAAAATGGCTTTATAGTAGCTAACACATTTTTTCAACATCAACATATCCACAGGACAACCAGAGAAGTTCAAAGTAGAAACAAGAAATCTATAGTAGATTACTTTTAAATACAAAACACTAATATGAAGGAGATCAATGGTGTACGTGTTTAGAGAGGTTACGAAATTTGAAGTGACCACTACTTACTGGAAGCCACACTCTCAACTAGAAAGAGGAACGGAAATATCTACACACGCAAAGCATCAAACATGAATAGGAAAACAATAAGGTCCTACACGTTAAGAAATATTCAGGTTAGAAGGAAGTTTGGTAAACTGGTAGAAAAAGAGTTTGAAAAGATAAAAATTCTGGCAACTGATAAAGAAAACTTGAGAAGATTTTGGTGAAGAACTAGAGAGGAATACCAAGGGTAACCAAAAACTGTTTTACAAAACACTAAAACCTTTTAGCAACAAGAAAGAAGCAAAACTAAAACAGATGAAAAATAAGACAAGAGAAACCATTATGGATGATGAGAGAATACTAAACAGATGGATCGAGTACTTCCAGGAATTGCTGAGCACAGAACTGCTGGTAGCAAATGATCCACAACCTACTACCAACAAAGGAGTACAGGAACTGATAAGTAATGAAACCGATGATATATCGACCGAATTCATAACCATGGAAGAAGTGATAGTTTCAATGGGGAAATTAAAATTAGGTAAAGCTGCTGATTGCGACTTCTAAAATGTTAAAATATATGGGAGAAAGTGGAACAAAAGAGCTACATAATTTATACAATATGGCATGAAGATGCAAAGCCAAAGAAATACCTAGAGAGTAGAGTATAGCAATAATGTTACCATAACATAAAAAAGGGGACACCCGAGATTGCACAAACTTTAAAGGGACTTCCCTTTTATGTTTCGCCGCTAAATATACGTAAGCGTCCTTGAAGAAACGCTAAGAAATGCAGTGGAAGAGCAATAACAAGATAGTCAAAGTGGTTTTCGTGCGGGATTCAGTGTTTAAGACCACTCTTTCAAGTTACAGCAGGTAGCGAAGGAAGAAATGAAGAGAGACAGGAAAGTATTCTTATGCTTTATAGACATGAAAAAATGTTTTGATACCATACGTAGATGCACCATCTGGAGAAGCCTGGAAAATAAAAATGTAAACGACGACCTAATAGAAACCATTAAAATCACTCACAAGGCCACTGTTAACAGAGTATAAGAACGGTAAACAAGACATCAAAAGAATTTACAACTACGGATGGAATCAGGCAGGGGGAGTGCTAAGTCCACTGCTGTTCATTTGTATTATGGATGACATAAGAACAAAGTGTAAACAAGAGATGAAGAAATTTAACTTTGGCCTCAGAAATCTTCAAGCGGTAAATTTAGAAGTATGTGCGTTTACGGACAATGTCGTATTGTATGCTGACTCGGAAAGAAATACATGGAGATGGGGGAAAATGAACATCAAATTGGAGAAGTATTTAAGATAACATCTGTGGGAAGAAAAGAATATAAGTTTGAAGTTGTCAAGAAGAAGAAATCAATAAAAGAATGACTAAAGGAAGTAGAAGTGCCGGAGCTTTAGCAACAATGTTAAAATCCAAAATAGTACCAAGGAGTGCAAAAATAAAAGTATATGGAACAGTCATCCGCCCAACAGTCCTATATGCATGTGAAACATGGATGCTTAATAAAGATACAGAAAAGAAACTCGACATATGGGAAAAGAAGATTCTTAGAAGAATATATGGCGGTGTAAATGAAGACGGTGTATGGAGAACTCGCACAAATCAAGAACTCAAAGAACTGTATAGGCAGCCAAAAATAACAACCATCGCAAGAGTTCAAAGATTACGATGGATTGCATATATCGTGAGATTGCCGAAAGGAAGAGTTACCAAAATTTTACTAGAGAGTGAAGCAGGCATAAAAAGAAAAAAGAGTGGGCCAAGGAGGAAGTGGATGGAGTCGGTAAAGGAAGATTTAAGTCAATGTCAAATTAGGGATTGGAGAACAGCTGCAAAAGACAGAAAGAACTGGAAAAAGTGTATTGAAGCCTTGGGCCGTTAAGGCCTGCAGAACTACTATATGTATAACAATGTTTCAAATACCTGGGGAACACCATACATTCTCGGAGAACTTTGGAAGAAGAGTTGAACAGCAGGATCAGAGCAGCAAGCATAGTCTATCAAGCCCTATACAAAAACTTCCTAAACTAAAAAGAAGTGACCATCCAAACAAAACTGACAGTCTATAAAACTATCTACTTACCGACACTAACATATGCCTATGGTAGCGAAAACTGGGTATTTACCGAAAAACAGAAAAAGAGACTACAGGCGGCAAAAATATAATATTTGAAAAAAAATTCAGACGTCAGGAGAACAGATAAAATAAGAAACGAGTGCATCAGGGAAGTATTACAGATAAAACCATTGAGTAAAAACCTAGAAGAACAAAAGCTGAGATGGTTTGGCCACATGGTAAGAATGAACAACAGGCAAGTAAAGATAGTTTAGGGGGGAAAATAGAAAAAGGAGACCCAGGCGTACGTAGAACGACAATGTAAAGGAAATACTACAGGCAAGGGAAAGAAGGAAAGAAGCAAAAGAAATGGCAACAAACAGGAAAGACATGGAGCAGCTTCATTGAAAAGAAAGTCTAGTCAAGGGTAACAAACCAAACCTCGATACTTTAGGGTCCAAGAAGACCGAATTATGTACTTATGTATGTGAATAAATACAATATCCAAGGTGTTACACGTTTTTAATATATTCGGTAAATTACGATTAAGATTTAAATTGTCACTTGCACTTGTTTAGTTAATTTAAGACAATTCCACTAAAAAGGGTTTGCGTCTATAATCATCGTCTTAACTAGAATTCGTTAACAATCAACTTAGTTTATCGCGAAATAGAGATCACTAGTTATATTACTTGTGAGAATTTATTAAATGTTTCTAAGGATAAATTTGAGCCAGATGAAATTGTCGAGCAAACTTTAATTCAAAATAACTTTTCCTGTAGTTTCGCTATTTCTGTAAACAAGCAAGCATGAAAAGCATTAAAATGGGAGTGCTTTACTTTTTCACTTCGCGTTCCTCCTTGTTTCTACCGAAAATTGCAAATCTGATCATTTAATTCGCAATTTCAATAGTGAGAAGAAATTTTCTCGATAACAAAGAAAATAAAGAAGGCACTTTTGTTGAATTACTTCCTAAATCTTCACATAGAGTCTGCTTCCTACACATGATGAACGGTAGTATAATTTTGCGGTTAGATTTTAAAACTGTTTACCATCATGGATTAATAATAAATAGATAATTAATCTAAGCACATCTATGACTAGCTACTTTATGCCTGTGATCGTATATAAAAGGCTGAAACTAATCTACACTGTTAGTTATTTTAACACACGAAATTATCCTCGTAACAGCTAAATAACGTCCTGTTATTTCATTCCAAGACTTAATCTCCTTAAACAACACGTTACCTATAGTATAGGAACGCGAGATTAAATAAATTACGCTAAATTATATGTTATAAAATAATGAGCAAAATTAGTTTCATTAGCTATTCAAATTGAAATAATCTAGAGCTTGATAATTATTTAATTAAAACAATGAATCTTTTGTTTTCAACGAATAATTCTCTTCGAAAATTACGAGCAAAATATTAACAACACAAATAGCCGTATGAATTAACCATTAAAAACTTTTTATTCACTTCACCGAAAAAATCCAAGAGAGAAAAAGGAATTTTTATGTTCGTCGATTATCTTACATCTAATCTTATTAACCACCATAATTCATTCAGGTCGGGTATATTTATTTTTTAAATTTAATTATAAGACGCGATAATAAAGTGCGATTACATACTTTAACTTCCTCTGTGCATGTATAAGAAGTTATAAAACATGCAATTACATAATTATTTCTCTTTTAATAACACAGAAAATGAGTGAATTCGCAGACTGGTATTTATAACAACACATTTACACCAGAATAGCTTATTCACTGCCTTTTTACAAGAAGAATAATTAAATCTAATGACAACATTTTGATGAAGTCAAATATCTGGACTTTAAGTAGGTAAATGTATTACTTACTATAGACCAATTATATTCAAAACCCTTTAGTTCTCACAAGAACTTTTGTGCTCTAAATCTACATTTCGACTGCTAAGCAGTCATCATCAGTAGCAAAAATACAAAAAGGAAAACTACAGCGAAAACTGAAATCACAGTTACGGTGCAGAAACGTCCCTATTGCTTGGTAAGTCAGAACTCACTACTGATGATGACTGCTTAGCAGTCGAAATGTACATTTAGAGTACAAAAGTTCTTGTGAGAACTAAAGGGTTTTGAATTTTCTTTATTTGAATTTTCTCACAGTTGCTCATTTATATTTACCAATTATATTAATTAAATTTCAAAATATTTTATTATAATATTAATTTGCCTTTTCTACTATTTGTAAAAATTGTTCAAAATTTCATAATCATATCAAAAATACTTCTTTCCACGCAGCAATATTCCCAGGTAAAAAAAAATTTTAATTAAAAAAAATAAAGAAATATTCAAAATGCTTTGGTTATTTAAATCACAGCTATTTTATTATTAACGGTGTAACGATACAATCTAGATGGCTATTAATAAGGGATAATCGAAAACTGTAGCTTCTCTTGATCATATCTTATCGACATCCCTGATCGGAATGTAATGCCACCTACCGTCATTAAAACACATTAGCTTCTTAGTGTAACCTTAATCATTTTATTAGAATTATACTTATCACTGCATGACTTCTTTTTCTATTATTTTGATTTTTTTTAACCTAGCTGCCAGGGTCATATGACTCCCCCCCCCCTTCATCTATACATGCACGAAAATACATTGCGGCTCTGCCGCCTGTCTCTTGAGAATTATTGTCTAATGTCAATCTACCTTTTGGCAGAACATACCATTGGCGGCTCATGGCGTGACATAGTGGGAGGGCAATTAATAAAAGTATGTGAAAATGATGTCTCTAAAAACATACTGATTTTGCAATCTTGTAGCTTTGACACTTGCGACGCAGTTTATTAGAAGTTGTGATACATCCTACGACAAAAATAGTTGTTATAAAAAAGGAAGAGGATTACATTTCCGACAAATTATGTCCTGTACATTTTTTTGTTGTCAACTTATAGTTTCAGAGTAGCAGTCGAGTAATGTTAGGTACACAATGTCTTACAATCACTTTTATTCAAATCGTTTATCACTTAATTTTTTTAAGGAGTCATAAGACCGTGCGTGAGCACGACTCCATGATTCCCATCCCACCCCCTTACCCGGGCTCAGCGGACTTGCGCTCTTTCAACGGTCTAACATGCACCCCACCCCTGACAGACATGCAACCCAACATACACACCATCCGTGGACACGCCGGATTAAACTTATTCAGAAAAATTCCGACGGGCAGAGGACTCGAACCTACTGCCGTTGAGAGTCTAATTCCAAAGCCTGGGACTTTAACCACTAAACCACCCGCTGGCCCATAACTTACAAAATGCAACAAATTATTGAAATACGATTTTTTCAGAAAATTTTTAACATAACTTCCGATCTCGTGCGACATTTTTCAGGTACTGTACAAGTTGTACAATATTTTTTCATTTACCTAATTTAAATCTTTGAAAATATATAATAATTTCAATTATATAACCTACTCGAATGGGATAAAATATTTGCTGTATAAGTCGTACCCGAGGTATTCAGTAAAAATATTTATAAATTTTTTGGGGTTCCGGAAAGGGTAGTTTTGGAGGGGAGGCTAGGGTGAATTCTTGAGATTTTCAAATACGAAGGCGGGTCAACTTATGCCTTATTTAAAAGTTATTTTTAAACCCAACAACTTACAAAAAAGAAAATATCGCTAGCTCAAACCGTTTTAAAATGGCGTCAATTATATCAAAAAAGCGGCCATTACATAAAGCTTTTCCCAACCGCACATGAACTATTGTACCAAGAAAATTAGTGGTGATTTTTAAATTCCATTAAATTAGCTTTCCAACGATGTACCACATAAGGACAAAAACTAAATGTTAGTATCCCCTCTATTTCTAAAAAAGCGGGAACATTCTAAAGATATTATCTCAAAAATGTTAACAATCAATGTTGTGAGTTATATGAAGATATTATAAATTATAAAATAAAACTTCAAGCCTTTCTTCATAAATTTAAATTTATGAAGAAAGGCTTGAAGTTTTATTTTATAATTCAAAAATGTTAAACAGGACGAGGGGTCAAGTAATACCTCATTTGAAAGGTCCCACTAAACTGAACAATTTTTGTATTTAAAGTTTTTCGATATCTCTCACCGTTACAAAATGGCGGCTCAATTTATAAAAATTTACTACCTATAATCGGATGAATCGCTCCCTCTACCGCATCTAAGGCAATGAAACAGAAACTTGCTTGCTGATTTATAAAGTCTACAAGGATGTGCGATTCACCGTTAGAAAATTTCTTAGTTAATGAGGAAAATGACGATCCACTAGAGTCAGAAGACAGGGAAGCCCACTCGAGCACTCCCGCTACAGATCAGCTCGAACCTGGTTCGTCAATGCCGAAACGAAAGCTACACTATACGTTTGGTAGTGGATTAGGCCTACAGGGGATGTATCTTAATCAGCTTCTACGTCTCACTGCTGTGATCTGACACTCTTCTCTTCCACGTACTCTCCTTAGCACTGAGGTAGAGTACGGGGGACCTACAGTTTAACGTCGAATCCGAACGACTAAATACCAGAAATTGTTTTAGGCATTAAAACCCCACGGTTGGCTACACCGGATTTGGAAATGTGAGTAGTGGGCTGCGGCATATATTTTATTGCTGTATGGCTGCGGCGAGGAATTCAACCCCAGACCTTTAGCGTTAAAGACAAAGCGCCCAACCTCTAACCTACCGCTCCTTCTTCAAGGAATACCAGTAAAAAAGAAAAGGCGCCACATTCTCTACCTCATTGTGGTGTGGCTATAAATATTTCGCTTTCGTTTCCTTATCCTTACAAATATACATACAGTGAGTTTTTCTTTTTTGTATACATACCAGCTATGTATACCTTTATAAAAAACATGTCAATGCATTGTTTTACTGCAATCTATAGGCAACCAACTGTACAGACAATAATAGAGAGAAAGGTTACTCCCCATAGTGTGAGATTATGTTCAATGAATAAGTTTGTGAATGAAACGCAAAATTATTTGAATATCAAAAATTTTTTAATAAAACTATTATTTTAAAAACATAAAATATCAACAATACACAAATTTTATGCTAAATTCAAAAAATCAAAACTAATTGCTATTAATTTGACATTAAACAACTCGATTACTGTTTCCACACCAGACTATTCTTTTCAAAAATTGAAGCTTCGAAATTTAGTGTATAGTTGGTTGCCTATAGATTGCAGTAAAACAATGCAGTGACATGTTTTTTATAAAAGTATACATAGCTGGTATGTATACGAAAAAGAAAAACTCACTGTATATAACACTTGTACGTTTAAAGCTACTTTCAATCTTTACATAATAAAATATAAGATATAAAAACAATTTACATAATCATTCGGCTAGTTCACAACTGTAAGTTGTAGTTTAAAAATTGAATACTGAATAAAAATTATAAAACTATTTAGTAAACATTAACCATTAAATTACTTGTACGTATCTGTAAAACCGAAAATATTAATATTATTGAGAAACTTTGAAATAACTTTTTAAATCAGCTGATATAAATTCAATTGGAACATCCAAAATTATTGATCATGTGATCTGTGATTCAACAGTTGTGAAATAGCTAAATTATTATTTTGAATTCTTTCTTTTTTTCTTAATTATGCAAAGATTACTCAATGAAAATTTAAAAAAATGTAATATATGGTGTAATTTAACAATTTTTTTAGCAAAAAAGCAGTCTCAAAATAATATTTAGCTTTTATAAAATGAAACTGATTAAAAAAATAGTAAACAAAATTAGCGGTGAGCGGGATTTAAACGTCTGCACTTTCGTTATCGTTGTTGTGTCGCAAACGTCCAAGGTCCGTTTTTTAACTGCGCTATGAAGACATGCATGCAGGGAAGCTTAATTTCGGAGTTATAAACCAAACTTGTTTATTGCAATCGTAAAGAAATGAATTTAACCCATAATTAAACCGGAAGCTTACCAAAATTTCTACCAAGTAATACGAAAACATGCGTTATTTGTTGTACAGGAGTAAGTAAGTATTTTTACACAATTTTTTTAGATTTTTTCTGGAAGGATTTTATTTATTTCCGTATTATAAAAAAATTTAGTGTTTTTAGAAATTCTCAACCTCAACTCTTACGTAGAATGTTTCGTATTGTTTGTTTTTTAAAACTTAGTTTATTTAAGTTTAAGTTACAGATGTTTACCTATTTTATATTGGCAGGTAATTATAATTTTTCTGTTAATATCGGGACCGCTCTATCAGCATAGTGATCTACATTAAAGGATTTGCTGTGTCATTCAGAGGCAATTAGACGCCAATGAAGACTTCAACTGGTAAATTGGGACTTGTTTTACAAAAATATACACACACACGCTGTCATTCTCTGCAGATGGAAACAACAAACGTACCGGCCATGATGATAGCGATATGGAGATCAAATTGCGCCGATCAATTATCAGTACGAAATTACATTTTCCACTGCCTTAATTGACGCTTAATGAGAGGGCATCCTTCATTAAACGAATATTTTTTACAGTTAATTATTATTTGATGTTGTCGACTTTTTTGAAAAAAACGAATTTCTTGAAATGTTTTAAATTTAAAAGTAACGTTGTTCAAGGAAGTATTTTAAATTGTAGAAAATTAATGCAAATAAAATTATGTTACAAAACTAAAGTTATAACAAAATATTATCTTTTGCCAGAAAAACATACTTTTAAATGAAATTTCCATAATTTTGCCGTAATACGGAAATAACCCAAACAACCAGTTAAAATTTCCTTAAAATATTTATTTGAACAATTGTAATTGAGCAAAGGTTACTCTTTCTATTGTTGAATTTATTTAACAACAACGTATTAATCTGATGCAATTGGTACAGCTATTATTACAACAAATATTTTGTTTTATAAATAGTATAACCGGTATGTGCCCATAATGATAACAAGCGAGATTAAATTATCTAAAATAGCTAAATCAAAACCACTAAGCTCATACACAATGAATGTATGATTAAGTGTTAGAATAAATTGAAATATCAGAATTCAACAAAAGAGTACGAAATGATGGTTTATCTGTAGTAGTTTACCCTCTGGCGTCAGTGATAAGCTTTAGTGGCAAAAATAGGCAGACAATAACTGCATGTAAATAAAACAAGTTTGATAATTAATTGGATTATAAAGAAATTTTTTAGGATCGAAATTTTGATTTAAAATTTATTTTTGGAAGGATTTTAAACTTAAATAATTTAGGATAATCTAAATCAAATTTTTAGAGCACACTTAGAATAACTAAATTAAAATTTTGAATGCAAATGTGTATGGATTTTTGCAAATAAAAGCAAAACTTTACATAATTTAAAAATATCTCATAGATTTTTGTATTTCATTAAACATATCTCGATATTTACAATTATGCAAATTATCTTCGATATTCATAAATATTTAAAATTATTTCTGAAATATGTTTAAATTGCCTATTTGAAAATATTTTAAATAATTTAAAATATTTTAAAAATATGTATAATATATATCTTAGATATTTTTCCTTATTTTAACAATGGTTTAGTTATTTAAAAAAAAGAAATATCTGTAAGGTATTTGTAAACTAAAATTTAAAATATTCTTGAAATCCTTTCGTTAATAAATTAGTCGAGAAGCAGTTCTGTGCCGTTAAAAATGTCTTAAACGTTTACAACTAATTTGTCTTTGTAGATTACATTACAAATATCGTAGATATTCGTATTTTACTCGAAAAAACCTCTATAAATTTTTAGTGTTTTAATTATATCTATAAGATATTAATAAATAATTTAAAATGTGTATAGGATATTTCGAATTTAACTATTTAGGACTATCTCAAACTATTTTATAAATTTATAGATATTTTGAAATGTTTTATAATTAAACATATTGCAGGTATTTTAAAACAAATTTTTATTTAAAATATCTTATATAGTTAAACAAATAAATTTTTGTATCTTAAATATTTGAATACCGCCCTAATTTAAAATATCTTAGATATTTCAATAATGGTGTATTTTAAAATATCTTAGATATATTAAACCATAAAGAAATAATTATTGAATATCTAAGATATTTGGATATCACAGCCATCTATAAACTTTGTACGCTGCCCGCTAAGCTTTAATCTTAAATCTAGCAACAGCGAACAGATGCGGACTTGCGCGCGGACGCTGGGCGCTGTTGAAAATGGAATATTTGTTTAAGTTTACACATGACTAGTGCACAAAACCTACAAAACAAGATCGTTGTAAATTGTTGTTGCAGTCACAAAACACATACGATTAGGTTATTCTCTATTACTTGTCAGCCAAGTTTGCGCGGGGTAGCACGTATATAGATTTCTTATTAAATGAGGTTATAATATAATCACGCAAGTTGCAACGTTGCCAGACGTAGTTCAGCTTAGCGGTAGTACAAAACGTTACAGATTGCGGTAATTTTAGAATATCTTAGATATTCGACAATTCTTTTATTTTCAAATATCTAGGATAAATTAAATTAAATTTATTGTATAATTTAAAATTAAAATATCTAAGATATTTCGAAATAATATAATTTTTAAATATCTAAGATATTGGAAAAATTAATTTAATTGAAAATATCTAAGATATTTTTAATTTAAATTGCGTTTAATTTAAATTGCATTTATTAATTGTAAACTATTTATAGGATATTGTTAAATAGATAATAAAAAATATCTCAAAAATATTTTTAAATAATTAAAGAATTATAGATATGTTTAAATTAAATACATTTGCAGTAAAAACCTTGAATTCTTTATAATAAATTAAAAATATTTTTAAAACATGTCAATTATGTTTTGAAGAAATTCACTTCCACTGAAAAGTAAAACGGCGCTCCATATATGTTATTGCTTGCCCCTTGTAAATTAAAATTAAACACAGCAAATTAAATCTTCTTCATTAAATTATGCACAAATAAAAAATTTTAGATTTGTTAAAATTTCAACGTACAATTTTATCTTTCAAATTTAAAAATGCTAAGTTCCTATACTTCAGAAAATTATTATCTCATCATATTTAGAAGAGTATGTTTCTGTGAACGTATTCTCTGAGAACAGTGACTTGTAAGATCGCACCTGTGCCGCCACTGTAGCGGCTCCGCTAGCGTGCTAGCCATAAACCCATGCAATATTGCAGATAAAATATTTAACTTATAAAATACATAAGTATGCGCGTAGAATTTGGAACGCAGCATATTCTGAAAAATTTAAATAACAACGAAAAAATTAATAAAAGCATTCTCCCCGGACACCCGAGATGAACACTACCAAGCACACGTCAGCGTCGACTCACTTAACCATATATACTTTGCCTGCAGATATGTCTTATTCATCCATACATATATAAAAGCTCCATGTATATTTTTCTCCGGTTCCTCCAGCGGCTACCGCTTCACCAATTTGGACCATTTTTTTTAGAATGAAAGGTCTCTGTCCTGAGATGGAACATGAAACATTTTTATATTTTATTCTACTTCGATTTTTCAATAATAATTATTTTAATTTATAATATGTATGAAAGTCTGCTAGACGCGCTTTACTTGAGGCGACATCTACACTAACGCCGTGTCTCATTATTGGAACTAATGCATCACGTGACTTAGCATTTCGCCAGGTCGGTCAACCCTGTGTCTGCCGTCGAATTTCGGCGGGGAAACACTAGTTGTATTTAAAAACTGAAGATTTTCTATGCAAAATAAATTTAAATGTTTTGAAAAAAATTCTTAAGATTAAAGAAACCGCAATGACAAATTTGTCCCTCAAAATATAGGTGAGAAAAGCAAAATTCTTTTTCCTAATTTTTGCTGTAATTAATCATTAAATTTTTATTGCCTCCTGTCTGTTTAATAAAGTTGGCAATACTTAATATAAGCCAATTGTCAAATGTTGACAGCTGTAAAAATAAGTTAAATGTATCAAACCAAAAATTTTTACAGCTGTCAACATTTGACAATTGGCTTATATTAAGTACTGCCAACTTTAACACTTCAGTCATGGCCTGCTCTGAAAGGTGTTTTTTACGATCACCCGGTAGGTTACTCCTAGCTTCATTAATGCTAATAATAAAAAAAATTGTTTGGTCAGTATTTTAGCCACATTTTTTAAAGATGTCAAATTTTTTTAAGGAGTTTCAAAAGTTTTCCTAGTTTCCGTTAATAAGTCAAATTTTAAAAATTGCACAAAATCAACACTGGAAGTACAAAAAAGTAAAAAATAGAAACTTTTAGTTTCAGTTTCTACAGAGTATTTTAAAACTTGCAGAAAACATTTACGTCAAAATACTACATTATGTTGCTTTAAAAAAATGTAATTTTTAAAACTTTTTAAATCTGTGCAATATTCTAAAAATCATAAACGACTTCTTTTATTTTTTAAGTGTTTTTATTGAAATTTTAAACTATTTAGAACACTATAATTTTTCATTTTTGTCCAAATTTAACTGTAATGCAGCAATAAAAATTATTCATATAATTTGGTATAACAATTTTTGTAGTTTAAATTTTAATCTAGAACTTTTCAATATCGTTTTATTTTTCGAGTTAAACAGCAAAATAAATAATAACTTAAAATGTAAGTTAACACTGATATAGAATAGCTGGCGCCATCACACGTAGAAATAACAAGTCACACTCCTGTATTAAAGAAATCTGTATATCTAACTATAAATTTAAAAACATTTTTTAATACTTTTTAATTTTTAATTTATATATTTTGAAAATTCTGCTATAATTTAAAATTTTCATTTACTGATTTTAAACACCAACATGTGATCTGATGATAACGTAGGGCTCGGATTTCTATGCATTTCTAATTTTCAAAAATATGCATGCATTTATGCACTTATATAATTATGCACTAAAAATTAGATGCAATTTATGCATTTATAATATAAAATTTAATCGAAAATGCACTTTTACGAGTTTTTGACGATTTTTCAATTATGGTTCTTTTTTTTGCAAAATAAATTTCAGTATTACCATTTATTAATCTAAAAAACATAATTTTAAATTATAATTAACAATAAATAAGTAAACATGATAAATGTTAAACATTATTATTTAATATCATTAGTTATGAATTATTTTTCCAATGTAAATAATTGCAATTTACAACTACATACATTTTTAGATTTTTTTTAATATAAAACTACGTCTGTTAACGGCTAATATTGCTTTATACTTCAAGAAACTTCTCTCAACATCACAATCTGTAGAAGGTGCATACTTAAATTTATGTAACTCTTCTAAAGAATAGTCTTTTAATTCATCCATCAAATTACCTTGTCCATTTAATACTTTTATTATGTTTTTAATTAACTTAAAAGCTACGTTTTTATTTATAATATTTACCTTTTTGTTTTTTGGCACACCTAAGACCTACTTTCATATGCAATTTACAAAAGTAAATAAAAAAACCTGGCAAAACCATAGAAATTTGAATATTTGGTATCCAAAACTCTGTATAAAATTGCAAGAGAATTTAATTCTAGGTTTGATGATGTTAAAAAATATTAGGGATTCTACTTGAAAAGCAAACGTTCTTGATATTTTGAAATTTGTAAAATAGACATTGGATTGTAAACACCCTATGTAATAAATAATCAACTGGTTTTAAAATACCGCTAAACACTTTATAATGTGTTAATAGTCTGTGTAAAATCCAGATGTTTAAACGTTTTCGGTATCTAAAATATTAATTTTGTAGTACCAGTCCACGATTTTCAAAATGTTTGAAGAAAGTCTAATAACTTGAAATCTACTAATTTTACGATTATGGTACTTCAACACTTTTATATTTAGAAGTTAATGAAGAATTTAAAATTGCAATAATATACAGATGTCCTGTTTAAAATAACGAAGCAATGTACGGTACAGGCAGAACTAAACACCCAGTATAGTTCTTAAAATGTTTAAGTGGTGCAACAGGTTATTATCAACAACTTTAATTAAGAAAAATATTTGTTATTCGTAATAATTTAGGAAATACAACTGAAGTGACATTTAAGTGACTCACTCTGTATATCGAGTATTGGCATAAATGCCTCTATAACTATGGCATTATTACTGCACCTTTTCGAAAAATATTACGATATTAGTTTGTATTTTGTTTTAATAATTTTTTACTTTAATTATTATACAACCATTTAAGTATTGGCTATATTTTATAGTTTACAAAAATGACTTTTATGGTTTTGTTTGAACTGTTTAATTAATTGTAGAAAATCCAATGAAATTGTTTGCTCTTACCAGCACCTGCGCATTGGTTACGTATTATTAATCTCATAGGAATGAGTATTATCACTTTATCAGGATTGAAATAACCAAACAAAATGTAACATTAACAAATTCTTACACTTAATATCCAACTCTTAGGGTCATAATAACAACAAAGACGAGTGTCTGCAAGATAAGATATGCTAATAAAATGATAAGCGGGTAGGTTTAAATATGAAATGGTCCCAATAATGGAACTGCATTGTGAATACCACTAAAAGTGAGCTTGGTGCGTTGCATTTGTGCTTACAAAGACATGTAAGTATTGTGACACAATATTAATTTTGTTTGTTAGTTTTGTTTTTATATTGGCTTCATTTAGGTAATTTTTAATTTCTAATTTTTGATATCCTGGGTACTATTGTTAACTTTCTTATTATTAATATGGATTTAAACAAATGTTTAAATTGGGAAATAACTAACTTTTTAAGCTGATTAAGATGCCGTATATACAAAAAAAAAGAATTAAGGGTAGCATTTTCGAGTTATTGCATAAAATAGTTTTTTTAGATCACCCTATATATTTTTGCATATTCTGAACGAAAATTGAATTCCAAATATAAAAGCTTAAATGAAGTTGTAAACTAAAATAAAATTTAAAGAGTTACTCATGATTATTTATTTAGGTCGTTAACAACAAATTAAATCCAGCTATGAAGCAATTTAATGTTAGTCATAAAAGTATTTCATCAATAACATTTTTATTGTCTACTTTAGGTTACTATTTCATTAAAAGTTTCTTATTCAAATTTAAATTTTCATTCAGAATATGCAAAAATATACAGGGCGTTTACTTATGAGCATAACTGTAATATTTAGCTATCGTTCAAGATTGTTTATTTGCAAACGGCAATGAATAAATAAATCGGCATAAATAAGTTACACATTTTTTCCCAATTTAACTAAATCTGTAGCTTCAATAATAAGAAAGTTGAGATAATATTTAATGGGTACACCCTGTATACTAATACTTTGTTTATTTATTGAAAAATTATGATTCGAGAACATTTTTTCATTGTGACTTCGAAATTAAAGAAAATGTTGATGTAAATTGCAGAATTTTAATTTAGCTAAGAATTTTGACTTTATTTCTGAAATTATTTACCTTAAATTCCAAAATATCAACTTAAATTTTTTAAAACACATCAAGTGTAAATTTTCGCTTTGCTATTAAAATATTCAATTTTTCTTTGCTGGATATCAACAAGACAATTTTTGAAATATTTTGTCTAATCAAATTTTAAACTTGAATTCAAAATCAAACAATCACAATCCTATCTATTATTAACATTTGATTTTAACTTTGGACTTTGAAGTTTTACAATTTTATTATTCTTAAAGTTTGATTAAAATTATTTACTTAATAGAAATCTACGATTTCAGTATTTTACTTCCGAAATACGTTTTTTGGCTTACTCAAAATTGGATTTTTAATTTTTATACTTTTGCTTTAACAATTTTTAAAGTAAACCTCTTATTCAGTATTATACAGGGCGAGCCAGCTAAGTGTCAACGTCATATTATTTCAAAACCAGTTTGTCAAATAGATTATTTTTTTATTTAACAATTATTGGGCAGTACCTTAACTGTTTTAAATAATTAACTATAACATAATTCACATTTATTTTTGATTGCGTTAAACAAATCTGTGCTTTTTTGTTTTTTTTTTTCTCTTTCTATCAATATAAAAATTCTATACCTTAACATAGCAAAAATTAATATAAAATACGATAAGCAGCCTTCCTCCCCCCATTTTAAATGTTTTCTTGTATTATTTTCTTGTAAATTTTTAAATTTTATTTTGTACAACATTTTAAAAATTGCAAAACATTATTTTTAATTACAAATATTCTTTCAAAATCCAGCATGGACAAAATTGAGTGCCAAGCGTCGCCATCACTTTTGTCAAACATATTGGCACGTCACGATAGCCGAGGGCGACCAAGAAAACATCTATTTCGAAGGACCTCTACACCATCGCCACCTCCTTCGTCGAGCCGTTCAGGACAAGACGCTTTGGAATCGTCTTATAATAATTTCGCAAAACAACTCGACGAAATTTCCCAAAATATAACAATGCGAGGCACACAGCGAATTTGGCCCTACGTCGTGGCAGGACATGTAGTATACACGCCACCACCTCCCCGCCCAAAACCAAAACCACAAAATAAATTCTCAAAAAATATTTGTAATTTTTTCAAAAATTTAGTTAACCCTTTGAAGTATTTTAAACAAAAAAAAGTACAGCCGCAACCTAAACCAAAACCGGGGAGAAATAGAGGTGAGAGAATGTTTTGTTGCACCTGCGGCAAGTGCATGACCCAGTATTATCCTAGTAAAGAAAACCCAAAACACGGTATTCGTATAGACACGTATGGTTCCAAATGGTGTGTTCTTGCGCCACAACTTTGTCATGATTATGTCTTTATTTATTGTTTATAAATTAATATGGAAAGATCAATATTTATTATATTTATTTTGAATTAATTATTTATTAGTATTTCAGTTTTCTTGAAATAAAATATAGTTGGCGTAAAGTAAACATGCTTTATTCACTTTTTCTTTATTTATTAAGATAAAGAAATGGAATTTAAAGTGAATAATATACAGGATGTATCAAATTGCGTGTTAACTATGGAGATCTCGCTTATTTGAAGAGATACGACGATGGTTAAATTAGAGAAAAGTTGTAGAATTTTATGCACATTAAGAATCTGACAAGAAATTGGAGCTAGCTATCTTGCTTAGTTTCTGGAAGAACTGGAAAAAAATTAAATTTTCGATTTTTTGTTTTCGGCTATAACTTATTTGTCATTTATATCACATATTTTTAGTTAACGCAGTATTAGGTCACTTTTTCATGCTAAATCTAAATTTTTAATCAGATCTGGTATAACTGTAACCCTTACCCATTTGCGACTGTCAACTTATTCTTTGCTTATGGTCGGCATTTTAAATTTTTTTATATTTGAATAGAGCTTTTAATTCTGATTTCAACGATGTGTCACACTTTGCATTTTGTTTACGTTTTGAGCATTTTATTACAGAAAATAAAAATTTCATAAGAGTACCATGGAAAGACCACGTCATTTAATTTATTTTGAAAAAATTCTAGTAGGCCATGAACTGATGGAAATGAAATAAAACACTATTTTTATTTACTTTTACCTTTAGATACATTAGGTACGCGAATATTTCAGCAAACTTAGTTTTGAGCGTAGGCAGCAGGTTATGTATTCTTTTATAAAAACAAATGAATGACAAATTTTCTAACATACACAATTTACTGAAAATTTCACTTGCAGTTTTTATGTTTGCAACTGACATGACATTTTTGAATAACAGGTTAAATAAATTCAACAGATAACACTAGATTTCACTAATACAAACAATTATTAAATAAATGTTCAAAACATTTGACACCTGTGTAAAACTCTCTAATCTGTGTGTTGATAATTGTGTCATTCGTTTGTTTTTGTAAAAACTAACTTAACGTACTGCCTACACTCAAAACAAAGTTTCCTGAAATTTTTGCGTATCTAATGTATCTAAAGACCAAAGTAAATAAAAGTAGTGTTTCGTTTTACTTCCATCAGTTCATGACCTACCGCAATTTTTACAAAATAAATTAAATGACGTGGTTTTCCATGGCACTCTTATGAAATTTGTATTTACTGTAATAAAATGCTCAAAACGTAAACAAAATGCAAAGTGTGACACATCGTTGAAATCAGAATTAAAAACTATTCAAATATAAAAAAAACTTAAAATGCCGACCATAAGAAAAAAAAAGTTGACAGTTGAAAATGAGCAATGGTAACAGTTATACCAAATCTGATCAAAAATTTAGATTCAGCACGAAAAAGTGTCTTAATAATACGTAAACTAGAAAAATAATATAATAATAATATAATATAAATAAATAATAATAAATAAATGACAAATGAGTTATAGCCGAAAACAAAAAATGCAAAATTTTTTTTTAGTTTATTGAGAAACTAAGCAAGATAGCTCCAATTTCTTTTCAAATTATTAATGGGCATAAAATTCCACAACTTTTTTCTAATTTAACCATAGTCGTATCTCTTCAAATGAGCGAGATCCCCACGCAATTTGATACATCCTGTATACATAAATATTTATTATTTTATGTAAAATACTTATTTTAAATGGAACACCCTATATATTTTACATTTTTGGAATTAGAGGACCAAACGTTTTTTGAGCTAAAATTAATGTTTGTATTACGAGTCAAGTTGCAAACAATTTTATTTTTAACATTAAAGGGCAATTACACTAGTAACGCCCTCTATTACGTGCGGCGAGAAAAAGTTGCAAAGCAACAAACCGGCAAAGTTTAATATTTTTTTTTATTTACTATCTATACGTAGAATTTTTATCTGATTTGAAAAATGCAAAAATAGAGCAGGTGTGAAAGTTAAACGAAAATGAAATTTAATTGATGTTTATGTATACAGGAGAACTAGAAAAGACTCGGCGAAACTTCGATGGCAAATTCTACTTTTCCTGAAAATGAAGAAGAGTATGAAGGACGGTTCTTTATGGAGCATCTCAAAGACGCAACAGCCTAGCGACCTTATAATTAATATCTCTGCCGTACATTAAGATATTTGATTCAAATTTGGTGTCAATATTTTACTAATGATTATTTATAAGTTAAATTGTTTTCGTTTAAATTCTTCAACTAGGGGAGGGGTGCTCAACGTATTTCTCAATGTATTTTTACACACTCAACATATTTTTTACTTTTTACTTGAAAATCTCATTTTCCAAACAAAAACACGCAAAAAAGCTACCCTTGGCGAAAGTCGCTAAATCTAACGGTTTTCCAGATAATTGAGTTTTTGTAAAAATTTTAGTTGCCATGAAATCTGAATGAGAGTGAAAGTTGCTCAAAATGTGGAAATAGTTTCTACAAATTTTTTAGGCTAAGTTTTGCAAATGAAAGCAGTAAATAGAATTTCTATAAAAATAGGTTTTCAAAGGCTTTCTTACAAATAAGTCACAACCTCCAGAATAGGAGACGCAGTCGGCACTGTTGGAACTGTTTTCTCTTTTGGAGGCTGTAACTCCGTAAGGAAGCGTTGCCAGGCCTACGTTTACCCAAACTTTTTTTGTTTCTTTAATGTGTACAATTTGAGCTCAAACTTTGTACAAACTATTTCCGCATTTTGACGAAATAATCAGGTTTCATGGTAACTGAATTTTTTCAAACAATTAATTATCTTAAAGCCCGTTGAATTTAGCGATTTTTAATAGGAGTACTTTTTTGGGTAATTTTATATGGAAATTAGAATGTTTAGGTCAAAAGTTAAGAAGACCTCGAGTTTGTCAAAACAATACGCTGAGAGATACGTCAGGTGCCCTCCACATCTACGCCTCTGGTAATGCATTCAAACTAAAACAAGCAAGTTTTTAAATCACCAACACAAAATTTGGATCAAATGTCTTCATCGATGGCTGAGATATTAATTAAAAGGTGATTAGCTTGTTCCATATTTGGGAAGGTGTAACTCTGTAAGGAAGCGTTTTCGAATTTATGTCCATATAAATTTTTATTATTTTTATGGTCAGTAGAATTTGTCACCTAAGCTAGGGCGGGCCATTATCAGTCACCCTGTGCAATAAGCCTATTCAAATTTCATGCGTTTATTTTAATAAACAAAGAACAAATTGGATGAACCATATTTCGTATACACCCGGTTTCAAAATAAATACCGCCAATTTAAATTTCCATGCTTTTATTAAACTAAATTTAAAATTGTAGGCACTTACGTTAAAATCAAATCAACACGCAGTAAATGAGGTTTTTTGCATTATTTCCAATATTATTATTATTTTACAAACAAATTTTTGTTCTGAGGGGTTTGTTTATTAATAATCTAAGAAACAATGTTGTGAAAATTACTCAAATGCATTGTTAGGTTCAAAAGTTAAGAGCATAGAAACATAAAATTTGATGAAATAAGTAAATTGGTAAATAAAACAGTTATCACCTTCCTCACAACACATAAATGTGAAAGTATTCACCAAGGAATTAACATATCCTCATCTCAAAGACGTTAGGGCCAATGAGCTTTGACATATAAATAAGATAATGGGAGCCTTTACCTGTCCGGTATTTATTCATGTGTCTTCTTGGGTACTAAAAAGAACAAATCAATTCTACTGTGCAATCAGAAGAGATATTAGTGCCCCATTGTAGTTATGCGAAGTAAACCTCAGTAAAATGTAAGTGTTACTTTTTGCATTTATTTCAAAGTTTTCTTAAATTCCTTTTGATTTATTAACATTTTTGAGTGGTGAGATTGCAGTTCTGACACTACAGGGGGTCTGGGGTCCTGAACTCTTGCCCCCCCCCCACCAATGACACCTTTTAAATTTGATGGCGCCATCAAATCATTAACATGTTCAAGAAAAATATAGTCGTTTTTTAAGTTTATCAAAACATTTTAAATTTTTGTTGGAGTTGATGAACTGCAGTCTACAACATACAGTGAGTTCTTCTTTTTTGTATACATCCAGCTGTGTATACTTTTATAAAAAAACATGTCAATGCATTGTTTTACTGCAATCTATAGGCAACCAACTATACACTAAATTTCAAAGATTCTATTTTTGAAAAGAATAGTCTGCTGTGGAAAAAGTAATCAAATTGTTTAATGTCAAATTAATAGCAATTAAATTTGAATTTTTTGAATTAACCATAAAATTTGCATATTGTTGCTATTTTATGTTTTCAAAATAATAGTTTTATTAAAAATTTTTTGATATTCAAATAATTTTGCGTTTATTCACAAACATACTCATTGAACATAACCTCACACTATGAGGAATAACCTTTCTCTTTCTTTCTATTATTTTCTGTACAGTTGGTTGCCTATAGATTGCAGTAAAACAATGCATTGACATGTTTTTTATAAATGTGTACATAGCTGATATGTATACAAAAAAGAAAAACTCACTGTATATTCTTTTTAAGAAATGTTTATTTGTTATAGTAAAACGCGATATTGAAAACCAACTTTGGTTTGGTTTGGTTGCTGATACGGCATAAATATAATTGCATTATTGTTAGTCTTAGCAAACTGTTTTTTTATGAATTTGGGTAAGCTAGAACACCGATAAATGCAGAATATTAAATTACGCTTTTGTTTAGGCTATCAAATTTTGCTGAAATTTGATAAAATATTTCTCGTTATGCTTACACCCCCGCAATCAACATCAAATAAAAACGCCAAATTTACAATTTTACCGAAATACAAACAAATATTATTAAGTTGATCTTAATTCCTTTTACAGAAGCGCAATCGTATTTTAAATTGACCAATAAAAAACACATTTTGATTTTAGTTTGTGCACTCTAAATTGTTCAATTAAAATAATTTCTCTGCAATGTAATCTGATTTGACACATACACATATATGTAAATAGCAGCAATAATAACCTCTAAAGTCGTATTTAATAAATAATGTAATTATAAAATAGTTATAAAACTGATACTACATCTGCTTTTGCAGTGCTCCTAAAGTCAACTTGTGCCCCTCTGTGCCCCCTAAACAAAATTTTCTAGTGCCACTACTGTGAGATTGAAACTTGTTAATTTTTGAACTACTTTATCTTTCACAATGATGATTTATAATATTAACTACAAAACATATTTATTAGTTTTAATATTTAACTATTGTTGCAGATGCAATGGAGAGCTTTAGCTACAAAGAGACACATGTAAGAACCAACAGGTCTTCCTACCACCAACGCCTATTAGATCACCACCACAACACTTCCAAATGTTTTGGAAACCATCTACGATACATGGACGAAGCCTTTAAGTAAAACGCCGAAAGAAATTAAAATTCGAGGAACCAAAAAGGTTTTAGTTGACAATATTCAACCATAATGCATTATCAAAGAGAAATAATTTAATATATTAATTTGAAGAATCAGAGGATGCTGAGGATGCCTTCAGCGTTGAGGATGAGGAGCTGGAATTAGCAGTCTTCATTACGATCAGTGAAAACGTTTTCTAAGAAAGTTTCCTTAGACTGCAAGGAGCCAAATGTAATCTGCACCCTCTCTGAGACTCCATCGTTGCATAATGCATTATGAAAGAGAAATAATTTAATATATTAATTTGAAGAATCAGAGGATGCTGAGGATGCCTTCAGCGTTGAGGATGAGGGGCTCGAATTAGCAGTCTTCATTACGATCGGTGAAAACTTTTTCTAAGAAAGTTTCCTTAGACTGCAAGGAGCCAAATGTAATCTGCACCCTCTCTGAGACTCCATCGTTGCATAATGCATTATCAAAGAGAAATAATTTAATATATTAATTTGAAGAATCAGAGGATGCTGAGGATGCTGAGGATGCCTTCAGCGTTGAGGATGAGGGGCTCGAATTAGCAGTCTTCATTACGATCAGTGAAAACTTTTTCTAAGAAAGTTTCCTTAGATTGCAAGGAGCCAAATGTAATCTGCACCCTCTCTGAGACTCCATCGTTGCATAATGCATTATCAAAGAGAAATAATTTAATATATTAATTTGAAGAATCAGAGGATGCTGAGGATGCCTTCAGCGTTGAGGATGAGGGGCTCGAATTAGCAGTCTTCATTACGATCAGTGAAAACTTTTTCTAAGAAAGTTTCCTTAGACTGCAAGGAGCCAAATGTAATCTGCACCCTCTCTGAGACTCCATCGTTGCATAATGCATTATCAAAGAGAAATAATTTAATATATTAATTTGAAGAATCAGAGGATGTTGAGGATGCCTTCAGCGTTGAGGATGAGGGGCTCGAATTAGCAGTCTTCATTACGATCAGTGAAAACTTTTTCTAAGAAAGTTTCCTTAGATGCAAGGAGCCAAATGTAATCTGCACCCTCTCTGAGACTCCATCGTTGCATAATGCATTATCAAAAAGAAATAATTTAATATATTAATTTGAAGAATCAGAGGATGCTGAGGATGCCTTCAGCGTTGAGGATGAGGGGCTCGAATTAGCAGTCTTCATTACGATCAGTGAAAACTTTTTCTAAGAAAGTTTCCTTAGACTGCAAGGAGCCAAATGTAATCTGCACCCTCTCTGAGACTTCATCGTTGGCGCATTGCACATCAAAGGTTACTGTACTCCCTGGTTGAGCTGGTATCGGCTGCATGATGTCTGCATGATATAGCAGGAATAATTATTATGACACCCAAACATAAACCATATAAAATTCCAAAAAGACGCAATAGCAACAAAACCGTTTCAAATGGCTGTTTTCATAGATTTTTTAATGGTTTCTTATATCAACGGTCTTCTGTGCAAGAAGAAAAGCCAAAGCAAGTAATTGCTGGCTGTGTTGGGGAAAGTTTCCCGCGAGAACCCAATCAGAGTAATGGTGACGGTTCCGTGAATCGTGATGATTGTTTTTTAAACTTTTTCTGTTTCTGCAAATAATAAGAGTACTGTATGATTGTTAACTATATGTATATATATATATATATATATATATATTAATTTATAACTTTTTATAAAAAATTTCTGACAATGCAATTTGTAAATATATTACTGCAGTTTGGTAAATAGTTGACGTGGTCAATGTGATATAAAATGTTGTTGAAAATCAATATTTATATAATATATTTTTACGAATCAATATATTCTACAAGAAATATACAATTTTAGTTTTATTGTGGTCTATCATTTTTAGCTATAATTGTGATAGGTTTAAAATTAAAAACAAATAGTTTCATCAGACGGCTATAGAAGCATTTAGTGTGACGTAGTTAGACCTGTTAGCAACCACTTTGCGATCCAAACAACTTGCACGGCAACGGCCTTGCAAGTGTGACAGTCAATTCTGAGCTTTATTTACAGAATTCATTAAGGAGTCGTGTAGCTTAAGGTTTACGAACATTGAACTTCTGTTTTTTTTTTAATAAAACCTAATTTTGTGCATTAAAAATGATGTGTTTTGCGCCAGATTGCAAGCACTATAATGAAAAACATACGTGCAAGTTTTTTACGTTTCCAAAGGATCCAGCGGAAAGGCGACGGTGGATAAAACTTACAAGGTAAAAACTAGGTTATGTTGATACTTTTTTAAATATCAGATTTTTAAGTTTTGAGGACGTTACTCAGTATTTTTGTAATTTTTTGCATTTAGGAGAGCAGACAGAGAACCCAATAATGGTTCGAGATTGTGCAGTTGCCATTTTAAAGATGGGTTAAAGAACAACGGGCCAACAATATTCGAGCATAATGTAACCCGAAGACTAGACATGTGATTTTTAGTAGGTAACAAATGCGTTTTAAAATTAATATATTAAATGCATTTTACAGTACAATGAAACTACACATGTAAATCTTCCATAATTTATTGGTTTTATATGACAATTTATTAGCACAACTTGTATTTCAATGTATTATTATTGTTAAATTCTGTATAAATATTTTGTAGTTATAATAAATCAATATGTTCACTGCAATTAAGAATATTTACTACCACATTTTCCTCCTGTGATGTGAGTTTGGGGGCTAAGAGCCAGGTAAAGCCTACTGAACCTCCAAACGATGCCAATTGTTCTCGAAGATGTTCAATTTCCTGCTCCGTAACATTCCTTTTTGAAGCTCTGTACTCTCTTGTTGGTGGAAATATCTCATCGATAGTTTTTACCACCTGCTCAACAGCACTTTGCTTTGGTGCAGACCGGCTGCAGGATTGATCAGTCACCGATACATTATAATGTGCGAACAACCCCATTGCTGCAACATGGTGGCAGGAAAGCTGACCACGTGGACATGTACACGTCGACTCAGTGGCGTAGCTACCATAGTGCTAGGCGGTGCCGTGCACCGGGGCCCCCAAGCTCAGGGGGCCCTCGGACCCTGACCAGCAAACCTCAAATTGAACTAGCGAAAAATTCTCCCACTTTCGGAATGTAAATAAAATAGGTTGCAACACGACTTTAATCATGGCAACTCATTTTAAAGAATACAGGGGAATTCCCAACAAGTTTCGAACTTCTGTTCGAAACTTGTGGGGAATTCCCCTGTATTCTTTCTGTTGTTTGTGCAGTGTTTCCGGGGATTGCCCAATAACGTTTTGTAGCGTAGCTTTACATTACGTTTCAGTTTCTTGTTAATCTTGTTAGTTGTTGGTTGTTCCCTGTTTTGCATAAATTAGAGAATAAGAGAACTAAAATTATGCATAAAAAAAAGAAACCTAGTGGTGCGTTTAAGCGCAAACAACGCCAGGAAAGAGATGATAGTAAACAAAAATTACCAAAAATTGATAAATTTTTTAGTCGGCCTTCTACAAGTAGTTTTGGCCCAAATATTTCTGTTGATAGTGACTCAGATAATGTGACCACTGCAGTGCCGGTTGAGAAGCCTACTGAAGAATTTCTTAATATTTACCACCTAATTCTATCTAAATTAACCAAGGCATGGACTATTCACCAATTCTGTAAAGAAATAATGAGATTATATGGAGTGCTAGAATGCGACCTAACAGAAGTATTTACAGCAATGTTACTGTTCCATACAATTCCTGTCACTTCTGCAGAAGCTGAAAGATCATTTAGCAAACTAAAAATAATAAAAAATTATTTAAGGAATACTATGGGCCAAGCTCGACTCCGACATTTATCGCTAATAGCAATCGAAAACAAAGCCGCATCAAGCCTACATTTAACCGAAATCGTTGATACTTTTGCGAAAACTAAGGCTAGGAAAAGATTATAAACTAAATTGTTATTTTGTTGTTAGTAGGTAGGTCCGACTTTCATATAATAAACTGGAAGAGATCCCTTAAACGGATAAATTCGCTTTTGTACATGACTTAACTGTAGGTATATAAATTGTTTTTAATGTTTTATGTACAATAAAGTGTTTTACATACATACATACATAAACCTTTTGATTTACTTCGTTTTATTGCTTAATACGAATATTATATATATAATATAAAACCTAACCAGTTTAGTTACGGCCCCAGTTTTTTTTTGGACCAGGGCCTTTGGTTACCTAGCTACGCCTCTGCGTCGACTTAATTATATTTTTAGCCCCATCCAAAAATATCTACTAAATAAACAGAGATAATATCGAAATTATTTAGTATTTTTAATCAATTTCATTTAGTTAGGTTAGGATAAGTTGCCAGTATTAAAAATAAATGTAACTTACCTCAACTTTATAAATGTTGTCTTTCATGCTAGCATGCACTAAACCATTAATAGTTTTTGTGTCGTCATTGTACTTCATGTTCAAAACATGCCCCGACTCTAACGCATTTTCGCCTTTTTCTATGAGTTTCATCTCATCTTTGAAGTAGTTATTCATAGAAGATAACTTTAACACGTGCTTTTGAGCCATCTTTACTAACACTTCAAATACAGGAAAACTATGAACACTTTCTAGTTTTTACAACCTCCTGGGCTTAACAGTAATTAAATAATAATTAAAATAGTTTCAGTTAGACCAAATACCACAATAAATATAAATGAGCAACTGTGAGAAAATTAAATAAAGAAAATTCAAAACCCTTTAGTTCTCACAAGAACTTTTGTACTCTAAATGTACATTTCGACTGCTAAGCAGTCGAAATGTACATTTAGAGTACAAAAGTTCTTGTGAGAACTAAAGGGTTTTGAATTTTCTTTATCAAATACCACAAATAGCTCAATCAACAGCTCTTAACGTGTTTAGCAATAAAGACCAATTTCGCATATAACGCTTATAGCAACAGTTACTAGGCGAGTTGTTTGGATCGTGACATGTTTTCAGACCCCACTACCTACGTCATCACTAAATACTTCTATAACTGTTCGCAAAGTAACTGCAATTTTATAAGAAATCGTATACAGCATCAAAAGGCAAACTTTAGGGTAACAGGTGGCGCCGCAATGAATCTACCATGGCGGCTATAAACGGGGCCGTTTTAAGCTGACGTGTTATAATTTCTTGATGTACTGTGTTAGGTTCCCGACATAAAATTAGTTTTAAATGTCTTCCATAAGTTTATTACATGTTTTGTAATTGGTTGAAGGGCGTTGATAGAAGGTGAAGCTATAGTAAGTTCTGAATACCTTGTCTAGTGTGGCGTAAATGCTGAAATTGATAGCACATTCTACGTAGTAATTGTCTAGATTTTGGTGATAGAGCGGTTGGGTCATTGTCTTAACCGACTTCAAAATTAAAAAAAAACACCGGACGTGATCAAAATTTCTATAAACATCATTCTAGTCAGTCATAAGATACGTTTGTAGGGAAATAATCCAGGAATAGATTTTTTTGCTCAAACCCTTTATTGTGGCGTTAAAAAAAAATACCCTGAATTTGGGAATTCTAACTGGATTGGTAACCTAGAAATTGTTTTTAGAAAAAGCGCAAAAAATCACAAATTCGTGGATTGTTCGTTTCCATTACATCTTACGTTAAAGTAATTGTAAGAAAAAAAGAGCGAAACAGGTCGCTGGTACACTGAGAAAAATAAACTGTTGGATGAAACGAAAACAGTTTCACCCAACATAGTTTTAGTGTTGCCTATAAACAATAGTCTTGATGCATTAAAGGAACATGTAAAAAATGTCAAATATATTTATTTGAGTCAACAACCTGAAGTGTTATATAAATGCACAAGTTGCTAATCCACTGAACTATTTGCGCTGTTACTCCAAATCAGCAACAATATCATATTAAAAGATAATTGCATTTCATCCAAACGTTCGCGCATTTCTACCAACAATAACCTACACTTTTACTTAATACTTGTAGGTTGTTCAATAGACATATATGGAGCATTGAATTAATTACTTATATTTTTTCGACCAATGCATTTAGAAACATTGACACAACTAAATTGTTGATTGATTTAACATTTTTTTTATATTCAACCAAGAGTCCCTTGCATTTGATTTGATATTAAGAAACCATTGAACCAAATTAGAATACGTTTATTTGTAGTTCTCTTCTGAGGAATCAAAATGCACATTAGCTTAAAAAAACAATAAACACAATCACATATTGCCACACCATTATTTAAATGCAATAAAATGATTCAAAAAAGTCATAAGACTTGGCCATGGAAAACAAACCTCTTGTGGTAATTTAGTTAGTTTATTTTCCATAGGCAAGCCTTTACTTTTTTTCGCTCATAGGATATATAGCATGGCGTTATTAAACAGTGTTTATTACTCTTTGTTTAGCTACTGTGCGTTTTGATACAACAGGAGAGATCTACAATTAAACATATTTTAGTTTGGCAATGGGGAATATGACAGTGTTCATTAATTCTTTTCAGTTAATAAGTCCTGTAATGCATTGAATATACAACTGAAAACAAGCAGGTTGAATTGTAGTATGGATAATTTATATCGCTGAATAAAAACCAAGATCATATATATTCAGATTTATTTGACAAATTCTACAGTGTTAATACTAATATAAAAATTCACATATTTGCAACACAAATTCCTGTTAGACAAAAAGAACATTACGTGGAGATTAATAAAGCTACGATTTTTTAAACATTAACATGATATAATGAAAAAAGTAAACAGTTCATGTTATGAGGCTCAACTTTTTACACACAAAAAATTACAGCAGAATGTAGTTTTTGGCTCATTTAGTATTTATTCAAAAAGAACAGCAAATATTTTCCTATCTGCCATAATAGGTTCTGAGTAAGGTTCCAAATTTATTTAATCCTGGTATTTCAAACACTTAAAATTATTTTATTTATCAATTCCAGCTTTACTTCGTTAAAGTCCATATTGTTAAAGTGATTAAGTATTTTATATACAGATACTCATTAAAATTATTTGTTTCTGTCACCTCATAAAAGTGATAATGAACAATAAATGAAACTGTATGGTATTCTTTTAATGCGACACACATCAGTACTTTCGTGCACTAAAAATACAAGAAATCTTACCAAATATAGGCAAAAATCTGAAAAATTTATTACAACCATATAATTTGGGCGCTACACAGTATTATTTACTTTAACCCATGACGTTGTAAAGCAATTTACCCAACTGCGGTTCCAAAAGAGGAATATTCCAAGGAATGCTTAGAAAAATTTACATTTGCTGTGCCAAAATCAAAACTATTAATTAAACCTTTTTTGGCTAAAATCCTGAGCTGGAGATTGCTTTGCTTGTGGTAAGGTACATCGTCTGAACAGAATGTTACAGAATGGACACAATATCATTTTATAAGCACGTACACCCAACAATTTACCAAAAGCAAATATGAAAAAATAACCTACTAAACATAACAAACAATAATAGAATAAATTATCTTGCTGTATGTAAAATACAAACTTGCACTGATTAGATAAATGGTAAAATATTCATTGAAGGAATTATATAGCACATAATTAAAATTATTATAGCAATAGAATATAAATATATATAATACGGTGTTGACTTAGATTTAAGACTTAGCCATGTATAATTTTT
Organism: Ctenicera cuprea; assembly: GCA_958336395.1. Taxonomy (NCBI): domain Eukaryota; kingdom Metazoa; phylum Arthropoda; class Insecta; order Coleoptera; family Elateridae; genus Ctenicera; species Ctenicera cuprea. Next base: position 60,223,386 of record OY284487.1, read on the forward strand.
TTCGGCATTAAAAACTGCCCACAATGCTCGATTTTCTTTTTTAAATATTAGAACTATTATTTATAAAAATGAGAAAATAGGTTTTCTCATTTTTATGGAAAATGGTTATACCATTTAAAAAAGGAATTCATTCATTCATAGATGCAGCTTTAATTCCAAACAATTATCTCTTTACTATTCTGCTAATTAAAAAAGCCAATATTTGCACAGTTTAATTTTACATGGTAAAGTCCAAATCAACATCGTTTGTAAGTGTAACTTTTACCTTTATATGGTTTGTAATACTCTCTTCCACTAACACTATCGTTGGTTTTCAGTGCAAGCTTTAAATCTTAAACTCTTCGCTTGTTTCATTTTCAATCTGCAACAAATTTATTTGTTGGTACAATACAAGTTTAAGAAGGTATCAGAAAAGCAAGCGTATTAAGTAAATTTTATTTGTTTAAACGAAGAAAATCCGTAGCAGTGACAATGCAAGTTATGTTAGTTTACACTGGTTGCGTAATGTAACGTTAACAAATAAAAATAGTACTTACCTACTGAAATTTCACAACTAGCGACTGCAAATGCAAATTTTAATATTATAGTATAACCAGAACACCACTTCGAGACCACCGCAATAAAACTGACGCTTTATGATTCATTGAACAAAAAACGGTTACTAAATCAATTAATGCGCAAGCCCCTCTTTAATAAACGAATATGCTACGCCAATATCATTTATTATGTTGATTTAAAAATAGCAAGTTTTTAAATCACGTATTCGAATATCCAAAGCGTCTAATTAACATTTTTAGCGTTTTGAACCAATGTACATGAAAAAGTGAAAAAGTGTAAAAATACGGAGTCTGTAGGTGCAAACCCCACCGAACTTTATGTAAAAGTTCAAGTGTGTTCAAGCAATAACGAATATTATTTTAGCGTACGAATTTAACGGTACCTTCAGTCAACATTCAACTTTCTTTACTCTAATGTGCAGATATTTTCAAGCAATGAAAATAAGTTAATAATTTTTTTATTTTGCTTCAATCATTTCCAAATGTTTAGGATAAATAGTTTTTTCTTCAATCAGCTGAAGTTTGTTTGATTGAATGTTATAAATTTCAACTTGCAGAAATTGTTTCATTTAACCATTTCTCTTTTCTCGGTGTACTTTCACATACTTTTTACGTTTTAAATATTCTTGCGTCAAGAAGAGATGGAAATTTACATCTAATCTAGCCGATACCTGCCCGTTGCAGGCTCAAGACGTTGGTTACTTACGGGCTGCGCACGCTCCTACCACGCGACGTGAAAGGCGCGAAAGATATTTAAGGCGCTCACGAAAATAGTTATAACAGGTTACAGTTATTAAAAATTTGCGAAGAATAGAAAATATTTATTTTTATTAGAACTAATTGATAGGCGTAACTGCCGGAAAACACGTTGTTGATATTAAAAAGTATAGTTTTTTTCTTTATTTTCAAAATAGTTGAAAATTTTCTCTGATCCTAATAAAGTAGTCTATCGAACTGATAAAAATTTAGCCAAAGTAGGAAGCCACACAGATTAATGTATATATTTTCTTATATTTAACAAAAAAAAAAACAAATTGACGAAAATTGTGAAACTTTTAATTTAAAATTATACTGAAATTTTTATGCTGATTTGCAAAGGTGTTTGCAACATCAACAAGGTTGATTCTATCTGCTGTTTGCTTTACTATATTTTAGATACATGCATGAAAAAAAAACTGTATCTATTTAACTGCCGTCTACTTTATTGTTATACGTATTAATGACAAGATTTTCTAAAACTATACAAATTCCAAAAATTGTTGTAAGTATTGTATATTATACAAAATACATTTGACATTGATAAAACTGTCAATCTCTTTTTCGCCACTGCAATTAATATAAACTTAATACAAGATAGCATTAGCATACCAAAAACTGTAAGTAAATGGTATCATGGTTAGTCCTTTATCTACCGGACTTAAATCTGTCTAAGGTCACGGCTGCGTTGTTCCTAGAAGTGTTTGGATCAGGCAACCAGTGAAAGTAACTTAGAATACAATGATATGATTAACTGACAGGACTGGAAATTTTGTTTTCAGTGTTCATGGAAAAATGTGATATTTTGTTTATCTGCAGGTATTTCTTCCACTACTTAGTACTTATAGAGTACAAAAATTTGGAAATACCGAATAACTAATTATAAAATATGGTTGTCTTTGTTAGAACTGTATCAATCACACACAATTAGTAGGTATGATTTTGTAAGACACATCTATTACCACTGCAAAAAATGGGCTAAGCACTTTGCCTGGACGTCCCTATTTCTATACTAAATCTCTAACTTTCTCACCATAACAACACGACTAAATCTTGCATTTCAGAAAGATTTATCACTATACCGCACCGGCAAGTTCACCAGCGTCTGGTGTCTTCGACGACAATCGATCCTACCTTATTCTAACTTCCATGACTTGCGCACCTCTTCGACATGCGGCTGGAATGTCTGTAAAGCCATCGCCGTCAGCAGAGATCGTAGCCTTCCTTAATCACACGTGTTTTAAAATTGATAACGTCAGTTGTATATGTTGCTTTAAAAGTTAAATAATAAAAAATACGTACAATATAAAATAATAGTATATTCCATTAGGAGTCTGGAAACAAGGATTTTTCCGTGCGCGCGTGACAAATTCTCCTGTGAGGCGAAGCCGAACACGGGAAGTCAAGCAAGCATGGAAAATCCATTTCTGGACGTACAATGAACGATACTTTTTATTATACTTATCTGAAAACAACGCAAAAAAGGATAAGAAGTAAATTTAGAACATTTTATTTTCAAAGTAATAATAATACATCGTAATAGTACCAACCATGATTAACATTTCCATAGCAACGATTTATTTATTATCGGCATTGTTTTATTTTCTGTCAGTTTAATTTATGTCAGTTTTAAAAAATGTACTCGGAAGAAAATCCCGATATTCCTAAGAACATATTAGAGCAAGCGGCACAAGCCAGTGCTGATTTGTTACCAGCAAAATCCAGGTCGAGGTATGAACACGAGTATCAACTTTTTATGGAATGGCGAGATCTCAAAAAAGTTAAATAAATAAATATTGTTTTTTCTTATAATAAACTCTAATTGTATTTTTTTATTTAGCGCACGGAAAAAAATCGGAGATCGGGAAAAGTTTTCCGTGCGCTGTTCTGAAAATGCCACCTTTACGTCATTGTAAAAACAAGGTGTTTTCAGATAAGTATAATAAAAAAAAATATTATTTAATAATTATTTTTTTAAAGAGCTACAGTGAAAGGGTAAAAATATATTTTTAACATTCTTTCTTGTAAAAAATGAAAATCAGAAGTTACTTTCGCTTTGTATTTTCTACGCTGTGCCGTGCATGTTGTAAATTAAAAAAAAAGGATTTGTTGTTTTGTATTGAATGCAATTTATTAGCAATGAAAAAATCAGCTTTAACAATGCAAAAAAATAAAACTAAATGCATATTTATCGACTGCCTTCTATATCTATATCCTATGATTGAATTGTTATTTCGTGTACATCTTTAAAATGGATTAACATTTTTTCTTACAAGAACTGTAATAGCTACACATAGGGCATTTCTTAGAACTTTTAATAATATTATTCTCTATTTTTCTTTTGTCCTTGTGTGTTTTCATATGATAACGCAGATTATTATAGTTGTGATTAAAATTGTTTCCGCAATTATTACAAGTAAACTTAAAATTAGAACTATCTTTATAAAGCAGAGAAGCCAATTCGTTTATCTTATTTGGGTGAAATTTTTTAACATGTTTTCTTAAATTACTTGAATTACCAAACTTGCTTTTACATTCAGGGCACTTATTATTTGAATTTAAACGGTTATTAACTTGACTTTTTTGTTGGTCCCCCATTGTAAGGTTATTGTAGGTATACCTAGAAATAAGTACTGCTATTTTAAACAAACATTATTTAGTTTTTCTAGAATACTTACCCTTAAAACAAAGGAAGTCGCAATTTCACTGTACACTTTTATTAACTTGCTTTACTTTCAACGTAAATATCACACTCTTACATACAACCACATTGACAAGTTAACACTGCACAATACGCGACAATATTAGGCGAGGTTGCGCAAGTCAGAATCAATTGTTTCCGAAAACACCAGACACTACTGACAAGTTCTAACATATTGGGTCGTTTATTAATTGTTATAAGTAAAGACTAACAGGCGTCACGTGTTTTATTATTTGTTAAATAAGAACTTTTTTAATAGAGAACAAAATTTTTTCAATGAGAACATTTGTTTGAAAAGTTATTATTTCTTTCCTATACAGGATGTATCAAATTGCATGTTAACTATGGGGATCTCGCTTATTTGAAGAGATACGACGATGGTTAAATGGGAGAAAAGGTGTGGAATTTTATGCCCATTAATAATCTGAAAAGATATTAGACCTATCTTGCTTAGCTACTGAAAGAACTGGAGAAAACTGAAATTTTGGATTTTTTGTTTTCGGCTATAACTCATTTATCATTTATGTTACATATTTCTAGTTAATTTTTAAAAAATCACAACACTTTTTTATGCTAAATCTAAATCTCTTTAATCAGATTTGGTATAACTGCCACCATTGCTCGTTTTCGACTGTCAACTTTCTTTTTATTATGGACCGCATATTAAATTTTTTCATATTTAAATAGAGTTTTTAATTCTGATTTCAACGATGTGTCACACTTTGCATTTTGTTTACGTTTTGAGCATTTTATTACCGTTAATACAAATTTCATGAGTGCTATGAAAAGACCACGTCATTTAATTTATTTTGAAAAAAATTCTAGTAGGCCATGAACTGATGGAAATGAAATAAAACACTATTTTTATTTATTTTTACCTTTAGATACATTAGGTACGCAACAATTTCAGGAAACTCTGTATTGAGCGTATAGGCAGCAGGTTATCTTATTTTTTATAAAAACGAATGGATGACAAATTTTCACAACATACACAATTTACTGAAAATTCCCCTTGCAGTTTTTATATTTCCAACTGACATAACAAATTTGAATAACAGCTTAAATAAATACGACAGATAACACTAGAACTACACTAATTCAAACAATTATTTAATAAATGTTCAAAACATTTGACACCTTTGTAAAACATGCTCAGAAGCTCGTCTAAAATAAACTCTCTAATCAGTCTAATCTCTGTGTTAGTAACTGTGTCATTCATTTGTTTTTGTAAAAAATAACTTAAACTGCCGCCTAGGCTCAAAAGAAAGTTTCCTGAAATTGTCGCGCACGAATGTATCTAAAGGCCAAATAAATAAAAGTAGTGTTTTGTTTTACTTCCATCAGTTCATGGCCTACTAAAATGTTTTCAAAATAAATTAAATGACGTGGTCTTTCCATGGCACTCTTATGAAATTTTTATTTTCTGTAATAAAATGCTCAAAGCTTAAACAAAATGCAAAGTCTGACACATCGTTGAAATCAGAATTAAAAACTCTATTCAAATATGAAAAAATTTTAAATGCCGACCATAACAAAAAAAAAGTTGACTGTCGAAAATGAGCAATGGTAACAGTTATACCAAATCTGATTAAAGAGATTTAGATTTAGCATAAAAAAGTGTTGTGATTTTTTAAAAATTAACTAGAAATATGTAACATAAATGATAAATGAGTTATAGCCGAAAACAAGAAATCCAAAATTTCAGTTTTTCCAGTTCTTTCAGAAATTAAGCAAGATAGGTCTAATATCTTTTCAGATTATTAATGGGCATAAAATTCCACACCTTTTCTCCAATTTAACCATCGTCGTATCTCTTCAAATAAGCGAGATCCCCATAGTTAACACGCAATTTGATACATCCTGTATATTCCTTAAAAAAATTTACGTTGAAATGTTTTCCCTTCTTTCGTTGAAAAATATTCTTATTTAATAAATAATATTGAGACACATGGCGTTTCATAAAAGACTTCGTTTTGATATTAAGAGATACACTTTCAAATATATTTACTATATTACGACTTAACGTTGATATTTATATTTAAGAAACTTTGCAAAATGACTAAAAATGTTACCCAATAGTTTGATGTTGTAATTTCCTGTAAAATTGCAGTTACTTTGCAAAAAGTTATAGCCGTCTGACGGCTATTTTTAACCTATCAAAATTATTGTTAAAAATGATAGACCACAATAAAACTAAAATTATATATTTCTTGTAGAATATATTGATTCGTAAAAATATATTATATAAATATTGATTTTGAACGTCACATTGACCACGTCAATTATTTACCAAATTGCAGTAATATATTTACAAAATGCATTGTCAGAAAAATCTTATAAAAAGCTATAAATTAATATCTACATACAGTTAAAAATCATACAGTACTTGTTACTTAACAGAAACAGAAAAAGTTTAAATCATCACGATCCACGGAACCGTTACTATTACTCTGATTAAATTCTCGCAGGCAACTTTCACAAACACAACCAGCAATTACTTGCTTTCGATTTTCTTCTTGCACAAAAGATCGTTGATATAAGGAGCCATTAGAAAATCTATAAAAATAGCCCTCTGAAACGTTTTTCTTGCTATTGCGCCTTTTTGGAATTGTGTACGGTGTGTGCTTGGGTGTCATAATAACCATTCCTGCTATGATGCCAACCAAAACCCTTTTGGTTCCTCGAATTTTAATTTTTTTCGGCGTTTGGCTTAAGGGCTTGGTCCATGTATCGTAGATGGTTTCCAAAACATTTGGAAGTGTTGGTGGTGGTGATCTAACAGGCGTTGATGTTCTCTGGTAACACCTTTTGGTTCTTACGCGTATCTCATTATAGCTGAAGCTCTCCATTGAACTGTAATAATAATTAAATATTAAAATTAAAAAACATATTTTGCAGTTAATCGTACAAATTATCAAGGTGAAAGATAAAGTCGTTCAAAAATTAACATGATTCAATTTCAACACTTAAAAAAAATGTTAATAAATCAAGAAAACTTTACAAATACTTTGAAGGCAAAAATTAACACTTACATTTTACTGAGATTTACTTTGGAGAATTACTATTAGGCACTTTAACCTCTCTTCTGATTGCACACTGAAATTGATCTGTTTCTTTTAGTACAAGAAGACACAAATAAATATTGAACAGGTAAAAGCTACTGTTATCTTATATCTCGAAGCTCATTGGCCCTACGCCTTTGAGGTGAGGGTATGTTAAGCCCTTCGTGAATACTTTCACTTTTATAATCTGTTGTGAGTAAGGTGATAAGGATAACTGTTTTATTTACCAATTACTTATTTCCACAAATGTTAGGTATTTTTATGCTCTTAACTTTTGAACCTTTCAATGCATTTGAGTAATCATTGTTTCATAGATTATAAATAAACAACCACTTCGAGAAAAATACAGTAAGTAATTTTTTGTAAAATAATAATAATATTATCGAAGTTGCAGGATGCGGCGGCCGTTAATAACATCTAGGCTTCCGGGTTGGAGCCGCGTCATCGGTGCTTGAACTGCCGACGTTTCGTCCTCGGTTGTACGGGACATCTTCAGGGCTGTGGTCGATTTTGGATCTGGTTGTGGGAGTTGTGTTCCAGATCCCAAAGCGACCAGAGCCGTGAAGATGTCCCGTTCAACCGAGGACGAAACGTCGGCAGTTCAGGCACCGATGACGCGGCTCCAACCCGGAAGCCTAGATGTTATTAATAATAATATTGGAAATAATGAAAAAAAAACACTTTACTGCGTGTTGATTTATTATTTTTTAATTTTATTTGGTTTTGACGCAAGTGCCTACAGTTTGAAATTGAATTTAATAGAATTATGAAAATTTAAACTGACAGTATTTATTTTCAAACCGGGTTATGCAAAATATGATTTATCTAATTTTTTCTTTGTTTATTAAAATAAACGCCTGAAATTTAAAGAGGTTTATTGTACAGGATGACTAAAAATACCCCGCCCTAGCATCGGTCGCAAATTCTACTGACCATAAATGTAACAAAGTTTACATGGCCATAGATTCGAAGGCGCTTACGGAGTTACAGCTTCCCAAAGATGGAACAATCTAATCACCTTTTGATTAATATCTCTACTATTGTTGAAGATTTTTGATTTAAATTTTGTGTAAATATTTTGCTAGTGTTGATGATTTAAAAACTCATTTGTTTTAGTTCGATTGCATTGACCAGGGGCGTAGATGTGGACGGCACCGGACGTATCTCTCAGAGTAATTTTTTACAAACTCGAGATTTTCTTAACTTTTGGCCTAAAAATTTAAATTTCCACATAAAACTACACAAAAAAGGCACTCTTATTAAAATTTGCTAAATTCCACGGGTTTTGATATAATTTATTTTTTGTAAAAAATGCAGTGAAACCATGAAACCTAATTATTTCTTCAAAATGCGGAAATAGTATACAAACTTTGAGGTCAAATTGTACACACTAAAGAAATAAAAAAAATGTGGGTAAACATAGGCCTGGAAACGCTTCTTTTCGGAGTTACAACCTCCGAAAGGGAGAACAGTTCCAACAGTGCTGGCTGTTCCGTATTCTGGAGGTTGTGACTTTGTAAGAAAACCTTTTAAGGCCTAGACTCAAAGGAACTCTATTTATTGTTTTCTTTTGTAAAACTTATCCTACAAAATTTTTAGTATATATTTCCACATTTTGAGCCACTCTCACTCTTACTCGGACTTCATGGCAACTGAAATTTTCACAAAAACTCAGTTATGTAGAGAACCGCTGGATTTAGCAACTTTCATCAAGGGTAGCTTTTTTGTGTGGTTTTGTTTGGAAAATGAGACTATGAAGCAAAAAGTGAAACAATATTGAAAGTATAAAAAATACACTGAAAAGTAGGTCGAGCACCCCTCTCCATTTGCACCTCGGTTAAAGAATTTAAACAAAAACAAATATAAATAAATAATTACTAGCAAAGTATTGACACAAACGTTGAATCAAGTATCTAAATGTACGGCAGAGTTATTAATTGCAAGGTCGCTAGGTTGTTGCATCTTTGGGAGCTCTATAAAGAAGCGTCCACATACCCTTTTTTATTTTCAGGAACAGCAGAATTCGCCGTAGAACTTTTCCCAGCCATCGTGTTTACATATATATCAGTTACATTTCATTTTCATTTCACTTTCACATCTTGCATTTTTGAAATCAAATTAAAATTCTACGGATTCTACGTAAAGAGAAAAGAAAATAGGATTACATTTTTACAAACATAAGCATGTCATTCTTAACACCTGTAAAAAAATTATCTCAAAAAAATTGATTCTTCAAGTTTTTTCTAGGCTGAAAGTGGAAAAAATTGTATTGTACAAAAAATAATAGAAATTTATGTATACATATACAAAATGCCAACTTTAACTTTTCCATCGTTGCTATTATTTTTTTTATTTTTAAACATAGAAAGTTGTTTAAATAAAGAAAGGTTCAGCATTTTTTTACGACCATTCTGAATACGAATTCTACCTTTTATCGCATTGCCGGTTTAACCAGAAAAGATATCAACTTTTAATTTTTAAATGGAACACCCTGTATATTTTTACATTTTGGACAAGAAAAAATTTTAGTTTTACAAAATCATTATACATATGTATGCTTCAAAATCACTTGTAACAAAGATTTATATCACTTTCTGATTTTGCTATAAATAAACTGACTAAAATTTACGAAAAGGCAAGGAGTGTGAGTTGGTTTGATGATAATTATCGTCACCGCGCCATTGCGACGAGAAAAGCTTTCTCAAGCAAAACAAACACGATTTGCTATGTACAAAATTTAAGGAATTCGGGGTGATTGACCCGATAACTTTTTCATGTTCACAAGTGGTATATGAATAGACTATGTCACGGATAAGATTTCGAAATGTCAAAATTATTGTAATTCTATAACTAGCAAATAAAATGATGTGCCATATCAAACAAAGTCTTTACTCATAATTTTTAAATATTGAGAAAATATTGCTTTGGTTTAATTTAAGAAAAGTACTATAAAAGAACTACAAACAATTTCTAAAAATTAAAAACTTCAGCAGGATCAACACGGGTCGCCAGCTTTGTATCCACGGGTCGTGGTAGCCACGACAGTAAAATAATGAAATAAAATTTTAAACACAAAGCTGTCGATGTGTCCACTGTAATATTTAGCTTAAAATGCCAATTGTCGATGTATCCACGGGTCGTGGCAGCCACGACAGTTAAATAAGAAAATAAAATTTTATTCAACTACTGTCTTTGTGCCCACTGCTAACTTTGTTGGATTTATTAAATATACTTGCTGTCGATGTATCCACTCGTCCTACAGCTAATTACAAATTCCGCTGCGAACGTCGGACAAAAATTGCCGTAAGAGCTTTATTTTAAGAGTTATCAAAAATATGCAGAAATTATAACATATATTTTTTAATTAGAGCTGATTAACAGCCGTAGTTAATGTAACGTAACTGCCGAAGAACGCGTTGTTGATAATAAAAATTATCGTTTTTTTTTCTTAACTTCAAAAATAATTAAAAAGTCAAATAGTTTATCGAACTGGTATAAAGGTTTATAACAATCGGTGTTTGCGTTTTTGAATAAATATGTAATCAATTTCAAATTTTTCAAAAGTTCAAAAGGCGTCAGAGTAAAATTTGGGAAATTAATAAAAAATAAATTTGTTGCTCAATGCAAGCTCTATCGCCTCAGAAAGTTGTGATTTTTTTTTCAAATTCACTAAAATTTAATCATTTTATTCAATATTTTCGACGTTTGAAGAAAAAATAGCATATTTTATTTGGAGTAGAAGTTACTTTTTGTGGCTCATCAAGCCTACTGATTCGCCACAAAAAGTAGCACTTCTACTCCTTATAAAATAATATACTATTTTTACTAATCTCCCAAATTTTACTCTGACATGGCGCCTCCCAGAAGTTTGAAAAAACGTTTTTGCGCTGTCAACTTTACTTATAAAAATAAAAATACCGTTGAATACCACTGTAAGGAAATAGATTTAATCTTGTTCATCAAGTTAGTTTTGAGTTTTGACGTAAAAAAAATAGATAATTTTATTTTTTTCTGGATTTTCTTCGTGAATTTCTTTTACTTGGATTTTTTTGTGAATGTTTTTAGTTTGAATTTTTTTGCCGTTACCCAAATCAATTATTGGCGTAATGTTACCATGGCCTTCTAAATATTTTTTTTTTAATAATAAACTTAAAACTAAAACAAACTGCGAAGTGTGATACATCATTGAAATCAGAATAAAAGCACTCTGTTTAATTTAAATATGGAAAAAATGCTTGTCCACCCTTAAGAAAATAAAATTGACAGTCGAAAATTAACCATGAAAGCTGTTACATGAAATGTGATAAAAGAAATATATTAAGGGTAAAAAGTGTCTGAATAATGCATTAGCGAGAAACATGTAAAATAAATAATAAAACAGAAAATTGAAAATTTCGTTTATTTTTTAATTTTCTTTAGAAACTAAGCAATATAGCTCCAATTTTGTTTTTTAATATGTAATTACGCCTTTTGCTCGGAAACGGCTAGTCTAATTTTGATGCGCCTGGGAATGCGTAGGTATATGAAATATTGATTGAAAAAATAAGCTTTTAATAAACTAAACTAAATTTGGAAAATTTGTTAAAATATACGATATTCGATATAAAAAATTCATTTTTTATAAATAATTTGTAAACGCGGCGTGTAATTTTTTTAACTTGCAGCATCGTAATCTACGTAAAAAACCGTAATACTTTGCTAATGTAACCGAAAGACACTTATAAAATCTAAACTCTGTAGGTCAACCCGTTATGAAACTATTTAAAAGAAACAGGTCGGAGGTCTCCACTTTCGTGGAAATTCCCGGCCATTATGCTTTTTCTAGAAATACAATAAAGGCACCTAGACTGCGGGAACTAAGCCGTGGTCTAGGTAGATAAGCAGCTTTAAGTAAAATTTTTTTTATTACTTGCCCACTTTATTCGAATAATACCAGTACCTGAACAAGTGAACATGCAGTGATTTGTATAATTTGTTCCTTGCAGCTACCGAGTTTTAGAATTAGTATCAAATTAAAAGAAAGATATAAAGATTTGCAACGATTTTGATATTTTATAAATATTTTAAATAAATTATCTGTGAAATTATATTTCTATGCCAACAGGTAGTGGGTACTTAAGCGGCAATACATCACTTGCAATCAGGTGCCGCCGGCGGTCTTTACTGCCTACTGCGTCTATTGTGTTTACGCGTGAGAATCCCCAAACATCTGTTCTGCAAGTTATAAAACCAATAGTTTTGAAAATTCTCAGAAAGTACACAAAATTTATTTATGTTTATGAAACGTTGTACGAGAACTGTAGGTAAAAACATAAAACTGTGTTCAACAAAGAAAATATTGCCAAAAAACGGGTCACATGGTTTTTCTAAAATTTTCCGGGTTTATTAATTTGCAAGATGCTACACTTACGTCCGGTTTTACTAAACTTTTTAGCCAGCAGTTAAATATTTGATTATTGATTAACATGAACCAATGATTAGTTAGTTAATCGTTAACGGGGTTGAAAAGAATCGTTTTATTTTATTTAAAACAAAAAAAACATGTTTTTTATGTGGCTAATTAAACCCAAATACGAAAAAAGAACCGCCTAAACTTTCGGTGTATTCAAACTGCACGCAAACAGATAATTCTAACTAATGGATTTCTTTAATTTCTTAAACAATATCAGTTTTATATCAGTACGTGTTAAAACCGTATATCAGACGTTCAACTAATGTTAAGCGAACCAGGAAATACTTTGTTGGTGATAAATAATTACCAATTTTATAAATCTCGTGAACTTACAGTCCATCAGAACTGTACTGGCTATGTGGCCGGGTTGGGCGTTGTGTCCCTTATGGCTTCTGACCGATAAAATCGATTCTACACGAGCTCGGTTGGGCATTATGGACCTTTTGTTGGGCGTAGTGGCCCTATAAAACAATTGGGAGTTGTGAACATATTGGGCTTTATGGACCCGTAGCAGTTTGGGCGTTATGGTCATAGTGGGCATTATAGCACTACCAAATAATTGGGCGTTATGAGCACGTTGGGCATTGTGTCTCTACTTATTTTTGGGCTTTGTGGTCATGTTGCGCGTTGTGTCCATTTTCAGCCATTAGGCTTTGTGGACATTTTTTGGGCATTGTGGCCTTTTTCTTGCATTGGGCGTTGTGGTCCTTGGGCGAAGTGTCCTAGACCCATTTCTAGAATATCATGTTTTGCAACTATAATTTAAAGTTTATACATTTTAACAAACTCCCTAAATTTTCGACCGACAACGTATGGATATAAACGGTTATTTTATTCTGCTATACACTCTTAAAAAAAACAATTCCAGGAAGGACCCCAAGCAACCGACAAGCTAAGACTATCAATGCTAAAACAAATAATTAAAATGCGTTGGTCGGCTTTTTTTACAGCATTTTATCTATTTTTTTATGACATTTTCAGCAGGTTCGTTATCAAAACTTTTTTCTTAGATTCAAAATCTTCATTTACAGGAGACAAATTTAGCCGCTTTTAAAATACAACTTGCGAGCCCGCCACCGCACCGTGTGTTACGTCAAACCTCATTTTGTACGTTAACTGATTTTTCAATAATAAGAAATTTTTATAAATAAGAAGAGATTAGTACACATAATAAAATAACTTAAATAAAGTAATAAGTATCTCCGCTTGACGCAGGCAGCATTAGGTTAAGTTAAAGTTAAGGTATGGATTACCTAAAAAGTAAATTCCCATATAATTATAGTTTCTTGGGGTTCGCTGGTATATTAAAAATGTAGGCAACCATTTATACATATAACACAACATTAGAATCTTCGAAAACATAATTTTATTACAAAGAAAGCAAGAAACTGGCGTTGTTACGACGCACTGTGGACTATTCGCCAAAGGCCTATTTTAACTAAAAGTTGCAAGTGGATACATCGACAGCAAGTACATTTAATAAATACAACAACGTGAGCAGTGGGCACAAAGACAGCAGTTAAATAAAATTTTATTTTCTTATTTAACTGTCGTGGCTACCACGACCCGTGGATACATCGACAGTTGGAATTTTATGCTAAATATTACAGTGGGCACATCGACAAAATTATTTTTAAAATTTAATTTCAGTATTTTACTGTCGTGGCTACCACGACCCGTGGATACAAAGCAGCGTCCCCGATCAACACACAAACTATAATTATATGTGCACAACTTATAGATCTCAATTTAAGAACATAACATTAATTCTGACAAAGAAATCTGTTCAATTGCCATGTACTTGATTCAGGATATCATTAACATTCCAAAAGGTGTTAGCAAATGGAACCACCATTAATCCCTTATCTACCATCACATCATGTATCTGTGGTCAGGACTGCGTTAATCCTGTATAAGTATTTAGAGCTACCAGTGAAAGTAACTTAGATAACAATGGTAAAATTAACTGATATCAATAAAATTTTATAAATACTTCCTGTCTGGAAATTTCCTTTCTTATATCTCACAACAAAAACATCATAGCTTAGCGCACAATCTGTTCCACGTCGTACTATGAGTAACCGAATTTATCCAAGTTTTTTTGTTGGAAAATTATTGATTTTGTGGAAAAAGATTCTATGGAATTGAAGAAAACCATAAACAGAAGGACAAATTTGTCAATTTTTATTGCTGCACCAAACAATTAAACTGTGAATTTTAAAAGATGCATAAGTTTTCGATCTTCAAAAATTCATAGTAGACGCCACAGAGAAATTAGGGAACTTAGACACAAACCCAATTGTAGATTATTTCTATCTCTATTAGCCTATAAAATTAAAAAAAAACGATGCAGTGGTCAGTTTTTGTGCAAAATGTTTAAAAATTTCAAAATTTTGATTTTTTTTTACTTTCCTATACTGAAAGTATAGAAAAGTAAAAATGAGCAAAAACACTTCGATTGGATTTTCCTGTACTTGCATTAGAAATTTCATATTTTTAAAAGTACCTACTTTTGATCAATGTTTCACGTCCACAAAATTCGAGAAAATTTTTTTCGAGTATTTTAGAAATTCTGAAAATATTTTTCAATTGACAAATTTAATCTTTTTGAGTCAATATTTAAAAAAACTCGTAGAAGCCGCGCCCGCCATCTTAATGAAAGAAGGTTCAAAAAAAGCATTGAGTTTTGCCCTAAGGGCTTCTATCAGATTCCGTTCATAAATTCCAAAATTCAATTTCTGAAAAATATGTTACGAAAAAGCATGTCTAACATCCTTTTCGGGTTTAGGATTTTTTTAAAAGCTCATCGAATTTGACCCATATCTGGTCAGTAGATATTAGCCGCATATGCATACCCACATACACACCCACAGACAGTTTTTAAAAACGATTCTTTTGAGTTTTTGATGCTCAAAAACATGTATTTTCGCCAAAAATTTGAAATCGAAAATTTTCATAAAATCAATAATTCCCTATTATAGGTAGTATAATACTGGAAATATAAGACGGCAAAATGGTAAAAATTACAACAGTTTGAGAATAACCCAAATTTTTCAAGTAAATAATTCCAACATTTCAGGCAAAGATAATGTTGTAAACGGGTTTGAATTCATTTGTATAACAGATTTGCGGCGTTTAATAACACACAAAAAACCAAAGAAATTTGTACATTTGGTGTACAAAACCTTATGTCAAATTGAAAGTGAATTTAATTCTACTTTTGATGATGTTAAAAAATACTGATTGTTCTAGTTTAAAAATAAAAGTTATTGACATTTGAAGTTTTGCAAAATAGACATTAAATTACAAACACCCTGTGTAATATCTGCCGTTTTGAACATACCGCTGAGTACTTTAAAATGTATTGATAATCTGTTTAAAATAGCAATGGCAATATTTAGTATCTAAAATATTAATTAATTAATATTAGTTTCCAAATGTCAAAGTTTTTGAAAAAAGTCAAATAAATCGAAAACGACTAAGTTTAAGATGGTTGTATTTTCACACTTTTAGATCAAGAATTAAATTTAGAATCTGAAAATGCATTACTATACGTATAGTGTTCTATTTAAAATAACAAGTAATGTGCTGTGCACGCATAATTAAACAGCCAGTATAATTAAGAAAATAATAGTGGGGTGACACTACTTTTAGATTTTTTTTTTCTATATCAAATCTTCCATATTTATCAACATTTGACTCATCCTGTATAAATAAAAAATAATTATGGTTACTAAGTAGTATCATACGTAGAAGATTTGGTGTATGTAACCACCTTTAAAAGAAATTTATTTTGCCATTTGAAACCTTTGCTAATATTTGTCACAAGTACTGTAACTAGTGATTCTGCAATTAATACTTAACAAAATCAGTATACCTATTGATATTTCTAAATTTCTTTAAAAAAAATAATAACTATTGGGTCTAATCGACATATGTTTCATGAAATATCAAATCCAATTGACTTGTACATAAACTCAAACTTTTAATTCTTACAACTCAATATTATCCTAAGCTGGTAGATTATGTAAAGAATTGTTTCAATAACAACATGCTAATGGGTGAAAACCCAGGCGATTAATTGGTTATCCTCTTATCCCACTTGAACCCTAACACGGTCCACTCAGAGCGAAGATACGCCAATTGGGTAAGTATAAGTAGCTGCACTGCTTTGAGATATTTACCATTTATAGATACTTTCTTGAAGTATACTTCAATACGTCCTAAAATTATTTCCGAATTGTCAATATGTACGGTTCATTGTGCGAAGAAAGCTACATGAAGAACATGGAAGATGTAAGTTGTTATTTATTTATTTTTAATGTACCTTATTATTATAAAAACTAAATTAAAATTGCCATTTTCCATAATTTTAAACTTTCAAGTAACTGACTGGTAGAAAATTTTGGTTTTTGTTCGACGTCCAACATGTTAACATCAGAAGCTAATTTTTAAATATGCATTTGTTACAGATTTCTTACCAAAGGACATCGACTCGCATTGAACCCATGCGTCCAGTAATTCCAAACATGGAAAACGGCTACGATGGATGGGTTAACCGACTAAATGAAAGCCCCAAGGAACTAAAAGTTCGAGGAACCACCAGGATTTTAGTTGGGATTATATCAGGAATGGTGAGCATACCAGCAAATGGTGCACCGTATGGGTATCTTCATGGTCAGGGCCACTTTACCATAATTGCCGACCCTTCTTTGTATCCATGGTATGGATATCGGCAAGTACCACCAGTAGAAGCATTTGGTGGCTGCAATTGCGGAAATTGCTAGTGAAAATTTACGTGCATTTTTTAAGTGATTATAAACTTGCATGCAGATTGTTATCTTATCAATTTATAAGTTTGGCGGTATATTATATCTCAGTAAATTGTAAATATGTATTATAAGAGATTGTAAATAATTTTAATAATAATTTTGGTTAATTAATTGATTACTTCAACCGCACTGCTCAATCTATCAAAACAACACAACGCGAAACAAGCATATTTGACAACATTACAAAACTGTTTAAGCTACTCACATTCTTTTGTTTTCATGAGCTGCTAGATAACAATTACGAAACATTATTGTTCAATATCTCTAGAATTATTGAAAATAAAAGCATGAAACCTTATATCACTGAACTCGCAAAAATGAGTTCCATTGATATATAAAAAAACGTATAGGGTATACCAATTAAAATAAAACACTTCTGCATATCCGTGGGAAATGTTGGGCTAACGACTTAGAATTTGATATGTAGTAAAGATGCAAACCATTTTGCTTGTTTTAAGGAACAACAATGGCTGTGAAGGGAATAGGAGATTCGTAAGATGGGTACACATATTTAAGCAAGCATACTCAGTCTATTATTTTTCTATGTTTAATCCAGCTTCGTCTACAGAGTGCGGCAACTAAAGCGTTGGTGATGATGTTGAATGTTGACAATAGTTGATATCTCTAGATCTAACAAAGCTTCTTCCCCTTTTATTAAAAGTTCTAAACCGACATTTTTTAATATTAATAAATTTTGCTTGACCTTATTTTGATTGTTTTTTTAATAGGAACATTCACATAAACAAACTTTTGGTTTCATTTTTTAATATTTAAAAAACTTCTTTTCCTCGTTAGGGGTAATTAAAGTTTATATAAAAATCCAAAGAAATAGGATTTACCTATTTTGATGCGGATTCCAAAAAATATATAAAAATGAACAGTTCATTCCATTTAAATTTTTTATGTTAAAATAGAGAGATATTTCAAAATTCATTATTAGCCTAATTACGGCTGCGTTGTTCCTAGAAGTGTTTGGATCAGGCAACAAATGAAAGTAACTTAGAATACAATGATATGATTAACCGACAGGACTGGAAATTTTGTATTTAATGTTCATGGAAAAATGTGATATTTCGTTTATCTGCAGGTATTTCTTCCACTACTTAGTACTTATAGAGTACAACAATTTGGGAATACCGAATAACTAATTATAAAATATGGTTGTCTTTGTTAGAACTGTATCAATCACACACAATTAGTAGGTATGATTTTGTAAGACACATCTATTACCACTGCGAAAAATGAGCTAAGCACTTTGCCTGGACGTCCCTATTTCTATACTAAATCTCTAACTGTCTCACCATAACAACACGACTAAATCTTGCATTTCAGAAAGATTTATCACTATACCGCACCGGCAAGTTCACCAGCGTCTGGTGTCTTCGACAACAATCGATCCTACCTTATTGTAACTTCTATGACTTGCGCACCTCTTCGACATGCGGCTGGAATGTCTGTAAAGCTATCGCCGTCAGCAGAGATCGTAGCCTTCCTTAATCACACGTACGTGTTTTAAAATTGATAACGTCAGTTGCATATGTTGCTGTAAAAGTTAAATAATAAAAAAGACGTACAATATAAAATAATAGGATATTCCATTAGGAGTCTGGAAATAAGGATTTTTCCGTGCGCGGGTGACAAATTCTCCTGTGAGGCGAAGCGGGAGGGAAGTCATGCAAGCATGGAAAATCCATTTCTGGACGTGCAATGAACGATACTTTTTATTATACTTACCTGAACACAACGCAAAAAAGGATAAGAAGTAAATTTAGAACATTTTATTTTCAAAGTAATAATAATACATCGTAATAGTACCAACCATGATTAACATTTCCATAACAACGATTTATTTATTATCGGCATTGTTTTATTTTCTGTCAGTATAATTTATGTCAGTTTTAAAAAACGTACTCGGAAGAAAATCCCGATATTCCTAAGAACATATTAAAGCAAGCTGCACAAGCCAGTACTGATTTGTTACCATCAAAATCCAGGTCGAGGTATGAACACGAGTATCAACTTTTTATGGAATGGCGAGATCTCAAAAAAGTTAAATAAATAAATATTGTTTTTTCTTATAATAAACTCTAATTGTATTTTTTTATTTAGCGCACGGAAAAAAATCGGAGATCGGGAGAAGTTTTCCGTGCGCTGTTCAGAAAATGCCACCTTTACGTCATTGTAAAAACGGATGAAAACAAGGTGTTTTCAGATAAGTATAATAAAAAAATATTATTTAATAATTAAAGAGCCACAGTGAAAGGGTAAAAATATTTATTAACATTCCTTCTTGTAAAAAATGAAAATCAGAAGTTACTTTCGCTTTGTATTTTCTACGCTGTGCCGTGCATGTTTTAAATTAAAAAAAAAAGGATTTGTTGTTTTGTATTGAATGCAATTTATTAGCAATGAAAAAATCAGCTTTAACAATGCAAAAAATAAAACTAAATGCATATTTTCCGACTGCCTTCTATATCTATATCCTATGATTGAATTGTTATTTCTTGTACATCTTTAAAATGGATTAACATTTTTTTCTTACAAGAACTGTAATAGCTACGCATAGGGCATTTCTTAGAACTTTTAATAATATTATTCTCTATTTCTCTTTTGTCCTTGTGTGTTTTCATATGATAACGCAGATTATAATAGTTGTGATTAAAATTGTTTCCGCAATTATTACAAGTAAACTTAAAATTAGAACTATCTTTATAAAGCAGAGAAGCCAATTCGTTTATCTTATTTGGGTGAAATTTTTTAACATGTTTTCTTAAATTACTTGAATTACTAAACTTGCTTTTACATTCAGGGCACTTATTATTTGAATTTAAACGGTTATTAACTTGACTTTTTTGTTGGTCCCCCATTGTAAGGTTATTGTAGGTATACCTAGACAGAAGTAGTGCTGTTTTAAACAAACATTATTTAGTTTTTCTAGAATACTTACCCTTAAAACAAAGGAAGTCGCAATTTCACTGTACACTTTTATTAACTTGCTTTACTTTCAACGTAAATATCACACTCTTACATACAACCACATTGACAAGTTAACACTGCACAATACGCGCCAATATTAGGCGAGGTTGCGCAAGTCAGAATCAATTGTTTGCGAAGACACCAGACACTACTGACAAGTTCTAACATATTGGGTCGGTTTATTAATTGTTATAAGTAAAGACTAAGAGGCGTCACGTGTTTTATTATTATTTGTTAAATAAGAACTTTTTCAATAGAGAACAAAATTTTTTCAATGAGAACATTTGTTTGAAAAGTTATTATTTCTTTCCTATACAGGATGTATCAAATTGCGTGTTAACTATGGGGATCTCGCTTATTTGAAGAGGTACGACGATGGTTAAATGGGAGAAAAGGTGTGGAATTTTATACCCATTAATAATCTGAAAAGATATTAGACCTATCTTGCTTAAGAACTGAAAAAAACTAAAATTTTGGATTTTTTTGTTTTCGGCTATAACTCATTTATCATTTATGTTACATATTTCTAGTTAATTTTTAAAAAAGTAACACACAGTAAGACACTTTTTTATGCTAAATCTAAATTTTTTATTAGTTTTGGTACAACTGCCACCATTGCTCGTTTTCGACTGTCAACTTTTTTTTTCTTATGGTCCGCATTTTAAATTTTTTCATATTTAAATAGTTTTTAATTCTGATTTCAACTATGTGTCACATTTGCATTTTGTTTAAGCTTTGAGCATTTTATTACAGAAAATAAAAATTTCACGAGTGCCATAGAAAGACCACGTCATTTAATTTATTTTGAAAAAATTCTAGTAGGCCATGAGCTCATGGAAGTAAAACAAAACACTACTTTTATTTACTTTGATCTTTAGATACATTAGGTACGCGAAAATTTCAGCAAACTTTGTTTTAAGCGTAGGCAGCAAGTTATGTTATTTTTTATAAAAACAAATGAATGACAAATTTTCTAACATACACAATTTACTGAAAATTCCACTTGCAGTTTTTATGTTTGCAACTGACATAACAAATTTGAATAACAGATTAAATAAAAACAACAGATAACGCTAGAACTGCACTAATACAAACAATTATTAAATAAATGTTCAAAACATTTGACACCTTTGTAAAACATGCTCAGAAGCTCGTCTAAAATAAACTCTCTAATCTGTGTGTTAGTAACTGTGTCATTCATTTGTTTTTGTAAAAAATAACTTAAACTGCCGCCTAGGGTCAAAAGAAAGTTTCCTGAAATTGTCGCGCACCTAATGTATCTAAAGGCCAAATAAATAAAAGTAGTGTTTTGTTTTACTTCCATCAGTTCATGGCCTACTAGAATGTTTCCAAAATAAATTAAATGACGTGGTCTTTCCATGGCACTCTATGAAATTTTTATTTTCTGTAATAAAATGCTCAAAACTTAAACAAAATGCAAAGTCTGACACATCGTTGAAATCAGAATTAAAAACTCTATTCAAATATGAAAAAATTTAAAATGCCGACCATAAGAAAAAAAAAGTTGACAGTCGAAAATGAGCAATGGTAACAGTTATACCAAATCTGATTAAAGATTTAGATTTAGCATAAAAAAGTGTCCTGATAATGCGTTAACTAAAAATATGTAATATAAATGACAAATAAGTTATAAACATGAATAAAATAAAAGTCCTTATTTCTCTCAAGCTTTTTTTAATATAATATGTAGGAACCGGTTTCGAACCTTTTCCTACATCTTATATTAAAAAAAAAGCTTGAGAGAAATAAGGACTTTTATTTTATTCATATTTAATTAATTACTCTCATTATGGGGTCTCTTGATTATTTAAATAAGTTATAGCTGAAAACAAAAAATCCAAAATTTCAGTTTTCTCAGTTCTTTCAGAAACTAAGCAAGATAGGTCTAATATCTTTTTGGATTATTAGTGGGCATAAAATTCCACAACTTTTCTCTAATTTAATCATCGTCGTATCTCTTCAAATAAGCGAGATCCCCATAGTTAACACGCAATTTGATACATCCTGTATATTCCTTAAAAAAAATTTAAGTTGAAATGTTTTCCCTTTTTTCGTTGAAAAATATTCTTATTTAATAAATAATATTGAGACACATGACGTTTCATAAAAGACTTCGTTTTGATATTGAGATGCACTTTCAAATAGGTTTATTATATTACGACTTAACGTTGATATTTATATTTAAGAAACTATGCAAAATGACTAAAAATGTTACCCTATAGTTTGATTTTTGAGGTTGTACTTTTTTATAAAATCGCAGTTACTTTGCAAAAAGTTGTAGCCGTCTGACGGCTATTTTTAACCTATCGATATTATTGTTAAAAATGATAGACCACAATAAAACTAAAATTGTATATTTCTTGTAGAATATATTGATTCGTAAAAATATATTATATAAATATTGATTTTGAACATCACATTGACACGTCAACTATTTACCAAATTGCAGTAATATATTTACAAAATGCATTGTCAGAAAAATCTTATAAAAATCTATAAATTAATATCTACATACAGTTAAAAATCATACAGTACTTGTTACTTAACAGAAACAGAAAAAGTTTAAATCATCACGATCCACGGAACCGTCACTATTACTCCGATTAAATTCTCGCAGGCAACTTTCACAAACACAACCAGCAATTACTTGCTTTCGATTTTCTTCTTGCACAAAAGATCGTTGATATAAGGAACCATTAGAAAATCTATAAAAATAGCCCTCTGAAACGTTTTTCTTGCTATTGCGCCTTTTTGGAATTGTGTACGGTGTGTGCTTGGGTGTCATAATAACCATTCCTGCTATGATGCCAACCAAAACCCTTTTGGTTCCTCGAATTTTAATTTTTTTCGGCGTTTGGCTTAAGGGCTTGGTCCATGTATCGTAGATGGTTTCCAAAACATTTGGAAGTGTTGGTGGTGGTGATCTAACAGGCGTTGATGTTCTCTGGTAACACCTTTTGGTTCTTACGCGTATCTCATCATAGCTGAAGCTCTCCATTGTAACTGTAATAATAATTAAATATTAAAATTAAAAAATATATTTTGCAGTTAATCGTACAAATTATCAAGGTGAAAGATAAGGTCGTTCAAAAATTAACACGATTCAATTTCAACATTTAAAAAAATGTTAATAAATCAAGAAAACTTTACAAATACTTTGAAGGCAAAAATTAACACTTACATTTTACTGAGATTTACTTTGGAGAATTACTATTAGGCACTTTAACCTCTCTTCTGGTTGCACACTGGAATTGATCTGTTTCTTTTAGTACAAGAAGACACAAATAAATATTGAACAGGTAAAAGCTACTGTTATCTTATATCTCGAAGCTCATTGGCCCTAACGCCTTTGAGGTGAGGGTATGTTAAGCCCTTTGTGAATACTTTCACTTTTATAATCTGTTGTGAGTAAGGTGATAAGGATAACTGTTTTATTTACCAATTACTTATTTCCACAAATGTTAGGTATTTTTATGCTCTTAACTTTTGAACCTTTCAATGCATTTGAGTAATCATTGTTTCATAGATTATAAATAAACAACCACTTCGAGAAAGACACAGTAAGTAATTTTTTGTAAAATAATAATAATATTATCGAAGTTGCAGGCTTCGGTGGCCGTTAATAACATCTAGGCTTCCGGGTTGGAGCCGCGTCATCGGTGCTTGAACTGCCGACGTTTCGTCCTCGGTTGCACGGGACATCTTCAGGGCTGTGGTCGATTTGGGATCTGGTTGTGGGAGTTGTGTTCCAGATCCCAAAGCGACCAGAGCCGTGAAGATGTCCCGTTCAACCGAGGACGAAACGTCGGCAGTTCAGGCACCGATGACGCGGCTCCAACCCGGAAGCCTAGATGTTATTAATAATAATATTGGAAATAATGAAAAAAAAACACTTTACTGCGTGTTGATTTATTATTTTTTAATTTTATTTGGTTTTGACGCAAGTGCCTACAGTTTGAAATTGAATTTAATAGAATTATGAAAATTTAAACTGACAGTATTTATTTTCAAACCGGGTTATGCAAAATATGATTTATCTAATTTTTTCTTTGTTTATTAAAATAAACGCCTGAAATTTAAAGAGGTTTATTGTACAGGATGACTAAAAATACCCCGCCCTAGCATCGGTCGCAAATTCTACTGACCATAAATGTAACAAAGTTTACATGGCCATAGATTCGAAGGCGCTTACGGAGTTACAGCTTCCCAAAGATGGAACAATCTAATCACCTTTTGATTAATATCTCTACTATTGTTGAAGATTTTTGATTTAAATTTTGTGTAAATATTTTGCTAGTGTTGATGATTTAAAAACTCATTTGTTTTAGTTCGATTGCATTGACCAGGGGCGTAGATGTGGACGGCACCGGACGTATCTCTCAGAGTAATTTTTTACAAACTCGAGATTTTCTTAACTTTTGGCCTAAAAATTTAAATTTCCACATAAAACTACACAAAAAAGGCACTCTTATTAAAATTTGCTAAATTCCACGGGTTTTGATATAATTTATTTTTTGTAAAAAATGCAGTGAAACCATGAAACCTAATTATTTCTTCAAAATGCGGAAATAGTATACAAACTTTGAGGTCAAATTGTACACACTAAAGAAATAAAAAAATGTGGGTAAACATAGGCCTGGAAACGCTTCTTTTCGGAGTTACAACCTCCGAAAGGGAGAACAGTTCCAACAGTGCTGGCTGTTCCGTATTCTGGAGGTTGTGACTTTGTAAGAAAACCTTTTAAGGCCTAGACTCAAAGGAACTCTATTTATTGTTTTCTTTTGTAAAACTTATCCTAAAAAATTTTTAGTATATATTTCCACATTTTGAGCAACTCTCACTCTTACTCGGACTTCATGGCAACTGAAATTTTCACAAAAACTCAATTATGTAGAGAACCGCTAGATTTAGCAACTTTCATCAAGGGTAGCTTTTTTGTGTGGTTTTGTTTGGAAAATGAGACTATGAAGCAAAAAGTGAAACAATATTGAAAGTATAAAAAATACACTGAAAAGTAGGTCGAGCACCCCTCTCCATTTGCACCTCGGTTAAAGAATTTAAACAGAAACAAATATAAATAAATAATTACTAGCAAAGTATTGACACAAACGTTGAATCAAGTATCTAAATGTACGGCAGAGTTATTAATTATAAGGTCGCTAGGTTGTTGCATCTTTGGGAGCTCTATAAAGAAGCGTCCACATACCCTTTTTTATTTTCAGGAACAGCAGAATTCGCCCTCGAACTTTTCCCAGCCATCGTGTTTACATAAATATCAGTTACATTTCATTTTCATTTTACTTTCACATCTTGCATTTTTGAAATCAAATTAAAATTCTACGGATTCTACGTAAAGAGAAAAGAAAATAGGATTACATTTTTACAAACATAAGCATGTCATTCTTAACACCTGTAAAAAAATTATCTCAAAAAAATTGATTCTTCAAGTTTTTTCTAGGCTGAAAGTGGAAAAAATTGTATTGTACAAAAAATAATAGAAATTTATGTATACATATACAAAATGCCAACTTTAACTTTTCCATCATTGCTATTATTTTTTTTTATTTTTAAACATAGAAAGTTGTTTAAATAAAGAAAGGTTCAGCATTTTTTTACGACCATTCTGAATACGAATTCTACCTTTTATCGCATTGCCGGTTTAACCAGAAAAGATATCAACTTTTAATTTTTAAATGGAACACCCTGTATATTTTTACATTTTGGACAAGAAAAAATTTTAGTTTTACAAAATCATTATACATATGTATGCTTCAAAATCATTTGTAACAAAGATTTATATCACTTTCTGATTTTGCTATAAATAAACTGACTAAAATTTACGAAAAGGCAAGGAGTGTGAGTTGGTTTGATGATAATTATCGTCACCGCGCCATTGCGAAGAGAAAAGCTTTCTCAAGCAAAACAAACACGATTTGCTATGTACGAAATTTAAGGAATTCGGGGTGATTGACCCGATAACTTTTTCATGTTCACAAGTGGTATATGAATAGACTATGTCACGGATAAGATTTCGAAATGTCAAAATTATTGTAATTCTATAACTAGCAAATAAAATGATGTGCCGTATCAAACAAAGTCTTTACTCATAATTTTTAAATATTGAGAAAATATTGCTTTGGTTGAATTTAAGAAAAGTACTATAAAAGAACTACAAACAATTTCTAAAAATTAAAAACTTCAGCAGGATCAACACACAAACTATAATTATATGTGCACAACTTATAGATCTCAATTTAAGAACATAACATTAATTCTGACAAAGAAATCTGTTCAATTGCCATGTACTTGATTGTGCGAAGAAAGCTACATGAAGAACATGGAAGAAGTAAGTTGTTTTTAATGTACCTTATTATTATGAAAACTACATTAAAATTGCCATTTTCCATAATTTTAAACTTTCAAGTAACTGACTGGTAGAGAACTATTGTTTTTGTTCGACGTTCAACATGTCAACACAAGAAGCTAATTTTTAAATATGTATTTGTTACAGATTTCTTACCAAAGGACATCGACTCGCATTTCACCCATGCGTCCAGTAATTCCAAAAATGGAAAACGGCTACGATGGATGGGTTAACCGACTAAGTGAAACCCCCAAGAAACTAAAAGTTCGAGGAACCACCAGGATTTTGGTTGGGATTATATCAGGGATGGTGAGCATACCAGCAAATGGTGCACCATATGGATATCTTCATGGTCAGGGCCACTTTGCCAGAATTGCCGACCCTTCCCTGTATCCATGGTATGGATATCAGCAAGTACCACCAGTAAAAGCATTTGGTGGCTGCAATTGCGGAAATTGCTAGTAACGTGCATTTTTTAAGTGATTATAAACTTGCGTGCAGATTGTTAACGTACCAATTTGTAAGTTCAGCGGTTTATTATATCTCAGTAAATTGTAAATATGTATTATAAATAATTTCAACGTAATTAATTATAATTGTGATGTATGTACATTCAATTAAAAAAATAAATTTAACGTATTAGTAAATAACCATGGTTTTTATTATTCCTTGTTTATATTAGTAATAATTTTAGAAAACGTTTTTCCCAAAAGAAACTTTCTTGAAAAAGGTACGCTCATAAAAACATTTAACATCAGAAATGGTTGAATTAACAGAAAGGTTGCGAATTGTTAAATAAAGTACAAACTTCTTGCTGAATTCTACGAAGCTCACCAAAACCAACCATAATTAAAATTTAAATTCGTTCTCTTTCTGTTAATTGAACCATTTCCGATGTTAAATTCAGCAGTTTTAATTAATTTTGGTTAATTAATTAATTACTGCAACCATACTGCTCAATCTATCAAACATAAAAACACAACACGAACCAAGCATATTTGACATCTTTACAAAACTGTTTAAGCTTCTCGCATTCTTTTATTTTCATGATCTGCTAGATAACAATTACGAAACATTATTGTTCAATATCTCTAGAATTATTGAAAATAACGGCATAAACCTTATATCACTGAATTCGCAAAAAAGAATTCTATTGATATATCAAAAAATGTATAGGGTATTCCGATTAAAATGAAAAAGTTGATATCAGTTCCGGCTAAACCAGAAGTCCTTTTAAACCGATAATACTTTCATTGCATCCGCCGTATATCGGAGCTTTCATGTACAAATTTTTGTCCAAATCGCGGTTACCGTATTAAAGATATTTGCATTGTTCTGTACTTTTACCTAACCCTGTATATAGTATACATAAAAAACATTTGTGCAGATTGATCATCTTAAAGTGCTTAATTTTAGAATTACATCTTAGCAACTACATTATTTAGAAATAGGAAAAAAGAATAGAAAAGACCAAAAAAATGTCGATATAATAAATCATAAATTTCAACAAAACCTTTTAAATCTTCTAACACTACAATTATTTAAATATGTTTCAGGCAATATATACCGTAAATTATTAAAAGTGTCATACATTTATTCGAGCATAAATTTTATCTTAATTCTAAGAATTTCCATAAGAAATTAAATTAGACAGATACTAGAATAACAAGGGATTAAGGAATTCCCCATTAGCTGCTAAGTGATAAAAGATAGGCACCCTTAATCCATAGAAATTTCGTACCTTAAAACTTCTTTTATACAAGATAATATTACCATGTCAAAAAGATTAAGACAAAAATTTAACAAATTGAACTGAAGTTATCTTTTAAGGTGCTTAAACAACATTTTCAATTTCGATAAAAGAATTATTTTTTTTGCATTTTGAAATCTCAAAAACTTATGTTTTGACTTCTAATATTGTCGCTATAATTTCCATACATGGAATTGTTGCTATAATTCTTTTTCGTTGGCCGAAAAAATGCCAATTCTGCATTTTTATTGGTCAATATATATCACGTGACATGTGATTTGGATAGTCTAATTAACACAACCTTTAAGAAACATACTTGTGTTTGACGTAACCAAATTCCCCCACTGCGACTTCTTTCGGTTCTATTTCTTAGACATTCATTATTGTAGTAGTTTTCCAAGTATTTCCTCTTTTCTATAATTTCTATGAAAATGTGTTTTTAACCGACTTCAAAAAAAGTAGGAGGTTCTCAATTCGTCTGTATATATTTTGTTTTTTTATGTATGTTCGAGCATAACTTCTTTGTTTATGAACCGATTTTAATGATTCTTTTTGCGTTGGGTTCAGTATAGTTCCAAGGTGGTCCCATTTTAATTTCTTTGGTATTGGACCTTGAACTTCGAAGATACACCAGGGAACTCCTCAAAATCTATTTTTTTCTAAGCGTTTCCGTATTTCATCTTCCGTTTCAACTAGCCGTCGTTTCCTCATTCGAGAAGCATCCTCACTAGGTCTACCGGTCACTTAAAATTGTAAAATAATTAACTTTAAAAAAAAGAAAACCGACTTCAAATAAAAACACAAAAGTGACATAAGTTAACTAAAAAGCAAAATATAAATGTTTTTTATACAACAATTTAATACTTGTTTATTGTTCCGTTTAATGTAATTAAGAAATTATTGTTTATTATATAATTATTAATTGTTTTATAATTTTGAGGTCGGTGCCAAGTAAAACATAAAAATTATATACTTTGCGAATTTTTATATTTCACTTGGCACCGACTTCAAAATTATAAAACAATTATAATTATATAATAAACAATAATTTCTTAATTACATTAAACGGAACAACAAATAAGTATTAAATTGTTGTATAAAAAACATTTATTTTTTGCTCTTTAGTTAACTTATGTTACTTTTGTGTTTTTATTTGAAGTCGTTTTTTTTATAAGTTAATTATAGTTTATTATACAAAGAGATAGCTATTCATTGCAGTTATTATTGAACTTGAGAACTCTATGATAAAGAATGACGATGTTTGTTAGTCACCGCCGAATATGAATAATGGTTAGAATATAAGTTTCGTTTTAAAGCACAAATACAGGGTGAGTCATTTAAGTGTCACCCCACTATTACTTCCCAAACTATTTAAAAAATCAATTTTTGTTCTGGATAAAAGTTGCCCATAATTAATTGGTGCATAACTTAAAATTATTACCAATTATACTGGGTGTTTAGTTATGCGTGTACAGCATATTACATTGTTATTTTTAATAGAGCACTCTATATATTAAATTTTATATTTAATTCATGATCTGAAAGTGTAAAGATACTGTGTTCAAATTAGTGGTATTGACGTTTTCAAATTTTTACATTTTTTCAAAAATATTATTTAATTAATGTTTTAGATACCGAAAACGTTCACCATCGCTATTTTGCATAGACTATTAACACAGTACAAAGTAATTTTCAAAACTACTGAGTAAATAATTTTTTTTCCTAATAAAAGTGGTTTGTTGCCTAATTAGAAAAATAAAAGGAAACATTCACAAATTGTCCAGTGACGTCATCCACAATTTTCTTATTTGGAATCCTAAATATTTTGAGAGGATATTAGATCGATTTTTCTCGTATCAACGAAATAAAACTTGCATACAGTTACATTACAAAGAGTATGAAAGCAATTTAAGAAAGTTATCCATGACGTCACTGCTCAGTTACGTGACAGTACGGAAAATTTTGGAATGTGTCATAAAGGCAACAAACAACTCCTATTAAAAACAAACTGATATTCTCAATAATTATAAAAATAGTATAGGGGTGACACTTTCTAAATGTAAGAAAATAAGAGTTTTGATTTTGATTTCATAGCACAGTTTGTTTCATTCGAAATTTATTGAAAAAACACAAAGAAACATAGAAATATGAACATTTGGTACGCAAAACCTTATTTGACAGTTGTTCCATTTAAAAAATAAAAGTTATTGACATTTACAGTTTTGCAAAATAGACATTAAACTATGAACACCCTGTGTAATAATCTGCCGTTTTGAACATATCGCTAAGTACTCTATACTGTAGTTATAATTTGTTCACAATAGCAATAGATAAACATATTTGGTATCTAAAAATTATTATCAATTTCTAAATCTCAAAATTTTTCTTAAAAGTTTAAATAACTCGAAAACGACTAATTTTAAGATAATAGTACTTTTACACTTTTAGATCAATAATTTAATCTAGAATATAAAAATTTAATAATATATAGAGTGTTTTGTTTACAATAAGAAAGTATCGTGCTGTCCACGCCTAATTAAACACCCAGTGTTATTGGCAATAACTTTAGATTATGCACCAGCTAGTTATGAACAACTTATATTAAGTAATAAAAAGTGATATTCTCAATAGTTTAGGAAATAATAGTGGGGTGACACTTAAATGACACTCTGCATAAATAAAAAACAATTATAATTACTAAGTAGTATTATAAGTAAAAGATTTAATGTACTTAACCACCTTAAAAGAAATTCCTTTACCATTTAAAACCCTTTGGTAATATATCTCAGAAGTAATGTAACTAGTGATCCTAAATCCTAAAAAATAATAACTATTGGGTCTAATCGACATATGTTTCATGAAATATCAAATCTAATTGACTTGTAAATAAACTCAAACTTTTAATCCTTACAACTCAATATTATCCTAAGCAGGTAAAGAATTGTTTCAATAACAACATGCTAATGGGTGAAACATCAAGCGATTAATTGGTTATCTTCTTACCCCACTTGCACCCTAACACGAGCCAATCAGAGCGAAGATACGCTAATTAGGTAAGTATAAGTAGCTGCACTGCTGTCAGATAATTACCATTTACAGATACTATTCAATAAGTAACCTAGTCCTCAAATTACTTCGATCTTGTCAATATGTACGGTTCATTGTGCGAAGAAAGCTACATGAAGAACACGGAAGATGTGAGTTATTTTTTATGTACCGTATTATAAAAACTAAATTATAATTTGAAATGTTTCCATAATTTTAAACTTTCAAGTAACTGACTGGTAGAAAATTTTGGTTTTTGTTCGACTCCCAACATGCTAACACAAGAAGCTAATTATTAAATATGCACTTTGTTACAGATTTCTTACCAAAGGACATCGACTCGCATTGCACCCATGCGTTCAGTAATTCCAAACATAGAAAACGGCTACGATGGATGGGTTAACCGACTAAGTAAAACCCCCAAGGAACTAAAAGTTCGAGGAACCACCAGGTTTTTGGTTGGGATTATATCAGGGATGGTGAGCATACCAGCAAATGGTGCACCGTATGGGTATCTTCATGGTCAGGGCCACTTTACCAGAATTGCCGACCCTTCTTTGTATCCATGGTATG
Source organism: Ctenicera cuprea (assembly GCA_958336395.1). Classification (NCBI taxonomy): domain Eukaryota; kingdom Metazoa; phylum Arthropoda; class Insecta; order Coleoptera; family Elateridae; genus Ctenicera; species Ctenicera cuprea. The sequence goes on from OY284487.1 coordinate 60,255,475, forward strand.
GATATCAGCAAGTACCACCAGTACAAGCATTTGGTGGCTGCAATTGCGGAAATTGCTAGTGAAAATGTATGTGCATTTTTTAAGTGATTATAAACTTGCGTGCAGATTGTTAACGTACCAATTTGTAAGTTTAGCGGTTTATTATATCTCAGTAAATTGTAAATATGTATTATAAGAGATTGTAAATAATTTCAACGTAATTAATTATATGTAATTCTGATGTATGTACATTAAATTAAAAAATATAAATTTAACGTATTAGTAAATCACGGTTTTTATTATTCCTTGTTTATATTAGTAATAATTTTAGAAAACGTAAATGTAGTAAATGTTTCTCACTTAAAACAGTTCTCACATTTCTCCCAAAAGAAACTTTCTTGAAAAAGGTTCGCTCATAATAAAATTTTTCTCTTAAAAAGTTTAAAAGTTTACCAAAATATTTCTCTCTAAAAAGTTTATTTGAAAAAAGTTGTAAAAATGTTTCTCTTACAACCAAATATTTCTCTCAAAATCACAGTTTGCGTATGACACAAAGCCAGCCAGGTAACCGGTGGGTGCTTGGAACAGCAGAATTCAATGTAAAGCTGGAACGCCCACTAGGTAAAGCAAGCGGATGCGGTAAAGGAAAAACAACAAAAATCTGAAAAAATAGAGTGTAAAGGGTGGCCTAAATTTTTTGGTTTTGCAGGTTATCTATCTCTATTATTATTGCAGTTAGAAAAAAACTGATAGACATGTTATTAGCCAATTTTTTGAGTAGCAAATACGGACTTTAGCTGTCTTCTTCTGTTTTTAAGTAAGACACCAAAATTTTTTCAAAATATAAGAGGGTCTTATTTCAGTAATTTTTCAATTTTAAGAAATATTATCTAGTTTTAGGTAAACAATACAAATTAACACAAGCAATACCACATATTTAACAAGTATTTCAGCAGTTTTATAACAAACATATTGGCATTAATTTTAACGATGCTCAAACTGTTCTCTTCCACATTTGATATTTGTTTCAAATGTATTTACCGACTTCAGTTGTTTCTACTAGTTTTAAAAAACGGTTTAAGTCCATAGCCTACTTCTTAGTAAATCATACAAATAAATAAAGTTGATGTAAATCGATGGGTATGGATAATAAGTATAACAATGTATATAGGCTGTTCAAATTCGAGCCCCGCCATGGAGATCTCTCTTATTTGAAGAGATAGAGAGTTGGTTAAATTAAGGCAAACCTGCCAAGTTTTATGCCTAACAATAATCTGTAAAGATATTTAAAGTAGCCACTCTGGTTTTTCAGATATCTGAAAAAAAACGAAATTTTGGACTTTTAATTTTCGCTGTAACGCATTTATCATTTGTGCTACATATTTCTAGTTAACGCATTATTAGGACATTTTTTTATGCTGAATCTAAATTTTTTATCAGATTTGGTGTACCATTGTTCATTTTCGACTGTCAACTTTTTTTTTCTTATGGTCGGTATTTTAAATTTTTTCATATTTGGATAGAGTTTTCAATTCTGATTTCAACGATGTGTCACACTTTGCATTTTGTTTAAGTTTTGAGCATTTTATTACAAAAAATAGAAATTTCATAAGAGTGCCATGGAAAGACCACGTCATTTAATTTATTTTGAGAAAATTCTAGTAGGCTATGAACTGATGGAAGTAAAACAAAACACTTCTTTAATTTACTTTTACTTTTAGATACATTAAGTATGCGAAAATTTCAGGAAACTTTGTTTTGAGCGTAGGCAGCAGGTTAGGTTATTTGTCACAAAAGCAAATGAATGACACAGTTACTAACATACACACAACTTTTTAGTAAATTGTGTATGTTAGTAACTGTGTCATTCATTTGTTTTTGTAAAAATAACAACCTGCTGCCTACGCTCAAAACAAAGTTTCCTGAAGTTTTCGCATACTTAATGTATCTAAAAGTAAAAGTAAAAGTAAATAAGAGAAGTGTTTTGTTTTACTTCCATCAGTTCATAGCCTACTAGAATTTTCTCAAAATAAATGACGTGGTCTTTCCATGGCACTCTTATATGTAATTTTTATTTTTTGTAGTAAAATGCTCAAAACTTAAACAAAATGCAAAGTGTGACTCACCGTTGAAATCAGAATTAAAAACTCCATCCAAATATGAAAAAATTTAAAATACCAACCATAAGAAAAAAAAAGTTTACAGCCAAAAATGAACAATGATAACAGTCATCTGATAAAAAATTTAAATTCAGCATAAAAAGTGTTCTAATACTGCGTTAACTAGAAATATGTAGCATAAATGATAAATGCGTTATAGTCGAAAATAAAAAATTCAAAATTTCTTTTTTGCAGATATCTGAAAAACCAGAGTGGCTACTTTAAATTTCTTTACGGATTATTGTTAGGCATAAAATTTGGCAACATTGCCTCATTTTAACCAACTCTCTAGCTCTTCAAATAAGCGAGATCCCCATGGTGGGGCTCGAATTTGAAACAGCTTGTATATTTTCTGAACCGCAAATCAAATCTCAGTCTAATAACTCGTTTTTTGTAAATAGCTTTTAATAAAGCAAAATTTTCAAAAATTACAGAAGCGTCACAGAGAATTTATCGAGCTGGAACAAGAACCAAATTGTAACTCGCCCCCAGCTCTATGAGCCTACTAATTTTTAATAATATTTTCTTGAACTACTGCATGTTTTCAACTCATTTTTACTTAACAATTTTGATACGTTTGAAAACTCTCGAAGATAGGAATATTTTGGCCCCTAAAGCTACAATACCAAATTTGATCCTATTCTACTAATTTAATTATGAATAATAAAGCGCTTAAGCCAGAATGTTTTAAACATTATATCGTCCGCTATTTAAAAACTGGAAAATTCTGGAAAAGCGTTAGTTTTTAGATTCGTTTTCCGAAAAATTAAATGTACCTAAAAATATCCTTAATCCAATATTCGAGAAAAAATTTGAGTATTTTAAAAGTTCTGAATTTGTTACTTCACAGTTTTCTTCTTTTCAAGTCAATATTAAAAAAAAACTCGTAGAGATCGCAACCGCCATTCTAAAGCTAGATTCGGAAAAAGCATTGAGTTTTGCCCTAAACTGTTCATTAATTCCAGAACTCAATTTCTGCGAATATAATGCTACCAAAAAACATGTCTAATATCCGTTTTTGCTTTACGATTCAAGAGTTCAGGAGTTTGGCCCATATCCGTTTGGGAGATATGAGCCGCATATACATACCCATCCACAGACGCAAAGTTTTTAAAAACGATTCATTGAATTTATGAGGCTCCAAAACAAGCATTTCCGACAAAATTTCGAAATCAAAAATTTTCATAAAATTAATACTTTCTTATACTGAAAATATAAGATAGTAAAAATGGTAATAATTACAACACTTTGAGAATCATCAAGATTTTTCAAGTAAAATAATTCCAACATATCAGGCGAAGATCAAGTTGTAAAATGGGGTTTGAAAAACGGAATCAGATAGAAGACCTTAGGGCAAAGCAAATATTTTTTTGCCGAACCTTTTAGCTTTAAAATGGCGGCAGCTACGACTTTCAGAAAATTTTGGTCTCAGCCCTTTTTTACTATTTAACACAAGTTGACAAAACGTTATAAAATGAAACAATTTTTCAAAATTTTAAAAATTTTCAAAATAATGGCGCAAAAACTGGGCACACGATTTTTTTAAATTTCGTAAGCTCAGAGCTTGAGGTGAGCTACATTTTGGTTTAGTCTTAGTCTGCTAGTTTCACCTTCTATGTTTTTTTGAAACTATCCTCTTTAATAAACTGGAAACGATTAAAAAAATCGGTTCAAGCTAAATTTCTCATGAAGAGTAGTAAAATAAGATTCAGAACTTAATTTTTAGGTGCAGCAATATTTAGGGAGGATAATTCCCCCTTCCCTAATTTTTTTAATCAAATATATCCTTCCATATTTCATTTTTTATATTCTTCATTTTCTACCAGGCTTCAAAAAATGAAGACCATGAAAATATTTAACCAATAACTGATAAACAAAATAAACTAATTACTAAGCAACCTCCATCTCAAAAGTTGTCTGAGGTAACTCGACTTGGGAATTATCAAACCCCTAACTCGAATTAGATTTACTCTTATCACTTGGCGAAACTTGACCTCGCCCAAAGATAATTATTTTGTATGTCTGGAAAAGTACACGAAAAGTGCTTCGCCCATCTTGTTGTGTAATAGTAGGCGTCAAAAGAATTCCTTGTTGTTTCTCAGGGGGGCGGGCATCTGGTAATTCCTGGTTAAAACCAAGGAAAGCGTTAAACGCAGGTAAGATGAAAAAAATAGGTTTTGAAAATTACATTTAAAACAAATGTTTTAGTATACAGGGTTGGGAAAAAGTACGGAACAATGCAAATATCTTTAATACGGCAACCGCGATTTTGACAAAATTTTCTACATGAAGGTTCCGATATACGACGGATACAATGAAAATGACGGCGGTTTAAAAGGTAATCCGATTTAGCCGAAAATGATATCAACTTTTTTATTCTGAATGGAACACCCTATACATTTTTTGATATATCGATAGAACTCTTTTTTGCGAGTTCAGTGATATAAAGTATCATGCCTTTATTTTCAATAATTCTAGAGATATTGAACAATAATGTTTCGTAATTGTTATCTAGCAGCTCATGAAAACAAAAGAATGTGAGTAGCTTAAACAGTTTTGTAATGTTTGTCAAATATGCTTGGTTCGTGTTGTGCTGTTTTGATGTTCGATAGATTGAGCGGTGTGGTTGCAGTAATCAATTAATTAACAAAAATTAATCAAAACTGCTAAAATTAACATCAGAAATGGTTCAATTAACAGAAAGGTTGCGAATTGTTAAATAAAGTACAAACTTCTTGCTAAATTCTACGACGCTCACCAAAACCAAACATAATTAAAATTTGAATTCGTTCTCTTTCTGTTAATTGAACCATTTCTGATGTTAAATTCAGCAGTTTTAATTTATTTTGGTTAATTAATTAATTACTGCTACCACACTGCTCAATCTATCAAACATAAAAACACAACACGAACCAAGCATATTTGACAAATTACAAAGCTTCTCACATTCTTTTGTTTCCATGAGCTGCTAGATAACAATTACGAAACATTATTGTTTAATATCTCTAGAATTATTGAAAATAAAAACATGAAACCTTATATCACTGAACTCGCAAAAAAAGAGTTCTATCGATATATCAAAAAATGTATAGGGTATTCCAATTAAAATAAAAAAGTTGATATCAGTTCCGGCTAAACCAGAAGTCTCTTTAAACCGATAATTGCACCCGCCGTATATCGGAACTTTCATGTAAAAATGTTTGTCCAAATCGCGGTAGCGGTATTAATGATATTTGCATTGTTCCATATTTTTACCCAACCCTGTATATAGTATACATATAAAACATTTGTGCAGTTTGATCATCTTAAAGTGCTTAATTTTAGAATTACAACTTAGCAACTACATTATTTAGAAATAGGAAAAAAAATAGAAAAGTCGATATAATAAATCACAAATTTCAACAAAACTTTTTAAATCTTCTAACACTACAATTATTTAAATATGTATTGGACAATATATACGGTAAATTATTGACAAGTGCCACATATTTATTTGAGTATAAATTTTATCTTAATTCTAGAATTTTCATAAGAAGTTAAATTAGGCAGATACTAGAATAACAAGGGATTAAGAAATTCCCCATTAGCTGCTAAGTGATAAAAAATAGGCACCCTTATTCCATAGAAATTTCGTTTCTTAAAATTTCTTTTATACAAGATAATATTACCATGTCAAAAAGATTAAGACAAAAATTTAACAAATTGAACTGAAGTTATCTTTTAAGGTGCTTAAACAAAATTTTCAATTTCGGTAAAAGAATTACTTTTCTTTACATTTTGAAATCTCAAAAACTTATGTTTTGACTTCTAATATTGTCGCTATAATTCCCACGTATGGAATTATCGCTATAATTTCCACACGAGGAATTGCCGCAATAATTCTTTTTCATTGGCCGAAAAACTGCCAATTCTGCATTTTTATTGGTCAATATATATCACGTGACATGTGAATTGGATAGTCTAATTAACACAATCTTTAAGGAACCATACTTGTATTTGACGTAACTAAATTCCCCACTGCGACTTCTTTCGGTTCTATTTCTTAGACATTCATTCTTGTAGTAGTTTTCCGAGTATTTTATATCTTTCTATTTTTTATGAGAATGTGTTTTAGTATTATGCAAAGAGATAGTTATTCATTGCAGTTATTATTGAACTTGAGAACTCTATGATAAAGAATGACGATGTTTGTTAGTCACCGCCGAATATGAATAATGGTTAGAACGTAAGTTTCGTTTTAAAGCACAAATACAGGGTGAGTCATTTAAGTGTCACCCCACTATTATTTCCTAAACTATTTAAACAATCAATTTTTGTCCTCGATAAAAGTTGCTTATAATTAATTGGTGCATAACTTAACATTATTACCAATTATACTGCCTGTTTAGCTATGCGTGTACAGCATATTATATTGTTATTTTAAATAGAGCACTCTATATATTAAATTTTATATTGAATTCATGATCTGAAAGTGTAACAATACTGTGTTAAAATTAGTGGTATTGACGTTTTCAAATTTTTACATTTTTTTCAAACATATTAATTAATTAATTAATGTTTTAGATAAAAATCGTTCACCCATCGCTATGTTGCACAGACTATTAACACAGTACAAAGTAATTAGTGCTATGTTTAAAACATCAGATTATTACACAGGGTGTTCATAATTTAACGTTTATTTTGTGAAACTTTTTGTCAGCAACTTTTGTTTTTCAAATAGAACGCTCAGTATCTTTTACCACCCTCAAGTGTGATATAAAATTCGCTTTTAATTTGATATAGAATTTTGGATACCAAATGTTCTAATTTTAATGGTTTTAGTTTTTCTTATTACATTTTGTATAAATTTCAAATGAAAATAAATGTGTTATGAATACAAAGCAAAACTATTATTTGCTAATGTTTAAAAAAAGTGACCCCCCCCCCCCGCCCCTCTTCTATTTTCAAAACTACTGAGTAAATAAATTTTTTTCTTTATATACGTGGTTTGTTGCCTAATTAGAAAAATAAAAGGAAACATTCACAAATTGTCTGTATTGTCACGTAACCGACCAGTGACGTCATACACAATTTTCTTATTTGGATTCTTAAATATTTTGAGAGTATATTAGGTCGATTTTTCTCGTATCAACGAAATAAAACTTGCATACAGTTACATTACAAAGAGTATGAAAGCAATTTAAGAAAGTTATCCATGACGTCACTGCTCAGTTACGTGACAGTACGGAAAATTTTGGAATGTGTCATAAAGGCAACAAACAACTCCTATTAAAAACAAGCTGATATTCTCAATAATTATAAAAATAGTATAGGGGTGACACTTTCTAAATGTAAGAAAATAAGAGTTATGATTTTGTATTTATAGCACAGTTCGTTTCATTCGAAATTTAAAAAAAAACACAATGAAATATAGAAATATGAACATTTGGTACGCAAAACCTTATTTGACAGTTGTTCCATTTGAAAAATAAAAGTTATTGATAATTAAAGTTTTGCAAAATAGACATTAAATTATGAACACCCTGTGTAATATTCTGCCGTTTTGAACATATCGCTAAGTACTTTCACAATAGCGATAGAGGAACATATTTGGTATCTAAAAATTATTATTAATCTCCTAATCTCAAAATTTTTGAAAAAAGTTTAAATAACTCGAAAACGACTAATTTTAAGATAATAGTACTTTTACACTTTTAGATCAATAATTTAATCTAAAATATAAAAATTTAATAATATATTGTGTTTTGTTTACAATAAGAAAGTATGGTGCTGTACACGCATAATTAAACACCCAGTATAATTGGCAATAACTTTAGATTATGTATCAGCTAGTTATGAACAACTTTTATTAAGTAATAAAAAGTGATATTCTCAATAGTTTAGGAAATAATAGTGGGGTGACTCACCCTGTATAAATAAAAAATAATTATAATTACTAAGTATTATTATAAGTAAAAGATTTAGTGTACTTAACCACCTTAAAAGAAATTCCTTTACCACTTGAAACCTTTGCTAATATATCTCACAAGTAATATAACTAGTGATTCTGCAATTAATACTTAACAAAATCAGTATAACTACATATTCTAATTTATAAATTTCTCTTAAAATAACAATAACTATTGGGTCTTATCGACATATGTTTCATGAAATATCAAATCCAATTGACTTGTAAATAAACTCAAACTTTTAATTCTTACAACTCAATATTATCCTAAGCAGGTAAAGAATTGTTTCAATAACAACATGCTAATGGGTGAAAACCCAAGCGATTAATTGGTTATCTTCTTACATCACTTGCACCCTAACACGAGCCAATCAGAGCGAAGATACGCTAATTAGGTAAGTATAAGTAGCTGCACTGCTGTCAGATATTTACCATTTATAGATACTATCTTAAAGTGTAGGTCAATAAGTAACCTAGTCCTCAAATTACTTCGATCTTGTCAATATGTACGGTTCATTGGGTGAAGAAAGCTTCATGAAGAACACGGAAGATGTAAGTTATTTTTTATGTACCTTATTATGAACACTAAATTATAATTTAAAATGTTTCCAAAATTTTAAACTGTTTCAAGTAATTGACTGGTAGAAAATTTTGGTTTTTGTTCGACTCCCAACATGTTAACACAAGAAGCTAATTTTCAAATATGCATTTGTTACAGATTTCTTACCAAAGGACCTCGACTCGTATTGCACCCATGCGTCCAGTAATTCCAATCATGGAAAACGGCTACGATGGATGGGTTAACCGACTAAATGAAACCCCCAAGGAACTAAAAGTTCGAGGAACTACCAGGATTTTGGTTGGGATTATATCAGGAATGGTGAGCATACCAGCAAATGGTGCACCGTATGGGTATCTTCATGGTCAGGGCCACTTTACCAGAATTGCCGACCCTTCTTTGTATCCATGGTATGGATATCAGCAAGTACCACCTGTAGAAGCATTTGGTGGCTGCAATTGCGGAAATTGCTAGTGAAAATTTATGTGCATTTTTTAAGTAATTATAAACTTGCATGCAGATTGTTATCTTATCAATTTGTAAGTTTAGCGGTTTATTATATCTCAGTAAATTGTAAATATGTATTATAAGATATTGTAAATAATTTCAACGTAATTAATTATAATTGTGATGTATGTACATCAAATTAAAAAAAAATAAACGTATTAGTAAATAACCATTGTTTTTTATTATTCCTTGTTTAGATTAGTAATAATTTTAGAAAACGTAAGTGTAGTAAATATTTCTCACTTAAAACAGTAATAATAAAAATCATAATCAAATTTTTTTCTCTTGATAAATGGGCTCCCAAAAGAAACTCTCTTTAAAAATGATTCGCTCATAATAAAATTTCTCTCTTAAAAAGTTCTCTTACCAAAATAGTTTTCCCTAAAAAGTTTATTTGAAAAAAGTTGTAAAAATGTTTCTCTTGCAACCAAATATTTCTCTCAAAATCACGGTTTGCGTATGACACAAAGCCAGCCAGGCAACCGGTGGGTGCTTGGAACAGCAGAAACGAATTCAATGTTAAACTGGAACGCCCACCTATAGGTAAAGGAAGCGGATACGGTAGGTAAACGTAAACATGTTTATAAACAAAACAACAAGTTTGTTAGTTAAAAGTGCTCAATCTATGTTACACTTTACCCCAATCAAAGCTTGACTTAACTTGTAGCGGTTCTAAGGCATTGGCTGCGCGTTCCAGCTTCGTATACAGGGTGCGCCAGCTAAAATGTTAATATCTCCAAAACTATAGAACATTGAGCAACTTCCTTTCTAAAGTTTTACGGGACGGAAGGAACCGTATATTAGGCTAATAATGTGTTTTGAAAAACCACCCCATTTTAAAAAACATAAATGGAATGAACTGTTAAGATTTATATTTTTTTAGAATATGCAGCCAGCCTATTTGTTTTTAAATTTAATTTATAAAAACGTTTATTACTCCTAATGGGGAAAAGATGTTCTGTAAATATTAAAGAAGTGGAACCAAAATATTTATTTATTTGCATGTTCCTATTAAAAATAAACAATCAAAATAAAGCAAGCAAATTGTATATAAATTAAAAAATATCAGTTTAGAACCTCTAAAATGGGGAAGGGGGAGTGAAACTCATCATACATTTAAATTAAAACAAATACTCTTGTTTCACTTTTCAATTTTTACAGAATTTCATCCCTCCATTGCAAAGACGTAAACTGAAAAAATGGGATTGAAGTTTTTTTTTGTTTCGAAATGTTCCGTTAGAGTAAACAGTTCGTAATTATTTACTTTCCTATACTTTGAGTAATGATTCATAAAAATGTTCGAAAATGAGATTAAGCCGAAACTACATGTTTTGGACATCCATGAACCCAAAAAAGCGTTTTTTTTAATGTCTGTCTGTGGATGGGTGGGTGTTTATATTTTCCGAACGGCTAGGACGACATCGATGAGCATTGAGTATCTCAAAAACGCATTAACAAAATAAGCTTTTAGAAACTATCCGAAACTGGAACGGAAGTTAGACGTTTTGTAATAGCGCCTTTTCCGGAAAACGAATTTTTCCAAATCAAAAAACGGAATTAGATTAGAAGACTTTAGGACAACGCGAATATTTTTTTGCCGAACCTTTTAGCTTTAAAATCGCGCCTGCTACGATTTTTTGAAAATTTTGATCTTAGCGCCTTTTTACTTTAACACAAGTTGACAAATCGGGTTCAAATTATTAATTGTAATAGCCCTATAACAATACAATGTTATTGTACATAAACGTTTTCAAAAAGCTAAACGCTATAGAATAAAAAGATTTTTAAAAATTTATAAAATTTTCACAAATATTGCTCGAAAACTGACAACACGATTTTTTTTTAATTTCGCAAGCTCATAGAGTTTGAGATCAGCTACAATTAGGTTCAGTCTCAAGTCTGATAGTTTCCCCGTGACGCCTTCTATGAGTTTTTTGAAAATTTAAAATTTATACCCCTCTCTTTAATAAATAGAGTTGGGCAAATGTGCTGTAAAGATAGTGCATATATGCACTAAAATATGCCGCATAAAACCTTCAATATATGCAAGAATATGCAGTAACCTTTTGCGATATGCACTAAAAAAAATTAGTTTGTTTATTTAGTGCCTAATATGAAAATCTGATGTTTATTTGAATCTGCAGTTTAATACTAGTAATTATTATATGAGTTAAAGCACGTTTTGCATCAAATGTAATTTTTCGTTGAAAGAAAAAGATAAATATAATTAATGATTTTCATTATTTTTAGTTACAAACACTCAACGTTCAAAAAATCAAAAGGGCTTACATAATATAGAAACGCATTATTATTTTCAGTTAAAACTGCATTTTTTATTTGCATATACAAAAATACAGGTTGAAGTAAAATCAATAAATAACACAATCTATTTATTACAATAAATAATCATGTGCTTTTCAATGGTGTCAACGAGAAAATTTTGCCGCTTATCTTCCAATATATTTTTGTAGCTGGAAAAACTTCTTTCTACATCACAAGAAGTTACTGGACAATATTTAAATAAATGTGAATTTTTAACTGCAAAACATTCGTCATTGTGGCCATTGCTTAAGAAATCTCCATTAAAATATTTTTTATGGAATTCAGAGTTGAAAGTCCGCTGTTTTTCTGAATTAAATCGTCCATTTTGCTGCTAACTTTTTTGCATATTTTATTTTTATTTTTATTCAAAATTGAATGAAATTTTTCGTTTAATTCTAAAGATTCAGTGAGAAGCAGGTTTTGCGTTTCTAATTTATTAATGATGCTAGGAATTTCCGAAAAATGAGCCTTTATGTAGGACAACTGAGGTTGCAATTCCGGACACTTTAAAATATCTTGACAATCTGCTATAGACTGAGCAGAAGTTGCATCAAAGGTGTTAACAACATTTTTAAATTCACTGTAATTTTCACAATAAAATAGAGCGGCTTCTATCCACGTTCCCCACCTGGTGAGAATTGGTTGTGGAGGTAAGGGCACATCTTTAAGCAAGTCTTTGTAAACTTCGACGCGAAGTGGTAATTTTAAAAATACCTTTTTTCCGTTATTAATTAATTTATTGACTAAAGGAAACTCAGTTCTAACCACTTCGGCCACCCTATTCATCGCATGGGCCAAACAAGTTACATGAATTAAATTTGGGAAAGAGATTTTTAAATTTTGACCTGCTTTTACCATGTATGCGGCACCATCAGTCACCATGTATAAAATCCTTTCTGGTGGTATTTGATTTGGCAAATAAAGTAACGAAAGGGTTTCATTGACAAAACGTGAAATTGTCAAATTGTTGGTTTTTTCTAGTTGTTTATCAGCAATTAAATAACTGGAAGAAGGACTGCTGTTTAAAACAGTTACAATAAAATTCGCTATATGTATATCTTCCTTTAGCATCCATATACCAAATACAATTATTCGAAACAACGTTTCTTATTTTTTGAAGATTTTCTTCGTATAATTTTGGAATGCACGTTCTGGAAGCTGTTCTCCGGGAAACGACGTTTTGTTTTGTATATTTTTCTAAGAAATTTGTAAATTCGGGAACGTCCATGTTATTTATTGGAATGTTGCATGAAACCATCATTTTACACAAATCGTGGTTGAAATTGTTGACATTCTTATTTAAGCAGTTCAGCAATAATTGTTGTTTTGGCTCGTTTGTATTATTTTTTCTTTTTTGATGCGGACCGGACCGGTGGCTACGTGCTGATCAAGTTGAAACTTTTTATTAACGTTTATCTGTAAAAACAATATTTAAGTACAATTTACTACAGCTTACACAAAGGAAAATAATTGAATGTGCCCTGTGGCCTGTGCCATATCCTTTGCAATATCAAAAAAAAACTTTCTAATATTATTCTTAAATTGTTTGCTTAATTACAAAATAAAATAACAACTTAGTATTATATTTTAACTGGCTGTTTTGGCTTGTTTGAAGTTTTTTAACTTTAAACAGAGTAAACAGTTTTTTTTAATTCAAAATTAAAATAAACGGATAAATACCTCTTTTTCACAGATGACGCACAACACAACACTTCCATCGTATTTAAAACATGTATACGGCGTTTTAAATACCACTTCTTAATTAAATCGTTTTTTGAACTAGCAACTTTAGGCATTTTCAGGGTATAGACTGGACAATTACACTTTACAGCTCTCAAGGCAACAAATGAACTAGTCAAGCACTAAAATTATAAATAACTAATTCTAAGAATAAGTATAAGAAAAATTTCCAAATATTATTGTCAAAGAAATTTGTACCTAAGGAATAAGACCTACCCAAATAACTCCTTTATTTCCTCTGCCCCTACTTGGAAATTTAGAAAGTGCAAGTCTAGGGTTCATGTGGTTTCACTAGAAGAAATTGTGCAATTTCTTCTAAGAACTACGAATATTTTATTTGATAATTTATTTGAAATTTTATTTTTTTTGCTAGAATATGCATTTTCATGCCATTAAAAGCTAAAATATGCACTGATATATGCCGTAAAGTTGTAATATATGTCAAATATGCAAAATAAAATTTACTTTTTATGACTCTAAACATCACGAAACGTGTATATACGAAAAATTAACATTTTATGATCAGTAGGAAAAAAGATCCAAATATGCATTTGCCCAACTCTATTAATAAACAGGAGACGATTAAGACGATTAAAAAGTCTGTTCAAACTAAATTTCTCATGAGTAGTAGTAAAATAAGATTCAGAACTTAATTTTTAAGTACACTATTATTTAGAGCTGGGTTAATGCCCTCCCCCCGCACTCTAATTTTCTCGAACAAATTTTTCCTTCGATTTTTAGTTTGTTTTAATCTTTAACTTCCCCAGCCTCAAAAAAATGAAGACCATAAAAATATTAAGCAAGTTTTAGATACCAAAAACGTTCACCCATTGCTATACTATTCACACGATACAAAGTATTTAGTGGCATGTTTAAAACATCAGATTATTACACAGTGTTTTTTACCACCATCAAGCGTGAAATGAAATATAATTTAAATTTGCTTTGAATTTGATATAGAATTTTTTATACCAAATGTTCTAATTTTAATGGTTTTTGTTTTTTTATTATATTTTTTGTAAATGTCAAATGAAAATTAATGTGCTATGAAAACAAAGCAAAACTATTATTTTCTAACTACTAAGAATAAATTTATTTCTTAATATTGTGTGTGTAATAGTGGTTTGTTTCCTAATTACAAAAATGAAAGAAAACATTTACAAATTATCTGTATTGTCACGTAACCGACTAGTGACGTCATCCACAATTTCCTTATTTGAAATCATAAATATTTTGAGAGTCATTACATACATTACAAAGTGTATGACAGTTTTATGTCATTGAAACGAAGAAAAAATCTCTAACTGCCTAAGAAAATATTTATATTGCAATTTAAGAAAGTTATCTATGACGTCACTGCTCAGTTACGTGACAGTGCGGAAAATTTTGGAATGTGCTGTACACGCATAATTAAACACCCAGTATAATTGTTAAAATTTCAGAATATGCATCAGCTAATTATGAACAACTTTTATTAAGTATTAAAAAGTGATATTCTCAATAGTTTAGGAAATAATAATGGGGTGACACTTAAATAGCTCACTCTGTATAAATAAAATATAATTATGATTACTAAGTACTATTATAAGTAAAAAATTTAGTGTACTTAACCACCTTAAAAGAAATTCATTTCCATTTGAAACCTTTGCTAATATTTGTCACAAGTAATGTAACTAGTGATTCTGCAATTAATACTTAACAAAATCAGTATACATATTACAATTTATAAATTTCTTAAAAAAAATAATAACTATTGGGTCTAATCAGCATATGTTTCATGAAATATCAAATCCAATTAACTTGTATATAAACTCAAACTTTTAATTCTCACAACTCAAACTCAATATTATCCTAAGCAGGTAGATTATGTAAAGAATTTTTTCAATAACAAAATGCTAATGGGTGAAAACCCAAGCGGTTAATTGGTTATCTTCTTATCCCACTTAAACCCTAACACGAGCCAATCAGAGCGAAGATACGCTAATTGGGTAAGTATAAGTAGCTGCACTGCTTTGAGATATTTACCATTTATAGATACTATCTTGAAGTATACTTCAATACGTAACCTAGTCCTAAAGTTATTTCCGATTTGTCAATATGTGCGGTTCATTGTGCGAAGAAAGCTACATGAAGAGCATGGAAGATGTAAGTTGTTATTTATTTATTTTTAATGTGCCTTATTATTATGAAAACTAAATTAAAATTGCCATTTTACAATTTTAAACTTTCAAGTAACTGACTGGTAGAAAATTTTTGTTTTTGTTCGACATCCAACATGTTAATATCAGAAGCTAATTTTAAAATATGCATTTGTTACAGATTTCTTACCAACGGACGTCGACTCGCATTGCACCCATGCCTCCAGTAGTTCCAAACATGGAAAGCGGCTACGATAGCTGGGTTAACCGACTAAGTGAAACTCCCAAGGAACTAAAAGTTCGAGGAACCACCAGGATTTTGGTTGGGATTATATCAGGAATGGTGAGCATACCAGAAAATGGTGCACCGTATGGGTATCTTCATGGTCAGGGTCAGTTTACCAGAATTGCCAACCCTTCTTTGTATCCATGGTATGGATATCAGCAAGTATTACCAGTAGAAGCATTTGGTGGCTGCAACTGCGGAAATTGCTAGCGAAAACTCTGTGATTATAAAGTGATTATAAACTTGCTTGTGATTGTCATACATAATGTCTATCAATTTGTAAGTTTGGCGGTGTTATATCTCATAAATTGTACATACGTATTATAAGATATTGTAAATAATTTTAACGTAATTAATGATAATTATGATGTATGTACATTAAATTAAATAAAAAATAAATTAAACATATTAGTAAATATCTATGGTTTCATATCTCTTGTTTATATTAATAATAATTTTAGAAAACCCAAGTGTAATAAATAATAGAAGTGCAGAAAATATAAATAAAAAACCTATCAGGATACCATGTTCTATATTAATCCGCAATCTATGGCGGAGAATTACCAATTTACACAGAACCAGAAATATAAAATGGCCATTCTACAGATTACATTACAATTTAGGCATTAAATATAATGATTATTATTAGTAATAAATATAAATTACCGTAAACTACTCGTTTATAGTGAATTAAGTGATAATTTACCATAGATTTTAAATTACCGTCTTTCGTAAATTACGTTTTGTTGGTATATTTCCGGGTAAAATACCAGTGAATTGCAAAACGTTATCGAAAAAATGATTGAAATTCAAAAAATGGAAAGATTTGTAGTACGCGTTTTGAGGAAACTGATTTGGACAGAGATTTATAGTCAGATTTAATAAATTTTATTTATTTTACTTAAATAAGCTGCAGAACATTTCATGCCCTATAGTAGAAGCTTTTGCAAAACAAAGAATTTATATTTGAACTAAATTCTTAAACCTGCAAATGCTTTCATCACTTAACAGCTAAAGGAACTGTGCCGAAATATATAAAAAGTATGAATTAGGAGTGTTTTATGGTAAATTTCATTATTTATATAACCTAAAAATAATTTTTAACATGCAGGCAATTCATTTGTTTTTATAAAAAATAACATAACCTGCTGCCTACGCTCAAAACAAAGTTTGCTGAAATTTTCGCGTACCTAATGTATCTAAATACCAAAGTAAATAAAAGTAGTGTTTTGTTTTACTTCCATCAGTTCATGGTCGACTAAAATTTTTTCAAAATAAATTAAATAACATGGTCTTTCCATGGCACTCTTATGAAAGTTTATTTTCTGTAATGAAAGGCTCAAAACTCAAACAAAATGCAAAATGTGACACATGGTGAAATCTTAATTCAAAACTCTATTCAAATATGAAAATATTTAAAACGCCGACCATAAGAAAAGAAAAAGTTGAGAGTCAAATATGAACAACGTGTAACAGTTATACCAAATTTGATCAAAAATTTAAATTCACATGAAAAAGTGTCCTAATAATGCGTAAACTAGAAATATGTAATATAAATGACAAATGAGTCATAGCCGAAAACAAAAAATTCAAAATTTCAGTTTTTTTCAGTTCTTTCAGAAACTAAGCAAGATAGCTTTAATTTCGTTTTAGATTACTAATAGGCATAAAATTCCACAACTTTTTTCTAATTTAAGCATCGTTGTATCTCTTCAAATTAGCGAGATCCCCATAGTTAACACGCAATTTGATACATCCTGTATACAATTTGGTCTTTATTAATCAAAAAAAATATGTAAGCGCATGAATCTGTAATTATTGTTATTAATTTTTAAATGCAAGTACGTATTCTCTAGCCCATGTTGAAGTGGCTGAAGAATGTATTATTCGATTACAGTTAATCAGTTTAATTTGTTCACGACAAAACTTTATTTTTCCAGAATTTCAGGACAGGTTGTGTCATTTTCAACTTCGCTTAAAGTTTTGCAAACAAATTTTAGACTGACCATGTTTGGCAAACGTTTATTTTTCCAATAATTTCTCTAACTTCTTTGTTATTATCGATTTCAATATTTTTCTAAAAAAAAAGTTACGTGTAAATCATCCTGTATTGCTAGCCTCTTTCAAGATAGGGCAACTCGGCAATAAATTCGTCTTCAACAATATTAAATACCAAAATCTTAGTTCGAAATATTTTCAAGTTAATATCGTCAATTAAAAGCGGTTTAATGTTTTCGAAAATTTTACCTTTAATGTCATCGAAATTTGCAACGATTTCTGCTTCCTTTTTACAATCTTCCACATATTTTTTTCGTTTTTGATCTAATAGTCTTGAAGAGGGTGATTTTTATTTAAGTGGTAAAATACTTGTCATGTAAAATGGCTGGTTTTCAAAAATTGTGGGGTACTCATTTTTGGATAACTTAATTTGATCCCGCAGTATTATTAAAATAGAGCCATGCGGCGCAGTCAGTTGATATTCCCGCGTATAAAAATTATCCCAAAAATGTTTAACACAGACTCGAAAATATTTTGTAACAGTAAAACCTTCTCGATGAATGCAATTATTCCATTTTTTCCCAAGGGATTAATCTTGATGAAAACAGAACACCGATATCTTATCACCCAAATTATAATTACTCCTGCAGCCTGGTATGCAACATGTATTTGGCATTTTTCTAAAAAGAAATACCATACATAACTTGTCACATAGCATAGGAATAATAAATTATCTGTTAATTTGGTTACGCTGCTCAGCTTCGGAAGACTCAGAGATATTTTAACCAGCAACCTACCAATGAGCCTAAAGAGGAAAGTATACGATCAGTGTGTCCTGCCTACCCTGACGTACGGAGCCGAAACTCTTACGCTAACAAAAACATCTATAAGAAAGCTCCAAGTTACCCAAAGAAAAATGGAAAGAGCTATGATCGGTATCAAATTGAGAGATCGTGTACGAAACACAGAAATACGCAAAAGAACTGGAGTTTGCGACATTATCGAGAAAATAACAAGGCTGAAATGGAATTGGGCAGGACACATCGCGAGACTGACCGACTCCAGATGGACGAAGAAAATAATCGAGTGGAGACCCCGCACAGACAAACGAAACAGAGGAAGACCCCCAACTCGGTGGAGCGATGATATCAAAAGACTGACAGGACATTGGATGAGAGACGCACAAGATCGATCTAGGTGGAAACAGTTAAGGAAGGCCTCTGTTCAACGGTGGACTCAAATATGGGCTGGATGATGATGATGATGATGCTCAGCTGTTATTCTAATTTAAAAAACCTTAGGTTATCAGCACCTTTATACAATTTAAGTGTAACTGAATGTATTGCATCGTCGTCTTCAGCTATGCCATCCATCGTCGGATGTAAGCCTCCCCTAACATTTTCCATTCCTGTCTGTTTGTTGCTCTCCTCATCCAGTCGTGTCCCACATAGTTCTTAATATCGTCCGTCCACCTTGTTTGTGGCCGTCCTATACTTCTTTTATGAGCTCTTGGTCTCCACTCTATTATACGGCGAGTCCACCGGTTATCCTGCGTTCTGGCAATATGGCCTGCCCAATTCCATCGTTGTTTACAGAGTCGATATATTACATCTGTTACCTTAGATTTATTTCGGATCTCGGTGTTAGTTACATGATCTCGGAGTGTGATGCCCAGCATTCGTCTTTCCATGGCCCGTTGGGCAACTTGTACTTTATTTATTACGGATTTATTTAGCGCCCATGTTTCCGTCCCGTATGTTAACACTGGTAATACGCATTGATCGAATGTGTTAGATTTAATTGTATTTTGTATCTGGAATGTAAAGATGTTATGCAATCTCCCAAAAGTTGCCCACGCTAGTGATATTCGTCGTGTGAGGTCTGCGTTTAAGTTGTTCTTTGTTATTTTGACTTTCTGGCCGAGGTATATATATATGATTCCACTTTTTCTATCCTCTTGTCGCCTATTCGTAGGTTTCGTTGGTCTTCGTTTTTTGTTTCTTCGTTGGTCATATACATTGTTCTGGTGGTATTTATTTTCAGTCCTATTTGACTTGACTTTTGATTCAGTTCCGTTAACATATCTTGTAGTTTTTCCCCACTTTCTGATATCAGGACAATATCGTCTGCGAAGTGTAGGTGATTTAAATTCTCTCCATCGATCGTAATACCTTTGTCGTTCTAGTCAAATTCTTGAAACATGTCTTCTAAGGCTAGTGTAAACAACTTTGGTGACATGGCGTCGCCCTGTCTCACTCCTCTGTTCATTGTGATTTTATTCGTTTTTTCTTTCATTAGAACTTGGAAGGTAGCGTTTTTGTAAATGTTGTAGATTAGTGTTGTGTATCTGTGGTCCACTCGGCTGTTGCTTAATGCATTCAAAACCGCCCAGATCTCTAAGAAATCGAACGCTTTTTCGTAGTCTATGAAAGCTAACCATAGAGTGATATTATATTCATTAGCTTTTTCGATCAGAGTTCTAACTACTTGAAGATGATCTAATGTATTGAACCCTTTTCCAAACCCGGCTTGTTCACGTGGTTGATAGTTATCCAATTTGTTAGTTAGTCGTTCTGTTATTATTTTAGTGATTAGTTTGTATAATACAGATAAAAGACTGATAGGTCGATAATTTTTTAGTTTGTTTTTGTCTCCTTTTTTGAACAGTAAGATTACCAAGGCATTATTCCAGTCTTGAGGAATGCTGCATTCGTGTAAGCATTTGTTGTATAGTTTCCTCTAAAATTTTTAAAGCTGGTATCCCACCACTTTTGAGCATTTCAGCGACAATCCCATCCTCTCCAGATGTTCGTCCATTTGACATTTTATTTAATGAGTTACCTATTTCACCTGTTGTAATCCCAAGTATTTCCTCAGAGCCAACATTCCTCACTTTTACTCGGTCTTCTTTTGTTTTCCCAGGTGGTGGTTCAACTTTACTATTGTATAAAGATTGGTAAAAGTTTTCTGTTTCTTTTAATATTTCTTCCATTATAGTTAGTGTTTCATTATTTTCCGTCACTAGTTTACTTATATTGGTTTTTCCTTCCGACATCGATCTCAAAAGAGCCTTTAAACTTTTTCTTTTCTCTAGTGTATCTTTGATTTTATTGTTATTATAATTTCTAATGTCTGTTCTTATTTCTTCATAATCGTTTTGTTTAACTCTGTCATCTCTATATTGTTCGTTTTGTTCCGATTTAATTGTTTTCGCTGTTCTATCAAATCTATTGTATCTTTACCGAGTCTATTCTGGATTGTCCTTTCTCTTTTTGCTAGGATTTCGGATGTTTTTAGGAAAAGTTGCGTTATTTCGTTGTTTAAGGTATTCAGAGGCATATCATCATATTTTATCGTGTTTATATGTTTTTGCATTTCTTCTTGGTATTGAGATTTTCTTAATTTCAGTTTCTCTACATCAATTTGGGGTTTCTTCGTTTGCATTAGTTTCTTTCTTTCTAACTTTGTGTTGATATAAATCTTAACTCTCAACATTCGGTGGTCACTTCCGGTATTTATAGAATTTAATACGTTTGTATCAAGTACCATGTCCTTGTTATTACTTATTATCTAATCAATTTCGTTTCTAACTGTTCCATTCGGGCCTTGCCAGGTCCATCGTCTTTTTTCCGTTTTTTTTAAAGTATGTGTTCATCAAATACAAATTGCTTTTTCCTATAAAGTTTACCAGCATGCTTCCTCTATTGTTTCTAACTCCTGAGCCGAAGGGTCCTAGACCTATTTCGTTGTCTTCGTCTTCTTCTTTGCGTCTCCCAACTTTCGCAATAAAATCTCCTATTACTAGGACATATTTTGTCCAGTTTGTCTTTAATGCAATGTTTATATCTTCGTAAAATTGTTCAACCTCCTCGTCGTAGTAGTCTGTGGTTGGGACATATATTGGTATTATTGTGAGCTGATGACGTTTGTAATAAAGTTATAAGCAGAAATTGTTAATAAATAAAACTATTAAAAATGTATGATCGTATGATAATCAGAGATGAGTACTATTTGTTTTGGTAATATCTGCATCTTTACACCGTGTATTGTCATTCTAAATTTATCTTACTTTTCGCGTTTTATTACTTAGCAGGAGTATTTAAAAGTTAAACGTCTTTTGATTGTTATGCGAACATACATTTTTAATAGTTTTAGCTCCCTGAAACATTTGGGTCTTTCTTTTTTCATTGTTTTTACAGTTTACCTTGAGAAAACAAATTCTTACTTATAACTTATAACTTCATGATTTGGGAAGATAAACTGATCAAACCTCAATGGAAACAAATGTAGACTTTGTTTTTTGTTTTCTTTATTTTTGTTAATTTTCAGCTTACTACAAGACAGCAGTTTTTCACAGCCTTCTATAAAAAACAGTTTGTTGCTTGTAACTCCGTTATTTGTAAAAATAAATCAATCAAACCTTATATCAAAGAAAAGGAAAAAGGAGCTCTATTCAATGATGACATGGCCGCTTTTGACGCATATTTAAAAAAGCGAAGTTAATGTCAATATCTTGAAAAGTGAAGAACCTATAAAAAATTTTATTTGAGATTCGAAATCTGCGTAAAAAAGTGTCTTAATAATGTCAAAACCTCTTTGCGCTATCTTTGATAATAATCAAATTATACACAAAAAGCGAAAACTGAAAATTTTAGTTCTTTCGGTCTGTACTGAAAATGAAGCAAAAATTGTAGGAATTGAATGTGGGTTTTAGTAGTTCTTGAGATGCTAAACAATTCTTCTTATTTAACCGAATCTCTATCTCTTACCGTTTACGAGATCCCCATGCATGCACTCCTTATCTTGGACACCCTGTATTTTGTTAAAAGTTTTACCTTTAAAGCTAAGATAAAACTACTTACATGAATTATAATACAGATTGGTAATCTGGGGCTCAAGGCCCCCAATATGCGAGAGGTGTTTGAGACGTAGCTGTGGTAGATGGCAGAGACAAATGTAGACTCTAGGCTAGACTGGACTGCCGTTTTGTAAATCAATAATCTCCTGAACAAGGAAAAGTGTATGGTTGCAAACATACCTAGAAGATTTGTTTTAAAAGATTAATTAAATGAAGGATCAATGGGACCAGGTTTGCTTCCGGCTGTTCGTGAGTATTTATTCTTTGTTATTTGATTTTATTTACTTTTCCAAAAAAAAAAATATTATTTATTATTTTTTGTTCAGAGGTGTACCTGGGTCAGCTCCTGGAGACTAGACCTAGGGGTTACCCACTGACACTTGTACAGTCGGTGGTGCACACAGAATTAGGAGTCGGCACCGTCTACGTCGTCATCCCTGAGGGTGGCGAATATGAATGTATTTGGAATGAACGCGCCGTGCCGGCTGACTTTGTGGAAGTCAATTTAACAGTGGCGGGCGATTTTTTTGCGTGGTCTTTGATTACTTTGGAGAGGCAAATGCGGAAGAAGGTGAAGAGAACGTTCCAGAAGATATTGAGGGTGACCCTGTGGAGGAACTTTTTCCGATCCCTCCAGACAGTCCAGTAAACATCGACGTGGAGTAACGTTTGATAGTTTCCTTTGTGAAACTACTTAAACTTTTTATTACTGCTGACCGAAGACCACGGGAATTTCATGACGCGTAAGTAGTACTGGCATTATGTTAACAAATGGCTGCCTATATGTTTAGTTAGATGTGTTCCTAAAATTTACAGTGGAATTACAGGTTAAAAGCTTTGCTTAAAAAGTAAGTAATAACTTTTTATTACAGAAAAACGCTTAACAATTCGACTATCAATAATTTTGAATTAATTTATGAAGTTTGCAATTTGTTTTTTCTTAATCTAATTTCATGCTTATTATACATGTTACATGAGCCCCCCACCCTATTTCAAGTTGCGACTCTTAAGTTCTTCAAACAATTTCGTTTGTTTCTTATGTACTTAAGGTACAACACTTTCATATAGAAGTTAACTGTCGTGCTAGTAGCGTTTCCCGTAACTCAATTTCCAGGGGGGAGCGAAAATAATTGGGAAACTAATGGAAATCAACAGAATGTTATAGAGAGTAACCGATATTTTTTTAATGGTAGAAATGAGCGCCCAGTATTTCTGTTTACTTTTCCTTCTTTCTCTTTGGGAGTGTACATGGAGTTGAACGAATAGGAAGAATATATAGCAATGTAAAAGGTGTACGGAAATTGACACTGAACTAAATTAGGGTGAGATTGATCATTTTAGATAAATATTTTAAAGCAATTACAAAGTTTCAAGTGGGAAATAGATTTAGGTAAAGGGTGGGAAGAAAGAAACAATCCACCAAAACTACCAGCAGAGGAGTTAACACAACACCATCTCCAAAGAAGATGCAGCTTGTTTTTAAGAATACGAATAGAAAAAATATTGTTAGGCTCATTTTTATATTGTAAAAGTGTTGGTTGTAAAAGTTAAGTTCTTTGATTTTTGAATCAGTAATGACTATGTTCAAAATTAGGTTGTGAATTGTATTAACAACTGTATTGGCTGTAATATGAACAGCTGCATATTACGAAGCCAGATGTATCGTTGCTGATACTATTCACAGTGCTATTTTAAATCTCATTACTCGCCTCGTAATTTTAGCTAAGGTCTGATATATAACCTACATTTTTAACATGTCTTGCGTAATACTGCTTTGTTGTAATAATATAGTAAGGTATTATAAAATAAAGAATTGTCGAATTGTAAATGCGTGTGTGTGACTTATATCTCTCGAATGGGAGAATTTAAGCCCGGTTCAGACGCGGCCAGTGGTTTAGTAGAGTTTGGAATATTTAGTCGAGTCTGATCAGCCGTTTAGACGCAGCAAGTACTTTAGTCGAGCGCGGCAATTCTGGTCGAGTGAAAATTTAGTCGTCGCATATTATCAAAGCAGGAATAGTCCATTCTTGTAATTATAAGTGTAGTATCATGAACAGTAAAAGTAATCAAGCAACTGCAACGCTATGTTTTACAAGTACTTATAGGCGAAGTAGAATCAATAATTTCTGACGAGGTAGTAAGGACCAGAAGTGTATGGGTTAGAAAATGGATAAGTAGAAGAACGAAACTTGTAGCTTCCAATGGCCTTCTGCGAGAACTGGCCACAGAAGACCCAAAAGAATATTTTCTGGCCCTGGGGATGTCCGAAAACTCATTTACATTTTCGCTGAACAGAATCGAAGCATCTATCAAAAGAAGTGACACCATCATGAGAGAAGCAAATCCGGCTACAACAAAAGTGCAAGCGGTATTATATTTTTTAGCAACAGGAAATAGTTTGCGAAGTCTACAACATTTTTATAGAATATCTAAAGCAAGTTTATCCGAAATGATTCCAGAAGTATGTGATGCAATATATGATGCACTAGAGTATTTGAAGGTAAATAAACAAGACTCTTAATCAAACATTTTATTTTATTTTAATATTCTTCAAAGTTATTAAGTACACCAGCCAAAGCTTGCGACAAAATATTCTGACTTCCTAGAGATTCAGAGTTGTTGCTGTACATAGATGCAGGGGTTGCGGGTGATGAATAAGAATAGTCTTGTAATGGTCATCGTAATAAAGCGGAACGTGTAAATGATGATGATAGTGTATTTTGCAAAATGTTGTAATCTAAATCTCGTTAAATAGGTCTGAATATGATCTTGGGCCTCTAAAGCTAAAGCTAAAGGCATTTTCTGCAGCTGCACTCCAATAGTGCGCCCAAATAACTCAAATTCATTTTCTTCTTCCAATGGTTTGTTTATGGACTCGCTTATTCCTTTTAATTCAGTCACCAGGCCTCGAAGTTCCTGAACCTTCTTCCTTTTGTTTGAAGGCCCGTGGCTGCTAGGAGTTGCTGGTGTATCAACCGGAGGCGCATCTTCTTCGACAGTCTGACTTCCTTCAGTAGTCTGACTTTCTTCGCCAGTTACATCATTATCTGTTACCTGAAATTACAATTACAATTGGTTTATTATAGGTACCGCAAACCGAAGAAGAGTGGAAAGAAATTGAGCGTGGATTTCGCAATAGATGGAATTTCCCTGGCTGTTGTGGAGCGATTGATAGAAAACATATTGTTCTCAAGGCACCAATAGAAGCTGGAAGTCAATTTTATAATTACAAAGGGACTAATAGTATTGTGCTTATGGCAATAGTAGATCATGCGTACTGCTTTAAATACATAGATGTGGGATCTAATGGTAGAATTTCTGATGGTGGAGTTTTTCGAAATACCACAATTTATACTGCACTGGAAAATGGTAATCTTCCCGATGGTACATTTATAGTAGGAGATGATGCAATTCCCTTAAAGCCATACTTATTAAAGCCATTCTCAGGACAACGGCTAACTAACGGCCAGCGAATTTTTAATTACAGACTATCACGAGCACGAAGAATTGTGGAAAATGCGTTTGGTATTTTAACAAGTAAATTTAGAATATTTGAAAAAACCTATACCATTTAGTCCAGACAAAGTAGACAAAATCGTGAAAGCATGTTGTGCACTTCATAACTGGCTTAGAACGACGGAAAATAATGCATATATACAGAATGGATCTGTTGATGTGGAAGATACAGATAATGGAATGGTTATTGATGGTAGATGGAGAGATATACAAACAAATGGAATGCTTCAGCTATCAAGAAATTCTGCAAATCATTCTTCACAAGCAGCCAGAGATTTCCGGAATCAATTTATTAATTACTTTTTGGGTGAAGGTGCTGTACCGTGGCAATCAAGAATGGTATCTTAAGTAACAGTTATTTTTTTTTGTTATTTGCCTCATTTTGTAAAACTTATAGTATATTTTCCTTGCACTGAGTTTATTATGATACTTTTTTTTACAACAGTGTTGTGATATTACTCGAATGTCTATATTGGTCAGTTAGTTTTTGGTGTTTGTTTACATCGAATATTCTAATCATTATTTCATTGAATAACTAACTGTTAATTAAAATTAACCGTTAAAATTAACCGTCATTTTGTAAAACTTATTGTACGTGTACTTTAATAAATGATTATTAATTACTTACCATGATTGTCTGAGTTTTTCTGGTACTTTCTGCTACCAACTTCAAAACGTTATCCAATATTCCAAACCATTTCCATTTTAGCGAAAGGGTGTACAGTTGTACAGTTTATCAGCACCGGCACCTGAATGTTTAGAATCATTAATCTTCTTTAATTCTTGAGAATGTCGATCTAATGTTCCTTATTTTTTGCACTATTTCTTTTTGGCCGAATCCTTGTATTGCCATCACCTCTTCTATTTTTGAATAGGCTAATTGTCTCTTTTGTCTGTTCTTATATTGTTCATTGCGTACATCCCACAGACAATCCTGTTTTAAGTACTCTTGCAGGAATTTCATCGTGTTATCTTCAGACCACCTTGCCATATTATTAAAATTATTTATTAAGAAAATAAAGAATCACCGCATATAAACTGCACTGGCTAATGAACTCGACTAATCGGGTGCGAACACAGCACATTCCGCATGTCTACACACATTTAGTTCATACATCAGTTGATCGAAATAATGGTGGGAGAAGCCTACTCGACTTACAGTCGACTCAAAAAATAGAGTAGGTTTCTATTTTACTAAACTAAAGAGTTACTCGACTGCTTACGTCATACTAAACTAAATTATTGTGTTCAGATGGGTCGAGTACTAAATTACTCGACCAGTCGACTAAACTACTGGCCGCGTCTGAACCGGGCTTTAGTACCAGTAAGTAAGTATCCTTTATTAGCACGTATACTCATTGTAAATGTTTGTGTGTATGTTTGGTATTATATTATAAAACAAATGGTCAACTTTGTTTGATGTGTGTTTAGTTAGCTTCATTATGGATGACGGTTTACACGGGAAAAATTACAGATTTTGGCACAAAAATTTGGGTTTTTCGCGGGATAAATTACTATATTTTGGAGAAAAAAGTTAAGGATTTTGGCGATTTGCCCGGGAAAAATTATGGATTTCAGCAGTTTTAGTTATAGATTTTGGTTTTTTCGCGAGGTAAATTATGTATTTTGGCTGTTTTGGCGGGAAAAGTTATGTATTTTGACGATTTGCGCGGAAAAAAATGGATTTTGACAGTTTTGGCGGCAACATTTTGGATTTTGACGATTTGCGCGAACAAATTATGAATTTTTACAGTCTTGGCGGGAAAAGTTATGGATTTTAACGATTTGCGCAGCAAAAGTTATGGAATTTGATAATTTGCGCGGGATCAATTATGGATTTTGACGATTTTCGCGGGACAAATTATGGATTGTGGCAGTTTTGGCGGGAAAAGTTGTGCATTTTGACAATTAGTGCAAAATAAATTATGGATTTTGGTAGTTTTGGCGGGAAACGTTATGGATTTTGACGATTTGCGCGGGAAAAATTATGGATTTTATTAGTTTTAGCGGGAAAAGTTATGGATTTGCGCGAGATAAATTATGTATTTGGCAGTTTTGGTGGGAAAAGTTATGGATTTTGACAATTTACGCGGGATAAATTATGTATTTTGTTGGGAAAAATTATAGATTTTGACGATTTTCGCAGTAAAAAAAAACGTGATCTACAATTTTTTTTTGATAATCATCTTACCTAGCATTCGTGAACTTACACCACAATTGTATTTAGATATTCTGAAAAAAAAACTGTAAATATGGTATTTTTTGAAGAGCATTTGATAAAATGAAAAATGAACATATAATATAGCACTTAATATTAAGAACTAAAAAAAAACTAAAGACCTTCACTTGAGTATCTATATAATAAATCCCTAACTCACTATAACAAGACGACAAAATCGTGCAGCTTGGAAAGAGCTCACAAACGCGGGCCCTTGCATTCAGTTTATCGATTGTTTTCAGCAAAAGATTATTTTGCTGTCACTTCTGTTAATATAATGTGCATCGGAAATGCGTATTTATCGCGCCTATATCAAACAAATGCATACCAGGCGAATTACACCATTTATTGACGTAGAAATTCAAAGCTCAACTAGGTTCCGCTTAAAAATAAAAAGTGTTTACTACAAATTTTAGATGCTTCTCTGTAGGAACTCCACTTTTAGTGACGATGCATTACAACTCAAGACAGCTTAGATATTTATTATGTTGTCGAATTCTGATATTTACGTTAAAATCACGTAGGGTGATTGGGACCATGAAGCTACGATAACAGTAGAACGTATTAATTATATCGTCACATCTCTGATTTGTACGAATAAAGACATTTTGAAAATCTCTGGCAAGGCACTTAGCTTGAAATGAAGATAGGACAAGTTTAACGAATTTTGTTCCCGCTTTTGTTTTAAGGAATTTTTCTGGGGCTATCATAAGATTTGTTTCGGGAGATGTTTTTCCGGGATTCTTTTCGTTTTTTTGTAATGTATTTTATTTGCGGCAGCAACTCTTATTCAGACCGGCTTGGTGCAGTGGAGGAAGCATTCGACAGCAAGCGCCGGATATGAAGTTACCAAAAAGTCTGGGGACGTAGCCCACGGGTTCTGCTAGTAATTATTTAAGTGTCACTCCCTACTATTTCCTAAACTATTAAAAAATTCTTAATAAAAGTTATTTGATGCCTAATGATTTTCTCTTACGTCATGTGACTTTTATTAGGAAACACATTTGGGTATTTTCAATAGTTTAATATTTAAAATTGTTTAGGAATATTACTCATCCCGTATTTGCTGCCCAAGCAAATAAACAAAATTTAGAAACCTGCTAATAATAGACATACTTCCCGATAAAGATTCCACAAAACTGCAACCCTATTAGATGGATGTAACCAATCACTGCAAAACAAGAAGTAGATAATACCTACCGAAATTTGATTTTAAGACTTAAGATTATTTACTGCCATACTCTCTCGGTGTGCTCCTCAGAAGTGCTGGTAGAAAACAAATAAGTAAAATGTATGCGGCGGTGTTTGGCTATAGTTCGCCAAAATACTCGAAACCTGTAAGTACATTGTACATTACACAAATTTTAAATTTGAAACCAAATATCTACCTAATTTTTTTAAATCATATTATTTTGCCCGACAGCTCTTTTACCTTTCTTTAACGAGCAATGCTGGTTGCAGGACTTCCCTTTTTGAACATGTATTTTAAGAAATCACCAATTTTATTTGTATTTCAGCGTAGGTGCACCACCAAGGCTGAGCCAAAGTGTCAAAGGTCATCATCACCTGCAAGAGTCCCTTCCACTATCCAAAACGCCAGAAAACAAAAGGTAGAATTCCACCGTCTAAGGACCTCAACGCTTCCCCCCACCCCATCCTCACCTACTTGAAACGTAGATGTTTCGTTCGCGTACCGTGCATTTACCCAGTACCTACAGGAACCTCAGAAGAAATTTCTAGATTTTGGAACCAAGAGAACTTTACAAGGTATTATATCAGCACATCTGGCCCCCAAGCTGATACATGTTTGTAAATGTATTAGGTGTCAACAAAACCTTGAAAATAATGATGGTAATAATTTTAAGGGACCAATGCCGGTTTATCGGCAAAATTTTTAATATTACCTATTTATATTGTTGGTTGTTATAGGTTAATGTTTTGTTAAGGGTTTATTACATAGTAGAATTATAATTACATGTGTTGCCTAATGTACGTATATATGTATTTCCATTGTAAAACGACTTGTGAGTAATCATTTGCCAATAAATTATTTTATAATTAAATTTTCTGATTCTTTATTATTTTATATTGATTGAATTTAATAAAATAACAAAAATACACTCATTGGTAGAATTAGATTTAAAAGGAATTCAATACCAGAATTACAAATGTATACTTGGTATGTAAAATATTAAGCTTGAGAATTAAATGAAATTGCAAAATTACAAAGAACTAATGTTTTTTTAGTTTTTGATGAGGATGATGAAACGTATTAAAAATTTTTTTTGTGATTTTCTTTAAAAGCAAGTGAAACGAATTTCAGATATCTGAAATGCATTTCTGATATCTGACATGGGTATCAGACATCAGAAATTCATTTTTGATATCTGAAATTGATTTCAGATAACGGAAACTAGTTTTTGATATCAGCATCAGCAAAAGTTCCAAATATACACTAAAAATGAACATCAAAATCCTAAATTGGTTTAAAATATGTGGTAATTTACATTATCACATGAATATTAAAAATGTTAAAAATATCACAGTGAAATTGAAAATGTTAGATATGAAATATGTGGTAGCATTTATAATATTACTGTGATATTGAAGACTCGAAAATATCGGTCAACGGTCAAAAATTGTTGATTTATAATATGTAGTAATTTACATTATCATGATGGGATATTAAAAACGTTAAAAATATCACAGTGAAATAGAAAGTGTTAAAATTTGAAATATGTGGTAGGCATTTATATTATGTCTATCATATTAAAAACACTGTAAAGCTGTAATCGCTGTAAAGTTGCCACCATCATTGCTTTGCCTGTGCGGTGCAGTAACGGTGACTAGTTACTTCTTGAAAACAACTTTCCAATTACTGGTTGCTTGTAGCGTAAACGGGAAAGCAAGTTATATAGATTTTTTGAGCATAGCTAGAAAATGTATTTATTTTCATTTTGTGAATTGTTGAATAAAATTATGTTGCAAAATAAATTAAAATTTTCTTGTCAATGCTTTCATTTTTCCCCTCACTGCAGTTACGAAAAATTATTGTATTTCTACAGCATCATGCTAGACTTTAACATACCACTGAAACTGGTAGAGTTTGCAAGACTAACAATGGAAGGCTCTGAAATCCGGGTAAACATACAAGGAAACCTTACGGATCCGTTTAAAATAAACCAAGGCCTCAAGCAAGGGGATAGACTCGCCCCAATGCTTTTAATCTAGCATTAGAATACGCAGTAAGGAAAACCACGGTAGATACCAACGCGACGCTGCTACACAAATCCACCCAACTAGCAGAATATGCGGATGATATAAACATACTTGGAAGAAACCTAACATCAATGAAGGAAACCTACGGAAGAAGTGGGCTTAAAAGTGAACGAAGATAAGACCAAAGTATTAATACAGACCCGAAGCAATAGAAGGAGAGGCCAGAACATGACAATAGGCGACCAAAATTTTGAGGTGGTGAACGACTTTACCTACCTAAGCTATAACATATCCAGCAAACGGGACGAGATGAAGGATATCCAACGAAGAATCAGTAATGCCAATAAAGTATACTACCACATTTCGGCCATAATCAGATCCGGGCATGTCCACAGGAAAACAAAACTGAAACTATATAAAACAATAATACGTCCAGTGCTATGCTATGGAAGCGAGACTTGGACGCTCTCACAAAGAGCGGAAACAATGGTGAACGCATTCGAAAGAAAGATCTTACCGTTGATTGAAGTATTACTAAATACTTCAATCAACGATCTTACGCAGAATATATGGAACGGTCCAAGAGAACGAACAGTGGAGAATAAGATACAACCACGAGATCTACCAGCTCTTCGCAGAAGCAGATCTATCAACAACAATAAGATTACAAAGACTTAAATGGGCCGGGCATTTACAAAGGATGAAATAGTCAAGAGTAGTCAAGAGGATCTTCAACCAAAAACTGGAAGGCAAAAGACCGGTTGGAAGACCATGGGCGAGATGGGCAGACAAAATCCAAGAGAACGCACGGTCCGTGCTCGAAACTCCAAATTGGAGAAAGGCGGCGGAGGACAGGGATAGCTGGAGGAAGAAAATAGAGGAGGCCAAGGCCCGATTTGGGCTGTAGCGCCATTGGATGGATTGTATTTTTTTATGTAAATTATACAATGTTTCTAAAAGCAAACTTTCAATATTATCAATATCAAATTGGTGTGTTTTATACTGTTGGTATTTAATTACAATAAAGTAGAAAATGGAACAATTACATATCTAGAATGAGAAATAATATACCCACAGGAAGAAGTGAATGCATAAATAAGAAGAAAGAAGTTTTTTTTTAAAGTCAACAATTTTTTATTATAAACATTACGTCACTAATTGATGAGATGGGTGAGTTGGTACCTAGTTCTATAAAAATCTTACAATACTGTTTTGGTAAAATGGCACTACATAAGTAACATTCTTTTTGTCTACCATATTACATATTACAAAATTGTATTAATGCATTTTTTTAAATACACTAAATAAGTACAAAACGTTAAAAAAATAATCTATTAATGCTGTACACAATCAACAACCTACTTAAAAACAACCTACTTAAAAAATAACAGTGGTATACGAAAATAGATTCACAGTCGTTCAGCGTCTTCAACGCTTTCTGGCAATTTAATCCCTAATGTTTCGGGTAATTTTAAAGCTAAAAGTCCAGCAACTATGGCAACTCCACCAAACAACAGCATTGGCAAGGGCTGAACATACACTCCCTACAAGAATAAAACTATTAGGTTTGTATTTAGTACAAAGTAAAATAACTTACCAACAATGGAACGAATGGTGCTAAAAGAGCACCAACACGAGCCATTGTAGATGCAGCTCCAACCCCTCCACTACGTATTACCGTAGGTAACATTTCCGATGTATGAACATATACTATACCAAAAGCTGATGTCACACCAAGTTTTCCAATTAAAAACAAAACAATGACTGCCCATTGAACGTCTGAAATAAATAATAATAATACAAAAACTGATTTAAAAATAAATTACACGTTCAAACAAAAATTAGACAATTTAAATAATTTTCTTTCAGAAAATTCATAATTTACTTACTAGTAGGTACAAATATTGTAACACTACAAGTTATTCCACATATGAGAAGAGATCCAATTAAAGACGGACGTCTTCCAAACTTCTGAATGCACACCCAAGCCAATGAATAACCGGGTATTTCGACTAAACATACCAAGGCAAAGTTTAAATACTTGTCCCCACTCATGTTGGTTGAATTAAGAGAAAGGCCATAGAAAACAAAAGCGTTCACAGCCCTGAAATCAGAAGGATTAATAATAAAAGTAAATAGGAACAATATTTTAAGAAATCCATGTCTTACCAAATAAAGAAAACAATTGCAAAACGAATGACCAATTTTCTAGATTTTAACATAAGTTTCAAGACGGGTAAAATTCGTATTTCTTCACTTGAATCCTGTAATTTTTTTGTCTGAAACAGCAAAAAAAACTTAAAGCAAAACTCTTCTTAATTTTTTCTAATTTGACATGATCTAACGAATATAAATATCCTCGACCAGCAGCTTACATCCTTACTTTACGAAATCTAGAAAATAATGAGAACCTAAAACCTGGTGCCCCATTCACATCCAATCAGCGTCGAGGGGGGTGTGGTCATTTACAACAGCGTATTCAGCTTCGTTGATTTGCGAACAGGTCAGATACTGCTGTCTCTTTCTTTTTCTGTAGAACAACAACCATTCGTCTCATTTTTTCTCAATGCCGTTAAAAAACAAATCGCACATTTCAATCAATGTTTAATATAAGAATTAAAAACGTTGACTCGCTGTTAACAAAAGCACGAAGAGGTTTTAGTTAAACGTTGCTATGCGATTTGTTGCCAATGCTAGGCAACAAAATCATATATAATTAATGCGTTTACAAGGAAAAAGCAAAGTTTATTCGGAAATACCAAGTCGAGCGATACAAAACATAAACCGAAGCAACCCCGCTGTCTCTAGAGCGAAGCAGTAGCTACACGAGGTCTCGGCGAAGCACCCCCAATTCCACAAGCCCCTTCAAGAGCGAAGCAGCGGCTACACCATGTCTTGGCGAAGCCTCTCAGCACTGCGAACTACTTCTCAATCGAAGCAGCGCCCCACATGAGCCACCACCAGAATATTCAAGCCCGTGGCTCGGTTTCTATGCAGATCACAACCTTTTAAAGCTCCAGCCCGAGCCGCTTGGTCTTTGTTCTTCATTATAAGTTGTTTAGGTAAACGTTGGTTATTGTTCATGTATTAATTGTTTGTTCAAATTTGAATTTAAATATAAATTCTGCCTAAACATACTGACAAGTGTTTTGACTCTTATCAGCTACAACATTTATTCTTAATTTTTCCCAAAAATGTTACCCCCACCACTACGATTATACTTACACTATTTTGTTCTTCTTTAAAAGAATCTAAAAGTGATTCCGATAATGTAACTTTGTTAATTTTTGCAACATGACATACGATTCCTTTGGCTTGGACGTTCCTCTCTTTGGCCAATAACCATCTTATAGATTCAGGTACAAACCTACATTTTAAAATTCATATTATGATAAATAATCACACAAGTATTGTTTGCAACATACCAATAATAAACTACAAACAGTATCGCAGGTGCAGACACTGTTACCTGTAATAAAACCCAATCTCTGGTCAGCCAAGCAATTAAAGCAACCAGAGCTTCTCCAATAGCGTAAAAATAATTTAATATTATTCCGGTTACTTCTCGTTTTTTTCTTCCAACCATTTCCACACCTGCAAAATGACAAATCAATTATATTCCTGTAAGTAACAATAAGAATGGAGAGAAAAAACGAAAAAAGTAGTTGAAATATGAAGAAGAGGTTCGGTAAATTGGTCAAAAACTTACCAATAATAAATGCAAGTGGATAAACGCCCGCAGTTCCTAAGGCATTTATGAACACAAGTGTTGTAAATGTAATGTACTCTGGTGAAAATACTTGAATAACACCAGAAATACTCATCAGTACTATGCAAAATATAAATATCATCTTTCTACCATATCTGAAAAAAAAATAAGAATAAATGTTTTATGCAAAAATGCAACAAAGTAATTTTTTTATCAAAATAGTAAAGGTAGAAATTTTGTATTGCCAACCAAGAAGAAATCAGTGTTATATTGGGATCCCATTGTAAGCGAAATCTAATGAAATTAATATTAAAATTACGTCCTTTACTTTCAGCTTGCTTTTATATTGAACGCCGTTTAACTTTACATTCAGCATTTATTGACGAAATATTTTTTGACGTCGCAAAATAAAGGAAAAAAATATTTTGTAGCGTTAATAAATGGTTTTTTGATGTCAAAAAATCAATATTTTCAATACTAACGGGACATATATGTCCCATCAGTGGTTCAAAAATACTTAAGGGAAATTTAGCAACTGTTTTGAGGTTCGGCGCGTCATGTTGAGCTATATTGTCCTTTCGGTCGTGAACTAACCATTTGATTATTTGTGCGTTTAAGAATGAATTGACTCCTTACCAAAAAAAACCTCGAAGGATTCGTCGAAAATTTGTCATCAGACTTTGGAAGAGATCCTTATCATGACACTGATCACAGTTCCGGCGGTCACTGGGATTGTGATAGATACGACATATACCTAGGAATTTTAATATTTATTCAGGAAAAAAATAAAAAAGAAGATCGGAGAGACTTTGAGAAAAGGGTGGTGCTGAAACATCGCGACAGTATTTTAAAAGGTAAACTTGGTAGACAAGATTCAATTTGGCGCAGTCGGCGCATGTGCAAAAAAATGTGCCACAGAAGTTTCCAAAACAGTTGATGAATCGGGAAGAATTCGAAATTGTGGCACTATGGTTTCTATAGGGCAAGACATAAAAGCAGCTATATATACCACTGAGTAATATTCATATCGATGAAAACCGCAAGATAAAAGAGATTGTAAAAAACGGGGAATAAGTTTCCAGGAAGCAATTAACTTTTACAACAAATATCTGGTAGGGATAGACCCCTCTTGTCAGATTACAACGCTCTATGGATAATCTTGATAGAAAGTGGTGATGCAAAGTTGTACAAATTACGGATGACAGCGCGAGCGGTTAGAAATCCATCTATAATATACATGGAAATGAATGATAAAAAGGAACCGTTCTTCAAATTTATAACTGAGCAAATAGAACAGCCAATAGGTCATAGAAGCAGTGGCGTAGCTACAACTTGTGGGCCTCCCGCACCGATATTGTCCCTTGGAAAAATTATCAATAAAAAAAGAATTGATGTGGCAGTTTGGGGAGCCAAAACGCCTTAGAATGCTCGGACTCCCCCCCGCCGCGCTTGCGGGCCCGTAGTTACGCCACTATATGGAAGAGAACAAGCAGGTGTTAGAAGATAAACACTTCGAGGACGTCCGTCAACTTCTTCACGAACATTGTACAAGGTAAGAGACAACCTGCCGATCTAATGACCAACACGTGGAAGATGTTATCGTTGCGCGCAAAAAAGAAAGGCGCACTTAAACTGTTTGTACAGGGTGGGCAACTAAGAATGGGCTCCGGCCATATCTCAGAAACCAATCATCGCACAAGTTTAGGAAAACAAATACCTTAAGTAAAGTGACCCTGAAAAATTGCTGGAAAATATTTTCGAGTTTCTAAAATGGCCGCTAGGGGGCGTAACAGCCATGACCAAATAGAAAATTAGGTTTTTCTCCGTATTTTGCTCAATTAAGTGGTATTGAAAATATATGCATCGTAATCCAGGGACAATTTCGAATCTTATTAGTTCTACAATTTTTGTTCTATCTTTAAAAATAAAGTGGTGGGGGGATGCCAAAATATATTTTTTTTAAATGTCGTTTACTCCGATTTGCCTTAATGGAATTAAACAAACTTGGTCTCGTTACAAAGGGCGTTTCTTAGTCTATCGAGTTCGCTTTACGCTGTTTTCATTTGATTATTACCGTCGCCGCTAGAGGGCGTTATCTGACATGTCAACAAATATCGCGCTTTTTCTAAAGAAATTTAAATGGAATGGTATGTTTATTTTTACACGGTAAAATACAGAATTAAAAGCTTAAGATGTCAGTGAAAACCGCAACTCGATAACTTTTTTCTAACAGTAGATATTAGCAAACAAAGTTGAAATTATGAATTATTCTCAGATCTTGGCGACGGAATTTGCAAAGTAGCTGTTGAACACAAGTAAGCTGTGAAAATGACACGCTGAAGAAACAACATATGTTAATATATTACATAATATAAAAATTAGTAATTAATAACAACAACAACAAATCTAACGGTAATAACAATAAACAATGTAACAAATCAAACGTTCAAAAAAGTAAACGCAAAAAACACATTACAACACATTAAAATATTTAGAATGTAATTAGTGGCGCCCTAGATGTTCAAAATGTCGTCCATCATTTTCGATGCAAGAATTCATTCTCTGACGAGTGGATTGAACGGAAGTCTCTACTTCTGCCATCTAAATACTTTGAATGGCATTTCTTATTCTTTCGATCATGTCGTCTCTTGTAGTGGGTCTGGTGGCAAAAACCAGATCTTTTATTCGCCCCCACAAATAAAAATCTAGGCAAGTCAGGTCTGGGGACCTGGCCGGCCAATGAAATAGACTTCCACGTCCTATCCACCTGTCAGGATATGTCTGGTCTAAAAAATCCCGAACGTTCAAAGAGAAATGCACCGGGCACCCATCATGTTGGAAAAACATATCACGACGAATTGCTAGAGCTACGTCTTCTAGAAGAAGTGGCAATTCGTTTCTTAAAAAATTTAGATAACGTTCTCCATTAAGAGTTTCATTGAAAATAAAAGGCCCAATTATTTGTCCATCTAGAATTCCGCACCACACATTTATAGACCAACGACCCTGATATTGGACACAAATTCAATTAGAAAAGTCAATACTACACAAAATAGCAACAATGACAAGTTGATATTTTTGGCACATTATGTTGTTTCTTCAGTGTGTAATTTTCACAACTTACTTGTGTTCAACAGCTACTTTGCAAATTCCGTCGCCAAGATCTGAGAATAATTCATAATTTCAACTTTGTTTGCTAATATCTACTGTTAGAAAAAAGTTATCGAGTTGCGGTTTTCACTGACATCTTAAGCTTTTAATTCTGTATTTTACCGTGTAAAAATAAACATACATTTAAATTTCTTTAGAAAAAGCGCGATATTTGTTGACATGTCAGATAACGCCCTCTAGCGGCGACGGTAATAATCAAATGAAAACAGCGTAAAGCGAACTCGATAGACTAAGAAACGCCCTTTGTAACGAGACCAAGTTTGTTTAATTCCATTAAGGCAAATCGGAGTAAACGACATTTTAAAAAAATATAATTTGGCATCCCCCCACCACTTTATTTTTAAAGATAGAACAAAAATTGTAAAACTAATAAGATTCGAAATTGTCCCTGGATTACGATGCATATATTTTCAATACCACTCAATTGAGCAAAATACGGAGAAAAACCTAATTTTCTATTTGGTCATGGCTGTTACGCCCCCTAGCGGCCATTATAGAAACTCGAAAATATTTTCCAGCAATTTTTCAGGGTCACTTTACTTAAGGTATTTTTTTTCCTAAACTTGTGCGATGATTGGTTTCTGAGATATGGCCGGCGCCCATTCTTAGTTGCCCACCCTGTACAATGCGTCACATTTATATTCATATCCAAAATATCTATTCCATTATACTAAGCTGTTCCTTTTTACAATAAGTACATAATACGAAGCTACCTAATGTTTATGTTATAAAAAGACTAGTGGGACACATGTATCCCACCTAAGAAAACCATAGGTACACATGTGCCCCATGTCCATATTTCCAGAACGGGATATACAAATAACGCAGTTTTTAATATTACCTGTCTGCTAAAACTCCAAAAAGAGCAGATCCAACAATTATTCCGGCAAAATGACTTGATCCAACTAGTGATAACTTCCATTGATTGTCGAAACACGTTATATTCCACTAAAATACAAAAACATTATTAATTCATTTTTCAAATAAATAATTATTGCCAAACAATCTTACATCATTAACAATAGTTCTCTCTTGGTGATCAAAAACCCACTCGTTGCATCTTTCAGTATTTGAGGTAAACAAGTCTTTGGAACAATTATTAGCACTTGAAGTTAAATTTCTAATATATCTATCACACTGGGCAGCTTTGTAAGTATTGTCTGAGTTTCGGCTTTCATCAGGAATAGCCCATGACAGCCAATGTGTATTGTAAATAGGTTCGTGTAAGTCATCACATTCAGGTATAAAACATCTGCAAAGTAGCAATAATAAGAC
Source organism: Ctenicera cuprea (assembly GCA_958336395.1). Lineage (NCBI taxonomy): Eukaryota > Metazoa > Arthropoda > Insecta > Coleoptera > Elateridae > Ctenicera > Ctenicera cuprea. The sequence goes on from OY284487.1 coordinate 60,295,076, forward strand.
AAAATTGTTTGATAGTCTTGTTTTAATAGATTTAAAAGTAGCTGACCGATAATAACAATACGATTTTGGAGTGGGCGATAGAGCAGTGGTTAAGGCCACCCACTTTCGCATTGCTCTACCAAAAGTACTCTGGTTCGATTCCGAAACAGTGTATGTTTGTGTGTGTGGTATATGGGGAACATGACAATTGGTGTCCCCCATAAGTGTTCGGAGGACAAGCATGAGCTGCTTTAAAATATTGGTATTTAACCAAAGTCCCGAGTTGGCGCGGTTAGAATGCCCGTTCGAGTACGATCAGCAGAGTTAAGCATAGCTTTGCCTGGTCAGTACTTGGATGGGTGTCCGAAAGCCGAGTCAACACGGCACTTGGTGCTCTCGGAATGGCACCCTAATAGGTTGTCCCGGATGTCGCATTAACAACGCGGCAGTCGTTAGTGGGGTTGGAATCCCCCACGAAGTATAGATAAATGAGTAAATAGACGAGTAAATGTAATGCCAAGGGTTTGGCGTAAGCTGAGGGGGCGGCGTAGTGGTTAAAGGCCCAAAGGGCCCCACTACCCTCCGGAACATAGCAATAAGTCATACCTGGAGTGAACGGGACCAAGCCATGGGCCTCATTGGCCCGCAGTGCTGATGTATATATATTTAACCACACCAAAATAAGATAATCATTGAGCTAATTTTAGTAAATTATATTTTTTAATTTCTTACAGTCTAAAATATCACTGACTTACCTATAATTTGGCACACCAGCAGTGAAAACGTAGCTAAGACTATTGGCAGCAGCAAAAAGTACTGGAAGACATACTAAAGTGTATGTAGTAATTTGAAACCTCCCCAATTCTCCAAGTTCCTCCAACATATCATCGAAATCCATTGTTAGTCACTTATCTGAAACGAAAAGTACTATTGTTATTTATTATAAAGTACTTCTTTCTTCTGAATTTAATAGTGAAGATCACATCTTGGAGGTCTGTCCAAATATGGTTGTGTCTGGTACAAATGGTTATAAGGATGACAAGCAAATTTTATATATTCCCTTCCCTTTCCTTTTTTATATAATATAGACATAAAAATGCATATTATGACTTAAAACGGTGTTAATTTGGACTTCCGGTTTAACCAGAAGTGATAGCAATTTCTTCATTTTTAATGGAACACTGTATATTTTTGCATATTTGGATTTCCTTTACAGCCATGTGTAATACCTACCCATTAATTTTAATTTTGGCCACCAGAGGGCGTTTTTAATATTCAAAATTTCATTTTGTCCTTGTTATTTTAAAAATATAAAGTATGTTATTGGTATTAAATTAAAGGGAATAAAATGGCAATTTAAAAAGTGCAATAAAACTCAAGTAGGGCAATTTAAAAAAAAATAAGTTATTGAGAGTATATCGAAGACGTTTTTTGAAGAATTTTATTTGATATCTTCTTGTCACAATAAAATGTTTAAACAAATTAACAAAAAAAAACTTAAAGTTCATTATTCTTCCGTTTTCAAGGCAACTTTAAATAAAATTAATTATGAATATCATTCGTAATAATGATATTCATTCACGAGAAGTCATTTAAAAAAATTTAAATGCGTAATCATTTAAATTTTTTTAAATGACCTCTCGTGGCGAAAATTAAAACTTAATGGGTAAGTATTTTATACATAGCTGTGAATAAAATTTAAAGGTCTATCCAAATATGTAAAAATATACAGGGTGTTCCATTAAAAATTTAAAAATTTGCTATCTTTTCCGGAAGTTCAAATTAACACCGTTTTACGTCGTAATATGCATTTTTATGTCTTTTCCGGAACTCCAAATTAACACCGTTTTACATCGTAATATGCATTTTATATGTGTATTGCCCAAAAACAATTTAATTAAAATTAATAATTTAAAAATTGAGGTAATGGCCGGTTGTTACATGTTCTCGTGGTCACCTGGCATTGTTAAAACACCTATCTTGAAAAATACAGCACCCTTCCACACACGTAACTAAATACCAGATACGTATTTGGACAGCAAAGCTATCATCATCAGTGGTAAGCTGTCAGTATGTCAGTTTATCACTGATGATGATAGCTTTGCTGTCGAAATACGTATCTGGTATTTAGTTACTTGTGTGGAAGGGTGCTGTATTTTTTAAGTGTTGTTATTCCACAGTTCGAGTGTTTCTTCTTCTTTAACTTACTTATATTCAATAGCATCAAAAGTCTAACAAAACTATTCTTTTATGGGACTATAGGTGTACTATTAATTACTTTGCGTGGCAATTAACTATCCTATTATCAGTGAACAATATTTTTACTTCCATACTAAGTATTGATTACTTTGAAAATTATCCGGCATTTCAAATTACCATTTAAATAAGTAAATTGTAGGTATACATTTGGCATATTATTTCGGTGCAAATTGATGTGACAAATATGTTTGTTATTTCTATTCCATGTTTATTTTTATTCGTGACATTAATGATAACGACCATAAACTTACATAATATTAATAATTGGGGCATCACAAGTGAAATAAAATGATTTTAAAAGCATATACACATGAATTTTGATTAATGATCTAGAGTGGGCACGCGAAAATTAGAATGGGGGCGTCGCGGACCAATTTAAAAATTTTTGGCGCTCTTTACAGGACAGCCAGCAGTATTTATGGCATTAATAAAAAACCGCGTTCGATGATTTACAAAATCTGTATGGTATCATAAATAATAGTAGCAATAGAAGAGAACATAAGAAGGGGATATATGAACAAAACCATTCTTATCATCTCTGACAGTCAGGCAACTTTAAAAGCACTGAATTCAAACCAGATGAAGTCAAAACTTGTCTGGAACTGCCTTTGTAGCCTCTTGAAACTGGCAAACTCAAACAAGGTAAAACTTGTGTGGGTGCCGGGACACAGAGGCATAGAAGGAAATGAAAATGCAGATAAACTAGCAAAGCAGGGATCTGAAACACCATTCACAGGGCCTGAACATGTGGTTGGCACAACTAAAAAGACAGCAAGAGGAGCAGTTAAAGAATGGATGTCAACAAAACACTCGGAACACTGGAGACTCTCACCTCGACAAAGACAAAGCAAAGCTACGATGGGCAACCATCCCCATAAGCTGACAAAACCAGTCCTGCAACTTAGCAGGACTCACATCAGAATAGTGACGGGACTCCTAACGGGACACTGGCACTTCAGAAAACATCTGCATAACATAGGGCTATATAATGAAGATTCCATATGCAGACTATGTGGCAGCCTCCCATATAATATTCGAATGCGAAGCCCTAGCTCGCAGAAGATTCCAAATCTTTGAAGGCATCAATCCCAATGAGATACAACCGCCAGCCAGTCTGATCAACAAACTCCTAGACCTGCTAAAGGGGACGTATCTACTTGACAGTGACTAGCGACCGAAGGGGATACATAATAGGCCCAAGAGGCCGCAGTGTTAAAGGGCGTAGCAAACCCTCCCCGTTTCAAATCAATCAATCAATCAATCATAAATAATAAATATTATGCGGTGGATTTTAAAAACGCAGAGATTTTCAAAAGCATTGTGCAAAAATGGTTTATGTTTTGTTTTATTTTCATTTATTATACAGCATTGAATTTGCTATACACGTTGCTTCATAGCGTTTTAACCATAATTGTAATTTGGTTAGAATCAAAGTAGGTTGTCTACAGAACTTTATCCCATTACTGGCTTGCCATAATATCCATGCAATAAGGAAAAATGGGCGAAACAGGTCGCTGGTACTTTCCCATACTTTTTACGTTTTAAATATTCTCGCGTTAAGAAGTGATGGAAATTTACATCTAATCTAGCCGGTACAAGCTCGCTGCAGACTCAAGACGTTGGTTACTTACGAGCTGCGCCGGAAAAAGATCTGGTCCACAGGCTACTAAACCTAGTAAAGGGTCTTAACCTGTTCGCCTAAATCAAAACGCAAAGGCAGAGAAACACAATAGGCCTTATTGGCCGGGGTGTTCAGGGACTCACAAAACCGTGCTCTGCAATTGCTACAACCAATAACCAATAATACGAGCTGCGCACGCTCCTACGACGCGATGTGAAAGGCGCTAAGGTATTTAATGCGCTCACCAAAATAGTTATAACAGCTTTATTTATACAGTTATCAAAAATATGCAAAAATGAAAAATATTTATTTTTGTTACAGCTAATTGATAGGTGTAATTAAAATTACGTAACTGTCGGAAAACACGTTGTTGATATTAAAAAGTATCGTTTTTTCCTTAATTTTCAAAATAGTTGAAAATTGTCTCTAATCCTAATAAAGTACTTCAAATAGTCTATCCAACTGAGAAAAGTTTATAACAATCGGCGTTTGCGTTTAGGAATAAAAAATTAATCAATTTCAAAATTTTCTAAAATTTCTAGAGAGTGTCAGAGTGAAATTTGGGAAATTAGTAGAGAACAAATTTTGTAGTTCATTGCAAGCTCTATCGGCTCAGAAAGTTTAAACAAATGATGTGGGCAGTTTTTAAGGAAATTTGTTTTGAAAACGTCCAAAATTTTGTACCGCTAGTATATTTACAATTTTCATTTTTCCAAAATATTTTTACATCACTTGATTATACTTATTAAGGGCTATCAAATAATATCATAATTTGTATTGATTGGATTTTTTGTTTTCGAGTGATCTGGCATTAAAATTAAAATTTTCAAAAATTCGTAGCGGCCTTCATTTTAAAGATACAGCATTTGGGAAAAAAGCATTTGATTTGTCTTTAGATTCACTACAACGCTATACATTTGAAATTTCAAAAAAGGTGTTTATAAAAAAATCTATACCAAAAAGACTGTCCTAATTTCCGGTTCCGATTAACAACCTTACAAAGAACTACCTGCAACTAAAAAACTTCCACACAACAAATCTTATTAAAATCGGTCAAGGGGTTCCGGAGATATAGGGAAACGAACGCACCCACAGACAGACATTTTTTTAAAAACACTTTTTGGGTTCCTTGGACCCTAAAACGCGTATTTCCGTTAAAATATGAAATTCGAAAATTTGCATGAAATCAACTTTCCTTACTTCAGTAGAAGCATGGGAAAGTAAAAATCACGTGTATGGTTAAAGCTAGGCCTTCTAAAGTTGGAGCTTGGACAGCTGACAAAGCTCCCAATTTAGAAGCCCATGGGTGCAGGTAATGCAATCGGGTTCTTGGGTTTAAGTCTCATAACATTGCTTGTTTTTAATAATATTATAGATTTACTTTCTCATACTTCTAATATGAAGCATATTGAGATTGCAAAAATATTTAGAGGGAATGTGTTGGACCTCCAAGAACGTAAGTGGTTTGTAAAAATGTCGGTCGGTATGAATGTGTGTGTGTAACGGAAGTTAGATATAATTTATTAATATTATTTTTTCAAACGCGCGATTTTACATTTTTTTAGGAAAGGGTAGGATAGTGGGCACAAAAACAAATCTAAAATTCTTTTTTCCGAATAAAAACGTATGAGAATATATTTATTCGAACTATCGAATAAATAATTATTCAAAGATCGAATAAAAATGTATTAAAAGAAAAAGGTATTCGAATAAATATTTCGCTTGAATACATCTTATTCGAATAAATCTGGTTCGGATAAATTATTATTGAAATAACAGTAATTCCTTTTAATGAATCACGCACGAATGCTCGATAGTTATACGAATAATTTGATAGTTACTCGAACAATTCGATAGTTAGTCGAATAATATTTCCGAATGTTGAACAATTTATTTAAAACTAAATATCAATACTGAATATTAATGTCAGAATTTAACAATTATTAAGAAACGACCCTTATTTGAATAAATCGATTGTTAAATTGTTAGTTATTCGAATAATTGGAATAAAATAACTCGCTTCTTATTCAAATAATTAGAGTTATTCAAGTAAGTCAACAGTTATACTGTAGCAGCCCTTGGTTTTAGATATTGTTCAATTGTATTTAGTAACTTAGCGACTTACGTTGCTATTTACGTCGCTATGTTGAGTTATCAAGATAATCTTGTAAAAGTAAATACACATTAAAATTCCTCCTGCAAACTAGTGTTTTATTTACAACTACGAACTTAACATTACATAACACTACATTACGAATAGTTCGATAGTTATACGAATAATTTGATAGTAACTCGAATAACTTGATAGTTACCATTTTAGAGCAGGGTATGATAGAGGGCGCAAAGACAAATCGAAAGCTTTTATCTGATTAAAAACTTATGAGAATAAATTTATTCGAATTATTGAATAAATAATTATTCAAATAAATGTATTTGAATATTGAATAAAACATATTCGAATAAATACATATTTGTTTGAATAAAACTTACTCAAAAAATATTATTCGAATAAATCTAGAAAACACAGTATTATTGGAATGAATACTTCGTACTTAACGCATGTAATTGTTATATTAGCGCAAATGGCAATTGATTTCAGTTTTTTCTTCTTAATAGTAACTTGGAAAGATTAGTCTGCAATAAAATCATTTTTACGTTGATCTTTTTTTTCTGCTGGTTCTTGTAAGAGTTTGCACTACTTACTTAGGTATTTACATTTGCATAAGTACTTTTTATGGCTTCCAAAAACTTTTTCTCGCTCTTACATTTGTGAATGTTCAACAATTTACTAAATATCAATAGTGAATATTATTGTCAGAATTTAATAATTATTTTAAAAACACCCTAATCTGAATAATTCGGTTGTTACGTAGCTATACGAATAATTCAATACTTACTCGAATAATTCGATGGTTATTCGAATTTCATTATATCGAATAATAGCTCAATAACTAGCCACATCATTTTTTTAAAACGTTGTAGACTTATAGACTTAGAAATAAACTGCAATTTGGTTCGGTTCTCAGTTTGCTAATCTCTCGGTCACGCTTTATATGAATTTTTAAAAATCGAAAATACATGCCCCTCTTTATTTAATAAACAGGGGACAATAAAACATTTTTGGTTAAGCTACGTTGCTCATGAGTGATAGTAGAATAAGATTTACAAGTTAATTATTAGGTGCAGCAGTATCTCCCCTAGCCTAATTTATGGCTGATGCATTTACTGTATCGTCTCTGGTGTTCTTTAATATCAAGGAATCTTTTGCCATAAATAAAAAATTGATGTTTTTTCCTCAACAAAAATTGTAACTTCGTCAGGTGCACTAATCTAGGCGGTTAAGGGCTCAGGCAATTCCCTGTTTACCAGTACGGTTGTTTTGCAGTTCGCCCTTAATCGCCGTCGTAAAGTACAACGTTAAACAATTATACTTTTGCAAAGTTTTTATTTGTTCTTCGGCGTTTTTATTAAATACAAAATGTTAATGTCTTTATTATTATTACGTATTGTCGGTGTTATCTACAATACGTAATAAAGAACTTTTTACAAACACGGTCGAGTCATTAAAAAAATATTGCGATCACTTTGTATTTAATAAAACTTTTGAAAGGCTATAAATAAAAGATAAAAAATAACTTAAAACATTTTTATGAGAATTGGACCTGTGATTCTCGGATTGGTGAAACGACATATTTATAATACCAATAAGTTAAAATAAATATCTGTTGAGGCCATTAAATATTATTTTATTTATAATGATAATGAACTTCAACGAAGTAAAGCTTGAACTAATTAATAAAAAGAGGGGTTAGTTGGTACGGCTCTAGGAGCAGTCTACGAGGATAATTTACGTAACCGGAAACTACAGCTCGATCTGATGATCGTAGGCTAGAGCTCGATCTGGGGTAGTGCTGGTAAACGGAGGCTGAAGCTCGATCGATCTCAAGCTTTCATCCTATGACTGATTTTAATCGATAGCAAAGATAACTGATTTTTCTGTTCTTACGTTTGGTTTTACATTCTTTTGTTATCATGGGTAACCAGTTATCTGTGAACATTGTTCCCGTTTTTTTGTAAACCTCAGGCTCAATTTTGCTGTTTTTCCTCTTAAATAATTTGTTTAAAATGGAGAAATTGAAATAGACCGGGGTTGTGGTGTAAAATGAGGGAGATAGAGATAACAAGCGGTTTCCATTCTCTTGTCGAAGTTTAACTCGTATTGGTGTTGGACCACGCCCTCCGGGGCGCCGATTGGGTGGAGCACGCTCAAAGGCGCTGGCGCTTTCATCGAGCTTCGTAGTGCCCACTTCTTGCTTACTTTTTAAATCGTAATGGCGACAGTGAAAGTTATATGTTGTTGGCGATAGATAAGTAATTTTTGATCAGTGTAAATTTGACACATTCTTACTAATGAAAATGATGACATTTCTAATTCAGTATAAACAACAATTTATCAAACAAGCAACTTCTTAATATTAAATGCTTCTAGATTTAAAATTTGTATACATTCTCACAATCACGTCAATTTTAAAAACTCAGTTTCATTTCTTAAGCTATGCGGTGAAATCCGGTAATTAGTCGAGATTTTCACCATTGAACGAAGAAACATAACAATTGTTGCAAATTCAATAAAAAAACTTACAGAAGACCAGCTTAAAAAACTTCCATTTTTCAACTCAAAATCTTAGAAAATTAAAAGAAATGAAATAAAAAAATAGAAATATAAAATGAATAAAACTTACGTGGCCACCTAGAAAGTGCACATGCACACACTAATAAAATTAATTATCGTTTCTTATTGTTCGTTCAAGTTCCATTGTATCAGTCTATTTTTCAAAGAGAAACAACATAACAATTATTTAAAGATTGCAGTTCTTGTGTTTTACGGTACAGTGCAGACTAAAAGTAGAACATGAAATGTTCTTATCGTATTTGCAGTCAATGCCTTTACTAAAAATAAGTTTGGATACATCCAACTATAAGCGGCTTTTCATAGACCTCTTTTTAAATTATAAATAGTTAAATATTATATGTATAACGTGGAGAGGGTTATCAACTTACGATTTAAATGTTACTCGCCGACTTATTAATATTTCAAATAAACAATTTTATAGCTACGAATCCTCTAATTTGCGGAATACAAGAATATAGACTTTAAAGCATTTCTATTTTCATATTACTTTAAAAAATAACGCTGCATTCTTACGTCCACAAATGTGAAAAAGTCAGTTTTAGATAACATTTTCTTGCATTGGCAGGTTCTTCTAGTTTTATACAATCACCAGAATAACTGAATTAAATAACTTCCTAAGCTATATTTTCTATGAAAAAAATTCCGCAGATAAATATTCCTAGTAAAAATTCCTATCAACATAATAGTAATTAATAAGTTCCGCCAATTATACTAGTACCAAACAAAACTTCGTCGAATGCATTTTCGAAAATTATGCAAAAAATTGACAACGAAAAACTACGGCAAATCAAAATTCTTAAAAAACTCACCCAACAAAAAACTGACATACTCCAATATTCCAGTAGAAGAAATATTGTATCCCCCCCCCCCAATCCAAACATTGTCTAATCAAAATGAAATTTATCACCGCCATTTCTCAAATTTTGTACGTTCGATTACGACGTATTCAATCAAAAACTCGTGGAAGGCGTCAGAGTAAAATTTGGAAGATAAGTAAAAATTTCAATTTGTAGTTCAATGCAAGCTCTATCGGCTCACAAAGGTTAAAACAATGGTGTGGTCAGTTTTTGTGGATTAATTTTTGAAAATTTTCAAAATTTTGAAGCAGCGCCATTGCGATCGTTTTCGGATTTTCGATATTAATTTTTCTTCATCGTATACTACCTAGGAAGGGCTCTCAAACAAGTGGCAGCTGATCCCGATCAGACTACTTTTTGAGTAAATGGGCGTTAAAGTCGAGATTTTAAAAAATCTGTAGGGGCCGCCATTTTGAAAAAAAAAGTTTTCGTTTTGCCTCAAGTTCTTCTCTCAGGTTCCGTGCTCAAATTTTCATAATTGTGTTATGAAAAAAAAACGTTACAAAAAAATGTCTAACTTCCGTTTCCGGTTTTGGATTTTTTTGAAAAGCTCAACTAAAACTAGAATTTTCGATACACCTCTTGATTTAAAATTTCATCAAAATCGGTCCAGTACTTTCGCCTGTAGAGGCGTCACCCACACACATACCCACAGACAGCCATTTTTTAAAAACCACTTTTTTGGCTTGCTTGAGCCTCAAAATGTGTATTTCCGTTAAATCTAGATTTCGAAAATTTTCATGAAATCAATACCGAAGATATGGGAACGTAAAAATGAGCGAAGCACTTCGCCTGGCCTTTCCTACACTTTAAAAACGTTTACTTTCCCTTTTTTTAAGTATTTATGTAGCCACAACAGCAGTAGCAGTGGTTAACTTCAAGTTCGTTGATTACTCCGTAAAGGGCCAACGCAACACGTCATACGAATATATCGTACAGCCGCTTCAGCATAACATCGTTGGTAAAGGTTCTCAAAAAATTTTAAGAATTAATATATTTATTGTAAAATGATTTTTTGAGATTAAAGAAATTCAAAGCCGAAAATCGTCAATTAAAAATTATATTGGAAAGGGGGGGGGGGGGGGGGAATTAATCCCTTAGTTTTTTGGTGCAACTAAAAATTAAACTTGCAGTCTTGAATTTTATTCTACTACCTGGATGATATACTCCAAAAATTGGGATGAGCCTCCAGCCCCTCCAAAACTTGAATTCGAACGGCAAGAACATAGATTAATTTATACCCCATACAAGTATCACTTTAGGAAGCGCTCCCTAAAAGAAAAAACACCACCGGCGGCTCTTTGTATTACTACTTGCAGCCCGGTGCAACCCCTCTATTTAACCAAAACCACGTCGCGTCCCGTTAACCGAGGAAGGGTTAACGTTTCAGCAGATATCCGCGACGTAGTTGAAACCGCCACTAGCATAATAGCTTTGAATGTCGCCATTACAATTTAAAAAGTGAGTAAGAAGTGAGCACTACGAAGTTCGATTGAAGCACCAACCCCTTTGTGCGCGCTCCAGCCAATCAGCGCCCCGGAGGGCGTGGTCCAACGCAATACTACTTGAACTTCGCGAAAAAATGGAAACCACTTCCTATCTCCTTTTACACCACAATTCTGTTTCACTTTCTTGCAACATTCTAAACAATATTATGTACGAGGAAAAACATAGCAAAATTCACCCTGAGGAGATAAAAGAGCGCGAATAATGTTGACCGATAGCTGGTAACCCATGGCAACGAAAGAAACTGAGAAAAATCAATCTTTGGGATTGAATAAAATCAGTCATAGGTAAAAAGTAAAAGCTTGAAAACGATGGAGCTCTAGTCTACGGTCACCAGCACTACCCCCAGATCGAGTTCTAGCCTACGGTCACCAGATCGAGCTATAACTTCAGGTCACGGAAATCACCCTCGTAAGTCGTAGGCTCGTACAAACTAAACACCCCCCCTTTATTCTATAGTTCAAGCTTGATTTCGTTTAAGTTCATATTTAACCACTTGAACAGATATTTATTTTAATCTTATAAGTATTTCGGTTAAAATAAATATGTTATACGAATTAAATATTTTTTTAATATAAACACCCCCAGTTCGAGCCCTAAATCCTTCCCAGGACAACTCGTCTCTACAGGTCAATCAGCACCCAGTTCCGAGGCCAAACAACACCTACGCACCTCAGGATTCAACGAAGCCGCCCTTAGCACTACTAGCGCCACAGCCACTCACCAGATGGGGCGCTGCAACCTGCAGCGATCACCACCAGCAGTTATAATTCCCAGGCGCTAAAACTACGTAGACTACAACCTATTGAAACTTTCGCCAGATTTCCTTATTCTAGTTATCAATGAAATAACTCATTTTGTTTATTGCTTTTTGTAAATATTTACCTTTTACATAATTTCTGTTTGTATTTTCGTGTTATAATATATAACTTTGTAAATAAAACGTTACTTCCAAGATGCATTTATTTGGGTGGTGTTAACAGAGAAGTCAGAAGTTTGAGACACCAATCAAATTCAAGCTCGTACCTAGCTCTATGAGCCTATAAAAATTAAAAACATCGTCTAGCCACTTTTTTGAATTCCTGCAAGTCGAAAATAAGTATTTCCGTCTAAATTTAGAAATCTAATATTTACATGAAATAAATACGCAAACAACACAATTTAGTGGTTCGTGAAATTATTTGTTATGCACATTACTTAACGTGCCTACGTACCTGCTCTAAACCGAAAACAATACATAACCGTTGTCATACCAACAGTTCACTTGTATTCAACATAGCTGATGTAAATGTGAATTGTACTGTGAAACAGCTTATTATACGTAAATGGGTTAACCGTTTTAAAAATAGTCGTGAGACTGTTTGTGACAATCCAAGAAGAGGAAGTTCAACAAGGGTTCAACTGCAGTGTCATTCCTGCAGTTATTAAACGTGTTGTTGGTTTTCTATTTTAGAGACAGTTATTCGGCGATTTGCATTGGTCGAAGCTTCAACACGTTTAATGTCATCAGGAATGACTCTTGTTGCAGTTAAACCTCCTCTTCCTGGATTGTCACGAACAGTCTCACCGCAATTTTGAAAACGGTTAAGCTATTCAAATACTTGCCACTTCTAGAGTGTGATTTCATGAACTGTGAGTTGATTTTACGTAAAGTTTCCGTTTGGCTCCTTAATTAACGAGAATTTAAATCACACTACGCAGCATCAGGGAACAGTTTATATCTTCCATTTTGAAAAAGAAGTGAAGGGTTTCCGGCCAATGAATGGTTAGGTGTTGTTTCCTATTTAGAGTATAGTACTTTCGGTAATGTACAGAACAAATAATTGCGCGAATCCCTCAATTTACTGTCGATAAATTCCGGTTTTGTATTTACGGCCCTAAAAGTTAAAATATGTTTTAGGATGCTATTATTTAACAGTAAAAAAAGTACAAAATCTCTTACAAATCGGTAGAAACCACTTGTGCCTTGCTTAGTATCTTATCAATTTATCAGCATGTTCTGAGGAACAAACAAAAATTGACAGGAAAGCCGATACGCGGAAAACTACTTACCAACTTTATTGGGTTTGAGGTTTGCACTTGTGCCATTGACAGATTTGTACAAATATGTCAATGTTATGCGACGGGACGCACCCTTGAACTTATTACTATCGTTTCTAACTTTGTTATTGCTCTCGCACGCTTCCCGCACTACTAAAATTTACGATTGAAGAGAGCACGAGTGTGTTTATCTTTATACCATTATTCTAAGCTTTCAAACGTAACCTACGCTTCTTAGGAACGCATTAAAGTAATAATTTCAATCAATGCTGGTAATAGTTTGCAAAAGGAATTATTCTCGACAGTTTGAATTTTTCATTTTCTAGGGATTGTATTTTTTAAGAAGTAAATTTTTCTCAACTTTTTTAAAAATTTTCGATATTAAAGAGCACAAGGGATGGTTTCAAAATGACTTTTAGAAAAGAAGTTATTTTCAACATTTTCATATTTTCTAATTTCTAGAGATGCACGAGATAGTAGTTTGGGGGTGATTGGTGACTTTATTTAAAGAGGGTGATTATCGACATTTTAGAATTTTTATGGAGTAATTTAGGAGTGGTATTTTTACAATGTTTCAAATACGAGGGTAGGTATAATAAAAATTGTAATATACAGGGTGTGGCAGCCCGCTGTAATTGGTCGATTGCAGGTTAAGTATTAGAGACAAAGAAACCTTTTTTAAATAAAAGTTATTAGGGGTCATGTGTACTGCACATAAAAATATTTTGCATTATACAGGGTGTCCTATATCAGAGTGGCATAGCAAACTTATATTTTATTTAATTAAACACCCTGTATATTTTTGCAATTTATTATTTGCCTTTTAATTTGCTTTCCGACTGTTCTTTGCTTTTTTAAATCCGTTGCGGTGTTGCCAAGTTATTTCTTTTTTTTCTGTAAATTTGACATTTGCAGACCTTACTAGTAAAATCTGTACAAGCTGTATTTTTGCAGATGAAACAATTTGTTTTTGGTAAATATTAGTCAATACCATGTGCTATTCTTCAGATGTTCCAAAGTTGAATTTGGTTATACAGGATGTTTGTTGTCGCGGTCCAAAGTTTTCGAACTTTAATGTGTCACAACTTGATTTTTAAAAGCCCCAAATTTTTATTTAATATTTGAATTCTACTGACTGTAAATTTCTCATCAAACGTCTATTACATTCCCTATACCTATCTCTACTAGTTTTCCTTGTTTTTTCGATTTTTTGTTTTAAAGTAATACTGCGCGGTAAACTTGAATAGATTGTCTAAATAATATTAAAATCGAAAAAAACAAGGAAAACTAGTAAAGATAGGTATAGGGAAATTTGCAGTAGAATTCAAAAATTAAATAAAAATGTAGAAGTTTTATTTGAAAAAATCAAGTTATGACACATTAAAGTTCGAAAACTTTGGACCGCGGCAACAAACATCCTGTATAACCAAATTCAACTTTAAAATATTCTTGACTAGTCTTGACTAATATTTCCCAGAAAAAAATGGTTTAATCTGTAAAAATAGGGTTTGTGCCGATTGTACTAGTAAGGTCTGCAAATGTCAAATTTACAGAAAAAGGTTGAATAACTTGGCAACACCGCAACGGAATTTAAAAACAAAAAATCAGTCGGAAATCAAATTAAAAGGCGAATAATAATTTGCAAAAATATACAGGGTGCTTAATTAAAAAACATATATGTTTGCTATTCCACCCTGATATGGAACACCCTGTATAATGGAAAATATTTTTATCTGATAGTACACACGACCCCAAACAACTCTTATCTAAGAAAGTTTCCTCTATCTCTAATACTTAACCTGCAATCGACCAATTACAGCGGGCTGCCACACCCTGTATATGTATAATATGTATCTGCAGGCAAGGTACAGCGAATAAAAAAACTGGAAAGTTGAATAATTATAACCTTTGATATTATTATGACTGTTTGACATCAAGACGGATTTTCCCTATTGCATTGTATTAAATTGACGCAAAAATCCCCTGTTTTGGGCAAAACATAATTATATAAATTACATGTCTATACTTGGAATTTAATAACTATACAAACAGACTCAGACAATGATGATGCTGACATTAGGAATGAACATTGACCTCAAGTGCACAATGATAATAACCAAAAATTACACTGTTTTTGTTTGCGTGTTTTAATTTTGATTAGATAATTAGGAAGCAAAATGTTCTCGTGACACTGAATTTAACAAACATCACAGGGCATTTCTTTGTTTTTATTTTAAGCCAGGTATTTGAAGAATTTCTGAGAATTCTACGTTAAATCGTTTTAAAAAAATGCTTATTGAAGCTTATAACTATAGTTTGCAAACTAGCAATTGCATGTCATTTTAAATAATCATGTTTAAAGTTGAAATTTTCGAATCAAATTCAAAATTTAAAGTTAACACACTATCATGTATACATGTTTACATCTGATAATCAAACAATCGATGTGTCGACTAATCGATTAATATTTAATTAATCGATTGTTTGATTAGCAGTTTATACAGTGTGTAGCAGACCACCCACGCACTCTCTTTTACGGCTTAACCATTGAACCTAGAAGGACGGGATAAAAATTTGTTATATAAATTGCACACGAGGTATTCAGTAAAAATATTTATACATTTCTTGGGGTTCCGAAAAGGGTGGTGTTGGGGGGGGCTAGGGGGTTTCTCGAGATTTTTAAATACGAAGATGGGCCAACTCATACCTCATTTAAAAGATCTTCTTAAACTCATTATTTAAAAAAAACAAAATATCGATAGCTCAAACCGTTTCAAAATCGCGGGCAATTCTATGAAAAAAACGGCCATTACATGAACCTTTTCCCAACCGCGCATGAACTATTGTACCAAGAAAAGTAGTACTGATCCTTGAAGTCAATTAAATTAGCATTCCAACGATGTACCACATGAGGTCAAAAACTAAATGTTAGTACCCCCGCGCCTCCTCAAAAGAGCGAGAAGCGTCAAAAGATATACTCTTAAAGTTATTCAATAGGACGAGGGATCAAGTAATATCTCATTTTAAAAGTCCCATGAAACTGAACAATTTTTGTAATTAAAGTTTTTCGATATCTTTCACCGTAACAAAATGGCGACTCAATTTATAAAAAATTACTTCCTATTATCGGAGGCATCGCTCCCTCTACCGCATCTAAGGCAGTGAAACAGAAATATTTTTGCTGATTTATAAAGTATTCGCATAACATTTAAATTCACGTGCGAGGTAGAGTTAACAACTCAACATCGCACTCGTATTAAACCTTTATTATACCCGGTGGGAAACTATTAATGCGTGTGTTGGTGTTTTTGTCGAATAGGATGTGAACCGTGTAGTGAGTGTTTTAAATGTAAGATGGAAAGGCGGATGATGGTGACGTCACAACTTGTTAGTCGGAAGGGAAAAATAAGAGTGCGCATTTGAGACAGGAGTTTAGTGCGAGTGCAATGTTGAGTTGTCCAACTCCAACTCGCACGTGGATTTAAATGTTATGTGAATAGATTTTATAAATTAGCAAAAAAGTTTCTGTTTCGTTCTCTTTTTGAGATATCTTTTGAATGTTCCCGCTCTTTTGAGGAGGAGAGAGGGTACTAACATTATTTTTTTGTCCCCATGTGGTTCATCGTTGAAAAGTTAATTAAATGGACTTTAAGGATCAGTACTAATTTTCTTGGTACAATAGTTCATGTGCGGTTGAAAAAAGGTTTATGTAATGGCCGTCTTTTTATATAATTGGCCGCCATTTTGAAACTGTTTGAGCTATCAATATTTTCTTTTTTTAAGTTGTTGGGTTTAAAAATATCTTCTAAATGAGGTAGGACTTGACCCACCTTCGTATTTGAAAATCTCGAGAAAAACCCCCAGCCCCTGCCCCAAAACTACCCATTCTGGAGCTCCAAAAAATTTATAAATATTTTTACTGAATACCTCACATACGATTTATATAACAATTTTTTTATCCCATCCGTGTAGGCTCAATAGTTTAGTCGTAAAAGATAGTGCGTGGGTGGTCTGCTACTGTGTGAGTAATCCGATTATATGAGTAATCCAATTGTTTGATTAATCGAATCTTTGATTGATTAATTATTCGTTGGATTAATGGACTGTCTGATTAATCTATGGTTCGATTATTGTTTAAAGAAAAATTAACCAGGAAAAGTAGATGATCTAATTAACAGCTCTTGCATCTTGATAAAATTTTATAAATAAACCAAATTTAAAAGAGAAAAATTAACTTCAAGTTGAAAAAGGGCCAGACAATTACTATTCAATCAGAGGCGGACAAACGAAGACAATAATTAAAAGAAGGACATTTCTCAAAAAAAGACAGTGCCTCCCAATCGTCTCATATTAATAATCATTTGTAAAGTTTGAGTAAAACAATCAATTCATAAGTTCGCTTAATATTATAAATAACGATGAATCGATTTTTCGATTACTTGTCCGAATAATCGATTACTTGCTTAATCGCTTATTTAAATAATCGATTATTTAATTATTGAACTATCTAATCAGCTCTTTGAATAATAGTTTATTTGATTAGTCGAGTGTTTGATTATTTATTGTTTGATTAATCGATTCTTTAATTAATGATCTGAATAATATATAGTTCGGTTACTGTTTAAACAAAAAATTAACCACGAAGAATCAATAATCGAATTATTAATAGAACTTGTCTTTTGTTGATTATTTAATTAATCGATCCGGTCAAACGATTATTTGTTTAAGTAATCGATTATTTATGATTAATCGATTAATAAATTATTCGAGAGTTCGATTAATCAATTGATCGATTATTTAATTACTCGTTGTTTGATTAACGTTTCTTTAATTAAGAGACTGTTTAATTTATCGATAGTTCCATTATTGCATAACAACAAAATAACCACGAAAATTCAATGGTATAAGTATTACATGTAATTTTTTAATTAACATTATTAGTATTCGATTAAATTATTATTCGATTATACAGTCTTTCCTTTAGAAAATAGAGCCTCTTAAAGATTCTTTAAGAAGTACCTGAAAATAGGCAACCCAAATTACATTTTCAATTATTTTGCACAGGTCACACGGAATTTTGAAAAAAAAGCGCGATCTAGACATACATGCATTCAAATAACGTCAATTTTGACACAATTCGATATTTTTGTGATATTTTTTGACTTTTCTTGCATTCGTTTCTTTCTGTGCCTTTTATAATTCGTTTTTTTCGTTCTGTGAATTTTTTGATAATTATTCTATTGCTTAGTTTTGAAACATTTTGTTAATTAGTTTATTTTAAATTTAATTTCAATTTGAAAAGTGGGAAAGACGGCTTTATTTATCCTCTATTAATTTCCGTCGTTATGGAAACAAATAGTAGGTAGTAAATTGAGTTGCCTACATTTAGGCGCTTCTTAAAGAATCTTTGAGAAGCTCTATCCCTGAAAGGAAACACTTTTGACCACACATTTATTAACAAAAGTTGTTTGCTTTGTTGTGTTTTGCAAGCCCTAGAAGTTTGTCCCTACAATTCATTAACTCCCTGTATATGATTTATCGATTATTTCATTGATTGATTGTTCCATTAATCAATTTATCCGTAGTATGATTACTCATTGTTTGATTAATGTATTCTTTAATTAATAGACTGTCTGATTAATCGATAATTCCATTATTGTATAACGAAGAATTAACCACGAAAATCCAATGAAATAACTATTATTAGCTCTTGTCTTTTGTCGATTATTTAGTAATCGATAATTTGATTAATCGAATGTCCGATTAACCAGTTCTTCGATTAATCGATTTTTTGATTATTCATTGTTTAATTAATCAATTCCTTAATTAATGGACTGTTTGAATAATCGACTGTTCGGTTACTGTGTGAACGAAAAATGAACCACGAAGATTTTTTAATGTAATTATTATTAGCACTTGTCTTTTGTCGATTGTTTAGTTAATCAACTCGATCAAATAATTATTGGGTTAAGGAATCGATTATATACAATTTATCGTTTATTAGATTAATCAAGTGTTCGCTCAATCAATTTATCGATTGTTTAATTACTCATTGTTTAATCAATCAATTCTTTGTTTAATGCACTGTTTGATTAATCGATAGTTTCATTATTGTATAACAAAAAATTAAACACAAAAATTCAGTGGTATAACTATTATTAGCTCTCGTCTTTTGTCGATTGTTTAGTTAATCGATAATTTGATTAATCGAATGTCCGATTAACCAATTCTGCGTTTAATAGATTGTTTAATTATTCATTGTTTCATTAAACGATAGTTTGCTGTTTACACGAAAAATTAACTATGAAAATTTAATTATCTAATTTACATAGCTCTTCATTATTCGACTATTCGATTAATTGATTATTCGATTATACACGATTAATAGACTATGTGATTAATCGATTGTTCAACTAATCGATGAATCGAATTTTATTGATTAGTTAATCGATACTAACGATTGTTGTTTTGCAATCGATTATCATTTATGTATTTTGATAACAACAGTATCGTTAAACGCGCGACGACAGGGCACATGCACCGGGAATAAATACGTAGTAGCGGGCAAGATTTGCATCTAAACACTAAACGAAAATGTTTTCGCGCGCTCTATCTTGGAAATAGATACACTATATGTACATGTACAACCCACCGTTTAATTAATTCTAAATGATTTTATAAGAATTTTAAGCTTTAGAACTTCATATAAAAAAATTAGTAGCCAAAGAAGTTCAAGTGGATGGGAGATTAATCAGTAAACAAATAACTTAATAAAAATATTTATCAATTCCAGCTTTACTTCGTTAAAGTCCATATTTAATGAGTATCTGTATATAAAATACTTAATCACTTTAACAATATCTATTTATTTTAACCTTATACGTATTTCGGCATGTTTACATGCCATTGTCAAAGGTTATATGAATGTAAACAGTTAGTGTTATAGCAATAGAACTTTTTACTTATCTTGGTAATCGTCTGCAGATGACTTGATTTCTCATTCCAAAATGTCCAGTAGCGGAGAATTTAAGAGATCAATTTGCTCATTCATTAACGGTGCAGTTTTTAAATGTTTGTGAATTTCAAAAGCTTTTAGTATATCCAACTTACGTTTATCATCACAAAAGTGTAAACATTCTATGGTGTTATTAGATGTCATTGAATGATTTTGTTCTAGTAAGTGTTTAGCGTAATTGGATTTATGTGGGTGTTTGTATTTGTAACAACGTACGTGTTCTTTATACCTAATATCAAAATTTCTAATTGTCTGGCGATTTGTTAAAATCAGGCATTTACAAATTAAATTGTTCGCATTGTAATTCGGTTTATATAGGCCAGACAATTAGAAATTTTGATATTAGGTATAAAGAACACGTACGTTGTTACAAATACAAACACCCACATAAATCCAATTACGCTAAACACTTACTAGAACAAAATCATTCAATGACATCTAATAACACCATAAAATGTTTACACTTTTGTGATGATAAACGTAAATTAGATATACTAGAAGCTTTTGAAATTCACAAACATTTAAAAACTGTACCGTTAATGAATGAGCAAATTGATTTCTTAAATTCTCCTCTATTGGACATTTTGGAATGAGAAATCAAGTCATCTGCAGACGATTACCAAGATAAGTAAAAAGTTCTATTGCTATAACAACACTAACTGTTTACTTTCATATAACCTTTGACAATGGCATGTAAACATGCCGAAATACGTATAAGGTTTAAATAAATAGATATTGTTAAAGTGATTAAGTATTTTATATACAGATACTCATTAATAAAAATAGTTTTCAAAACTGACAACTTAGTACTACTTAGTATTAGGTATAGAAATACAATGTGTCCTGGGATTCAGTGCCCAATAGAAAAAATAATTAAAAGTAATTCTTAAAAAAAATAAATTTTGTTTGTTCTTAAAACCCGAAAACTGTTAGTTAATAGTTTTATTATACGGAGTGTTTCGTATTTGGATATTTGCCAACAACAAAAATATTTGGCCTTAATCTACAGGGTGGTTATTTAAGAGAAGCCATTTCGATCATTTTAATGGACATAACTGGGTTTTATTGAATGGAAAAGTATTAACTTTAGCTAGGAGGTACCCCTAACTCTGACTAAATGAAAGACCATTGAATCCTGAATAACACGTGATAAAAAAAACACAGGGCGTTCCATTAATCCAAAAAAAACTAGTTATGGGCACTTGAAAACGATGGGAAAGGTTTCTCTCAAATAAACACTTTTTGGTGTCATAACATAAAGGATAGTTAGTCTTTAGTAGCAGTATTCTTAATTCTGTTTCTTATTTTTGAAAATTAACGCCAGTACGCCGTTTTTAAATTAGGCATCTGTCAGTTGTTTTCACAAAACAATTTATAACGTGGCAACGCCGCAACTATAATTGTATAGGCGAATAGTTGGAGGACAAGAATATGCAAAAATATACAGCAGGGTGCAAAAAAGTCGTAACTTAACAAAATTTAAAAATTCGTTTTGATTTATTTAAATCGGATTTTTTTTTAATTTAAAATGTTTACTTGGTTCAAACAATTTTTTTATTATAAAAAATTTAATTGCCCGAGATTGTTTGCGCAAAGTATTAACGTATTTTGTCTGCATAATTAGTGTTATGTTTAAATATTTTAATGAAAACTGTAATGTAAAGTTTGATAAAGTAACATTCTGATTATGTATCTTATTTTTTAATTTTTATTATTGTGCGGAATTAAACTTTTATTTCTGATATGTATTTGTGTAGAAAAAAAATTAATTTATATTGTATGCAGCTCAAAGCTGTTTGTATTTTAAATAGTAACACATATTTGTTTCTCTTTTCGGTACATTTTTCATAGATTATACCGGGTGATCGTAAAAAACATCTTTCAGAGCAGGCCATGACCGAAGTATTAAAGTTGGCAATCTATATACACTGTGTCCATAAAGTAACCCCCCCCCCCTAACTAACTTTTGAACGACTTAATATTTTACTACAAAATTTGGTGTGCTTTAATGGGAAATTAAATACTATTTTTTAGCTCATAATTAAATAATGTATCATTCAAAATGGCGGCTGGGCGCCATTTTGAAATTTTTTTTTAAATAGAAACGGGGGTCGAGTGACACCTCATTTGAAAGGTCTTTTAGTTCTGAGTCTGATCCTAGAGTTTCAAAGAAAAATATTTAGCCATAACAAAATGACAAACGTTTGAAGTAAAGAAGTCTATTAAAAAAAACTAAGAATTAAAGCAAAAATAAATGAAATTAAGTGTTCGAAATGTTCACCATTCACTTCTTGGCACATAAAAAGTCGGTTATGACATTCCTGCCTTACATTTTCATAAGCTTCTGGAGTGATATTTCTGCAAACTTCTGTAATGCGTTTTTTACAGAAATGTCACTCCAGAAACTTATGAAAATGTAAGGCAGGAATGACATAACCGACTTTTTATGTGCCAAGAAGTGAATGGTGAACATTTCGAACACTTAATTTCATTTGTTTTTGCTTTAATTCTTAGTTTTTTTTAATAGACTCCTTTACTTCAAACGTTTGTCATTTTGTTATGGCTAAATATTTTTCTTTGAAACTCTAGGATCAGACTCAGAACTAAAAGACCTTTCAAATGAGGTGTCACTCGACCCCCCTTTCTATTTAAAAAAAAATTTCAAAATGGCGCCCAGACGCCATTTTGAATGATACATTATTTAATTATGAGCTCAAAAATAGTATTTAATTTCCCATTAAAGCACACCAAATTTTGTAGTAAAATATTAAGTCGTTCAAAAGTTAGTTAGGGGGGGGGTTACTTTATGGACACAGTGTATATAAAAATGAATCACTATTTCCCTTGGTCACGCCATAACTTGAGAACGACTTTACCGATTTTATTCATATATTTTTTTAAGTTTTCTAATACTTTGTAGAAGGTTCTTACGGAAAGAAAAATTAAGAAAATTGCGCAGAAAATTAGAAAATTTAAGAAAACTTAACGAATATTTGAACCTTAGCGCGTTTGACAGTTCGCGCGTTTGACAGTTCGCGCGCCGCAATTGTAGTTTAACAGATGCATCGGTCGGCATCTATCGATCAAAAAATTGATTCAAAAAATTGACGTTTGAACCTTCCAGAGTTTGACAGTTCACGAGTTTGACAGTTCACGCGTCGCAATTGTGAGTTTGTTGAGTGAGTTTTTTAAGAATTGTTTGTTCATCGCAGT
Organism: Ctenicera cuprea; assembly: GCA_958336395.1. Classification (NCBI taxonomy): domain Eukaryota; kingdom Metazoa; phylum Arthropoda; class Insecta; order Coleoptera; family Elateridae; genus Ctenicera; species Ctenicera cuprea. The sequence goes on from OY284487.1 coordinate 60,318,259, forward strand.
TAGTTCACCGCAATCACGCCTTATATTAAAAGTTTAATTTAATAGGTAAGTTTTGATAGACTAACACGTGGTATACATGGTTATACATAAACACTAATGGAGTCTATTTTTTATTTTTAGTTGAAGTTGGTTCTTCAAAATGCCACCAATTAGACGTACCAACTTAGGTCGCAGAACTCGCAATGCTGCAAGTCAAAGATATATACGAGCAAGTCAAACTGACGAGCAACTAGAAGCGCGAAATGAAGTTGAACGTAAATCGATGGAATCGAAATCAACAAAATAGAAATGTTGCGTTTAATCCCTATCGAGCTGCATTCAATTATAACGTGGCAATCGATTACAGTTCACAGAAAATCGTTGCTATTGGACCAATGAACGTTGTATGTCCACATTGCAAAGCATGTAAGTTTAAAAATGAAGCCCCTGGATTGTGTTGCGCCAGTGGCCAAGTGAAATTGGCGCCATTGGTACCGCCACCAGAGCCAATACATTCATTGGTTTCCGGAAATGGGCCAGATTCTATACATTTTTTGACTCATATCCAGCAATACAATAATTGCTTTCAAATGACGTCATTTGGCGCAACGAAAGTTATTCGAGACAATTTTATGCCTACTTTCAAGGTAAGTATGGGGGAATGGCAGCGCTGCCAACGTATTTTGCCAGCCACATGGCGGTACAAACGATTGGGCTATTCAGCAAGACAAATCGATCAGCGTTGTGCACACAACAATTCGGTGAAAAGATCAATTGTAGAACAACTCCAAACATTTTTCCATCAACAAAACGAATTGGTGGCATTATTCAAGACCGCATTGTGACGTTCAGTTTGACAGTTCTGCTGTGTATCACGTTCCGTATTGAAAATTGATATTTTGCGAAAAATTATTGAATTCAAAGCGATAGTTTGTTTGGAAAAATGCCACCAGTGAGGCGTCGAAATATCGGTCGGCGGTCGCGCTTAGCAATCCAACGACATGATCGTCGAGTCAATGAGACTGACGAAGAGCATAGTCAGCGTTTGGAGGCAAGTCGAATGACTCCGGAACAACGGATACAGTCGAGTTCGACTCGCTCAGTTGGAACTCGCTCACAAAATAATTTGGAACGTCGACAAAACAGACGGCCAAACGTGACAATTCGATATGAGCGTTTAGCGTTCAGATACGATCCAACAGTCGATTACGCTGCAGATGAATCGGTCGACTTCGGAACAATGAGCACTGTTTGTCAACATTGCAATGCTTTGAGGTTTCGACACGAAACGCCAGGATTATGTTGCGCGAGCGGAAAGGTCAAATTACCGCAATTGATACCGCCACCAGAACCATTGGCATTATTGCTTTCTGGCCAAGAACCTCGATCGAAGCATTTCTTGGAGTATATACAAAAGTACAACAGTTCCTTCCAAATGACAACAAAAAAGGCTTACTTAGGACCAGCAACGCGGACCGGGCCCAGCTAGTACTTAATATAAGCCAATTATATTAAGTATTGCCAACTTTAACACTTCGGTGATGGCCTGCTCTGAAAAAGGTTTTTACGATCACCCGGTATAACAAAATGTTTAAACAAAATACCTTTTCGCACAATCGTGTTATATGTATACGTCATTGTTAACACAAGCTGTAAACTGAATATACAACACTGTCGCTAGTCTCCATAGAAACAAAGAAAAAACAGTGTTGTTCTATTTCATAACCGCACTAGTGCTGCAAGTATTTAGTAGTAGCTTTCACCAACAGATGGCTCATTTATTTACAAACTTCCTTGACTGCTTTATTTAGTAAATACGATTGTGCGAAAAACCTTATACTCTACACGGTTGTTAAGTGCTTAACAGAATCCCCCTTCGGGTCTCGATTTTTCAAACTTTTCCTCGATTCTGTTATATTGCACTTACCAACCTAATAGTGTAAACTATTTGACATTTACAAATTTTTTAGTTGCCATAGCAAACAAATATCAAAATTAAACATTGGCAAAGTATGGCCAACAATTTAACAAACGTCTTCTATTAAGGGCATGTTCTTCTAGAATTAACATTTACGACGTTAAACAGTACGTTACTTTTTACTCACCCTGTATAATTATTTAACACTTTTATTTAATTTTACTCTATTCTAAGCTTCCTATCAAAGTATGCACGTTATTGTATGAATTAAAATATTTGACATGAAAACGACACTCCACTCAAAATGCAATTGATTTAAATCAATTATTTTTGTATATAAATCAACTTGATTTAAATCTCCTAGCCTAATATACAGGGTGTTTCATGTTATGCTGCACAGCAGAAGCGGAACATTCTATAAAGTTGACAATAATTTTTACTTTTCTATACTTTCAGTATAGGGAAGTACTATTGATTTCATGCAAATTTTCAAAATCGAGATTTTGACGGAAATACATGTTTTGGGCTTCCAGGATCCTAAAAAAGTGGTTTTTAAAAAATGTCTGTCTGTGGGTGGGTGTGTGTGGGTGGGTGTGTGTGTGGTGGGTAACGCTCATATCTCCGGAACGGCTGGACCGATTTCGATGTGCTTTGGAATGAGGAGGTATATCAAAAATTCATCGACAAAATAAGCTTTTAAAAAGAATCCGAAACCGGAAGCGGAAGTTAGACATGTTTTTTCGGTAGCATTTTTTTCAGAAACTGAATTTTGGAAATTATAGAAAGCCTTAGAACAAATCAAACGTTTTTTTACCGAACTCTCTAGCTTCAACATGGCGGCTGCTACGAATTTTTGAAAATTTCGACTTTAACGCCCATTTACTCAAAAACCAGTTGTTTGATTGGGATCAACTACAACTTGTTTGGTAGCCCCTTAAGGGTACTATACCATGAAATATCATTAATTTTGAAAATCGAAAAACGATCTCAATGGCACCACTCCAAAATTTTTGAAATTTTCAAAAAAAAAATCTCAAAAACTGGCTACACGTTTTTGTTTAAACTTTTTAAGCTGATAGAGATAGGCATCTGCTACAATTTTGTTTTTTGCTCATTGTTATAATTTCACTGTGACGCCCTCTATGAATTTTTGAAAATTGAAAATTGGTACCCTTTTATTTATTTAACGGGGAGCAATAAAATATTTCTGTTAAAGCAATATCGCTCAGCATTGACAGAAAAATCCGAATATCATAATATCTTTTTGATAATTTAATATTTAGGGGGGTTACTATTCCCCCTCCTCCCAAATTTTTTCGATTAAAAATTAAAAATTTGGTTTCTTGTTTTGTTTGCTCTAGGAGATTCTTTTTACAGAAAATCAAGAAATCAAATTTTTTGCCCTTTAATAATCTTTTTGTCCTTAGAAGAATTTCACATACTTTCTACAGCAGTTGTATTCTTGTACTAGTCGTTTAATGTTCAGTGTAGGCTAACTTTTTTATTTTAATAGATAGACTCGCAAACCCAAGAGAAAAGTTGTAGGGCAAATTCTTCTCGATTGTATTTAAGAAAAAAACTTGAGTTTCCAATTTTAATATGGCGGCCACGGTAAAAAATAACTTTTTTTTTTAAATGGAAACGTGGCATTTTGGCTTTAAAATCAGAAAGGTTTTGAAATTGTAAATACAAATCAATGAGAGTAATTTCTTGCTAAAAATAATACTTCTCGAGTTATTAATATATTTTCAAATATCAATTTCCGCGCTTCCGTTGATTCAGTCCGAATATTTTACCCAACCTTATGCTTGCAGAGCGCAACGGTCGGTCTTTCTTCAACCACTTCAAGATGTTACAACTTATAAGAACTATTTACTTTAACTAGTCGTGTCTAGACAGGTGTATATCGAAAGTGTTGGAAAATATAAAACAATGGTATTTTATAAGTATAGGAAAGTCCAGGCGAAGTGTTTCGCTCATTCTTGTTTATGCGGCTACGCTACAACTTTTATCTATAACCGTTTCACTATAATCGATATGAAAGCTATTATAGAAAGAAGAATCGCGTACTACATTTAAAGTTTCACGTCTTGCCTACACACTATCAGTTAAAAATAAATTATACCTGAAATATTACCTAAACATTGATATTAAAAAATTCCAACATATTTAATTTTGAAGTGCCAATTTCTGACGAAACTAAAATTTTCGAAAATTTTGCAATAAAAAAAATACATCAAAATTTTTACATATGGTGTGTCCACGCATGAAGGGTTCCAAATAGGGAAAACATTTTTATTTTTATTTCCCAGATAATTTTGCTTCAAATTTTATTTGTCAACTAACCTAAAATATTTTTGCACATTCCGGTGTTTTACTGAGAAATCAAAAATTAAAAGTATTTCCTCTATTACACCCCATTCGTGGGCCCACTAGTTGCCTTCCCGTATCTTTCACTACATGTAAATTTACTGCTTGATAAAAAAAATGTTAATTAGTAGTTAATAAGTCAAAACATTTTTTCTAATTGAAAATTGTAAAATAAAACTCGTGTAAATTACGGAAAATCACAATTCAATTGATAAAATTTTGCATTAACATTGAAAAATGTATCTTTTTAACCGTGACCCACTACATAACCATTATGTTAATAATAATGAAAATACTTGTCTGGCCTCCCATAACCGGTTTTTTCTAACAAATACCTACATATAGCTCACAATTTAAGAAGATATTTACGTAACCAAAACAAATCACTTTTATCACATTTTTTTATTGTTTAACTTCACATCACGTTTTCGCAAATCTGCACAATCAGATGATAATAAATAAAAAATAATTAAGGAAGCTTATCAAACGGAAAAAGATAACTTAATCTAATCTCACACGCATTGTGACTTATTCTTATGTCATTGTTGGTTTCAAACACTCTTGATAGTTTGATTTGATCACGCACTTAATAAGCAACTTTGAAAAATGACGCAAAAACAAAATTGTTACATACCTTGTGCTGTCAAATTTACAACTGTTGTTTGTAGACTTATCGACGCAGGTTAAATGTATAAACTGATTATCCGGATTTGCTGGAACTATTCGCAAATGGGAATTCCGCTGATAATATGACAGATAGTTTTGGAGTTTCTCCACAGTGCCAGAAAATCGTCCATTTGCAAGAATCACGCCAAAATAATTTATTTTTAATTGTTAAAGAGGTATTTATGCGAAATTCTTTAGTGATCAAGGTTGCTGCAATTATACGGAAACTAGATAATTACATACAGTACTACAGGGAGTTAAGTATCTTTTTATTTCCCTACGCAAATTGTAGATGTAACTAAAGAATAAATTATCATCTGTTTACAATTTAAGTACGTGAAATTGAGATTGATGAAGATCCAGAATTTTTAGTAAACTCGTGTCGCCTACTTATATGTATTTCCAGAACATATTTTTATTAATAACTCCTAGTTTATTTCAACTGTGACATATTTTATCACACAAAAATATTAATAAACTTCAGTAAAAAAAACATAATTATAAATTTTTTTTTATCATCTGCGTATTTCATATTTATCAACATTTATACACGCAATCTCATTTAGTAACAGCCAATTAAAGCTTATTATGTGTTACAAATAATTGCACTAATTGTGCGATATACGCAAGCGGTGCGGGTTAGGGGCGGTAACATTTAAAGAGCGGTTGAAGCTAGAATTAATATCGAAATAGTAAATTCATTCAACCATTTTTAGCGAGACAAATTTTTTTTAAATAATTTTATCTAAAATTTAATGTTGATTGAGATCGAATAAAAAAATACTATTATACATTAAAGTTGAACTGTTGAAATTAGAACTAAAAATAAAAAAGTGTTTAAAATTTAAATCCATCCTAATTAAGAATTTTTAATATTGTGTATAACAGATTGTAAATATAAAGGAGATATTAATAAAAAAAGTAATAATAAGCAATTTCAATCTTAAAAGTACAAAACAAAAGATTTCTGTAAAACTCAATTTTTATTTTAAAAATAAATTACAAATTAAAGTAGGAAACCTACAAGAAAAAATATTTACGATTTTAAGAAATACAAAATTATGTAATTTTATCGTTGAAAAAAATGTTTGCATACTACTACGGACGTGAAGCGAAAAAAATAGCGCTTCGGTTTTCGGTTGCGATTCAAATTATTTAAGTTTCGGTTATGTTTTCGGTTACGGTTTACTGCTACTAAAAATTTGTTTCGGTTACGGTTACTGATATTTTTTGGGTTTTCTTCATGAAAAGCAAAGAAAATTCTCGACAAGATTATGTGGAAAAAATGAGCGAAACACTTCGCCTGGACTTTCCTATACTTATAAATTAACATTGTTTTATATTTTCCAACACTTTTGATGTACACCTGTCTAGACCCGGCTAGTAAAAGTAAGCAGCGTTTATAAAAACTTCAAGCCTGAAGAGCGTAACTTAAACCTACCATTACCACGCTGACTCCGCCTGCAACTGAGTACATGTGAAACAACCGAACTGAAATGAACCGGAGGCACGAGTAAGGAAGCGTGTTGATGTTTGAAAATGTATTAATAACTCGAGAAGTATTATTTTTAGCAAGAAATTACTCTTATTAATTTGTATTTAGAATTTCAAAACCTTTCTGATTTTAAAGTCAAAATGCCACGTTTCCATTAAAAAAAAGTTATTTGTTACCGTGGCCGCCATATTAAAATTGGAAACTCAAGTTTTTTTCTTAAAAACAATCGAGAAGAATTTGCCCTACAACTTTGCTCTTGGGTTTGCGAGTCTATCTATTTAAAATAAAAAAGTTAGCCTACACTGAACATTAAACGACTAGTACAAGAATACAACTGCTGTAGAAAGTATGTGAAATTCTTCTAAGGACAAAAAGATTATTAAGGGGCAAAAAATTCGATTTTTTGATTTTTTGTAAAAGGATTCTCCTAGAGCAAAAAAAAAACAAAAAACCAAATTTTTAATTTTTTATCGAAAAAATTTGGGGGGAGGGGAAACAGTAGCTCCCCTAAATATGAAATTATCGAAAAAATATTATAATATTCGGATTTTGCTATCAATGATGAGCTATATTGCTTTAACAGAAATATTTTATTACCCCCCGTTAAATAAATAAAAGGGTACCAATTTTCAATTTTCAAAAATTCACAGAGGGCGTCACAGTGAAATTATAGCAATGAGCAAAAAACAAAATTGTAGCAAATGCCTATCTTTATCAGCTTAAAAAGTTTCAACAAAAACGCGTGGGCAGTTTTTGAGAAAAATTTTTTTGAAAAATTCCAAAATTTTGGAGTGCTGTCATTACGATCGTTTTTATATTTTCAAAATTAATTATTTTTCATGCTATAGTACCCTTGAAGGGCTACCATTCAAGATGTAGTTGATTCCAATCAGATAACTGGTTGTTGAGTAAATGGGCGTTAAAGTCGAAATGTTCAAAAATTCGTAGCGGCCGCCATGTTGCAGCTAGAGAGTTCGGTAAAAAATCGTTTGGTTTGTCCTAAGGCCTTCTATAATTTACACTATTCCAATTCCCGAAATTCAGTTTCTGAAAAAAATGCTACCAAAAAAACATGTCTAACTTCCGCTTCCGGTTTCGGATTATTTTTAAAAGCTTATTTTGTCGATTAATTTTTGATATACCTCCTCATTCCAAAGCACATCGAAATCGGCCCAGCCGTTCCGGAGATATGAGCGTTACCCACACACACACACACCATGTATTTCCGTCAAAATCTCGATTTTGAAAATTTGCATGAAATCAATACTTCCCTATACTGAAAGTATAGGAAAGTAAAAATTATGCCATGCAATTAAAATAATCACGAAAAAATGATAGCAACAAAAAAAATTCGTTTTTGTCCGAGAAGTAGCTACGATTTTTGGCTCTTTTCATAAAACATACCTTACGTCGTAGTCTTTTGGTGAAATATCTAGACAAATCATAAAACAAATGCATTCTATCGAATTATTAAAAAAAAACTCTTTCGACAATAATAGCCTACAAACCCTGGAAACATGACAACAATGTTTAAAAAAAGTCATAAACAGTAAATGTGATTGAGGCCATGCTAGAGATTTTCATGAAATGCTCAATTAACCAGTGGCTCGTGGTGTGGTGTACTGGGAGGCATTTTAAAGTATTTTTTTATGAAAAAAATTGTTCTTACCCAAGTTTTAGGTAGCCTTATATTTCAAACCCATCCTTTACGTTGGCAAAATGATCTATTTTTACCAACATGTTCATTGAAGTCTTTAATAGACTTTCGATAAGCACTCTCTAATAAAATTAGTGTAAATTGATACCCACAATGCACAAAATTTTTAATGTGGTTTACGATAATTTGTTTGAAATTTAGTTTGTAAATGTTTACAGTCATAATCACACAATGAATTATCACAAAATAGCAGACAGTGGAAACAAGTCAAAGCATTATTTTTCTTACATGGCATTTACAACCCAAAATTATTTGGCACGGACATCGTACAACACCACTAAATTCTGATTACACAACCAACAACTGTTTTTCACACTACTACGTCGTGTACGTGCGAATTCCGCATATTAGGCGGCTATTGGCATGCGTTTACAACGGACAGCTGGCAGCATAATTCTCGGAAGTGCTGGGTCCGTGACCCTGAAGTCTTTAATACGCGGATACTTCTATCCTCTTTTAGCTTGTGTAATATGAATTTTACCGCAATGAGCTTTCTATTTCACTCTTATTCATTTAAAGGCCTTTTAATCCGGCAGCTTTATTCGGTGGCGTATAGCTGAATTGGGGACTGACAGCCAAATGACCCTCGCATAGATTCGTTTAATACGCGCGAAATACTCAAACATTCAACGTTTTCGGATCTTGCGGCAGCTCTTTAATAAACGTTCTCGCATAGAAATCTCATACAAAAGTTAACAATAAAGTATTTTTTAAATATCAAAGGGTATAATATGTACACAAACAAGAAGAAGCAATTATTTATTTTTTCCTATTTCATTGGGAGGTCAATGACCATTTGACCCAATGGAAAAAAAGCCACTGCAATTAACTATCTCCCTACGATATATCACAATGACTAGTCGGCCAGTGCCGGGTAGCAACATTTTGCCGGTATACAGTAAACCGTCATCGAATAACATGCAGTGTAGTTTACCGACAATTTAAATTTTGGCGGCGGATGACGTGTTGTTTATGTATGTGTTCTATATTCTAGCATCAATATCAACAGACTGCTCTCTGTGGAAGAATGCGTGCACACCGTTGTGAGACACAGGTTGGTCGAGAGTTCAAAAATCCCGTGCGGGTTACATTTTTAAAATTTTATTTTCACTACTTTTTGAAAATGGAGTACATGATAACTTTATTATTGTTTGTTGTTGTGTACATGATGACATGCTACTGTTTATGTTCCCTGAAATCTTTAGCGTTAGCGGCAACCGCAGGCGCATCAATGTGCACACTGTCGGCTCACTGACTGCCAACCACACAAAAATTGTGTACTTGGGAGTAAAAAGAAAAAATGAATCAGGCTGGTAAAATTTTCATATCATTTTATGCGACGACGTCATGCCGGAAAAAATTTTGCATTCGCGTTTGGGAAACATGCATAACTCTAATCATCGTTTTGGCTACAACATTAAGAGTCAACCAAAAGAGCTGAACATGCGGAATGTGAAGGTTAAATAGTAAATACTAATATCGGCCCTACATTTATCGGAACGAAAAAAACGGTATATTCGTAAAATAATTACGGTTGCGGTTCAAGTATGGATACTACACGTTGTAGATTGAATGAGAAATCAAATCTGTTATCGCGAATGTCCTTAATCAGAATAATTCCCCAAAGAAACCTCTATCTCATCACGGATACGTAAAAACAAGCATCATAATTCATAAATGTATTCTTAGTCATTTTTAGCAGGTACCGAAATAAAATAACGTTTCGGTTTTCAGTTACGGGTCAAATTGTATTAAATTTTGGTTGCGTTGTCGGTTACTGATAGTTACCGATATTTCTCAACGTTTTATATTTGTAAGCGTAAACGTGGGATTTCCTAAGAAAAAGAAAACGATTGTTATACAGGGTGTTCCAAATTTTACCAGCTGATACAACATTAAAAAAATAAGCAGCAAGTTTCATATAAATATGGGCCAACAAACCATTTGTTTTCGAGATACAGAGTGTTACAAGTTTCGGGAAAAATCGTTTTTTTTCAAACACTTCTAAAAGGGCTTTTTCAAAAATCTTCATGATCATGATTGGGCCCCCAAAATTCGCATACTTTGCTTAAGAGAAAAAACGGCCCTGGTCGAGGGAGCGGGAAAATTAACCCCCTAAAAATTGCTGCACCTAGGAATTGGCGGGGCGGCCAAAGACCCTCACCTAGGTGAGAGGCGTGAACAAAGACACCTTGTGCGGGGTCGGCGTTGTAACGGTCACTTCGCTGATTTCAACTTGGTACGTCCAGTCATCCACCTCTCTTCGGAGAGGTTCAAGGTTTCCTTAATTGGGACTACGGAGACTGGGTGAGTAATTTCACCAGGTGAAGTGTAGCCCTCGAGATGAGTCCTAACATCTCGACGGTAGCCCGCTCTCTTGAATGGAACTCTGCTACCTGACCGGGGTACCGGGAGCACCAGCGCGTTACCGCCCGTACGTAAGCTGGATGCAAATGGTCCGGCAGGTGGTAGGGGGTCCCCGCTCTCTGGCCGGGTAGCCTCGCATCAATTAGGCGGATGGGGGTCCGGCGGATGAAGGTGTACCCCAGGATGGAGAAAAGGTTGCTATGAGAACCTTGAGCTCTAGGGGTGTAAACAAGATAGCCCCAATATGGGTCTTAACACCTGAACGGTAGCGCGTAGGAATGGAAACCCCGCTCCCTGCCCGCAGGTGATGGTGCTTTCCAGGATGGAGTAGCTGTTGCTGCAAAGGGACCTGGGCCCTAGGGGTGTCGCTTGCAGACAGCCCTCAGTATGAGTCCTAACGCCTCAGGCATGATCGCTGAAATTAAAACCCGCTCCTTGACCGGCCAACTCTTACGTAGGGGTAAGGGTCCCGGCAAGTGATGGTGCTTTGTAACGATGGAGTGGTGTGCAGCTGGCAGCATGATCGCTGAAGTGGAAACCCCGCTCCTTGTCCGGCCAACTCTTACGTAGGGGTAAGGATCCCGGCAAGTGATGGTGCTTTCTAACAATGGAGTGGTGTGCAATGCATGATCACTGAAGTGGAAACCCCGCTCCTTGTCCGGATAAATAGGTGCTCCGGCAAGTGATGGTGCTTTCTAACGATGGAGTGGTGGAGCTGGCACTGGGGTCTAGGATTCTAGGGGTGAAGCGCACTTTGCCTGCTCACGCCCACTATCTAAGTGTCGAACCAGAGGGTTCGTGCTTATGTACACCCGACGCTGTTAAGGTGCCGGCCACTATGATCAGGCCGGTTACCGACCAGTTTGGGCGGTGCGTAGCTCACCAGTGCTGGGACCTGCGAGGTCCTAACTGGGAGGGGTAGCGCTGCTTTGCACGCCCTTGCTCCGACAAGTCCAACCAGTGACTTTCTTTGACTGGTACCACGGGGACCAATGCCGAGCCCGCGGGGGATTCACACCCCCCGTTTTTGGTCACGGAGTAGAACCCGTGGTGGCAGTGGTACAGCCTAAGTGCAGGCTAGGGCCGTTTTAGTGCGGTTCGACGGGTGAGCTGCGTTTCAGCTCGGGCACTGATCTGCAGAATCAGTAAAGACTTAGATAATCTCCCTCCACCAGTAGGGCTTAGGGCTCGCCGCCTGATGCCAGGACTGGTAGCCTGTTCTCTTTCTTGTACTGAGGGCAGGCGCGTTGATCGAGCGTACCTCGATCATGGCGTCCCGAAGGGTTTCACCTAGGAATTAAGCCGTAAATCTTATTCTACTATCACGCATAAGCAGTTTAGCCTAAAGAAAAATGTTTTAAAAATCATAGAAGTCGTCACAGAAAAATTAGCGGTTTGGGACACCAACCAAATTGTTTGTAGCTTATCCCTAGCTCTACAAGCGTACAAAGTCTATGACCTTACAGAATTTAAAAAAAATATGTGAACCGTTTTGACAATTTTTTTTGAATTCAAAATTTTTTTAAAAACATTGTTTTTGAGTTTTCAAAAATGCTTTAGTAGTAACAGTACCATTTTGTACCCGTACAGTTATTATAAAAACCTAACTTTATCTGCCAACTTTAATTTTTGAGTAATTGGGCGTTACAGGCAAAATTTGCAAAAAAACCGTAGCGGTCGCTATTTTAAAGTTAGTGTTAAAAAAAGCTTTCGATTTGTCTCAGCGACCTCTATCATACCCGGTTCCTAGATTTTTAAAATTCTGTTTATGCAAAAAATGATTTAAACACTTAATAACCGGGTAAATTTTTGTGTACTTATGTATAGCAAAATACTGGAAGTATGGGAAAGTACAAAGGAATAACTTTTTCACAACTAACAAATAGTTAATTAGGGAATTCTTTCCACTTCACCACGCAATTGCATTCAAAATAAATTATATACTTTATTTTCTATTAAATTGAATTAGTTTATTATTGACCTTTGTCGATAAAACAATTAAATATAATTTAGTATATTGACCTCTCCAGACACACCAACAATAAATATTGATTTCAACGGGCAATTACATTTCTTAACATAAAGAAATATTTGTTAGACCACACAAATGAAATCTAAAAAGATCAGCAAATCAGCTACCAAGTATTTATTGTAAAGAAGCACCGAGGCAATGCCAGGGAAGGGGGTCACTTTAGTTTGCCGTTTTATGCTTCTTCGTTTAATTCATTTAAAAAAACAAAAAGTGATTAAATTAAAAGTTAATTAATATTATCGCTTTTGTAAAGATCACAATTTTATACAAAACTAAACGAATAATAAAAACTGTCCTGTCCTCTCAAAATATGCATTTGTGTACCTAATGAATAATGATAATAATAAGAGAAATCACTTCCGTACCTACTACTGTGTAAAAACATGGCCAACAACATGTTACGTATAGGTGTATTAAATACTAGCGTCTGGTGGCTTGGACAACAGCCGATCCTGACTTACGCAACTCGTCTAATATGGGCGCGTATTGTGCAGTGATAACTTGTCAATGCGGTTGTTTGTAGGAGTGTGATATTTACATCGAAAGTAAAGCAAGTTAATGAAAGTATAAGTGTAAAGTGAAATTGCACTGTTAAAGCCGATTTTTTCATTGCTAATAAATTGCATTCAATACAAAACAACAATCCTTTTTTTTTTAAATTTATAACATGCACAGTACAGCGTAGAAAATACAAAACGAAAGTAACTTCTGATTTTCATTTTTTACAAGAAGGAATGTTAAAAATATGTTTTTAAATTTATTTTGTAGAGCTCTTTAAAAAAATAATTATTAAATAATAATTTTTATTTTATGTTGTAAGTCTTTTTTATCATTTAACTTTTAAAGTTATTGTTACCTTTTTTATTGTTAAAGCCAAACAGTTAATTATATGCTCAGTTTTTATAGATAAATTTCCTTGTAGGGTGTGCGTGTGTGTGGGTGTGTCTGTATCCATTTTACAGTGCAGACGCCTTAACGTAGAAAACCCAAACTTGGCACAAGAATTGGTAATTCCACTACTGGGATGAAACCGCAACAGAATGATGTTGGTCCGCCAAAAAAAGAAAGGGGGAAGAGGAAAGGTGCTCTGCTTCAATATAGACGTAGTAGGAACAAAATCGTAGTTTCGTGTTCTACGCATGTCTAATAGCCGCTCTGCGCAAACGCGATCTCCCTATCAGCCCCCTACTGCCCTCCGACATTGATTTATTGTTTTTTCAAACATTCACTAATTTCGGCTTAAAAATCGGTATGAGCGAGTTAAATGGTAATAGGAGCAATGCCTAAAATTTTTTTTGTAAATCATGAAAATTTTTCAGTTTTCAAAATGTTTAAAAATTGTACAATTTTTAAGTTTTTAGAATTTCCCGCAATTTTCAAGTTTTTAGTATTCCAAAATTTCAAAATATTTTCAACAAATTTCATAATTTTCCAATTTTTCAAAAGTTTTTGAATTTTCAATACTTTTGAATGTTTAAAAATTTTCAAAATCTTCAAAAATTTTCAAAACCCAAAATATTTTACATTTCTAAGTTTTCACATCAAAAATTTTTGCAATTTTTAAAAATTTTCAATATTTTATTTTAAATTAAATTTTTTTTAAATTCATATTAATACAAATTTTCCAAAAATTTTAGAAAGGCAAAATTTTTAAATTTTTAAGAAATTCGAAATTTTTTCGAGAATTTTAAAAACATTCTTAATTTCCAATTTTTATTTAGGAAATAGCCAGAATAGCAACCAAATTGCTGTTAATAACTTTGCAATAATTGTACCGAACTTAAGAAAAAATGAGCGACTGTGAAAAAATATTAATAATAATGACTAAAAGCCCCCTTACTTCTCACAAGAACAGTTATTAAACGTGACTCATATCACCAGGCGTAAATTACTAGTCTGCTTCATGGTGTTATTCCACTTTCTTCTGCTTTATAGTTTACTGAAGATGTCTGCTTAGCAGCCGAAATGTACATAAATAATTGTTCATGTAAGAACTAAAGAGGCTTTTCTTCATTGTTAATACTTGTAACAATAACAGAAAAATTTAGCAGTCTATAAACAATTATTTCTTACAGAATTATAAGCAGCAATAAGCACTAACGAGCACTAACAAGGATAAGCACGAACAGTTTATTGAGTTTGGTTGACAGAAATGCGACGTTTAGTTGAAAACATTCATTAAATATGTAACAATTTATTTATAGGTACAACTAGAAAATAATTTACTTCTCGGAAATTATCAATATATTTATTGACTTGATAAATTGTACTTATTTATACCACTTGGAATTATGCTGCATATTATCAACACCTTTCCGACTTTAATTCTTTTTGTTTTAGTATAAAATTTAGAAACAGTTTAAAGCAATTCAATCCTCAATCGATATTCTATATATATTAAATCCCTAACTGATTCACCGTAACACGACGGCGCGCGGGCTCTTGCATCTTGACTAAATTTATCACCATAACACGAGATAAGCCCTTACAGCTCCGCCCAGTTTAATGATTGTTTTCGGCGAATGTTTATGTTGTTGTCACTACTATTGCTACAATTTGGATAATTTTGGTGAGTTACGAGAATCTCAGCACATTTGTTATAATTTTCTTCAATAACTGACAATTAATATAACAACAGCATTGCACGCAGACCATTATTACAATTTGATTAGAAACAGCATTTGCTTATCGCGAATTGCGTGAATACAAATATGAGTATAAATGAAATGATATGACAAGTAAAGGCAATAATTAGAAAAATAATTACACCATCCGACAAAATTAATAGACAAACAAATAAACAACGGAATAACAAATAGACCAACGAATTTGAAATAATGTCTGTCTGTCTGTCTGTTTCTAATACTATAACTAAGCGGGTCCTTACAGTATACCAAAACTTAACAATATTTTGCTTAGAACGTTGTAAACATGTCTAGCAGCTGCAAGAGGGGGCTTCCACACTTTATTGACCCAAATATTGGGAGCTCCAGTTAAAATAACAAACGCTCAAAATTACGATTACAAGAATTAAAGCGATCGAAAATTAATTTAAAAAAAGTTGCTAAACCCGCGGACTCCGCCCCACGCTTTTTTCTTACACACAGTGGTAGCAAATTTATTGACAGGTAATGATATAAAGTGTGTCGAGATGTAAGTCATGGTACTGAATGCGCGGTCACTAAAAAAGGCAATGGAATGGAATCCGGATTTTTTTAAGAATATGCACTAGGACTTCGTTCCCGGCCCGTTATGCTACCAGCAAAACAAACAAAAATCGGGGGCGTAGCCCCCTGCGGGGGGAGACTAAGTCCATGGGCCGCGGGTGCCCGCAGGGCGGCGTATTCTCGTCGCTCCTGTGGTGCTTAGTTGCCGACAGACTCCTGCTGGAGCTCAACAACGAGGGGTATTACACGCAAGGATACACTGACGACTTGGCAATGCTTATAACTAGAAAATTCCTTAACACAATCTGCGAAGTTGCTCAAAGAGCTAGTGCAAGAATGGTGTACTAAAAATCAGCTTTCGGTCAACCCTTCAAAGACTGAACGATCACAGGCTTCAAAGCACCTGTTTTCTTCATCAAAACACTGCAAACGTCGAGTGATGTTAAGTATCTGGGAGGCATCTTAGATGCCAAACTCACCTAGGCAAGTCATGTGAAAAGACAAGAGCCAAAAGCCTACGCGTCCTTCTGGAGCTGCTGCTTGGACTCGTGCCTCTTCAGCTTTTGGTGGAGGCCGAGGCCCGAGCGGCGGTTTACAGGCTAAGCTATACGGGACAATAGAAACCTACACATGAGAATGTAGAACATACCGGGGTTGCCTCACGATTGAGGTCGACCAATCCTATCTTTCGGATGTGAAGTGATGGTATGGAGACCGACCTTTCCTTCCGCCCTGTGTCCTTGTATGGTTTACGGATGGGTCAAGGACTAGAGAGGGATCACGAGCAGGAGGCTATGGATGAAAAATATCCACCCGTCTTCCAGGCTGAGATCTTTGCCATATTGGCCTGTGCAAAGAAAAACCTCAGAAGAGGGTATAAAAGTAGACATATCTACATCTGTACCGACAGTCAAGCGGCCATCGAAACCTTGATCTCCCCTAATATCTGGTCACAACTGGTCTAAGAATGTGGCAAACCGTCACAAAGCTCTCTGCTAAGAACTACGTTAAAATTATATGGGTTCCCGGCCGTAGTTCTACAGAGGGTAATGAAGAAGCTGAAACCCTGGCTATTGCTGGGACTAAGGACTCCCTAATGGGTTCAGAACCGGCATTCGGAATTTCCGCTAAATGCGTGAGACACGAGATACGTAGCTGGACGTTGTCACACCTCCAATGATCTTGGACCTCTCATAAAACATCAAGACAGGCTAGATTCTGTATTAAGGGTCCTACGCCTAGAATGACAAAAATTCTTCTGGACCTAAACAGAAGACAAATCAAAATAGCGACAAGCCATACTAACAGGCCACAGTCACCTGCAGAAACATTATCGGGTTTGTCAATAGCCCGCAGTTCAGATACTCTATGAGTGCGCCGGTTTTGGTACCCGGTATCCAGTACGCCGGTACCCTTAGGTACAAACCCCTTGACCTCTTTACAGCCAAGTAAAATACAGGCTAAATCATTCAACAGGATCTAGGTTTTTGCTGAAGCGACCAACCTGGTCAATGAAACTTAGATCATTTAAGAGGCACAATAAACACTAGTAGCCTAAGTGCGAGGGGACGCTTGTCCTCCGACCCTTTGCTAACCATCATCAAGTAGGCTTTTCGACCGTCATTTTGTGGTTGAAAGCCACTTAGCGGGAGTAAAATTAAATTTCCTAAGGGACAAAAACGCGATTTTGCTCCCGCTTTTAAATGCAAATGTTGGTTACGCTTTGTTTATTTTAATTAGATTTAAAAAAAGAGAGACCGTGACATTACATGAAACCATAGAGCAACTAATTATAAAGAAAGTTGGGTTGCAAAAGTAAATTTGTCGAAAAATATTCCACTTTACCAAATTTGCCACTCAAAGTACAAAAATAACGCATTGCCCGCCTTCCCAAATCTAACCGATTGTGGGTCATTGCTTCTCTAAGGGTTCAACATTGTTGCCACATCGCACTTGTACTCAAAGCAGTGTTTGAACCAAAGTAAGAATTTGAAAACAAAATGTTAGGGAAGTTGTCAAAGCATTGCGGTATTATTAAGCAAATATTTAAGCATCTACCTACCAAGAAATGAAAAGAATATTAATGCCATAATCTTCCATTCTATTTGATAATTTTTCGAAAAAAACTTTTTTTACAATTTTACCGTTCTCAGAAATATCCGTGAATGTTAGGATAATTAAATTATTGTTTATATGAACGCGGAAAAATTACATTTTGCAAAATGATATATGAGTAATGTGTATTTGATAAGATACAAAAAGAAATAGGAATTTGTTAAAATTTGTTGGGGTGGGGCTTCTTTGGGCATAAATGTTTAGAATATCCCCTCTAACTGTACCTACTAAAATTCAGGATTTATATCTAATTTGTAGCCGTTCCACTATTATGAATCACCAGTGGCGTACAAAACGGGGGGGGGCAGTAGGGCCAGGCCTCCCTGACATCTAAAGCAGAGGCACCAGGCTCATTTGAAAAAACCTAGTTAAAAAAGCATTTAACGTTGTTTTGCGTTCTACATTTATTAGTGCAAAAAACGTACCTACCGGAAATCGGGCATGTGTTGTTGGTTAGGTTAGATTAGGATTTTCGTCCCCCCTACCCCCCGTAAAAAAGTACTTCCTACGCCACTGTAAATGACACTTTTTTAACAACTAAAAATGTACCAGATAAATTATTTATTCTCATTGTTTAATTGCAGTACTTACAGATTCTTTGGAATATTCCACAGAAATAAAGAACCCCATACAATAAATACAGAAAATTACTTAGTAAACGACAAAAGCTACAAAATAAGAAATACTTTGTTATCAAAATCAATACTATAAATCACACACCATGATAGCGCCCCACCGTGAGAAGGGACGCTCTACATTGCACTACCTTGAACGCCGTCATATTTAAAAATATGTAAAGGGGATTGGGGAAGGGGTGTCAAGCAAAAAAGCAGTTTTGCTAAACAAGTCCGCGAAAATATCGTTTGCTAAAAAAATGTGCCAAGTATATAAATTGGAAGCCCAATTGGTTAAAAACGGTTGTTTCAAATACCTATATTTAAATTGGTGCAACTGGCGGTGTATTCAACACCAGGACCGGCTTTATGGCGGAGCAGTTGCCCCGGGCGGCAATTTCAAGGGACGGAATTAATTTAACATTGGCGATAGTTCATAATAAAAAAATTTTGTTTGACAATTTTGTAAAAACCTAGAAAGAGTTTTTGAAAATTGTTTAAAATTGTAAAAAATTATGAAAAATTTTTAAAATTTGAAAATTTTTGTGAATTTTCAAAATATAAAAAACTTAGGTATTTTTGAAATTCTGTAAGTTTTCGAAAACTTTTGGTAATTTTGAAAACAAACCTTTTTAAAAATATTTTTTTTTGTTTTTAGTATTCAGCTACAATATACGTAATCTGTATTCAGGTCACAATATATTCAGGTGTACAAGTAAATTCGTTATTATCCCCTCGATTTTTATGTAATTTCTTTCTTAAATTTTTTATAATTTATTAAAATTTAAAAATTTTAAAATAACAATTTTAAAAATTTTTTAAATGAGTAAACTTAATTTTTGTAAATAATCTTCCATAATGTTTAGAAAATTTAGTCACCTTTTTGAAATTTTTAAAAATTTGTAAATTTTGAAGACGTTTTAACAATTTTCGAAGACGTTGGAATTGAAAATTTTCGTATATTTTGAAAATATTGTAAATTGTTGAAAATAATGAAATATTTCTAAAATTATGAAGATTTTAAATATAGTAAAATTTAAAAATGTGGAAAATTCTTCAAAAATTTAAGTTTTTTTGAAATTTTTATTATTTTGAAAACTGAAATTTTTTTTTTGATTTTTAGTACATATTATAAATTTGTAGTTATTATCCCCTCAATTTGTAATATGCGTATTAGTTTTCAAAATTTTTCATAAACTATAATTTTTTAAAAATTACAAAAATATGAGAATTTTAAATAATGTGAAAATCTCAAAACTTTTTTCAAATTTTTTAAGATTTTACAAATTTTAAAAATGTTTTAACAACTTTTGAAATGTTGTTTATGAAATTTTTAGAAGTTTTCAAAATATTAAAAATTGTTGAAAATTATGAAAAATTCTAAAAAATGTAGGAAATGTTAATTTTAAAAATTTTGAAAATTCTTCAATACTTTGAAAATTTGAAAATAAATATATTTTGAAAATAGTAATTCTGAAGTTTTTTTATTTTTAGTATTTTCTAATTGCAAACAATATTTATTCGCTGATATCAAAAATTGATTTTATAATTTGGTGATAGTCATGTTTTGGAGATTATCCAATGAAACTGTTCAGGTAAACGACCAACAGGAAACCGCCCCCTGTAGGTCTTTCCTCAATGGAAGGTTGTTCCTATATTATCTTTTAATATGTTCATACCGTTTTAAAAAACAAAAAATCGATGGTGGGAGTGACCGGGGGTGGTAAGAACATCGTTCTTGCGCAGATCGGCTATTCGGCATGCGTAGAATACGAATCTATGCTTCTTTTTCGAGCGCGTTTGTATTAAAGTAAACACCCCTTTTTTGAGCGGACCAATCTCACGACTTTGCAGTTTCATCCCAGTGTGATTAACAATCATTAATACCTAAATTGAGTTTTCTGGGTGAAGGCGTCTGGACTGTAAATTGTAAACAGACACCATGGCGAAACCTGTTTTTCGGTGTTCTCATACCCTACAGCATTTACATATCTGTAAAAAACTCAAAATTTTTCGATTACAATACCTGCTATACTTCTCTGGTTCCTTAATTGTAAAAGCCGGATCTATATGCATTAACAAGGTTGCAAGGTATGTTTTCTTTGTGATAGCAGGGAAAACATACCTGGCGAGACTGTTAGTGCGGGCCAGATTTATACACACTAACAAAGTTGCCAGATTTGTTTTTCCTATTGTAGCAAGAAACACAACACTGTAAGTGCATATAAATGTGGCTTTTTAGTTTATTCATGAGTAATTTTATTTGGTTAAACTTGCCAAAAAATTCTGCAAATTTATTTTGACTTTTTTGTACAAAAATATAAACATTCAAAACAAATTTCTAGTAAATAATAAATAAAAGTATAAAACCTAAATTGATTTAAAAATTGTTAAAAACAAATACGTACAAAAAATTTCAAATTAATCTCCACACCTCATCTTAATTCCTTCATAAACTGCTCGCATCCAAATGCCAATAACATGTGCTCCAGGATCCGGATACCTTTTATTGGGTTTTCTTGTCTGTATGGCTGCATTTTCAGCTGCAGAAACTCCTAATCCAAATGCTTCCAAACCGTTATAATCATTTTTCAAAGCTTCTTCCATTGCCAGACTGCATGAATATAATGGATCGTACATGGTACCATAACCAAATTCAACTTTAACGCAACTATAAAAAGAACATATTAAATTGAGCAAAATAATACATACAATAACAATGCAAACATTTATAAGTAAGTATGACCCCTTTTTAGTTACAAACAAAAAATTAAGATGGATGAAAGTAAGATAGCTACCGTTAAATATTACTACCCCCAAAATCTAATTTAAGTAACTTAAGAATTGCAATTAATTACAATCTAGATCAAATGATGTTATGATATTTACCTTTCCAATACCTCGATGGCTTTCTTTAAACAATTGAACCAACTATCAACATTCACATAATGCTGTTGCGGTAACTTTCGAAAAGTATTAGCAGCGGCTTCAAACAATATACTATAAAGAAAACCTAAAGTGCCAGTAATCATCTTCTCTGCTATGATACTTAATGATGCAAAAAATATCCTAGGGTGGTGGTAATCCAAAGTCTTCTTTTTTGCCTCTATCAAAATCGTTTCAGCGCCACGTTTTATTTTCGTTCCCATATTACCACGCCCACTTTCCGAATCAATGGTGTTAATTTGTTTCTCACACGAAATTAGAGCATCACAGGCGAACTGAAGAGCTAACAAAACTATATTTGCTTCCTCTTCTTGTAGGCAGAGCCCTGGTGGCATTGAACGTTTACCATTTGTTACCACCCTAGACGAAATACGTTCCTGAAGACCTTTCGGAATAGGTTTAGTGTTTGTGTGTCCCCAAGCAAACGCCTCGCAGGGAGCGTCTAAATACTGTAAAATTGTCGGTTCAGAAACGTTCAAAATTGTGACCGAAAAACCCTTCATATCGAGTGCTGTTAGAAAGTGACCATGGTAAACTCGTGCAACGGGAATTTCTAGCTCTTGTAAATGGTTTACGAACTCCTTAACAAATATAAGTTCTTCCATTTGCAACATAGTTCCTAAATTGTTAATTAAAACCGCAACTGGAGTCGTAGAATTCAATACAAAATTTTCGGATAGCGTATCAGCAACAAGCATCCGGCAAGTATCTGCAACCGTAAGTTTTTGGATCGTCTTCAGACCAGTTTCTCCATGTAAACCAGACCCAATTTCCATTTCATCGCCCATATGTTTGACACAAGTGGACGTATCCATTGTGGGTGAACTGGCAGGTCTCAAAGAAAATAAAATACTGGACATATTGTCACGCGCCTTTTGGCAAAAAGCAAATATTTCTTCTAATGAACGTCCTTGTTCAGCCATAGCACCAGCTATTTTATTTACAAGAATTATTCCAGATGATCCACGTTTTCCTTGATGCTGATCAACGATGCAACAGTCGTCAGACACAACTAACATTTCTACGGCAATACCTTGACTACGAGCTCGTTCAACAGCCAAGCCAAAATTTAGACGATCAGCAGGGTTGTTTTGGGCAATCACTAATATTCCAGAGTCATGTTTATAGTTTAGTTCTTTTAGGGTCCGAAGTATGTCGCTCAGAGTTGGAGAGCAAAAAACATCACCTAGGTAAGAGAAGCTTCAGTGAATTGTGTGATGGAAAAAATCGAGAGATAAATTATGTACTTAGTGTATTTCTAATAACATTTTTTCAACAAGTTAATAAATTTGACTTTAGACATTAGTAAGAAAGTTCTAAAGCAACAGATAATATCGTGAGTTGGCAATGTAGGTAAGTAAAACAGAGAGGTGAAACCGCAGGGGAAGTTTGGTATATACGTTGAGGGAAGTCCTGGAGAAGTTGGGAATGTACCAAGGACTGCGGGGGAAGTCCAAGACTAAGCCAAGGTAGTCCAACGTAACAATAAAAATTTCTAAAGTATGCGCATGCCCAGTAGTGGAGAAAGTCCAAAGGAAGTAAAGGAAGTTAAAGGGAACTTCTGGGGAAGTCCAAGGAAAGTCGAAGAAGTATGAAGGAAATGCAGAGAAATCGGAAAAGTCCAAGATAAGGGCATTTTAAAAAATTTTCTAAAGTCTGTGCATGGTCAGAAACAAGGTAACTTTGCGGGAAGCGAGGAAGGTCCTTTCTTGAACAAATTTAAACCTACCTACGGTTATATGAAAATTGCCATGTCAATTTCTGTCAGGGATGTGAACCGAAAAAAATAACGTTTTTGTTTTCGGTTAAGGTTCCATTTTTTTTTTTAATTTTGGTTGCGTATTCGGTTATGGTTACGGTTACCGGTATTTTGTGGATTTTCTTTGTGAAAAGCAAATAAAATTCTCGACAAGGTCATGAGGAAGTAATTTGTCACGCAATTAAAAAAAAATAAAGTTATCACGAAAAAATAGCAGCACTAAAAATTTTCGTTTTTGTCAAACTGTAGAAAAACCTGCTGACTAACTAAACTAATCTTGGTTAGCAATATGCAATCATATGTTAAATGTAGTACTATTTGTAGTAGCTGTATTACTGTAGGTGCGCTACTTTGCATTTTAAATTGACATTTTATCCTCCTACAAAATGGCCGCCTGGCTTCACTTAGTTGATTGTTCAGAAACTGGAGTCGTGTTTCTAGCAAACCTATATGGAAATCTGAGAGTCTATGTGACTGAGAGTATGCCAAGGCTTTTTATTGAATGCTCAATTAACTATCTCCCTACGATATATCACAGTGACTAGCTAGCCGGTACCGTCTGGCAACGTTTTATCGGTGTACTGTATACCCTCATCGGAAAACACGCAGCGTAGTTTACCGGCAATTTAAATTTGACCGACGGACGACGCGACGCGACGTGTTGTTTATGTACGCGTTCCATATTTTAACCTCTGCTATCAACAAACGCCGTGGCGCAGTGCTACATTGCGAGTATGGCATTGGTTGGTCGACATCTCGAATCCCATGCAGGTTTTAAAAATTTTACTTTCGCTGCTTTTTGAAAATGGGGTACATGGGTTACCATTATTGTTTGTTTGTTGTATACACGATGCCATGCTACTGTTTATGTTCTCTGATAGTGGTATAACCGCAGGCGCAGCAATGTGCACTTTGTCGGCTAACTGACTGCCGGTAAAACAAACCTTAAGTACTTGGGAGTAAAAGGGAAAATTTTATCTTGCTGGTAAAGTAGTGATCTCATGTTATAGGATGACGTTATATCAGCAAAAACTTTACATTTGCGTTTGGGAAACATTAATAATTCTATAATCATTGTTTTGGCTACAACCCTAAAGGTCAACCAAAAGGGATTTAACACGCGGAATGCGAAGATTAAATAGTAAACACTAATGTCGATCCTACATTTGTCGGAAGGAAAATATACCGGTATATTCTTAAAATAATTTGTGTTACGTTTTTCGGTTACGGTTGAAGAAATTTTTAACTTTGGTTTTAGTTACGGTTACGGTTCCGAAAATTTAGCATTTTTTCCGGTTTTCGTTTCGGTTACTGTCCTTTCTGTAAACGTTAATAATTAAAAAACGCAAATTTATAATGAGCACAGAACATAAATTCTTTTTTTTTTAAATAGGTAAAGCCCCTGATTAGTTATAAATTTTTGATACAACTTGTTATGTTATTGTTTCTAATTTATTCTCAGTTGTTTTTAAAATCTAGTTTAAAATGTATTTTTAATGTGTATTATTGTAATAATATCGTTTTTGTAATTTGTTTATTAATTATGGAAATAAATATTAATATGAGAAGAACCTCGTGGTCAGAAACTTCCGAGATTGGTATGGAAAAAGTACTTCATTGTTCAGAACTGCAGTATCAAAGATTCGGTAGCCTTAATAATAGCCAACCTCCATTAGGAGTGGCAATAGAAGAAGAAGAAGATATTAATTCATACAGTATCTATTTTTTTTATATAATAGCTGAAAAATCCATAAGTTGTCTTATATAACTAAAGTGACCATACGTCCCGTTTTCAACGGGACAGTACCGTTTTTTAAGCCATCGTCCCAGTGTCCCCGAGAAATCACTCGGGACGCAAAAATGTCCCGTTATGAAAAATTAAGCAATACTGTCCGTATTCATTTGTTTGTAAATTGAAATGAAGGCCAATAATGTTTTCATACAGATAACCAAACTATATGATTGCCAGTTATGATTGCCAGTTCGGTAGTAAGCGTAAGTCTATGGGGCGCCAAGTGTAAAGTGAAAATTTGCTGTGCTTTTCACGGTATTTAAGGCAATTTGTCCCAATATTTATTACACATATATACACACATTTAGCTAAATGCTTTTTATTTTAATAAATCCTTGTAAATTTAAATAAATCCTTAAACATTTGGTTTAAAGATTCCAATATTTAATAAAGTATTAGAGATTTAATTAAATCTTAAAACATTTACTTTACATTTTAAACTATTTAGTAAATCTTTATGTATTTATATAAATCTGCACATATTTGTTTTAAATATTTCAATATTTAATTGATTTAAATGAATTTTTACCGATATAAATAAATCTTTACAGATTTAAATAAATGTTTCAACATTTAATTTTAAGCTGTCACATTTAATGTTAACCTGTCATATTTATTTGACCTTGGTGAGCCCAGCCGACTTAGGACACTAAGACCTTTGCACCGGTAGTAAGGCGCAAGGCAGGGTCATGGTGGGAGCGTTCAACGTTTAAACAAAACAGACTGAAAATTACATTCTCAAGGGAATGTTGAGGAAATTTTATTGTATGAATATAAATTATGCAATGTTTATGTTGTTAAATATGTTGTTATTAGTGATTGAAACAACATTAATTGTATAAATTCTTAAAATACGGAAAACGTGTTCATAATTACCACCCGTTTAAACGGTCTTGGTCTTCTATGTGGGTTGGGTCTACCAAGGTCAAATAAATATGACAAGTTAACACTAAATATGACAGCTTAAAATTAAATGTTGAAATATTTATTTAAATCTGCAAAAATTTATTTATATCGGTAAAGATTTATTTAAATCTGCGAATATTTATTAAATATTGAAATATTTAAAACAAATATGTGCAGATTTATCTAAATACATAAAGATTTACTAAATATTTGAAAATTTAAAGTAAATGTTTTAAGATTTATTTAAATCTCTAATGCTTTTTTAAATATTTCAATATTTAAACCAAATGTTTAAGGATTTATTTAAATCTACAACGATTTATTAAAATAAAAAGCATTTAGCTAAATGTGTGTATATATGTATAATAAATATTGGGACAAATTGCCATAAATATCGTGAAATGCACAGCAAATTTTCACTTTACACTTGGCGCCCCAATAAGTCGACGCTGGAATCTGCTAAGATTGCATTTGGCATTTCGCAGTAGCACAACTTATCTAAAAGCAATGTTAATAACTAAAGGCAATATAAATCAGTCTTGTCAAGAGTTTTATACTTATTTGAAGTCAAAACAAATTTGTTCTTCAGAGAAATATAAATGAGTTTAAAATATTGATACTAATTTTATATTTTGAATTGATTGTGTGGTAGGCACATGGTGAAACATTATTAATAAATATTTAACTATTAAAAAATTAATAGATTATTAATAAAATACAACTCTTGGTAATTGTTCCACAATTTTTGAAACAATTGCCAAGAGTTTTATTTTATTAATAATCTATTAATTTTTTAATAGTTAAATATTTAATTTGATATTTGTTTTTCTTTTTTTGTTTATTTGAATGTATAAGGATAACATTAATAAACCAATAAACTTAACGTGTTCTTTAATATTTTATTGACAATAAAACCAATAAAGTGTGTTTCGTACAATATTTTGTGTTTTTATCGATTTTTATTTAATTTTTATTAAACACGTCCCGTTTTTGAAAGAAAAATAAATGGTCACTTTATATATAACCTAAAATAAATTGACACCCCTTCTCCAAAGAAGCAGGATTTTTATTTTCCACTGTTGGCTACATTTTCTTGTAGCCAGTTGGTACATCCAGAGATAATAACGTAAATAAATATTGTTTTAGGTTATGATTTCAATCGGTGTTTGTAACGTTTTGTCTTTGTTTTAAAAGAAAGCCTGGTTGGAAAGTGCACTGTACTGCATTTTGCTTCTGCATTTGTAACATATTTAACCTTTAACGAAGATTTCAGGTTACTTTTATTTTTTTATTTTATGGTACTGTTACTATATCTATATATTTGAATTTATGTAGAGGTATAAGAACAACAATAATAATTATAATGTAGAAAACCCCATTAGTATCCATAAGAACAATTTAGAAATGTAGATGTACATTCGAACTACTTCACCTGAAGGTGAGGCCACCTTGTAGCTCCGCTCTAAGGTTGCCACTTTTATTAGAGCGGATTACTGAACCATTAGGTTTGTGAATTTATATAATTTATAATAGTAATTTGGTCCAGTATCGACGGGAGGCGTCGGTAAATTTGGTGGTCCAGGAAAAAGGTTTAAAAATTTGAAGAAAAATGGGCTATATATGAGCAGTGAACGCAAGGTATAATACTCAAATCACGAAAATAATAATATGCAAAATTTGATTTAGGTAAATAAGGCAATGTGGATATAATTAACCGTTAATTAGAAAAAAAATTATCTTATAATTAGTATCGACATAAAAATAAAATAACAGTTTAATACATTATTACACATTAAGATCGTAATTTCCATTTATATTTAAAAATCGTAGCAACTAAAACCTTTTGATATAAATTCCAAACACTGCATGGTAAAATTTAATATAGTCGAAAGTTCTGTTTCTATGATGGATGTCTAGCCGATTCCGTTCGCAATTCTACGTGAGCACGACACAATCCATTAAAAAGTAGGAGTTTGAGTAAGGCGCGAAATGTATTGATCTGCACTCGGATAGGTGATCAATATAATGATACATCTGTAACCGGCCGTGCTTCAGAGGGCACGTTAAGCCATCAGTTCCGGTTGTCAACATGTTTGGCAATCATAAACCCTTTACCGAAACTTCCCCTTTGGACAAGTGGGGTCAGCGTCCTGCCCGTCATACATGCAAAGACGGTTCACAGAACCCGCAATAAGTCCAGGTATGAAACTCTTGGACTATAATAAGAGGAAGGAGACAAACTACGGAATATTTTAAATATCGAACTTTTAAAGCCGATTAAAATAACAGAACATTTTGTGTCCAGATCAGCATATAAATAAATAAATCTTTATTTAGCTAGAAAGCTAACACATAACCTACAAGTAACAAATTTTAACAAACCTTAGCAAAACAACCCGCAAAATTCACAAGAAAATAACTTACAACTAAACCCTCTTATTAAAAATCCCATCTCTTACATAACGAACACCAAACAACTTTTTGAATTAGCGAACTGTCCGAGCTAATACCGAACAGGTGGCAACCTTACTCCGCTTCTTTGTTGTTCCTTACTATTGGTACTTCTAGATGGCCGTTTAGCAGCTGAAATGGTTATCTGCATTTCTAAACTGTTCTTATGACAACTAAAGGGCTTTTCTACACTATTTAGCCATATATTTATAAACCATTTGTTAAAATTACCGACTAGTCGGACAATTTCACAACAGTAATTTTAAATGTTACCTAGAACTTTTCTCACTTGTTTTAGGGAAGAGCTGATTAATCAGGCACTTGGGACTACATTTTTGATTTTTTACTTTGAATATCTCCATCATGAATTTCCCCTTTGTTAAAGGACAAAGACTAGTCATCGAACTCAAAAGTGGCCAAATATTTGAGGCAGATTTTCTGAAAGTCACAAATGAACGAATTGATGTAACAAATATTATAGAATATCCAGAGGGGACAAAACTGAAGGATAGTCTTTTGTCTTTCTATCAAATTGAAATCATATCTGTAGTAGTACTACTTGACAAATTGCCTTGTGTACAAAAGCTCCCTAATAACATAATTTCCCTTCCAAGAGCTAAATATGAAAGTTTAATGGATATGAGTAAACAATTTAAATATCTACCAGTCATGGACATAAACTATTTATCTGCTGTCAGTGTGTTAAATGGCAGTGAAACTATAGGTGTTGTTGGACTTTGGAGTAAATACGGACGAAGGCGAAGACTTACTTCATTAGTATTATCAACGATGGAACAAGTATACATATTTGATCTGCAGTACTATCCTGTGAAAACATTTCCACCAGATTTAAAAGCCATTTTAGAATCAGAGTACCAACAAAAGGTCGTACATGATTCGGCAAGATTATTTGACTGCTTGGTGCATTGCCATAAGCTCAATATGAAGAATTTTTTTGATACTCAAGTTGCCGACCTACAAATAGAAAAAAATCTTACAGGACATGCGCCAGAAACAACTCGAGATCTGTCAGAATGCCTTGCACATTATTTTAATTTTCCCAAATCGCTTTTAAGCAGAGCTTTGGATGATGGTGTGACAGAGTGGGAGTTTCGACCGTTAAGTAATCTGCAAAAATTGAAAGCATCGCTGCTTGTAACTTATTTAGTTACTTTAAAAATTACACAAGAAAAGATGATGCTAAAAGATTGTTTTGATGCCATGGAAGCATATGCGCAAAGTATGGTGCCTGATATTGCAATGAAGAAATGATAACTTTTAAATTGCTATTAAGCATTTTTTTTCTGTTAAACTAGGTAACTGTATTTTTTTATGTACCTGTTTTGCATATTTTTTGGCGTTCATTATATGTTTGAATTTTTTTGCATTAAATGGTTTTTATTTTATCCTACTATATCAAGAGATCCAAAAAAACTGATCCTCAGCGGGCTGTGGAATGAAAAGTCACGTCTTTGCTAGACTAAGGGAATGTTTATAATGTCGGATAACAATAATTAAAACCTAACCTGAAGTTGACATTATAAACATTCCCTTCGTCTAACCTGACTTTTCATTCCACAGCCCGCTGAGGATCAGTTTTTTTTTGGATCTCTTGATATAATTCGCAACATGTACGATATATAAATTATACGTGTTTTGCTAATTTTAGGTACAGTAACATCCATCAAATTTGGTTGTAGTTGGACATCTTAAAATGAATATCAGATGTTAAATTAACTTTACAAGGGAATGTTTTTTTATATAAAACAAAAAATATAAACTGTCAAAATAAACAGTTGAAACATAAACCAGCAGTACTTAATATTTTGATTACTAAGGGTATTCTGTTCTGTTCCAATAATCCGTAGAATTAATTTTGATTTACGTCTTTATGTATGGACTAATTTACTTTTCTCTAAGCATGTAGTTATTTTTTTATGTACTTGTTTTGTGTATTTCTTTGTCCTCTGTACTTTTAACAGGGTTCCCACTGACCCTGGAAATCATGAATAAGTCAGGGGAATAATAATTTCAATCTAGAAGCAGGGATGTGAACCAAAAAAAATAACCTATCAGTTACAGTTCAAATTTTCTTAAATTTCGGTTACGGTTTAATGCTACTGAAAGTTTCGGTTATGGGTGGTTATGGTTACCGGTATTTTTTGTTTTTTTTTTAATCAAAAGCAAATAAAAATCGCGACAGGATTATACGAAGAAACTCATGTCGTGCAATTAAAAACAAAGTTACGCTTGCGTCATTCTGTATAATGTTTCTTTAATAAAAATTTGAACATAATCTTTCGATGTATTACCCGTTCAATCTAATTATCTCTACGTTAATTTATTAATAAAGAGGGGGTCAACTTTTTCGGGCAATCTGCAAGGCCATAGGCGCCGGGTTTTGAAAATGCTCAGGGGTGCTCACGCAAATCACAAATGCTAACATTTGACAAGTTGAGCCGATGCAGACTCCAAAAAACGCAATGTATAGGTTAATAATCAATAAAATCAAATTAAAAAATATTTTAATAAGACATTTTTGAAACATACAAAAAACTGAACAAAACTGATTTATTTAAGTAAAATAAATTAAATAAGAGAAACATTTTCAGCTCATAAATATGATAATATTGCGCCAATGAAAATTATTTAATTATAAAAACAAGTATTCCTGCGAGCTGTAGTTCTATTTCTAAATATGTCAGCCAAAGTGTCAAGATTTATCTCGTCGACCAGTTCTCTATTTACGTTTACAATTGCATGGTCGTTCAATCTTCTTTGGGTCATATTATTTCTGAGGTACGTTTTTAAGCGCCTTAAAGCAGAAAAGGAACGCTCTACTGTATATGTTAAAACAGGAATGGTCAAAACGATTTTAACCAATATTACAATTTACTTTCGGCTTAGACCGCGTAGCATAATCAGGTAAGGAGCGACCTGTAGCTTGTCTGCCTTTACAAGCATTTGCTCTAGAAGTCTGAGCAATATTTGTTCGTCGGCCCTGCCTGCCTAATGTATTTTGTTTGGCAGAACAATAATACTTAATCGGCTTATGCCTGCTAGCTGTTTGTGAACCCATACAAACTAACGTTTCGCAAGACATTGCAGCTTGCATATTCAGAGTGAATAAAACACTGAATTCAAATCTGGGAAGCGGAGGTATTTAAACCTCTTTGAGCCAGTCGGGCAGAACGGCGAAATTCTGGTTGGCTGTCACCATTGGGCAAAGACGGATCCGGTGGAGAGTGATCGTGAGATCGATGATGCTTAGGAGTCCTTAGAGGATAAACTACTGGAGTCCAAGTTTTTGTCATGTCATTTCATTCTTCATTTCACTTTTATTCTTAGTGCTGCTCATAGTGCCCCCTGGGGCATCCCCCAGCTGATGATGATGATATGTTAATGTTTGCATTCGACGATGAAAATTAATCAACTTTCTTTTCTGCTACACGCATTACAAATTTTACCATTTTAACTAATCCAAAGATATGTGTATTAGCAACAATCAAAGGACACTCGTCGCTCTTTCCCGTCCGCGTTCACTGTACGGATGCCGCTGCGGCGACGCGCACACATGCATTTCGCCCTGCGCAATCGAGTTCTGATTTCTCACAAACACTTAATTGCAATACTTCTTAAACGCTACTATATGTCACGATACTTCCCAATGTTTGCGCTGTTGATTCGCACTATATCACTTTTAGGAGTATTTTTTCTATTTAATTTTTATTTATAATTATTTTATTTTTAGTTTAATTTATTTAGTTTTTTTTTAATCTGGCTCGGAGGTACTGAGCACCCCTGAGAAATTTCTCAGGGGTGCTTGAGCCCCGGAGCACCCACGTAGTCGGCGCCTATGTGCAAGGCCGATTTGTTGTGACCACTTTGGGGTTCTTTCATTTCATTTTTCCAAAATTAATTTTGAGTTAAAGCAACTTCTATTTGTGCCTGCAGCAGGGTCTATTTTCGGAAGTTACGCTACTGGCTTTACAAACACATATTTACTAAAGCTTAAATTCAAAAAGCTCTTAGAAATAACAGTAGGATGTGCGACCCCACTTGATAATTTGATAACTCGGCGTCTATGGTCTAATTAACTTTAAAATGGCAATCACGGTTCCATTAAAACTGAATTTAATAAAAAACAATAATCGTCTAATTAATCTTTTCTTTAATAAAGAGAAAGCGAAAGTACCCTACCAGTGGCGTGGCTAATGGGACGCCACAATTGAGAAATTTGTTTAGAAAACGAACAACAGACGTACATATAAACAAAAAACATCAATCAACAGGTACCAACCTTGTACACAAGCTGTCAACATCCCCTTTCCAACAAAACCAGCATGTGCAGGATCATGTCCGGATGCTCCCCCAGATATAATTCTTACGGTATCCGTATTCGCATAATTCCTACGCACTACCACTTTCCCAAAATCCAATAAACCCACATTCGGATTGCTCAATAAGAGGCCTAAAAGGGAATCAATAACTGCAGTTTCACAATCATTTACAAAACGGCCGGCAATGGAAAATTCATTCGGACTAGAAGCCGACATTTTGAAGGTTGCTGATTTCTACATTACGGGAAATTTTACAGAGCGCCAAATTTTCTATTAGGCTGGAAAGTTTTAATTTAGAACATGCTGCTGAAAATAAAAACAACTGTCAATTTTGAAATATCAAGGTTATGACAGTGTGGTGGCACAAAATCTATATATAAAAGTTATTTCAAATCTATTGGCAAAATATGCCATTATTTTCATTATGAATGAAATTGTTAAGTTGGCAGCATTTCTTAGAAGGTATAAAACTTCCAAAAATGCTTTCATAGTACAAGGAGCCCTCAAATAAAATAAACAAGTCTGTAATTTCATAGGTAATGAAAACATAGAAAAACTCTGTAACTCTATAAAACTTAAATGACGTGAAAATTCTACAAAAATCGCGACATCTCGATCATTTCCTGATTTACCAGAAGTAGTACAACTTATCATTTCTAATTTTTTTGCAGCAGTTTTGTTACTCGATATAGCATATTTGGTATGATTACAATCAGAAGAAAACTTTCCATTTAATAGAATGAAAGAATTTAGAACCCTTTAAAAAAACAAAGTTTGTGTACCTTCTGGTAAAACCAGAAGTACTACTAGATCACGGTATCAGACAATTTTTCTAAACTTTGATTATTTAATGCAGAAAAGTCAACAATAAATAAATACTGTTCTTGGCAATTCGTTAATTACCAAAAAACGAATTTTTTGAAAAGCAACATACCACTCTATGTAAAAAAAATAGCTGCAAGCTGGTGTACCTTTTTCGCTCTTTTATTTTTTCACATAACAATTCTATCGTTTAAAAAATAAATCTACATATATGCAAAAATTTTAATGCAGATTTAATTTACAAAATTTTGAAAACCAGACAAAAAACCGAAAAACATTTTTACAGGTTGAACAATGTAATATATTTGAATTTTAGGTCTCAACCTTGGTATAACAAAACGTCTACCCCAGAGCCGGATTTGTATTGTTGGCGCCCCTAAACAATTTATAGTATTTCTGCGCCCTCTTCTGGAACGCAGTTTTACTTTTTATAAAATGTTTATTGACGTCAGAAATGCATTTTGACTTCAGGATATATCTTCCACAAAGAACTTGAGTATTATTATAAAGTAATACAGTAAAATCCATACAGTCATAAATCTCACTAAATGTGTAATACACTTTAGGAGCTTGCCAATGGGCAAGTCCTTACTATGTTAATTAATCACTGTCAACACTGTTACTTATTGTCTACTTAGACAGATTGTAATCAGATCATGGATGTTAATAAAAAAAAAAGATGTATACAATTTATTTTGTGACGTCAAAACTGCATTACATAATTATTGACCCAAAAATGTACTTATTCACGCAAAAATAGTTATTTGTGTATCTAGTGCGCAAAAAGCTTGTTTAGCGCACGAGAGTGAAAGTTTGTATGACGAAGCGTGAGCCGAGTCAATCAATCGAGAGCGCTAAAAACAATTCGCACGCGAGGTGCACACACTATTGTTTCAACAACTAAATTATTATAACATTAAAAACGCAAAATAGCTATTTGTTCAACCACGAAGGAAAGTGTAACTTTTCCGAACGAGAGTGAAGTGAAACACACGAGGACGGAAAAAGCACTTTCCTCTAAAGTTCTACATATGATGTTTTCTACGACCATTCTTTCAGAAGCATATAATTCTTCTTCTTCTTTAGGTACCATCTCCTCTTAGAAGGTTGGTTATCATCATGGCTATTCGTATTTTTGACGTTGCAACTCTGAACAGTTCTATGGAACTACAGTTATACCATTTTCTCAAGTTACTTAACCAGGAGATACGTCTTCTTCCTCTACTTCTTCTTCCTTGTATTTTCCCTTGTATGATGTTTTGTAGGATTTCATATCTCTCTCCTCGTATTACATGGCCTAGATATTGTAATTTTCTTATTTTTAATGTTTATTGTTTAATGGTAACTTGTGTTGCTTCCTTAAAACTCTAGGCGGAGGAAAAGTAACTTGCCTCCCTTGAGAGGAAAATTACATTTCCTCCTGCTGGAAGGGAATAGCTTACTTTTGACCCGCATATGCAGACCGAAATTCTGACTTTTTATCATGGGAGTAGAAAAAAAACGATTATTAATTTCATTCCAAAAAAACTTTTAAAACAAAGTAACCTTTTAGTAACTAAGGTGACCGTCATATTGTAATTATTCTTGAAGTGGTTTATGCCTGAGCTCAGAAGCGTGAAATATAGATAGTTTTACAAGTAAAGAAAAGTGGAAAACGCACTTTTCTTACGAGTGGAACATGCTATTTTATCGTGTACTTAATGGAAAAAAATTAAATAAAATACAACTATCAAATAATATATTTAAAATTTGGCATATTTAATGAAAGAAGCTATCTAAGATCTATGTGTTGTTGACATGGTCGTTGCTACGTAGAAATGTGTTGCTAGGGCGTTGCTATGAAGAAAAGTGTTTCTAGGTCATTGCTATGAAGAAAAGTGTTGCTATGAAGAAAAGCGTTGCTATGAAGAATAGTATATTTTGCAACAAGAGATGAAAACACCGTTTTTCGTGTACTCAACATCAAAGAACGTCTTTTCTTAATAGAAAATAGTAAAGAAAAGTGCCACTTTTCTCCTTAGCAACACTTTTCTTCATCGAAATGACCTAGCAACACTTTTCTTCATAGCAACGCCCTAGCAACACTTTTCTACATAGCAACGACCACACTTTATTCATTCCACTTATAATATACAATTAAATGTTATGCCAGAAGAAGATGCCACTGACGGAAAATCAGAAACTGATGAAATGCTAACTCCTTCGCTTGATACTGCTGTTGACTGGGGATAAGAAATTGCGATAGAAGTAGAAGGTTGCTCATCAACGTTCTGCCGGCAGTTAAAAATTCTTCTTGAAGTCTTTAATTTATTCTCGATACTCTCCTCAACATATCCCTCGGCGACTGCGCTCGAACGCCATCCTCCATGCCTTTTTAATATTTGGATGTCAGCCCCGCTGTCCGCAAGTAAAGCCGCAGAAGTCCTTCGGAAACAATGTCCACTATAACTATTGGCGTTTCGAAGTTTAAAATATTCTGCAATTTTGCTTGACATACCGTAGAAAGTATTAATACCAACTGGCTGCACAGTGTTTACGGTAACATATGAATAACCTACGATGGTCAACAATTCTTGGTCTTAAACTGAAATATTTTCGACATAATGCTATTCCATTGATATCTCCCACTAAAGTAACTGTAAAGACACGTTTTTGTGTCGCGTAATGTTACCACCAAAACAGATCCGGCATCTTCTGTCATCAACTTTCAACATACGTAGTTCATCACTGCGACATGCCCCATGCATAGCAAAAATT
This sequence comes from Ctenicera cuprea, assembly GCA_958336395.1. Taxonomy (NCBI): domain Eukaryota; kingdom Metazoa; phylum Arthropoda; class Insecta; order Coleoptera; family Elateridae; genus Ctenicera; species Ctenicera cuprea. The sequence continues at coordinate 60,354,472 of OY284487.1, forward strand.
AATACTACTTTGATCAAAAGGAAGGAACTGTCAGGAGCTTTAGTTAAATCCGTCATTTTGACGTTTTAGGTATGCAAGCAACTTTCTATATACAGAAATGTCCACATTTTCATTAATTTGCAATGTGCTTTTCAACATCGAATAAACCGACCACAATGTTGAAGATTTAAGAGTTTTAGCCTATAACAATATGTAAAAACTAGTATTGGAAAGTAATATAATTAATAAGTAACACTTACCTTCTCAAAAAAATAAGCTACTAAAAGATCTTCATTAATTCCGTCCACTTTCTTCTCCATTCTCCATCGACAAAATGCCTCGTAACATTTTTCGTATTTCTCACTTGACTTTGTAGGGAGTAAATTTAAGGTAGCTTCTGCAACTGCTTTTAAAATATCAGAATAGTCTTCATTTGATTGATTCATTTCGCAAAATTAAAAAACCTCGTTTAATTACTCGATGATGCGATGTTTTGTTACCATGTCAACAACACATGGATCTTAGATAGCTGATTTCATTAAAAATATTTTATGCCAAATTTTAAATTTATTATTTAATAGTTGTATTTTATTTAATTTTTTTCCATTAAGTACACGAAAAAATAGCATGTTCTACTCGTAAGAAAAGTGCGTTTTCCAGCTCGGTAAAAATTAATCCACTCGCTCAATCGTGAATTAAACATTTACACTCACTGGAAAACTACCACTTTTCTTTACTTGTAAAACAATCTATTTTTTCGAGTGAACAGTTGTTCACGAGCCGCATTAGTGGCGAGTGGGGCAAGTTCACGAACTAAAAAAACGTATTTCATCTCGAGTAGGAAATGCTATTTTTTCTACGATGTTGCATTTTATAAAATATTAGATTAAAAAGTACAAAATTTTATTTATTTTTAGCATAAACGTGGAAAATAGAATTATTATAATTATTAACAGTCGGATTGTTATTCACAGTGCTGACTTCTGTGGTACTTGTTGAAGGTAAACGAGTTTATTTGGTTATTATTTCTCCAATCCATGAACTTTCTGTAGACAAATGCATACCTTTCTTGGGATTTATCAGGTAAAATATTATTGGAAGCGGAGTTTGCTGCTTTAATGATGCTCGGTGGTGTGCCCAGTTCAGTCATTTCACTTTCGGAATCCATAATTTTCGATTTGTAATAACTTTCAAGTTCAATTTAATTCAAACGAACTGTCACAATGCAAATTACTGAAATTACTGTTTGTAAAGTCGTTTCCATAGCAATAAATGCATTCTTTTCATTAAATTTGTCATTCTTATTTTCATCTCTAGATGTGAAAATATTTTCATCTCTAGAGTTAAAAAATATCACTTTCATGTAGAGTAAGCCGTGGAAAAATTGCTATTTTCACATATATGAGTAGAAAAAAGTCCTTTTCTTTACTGTTTTCTATTAAGAAAAGACGTTCTTTGCCATTGAGTACACGAAATAGTATATTAAGCAACAAGTTTAGAAAAGTGATGTTTTACTAAACGAGTATGACTGGTTTGAGTACGAGCGAGCGAAGCGAGCAAGTAACTTAAAAAGCCATACAAGTTTAGTGAAAACACTTTTCTAACGAGATTGCCTATACTATTTTTTCGCATTTCATGTGAAAATTTAATTTTGTTAGTTTTTAATAAAAGTGACATTAATAACTGTAACATTTACTGGCATTGAAAATAAAAAAATAGTAGGTAGGTTGTTTCAATAACATAGTAACCTAATTACAGCCAATTTTGCGATTGGAGAAATCCATTGCTATGCTGTAATGGTTGCCATGCTGTAAAGTACCACTTTACAGAACGATTTTGAGTATAGAAATATAGTCAGTTACAATATGGAATGCAAAAAAAAAACGTTTATCTACTCCCGTTTTAAAATGATCACATTAATATGTCAATTATTGTACGTGAAGTGTTACATTAATGAAATTGTGCGTAAAAGTATCAAAATCGTGTGCAAAAGACCAATGTAAATTAAATGGGACTTTCATTATTAAACGATTTCTATCGACAAAAAACAATCGAGAAAAGGCCACTTTGTTTATTGGGCGCTGTATTCGTAACGTCATTTCTCGTTAGTTTTGTTTGACTGATAAGTACGAAGTGCACTTTTGCAGCCTTTGCCTTTCGGTTCGTAGATAAAATATTGTATGACACTCATGTGTGAAAGACTTTTACGCACTCATTGCGATTAAAGCACTCGCCTTCGGCTCGTGCCTTAAACTTCGCAATTCTTGCGTAAAAGTCCTACATCACACACTTGTATCATAAATATCTATTACTGAACATTGTGAACTTTCGCGCACGTTGTCGAGGGTAATTTAAAAGCCAACCTCGTGAATCAAAGAGTTACTTTTCACACTGAAATTAGTTCCGAAAAGTTAACTTTTTCACAGTTTTAAAATGAATTTCTGACGTAAAAAAATCGATTATAAGGTTTAATAAATAATTTCACCTAAAATTCGATGTTAATTTTTGAGGTCAAAAATAAATTTCAAATGTCTGAAATTTAAGTATTGACATCAGAAAGTATTTAGCGACTTGAGTAAAATGTATGTTTGTTTTCAATAATTCCGATAAAAAGTAAAATAGCGTTCCATACCCCCCTCACCGCAAAAAATACATAATTATGCAAAAGTTATTAACTTGACAAGACTAAGAAAGAAGATTTATACAGGGTGTTTTGAAAAACAGGGATCCCCATTCAGAAGCAGATTCCTTACGTAAAAATAAGACAAAAACTTGCTGTAAACATATGTCTCCAACAACTTAGTTTTCGAGATGTTTTTTTTATAATTATTTCAAATAATACCAGAAATGGTTTGGATTAGTCTATTGCAATTTCCCATGCCTTATAACCTTTTTCGCTATATTTAAATTCTAAAAATGTCACCAGGGACGTCCGTGTGGGTAATGCGGTCAATTAATAAAATAAATAAATTTTTGATTCGCTTTTTGAAATCCTTGAATAATAAAAACTGCCTCTTATTATTTTTTATTTATTTTTTTAAATGACCCCATTATCCACATGTACGCCCCTGTTGGCATTTTTAGGATTTAATAATTGCTAAAAAGGTTACAAGGCATGGGAAATTGCAATAGAATAATCCAAACCGTTACTGCAATTTTTTGAGTTATTGAAAACTAAGCTGTTGTGAACACATGTTTATAGGAAGTTTTTGCCTTATTTTTAGGTAAGCAATCTGTCTCTGAACGGAGGACCATGTTTTTCAAAACACCCTATACAGAAAATATGTATTTAAAGTAATAAAAATAATTTATTATAAACAAAACAACAGTTGGAGTTAAGAATTGTTTTATTTACAATAAATTAAAATGAACTTAAACGAAATAAAGCTTGAACGTATAAATAAAATAAAAATAATATTTTTTTTCTTCTACTTAGTGTACAGAGGGCAAATGTAAAAAAATTTAATATAATGGGATAGTTATTTTTTAAATATACTTACTTGTGGTCATATTTTTCAACATTAAACAAAGGATTGAACTCCAAAAATCAATACTCTTGATTTAATCCGGCAGTTGTCCATTAAGATTTTGAGATGTAGGGCTTGTATCTGATGTCCACCTTGGGAGCATCCATCCCACCAGGTATATTAGTAGTTTAGTGTGCACCCTTCATTTTAAAGATTTTATTTGATACTGCAATGTTTCACAATTTCTGTAGAATTCTGTAAAATCTTTGAGATTATTGTCTTGGGGTACACTTTTAATGGGATTTTGTTAGAAAGGATTTCATATGGCAGGATCTTTATTAGCAGAATTTTATAATAAATTACTATTTTAAAGTTTTTAGTAGTTGGGTTTTACTAGATTAAAAATTATTTAACAATTCACTATTTCAATAATGTAACGCAACGTTTGTATATCAAAAACATACTTTATTTCCATTTCAAAAATCCATCGACAATAATCTCACATCATTCCTGGATGAGAAATTTAATCAATTTTTCAAAAAAAATTTTTAAATTTATCAGAATATTTACAGTAAAACATCGTTTGCTTTTGTAACAGCAAAGACACCGTGTGCCGAATACAAACCAATACATCGGGTACATGATCAATTATAGTTAAAAAGCTTTATCGGTGAAGTGTAGCGATGTTAAGTTTAAGCAATCGCTTCTTACAATTGAAACTCATCGATTCCATTCACATCAGTAACTCCATCTAGCATGACTAGAGGTTTCAAGTCTTATGAATTACTAAAATTGACCTAAGTCAACCAGATTAAATTACTAGTGCGAACTCATTTGTACTCAAAATTGCCGATTAAAACCTGAGCGACACTTCACAAATGGAGAGAGAAACAAAAATTATATAAAAAAAAAGAATTAACACATAATTTTAAAATTTATATGGACTTTAATTGGAATAATTTAATAATTGTTATATATGCTCTAGATAATTAGCTATAGTTAGGGTCAGAATGAGTGTGTACACTAGACGACCATCGCAGACAAAACTTGCATGGTTTGAGTATCCAATTGAAGCAGTCTTAATAATATCCGACCCGACATTAGGCAAAGTCCACTTAAATAACCATTTAAATGTTCAAGCAACATAATTATACACTTTGCGATCTTCAGGTGTACGCGCTAAATATTCCCGTTCAATCAGACCTTCTATTCTCTTCTTTATGATAACCGGCGATGGTAAAAATCTACTTTTCAGCTGTTCTGTAACTTCAGCCACTAAAATATTATGCGCCATACGTTTACGGGATTTCATAATACGAACTATCGCAGCTTCGATTTCGTGTTTTCGATCCTCGTCTACTTTATTTCTAGTTTCTCTCCTCTCCGGTTCGCTTTCGCCTTTAGCAGCAACGGTTTGTATCTTAACCCTATGCAATTTCGAAGAAAACGAATCATTTACGTAGAATTCGTGAGATGTTTCAATTTCCTTAGTTTTGGGATTCTTAATTAAAATTCTTTGAGCCGTTTTACCCATAGCCAACGACTGTAACGCCCTAATTAAGTCTCGTTCAGGTATATCCGTCTCGTTTTGGATTTCCTCGTACGTTAATTTGTCGTGATTATTGAATAGCATGAGAACGACCATTTGGTATGTGGAGACGGCTATGATGTGCTTGCGAGGACCACTACGTGATGATACGACACTAGTTGATGAGGAACATGCACCTTCTTTTTCACTTTCCTCTCTTCTGGGACCGTAAAACACTGCATTGAGATCTGCGTTACCTAGTTGTGGTTGCAGTGTTAACTGTCGGCCACTATGTTTCGCTAAATAAAATCTAAAAACAAAAATTAATTAGTGCACTGTAGAAAAAAAATGTCATTTCCCACCTTCTGAATGTTTCAAAGGCTGCTAAGGGGGCTGATGGTATGTGGCACGTTGGGGTGGCGCTTTGTGTAGGCCAAAATCCAGTCGTTAGCACACGCATGAACAAGTCTACTCCACCTAGATTCATCTACAGGACAAAGAAAAAAATGTATAGGACTAATACCACGAGACCTTCTTTGCACACATCCATGGCCTTTTCCTCCCTATTCTCTGATTCAATCTATTATGTTACTTTCCACTACAGAAGTGATTTTAACCTATTCCGGTATTCAACCAAATCTAAACCTCCCTCGACTTGCCAGATAAGCTTGCTTAAAAAACCGGACAGTCATAGACTACCGTTTTTCTCACGTGTCCAGCTGATAATAAAAATTAAAAAAAAAGGTGTTTTACAAGTACGACAGGTTACATAATTTTTCATCTACTATTTTTTGTAATAAACATGAGTTAATACTTGACGTGCTAGTTAATTTAAGACCATTTTACTTGCGCTTCATGCTTGTAAAATTGCAAATTAAAATAGGTGTACAGGATGTTTCATTTTCAATGTAGTTATACAGGGTGTCCAAGATAAAGAGTGCATGCATGGGGATCTCGTAAACGGTAAGAGGTAGAGATTCGGTTAAACGAGAAGAATTATTCAGCATGATCCACATTCGAATTCTACAATTTTTGCCTAACTTTTAGTACAGACTGAAAAACCTAAAATTTTCAGTTTTCGTTTTTTGTGTATAATTTGGGTATTATCAAAGATAGGGCGAAGCGATTTTCACATTATTAAGACACTTTTTTATACAGATATCAAATCTGAAATAAAAAATTTTATAGGTCGTTAAATTTTCAAGATATTGACATTAACTTCGCTTTTTAAAACACGTGTCAAAGTCATCATTGGATAGAGCTCTTTTTCTTCTTTTCTCTGATATAAGGTTTAATGGGTTTATTTTCACAAATAACAAAGTTATAAGCAAGAAACCCTTTTTTTATAGTAGGCTGTGAAAAACTGTCTTCTTGAGTCGACTGAAAATTTACAAAAAAAACAAGAAAACAAAAAACAAAAGGCAGCATTTGTTTCCATTAAGGTTTGATTAGTTTATCTTCCCAAATAATAAAGTTACAAGCAAAAAATTGTTTCCTCATGGTACGCTCCGAAAAAACAAAAAAAAACACCTGAATGTTTTGTGGAATAAAACTATTAAAAATGTATGCTCGTATAACAATCAAAAGACGTTTAACTTTCAAACACTCTTGGTAAGCAGTAAAACATGAAAAGAAAGATAAATTTAGACAATAAACTCGTGCAAAGATGCAGATATTGCCAAAACAAATGGAATAGTACTCATTTCTGATTATCATATGATCATACATTTTTATTAGTTTCTTTTACAGCCTACCATGAGCAAAGTTTTCGATTATAACTTTATTATTTGAAAAGATAAAGTGATAAAACCTCAATGGAAACAAATGCAGCCTTCTTTTTTTTTGTTAATTTTCAGCCTGCTCAAGAAAACAGTTTTTTATAGCCTACTATAAAAAAGGTTTTTTGCTTATAACTGGGTTATTTGTGAAAATAAACCTAATAAACCTTATATCAGAGAAAAGAGGAAAAACAACTGTATCCAATGATGGCATGGCCGCCTTTAATGCCTATTTAAAAAAGCGGTGTTAATGTTATTATCTTGAAAGTTTTACGACCTATAAAAATTTTAAATCTCAGATTCGAAATCTGTCTAAAAAAGTGCCTTAATAATTTTAAAACCGGTTTGCCCTATCTTTGATAATAACCAAATTATACACAAAAAACGAAAACTAAAATTTTAGTTTTTTCAGTCTGTGCTGAAAATTAAACAAAAATTTTAGGTATTAAATGTGGATCATAGTAGTACTTGAGATGCTGAATAATTCTTCTCATTTAACAGAATCTTTACCTCTTACCGTTTATGAGATCCCCATGCATGCACTCATCTTGGACACCCTGTATAGGTAACTTCGTTTATATTATAGTTATGGAAGAAATGTTTGCATCTTATTTGGTCAATTTTTTGAGATGAATTCAATGGTAGCAACAAAAATAGGAAAGCTTCTTTTGTTTTTGAGCTACAAACAGTGAAAATTTTAACATTTCTATTGCGTGTTATAGCTCATTTATTTCCACAATATTAAAAAATGCTATTAAGGTTTTAAATAGATTTTTTTGTGTAGATTACAGTGGCGTACTCAGATATTTATATTTGCAATGGTTTTTGAATTACAACACATAAGTTGTTTAAGTTACATTATGCCACATTCTAAAATTTTCTGTACTGCCCCCTGACTAAGCAGCAGGAAGGTGTACCGAAACGTAAATGAAAATTGAAAAACCCGCAAAATTTCAAACCTTAAAAGAAAACTTTTTTTTAGAAATGTAACCGAAAACCGTAACCGTAATTATTTTAAGAATTTACTGGTATGTTTTCGTTCTGGCAAATGTGGAACCGAAATTTATTTATTGTAGCAACTACTATTTAGCCATCATATTCTGCATGGTCAGCCCGTTTGGTTCACCCTTGGGGTTGTAGCCAATGATTAATTAAAGTTTATTAATATTTCCCACCGATAATTAGTGTAGGGGTTAAGGGGTAGGAATAATTGGATATATTTTGATAGTTATTTCAATATTGTATTAAGTTCGCTTTAGCTAAATAAAGATTATTATTATTAAACACTAATGCAAAGTTTTAAACGAAAATATTCCGTATTGTAAATTTGTGAAGAGTAGTGTGTGTCGGAAAATTATTTGTGTTTTAGAGTGACGGGAAGAAAAGAGACCAACCCAATACATAAATTAGGTATTTACATACAAAAATAAGCAAAACTAGCTGAACCCGTGACCCTCGCCTCCCGCTGTTTTGATAACGTCCAGATGTAAGACAGGTCGGCACGTGGCTGCCTTCTATGTGCCCCGTTGCCTGGCTGCCTTTTATGTGCTGCGCCATCATATGTGAGTACTACATAAACATTCGCTCAAAACAATAAATAAGCTATGCCGTGATGTAAAAGCTCATTGTCGCGTTATGATGAGACAATTACGGATTTACTCTTATGATGAGACAGTTATGGATTTACTATAGATGATTAATGCAACATGCACTGTGTGCCTTATTAAATTAAATAAAGTATGCTATGTGTGATGTAAAATGTTGAGAATGTGATTATACAAAGAAGTTCTATCATTGCTTGAAAGCCTATTTCATATTGTTAAACATTATTTCATAATATATAATAAAAAGCTTATATGTGGCTGGTGCTTGGCGGTCGGTGCCGGTTGACAACATTTTACCAGTATCATTGTGTAACGTGATATGCATACTTTACAGCATCGGCAGCAACCACTTTCTTCATTTTACTCCTGAATATTTAATTTTTTGTTATTGGCAGTCAGTGAGCCAACAGTGTTGTGCTAAATCATTTGCTTGTGTCAAATTGATGTATCACTTTCATATAATTGCATAAGTATACAGGGTGTGTATAAATTGGCGAAAGAACTACACGTGGCGATGTTGGTCATAAAATTCTGAGTCGAAAATCTGAATACCAAAATATTATACCATGCTTCCAGGGTATGCACGGGATCTTCAAAGTTTAAAAATTAAGTCTTTTAATTCATTATCTGTTGACAGAAAGAGCTGCAAATTAGAAGAAATAAGAATTGTAACAAATATTTTTTCACAGATGTTGTTTTTCAGCCCCAAAACCGTGTTTTAAACATTTCTTCGTTAACTTATTATTGTAAAAAATACATATGGCAGCATTGTAAAACAATATTCATCCACTAACAATGGATTTTACGTTCAATGATCCTTAGTTACCGTGCATTATAACAAAACACCTGTGGTGTGTGGATCCAATGTTGTCAAATGTACGTTCCTTTAAAATGGTTCCTGATGACAGAGGAAGCATTGTCCAACATTTTGGTATTAAGATTTTCGACTCAAAATTTTATGACCAACATCGCCACGTGTAGTTCTTTCACCAATTTATACACACCCTGTATTTGTGAAAAAATTAAAAAATTAATTTAAAGCTAGAGTGCTGTTGTTTACTAGTGTTTTTTTGAAAATTGCAACTCACTTTAGCAAAACAATAAAGATACTACTTTTGCTGTCATTAAACTGTGTTTTGGTTGTTGCTGTTTTTAAATTGGATTTAGGTGTCATTAAAGTATGTAAATGTGTCCATGACATGAATACGATCAGCTTCTGATAAATAAACCATTACTTCTTAACAAATTTGTTTGGTTCAATATTTGAAATTGGTAGCTCTCCCGATAGCAAAAATAGGGCACAAGTGGTAGTTACTTACAATACTTCGATACATTCAATACTTTTGATACTTCCGATACTTCAATACATTCGATACTTTTGATGCTTCAATACTTTTGGATACTGGTATTGATGCTCGATACAAGCTAAAGTATCGATTGCCCAGCCCTATCCCTAGCTATACCATCTGTAAAAGAAACTGGGTGCACCTCCCTTTTTTCCCACAATTTTGAAGAAATGGAACTTGGAAAAGCGTTTATTTATTTATAAAACCAGTTTTTTAATGCATAACTCCTATATTCAGCAGTTCTAGTTTAAACCAAAATGACGTCAACTTCATTCTTTTAAACATTGTGTAGATACTTTTGAATTGATTCTGCGACTCTTTTTTTGCAGGAACATAGCCATAAAATCAATATTAAAATTGGGGAATACAATCCTGAGACTGAATTCAATCGTGGGATCTCGAGATCGAAAATGAATAATGTCGGGGTTGATTTCAGGACCAACCTACTATAATAAAAAACTCATTTATGCATTAACTTTATGTCAACTGCATTCTCTGCAGTAAAAAACAACTAGTTTTTGATCCCCAAAATCCCAGGATTGCAAGAGCTCCAATCCCGAGATTTTCAGGCCCAAAAACTAGTCGAGAACCGGGGAACTAAAATCCCGGAATTGTATCCCCTAATTGAAATACAGTCTGTAAAAAACAAACTTATAATTCTTGCAAATCTTGCATTGTATACTTTAGAAAACTCCTTTTCGGAAGTATGGTTTAGGACCATATTTTCTACTAAATACACGTATTAACCTTTCCGTGACCGTGCGGGGTAACTCAGTTACCCCAGAAGTAATTTTTTTTTAATATTTTCTTAAATAATGTATTTACGGCATTGCCCGTCCATGTATGCCTTCAATAAACATTAGCGTAGGTCAACACATCATATTTGTTTGTAATTTGGATTTCTAGAAATATTTTTTTTAACTTTTTCATCCTGGGGTAACCTAGTTACCTAGAATTCACAACTTCCAGTTTTAATATGCTTCAAACAAAATCGTTATTCTTCATGGTGGAAAATTTTCAAAAAAACTATTTTTTCGTAATGAACAACCCTTTCAAAATATTTAACAACATAGAGCGTGTCCAATTTAAAAAAGCAAAGTTGAAGTCATTTCGGTTACTTCTGGAAGTACGAGATAGCATTTGATATGTGGATTTGGTAAAAAAACACGGTGCTAAACCATACTTCCAAAATAAGTTTTCTAAAGCAAAGAACAGAAGAGCTATAAGCCTGTGAGTTCTTTTGTAACAGATGGTATATTAAAAAAATATTCATTAAGTAGGTGCCGAAAATTATTAAAAACATAGTAACTAATTTTTTCTTGCTAAATAAATAGCTGCCCATAACTCAATTTTTCTAAACAGTACCGCACATATTCTTTAGTTTATTTTTTATAAAAAAGTTTTCATTAAACTCAAAATAAAGTAGGTATTCCATAAAAACCATACTTTTCCTATATTGAAAGAAGGGGAACGTAAAAAGGCAGTGCAAAACCTAAATTTTTGTAGGATTACCTATTACCTCAGATTTAAAAACATGTTCTTTAAATTCTTCCATTATTGTATTCGATACGGTCATGTCCTTGAACATTCCTTCTAATTTTGATGTGAATTGGCACCCACACTCCGTCTGAAAATAAAATTCACCTTTACTAACATTTACACATAAAAAAATTATTAAGACATACATTGAGCAGCTTAAAGTTCTGCAAAATTCTCAAAAATCACCTCAACAATAGAACAAGAAATGTATTCAATGGAAAACTTTAAGCGGTCTAATGTATGTCTGCTAAAGCAAGGCAAGACCTCTTACGTATTGGGAGAAGGGATCATGAGAATTTTGCAGACTTTTAAGGTGATTGTTATTAAGGATAAGGACGAAGCAGTTTTACAGGAGTCTATAAGCACAGTCAAGTTCCATGACAAGTGGCGTCGTCAAGGTTTCTTCCAGTGAAACACAGCTTAAACCATCTCCCTATGTACACATTAAATTATATACTGATTATATAAGAAAATTTGTGAATGTAAAAATATTACGTAGAGTATAGTAAAAGAAAATGACTAAGTAGACATGTATTGTCGTATTCAGTTAAAATTGCATGCTTTGGTAATGAACGTGTTTGGGGCCAAAACCGATGCGTTTGTCATTGTCTGTTAAATATCTAACTGATTCCGAGCTGTAGGAACTTTGTGAAAAAAAGCGATACTGAAGAGGAATTAGATGTGAACAAAACTTGTCCTGGATCCACCCCCGGATTTTTTAATTAGATGCTATTACTTAACTTCTCAAGACGAGTATGTTCACCGATAGCAAAAAACAGTCAGCTGCTAGAAGCATATACCGTCCTCCCTTCTATAAAAACCACCCCAAGCTATAGCGCTGATGTTATCACAATAAAAAATCACCAAAAACTCATATCTTTTGGAGATGTTCACTTTTTTATATCTACAACTGTTTCGAGGTTATGGCGCAGTCGTCAATATTTTTAAGTTGCATGGTAAACATTTTTTCACATTTCGTGGTAGAGCACTTTCGTTTCTTTTCAACCATCTAAACTTAAGTCTTTGGATAAAAAAATTTTCGCAAAAAATGCGAAAAACTTTCCTATTAGGTTAGCAATGAATTTTAAAAAAACAAAATAATTGAAACATGGAAACAAACAAGCTGTCAAATTAATTGGCTTTTTGTTTCTAATGTTTCGATTGTTTCTTTCGCCCCGTTTTGTTTTATTAAAATTCATGGGTATCCTGATGAGAAAGTTTTTCGCATTTTTTGCGGAAATTTTTTTATGTAAAGGTATAAAAATTTTGTATGGTTGAAAAGAGAAGAAAGCGCTCTACCACATAATAGAAAAAAAACATATACTATGCAACTTAAAAACATTCGACGACTGCACCATAACCTCGAAACAGTTGAAGATATAAAAAAGTGAACATCGCCAAAACTTGAGTTTTTGGTGATATTTAACTGATATACAGTTTAGTGGACTTATAATTTGTGATAACAGCGCTATGGTCCAGGGCCGTTTCTATAGAACAGTGAAAAGTGAAACTCACTTCAGAAAATTGCTCAGAAAAATTATTAAAAATATAAATATATACTAAAGCTTTGGCATAGTTAAATGATGAATTTACGACAATTTGACAAATTTGCTTCTCGCTTATTTTAAGAGATGCAAGGACAGTTAATTGAGGCAAAGTTGCGAATCTTTATGCTAACTAATAATTTAACAAAAAATTACGCTATCTATCTTGCTTAGTTTTTGAAAAAATTTAAAAGAATTAATTTTAGATTTTTATTGTTTTTCTAGTTTTTTTAAATATAATGCCCAAACTCCATTGAGTAGCTTACGCTTCATGTCGCTCTGCAAATCAGCTATAATTCATAGTTCTGCAATCGTGTACACTCGAGTTAAAAATGTTCAACTTTTGGAGTGTACCGTTTGCTCTATCCCTCCCTAAACTACTGCCGGAGGTTCGAATTTGTAATATACGTGTGGGGATTAAATTCAGCATAAAAAAGTGGTACAATAAAAGTAATAACAAATGCTTTGTAGTCACAGGCAAAAAACTCAAATTTTCAGGTTTTTTTCAGTTTTCTCATAAAATACGCAAGATCCCAATGGTGTGAAGCTTATTTGGAAGCACCTTCTACTACTACGCTATTTGAGATGAAAACGTTTAACAACGCCGATAATAATGTGTCACAATTTGGAATTTATATCATGGCAGCTTTGTGCCAATTTTCTACTCATTTAAGAGGGTGTCCGTTTAGTGTGAGATTCTTCTGTAGCCGCTTTAATACCTACTCGTTTTATGAAAAATTGTTTTTGAATAATTAACTTTTAAAAAAAAAGGGAACCGACTTCAAATAAAAACACAAAAGTGACATAAGTTAACTAAAAAGCAAAAAATAAATGTTTTTTATACAACAGTTTAATACTTATTTGTTGTTCCGTTTAATGTAATTAAGAAATTGCTGTTTATTATATAATTATTAATTGTTTTATAATTTTGAAGTCGGTGCCAAGTAAAACATAATAATTATATACCTTGCTGCAATAACAAATTAGATTCGAATTTTTGTTTTACTTGACACCGACTTCTAAATTATAAAACAATTAATAATTATATAATAAACAGCAATTTCTTAATTACATTAAACGGAACAACAAATAAGTATTAAACTGTTGTATAAAAAACATTTATTTTTTGCTTTTTAGTTAACTTATGTCACTTTTGTGTTTTTATTTGAAGTCGGTTCCCTTTTTTTTTAAAAGTTAATTATTTTACAATTTTAAGTGATGGGTAGACCTAGTAAAGATGCTTCTCAAATGAGGAAATGACGGCTAGTTGAAACGGAAGATGAAATACGGAAACACTAAAAAGTCGGTTAACAAAAAAAGATTTTGAGGAGTATCTTCGAAGTTCAAGCTCCAATACCAATGAAATTATAATGGGACCACCTTGGAACTATACTGAACCCATCACAAAAAAATTATTAAAATCGGTTCATAAACAAAAAAGTTATGCCCGAACATACATTAAAAAAAAAAAAAAATATATATATATACAGACGAATTGAGAGTTTTTGAAGTCGGTTAAAAATAATTTTCAACTCTACTGTTTTTGTTTATTTTTTTATTTTCGACTATATTGTTTTTGCTACGCAGCATAAAATGAATTGTTTTAATGGAACACCTTTTATATTTTTACGTATCGTCCATCCTATATAATTATAGTGAGTTTTTTGCCACATTGCCACTTTATGGTTTTTTTTGTGACAAAATACATACGGCATACTCACGTTATTGTTCAGAATTGAAAATAAAATTTGGAATCATATTAATAAGGACTACTGTCCTTTATGTAATGACACTAAAAATATTTGTTCACATTGTGCACATTTCAGAGGACATATCAAATGTCTGTAACTAAATTTTGTTAAATAGAACAAGCAGTATTTTTCACATTTTATTCAGAATTCAACTATCTTTCATTTAGTACAGAAAGTACCTCCTACCTAAAGTTAATACTTTGCCAGATATTTGTGTGTACAATTTAACTAAATACCACTTGATAAGGTGCTTTATTATTCATTTCAAAATTATGACTCCCTGATAATGACTGAAAAGATTCCTCTCAACTAGACACCCTGTACAGTGTAACAAAACATTTTAACATCGGTAATAGTCCAGTCATTAGATACTTTTGTAGGGAAATAACTCAGGAACACAGGTCAAAGTCAGTTTTGTGACATTTTACTAATGCAGCCACTGTTTTGGGTTTAGCGTTAATATAAACAATTAGATTTAATTTTTTTGTTATAAAACCTAATTTTAGCGGCGTACCAAAAGCGTGTTGTGACAGTAAATTTGACGGCAAATGGTTTGCAGTTTTTGTTTCAGAAAAATAGGTTAAGTATGTGATCATTACACAATGATAGCAAGCCCCCCTTTTATTTGGGCGTCCAAAAAATCCCGTGTTTTTGAACTCTAACTTGGTCAAGAAAATAGAAAAATTTTTTGAAGAAGGTTGCAAAACATCACAAAATTGTGGATTGTTTTTAATTCCATTGCATCCTGTGTTAAAAGTAGTTCTAAGAAAAACAAAAACTGGTAAAATTCTACGTACTTTCTAAAATATGTCCTTCCAAAATACGCTCTTCCAAAAAACCCCCCCTTTTTTTAATATGTGGCCCAAAAATCGTATGGTTAAGATTTCTTAAAATAGCAATGTCCCTCATGTTTATACATAAAAGTGGTCCAGAGACGAGTTAAAATACACTCAATTTCATGTAAAAACAAAAAAACACAACCACATAACCCTAATAGGTCGCGAGCTATGACCTTTCAAAGTAGAGCATTTTTGACCGTTTTTTGAGTTTGTTTATAGGGTAGCAGTTTTTCGAAAATACCTCCTTTTGAGTGCATCCAATGTAAAAAGGAGCTAAACTAAAATGAAAGAGGATAAAATTCTGCACAAAACTAAAAAAGAAAGAATGTTCTAGCCCTAATAGTTTCCTAAATATGACCTTTCATAAAACCCGATTTTGTTGTATAAAAATATAAATTCCTTTTCTTTACATCTATAATTAAACTTTTGTGATATCAGAAAAAAACTATTTCAAACAAAAGGAATTTTACATTTTTATACAACAAAATCGGGTTTACGAAAGATCCTAGTTCGGAAACTATTACGGCTAAGAACATTCTTTCTGTTTTAGTTTCACGCAGAATTTGATCCTCTTTCATTTTAGTTTAACTCATTTTTAAATTGGAATCACTCAAAAGGAGCTGTTTTCAAAAAACTGCGACCCTACGAAACAGCCACGAAAAACGGTCAAAAATGCTTTACTTTGAGAAGTCATAGCTCGCGACCTATTACGGTCAGAGGGTTGTTTTTTTTGGATTTACAGAAAATTGAGTGTACTTTAATACATCTGTAAACTACTTTTATGTATAATCATCAGGAACAAAGATAATTCAGAAAGAATCTGAAAAGTAAGCTATTTAGGCCAAAAATTAATAAAAAATTGGGGTTCTCTGGAAGGACGTATTTCGGAAACTATTAGAGTTAGAACATTCTTTAATTTTTGTGATTTTTTGCACCTTTTTCTAAAAATGTTTCTGGGTTCCCTACTGAGTTAGAATTCACAAACTTGCAGTCTTTTTTTAGACGCTTAAATAAAAGGTTTAACCGCTTGAGACCCATTTCGCCAATGGTGGCAACATGGAAGACTCACCGTTGTATACCAGTAGTGCAACATGTGCAAAACAATAATATTCTTAAATTAAAAGTCGGTGTTGGTGTTAGGCAGCTACATTCAACTGGTAGTATTTGCAAAAACTTATTTCGTTAAAAAAATTCATGTTATGATGCCAAACTAAAACAGAACATCCCGTACAGTTAAAAACAAGTTTAGGTTATGAAGCTATTAAAACCCTACAACTTTTTTACCATAAATTATACCTAACTTACCCCAAACATTTTGTGGGCATTTTTCGAACACTTGTCTTAGAAAACAAAAGAAAACAAAGTAGGTAACTTACTTTAAGCTTAGAAATCATATTCTTTTCCCAGTCATCGCTAACTGATTTATTAAGGAGAAGACGTTTGGCTAAATGTTGTTTGTAATATCGTTCAAATACATCCTTTTCTTGCAAGAAGCGGAACAGGACCATTGATTTATCCAATACTTGTTCGATATCTTGCTCCGACATCTACCAAACACAAATTTATTTAAAAAAATAACCATAACGTTTCTAAATTTAACTCACCCCTTTGACTCCCTTCTTTAATTTGTCATCAATAAACAGCGACAAATATTCAGGAGACTTTGGATTTAAATTCAGAAAATGTTCAAAATCAGACGCAATCATCTGCTTAAATATTTTATCGCTGGCAAAGGAATTAATAAGAAAATGATCGAAACGATCCTTCAAATCCAGCAGCGACTGAACAAAAGTAATGGCATTCGTTGCTGGCTGATGTTCCTCCTCCTGAACAAGCGCCTTGCCTTGTTCACGCAAATAATGGCTGACACAATCGGCCATCGTTTTAAGTCCATCGGTTACTCGTCCGAATAACTTATACATACACGCCAAGTCTTCAGTTTTTTGATTTTTCAGCATATGTACGACACCTGAGTTTTCCATTTCGACAATAGTCTTCATGTGTTTTTTGATCAATTCTTCTTCAACAACTTCGACAATACGAGACTCGGTTGATTCATCTAAATAGTGTTTTGCACGTTCTGATTCTTCATTAATTCGTGCTTCTACTTTCTTAATATATACAGACGCACTGTTTTCTGCTAGGAATTTCTGACTTTCGACCTTAAAGAAATACACGGAGTTATTATTAATTAATGAACATGTTCACATGGAACGTAGTTTTATAAATTAAAAAACAAAAGCATAAATATCACAATTTCGTTACCTTATAAAATTCTGCAGATTGCTGCAGAAACGGCCGTTCAAAGTCTTCCTCGTAGACAGTACGGGAATTAATGCCCAATACCATAAGCATCTGACAGGCGTTCTTTATGGAAATACGGTCTACTTTCTCCCCTCGTCTTTCACGCATAACCATTTCCAATAGGGTTTCTCGAAGATGATCTCGAATGCATCCATAACGCACAACCTTCAAGAAATACAAATTTATCAATTAATATATCTGCCGAGTGCTTAAACTTTCTTCACCTGATCTCTAAAAATAATCAAACCGAGGTTGTAGACATTATCCACATCATTCTGTTGCACGTAGACCCGGTCCATGTACATGAGGATGTCACGGATCATTACCATTGAAGTTTGGTGGTCATTCCATGCTTGATTTAAGGTCAATAAGAAGTTGTTGCGTAGCGATTTTAAAACGTCCTCTCGCACCTGTTAAGAGAAATATTTGTATGAAAAGGATTTTGTTCGTTTTTTTTTGTTTACAGGCAGAAAATGTGTTACAAAAACCCCACTGTGTGTAAGGAAATAACATTCAAATAAAAAAACAGCAGGAACATTGTGGAAAATCTTTTTGGTGACAGATTGAAAATATTAAAACTAAAAATGAGCTAAGCACTTCGCCTGAGCTTACCTACACTTTAGATATTGTTACTTATCAAATATTCAAAAGTATGTGTTACAGCCCAACATTGACTAGAGAGAATAATGAAACAAAGGTCGACAGGTGTGTGTGTGTGTGTGTACTTCGGTCACATGCCGAAAGACATCGGTTAATGTATGGGCGTCTGATAGAGAGAGCGCGAGTGATGTAAAGTAAACTGATAGTACGCTAATTTTTTTCCCAAGTTACTTGTAAAGAAACTCAATTTTTTATTTTTTGGAAAAATATTGCTTGGAATTAAAGAGACCCAAACACGGAAACACAAATTTGTCCAACAAAAATTGGGTAGGAGAGGGAAAATTACCCCCCGCCCCCCAAATATTACCGTATTTAAAAAAAAAGTTGAGAACTTTATTCTACTATCACTCATGAGCAATTTAGCCTAAACGGAAATTTTTTATCGACCCCCGTTTATTAAATTAGAAATTTTCAATTTTCAAAAATTCATAGGTGTCACAAAGAAGTTAGCGGACTGGGACATGAATCAAATTGTAGCTTATCCATAGCTTTATAAGTCTACAAAATTTTAAAAAATCGTGAGGTCAGTTTTTGAGCAGTACTTTTTTGAAAAAGTCAAAATTGTACTTTTTTCACTTCACAGTTTTAGTAGTTCCAAAAGTTCTGAAAGAGATTTAAATAATTCGCCCTTACTCAATCAATTTTATAAATTTTAGCAATATGTAAAAGTAATTAATGGATAAGTGCGGAAACCACAACATAAGAGAAGAACCAAGTATCAGACCAATGCAAATCAAGGTAGAGGAAGCACAATTGAGATGGCTCAGTCGTCAAGTCGTTTGTATAGAATGGGGGACAAAAGAACAACGAGGAGTGTATAAAGCCAGACCAACTAGGAAAAACGTAGACAGGCCGACGAAATCGTGGCAGTTGGGTGCTAGATAAGTTTTAGAGAAAAGAGGTGTCCACTGGGAAAGAGCGAGAGCGACAGTGCAAGAAACCTCGCCACCGAAAAGTACTATCAAGAGCAGTCGAAAGTTAATAACCCTTATAACTGATTTTAACTATATTTATTATGTGAAATGAGATTTTTAAAAAAGTTTGCATGTGGTGTCAAAATTGAAGTGAGCCCCAGTAGAAATTTGAAATGCAGTTTTGAAATAATTTTGTCTAAATTGTATTAAAATACTGACAAAAGTTTTCAACTTATTTGTACAATAGTTTTATTTTTTTAAAGAATAAATGTGTCACTGTTTATACTTAGCAAAAACAAAAGCAAAACATGATGAGTATTAACAATAAATCGTAGACTGGTCAAAATTTTGAAGATAATATTTTTTTCATAGAAACAATTATTTTAAAAATCCAATTTAACTATTAACTTTTAACTGCTTTCGATACTACAAGAGGATCGATTAACTAAGTAAGTAAATACGATTTTGTAATGAAAATACAGCGAAATGCAGATGCTTAATTTTTTCTACATAAAAGACCGTGACAAAAACTGTTGTTTATGAATAACCAAGTATACACTGAGCTCGTAAAGTTTACAATAAATTCGATAAAACACTTTAGAAGGATTTTCACAGAAAATCCTCGGACACATCAATCTTCTTTTTAAAATGTCACTTTTTCTGCTGTTGACATTTTTGATCGTGTTTTGTTTGAGCTGTGACGCCATCGGCAATTTTTTTAAATTGCAACTCTTATAGACGGAGAGCTAGCAACATCAGAGACTACAAAATTTCATCATGGAAATTTTAAATCTCTCTGTATTATAAAATTGGTTTCATCAACTAAAATGCAAGTCTGGCTGGCGAGATCGGTTGCGTGTCAATAAGGGTGGCTCTGTAAGTACCCAAAAAAATAAGAAACATACATTATAGTATTTAAGCTCAGTTTTTTTAAGTTAATACCTAGTAATATTAGTAATATTGCAGTTATGTTGCCAGACCATTACGTACCTAATAACGCTCTGCAAGACTTATGTCAGCTTGCAGAGGTGGGCACCACATTGACAGTATAATGTCAAAGCAAAATGGTTTAAATCTTGGATTAACGAATTAGGATTTGACATGCAGTAAAGATACACTTGACATTACACTGTTCATGGGGTGCCCACCTCCGCAAGTTCACATAAGTCTTGCAGAGTCTTATCAAGCACTTAATGGTCTGACAACATAACTACAATATTACTAAATTTTCCAGCGATTCCTTGATAAATGATTGGTCTACTTAATAACTTTAAAATACACTTTTGAAACTTTGGGACTGATTTTCTCGAAAACTTTCCTCTACAAAGTCACACGTTTTTGACATTTTCGTACTCAGAAAAATGTGCTCTATCCAAATCCATAAAGAAAATAAAGGGTGCAAATTTACAAAAAATGCCGATGACGTCACAGCTCAAAAAAAGATCAAAAAATGTCAATAGCGGAAAAAAGTGACATTTTAAAAAAGGCGGTTGACGTGTCCCGAGGATTTTCTGTGAAAACCCTTCTAAAATGTATTATCAAATTTATTTCAAACTTTACGAGCTCACTGTATGTTCTTGATTACAGAAACAAGCTCTACTCGAAGGGTCTCTAGCTGTTGGC
Source organism: Ctenicera cuprea (assembly GCA_958336395.1). Classification (NCBI taxonomy): domain Eukaryota; kingdom Metazoa; phylum Arthropoda; class Insecta; order Coleoptera; family Elateridae; genus Ctenicera; species Ctenicera cuprea. Next base: position 60,375,348 of record OY284487.1, read on the forward strand.
AATACATATACACAATCTCGGTAATACTAGGCAATATTTGCCACTTTCCAATGCTCTGCAGCAGGCAGCAATATTTAAACAAAATTACGAGGCAATAAATCAACGATAATACCTGAATAACTATAATTTAGGCAATACCCCTACAATTTTGGGGTAGTGGAAGACTCGTCAGCTCTACCTAATTTAAAATAAAAGCTATAAGAAATTGCTTTCTGAATTAACAGCTGTTTCTAATCAGAGTAAACAAAACAGCCATTCTCAAAAAATTGGAGATTTTTCATTTCACAATCAATTTTGTTGTCACATTTAATAAAATAGAAACATGAAGTGTGTCGGGAATCTTTGTCTACTAACACTACAAACTAGCAGTAATAATTTTTATAAAAATAATAAATTAACACCAAAAAAATTATAAAATGTAGTTCAAACTTGTCAAACACAAATTGAACGTTTTCGAACTTGCAAAACCAAGTAAATTAACTTAGTTTCAAACATTAAACGAGCCTACAATAAATATTTAATGCTATAATTGGGGTTTGATGAAGCTATTAAACTACAATATATTTTAGTAGGTACCATCATACCGTTTATTAACTTTATTTTCTTAAAATTAAATTTACAAACTGACCTTGGTTTCAAGATGCTGTGTAACAACTTCCTTAAGACCTGTATAAAGTCTTTCGCCATGTTTGTGGAGAACCATAGTATAAGCATTGCGATATAATTCTTCGAAACTGAGCCCTGAGTTGTTCTTTTTCTGTATCTCTTGTATGGCATTCTTCAAGAGTGCCCATATACTTTCTACATATTTCTCGTCCATGGTCATCTGCAAAATACATTGTGATTACTACCAAAACCAAAAACTTCCAATTTAAAACGAAAAACAGTCAATACCATTTTTGTATTCGGATCGATAAGATCCCCCGGGGGACCCCATCTTGTAAAGTTTTCTGAGAATCCACTCATAGAAAACAAACCCCTCATAAGGAGAGCAAACAAGTGACAAAGAATCACACAACCATTTACGAGCTTTTTATTGTTAAAACTGGATAGATACGAAAGGTTCTAGATGTGAAACTGTTCGGTAGTTCTTTTGTGTGTTCTGTGAATCGAAACTAAGGTCACCTTTGTGGTGCCTAGTGTCAATTTCACACAATTTTGATTAAAACACTAAAAATTTTGTTTTCTACCAAAAATGACAACAAGTTATTATTTTTTGTTTTATATTGATAAACGAATTGGCAAACTTGGATCATAATGTAAAGGCCAGACTGCATTAACAGTGTTGCCAAACGTGTTTTTTGCTACAGCAGAAAAAACATATCTGACAACACTGTTGCTGCATATAATTTCAATTCATAATAATGCAGTTGTCAAACAAAACCGCTTTCCTATAGAGTCTTTTAAAAGTTTAATCCTAGTTCAGTCATTAAGACAAAATAATTTAAAAAAATCTAATAAACCAAAGTTTGGAAATGCAGCGTAATGTTAGTTACATCCCTCCAATTTCAAAATAGAATTTATTACAATATCTTTGAACCAAATTTAAATAAATATCTGAAATTATTTAGTAACGCATTAATCCTTCTACGTTGCTTAATTAACACAAAAAAGATTATGATTTTTAGGAAATTGTCTTATCACTGTAATTTGGATGTAATTGGTCGAAGTCAAATATTATTAGGCCTGAAGGTGGCATGTGGGTGCTGTAATAGCATAATCAATACCATAAGTATGTGTTTTATACAAAAATTAGGTCGCAGTAAGCTACTTAATAACAGTAAAAATAAAAGAACGTAAAATATAAAAACAATACGTTTACAAAACAATGAGGTTTATTATTCGTACATAATTTACGTAATTGAAAATGTTCATTTTGATCCTTTGCTCAATACCATGGGCTGTAGCAAGCCGATAAATTGTTGTGCCTTCTACTTAATGCTTGTAGCATTACTGACACGTTGAGTGTCCCCTGCATCACATACAATGCATTATACTTTTGACCATCACACTTATGCATCATATACTGGATGTTAATGAAAGCCGGTGCACCCTCTTTTTTATCTTTACGTATTAAAATAAACAAATAAAATATTAGTATTATAGAAACACTGTAAAACCTCGTAGTATGGGCTAAAAATTCAACTATTTTAACTTCCGATTTCACTGGAAATTACATCAACTTTCTTATTATATATAGGATATAATTCTAAGTCTGTCTCTGCCACAGATTTCTATATAGGTTTACTAGATATACAACTGCTACGCAAAAAATTACGCCAGATGCCATTTTGCAGAAGGTCCACGACACATAAAAAAAGACACCGGCAAAAAAGAAACGGTTCGGTTTTCAAGTGTCAAAAAATAGGTTAAGTATACGGCTATTACGCAATGACAGCACCTTTTGTGTTATATATATAATACTAGTATTACTACTGTTGATTTTTGTAATTTCTTTAAGTTACTTGTTATCGTCGAACGTAGGGCGTTTAAACAAATTTAATTTGACATTTTGACCTCCTACAAAATGGCCGCCCAGTTTCAATATTTGATTCTTCACAAGCTGTTTACCATTAAGTGTGCCTTGACCCACGCATATCGATTCTAATCAAGTTACATAGGGTTATCGAGTGTAAATTTTTGTTTCTTTATTAAACTTACTAATTATGCTTACTTGTAAATTTCTTTCAATTTGTTTCAAAAGGATTACTATATTCAAGACAGTTTGAAATAATTCTTAAATGTTAAGTTGCATTCCAAAGAAAAACTCAAGTTAGGGGTATCATTAAAATCCTTGGAAAGTCCTTTATTGAAACAGAGGTGTGCGCCAGTACCTTTCCGCTTGACAAAATCAAGTTATTTAAAAAAATACCTTTTAACATAATATTCTCACTAACAAGGCAATACATCCAAAACAGATATTAGATGTACGAACTCTATCATCGGCAAATGTAGGATCGGATCATAGGCTGGTCTTGTGCAAACTAAATCTAACAATAAAGTTGGAAAAAACAAAACCATTATATGTACAAAAACTTAACATTGAAAGCGTCGACCACCCAAGCACAAAATTACTTTATCAAAATAGACTAAAGCAGAAACTAGAGGAAGATATTAATGAAGCAACTTGTACCGCAGAGCAGCTATGGATAAAAATTAGAAAACATATAATTGATGCAGCTGAAGAAGCCTTAGCAAGTAGGAAAGTAAATAAAAATAAAGCTAAAACAAGAACGCCATGGTTTGACAAAGAGATCAAAGAGCTAGCAGAGAAGAAAAAGAGAGCATTTCTGAAGTACAAAAGAAGCAACAATCAACAGGAAAGAGAATCGTATGTAAGCATAAAAAATGAGGTGAACCAGAAAATAAGAGAAATAAAGGAATTTAGGAAATTGTCTTATCACTGTAATTTGGATGTAATTGGTCGAAGTCAAATATTATTAGGTCTGAAGGTGGCATGTGAGTGCTGTAATAGCATAATCAATACCATAAGTATGTGTTTTATACAAAAATTAGGTCGCAGTAAGCTACTTAATAACAGTAAAAATAAAAGAACGTAAAATATAAAAACAATACGTTTACAAAACAATGAGGTTTATTATTCGTACATAATTTACGTAATTGAAAATAAAGCTAAAACAAGAACGCCATGGTTTGACAAAGAGATCAAAGAGCTAGCAGAGAAGAAAAGAGAGCATTTCTGAAGTACAAAAGAAGCAACAATCAACAGGAAAGAGAATCGTATGTAAGCATAAAAAATGAGGTGAACCAGAAAATAAGAGAAATAAAGGAAAGCTACTGGGAAAAATATACAAGTGAAATGGGCCATGATCTACAAGGATCACAGAAAAAAATATGGAGGATGCTGCAAGATCAGAAAAAGGAAATTAACGAAAGCATAAGAATTAACAATATAGAAAATCAAGAGTGGGCGCAGCACTTCCAACAGCTATACCAAAGTAGTGAAGAAGATATAATAATAACAGAAGATAACAACGTAACACATGAAACCACCGTTGTAACAGAAGAGGAAATCAAACAGGCGATAGGCAAACTAAAAAATAAAAAATTTCCCGGCCCTGACGGTATATATAATGAATTAATTAAACAAGGAGGAAACAACCTCGTCATACATATACATAAATTGTTCCAAAAGATAATAGAGGAAAGAAAGATACCTAGTCATTGGAAAGAAAGTTATACTATACCCATTACCCATATACAAAAAAGGGAATAGGAAAGATCCAGATAACTACCGTGGTATAACGTTACTGAACTCCATGCTAAAGCAGTTCACATCAATAATGAATAACGGACTAAAAACGACCATACCTATATCAGAAGAGCAGCAAGGCTTCCGTAAAAATAGAAGTATGGTGGATGCAATCTTTATATTAAGTCGAAAAGTCGATTGAGTATGACAACCCCGTGTTCCTGTGTTTTGTTGACTTTAAAAAGGCTTTTGATCGAGTTAGAAAACAAGATATAAGAGACATCCTGAAAAAAAGAGGAATTTCAAAAGACATAGTAGACACTATATGTGATTTAAACACAGGGTGCACAACGGAAATAGTAACAGCGAGACGTAACACTAAACCTATAGAGATAAAGACAGGAGTAAGGCAAGGAGACTCGTTGAGCCCTTTCCTGTTTAATTTAAAAATGGACAAAATGATAGAAGCCCTAACAGATCTACCAGGTTACAGAATAGGGACTAAAAATATCAACATCTTGAGCTACGCGGACGACGCAGTATTGACAGCAAGTAACGAAGACGGATTACAAAGATTGTTACACCGATTAAACATGATAGGAAAACGTACAACATGGAAATTTCAACAGTCAAAACAAAAATGATGGTAATATCAAAGAACCCAAGACGTTGCAAGTTGGAAATACAAGGAACAATAATAGAGCAGGTTATGCAATTTAATTATTTGGGTGTTGAAATAACAAGTACCAGGGACTTAACTTCAGAAGCACGGAAGCAAGCAATGAAAGCAACACAAGTAGCAGGATGCTTAAACAATGTAGTATGGAGGAACAAATATATGAGGTTAGAAAGTAAAGCAAGAATATATAAAACAATGATTCGGCCAATCTTAACATATGCAAATGAAACTAGAGCAGAGACAGTAATCACAAGCGCAAAGCAAGAACAATGGAAACGAGAGTCTTAAGAGCTATACTGGGAATCACACTGAGAGACAGGCAAACGAACATTGAAATAAGAGGAAAATGCGAAGTGACAGATATGGTAAAGTGGATGAAAAGAAGAAAAAAGGAGTGGAATGAGCACGTAGAACGCATGAGTGACGACAGACTAGCAAAAATTTGCAAGAACAGCATACCAATGGGAAGGAGACCACCGGGACGCCCACCCAAAAGATGGCACCAAAGTTGGTTTTCATCGTCAAATGAATAAGCAGGCCAGACAAACAGGACATGGTCCTAGTCGAAAGGAAGAAGAAGACCTTTTAACAAACTTTCAACCAGTATGTTTTCTAGGTTGTATTTTTTTGCGCATGTAACTTGATTAGAATCGATTTGGGTGGGTCAAAGCACTCCTAATACTAAACAAAAATTACAAAAACAAAATTTTTGAGATGTCAAAATTTAACTTATTGGCATAGACCGACTCAGAATTCGTCCTAATTCCGAATATGCAAAAATATACAAGGTATTCCATATAAAATAAGAAAGCTAATGTCATTTCCGGTAAAACCGGAAGTAAAAATGAAGAAAAACTTTTAGCCCGTATAACAAGCTTATATGGTCTATAAAACATACTAAAATTTCATGTTTATCTTAATAAATAAAGGAAAAAAAGGGGGTGAGCCAAAATTCATTAACACCCAGTATGTTTCATGTGCAACGTAATATTGGTATTGTTCTGCTGCCTTAAAATATAGCTTTGGCAAGGCGAATTGGCCAAGACATAGGCAGGCAGTTCAGTGTTCATGAACCATATGTGATGCAACAACCATCTGGAAGTACTCTGCAGACTGCAACGCTGTCCGTGCATCATATATGATGCACTGTAGTTAAACGTAGGAGATAAAAGATAAATTAACAAAATGGGGACAGTCAACGTGTTAAATAAATGCAACTCCATGACCAGAGACCAGACGATAGTCGGCCAGACTAGCTGTTAAAAAATGTCCAATAAAACTTCCACAGAAATTTTGCAATAAGTCGCTTCTAGAATACATAATATAATTATTATAAATAGTGCACTATCTTACTTGCACTTATTTATTTATTAGTTTACAAATTTGATGCAAACACCATAAAATTGATTTTAATTTTGAGCTAAGATAACCAAAATTGTATCTGATCCCTTTATTTGTTGATTTCAAATACTACTTGAACTTCACAGAAAACATCAGCAGCACTAAATATCGTATAATCAAAAAAATTGTCATATGGCTTGATCAGGAAAACAAAACTCATGTCGAAACTTAATTCACACAGTTGTTGCGAACTGTCATTTAAAAATAATTTTCACATGACAGATGAACCAAGTTCCGACAAGAGCTTCATTTTCCATGGCTAAGCCTTATCATACGATATCTTCCATTAGTACATTCCATTGGGATTTCGAAAACGGTAAGAGCTAGATGTCCCGTTGAACAAGAAAAAAGTTGCCTATTTAGGAGACCAGTTTATTGCCATATTGAAAAGTTTTGAAAAATTCAAAGCTTACTAAAATATAGACAAAAACTAAAACTTTATGTTGTCTTCTTTTGCTTGTTGCTTCTTTATTAGCAAACTTTAACAATTAATTTTTGCTGGGGAAGTGTAACACAGAAAAAATGTACTGGTTTAATCAGAATTTTTTTATAACCTACCATTTCCGAGCGGTAATGGTCAACTTTTTTTTTCCTTATGGTAGCTATAACAAGTTTGTACATTTTTAGAAAGTATTTTTTATTCTCGTTTTAAGGATCTATGACAACTCTGTATAATAACCGAAATTTTTGTTAAAAATCATTTTTAAAAATTATTTCTTCAAGTTGACCATGGAACATTTACCGTCGAATGTTTTCTGTCACGAAAACAGAAGACGATTTGGTTATCCTGTTTATCATTACTGATTATAATACATATTTAAGTAATGAATACGTTACAGATAAACAAAACAGAACTCAATTATGACATGGGAATTAAAAAATGTGCGGCGAGAAAAGTTGCAAAGCAAGAAACCGATATGAGTGTGAAAGGAACCCGCTAAGCGAGTATCTACAATCACCAGCGGTCTCTAGGCACAGCACACGTAACGCCGTGTTGCAAAAGTAAATCAAGAAAAAGATTTTGGTTTCAACTATAGCTGGGATAGACCACGACATGTTTCGTTCTATTGGAACTCATCAGGTGGACGCAAACCTAGCTACAGTTGAAACCAAAACAGACAGGCAGAAATATACCAAGAAGACAAAATCATGACAGGGGTATTACAAAAGCAATGCCCTCTAATGTGCGGCGAGAAAAGTTGCAAAGCAACAAACCGATATATGAGTGTGAGTGTCATGATAGAAAAAATCCTAGGAAAAACTAACCGAAAAAAATACTCGGAAAAAATACTGGAAAAAATTCCTATGGAAAAAAATCTTCGGGAAAAAAATCCTGTAAAAATCTTCACGAAAATATGATTGTAAAAAATCCAGCCAAAACTTTTTAGTAACTTGTTTTCAGTTGTTTCAGAATTTTACTTTTGGTGCATTTAGAAACTCAAATATGCGCTTAAACGGAAAACGTTATTATTTTCTTTAGTAAATTACCCCACTTCAAGGAAGCTCAGCTAACTTATTTTCACTTCCCCATACTTTATAAGTTTTAAATGTTCTCGCGCCAATAAATGGCTCTGAATAACATTGTTTTATCTTAACAAAAATTAAAGAAAGAAAAACGAACTAAAAAAGGTAACGCTTCAGCGGGAATTTGAACATGCGCTAGCCTGTGCAATAGAATGTCGTATCGTAGCTTTTAAAATACTTTAAAATTCCTTTTTAATCGAATAAACCATTTTAAATAATCTATTAAACTGTTTTAAAGTTTATAACGATTGGCGGTTACGTTTTTGAATTAATAAGTAATCAACATTAAATTTTTCAAAAATTCCTGAACGGCGTCGGAGTAAAATTTGGGAGATTAGTAAAAAAACAAAATTTGTAGTTCATTGCAAACTCCATCGGCTGATAACGTTTAAAAAAAATGGTGTGGAGACCACTTTGTTTTTGAAGAAAAACTTTTTGAAAACGTCCGAAATTTTAAGAACAGTTTTACAATTTTCACATGCATCGTATAACTATACTTATTAAGGGCTATTAAACAATATGATAATTTGTATTGTTGAATATTTTGTGTTTGAGTAATCGAGCATTAAAGTCAACATTTTAAACAATTCGTAGCGGTCTTTATTTTAAAGATACGGCATTCGAAAAAAAAAAGCGTTTGATTTGTCTTTGGATGTACTACGGCTGTCTTCAAAATGTAAAATAGTTTTTATAAAAAAGTCGAAACCAAAAAAACATGTCTAACTTCCGTTTCCGGCTTCGGCTAAAAACCTGGACCCCAAAACGTGCTTTTCCGTTAAAATTAAAAAAATCGAAATATTTGCATGAAATCACAATTTTCCTCAGTAGAAGTATGGAACAATAACAAGGACCGCTATAACAAATAAGATCTTTAAAACTCTAGGAAAAAAGTCCTAAGAAAAAAATCCTAAGAAAAAAATCCTATGAAAAAAATCCTGGAAAAAAATCCTGCGGAAAAAAAAGTCCGATGGAAAAAAATACTACGGAAAAACAATCCTTGGAAACATGCCAACGAAACTCGTGGTATGCAAGATTTTTTAAGAGCAATTGGACATAGGTCCGATTCGATTGCGATGATTTTAAAATTTTTTATGTTTATAGATTTGACTTTTTATTTAAGTATATTCTTTATAATTTTAAAGTGCTTTCATTAATAATTTAGCTCAGATTTCTTGAGGTGGGTAATTTACTATAGAAAATATTAACGTTTTCTGTTTAAGTCCATACTTTAATTTCTAAATCCATCAAAACAAATTCTGAAACAACTGGAAACAAATTACTAAAATGTTTTAGCTGGATTTTTTCCACGGATATTTTCGTAAAGATTTTCCTTGACCAAGAAGGGATCCGTAATATTCTATGACGTTACTATTTCCTTAAATTTTGAAATCTAGTTTTGCTTGAATTTTAAGAACTGTTTAATTTATAAATAAGAACTTTTTCAAGAATTTAGTTGCTTTTTAGCAAGGACTTAAACTTATACAGTTCTTATGCCCAAAAAAGAACTGGAACGTGTTCAAGTTCCTTATTTTTATGCTAAAGAAGTGAACGTTTTTAAAGTTCATTTAATAAAGGAACTTCCCCAACAGTGTCAAAAAATAAAAACAAAATTCGAAAAAAATTTAATTAATTTGGAACTGCTAAAATTTTTTAAGTAAAATGTTTCAACATATCTGTTATAATATAGAAGCTTGTTTGCTGTGCTCTGTAAACCACCATTTAAAGCAGGAGCAAGGTAAACAAGACCCAACTAGTTATTAATTTAGGGTCATACCTCAAAATGTAGAAAGGAACTTGATCAAATTCGCAATATTAAAAGAACAAAACAAAGTCCTGATTTTGAAATGATTATTTAATAGCTGCTGATTTTTATTTTCTCCTAACGAAATTACTTTTAGTGGAAGGAAAATTCCATAAATTATTGTTAGTAGGATGCGATTTTTGCAAACCACGTTCATAATAATATTGAACATAATTCATTTTCTCTTGTCATATTAATATATGTAATATTTTCAAAGTTTACAAAATAATAGAAAATGTTTAACATTAACTTATAAATTATCTTTTTGTTTACTATTAAGACAATCTTCCCTAGCAACAATTTTTTTCACATGTTTAGATAACGAAAATTAATACAACTTCAAAAATTTACTTACTTTTTTCGAATAGCGCTGCACATAGCAATTATATACAAAAAGTAATAACAATAGCACGTTAGTGCAGTTTTTAGTTTCCATCTGAAAATACTTAATTATATCTGATTTACTTTATACAAAAAAAAATTTAAAACTTACGATACAAGATAAATTTTTTTTTAAAGAATCATTAAGCCGTGCGTGAGCACGACCCCATGATTCCCAACCCACCCCCTTACCCGGGCTCAGCACACTCTGTGCGATACACCGGTCTAACATGCACCCCACCCCTGAAGACCCAACATACACCATCCATGGACCCGTCGGATTTAACTTGTTCAGAAAAATTACCGACAAGCAGTGGACTCGAACCAACTGCCATTGGGAGTCTAGTTCAAAGCCTGGGACTTTAACCACTAGACCACCCGCCGGCCCAAAAATTCTTATTGCAATGCGCAATGTTTTCAATATTTACTATCTCTGTAATCTAACTCTGTTACACAGGATGCATCTAAAAGATCTGACAAAAATTTACCGACTATAAAGTAACTGCCCCCCCCCTCACCCACCTGCTAACTTGTGAACCACGTTATATTTTGGCACAACATTTGGTGTGCTTTTATGGGAGGTTAAATACTACTTTCCTGCTCATGTTTTTAATTTTTTATCTTTCAAAATGGCGGTCGAGCGTCATTTTGAGAAAAACAATTAAATAACAAGAGGAGTCGAGTGACACCTTATTTAAAAGGTCTTTTAATTCTGCCTCTGATCCTAAAGTTTCAAAAAGAAATATTTATCTAAAACAAAATGGCGGCTCGTAAACTAACGGAGTATCTTAATTCAAAATCATTTTGGTTTTTAATCTATTAGGATATTTTTTCAATTGTTTGCTGTCATTGAGAAGCTAGTATTAATTCAGGTAGCTGGAAACACTTTTGAAAACGTTATGTTCCAACAAGACAAGGCACCGCCTCATTTTTATAGGACTGTTACTGACTTCGTCAGTGGTAGGATGGGTCCCGTGGAATGGCCGGCACGCTCCCCGGATTTAACCCTTTGGGGATATCTGAAATCTCTAGTGTACAGAAACAATTGAAGAACTGGAGCAGTGCACAACACAAGTTTGCAGAATTAACACTTCAGAAACTTATGGAATAGTAAGGGAAGAATTTCAGACTTTTCATGCGCCAAGAAGCCAATGGTGAACATTTTGAACACTCGATTTAATTTTTTTTTGTTTTAATTCTTAGTTTTTAAATAAACTTATTTATTTTCAATTACTTGTCTTGTACTGAATGAATATTTTTTTCTGAAACATTAAGATCAGATGCAGATTATGACCCCTTTTAAATGAGGTGCCACTCGACCCCCCTTGCTATCCATTTTTTTTGCACGATACAAAATTTAAAGATATGCTAAAAAGTAGTATTTAACCTCCCTCCCATTAAAGCAAACAAAATTTTGTTCCAAAATATAAAGTCGTTCGACAGTTAGTAGCGGGGAGGGGGGAATACTTTATAGGCACACTGTATTATACACAAGTGAAATTGGATTTCCCGGCAGATCACGACTAGAGCACCAATGCCAATTTTCTTAAAGTAACATGCAAGATGTGATCAAGCAAAGACCGCCGAAGGAAAATCACTCAAGAGTGGTGTTCAGCAAAACAATTGATTGAAAAACAAATTTTGGTATTTTACAAAATAAGTCAACCCAAAAAGTTATTACAGTTTATTACTCTAACGATCACCTTACTAGGGAATTGCCAATATAATCAGATTTTGATTGGTTTACGTATCTAAAATCGAGATAATTCAGCATTTCTAAATAACTAAGCCATCCAGGGATCACATTCTCTTTAACCAAAAAAAAATTCTACTATGGCAGCATTAAAAACTTTGATTTTTAGTTTTATATAAATTATCGCCACCCTCCGGACACCCTACTTCTGCTGCTAAGGGTTATCGTCAACACCAGAAGAAACAACACCTGGAAATTATGTCAAACCTTTGTTTGTCTTCTAGAGGAGGGATCTTCAACATGCAAACATCTACTACAATGGACCTATTCTTCTATCAGATTTTGGACAATGTTTTGGCTTTAAATAAACGATTAAAAAAATCAGCGTACAAAAAAAAGTATTGTGGTGTAGGCCTATACAGTAACACACCGAAATTCCGACTTAAGGTACAGTTATTTTAAATAAATAATATAATTAAACAAAACCTAATTTTTTATGAAAATGCTGCTAAAACGCTGTTAAAAGTATAAGGTAGCAATCCGAGTTTATAACCAACGCTACAGTGATATTGAATAAATAATATAAATACATAAAATTTTAAAATTTCAGGAAAATACTACTAAAATCATGTTTAGTTAGCAAGGTGGGGGTCAACATATCCATAACGAAACCTTTCCAAACTCGAGTTCGTAAGAATTCTTGGATTTATTTTGTGGTTAAAGATACAAACATTTTCATTTATAAGAAAACATTTTGAATCACTCTCTGCTATTAGTTATAAGCGTGTATAGTGGAAAAAAATGTGTGGATAAAAGTACTTTGACACCTAACCTCCCTGACATCTTTGCAGGTCAAAATTCTAAGGAGCATAATAAAGGATGAGTAAAAGATAACTCACTGGGAAGGCACGGATTCGCATCTTGCCCTCCTTTTTCGTTAAACCCCCAGATTTCATCATCTTCTTTGATTTAGCTTTTCGTGCGCTCCAAATTCGGTAATCGGTCAGCAAGTCTGCTTTCTCATTAATTCTTCAAAATCACTTTTCATTGCACATAACCATTTTGTCCTTGAAAACGATCATATTTTACATATTCGACGAGCAGACGTTTTTGCACATGAATTTCTGGAACGTTCATTGAATTGCACGGTAAAGTTCAAGTTTTTGTACGATTTGACCCCGACAGAAGACGGACATTACAAAATTGATGATGTCGTACAACCTGCTGGTACGGTTCGTTTTACGGCACGGCCGATTCCTCAACACTGCAATTTCACTCGCGTGGGCACCCAACAACTCCAAACTAATCCAATTTTGACGATAACAGAAGACAATCTGTACTTGCATCGACAATAATGTCAAGAGAAAGTATTGGTTGGTTGCTGTCTGTTATTACTGCTGTCGCTCGAGTAAACATTTGATCTCCATAAACAAAAGTGATGACGCCGTCTCTGTCTTACTCAGCTGTTCCGTCATACGCCAACTCTTTCGCTCGGTCGATGAAACAGTTGCCTACCGCGACAACGGTGCAAGGTCAGGTGCACTGCAAAAAGAATTGAATTTTTGGCACTTTGATTTTTGTCTAAAATACCTTTTTCTTGCAATTTTATTTAACAAATTTGTTCAATAATGGCGAAATGTTTTCTCAACATTTTATTAATTACTTGTAAATGCTACACAATGAAAAAATAATAAATAAATAAAATTTAACTTAACATGCGAACTATTTCTTTTTCCTCAGAGTCTTCTTCTTGTTCAACTGCTTCTTCATTTTACCTAGACTTTCTCATTTCTTCAAGCATATTTACAACTTATATTTTCAATTATATTTAATATTCCAACTCGACCAGCTACAAGAATTGAGATTGCCAGGTGTCCGGTTTTGGCCTAAGCAATTCCATAAAAAAAATTAAAACAAAATTGTACACATTTCCGTTTATTCTAATTATCTTTTTATTTATTTTTATATTTTTAATTTGTTATCCGAAAAAAGAAGAGGAAGTTGGTCATGTTTTTTTTATATAATTTTTTTATAAAACTGAACTATATCGAAATCGGAAAGGGTTGAAAGGGGATCTAATAAAAAAGCAAGTCCACTGCTTCTTTTCAAACTCTCCCGTTTCAAAATAGCGGCTGAGACGACTTTTTAAAAATTTTGACCTCATTCCTAGTGCTAGCAAAATTGTAAAAAAATACAAACCGGTTTACGTAAAAGCCTGTTTATTAAGAAACCGGTTTGGTTTACAAACCGGTTTTTAGATTGGTTTGTAAACCGGTTTGTAAACTTGTTTATAAACAGATTCATAAACTGGTTTTTAAACGGAATTGTAAATTGATTTATAAAATTGAAATTAAAAACAGTTTATGAAGTAATTTACATTTAAAAACCTCTTATTAACCCAATTGCAATTTACAAACCCCTTACAAAATCGCCGAAAAGAATGTTTAAAAGCCGATCTCATAAGAACTTATAAACTGGATAATAAAAGTGTTTGAAGATCTGCTCACACACGATTAGAAACATTTTAATCAAATCCTAAAAGCTTTTTAAAAATCAATTAGTAAACGATAACCCATTTAGAAACATTGCCAAAACCAAACACAAAGTTATCTAAAATTATTCAGCAGCTATATTAAAATATTAAAACCTAAAATGAGGTAGGGAAGTACCTTTTTACAACTCGAAATATAAAATAAACTCATCAGCTATACCGATACGAAAACTAAACATTAAACGTAGTGTCCGTCCACTGTCCAGCGAGACAAAGTTAAGATTTGCAAAAACGAACATCTGTTGTCTACTGTTTGTTTAAAAAACACTACAATTATTCGTTTTCGCAAATTTTAACAATCTAACCTTCATGTATGCATATTCTACAACAATTTATAAATTTTACGACATAATTTACGTCGTGAAAACCATATATCTATTAACTAAGTATTAGGTAAAGATAACCCGCACACAAAACGTTGAAGTAAAGAAACTGTTGTTTAAGTCTTGTTGAATTTTTTGCAAATTTTTATTAATTTTTTTAAATGCCAAGGCTATACCTACGTAGTTCAATAGCGCAAATTACAAACAGTTTGCCTATTATAATCAGTATAAGTAAATTTAATGTACTATATGATCAAAAAATATTACTTCTAGTACAACTATCCATACATATATAAAAGCTCAAAGGGTATTTTTCTCCGGTTCCTCAAGCGGCTACCGCTTCACCAATTTGGACCATTTTTTTTCAATTTAAGGTCTCTATCCTCAGATGGAACATGAAACATTTTTATATTTTTATTCTACGTCGATTTTTCAATAATAATTATTTTAATTTATATATGAAAGTCTGCTAAACACGCTTTACTTGAGGCGACATCTACACCAACGCCGCGTCTCCTCATGGAACTAATGCATCACGTGACTTAGCATTTAGCCGACTCAGTCAACGCTCAGTCTGTCAGTGCATTGTGCGCTGGGGTAACACTAGTAAACTTATAATACCACATTAAGTTTAAGACTTAAGATGTTCAACGTCTTAAAGCATAAATCTATATGTAAAAATTTTGTACACATCGATTTGTAAATTGGTTATTCTACTAAGAACAATGTTGTCAATCAATTTAAGAAACTGCTAAAAGCAGTTCAAAAACAATTTTGAAAATCGGTTTGCAAAACAGTTTTTAAACCGGTTACATATTAATCTTATTGTTAAATAATTTTTGCCATTGCCTGCCCAAATTATGAACCCACGGAACGTCACTGCTACTATGTACTTAAATTTGTGAAAGCGAGAAAAGTGTACAGAGTAAAAATTTAATTTTACAAAAAAATATAATTCAAAATTTAGCCGCACTTTTTTTTGTATGCTCATGGGGCTAGGGATAAGGTACAAATCGACTCCATTAATTTCTCTGTGACTCCCTCTATAACTTTTTAAAATTCATGTCCCTTTTTTAATAAACAGGGAACGATTAAACATTTCTGTTTGAGCCAACCCACTATGCATAAATGCGTTGCATAAACGTTAATGCAATATTAAACTGAGATATGCAATGTTCTCTATTACATACTATTTACGTCTTTAGGAACCTCCATGCACTTGTTTATGTCCGACTTAATGGAGGTAGAATGGTATGTTTCCAGTACATAGCAAATTCACTTCAGTGAGATATTCAATTGTGAGGTTTACTGTAAACCTCCCTGCAATGTACTGTTCAGGGAAGGGATGTTACATTCAAGTTCCATTTATAATTACTTGTGTTTAAAGAAAATATGTATCTACATATAACGTTGCAGTTTTTGGTATTGTAAAAAAAAGACAAACATAGTTATGTTGAATACATATCTCTTCAAATTTGAAAAGTAGCTTTAATAAAGAGATTCGTCAGCTTCTTACAAAAACTGAAAGTTAAAAAATTAAAAAACAAACTGAAAAACGTTAGTCACTGTTGTATGGCCCTTTTAAAATAATGTTAAATATGTATGTCTGTGTGTGTATGTATATAGTACTTATATATGTATCATAATGTGGATAATAAGTGCAATTCTAGAAAATAGGATATATACTCATTAAGTACTGGATATAAGTTTAAACACGTAAACAAACATATATTTTTTTTTCCTCCTTATTAGTACATAAGTAGAATAATTAATAGTTAAAATGATTAATAGTTAGTTTAATTAAAAATAGATGACATATGTAATAGGTAAAATTCCAATAACGAGCTTCGGATCATGGAATTTAGGAAAGAAGATTCAATTCAATTCAATGCAATTCAAAATAGAAAACAATCAATCACTGGCCAAAGAGACCATCGCCTTTGTTTTAATTAGAGTGTTAAAAAATATGAAGTCCCGTCAGGTATACTATCTTAGGTCCGATACTATTTATAATATAGGTACATCAATGATTTAATAAACATTAAAACATCCGGAATACTTATTTTCTACGCAGACTACACCGCTCTATTTTATAAAAGCAAAACCTGGGAAAACCTATTCAAGATAGTTGCCGATGACATGGTCAATATTTGCAAACGGTTTAGAAAAAATGTACTTACCATAAACATGAACAAAACTAAATAGGTACCTTGGTTTCGGATGCTACCAAGACAGTATACCTACCTAAAATGAACCAAACAAAATTAAAAATGCAGGACCTAGGAAATAATACACATGAACAAGTAATACAACCTGTGCAAGCATCAAATATCTAGAAATAACTAGTATTGATAATCACATAAAATTGGACACATACATATACACTGTGTCCATAAAATAACCCCTCCCCCCCAACTAACTTTTGAACGACTTGATATTTTTCTACAAAACTTGGTGTGCTGTAATGGGAAATTAAATACTATTTTTCAGACCATATTAAAATTTTATATCATCCAAAATGGCGACAGGGCGCCATTTTGAATTTTTTATTTAATAAAATGGGGGGTCGAGTGACATCTCATTGGAAAGGTCTTTTAGTTCTGCGTCTGATCCTAGAGTTTCAAAGAAAAATATTCCGCCATAACAAAATGGCGGATTTTAAACAAATAGACTCGCTCAATTCAAAATTGTTTTGATTTTTTTTATCCAGGGTCGAGTGACACCTCACTTCAAAGGTCTTTTAGTTCTGCGTCTGATCCTAGAATTTCAAAGAAAAATATTGAGCCATAACAAAATGGCGGATTGTAAACCAATGGATTCACTCAGTTCAAAATTGTTACATTTTCTTATCCAGTAGTCCACTTATTCATTTGCAGGACTAAATTTTCCCAGAAATATCTCAGGTGAAGTAATATTGAAAACGTTATGTTCCAACAAGACGGTGCGCCGCCTCATTATTATAGGCCTGTTTCCGACTTTCTCAACGGACATTTTCTTGGAAGATGGATTGGTAGGCGGAGGCCTATAGAATAGCCGGCTCACTCCCCAGATTTAACTTCCTTAGATTTTTTTCTATGGGAATATTTGAAATCGAAAGTGTACAGAACCCGTCCAGAAACAATTGAAAAACTGGAGCAACGCATTACAGAAGTTTGCAGAAATATCACTCCAGAAACTTATGAAAATGTAAGGCAGGAATGTCATAACCGACTTTTTATGTGCCAAGAAGTGAATGGTAAACATTTCGAACACTTAATTTAATTAATTTAAGCTTTAATTCTTAGTTTTTTTAATAGACTTCTATCTTCAAACATTGTCATTTTGTTATGGCTAAATATTTTTCTTTGAAACTTTAGGATCAGACGTAGAACTAAAAGACCTTTCCAATGAGGTGTCACTCGACCTCCCTTTCCATTTAAAAAAAATTCAAAATGGCGCCAGTCGTATCATTCAAAATGGCGACAGGGCGCCATTTTGAATGATACAAAATGTTAATTTGGTCTGAAAAATAGTATTTAATTTCCCATTACAGCACACCAAATTTTGTAGAAAAATATCAAGTCGTTCTAAAGTTAGTTAGGGGGGGGGAGGTTACTTTATAGACACAGTGTATATCTGAAACAACAAATAAATTAAGATACTTGATATAAGTTTTCAAAATTTTGAAAAAACTTTTGAATACCAAACAAATAAAAGTTGTGTTCCTCAGCCTATTCGAATAAATAGCAAAATATGGCATAATCAGCTGTAAGACCATACAATAATAAATTAAAGTACACCGAGACACTACAAAACAAGATATTAAAAATAATACATGGAAAGAAACATAGATACCCCACTGACATACTGTAAGAAGAAGCAAGAGTACTGGACTTAAAGCAACTACACTGCCAGACCATTCTTACATACAGTATTAAAAACAACATCTTTAGTCCGTTAAAACACAACACCAACACAAGAGCAAAGGGGTGGAAAGAACTGGACCTGCCATGAAAAGAAAAAAAACCATTGGACAACGATGTTTTGACTACCTGGCAGTAAACCATAATCTGCTCCCTTAAGAAATAATTTCACAACCAGGAAACATAAGAATTAAAAATCAAATAAAAGCATGTCTTAGCAACACCCCTAAACAACTTATTCGCAAAAACTGAGACAGAAAATAGTTCCTATCTGAAAAATAACTTGCATTTTGTATTAATCATATATATTTGTAATCAGCTCGATATAACTTTTAATGTATTAGAAAATTTTCCAGACAATTTTCTACAAAACCCACATCATTGTCTTTAACAACAATATGCAGATTATGATGGCAGCACGATGGGGCACCAGTCCATTACACAAGTACGCTACTATTTAAATAATGAATTTCCAGATAAGTGGATAGGTAGAAAATTTTTCTGTAATAAAATAATTTTCAAGATCAACTATTGTTCTGATGATTCTTGTTAAAAAACCGTTTGCACTACACATATAGATTACATTAAAAAAGTAGTGTTTTCTTATATTGCAAATATTTATTACAAATTGTAAGTATCCATAATTTCCATCAATAACGTGGTCATAATAAACTGAATATTTTCTGGTCTCTCTAAAAATCCCGCCATATCACTCAAAGTTAGAATGTCAAATTTGTGATCACTAAAACAGAGCCCACTCCCTGTAGCTCGCCACATGACCAGCCATGGGCAGACGCCATTAACTAAACTATCTACTACAGTCGTATACCTGTAATCTTCTTTTAGTTGTAAATTAAGTAGAAAAAACTGACCCCACTTAAGTCTTTCTTAAACCTTATTTTTATTAAACCAGAATTCAGGGCTTTCAGTGCAAAAATTTTAAATAGAGTGAATAAGTGAACATTTATTTTGGATGAAGTAAATTAAAAGTAATTAAAAGTTCCTGAAAGTGGAGATCAAACCAACTGTATTATTTATTATACGTGATATGTAAACCATCATACGGGTTTGTGCTGTAAAATTTTTATAAAAAAATACTCTGTGCGTTAATTATATCCCATATAGCTCAGGATATATTAGACATCCGATTTAGGTCCAAAACACATCCGTATGTCCATGGATGTGAATATTTTGACATTTTATTTTTCCTGTAATAATTTATACAAGAAAGGAGTATTTTAATAAGTTGGCTAAGAAAAGCGAAAAAGAAAGAGATGAAGCCAATAAAAAAAATTAAGCGCTTAAATATGTATACTACTTATTAAATATGTTGTAACTAGATAAATTAAATAAATTGGATGCTATTTAGATTTCAATATACTTAATTTACTTAGACTATTTTTTTACGTTCACAGATGTCCATAAAACTTGTTTGTAAGATATCCATAGAACTTCCTTAAATGGATATTCTTTAAATGTACAAAGGTGTGACAAATGTAGGTATATGTACATCCATATGATGCCCACTGTACTTAATATGGATCTCATCAATATATCCCATATTCACAGTGGTATATTCTTTGAATATCTTGTGAGCATCATCAGGTGCCTTATGTTATATTTGAAATTCTAAAGTCACATTTAAAACTTTTACATGTCATTGTGCAATATTCGAAATTAACGTTAAAAAAATAATAATAATATAAAAATTCAGTTGTTGAACTGAATTTGTTGTTTTCATTATGCATTTAATTTTATAAGAATTTTAACGTTAAAAAAAAAACAAACATAAAAATTTTAAATTTAATCTAATGCAGTTGCTGCAAAATAATGCATCAAAATATTAGACTAATGTGACCTTAGCGACCAGTTTTAGTGGTCCATCATATGAAAACAAGTAAATTACGTGAATATGTTATAAATGAAGTGAACAAAAGTGAATAAAACTTTTTGCAGTGAATTCAAGTGAATGGCCTGGAAGCCCTGCAGAATTGGATAAACAAAAACTTTAAGAAAATTTATATAACACAAAGAAGTAAAATAATAAAAAATGTTATTCGAAAGTACGGTTGCCAGATTAGAAAAATCTAAAAGCGGGACAAATTTCCCAATTTTTTGCACGTCCGGTTCAGCCGGAAATAAAATCATATGTAAGTATAAGCCGTCATGCAGCATTTAATATCCCAGATCTAAAACAAATCTCAAATGCACTTTGCCACACACTACCTCCATGACGACTTAGATCAATGCTGTATTGCATTTGTGCAATACCAAATAAGGATCGACTTGATTACATGTCACGCCAAAACCCGTGAACCAGCTATGGCATGTTTTTTAAACAGTTATTTTATTCACAACATGAGACAGTAAACAAAAAATCAACTATTCTGCTCAAATCAGGACGTCCGGCTATTTTCAATATTATTTATTAAATGAGCATTTTTTTCACCGAAAAAAGAAAAAAATTTCAGTATGAAATCTTTTATACAGAAATATTTTTATTTCTTAGAGCAATAAAAAAAAATATTTCTAATGAAAACATTACTCACTTAAAAAAAGGTATCTCAAAAGTATTTCTCTCTTAAAAAAACTCTCAAATAATATTTTTCTTGAAAAATGTTATTCCATAAAAGAATTTCATCCCCCCATTAAAGTTAGTAAATGTTTTTCAAAAAATCTAAAAAAATAGTGTACCTATTTTGATGCAGATATTAAAAAAATACAATAATAGATCACCCCATTTACAATTTTTTAGAGTGATTTTTCAAAACTTACTATTAACCTAATAATAACCCTTCCGTCTGATAAAATAAAAAAAAATGTTTGTCAATCTTTGACAATTTTGAAGATATCATCTTGCTAATTGCCGCACCCTGTAAACGAACCTGGAAACGCTCAGCCAATGCTTTAGAGCCAGTACAAGTTTTTTTTTCATTTCCAGTAATAGGGTAGAGTGAAACTGAGAATGAGAACTTTTAACTAATAAATTGTTGTTTTATGTTTAAACCATGTTTATTTTTACTCATCAGTCCGCCTTGCTTTACCTAGGTGGGTGTTTCAGCTTTACAGTGAATTCATTTTTCCGCTGTTCCAAGCACCAGCCAAAATGTAGTAGCGCTATCTCTTTGTGTCATACACAATCTGTGATTCTGAGAAACATTTTTAGTAGTGAGAGATATATTTCTGAGAGAACTTTTTTCAAGAGAGAAATATTTTTATGAGAGAACATTTAGCAAGAGAGAAATTTTCAAGAAAGTAATATTTTTACAAGAGAATTTTATTCAATAAAAAAAATTCTCAATTTTTTTTTCTATAAAAAAACCTGTTAAATGCAGTTTTCATTAAATAAATAATATTGAGGTATATCTAGCAACCCCCTATTTGAATGTATTACCCACTGAACTATACTTATACCGGAACGCGCGCTCGGCCCGCCAGCCCGATCCGAGAGAGAGGGCCGCAAGGATCATCTCTGTCCTACTCTCGAGAGTATGCGCATGCATAGAGCAGTCGATTGTCATGTCGCAACATTTGAAAAGGAACTCGCGGAGCGGTACGAAAAGGACAGGAATGATCCTTGCGCTCTAGCTCTCTTCTTTTCTATGGCCGAGACCGCCAGTGCGCGTTCCAGTATAAGTATAGTTCAGTGGTATTACTCGAATAAAAATACACAAAACTGCAAAATGCTTGATAAAAATGAATTACAACTGATTTGTGAATTTTATTGATACTTTACAAAATTTTTATGGTTATTGTCTGCTATAGAAAATTTTAAAAATACATTGTTCACAACATATGTTGGTATAAAATCAAAAGACAAACATGTTATGGCACCACAACTAAAACTTTTCACCAAAATCTGATCACACCAATGGATCATGTCGCTAATAAAAATGGGACATTTTATTTAGATATTGTAAATTATTTGTAAAGTTAATAATAGTAGGTAATAAAATTTACGAGTTACCTTAACTACCATAATCAAGTCGGTTTTAATAAAAAAACAGCAAAATCAGCATTATGACTTGTCTCCCATGTCTCGTTTTTATTGGCGCGGTATGTACTTACTTTTAAAAAAGAATTAAAGTTTTGGCACACTTTGACTAAATCTTTATTGGGTTTTGTTATTTAAGCCTATAATACTTCTTTAGCTGTATGTTTAAATAATAACGACAAATTGCTTAATGATATAAAGGAACGATAATATCTTACACAATTTAAAAAAGCAAACTAAAATTCAATTTTGAACATGCTACCTTCTTCGTTCTCCTTTTTGTGTCTTCCGTTTTTCTTTCTTTTCTTCCTTTAACTGTTTTTGTTTCTCTCTAAAACACAAAAATTAATTACAATATAATTATTTTTCTGTCATAACAATGGAAAGGCGAAACCCTCGTTAGCCTAACATTTACCTATCCTCTTTGTCTTTTTCCTTTTTCTTTAAACTTTCCAATTTAGCTTGTTCTCTTTTTTCTTTTTCGGCTTGCATAACAGTCTGAGCATTTCTATTTTTTTCCAAACCATTTTCTTTAACATCCGCACTAGCTACTCCAACAACCTCATCATCTTCATCGTCCGTCATTTGACTATACTGAGATAAAATGGCTTCTCTTATTTTCTTCTCTTCTTCCGTGTATTTCTTTTGCTTGGGAGTCTGTAACGACTGAGATTCGAGAAGTCGAGCAAGTTTAACATCGACGTCTTCAATAGGTGCTGATTGTGCTGAAACTAACCTCGGCATTCTTAACTTCGACCACATTTCCATTATTTCAGCTCGTAATTGTGATATATCATTAGTCTTAAAAATAAAAAGAATTATGCAAAAAATATCTATAAAAAGCATGGAGCCCCAGCAGAAGTACCTACAATGATTTCAGAAAGTATTCCTTCAAGTGCTTCAGATTTTTCCTCTTGAGTTTCATCGCCATCAAGAATACCCGTGATATAATGGCCAAATACACCTTCGTCTGTGTTGAGATCTTTTAATTTTTTGTCTAACCAGGCGGTAAAGTCGTCCACGGCTGCCGCCATGGTTGAATATGTCAGATTTCAAAATTATATCATACTTTGTACTTCATCGTACGCGTAAAGAGAAGAGTGATTCAAGAAGCACTGAAGTATTCATATTTTTCAATTCTTACTTTTGCATACTTTTTATAATGCAAATATATTATTTTTAATACATTTTCATTATTTGAATTTTGTAAATAACAAGCTAGGGAACAAATAGAATATTTTTTAGATTCAAAATGGCGGCAACTACGATTTTTTGACAATTTTGCATTAATTAACGCTTGAGTTAACAGATATTGATGAAATTTAGTGTAACAATAGCCCTAGCTGTATATAATATTAGGACTATATTAATTTCATAATAATGCACTAGTAACTGTTCCAATTTTTTAAATCCAATTAATTGAAATTTTCAAAGTCCAAATCAATGCATTCCATTCACTTTAGATCTGATTTGACAAAGCCACGACAAAGCTGATGTTTATTGCAAAATTTTAATTAGTTACTTTTTTAATTTTATGGCAAAACTGTTAAATATAATTTTTAGCTTACTTGTTTAGTTTTATGGCAAAACTGTTAAATATAAGTTTTAGTTTATATCCATAACAACGCATTAATATAATTTATTACCAATAAATAATAAAACATAACCTAATCAAGTTGCATTTTTGATACTAGTTATCTGCAGCTTGTGCATTAAAATTTTAATCGCAATATAGAGGGTGGTCTTTATTTGAATTATGACAGTGACCATTCAAATCTCAAGTGCAGAGCCGAATTTGGGAACAGGCAAGCCTAAGCAATTGCCTTGGGGCGCCAAACAAATAGAGCGCTTAAAATTCCCTATATTGTTTTAGTTGTTCTTTATTATCTATCAATGAACAGCAGTACAAGTCAGTTCTACTATTGATCGGTAGACAGTGTGTATGTTTGTAACCCCGAAGTGGACGTCCAGGTATAACCTTTATATCTCCAAATTTTAATAGACGACCCCCAAATTAAATCAAAAACTATTTACTTCTAGACTTCCATCCTTAGTGTGTACCTACTATTGACTATGACTATGACTACGAATAAATATATTTAAAAAATAGCAGTATCTTATTTTCTTTAATTTATTGACATCCGAATTAAGCACACTAAAGTGGCAGATATTATGTATAAATCTTCTTTCCTAGTTAGTCACAGTTAATAATTTTTAGGTACTTTTGTGTATTTTGCGGTAAAAGAGGATGGAACGCCGTTTAACTTTTTATATGAGTTTGGAAAACAAAATTGCATTTCAAGTCGCTGAATAGTTTATTTTGAATGATTTTCATTTCAAAAACTGCTCACACTTTTTTTAAATTTTAAATTTTGCACTTGGTAGAGCTAGCGATGGAATGCAATATTTTCGCAATGACTCTATCTGTTATGGAGTAGTGCTTGAGAATTACAATTGAATGCTTATTCATTTTAATAAATAGGACAATATGCAATCTACGATCAAGTTGACTAGATTACTCATCAGTTAAATAAGATTCTAAACATATTTCTTTTAGATGCATACAGCACAATAAAAATAATAACTACAACAAAATACAAACTAACTTAAAGAAATCTATATTCTAATTCTGCACTTATCACTGCGCCGTTGATATAATTTAATAATAATAACAATAATGTAATAAATCAGTTCAGTAACCTGTAAAATGAACTCAACTAGTTCGTTAACATCTCCCCTCCGAATTATTCTGAGCTTGAGCACACACCCCGAGATTTAGTAAGAATGAGCAACCAGAAAGTTAAGAATTCTACACTTGAGCTTCAAAGAGCTTACTAGCCCTCCTGATCTGGTCTTATTGCAAACTTGAACATTCGAGAAATCAAAGAGTTTTTCTAATAATTCAGGAGAACCAGTTACATACTTTGTTATTCAAACCGAAAGTTAAACTTTACCTCCCGCCCGTTATGAATTATAAACTTCAAGAATTAAGCAATCATAGTTCGTTTGTAATGATTCTCCAAAAACCGGCCAAACACTTTGAAATTAGAGTTGACAAGACATGCATTTAGAATTTAAATATTTATAAAACCGCAAGAAAATTGAAAAAGTCTGTTCACCTAATGGGTTTTATTACTTCTTTCTGGCATTGTGCTTCAACAAAACAAAGTTAGTTTGGTAAAATACAATTTTTTGTCATTGTATTAAACCTTGACGAGAAGTGAGTTTTGCCAAAGCGTCGTACCATTTTGAATAAAACAAAATATTGTATTCAAAATAAACAGCCCACAACGTTATACACATTTTCTTTTTCTTCATAAAAATATTTTCGTCTCTATAAAACGTTATACGCCTTTCTACCATTTGACAACGTTGCGCTACATGTTGGCTACACACAGCGCTAAATGTCGCGTTTCCAGCTGTATTGGCAGACGCGCGCCAGCTTTTATTTATCTCTATGGGTGCACCAATATTTTGATTCAAAATTGCCAGGTGCATAATTTTTTTTTTAATTATGGAAAGTGTAATACCTAATTAATTATTGGTGTTTAATGTTTTTTAGCTCAATTCTCAAACTACATCATACGTCTTTGCAGATTTTGATAATTATCAGCATAGTTTTAAGAATAATCTTCAAACATACTTTCAAAACGGTCAACAAAATATTATTTATGAATGAAATACTTTCTTTTACTTCCACATTTTATTTACACGCAGTTCGACATATTTACATGTGATTATTAAAAGTAATATTAGAAGAAAAAACAGTTGGTATTACTATAGGAACAATAGAACTTGGTGAATTGATCTTAGTTTTCAGTGTTTGTGGGATGATTTGATTTCTAATTAATTCCAAAACGTCTAATAAAAGGAGTTTAAGAGATTTGCTCATTCATTAAAGGCACAGTTTTTAAATATTTGTGAATTTCAAATGCCTCTAATGTTAAAGTTAAATAACCATGTTGTAAAAGAAACGATAAATACAAATCAGGTTTAGAAAAGCTTTAGGAAATTTCAGGCTCTAAAACCAATCTTTTTTAAATCAATTATAGGATCTAATTCCACTCTTTCTTGTAGTTCTATATTGTTAAATTTTTTGAAGTAGTTTTTTAATGCCATATCTTATTTACTTGTGTGCAGATAGCGATAATACCTAACAAAATTTCAGAAAGTCTCCTGTCAAACACTAGATCATTTTGAGTTCACGTCGCAATCTCCTAACTGTATCGGGAAAGAACTTAGACCTAATTGCTTCAAGCAAGTCGTTGCAAAATGCGATGTTGCTCTGTAAATACCACAATATTATTATTATATTTAAGATAATTTTTAAAAAATAAACACAGATGTCGAGAAAATCATAGAAAAATGGTATAGAAATGACAAAAAAGGCAAGGAACACAAAAACCATTTTTTGCCTAGAGTTAAGACAACATTAACTAAAGTCCTTGTTTGTATCATATACAGTAAAAAAAACTTCTAAATAATTGTAGCAATCATGAGAAACTGGCAAATGATTTAACATTAAAATTACAAGCTTATAATGTAGTAGAATGAAATTTTAGTTTTCTGTTTGGATTGGTGTTATTTTTTGCAGTATTATTTTAATATTTCTATGTGAGTATTATGTGCCTGAATAGATTTTATTTCATTTTTACTTCTTGATTATAATTGTTATACTTTAAACAACTGCGAGAATATTAATAATATTATTTCTTTATGTTAATTTATAATATAAGTATATTTGAATAAAAGAAATACTTTTTTGCTGGAACTTGTTTTTTTAAGCGGGTGGGGCTCGAATTGAGAGTTTTGCCTATGGCTCACTTTCTCTTAATCCGACACTAGGTAAATATATTCTAACTGGTTCGTATTTCTTTAAATATTACAATGAACACAAGACCTAGTTTCAGTAGAACATATTCAATACAAAGATCATCGGAGGATGAACTGATACTTTACAGCATCAAACGATAAATAATGATGAGCGTGTATATGTATTATATTATTATATAAAGTGATGAGGAAGTCCCTTACGCGTTTGATGGGGCATGGACAACAAGTTTTATCTGGTGTATGATTAACTCGGCCTCACGAAATTTGAACGGCTGATTCATATTGCAATAAAGTTGCATTTTAATAATAAAAATACTTAAAATGCATCATTTCTATTTAAATTTCTAATTGACGTTACCGGTTTGTGGTTAATTGCGGGGGGAGTTAATTGTGGTTAGAAAACCAAACATTCAAAAGGGATACAGCAATAATAACAATAATGGATCAAACATATATTCAAAAGTTACAAAATATTACATTAACTGAACAGGGAGAACCGGAATCTAGGTATGGTCGTATTATAGGGAAAGCAGATTCTGCACTTCCCACATACCATCAGAAACAACGATCGATGGGAGCTATCGAGAGCTTTGCAGTTGAAGGCACTTTACCGGCTGCTCAGGTTCCTACGTCTGAATACAAACTGTATGAAAGAAACAATATCATTGCCAGTTCCAAATATGCAACACCCAAGCAAGTAGAAACAATCATGCAGAAAGAACAGGAGGAGAACGATGTGTACGTGCAATGTGCTAAACCTCAGATGTCAACAAGCCCATCACATTCATACGGAAGTCCTTCACAATATTCCATCAACTCTCGAACTGCTGCAGTTAATTATGCTTCACCAGTGTACGAAAATATTAATTACTATGCCAGCAACAAAGCATGCGGCCCTCCTTACTACCATCAACAGGTTGGTTCGAATCATTTAGAAAGTTTGTATCACAGGGCGCAACCTCAAGTTCCTTCGGGGAACAAGCATTTCACCTCGGACAATGAAATTTTGCCTGTATACGAAAACGTTCAAGAATTATCACACAAAACTGGAAATGCTGTTCCAGGTCCTCAGGTTGCTGCAGGACAAGCTCCACCACCTTATCCTGCAACTTATCAAAATTACTTGCCACCATATCAACCAATATATTCTGTAATGAATTCGCCGAAACTACCCGTTACATCCGTTAAATCTACACCCCAAGTATTTCATACTGTATCGTCAAGAAACTTAAGCCAACAACAATTGGATGAAATCAATGCCTCTGATTATGTTTGTATGACTGGAAGCATTTCACAACAGTTTCAAACATCATCGGCGAAGAGTTATGAACGAGCACCTGCAACCGGCATTGCCGGTATGCCAACGAGTCCTCAAAAAGAAGTCAAAAAGCTTCCTGAAACAATTGAAGTTCGAGCTCAACCTCCACCAAGTCCCACACCTAGTGCAGCTAGCACAGCAAGTTCTGGAAAGATGAAATTTGGTGGTAAAAATCTTTTGCCATACAGTGTAACTCCACCAAGACCGAGAGGTCCAACTGAAGCACAGAAGAAAATTGAGGAGATGACGAGACAGATTGAAGAAGAGATGGAAAAACATGAGGAGGAAGGGGAATATTTCGGTAAGACTAATTTTGGAAATAAAAGTGTTTAACGTACTCACAATCAATTTTTTTATTTAGGAATTTGCCATACTTGTGGAGAAAAGGTAACGGGGGCCGGACAAGCTTGCCAAGCGATGGGCAATCTGTATCACACCAATTGTTTCATTTGTTGTTCCTGTGGGCGTGCTCTTCGTGGTAAAGCATTTTATAATGTCCATGGTAGAGTTTATTGTGAAGAAGACTATTTGGTAAGTTTGTAGACGATTTGTAAAGTTGAGTAACTCATTCTAAGTTTAGTTGATTTGTTTACAGTATTCAGGTTTTCAACAAACCGCTGAAAAATGTGCAATTTGTGGACATCTAATCATGGAAATGGTAAGAATGAATATTATTTATCTGATATAAATTATGTAAGAACAGCTACAAGTTAGTGATGCTTTTTATACCTATAAGTGAAGGAATATTGTAAAGAATATTGATTAGCACTTAAAAAAAGAACAAAAAAAAACGTAGATTAAAAAGGAAAAATAATCTAATATTGCTATTATTTTAGTTGTCTAATACATCAAAAAAATTGTTCGAAATAAACCCAAATTTTACATTTTATCGGGCGTTTACGTACAAATTCCACGTGCTGCAGAGGCGGTACTAAGTCTGTGGTTAGTTAGTGTTATCATCATCATCATCATAATCTATCCTCATATACCTGAATGTGTCGAGGTCTTTCACTCCCGGTAGGCTCTTCGCTTGTGTAGTAGGAGGTAGTGGGGCTTTTGGCCTTTAAACGACCACGCTCCTGAAGCTTATGCCACCCTTCATGCACATTCAGTCAAGCCATATGCACATGTGTTTTATTTGTATGTTAATGTTGTGTGTGGCTTTGTTACTTGTCCTGGTCAGCCAGTATGTGAAAAATACAAAAAATTGCATTGTATTTTACTTCTAAAAACAGTTGTTATGAGCAAACTTTTAAATGTTGCTTTGTGATGACGCCGCAGACCGTGCGAAATATATGCAGTTTTTGAGGAATCAAAATATTTCGTGATGCAAAGACTTCAGTCAATATTAATCTAGGAGGCCACTGGTAAAACAAATAAAAACTCTTTTAGTACTGTCATCACATTGAAAAATAGGGGGTGTATGGAAATAACTCAGGAACAAAATTTTTTTGCAAACTCGATTTTGTTGTATAAAAATGTAAAATTACATTTTTTCGAAATATTTTTTTTTGATCACAGGAATGTTTTATTGGTAAAAATTATAGGGGACTCCGTTTTCCGTAAATGTGACAAAGAAGAAAGCGTAATTTTACATTTTTATACACAAAAATTAGGTTTTTTAAAAGGTCATAATTCGGAAACTACTAGGGCTGGGCTGGGACATTCTATTTTTAAGTTTTACTCAAAATTTTATCCTTTTTTATTTTAGTTTAGCTTATTTTTACATTGGACGCACTCAAAAGCATCTATTTTTGGTTTTGAAAAACTGCAACACTACGAATCAAGCTCGAAAAACTGTTGAAAATGCACGACTTTGAGAGGTCATAGCTCACGACCTATTAGGGTTAGAGGGTTGTTTTTTATTTGAATTTACAGGAAATTGAGTGTACTTCAACTCATCTCAGCACCACTTTTACATATGATAATCAGGGACAGCACTATCTCAAGAAATTTGAAAAGTACTATTTTTGGGTCAAAAATTAAAGAAAATTGGGGTTCTTCAAAAGGGCGTATTTTTGGAAACTATTAGGGCTAGAGCATTCTCTTTTTTTCTTAGCTTTTTTTTCCTTCCCACTACTTTGAACGTACGGATGCAATGGAAACGAACAATCAACGATTTTGTGATTTTTGCACCTTTTTCAAACAATTTTTCTAGGTTCTCGACCGATTTAGAATTCACAAAACTCGGGGTTTGTTTGGACGCCCAAATAAAGGGTTTAAACAAAAAAATTCCATTCTTGAGTGATGTCAATACAAATATACCTGATGACTGTACTATTTATTTATTCACTTATAGTCTAGGAGCTGGAGCGATACGGTGGGACTGAAAGTTAACCCGATGGCACTATGGTTTATTGTTAGAGGACGGTTTAATGATCAGTTCATCTCACAGACCGAATCTTCGCTCTCATGTAGTTCTTGAGATACAGCCTCCGCAAATTTTTGATTTTTTGACTGCAGGTTAACCCTTTTGAAGTTGCGGTTACTTGAAAAGCATGCCATTCTTGTACACTTCCAGCATGTGCCATCATTTTTTATCGTGTCCGTTTATCGGGCTGGCCAGTTAAAACGGGAGCAAAAATTGATTGCGAGTTAACCCTCCCAAACCTGGTGGAAAATGTTTATTGGTGTTGCCAATTGTTAAGATACCATATGCCATCAAAAGTTACCGGTCCATTTCAGAGTAATTGGCCATTATTTGGCCAGAAAACGAACATTTTCGCCATTTTGTGGCTAAAACTTACGGATTACAAGTTAACATGATGGCACCGTGTCAAATACGTTAATTTGAGGTCAAATAATAATATATATGAGTGCCATCATTTTGTTTCCAATTCAACCCCTCCCACAATCCCAAAAACCCCCCCAAAAAAAATCAGTAATTTCGATATTTAACCGCTGTCGGAGTCTCAATAACTGAGTAATTTATCATAATATTGGTCTAATTATCCACCTTTCTGATCTCTCTGAAACGGTACGCCCCTCTCTCTGGTTGTTGATTGGTTGAAAAAAGTTAGTATTAATCTTCTGTCGGTCGTGAAGCTGTTGGGATGACAAATTGAACTATTTATCGATATGCGTTTTAAACAAAAAATGGTTGCTGGCTTGCTGGCTTACTTCTGCGATTTCTGCAAATAAAATAAAGTTTCGCACACAAAAATACAAAAATCCTTTATTTTTTGGGGAGGTTTTTAAGGTTGTGGGAGGGGTTGAATTGGAAATAAAATGATGGCACTCATATATATTATTATTTGACCGTAAATTAACGTATTTGACACGGTGCCATCATGTTAACTTGTAATCCGTAAGTTTTAGCCACAAAATGGCGAAAATGTTCATTTTCTGGCCAAATAATGGCCAATTACTCTGAAATGGACCGGTAACTTTTGATGGCATATGGTATCTTAACAATTGGCTACACCAATAAACATTTTCCACCAGGTTTGGGAGGGTTAACTCGCAATCCATTTTTGCTCCCATTTTAACTGGCCAGCCCGATAAACGGACACGATAAAAACTGATGGCACATGGTGGAAGTGTATAAGAATGGCATGCTTTTCAAGTAACCACAACTTCAAAAGGGTTAACCTGCAGTCAAAAAATCAAAAATTTGCGGAGGCTGTATCTCAAGAAGCGAAGATTCTGTCTGTGAGATGAATTGATCATTAAACCGTCCTCTAACAATAAACCATAGTGCCATCGGGTTAACTTTCAGTCCCACCGTATCGCTCCAGCTCCTAGACTATTATGTCGTATTTGAAAAATACCGTAATAATACTGTAATATATTTTCAAAATTCTCTGTATAATCAATTTTTTGTAGTCCATTGTTACGGTAATCCCACCTGATCCATAAAAGGTGGTGTTGGTTTGTATTAGAAATAATATTTAAGAGCCTTGTAATGTTTTGATTATCTAACTGTAAACGGCAATCGTTAATCATGTAGTCAATTCCAAATGTTTTAACTAAAAGTTGTGCATATTTATTCCACTTCATATAACTCGACAGATTCTTGAAGCGTTTGCAGAATAATGGATAGCTGTGTGTTAGTTACATGACCTTCAAAATAACATGGTCTCATTTTATTTTATTTTAAATCTGCTAGCCAGAGTTTAAAGAATCTGGACGAAGTAAATCTGTAAAGAAATATACAGGGTGCTCCAATAGTGTGGAATTCTTTCATAGCCCTGTTAATATTAAAGATAGAGGAAAACTTGAAATACAAAAGTTGTTATATAACTGCTGCACAACCCAATAGTTATTTAAGTAACAAGAAAGGTAAAGACGTAATAACATTCGAGGTAGGTAAATACGAACCGAGGCTTGTGGCTTGCCGAGAATGTTAATAGTCGATACATTCCGTGTTACTTATTAAATTTTTCACGCTACAGGTAGAAATTTAATCATATTTTTAAAAGTTCGTTTTGACTGCTGTCATTGGAATTATTTTTAAAAGCCCCATTATTCTAAGTTGCCTGTGCTTGTTGAAATAAAATATTGGAATCTGTACCTTGTTGGTTTAATTATTATCCTAGGAATGTAAATGACACTATTAAGTTCCGTAGTCAAGGGCAAAAAGTAAACGAATGTTATTGACCATTTTCATCTTTTTATGGATGTATCGCCTATTTACCTTGCTTATAGCGTGAAAAATTATTATCATTTATATTGGGTGTTTAGTTGCGCCTGTAAAGCAACTTTCTTTGTTATTTTTAGCTGAACACTCCAAGGTAATTAGATTTTGTTAGGTATGCTACTACTCAAACTCCTATAAGCGCTGTGCATTTACCTTACAAGTAGCTACCATACGAAGCACTCTAAGAGCTTAGTCTGATTTTAATACTAATAGTGCTATTAACTCCAATTTTATGTTTATCAAGTAATTTGTTGAACAAAAGCATTTCAATTTGTCAATGTCTATGAAGAATTTAACGTAGTGTAGAAGTTAGTGTAAAATAGCGTCTGATAAAAAGTATTCAGGACAACTCATAGAATTTGAATAATAACTACAAAATTGTGCCAGAACAAAAGAACGCCGCTGTTTAAAAGAATTAAGTTGATGATGTTTCCAGAAAAAAGAAATGTGGTATACCAAATCTGATTAGACAACAATATGCAGAAGAAAAGGTTGCTGCAGAAAAGTGCTTTGAGATTTTCAAAATTTTTGTAAATAAAGAAGATAATGGCACAAAACAAAAATGGAATTTTTAGTATTTTGCCAAACAAAAGCAGCTAAGTTAATTTTATTTTTAGATTGTTAATCAGCATAAAATTCTGCAACTAATTGCGTAGATGGAAATCCTGCTTAAGTGAGGATTAGGGTGACCTTTAGAAGTATAGCGCCTTAAATTTAAGAAAATTTTGGAAATTTTCAAATAAATATTGCTCAAAAACTGGCCACACGATTTTTTTTTTAAATTTTGTAAGCTCATAGAGCTGAGGATGAGCTACAATTTGCTTCGTGTCCCAGCTCGCAAATGTCTCTGTGACGCTTACTATGAATTTTTGAAAATTTGAGTTTTAACGCCTATTTACTCAAAAACGAGTTATCAATCGGTGTGAAATTTGATATAGGAAATTCCCTAAGGGTACACAATGTTACAAGCTACTAGAATTTTTGGAACTACTAAAACAAATAAAAAAATTATCAAAATTTTACTTTTTCAAAAACTTGGTGCTTGAAAACTGACCACATAATTTTTTTTAATTTTTAGACGTGTAGAGCTATGGATCAGCTACAACTTGGTTCGTGTCGCAGTCTGTTAACTTCTTTGTGACACCTTCTATGAATTTTTGAAAATTGAATATTCCAACTCCTTTATTTAATAAACGGGGTCCGATAAACGATTTCAGTTACGGCTAAATTGCTCATAGTAGAATAATGTTCTCAACTTAATTTTTAAATATGGCAATATGGGGGGGGGGGGGTAATTTTCATCCTCCCATCCAATTTTTGGTGAACGAATTTGTACTTCCGTTTCTTTAATTCCAAGGAATCTTTCCAAAAAATCAAATAATTCTGCGTACTATCAGTTTAGTTCACAATCTCTCCTTTCCTCCCACCCACCCCCTTCCTTTCTTCCCCCTCTTTTCCTTCCCCTTTCCTTCCTCCCTCCCTCCCTCCCTCCCTCCCTCCTTCCCTCCCTCCCTTTGTGGCTATAAGATAGGAGGCCTACGATTGGTTATTTAATGTACAAGACCACAGTTATTTGAAGTAGCGTTGTACGTAATTCTACAAAACCTATTCATAGGAACTTATTAATTAAATATCACACTTGTAATTGTAAACTACCACTTACAATATAAATTCTGAAAGACAACTTGTAAATTAATTTAAACCATCAAATAATAAGAAAACAACATATTAAAATCTGGTACAAAAATTTCTCAGCTTTCTTTGACTTGCATTAGGAGTTGGGGTGTGTTATCTAAACTTTTTTCTTTATCTAATATTATTACCTGCTTAATTATTGACAAATAAGCAACATTGCAATAAATGTGTACTACATTCTGCTCTACTTTTATGAAACGTTGTTGATTTTGCAGAGTTTGATATAGAGCACCGTAAAAAAATCGGTAAAATCAAAAAGTGGAGCACCTAAAACCAGCAAGTTTAGGAGGTGTACATGTATAAATATGCCAATTTTTAATTCTAGTTTCTGTTCAAATCAATAAAAAAAAATAAATGCCAGTTTTTTAATTTTTGGTGTTCATTTTTTACTTTCCTATACTTTCAGTATAGGGAAGTATTGATTTCATGCAAATTTTCAAAATCGAGATTTTGACGGAAATACATGGTGTGTGTGTGTGGGTAACGCTCATATCTCCGGAACGGCTGGACCGATTTCGATGTGCTTTGGAATGAGGAGGTATATCAACAATTCATCGACAAAATAAGCTTTTAAAAAGAATCCGAAACCGGAAGCGGAAGTTAGACATGTTTTTTTGGTAGCATTTTTTTCAGAAACTGAATTTTGGAAATTGGAATAGTGGAAATTATAGAAGGCCTTAGAACAAATCAAACGTTTTTTTACCGAACTCTCTAGCTTCAACATGGCGGCCGCTACGAATTTTTGAAAATTTCGACTTAAACGCCCATTTACTCAAAAACCAGTTGTTTGATTGGGATCAACTACATCTTGTTAGGTAGCCCCTTAAGGGTACTATACCATGAAATATCATTAATTTTGAAAATCGAAAAACGATCTCAATGGCACCACTCCAAAATTTTTGAAATTTTCAAAAAAAAATCTCAAAAACTGCCCACACGTTTTTGTTTAAACTTTTTAAGCTGATAGAGCTGGGAATCTTCTACAATTTGTTTTTTTGCGCATTGATATAATTTCACTGTGACGCCGCCCTCTATGAATTTTTGAAAATTGAAGATTGGTACCCTTTTATTTATTTAACGGGGGGCAATAAAATATTTCTGTTAATGTCAAATAGCTCATCATTAATAGCAAAATCCGAATATCATAATATTTTTTTGATACTTTAATATTTAGGGGGGCTACTGTTCCCCCTCCCCCCCAAAATTTTCGCTACAAAATTAAAAAATTGATTTCTTCTTTTGTTTGCTTTAGGAGAATCTTTTTACAAAAAATCGAATTTTTTGCCCCTTAATAATCTTTTTGCCCTTAGAATTTCACATATTTCTACAGCAGTTGTATTCTTGTACTAGTCGTTTAATGTTCAGTGTAGGCTAACTTTTTTATTTTAATAGATAGACTCGCAAACCCAAGAGCAAAGTTGTAGGGCAAATTCTTCTCGATTGTATTTAAGAAAAAAACTTGAGTTTCCAATTTTAATATGGCGGCCACGGTAAAAAATAACTTTTTTTTAAATGGAAACGTGGCATTTTGGCTTTAAAATCAGAAAGGTTTTGAAATTCTAAATGCAAATTAATAAGAGTAATTTCTTGCTAAAAATAATACTTCTCGAGTTATTAATATATTTTCAAATATCAATTTCCGCCCTTCCGTTGATTCAGTCCGAATATTTTACCCAACCTTATGCTTGCAGAGCGCAGCGGTCGGTCTTTCTTCAACCGCTTCAAGATGTTACAACTTATAAGAACTATTTACTTTAACTAGTCGTGTCTAGACAGGTGCATATCGAAAGCATTGGAAAATATAAAACAATGTTATTTGATAAGTATAGGAAAGTCCAGGCGAAGTGTTTCGCTCATTTTTAATTTTGATAGTGCCTAAATGCCTGTCTGTTTTAGAAACTTTCAGTGTCTAAACTTCCGGATCCTGATGATAAGTAACAATATCTAAAGTATAGGAAAGTTCGGGCGAAGTGCTTCGCTCATTTTATACAAGGTATCCTAAACCTATCCGAACTTAGGCGAATAACATAAGGAAACTGAAAGTCTCACATAATATTTCCCTGAAATGCGCACATCTATTTTAGACGTCATAATGATGAAGAAGGAATAGTTTTGTATTACTCGGTAGAAACGTTGGTAAGGTTCTTTTTTAATTACGGCTTTAATTAATCAATTTACGATTGCAATTACGATTCGATATTGTAGGCTATGCAGCAGTTAATTACCAACAACATTTGTATTTAAAATTTTCCTTTATCTTTAATATTAACGAAGCTATGGAAGAATACCGCAATATTGGGACAACCAGTGGACATAATAGTAAAATTTAAAAAAAATAGTTACAGTTTAATAATTGTGGCTATCAAACAGTCTAAGTTATTATCAGACAAGTCTAGCCACCAAAAATAAGCAATCAAAGCAACAATTGCATTGAGTAATTTAGTAAATAAACGAAACTTACGGTACACCGAAGCAGCTAATGTCGGAGAGCTTTGGACAACTTCTGACTAGATTACACATTATTGTATCTTCACCTCTCTTCTTGTAAGCACCATAAATTTTTAAACCATATAGTTGTTTGCAATTTTGAGCCACCTAAAACAAATTTCAATTTTTTCTAAACAACTTGCAAAATTAAATTCCAAAAAACCGTTTAATCTACCCTTATGAAAACCTGATTCAAGTCGAATCTACCATCTATTATTAAATACTTTAGCAGTGTGGTCATAGAAATCCACCTTATTAAAATTTTTAGCGTAATTAGTTTTTCATGTAGGTCTCCTAAAGTTTCAATTCTCGTCCAAAGAGATACATCTTTAATTAAAGTCTTCCAGCGTTTACAAACCAACGACAATGTAAAATATCTCTGTCTTTGAGATAATAAAGAAAAAATTTTGAGAAGAATTTCATTTGGCAGATTTGACATTGTTGTTGTAGTTAAAAATGGTTTAGGTATTTTAGATTCCATGTTTACTTCAGTTTGCGACTGGATAAAAGCCAATGTGAGTATTTTATGATTTCGCGGCGTATTAATTTGCTAAATATGACTATCAAAAATTAAACGTATAATTTTGACACATTTGATAGTTTCTGACTTTAAATCTGTAAAAGGTTACTAAGCGAATTTTTTCTGGCACCTACATAAATGAGCAGTTAAAGTGAAAATTTAAAAAAATTCCAATAAATTATGTTTTTTTTGTACTAAATTCCATTAAGCTGATTTTTGGAATGGATATTAGTATATCATTCACCCAAAACTCCTGACCCATAGGACTTCAGCATTGGTCGCCATTTTGAGCGCCAACAGCTCATAATTACCGTACCAAATCTCTCTAGTCTAATCCATATTCCCCCACTACCCATAGACTCAATGAAGCCTCGATAGCAGCATGCAATTATGCAGTGAGGCGATATATCTAAATTACCTATACCGTATGTCAACAGAATCATTAGACATTTGTATTTTCTAAAGTTTTTGAGGTATGGCAACAAAACTTAGCATAGGTAATATATACCCAAAAGGGCACATTTTGACGTTTTGACTTATTATTTACTTCTGGTTTCACCGGAAATGACTCTAACTTTTGAATTTTAAATGGGACACCCTATACATTTTGACATTTTTGGAATCTTGAGGCAATTCTGAGTCCACCTGCAACATTTTTAAGCCCACTTAATTTTTTGGTAATTTTTTATCTTAAATCTAAAGTGCTATGACCAGACTCAAATCATTCTAAAGGTCGAAGACGATAACAAAATATTACAAACATGATTTTTTACGATTATTCTGGTAGGTTTCTGGTAGCATTCATATTTGAAGAAATCACTTTCTTGTAAATTAGTAAGTTTTTTCAAATGGCACTATTTTTTAGACACTAGGTAACTAAATGCAAATGTTCACCACAAATCTACTGATGTCCTCAAATCCAAAATGGGATAGATATTAATCTAAGCCCACCAATTTCTTTGTGTATAAAGTTTAAAAAATCGAGGAAATATTTGTTTCAAGTGTGTCAAACAAAAGAACGTTTACAAAAAAGTAGTTTCTTTAAATATGAATGGCTGTATGTACCAGAATACTCGTAAAAAAAATCATGTATGTATTTTTTTGTTATTGTCTGTGTCCTTTAGAATGATTTGACCCGGTCATAGCACTTTAGATTTAAAATAAAAATTAACTCTAAAAGAATCAAGTGGCTTATAAACTTTCAAAAATAGTGTAGGTGTACTCAGAATTGTCTCAGGATTCCAAAAATATCAAAATATACAGGGTGTCTCTTTAGAAATACAAAAGTTGAGGTTATTTCCGGTGAAACCAGAATTCAAAAAAATCTGTTAAATATGTCAAAATGTGCCTTTTTGGATACATATTACCTATGCTAAGTTTTGTTGCCATATCTCAAAAACTCGGGAAAATACAGCTGTCTAATGATTTCGTTGACACCCGGTATACCAGGGGCGGTACTAACAGTCGCATTGAAGATGTCGTACCACAGGTTATGTTTGTGGTGGTTAGCATAAATGTGAAAAAAAAACAAAATATTGCATTGTTTTTTACTTCCAATGCCAGTTGTTATGAGCAAAGAAATTACTTCTTGTTTGAATTGAAAAGTACGGCTACCTAACTTAAATTATTAACTTTGAAATGTTGCTATCACCTTACACCACTAAATGACGCCACATTCCGTGCGAAATATATGAAGTTTTTAAAGAATCAAAGTATTCCTGTCGCGATAGGCCATATAGAACTAGTGAATATTAATCAAGAAGGCCATGAGTAAAACAAATAATAACATACATTTTGCTTTATTTGCCAGTATCTTATTTGAAAATATAATTTTACTGTCATACCTTTACAAACTTATATTTAGGCAGTCACGCTAGGGTTGTGGGTTAAGAACTCACAGCCTTATCCAGCTGACCTGGTTTCGGGCCTAGCTGTAGCAGAATTTTTATAAATTCGGAACAGCGAGGACGGGCCCAGTAGTTGAGTTGAGTTTTTTAGGGTGGGGCATGTTAGTCCCATGTATAACACCAAGTGTGCCGAGTCGGGATAAGAGGGAGGGGAATCTTGGAGTTGCAAACGCAACTTATCTTTAAAAAAAATTTCTTTCTAGAATCAATTTCTTGTAGATCATTGTTATGGTAATTCCACAAGATCTATATAAGATCGTTATTGATATTGATTTATGTTAGAAATATTTAAGAGCCTTGTAATGTTTTTATTGTCTAACTTTAAAACAGTAATGAACAACTAACAACTGAGTAGTCAGTTCCAATTATAACAGCTAAGGCTAAGCACATAGTGGAGCGGAGAGCAACGCAGCAAGCAGCGCAGAGAGCAAAGCGGCCAAAACAAACAAATGATAATAGGTTGTCTAGCACATAGTGACGAGCAATGCGCAGATAAAGAGCAAAGCGACGAGTTCAAGCAGGTTTGATTTCTTCGCTTTGCTCGTGTGTTTCTGCGACTGTTCTCTCTGTGTTTATACATTGCAAAATGGATGTTTGTTGTATTTTGTCCAAAATATAATCAAAAGTTGAGATATTCATTCGAAAATAGGAATGAAATTTTGCTGGATGTTGTCGTAATTGTTCATATAAATGATGAAATTCACCTAATCGACGTCTACTCATATTTATTTGGTGTGCACTACAGCTTCTTTTTCCATTTTTCTTTCGTAGTAGATAATACAGTTTTAAAGACGACACTTCAGTTAATAAAAACAAATTCATTTTCTTTTAGTTATAAGCTACCAAACATTTGGGTATAAGACAATATCTACTACTACGTCGGCTCTTTCACTGCGAGTATCGCAACCTCACTATGTGCATGCAACTCTTTTGTCAACTCTTTGCTCGCTTGACGCTTTGCTCTCTGCGCTGCTTGCTGCGTTGCTCTCCGCTCCACTATGTGCTTA
This sequence comes from Ctenicera cuprea, assembly GCA_958336395.1. Classification (NCBI taxonomy): domain Eukaryota; kingdom Metazoa; phylum Arthropoda; class Insecta; order Coleoptera; family Elateridae; genus Ctenicera; species Ctenicera cuprea. The sequence continues at coordinate 60,416,216 of OY284487.1, forward strand.
GCCTAAAAGTGTTGCATAATTATTATGCTTTTCATATAATTCAACAGATTGTAGAATAAGTCGCAGAATAATGGCTAGTTGTCTGATGGTTACTCCAGCTTCAAAATAACATGGTCTCATTTTATTTTCCTTTTTATCTTCTAGCCAGAGTTGAAAGAATTTGGATGAATTCAATCTGTAAAGAAATATACACGGGTGTGGATTTATATTTGAGAAATAGGACTTCACCATGTAAAACTAAACTATTGCAAATATTAGCTCTCCTAATTATTTTACAGTAGAATAGTAGAGATAATTTGTTCGACATTAAAAACTACTAATTTACTTTTTACAACTATTTTTCATAAAAATGAGAAAAACTGTTTAAAATACTAAGCATGCTTTTGCTAGGAACAGGTCTATTTTTGTAGTATACGCTAAGTAAATACGCCGTTCTTCTGAGACTGCTTCCTCCAAGGAACAATTCGAACTTTTGCATCCATAGAATAAATATTCATTATAGTAGGTACTTGAATTCAACAATTATCTATATATATATTAATTTTATATCCCTTTCACCTGTCTCAACTTTTACTAACGACCAGCCCCTTACTACCATAAGCCAGACCTTTACGCCTGCATTATATAAGATGCATATTCGTATGTACTGGTGTGTATCGGACCAGTACAGTTTGCGATGCAAATAAGAAAGTTAGGTTTACATTGTATGTTTGTATTATTGGAACACAATCAGCTGCTAGCTCTCATCTCATTGCAAAAACAATATCCGCGGAGGTAACATGTCAGGCAATGGAAAGTACATTATCAACATCAAGTAATGTTTCTTCAGCTGAACTAAATTATGTTACTGTCCATTGTTTCGGGGCCATGTTTGATTCTCCCTGCTTTCATTGCTATACTACTTTCTACTCCGTATCTTGCCATTCATATCCCCTATTACTATTTTAAGGCAGTTAGTCTATACTACTTCAAGGTTATCATAGAAGTTGTCTTTTTCAAACCGACTTCGAATAAAATTCTCCCATGGGATAAAGTTTGGCTCAAACAAGCACCCGTTTTGAACTTGACCATTCGAAACTTTGTTTGCACCACATGGAATCAGAATTGAACCTCGAGGGAGGGGGTAAAACGGTGTTTGGTTTATATTTAAAATTCGAGGGTAGGATTGGTAGTTTTCGGCTCAAGATTTTCAACGGTGTACAATTTTTTGTCAGCTTTTCTATTTTATCGCTAGAGGGCGCAACCTAATTTTGTTCTTTTGTCAATTGCTCGTTCCCTAATTTGGTTAAGGAACGGGATCGCGTCATTCGACATGGCAAAAGGACTGGACATAACTCAGGTCATAAATCTTTTTGAGCATCCCCGGCCCAAAAACTTCTTTTTTTTTTAATTAAAATTGTGGAAAGGTCGGAAATTTACATTTTTTTCATAAAACTTTTCCATTCTGCATTCTGCGCCAACCCTATTTTTTTTGGCAATTGCTCGTTTCCTAATTTGGTTACGGAACGGGATCGCGTCATTCGACGTGCAAAAGGACTGGACATAACTCAGGTCATAAATCTTTTGGAGCACCCCCCCCCCCCGGCCCAGAGTTCTTTTTTTTAATACAAATTTTGAAAAGGTCAGAAATTTGCATTTATGAACGGAAAGATTCCAATTTCAATTTCAATCCTCTGGAAGGATTTAGTCTCCATCTCTGACCATAACATACCGAAAGTAGAACTTGATTGGTGTACCTGTTCACGAACGGCTGCGCAAAATGTAATCTTGGGACGAACATATGTCTGCTCAAACTTGAGCTATTGGGGTCAACTTTTTTTTGTTGGAAAATTAATCGAATGGTCTTACGACTTATTGTAATATAAATCGGTCTGGTAACTTTTTTACGAATAATATACTATTTAAGGGAACTTTTTGAGAAGTAATGCCTGTTTTCAAGTGTAGAACAACAGCTTATTTGTTATGTTTTTAAAAGAAGTAACCAAAAAATTTTCAATTTTTTTAGATTCTTCAAGCAATGGGAAAATCCTATCATCCAGGCTGCTTCAGGTGCTGCATGTGCAATGAATGTCTCGATGGTGTTCCATTTACAGTAGACGTCGACAATAAAATATACTGTGTTAACGACTACCATCGAATGTTTGCTCCAAAATGTGCTTTATGTGGAAAAGGTACGTCCAGTCTACACTTTTCTTATACTTTATTAATCTTCATTTGGTACAGGCATCACTCCAGTCGAAGGAACTGAAGAAACAGTTCGTGTAGTATCCATGGATAAAGATTTTCATGTGGATTGTTACATGTGCGAAGAATGTGGCATGCAGCTCACAGATGAACCTGACAAACGGTGTTACCCACTTAATGGTCGTTTAATGTGCCGAAGTTGTCATATCCAACGTTTGCAGCACACTCCGAGGCAAATGCATCCCGTCGCTGCCACTTACCAGTACACTGGATAAGTTAAAATTTTATAAGTTCATATAGTTTTTTAAATCAACGAAGTTTTAGTATCCTGTAGTCTAATTACTGCGTTTTTATTAGAATTGTTAGGACGTCGACTTGCTTAAATTCATGTTGAACATTTAGTGAAATAGGAAAGCTGTTAGTAGTTGAAATAACTGTCATTGGTGTGATGGTAATTTATTTTAAATTTCAAACTTTAGAACTAATATTATGCCGCAAGTATTTTAATGTAATGTGGGTGGACGTTAGACCTTGCTGCTGTTGCTGCCTTCACAGACGTGATAGATAAGCTTATAGAGTAAGAGCAGGAACACTAGCGGATTTTGTTTTGTAAAGGTATATATGTACTTGCTGAATGTTGTAAAATGTGCAGAATTTGTGAGGTATAATTTAAGCCTCAAATATGTTAAGGTGGTGCTGAATACATTCTCAAGATTTTGAATAGAAAACAAGAAAAAACAAAAATTTCGTTGCCATATCTCAAAAACTCTAAAAAATACTAATGATTTAATGATTCCGTTGACACCCAGTATACACTTACTGTTTATTTGAAATAGGTCAGCTCTGAAAAGGCCTTTAAGTTTTTCAAATCAAAGTGGTATAGCATTTATTTACAACTAGATATGTTTAAAAAATTATAACAAAAAAAAACAAAAGAATAAACAGCAATGTGAACAAGTAATAACTTATAGAATTTGTTTTCATCTTGGTAGGGTATCGGATTTTCTCTTGTGCGCAGAAAACTTCACAATCATTTTGCATGGTACGAATACAGCACAGTAGAATGGCGCTTGCGACAATTGATCTCTTCACTCTTCAAGAATTGCAACACTTAATTCGTCGAAAGTTCTTGACCGTTGAACACGCTTGTTTAATCGTGAAATCAAACATTTTCGATGGGATTTAAGTCTGGAGAATATGCTGGCCAGTCATTACGTGTAATATTAACATTTTCTACGCATTGATTAACTACTGCCACTCTATGTGGTCTTGCAGTATCGTCCATTAGGACATAATTTGGACCCATAGTAGCGGCTATTGGTATCACAATAGGCTCAAGAATATTATTAATTTAATGTAAACATTATTATTGATATTTTTAAAACATGCTGATCCTGGAATTTAAAAAAGAATTTTGTTTGTAATTGATCTATTTCAAGTGAACAGTTATGTAGTTACTTAACATTTACATTTTTAAATACAAACAAGTTTGTTTTTTCTGGTTTTGTTTTTTTGGTCCAGTTATTTTATTAATTAATTTTTGCTATCTTCCACATGTTTGAAGGAATTTAAACATAATATTTATTAATGAAGTGAGCATCATTATCTGAACATTTTGGACTATTTTAAACAAATTTTTTCTATAAGATCATGCATTTATATACAGGGAGTCCTAACCATCATTCCCAGGCCAAACTGCATTTATACTATAAATAAAATAATTAATAATTTTACCAGGTATTTATTTCAGCGTATAATATAGCCAATATTGGCATGTTTTATAGTAAGTTCGTTCGAGTTATTCAATGACTTTTTAATTTTTATTAAAAGCTTGCATCCAAACGTAAAATTTACAAAATAGAAATTACACACAATATGTGCATTCATTAAATTAGCTCTAGTTAAAAAATATATTTTTCATTGTTTGCTAATTTTTAATATCTCTTCAAATAAACTATTTATAACGATTTTTGGTCCAAAGCTTTAAAACGTGAGTAGGTAATCCCACAAGCCTCTAGTTGCTGAACTATCGCTCATCATTCCACAGTTGCTGTGCCTGCGGCACTGCCATTATAAGATGAGTGGGTCCTGTTTCAGGGCTTTAACGGTTCCTTTAAATAAAATTAATTATAATATTTTGGCGATAAATTTGACAAAATTGTTAAATTATAAACAAAGCAAATAAATGTAAAAATAATTTATACAACTAAAAACATTTTAATACTTTGTCTAATGCGAAAGAAAAAAACAGATGATTTACTAAAATCAAGTTTTTACAAATTAAATTGCTCCCAGTGTGATTCGGTTTATATAGGCCAGACAAACATAAATTAGATATACTGCAAGCATTTGAAATTCACAAACATTTACAAACAGTACAGAAACTAACAAATTGGTCTTTTAAATTTACCATTGTTGGAAGTTTTGGAATAAGATATCAAGTCATCTGTAAACATAGATGACCAAGATCAAGTAATCAAGTTTTACTGTTCCTAGGTATAGCAACACCAACTGTTTACTTTTAGTTTGCCTTTGATAATGACGTGTAAACCCGTTGAAATACGTGTAAGGCTAAAATTAGTACTTGTTGAAATTATTAATTATTTTATTTATAATATATTAATATGAACGTCAACGAAGTCGAGCTGGAATTTACTAATTTAGGCAGTGACTAATGCGCCGGTGCCGGCTTCCAACATTTTGCCGGTATGACGTCATCGTGTAACGTAACATTAGCGTTTTTAGCAATGAAGTTATTAAAATTTATTTTTAACCCTTTTCTTAGTATCTAATCAATTTTTACTCTCCTATACTTTCAGTATAGGGAAGTATTGATTTCATGCAAATTTTCAAAATCGAGATTTTGACGGAAATACATGTTTTGGGCTTCCAGGATCCTAAAAAAGTGGGTTTAAAAAATGTCTGTCTGTGGGTGTGTGTGTGTGTCTGTGGGTAACGCTCATATCTCCGGAACGGCTGGACCGATTTCGATGTGCTTTGGAATGAGGAGGTATATCAAAAATTCATCGACAAAATAAGCTTTTAAAAAGAATCCGAAACCGGAAGCGGAAGTTAGACATGTTTTTTTGGTAGCATTTTTTTCAGAAACGGAATTTTGGAAATTTTAATAGTGGAGATTAAAGAAGGCCTAAGGACAAATCAAACGTTTTTTTACCGAACTCTGTAGCTTCAACATGGCGGCCGCTACGAATTTTTGAAAATTTCGACTTTAACGCCCATTTACTCAAAAACCAGTTATCTGATTGGAATCAACTACATCTTGTTTGGTAGCCCTTCAAGGGTACTATACCATGAAATATCATTAATTTTGAAAATATAAAAACGATCGCAATGACATCACTCCAAAATTTTGGAATTTTTCAAAAAAAAATTTCTCAAAAACTGCCCACACGTTTTTGTTTAAACTTTTTAAGCTGATAGAGCTGAGAATCTTCTACAATTTATTTTTTTGCGCATTGCTATAATTTCACTGTGACGCCCTCTGTGATTTTTTGAAAATTGAAAATTGGTACCCTTTTATTTATTTAACGGGGGGCAATAAAATATTTCTGTTAAAGCAAAATAGCTCATCATTGATATCAAAATCCGAATATCATAATATTTTTTCGATAATTTAATATTTAGGGGGGCTACTGTTCCCCCTCCCCCCCAAAATTTTCGCTACAAAATAAAAAAATTGATTTCTTCTTTTGTTTGCTCTAGGAGAATCTTTTTACAAAAAATCAAAAAATCGAATTTTTTGCCCCTAAATAATCTTTTTGTCCTTAGAAGAATTTCACATACTTTCTACAGCAGTTGTTTTCTTGTACGGAAGTGGCTAGAGTTCTGAACGTTCTATGCATTTCTATTGCGCACGCATTCAATAGGCACTTATTTAACGATAACGAGCAGGTTCGGAATAGCATGGATGGGTATGCGGGTGTGTTCGAGTGTACTGCCGTTTTACTGCATAAGTAGTTGTGGGGCGAGCCTCGGTTGGGGCCAAAATTTTTTTTTTATTTTATAGTTTTTTTTAAAACACTGCTTTTGCGTTTCTAGACAGGTGTATATCAAAAGTGTTGGAAAATATTAAACAATGTTAATTTATAAGTATAGGAAAGTCCAGGCGAAGTGTTTCGCTCATTTTTAAGCATTGTTTTGAGAACAATAATTCAACTTTAGTATATTTATGTTAGTTACCAAGTACACCCTGCATATTTTTACATATTTGTATTCGCCTTCTAATTGCCTTTACGAATATGTTTTGGTTTTGAAATTTTGTTGTGGCTTTGCCAAGTTGTTGGACTTTTTTCGTAAAATTTGACATTTGCATACCATCATCAGCTATTTATTTATTTTAGCCTTATACATATATCATAGGTAAGATTAAAAGTAAACAGTTGAATTTTTGTTATTTATAGTAGTTTTATGGGTATTTTAGTTAAAATTATAAAAGTTTCAGTCAGGTTATTACCAAAAAGTAAACGTGATGTATGGTATGGTAATGATGTCTGGAACACCCTGATGCAATAAATTGGAACATTTCATTCCAATTTTAAATTGAACAAATTCATTCTCTTGTGCCGATCTGTATTTTATAGGTTTGATACAAGTTTTTATAAGAAATTTATTGTTATATTATCTAAACTTGAATGTTGCTATAAATTTAGTTTCGTAGGAGCAAGGAATGCTTGCCACCTTTCCAGAACCAATAAAAAAGAGTTACATCGAAACGTATTACAGTTTAAAAGCATTGCATTTTTAATGTATATTTTTTTTAAATAAAAAAATAACTTCACTGTGTTTGCTAATAATAAACACAACTACGAGATGATAAAGTTATGCACTGCTATCAGCAGCCATAAAACTGATTTTCCCTTATTCTTGAAGAGAGAAAACTTGGCACCACCTTGAAGATTTTCAGCAACTCAATCTTTTCACTTATGAAACAGCACAATATTTTCAATGAAAATGTTAAATAATGATATATTTTGTATTTTGTAAATCTAAATATTTGTAGGTCTATGGAACGCCGTTTTACATTTTATCCTGCATTATGGAAAACAAAAACCCCACTTTCCTCAAGTGACTAAATAATTTATTACACCAAAAATTAATTTTTTTACTTCTAAAACGCATCACATTCCCTATAAAAATATTTATCTACTAAATCCTGTCAATCGAATTATTGGCGTTAAAAATTGGAGTCAAAAATCGATTTTACAACGCAAAAAAAGCACTTTCTTGACGTCTGAAAATCGTTTGGGCAATTTAAAATAAAATAATAGAAGAAGAATGTAGAACACTATTCGTAAGCTATAAATAATTTACATATATACAGGGTGTGTATAAATTGGTGAAAAAACTACACGTGGCGATGTTGATCATAAAATTCTGAGTCGAAAATCTTAATACCAAAATATTGTACCATGCTTCCTGGGTATGTACGGAATCGTCAAAGTTTGAAAATGAAGTCTTTTAATAAGTATTTTAATTCATTATCTGTTGACAGAAAGAGTTGCAAATTAGAAGAAATAAGAATTGTAATAAATATTTTTTCATAGATGTTGTTTTTCAGCCGCAAAAGCGTGTTTTAAACATTTCTTCGTTAACTTATTATTGTAAAAAATACATATGGCAGCATTGTAAAACATTCACGGAGTATTGCGATGGAAATTGTCAAATGTACGTTCCTTTAAAATGGTTTCTGAGGACAGAGGAAGCATTGTCCAACATTTTGGTATTAAGATTTCGACTCAGAATTTTATGACCAACATCGCCAATTTATAGACACCCTCTATATATAATCAGATTCCCATTTACCCTTAAATGAGTGTAGGGGGAATAAATAATTTACAATGTAAATAAATAATTGAATAATAAATGAATTTTTTACGTCAAAAATTAGGAGATTTTGACGTCGAAATATGCTGCCATCTAACGGGATGCTTATGGTAGTAGTGTGGATTAGAATCATACTACAATAGTACCAAAAGAGAACGCATTACAGTTATGTGGTAAAGCATTGTTGTTCTGAAGCACGATTTTCTTGATTAGCGAGACATGGTCTTAAGTATCCATGGTAGTATTAAAGAATATTTAGGATACTATATTTTATTATTTAAAAAGTCATAAGTATTCACTATCGACGCTCCTTTTATAGAAACCCAGCATTAAGCACACTATTATGACAACTAGAGCAAATATGGGCAAATAATTTGGTGTGGTGACCGAATACAACTTCGCTAGTACGCCAGCTGTGCCGTTAGATGGCAGAAAATTATTTTAAAAAGGCTTAAATATATATTGTTTATAACAATATAGATTCAAAAAATAATAGAATAAGCAGCTGTAAAAATACATTCTAGAAGTCTGAAAATGATATTTTGACGAAAAATTAATTTTTGGCGTCAAGCCAAATATTATTTATTGACGTCACAAAATATTTTTTTGAATTTTGACTATACATATAATATAAAATATATATTTGACGTCAATAAAATCTGGCGTTAATAAAAAGTAAAACGACGTTTCAAGAAATATAAAATTTAAGTAGATAAAATGTTTGAAATTTAACTCGATTTGGCACCATGTTAATAATCACTATGAAATATTCCAAGAGTTTCATATAAGCGAATTTGAAATATATTGAATTTTAACTTCAGAAATATTTATTGGCGTCAAAAAAATCTTTTAAATTACTAGATTAAAATACTTTTCAGACGTTTGACGTGAAAAATACATTCTAGAAGTCTGAAAATGATAATTTGACGTAAAACCAATTAATGACGTTAAATATTATTTGTTGAAGTCAAAAAATATATTTTTTGCACGATCGGTCATTTCTGACTATTTACCATGGGTGTTTCCATGACAGTAAGTGGAATTTACCAGCTGATATAACTACGACGACAACAAAATTACTTACCGATCTAAACACTGAACAGGCCTTTTTAAAAAACAATCAAAATTAGTCTTACATTAAAATTTTGTAGGTATTCTCGTAACGGCCCCTTGACTTTTCCGGTATTACCGCCGCACATCCAATGCCTCATGCCTCTTCTATTTCGTCTATTTCAAACTGTACATCACTTTCGGAATCGCTCACAACTGAAGTGCAAAGCTAGCAAAAGAGCCACATGCACAATTTTATGAAAATTTTTACACTTTCGACAAATAACAAATTGGTTACCTAGTGATGTGTGCCATACCACTTCGATCATTTCGATGTATTTCGCTCGTTTTAATTTCTCAGTAGAAAATTTATATTTTTTTGTATAATTTCAATTCCGATCGTGCAAAAACGTTATAAGCACGTCGAACGTTAAGAGTTACCGTTCTCAGACAATAATTGGAGTTGTCGCTTCGCTCCTCCTCCAAGCAATTGTCTTCGCACGGTAAAACTCCCTTAGCGTTCTCCATACTTAATATACTATTTTTAATTTTGACCGAAAAATATATTTGACGTTGATAAAAAGTAAAACGGCGTTCCATAGAATTATCAAAATTGACGCAGATGAAATGTTTGAAATTCAACTTTATTTCGCACCATATCAATCACTGCGAAATGTTAAAAAAATTCGATATAAAAAGAATTTAAATTATTTTAAATCCTCTACTTTTCCTACTTGCTGAAAATCCTAATTTAATGATAAGTAGTTATTGTTTGAAAATTACAAAAAATTGTTGCACATATAGTTACAATATCAACCACCCAATCTTGTTACGGCATAACACGCTCAAAAATAAATTAGTAAATAAAGCCATAACAAAAGACAATTATTATCATAAGCGTCCCCATCAGTTGCATTTTTACTTTTATATAAAAACCAGCCATTTCTACAAACCTAGCGATGCAAGGTTAGATTTAGTACAATTAATATTGCATTGTGGAGTTATAAATACTACCACTACAAGGTCATAGATGTAATAATAGCAAATAAAAATATGGATGCACAGATAAAGTAAACATGACATTCTACTTTCATTACTTGGATATTTTAAAGTTGGAAGTAAAATGTAAACACTTTTAAATTCTTTGTGACAGGATCATTCCTAATAGTTTTAGGCCATTAATTTGAATTGGCCTATAGTCCAGCCGTTAGGTACTTTTGTAGGGAAATAACTCAGGAATGGAATTTGTTTGCTTAAACCTTTTATTTCGGCGTCTAAAAAAAGACTCTGGGTTTGTAAATTCTAAATCGGTCGGGAAGCCAGAAACATTTTTTGAAAAAGGTGCAAAATATTACAAAAGGTGGATTATTTGTTTTGATGATATCCTACGTTAAAAGTAGTCCTAAACTGATAAAATTCTGCGTAAAAAAACAAGGTTCTAGCCCTAATAGTTCCCAAATTACGCCTTTTCAAAGAACCTCAAGTTTTATTTAATTTTTGGCCCAAAAGTGGTACTTTTCTGATTTCTTGAAATACCGTTGTCCCTGATGATCATACGTAAAAGTGGTCCAAAGATGAGTTAAAGTACACTCAATTTCCTTTAAATTCTAAAAAACAACAACCCTCTAACCCTAATAGGTCGCGAGCTATGATCTCTCAAAGTAGCGCATTTTTGACCGTTTTTCGTAGGGTTGCAGTTTTTCGAAAATAGCTCCTTTTGAGTGCATCCAATGTAAAAATGAGCTAAACTAAAATGAAAGAGGATAAAATTCCGCGTAAAACTAAAAAAGGAAGAATGTTCTTGCCCCAATAGTTTCCCAAATACGACATTTCAAAAAACCCGATTTCGTTGTATAAAAATGTAAAAATCCGTTGCTTTGAAATAGTTTTTTCCCTGATCATTTCACAGGAAAGCTTAATTGGGAAAAATTATAGAGGACTGTTTTGCGTAAATGTAACAAAAACGTAATTTTACATTTTATACAACAAAATCTGGTTTTATTTATTTAGGTCATATTTCGGAAACTATTTAGGCTAGAACATTCTTTCTTTTTTAGTGTTACGCGGAAGTTTATCCTCTTTCATTTTAGCTCGGCTTATTTTTACACAGGATGCACTCAAAGGGAACTGCAACCCTACGAAACAGGCTTGAAAAACGGTCAAAAATGAGCTAATTTGAGAGGTCATAGCTCGCAACCTATTGGGGTTAGAGGGTTGTTCCTTTTTGGGACTTACAGAAAATTGGGTGTACTTTAACTCATCCCTGGACCACTTTTATGTATGATCATTAGGGACAACGGAATTTCCAGAAATCGTAAAAGTACGATTTTTGGGCCTAAAAAAATGGAGTTTTTCGGAAGGGCGTAATTTTGTAATTTTTAGTTTTACCCAGAATTATATCAGCTTTGTTTTTCGATTTTGTAATTTTTGCACCTTTTACAAAAACATTTCTGGGTTCTCGACTGAGTTAGAATTCACAAACTTGGGGCTTTTTTTGGGCGCCCAAATAAAGGGTTTGAGCAAAAAAATCCCATTGCCGAGTTATTTTTCTACACCCGCTATTTTTGGAATGTGATGACTGGACTATAAAGTATTATTTTTGTATTTTTATAATTTATTATCAGTTTCCATTTACCTACTTGTAATTAGGTAATTGTTTGCTGTGATACAAGTTTTTGGTTTTTATCATATTTTGACAATTTTTTAAAAACAGAATTGTACGATATCATTGGATGACTGCATTTTAATGTGCTTTTATGAAATAGAAAATAAATAATTGTACTTCTTTTTTTCGATTTTTTATTTCTACATCATTAACACATTTTAGTTGTTACTTTAACTTCTTTGTTGGTTTCTTCTTTTTTAGACTGTTATGGTTTTTAACTGGCTTTAATAAACCAGCTTTTATTAAATACCGAATAAGATATAAACTGGTCATGAATGTAGTAACATATCGTAATGGCGTTAATATTTTATATAGCGCAAATGCTATTATCAACTCTCCCATACTCGAATGTGTGAAAAATTCAACTATTTCATGCTTTATTTTTAACTGTTCCATGGCTTTAAGTATATTGTATCCACTAAAACGAAAACATATCAAAATGTGATTAAATATATATTATCTAAAAAACATCTACTGTTCGCTTGCATAGTAACATCCACCAAACCACACTGCAGAGCTGACCACATGTACAGGGACCACCACAGACCAATATTTGCGAAATGTTTTATTAAAACGATGAATAAGTCCCCAAGTTTTATTAAACATTTGTCCCCGTCTTGGATGCAACAGGTGGTTTAACAATCAAAGATCAGAAAGGTGTTCTATGCCCACGTAGTTTTGCTCCAATTGTTAACACTACTCTACTTTCTGTGTGGTATTAAATTCATAATTTCAATTTTGAACCGTGTAATTGTCAAATTATGACATGTCTAAAAGTATTGAAAAATTATTTCAAGTTTTGATCATGCATTGTTTTAATCATGACCTACTTGATCATAAGACAGAAAGACTTCTGTTTTGCAATCAATAAGATCGTGATTTTCTATGAATATAGGGTGAGTAATCGAAGTAGCACGTTCGGTTTTCATTACTTTCCCATACTTTCAGTATAGGGAAAAGTTTGAATTCAATAAGATTTTAGAATTCAAGATTTTGACGGAAATACATGTTTTTGGACCTCCAGGAACTCAAAAGAGGAATTCTAGAAATGTCTGTCTGTGTGTGAATGGTGCCTCATAACTTCCAAACGATTGTTTCTATTTGGAGGTGCTTCAGATGGGAAGGTATATCAAATATTCATCGATAAAATAAGCCATTTAAAAATAACATAATAAAGAACACAAACCTAACTAAACACACTAAAAGAACTATACGGGGCGATTCATTTAAGTGTCACCCCAGTAGGTTATTTTTAATAGTTCTGGAACCCTCCACCACTAAGCCTTGATCGTCAAGGTCACAAATCATGGTCAAGGCCACCTCGCCCCACCACCAAACCTTGAGTTCCAAGGTCATTGATCAAGGCCACCTTCCCCACCACCAAACCTTGAGTTTCAAGGTCATTCATCAAAGTCACCTCCTCCCATCACGAAGGTCAACTTGCTAGGCCAGCAAATAATTGTTTTATGTCCTCCAATTACTTCCTCATCTGCATAAATGTATTTATACCCGTCCCGAATAAATAAAATTAAACTCATTAATGAAAAATCTTTAGGGAATCAAAAACCTTTATCTTTAAGAATAAATTTCATGGAAACAGGCTCTTCTATTGGATAATCAAATACAATTTCTATTTTATTTTTATCTTTACAATATTATTTAAATATTTGTAATAATTATGTATTCCTTTTATATTTCCATTTTATTATATAAACAATTTTTTAAGTAATCAATTTTTCCTTCTCCTTTATGAACCAAATTATAATTATTTAAATATTTAGTTTCTAATTTACATTTATTAATGGCATGCGTGTAATTATTAGGAATGAAAACCACAGTTGAGTCATCCAATACAACACGTGGTTTGTTTCCGTATTTAGTTTTAACAATTTTAAAACTTGTAACATGGTAAGGATATGTTCAATGAACAAATCTTTGAATTTTTTTAATTCATATGACTTGTTCAATATTGATAGAATTGGATCACTCATTTAATGTTTAAAAATATTATTCAATTTCAAAACTATAAGAAGCCAATTTATTTAATAAAGTTTTCAATTTTCATGTGCTGAACTGGTCTATTAGAAAACGAAATAAGAATATCTGGTTTTGTTGGATTGTATTCGAATGTCTCTGAGCTACTTGTCTTTGTTCAATATTTGCTAAACTAAAATACCATTTTAAATGTATTTGCGCAATTTCTCTGTGTGAATTCTAAAACGAATAGGATCATCTTTAACACCACAACAAGTATTTTAATTCAATTTTTAAAGTTTCTTCATTCAATTCTCCATCAACAGGTAAATTAAAATATTCTTGAAATTTAATCAATCCAGAAGACAAGTCATTTGTAACACTAACATTATTTATATGTTCACCTCCTTCCCCTTCAAAAGTAAAAGTTAATTTATCAAACAGTGCAATATTATCTTTAAAAGGAAAATATATAACACTAGCTGGTTTTACATAAGCAGGCAACGAATTTACTACAAATCTAAATATTGGTTCTTTTACAAAATTTGAATATACACATAAATCAACTGTTTCAATCGATTAAGTAATTTTAAAATTTGAGTTTTGATTTGGTTTTATAATTGTATCGTTTGGTATTCCAAACAATTTTTCAATATTAGAATCTGATGGATATGATATTTTTATTTGGCTAGTAATTCTTGTTTCATCTTTTATCCAATCAAATACTCTTAATAATTTTGCTGCATCTCCTATAAACTCTTTAAGTCTTTTTGTAATTGTATCATTACTACAGTATACTTTACAATACACCATTTTTTAGCTTTTAAAGTTAGCAATCCAGGCTCTTGATTCTTGTTTTTCAAAGCAAGCGCTAAAATTAAGATCGATTTTTAAAGATTTTAACAATAACTGTTATTATTACGACATTTGACAGGTAGAATGTGCGTACGCTAATGAATTCCAGGGATGTAAGTATTGACAAACAGGTTCACAGACAAATCGAAACACGTTTTTGATGATAATGGGACTAGATCGAGGTCACCTGACTTTCAGTCATCGATCACATTGTATTTTGTGAATCATGTATTACTAGATGGTTAGATCAATTGATACTTGTCCAATGTGTAGAACTAATTTAAAAATTTATTGTAATTATGTCCGAATGAAAAGGTTTCTCAGTTTATGGAAACAAAACGACTTAGAATAATAATTTTCAGGGTTCGACACGGCGAACCCTAGAATTTAAGCAAAACTAATTGATATTCAGGTGTGTAAACATTTCCCCACCTGGAATTGATGGTTTTCATATCATTTTTAATAGTTAAGTAGTAGCTAGGTATATGTTATGTTCTAACTCAGATTTTTTAATTTCATTTTAACAATTTTCATGCATACTTTCAGCAAAAACAACATATCGTTTGAACCGGTACTACGTTTGCTAAATTAAATTTTGTTGTTGAGCCTGTTAAACCAGATTTTTTAAACCTTAAAAAAGGGTTAGTTTTCCTATTTCAACGCGTTTTAAAAACTTCCATGGTAAAAACCCAAAAACAAGGTCATTTTGCACAAAATTTGATGTGTTAAAAAATGGGCTTAAAAACGGGTCAGTTTTTGCGAATTAATGCATGTTTTTGAAGGTTTTGTTGAAATCATGGCGTTTTTGCTGAAAAATGCATGAAAATCGTTAATACGACCCTGAAAATGAAAGTAAAAAAAATCCCAGTTAGACATATATATACCCAACTACTGAATTTTCTTTAATCACTTAAAATAACAAAGATAATCGTTTGATCCTGTAAAATCAATCACCCTCCTGTACAGTAACAAACAAATTCTAATGAATAATGAAAACAAAAATTATTTTATTTGTAAAATAAATCAAGCATAGTAATTATTGTTGCATATTAACGCTTTATAACAAAAACTCCACATACATTTCTTTACTTTTTAACTTAAATATATACAATACACATAATAAAACTTGATTTTGTATATTTTTAAATCTAAAAAGTTTAACTGCAAAAAACTAGCATAAAAATATGTTACAGTAGTATAAAATACATATTTTTGCTATACTGCATTTCGCCTTTTCGCATTTTATCCTTCATTTTATATATTTCACCCACTTTCATCCTTTTTAGAAATCTTAACCAGGGGCTCAGGTTTACCACTCAGATCATCTTTGGCTTTTTTAATTTTTTCAAGACTTTTCTCAAAATCTTTAACTAATACTTTTTTTTGATCTCTCAAGTGATCTTTCTGTACCTTCAACTCCATTTTTGTTTCCCTCACCGATTCCATTATACTGTCTTTTTTCTCTTTATAAAATTCTGTTTTTTCTCGTAATGTTTCCATGACATTATCTCTTCTTTCTTTATACATTTCTTTAAGTTGTTCAGTACTAGGTACAGGTTTTATGTAACCCCATTGCTTAAGATAATTAATTGATATGGTTGTACCACCCAACGTTACTGTATAACGAAGAGGTGTTGCTAATTTATACAGGGCATACGATACTGCTAAGTAACCCATACTTGAGTCTTTAAGAGTGTTTGTTATTCTTTCGCTGACATGCCAGGTTTCTAGTATTCCCACGATATCCACACCGCTGTAAAAAAAATTATTCAGAAATGCGATTAAAAAACTGATAATACCAACCTTTTAGCTAAATAATAAAATCCACCAAACCAAGCTGCAGATGTCACCAAATGGACCGGTACCAAGACGTACCAATAATCACGGTACATTTGTTTAAAACGTTGTAAAAGAGATTTCTTTTCTGGTGGTTTTTCCTTCGATTCTGTCTTAATTTTTTCTGAATAATTTCGGAATATAATAGAGCAGGGATGTGATACTACTTTTGTGTAAGCACATGTCGAATGGAGCATTGAATACTTGTTTAATCTTAAATCACGGTTAGTGAACAACGGTGCAGCCGTTACTATTCCTTCACTTGTATAAATTTGTCGAAATGTGAGAAAACCTCGCATTGACAGTCTTCTTAAACATAATGTTGCCATTATAGTAGTGTAGGTATAATAATAAAATTATTTACATAAAAAGATCTGACAAAACAATATAACCTCACAAAAACTAAAAAGTTAGTTATTTCACTTATAATTCGCTTTAGTTACATTCGGCAATGTTAGCGAAGCATGCGAGCAATATTGTAAATTAAATTTCAAATGCTTTTATACAGTATTTTAAACATTAAGTAAAATTATGCCGAAAATCCACAACTTTTAACATTTTTCTTTGATTTCATGACTTTTGCTTTTGTCATTTAGTGCCCTCTAGTTCATTAATTTAAACTAAAGCGTAGGTGTGAAAGATGCGAAAATTGAAATAAACCTGAGCTACAATATTACCAGTTATACAGCCAATCATGTAGCGATATTTAATAAACTGGACTCCGCCTTCGACGTGCCCGCGTATTTAAAATTTAATTAGTAAAATAGAACACAACACAATACTCTTACAGTGAAATGTTAGCGTGCTGAAAATATTTGTAAATTATTATATAGCTAAATAATTAAATATAAATAAATAATTTTTTTATAAAGTAGGCACGCTATTTTTTTGTATTATATTGCACTTCCAGCAATAATATTCAGTTATGTTTAAATTATTCAAAAGTGGTAACGACAAATTACGAATAATTGAAGTGAGGCAATTAGAAAACATAGAACGTATTTACTTAATATAAAAATTAAAAGCCATTATTTATCATTTACTTAATTATTATAATTGGCAAAGTTCGAATGAAAATAATCGAACCATTCGTTTATCGAAATATATATAGAAAGGTTATAGAAAATCATTCGAGTGATGATACAATTTTAAAATTTAGGATTTGTCTGCTTAGGAATCGAGCTTTGAAGCCGATTACATTAAGGACAAAATTCGTAAAATCCGAATGAATAACGACGGCGTTCTTCGCCGACGGCGCACAACGAGATGAGAATTATTGGATTTGAACATTCGGATATTACTAATATTAGAAATAGCCAAATAGCAGACACAACAGTTGTATAAATTGATTCATTCGATAGTTTGTAAACATTTCTTTTGATAGTGCCTATCACTAAGCCGAGCGTTTGAACTTTGAACTATTCGACGATGAGAACGAGAATAAATTTATCAGAGCAATCGAGAAGCAAGCGGAGAAGATTTATACTACTTTTTACCGCACGATTTTATCCGCCGATCGATTATAAATTCATTCGAATGGCGATGATTCGATTATGCTCATCATTAAATAATTATTATATATAATTTATTTACAAGTATTTTTTAACATGCTAGCATTTCATTTAAAGAGTGTTATGTTCTGCTGCAGTTTTTTTTCTACGTATACGAGATATTGAAGCTAACGCCAAATTATTTAAGTTTTTAAATAAACGCGAACGTTGAGGGCGGAGTCTAACAAATAAATTGTTGCATATGATAGGCTGTACTATAAGTGTTTATGTTGTAGCTCAGGGTTATTTCAATTTTTGCAGGTGATATCGATGCGTCAACATAGGCGCAGCTTAATTTTTTGCTAAAAGGGTCACATTTTCGATTTTTAATAATAATCAAACATATAAACCAACAGCAGCAGAACATAGAAAATTTAAGCCCATAAATTCCAAAGTAATTTTCAAAAATCGAAGAAATGCAATTTAATTTAAAAGAAATTAAATTAACTACTTTGCCCTTGTCATACCCACCCATGTTGTGTATCTACCTGTGCACCCGCAGACATCTTACCTACGTTACCTACCGCAGGTGCAGCCAGAAACTAATTAACAGAGCAGGTCGAATAAAAATGCCAGCGCACCTTGAAACCGTCCGTACCTGTTGTTAAACCTGCGTGGTTAAGTTATAAATATATTTTAAGTGTTCTAATAATGTTACAAAATATATAAGTGTTGTAAAAGATGAGTTCAAATAATATCGAAAGAAAAATTGAGGTTGGGCAGGGAGACTCTGTAGCCCCAGTGTCCCAACCTCCTCCGAAGAAAGGATGGATAAAATTCGAAGAAGAAGCTGCGAAGCACAACAACACCGCACCTGCTGTAATAAACACGGAAAGCATTCAGGTCAATTTGGAACGGAGTATGAGTTCTTCACTATCTGACAATAATGTACCCGTACTTGATCCAAAACCCATGAGGAATGTTCAGTTACCTGTGGCTACTGTAGAGCCCATAAGACAAGGATTTTGTAAGTATATTTAATAGCTATGAAGGTACAAATTTAGTAAGATTATCAGGTTTATGTTTGTTATCGCTAAAGTAACTTTGCTGTGTTGTACCTCTGCGAAACAAAAGAATGCAGCTGGTAATATTGCATGTCATTGTTTTCATTTGTGTTATCAAATTCCATACCAATCACAATAGGTATTTATCGGCTCCCGGTGTTAATAGTTGTTGTGCTGTGCATACATACAAAATATTTTTAAAGTAGCTAATTAAATATAATTAAATTAAAAAACAATGAGTATTCCGTGTAAAACTAATTCACAAAATGGTTTTAGCTAATGGTGATGTAATAGTGACTCTTTTACCTGTAAATTCTCGTTTTCCTTGGATCACTCCAGCTCAATTCCGTCCAGAATTAGTGCCTGAAGAGCTAATGGCACAAGGTTTAACGGTAAGTTTTTAAAAGAATTATAAATTTACCACTAATAAGTTTATGTCAAACGCAGATGTATTTTACAAAAAAATACATTAAAACCTGGGTTTACTAGTAGAAAAATTTACTATTCAAATTACTGAGGAAAAAACAAAATTTTCCAAATTTTGCGTAAGCATTTATTTCTTTTGTAATTTAAATAACTATAAAAGTTAATTTTTGCTTAAAATTGACAAAAATCACATATAGCACAAGGCTATCCATAAAATATCGACCTGTGTAAAAATAATTATAGAAATAAAATAAAATAACGTCCTATTATGGACATCCATTATATATCACGTGTAGGACGTTCATAAAATATTTGTTTTAAAACACCCCATGAATTTTCACTTTAGGTCCATGGACATACGAACTTTTTTTGAATCTAATTCGGATGTCCATAAGGTATCTTGTGCTATATGGAAATGATCAGAAGTTTATTTTCTATGGAGTTTATAATATGTTAATTTAATTATTTTTCCATATTTAACAGTAGAAGAATATGTGCAAGCAATAGAACTACTCGTAAACCAATTTATTCCAAATTGTGCGTAAGAAAATCATTTCTTATTAAATATCCACAAAAATTATTTTTTTTTAATTGATTGCAAGCTCACATAGCACAAGGTTTTCCATATTCACCCATGTAAAAAAACAGTTATAAAAAAATAAATTAACATGACGCCCTATTATGGACATCCATTATACATCACGTGTAGGATGTCCATAAAATATTAGTTTTACAATACCCCATGGTAATCCATTTAGGTTCATGGACATACGAACGTTTTTCCAATCTAAATCGGATGTCCTTAAGATATCCTGTGGTATATGGGAATGAACAGATTATTTTCTATGGAATTTATATGTTAATTCAGTTATTTTTCCATAGTTAACAGTAGAAGAATACGTGCAAGCAATGGAACTACTCGTAAACGATGTCCGTTTTACACTATACAACGTTTGCTATAAAAGAATATTGGTTGTATGGATAGCACTTGCATTTTGCGTACTACTCGGTCTGTTATTTTCAGGCCTAACAGGCCTAGTCCTATTCGGATTAGGCGTAGCTTGGCTACTTTTAAATGCTGCGGCTATATTTCTGTCCATGTGGTTAAAATTCAAATTGCAAAGGAATTTAGAACGATGTTTAGCGCACGTTAATAAGCAATTTTTGAGGCACAAAATCGTATTGGCTTTGGATGACAGAGGAAAAATATCGTGCCATAAAGTGAACCTCTGTTTCTTGTATTTGGATCCTGGGCCTTGTATTGCACATTTACAAGGCAGTATAGAGCATCAGGAACGGGAGGCTAATGGGTGGGAACAACGCATGGATATATCCGCCGAAGATATTGTTATCCAAGGTAGCCGTACTACAAGATTATCGAGGAAACAGGTAAACATTTCTGTGTTGCTTTTTTGTTGTTTATTGCGTAGTGTAGAGGCAAAGGTTTGGAGTGGCATGCATTTGTTTCCTTTGTATATAAGTAATGTGAGTTTGTATATGGTTTTGTAAATCTTATTCGATTTGACCCCATAAATTTAATAAAAACCGTGAGGTGTGATATTTTTTTTACAATAAAAATTAATTGTGTTGGTTTGTGCATTTTTAAATTGTTAACGCATTAATTTGTAAAAATTGGCCTTCCGTTATAGCATGGCCATTTAACAATCTTGATTGTGCCATGATTATTTATTTTAAATGTTTGTAATGAATTGTAAATTTGTAAGAAGTTGTTATCGGTGCTAAAAATAGTATTCTGATTTTACTGCGCTATAAAATGTTGCTGGTGTTGAAATAGGTCATGAATGACATCATTTAGCTACAATAATGTCATGCTAAAATTTCAAAGTTAAACGTTTTTAATTACTTTTATTCAAATTATTCATAGTTACTTAAAAATCAGTATTAATTAAGTTAGCTACTCCACATAGTCCAGGTTGTCGTTTTGTGCATTATTATTCATCTTTTCATATTACATTTATGCTAGATTACTTTTGTAACTGATAGCAGCTCAAAAGAAAATTCCCCCTTCATATACAGGGTGACTCATCTCTGTGTCACCCTCCTTTCATTTTGTTAACTGTTTTTGCCAAATTGATTTTTATCCTGAATAAAAGTTGCTTGATACTACCTGAATTGTTTTGTGAGATAGTTAATTTTTTTTATATTAGTCCAGGCAATGAAGACATAAAAGGGGGCTTTCGCTACAAAAGGTCAAGGAAAGTTCTAATTTGGTAGATTTGTACAGTATGGTGTCCTCATTAATATTCCGAGTTTGCGACCTTGAGCAACCGCCGCTCGCGCCGCCATTTTCGAAAAATGGTACCGAAAACCAGTTTTTCGAGAATATCTTCTTTCCAGCGCCACCTAGGTTAAAAATAGCTATAACAAAAATTATAGAGCATGAAATTTTCTGAAACTTTTGTAGGAAACATTTTTCAATCAGATGAATAGTTCACGAGTTACAGCGGAGTCAAGCTCAGCAAATTTCTACAATTCGCAAAATCGCTACATGTTTTCTCGAAATTTCAGTAAATATTGATTACTTGTTTTTTACTCATTTCCGTGCAACAAATTGACGGTATTTGAGAATTCTAATTTCACAGTAAAACAGGCTACAGAAAATGCTGACACATTGATCGTTAACACGGCGATCAGTATGTCCGCATCGTTTGATTCTTAGGAGAAGATATAGATCTTCTCGTTCTGCTAACAGCACTGGCGAGAAGCTTTTTTATCGCTCTTTACGCCGTTTCCAAAAAAAACACCATTACTTTGGGCTCCCTACGTTATCAAAATTTCGCAAGATCCGTGAGGAAGAGTAAATTCAATCTTGCTGCATTACCCCCTACAAGAGGAGCTGCACGGCAACATTCCCTTCGGACCTACCACCAAGTTCAGGCTTGGTATGATATAGACGAGAGTCCAGAGCAATGGGGTTGGGAAAGAAGCAAGATTGGCTTTACTCCAGTGAAAACAACAAAAGATCCGGCACCCGAAGCACTCCTGAAATTCATTTCGTGCAAGTGCAAGAAGGGGTGCGGTCGAGCCTGTGGGTGTAGGAAAACAGGCTTGAAGTGTTCTGTTATCTGCACATGCTGCCATGGAGACGCGTGTGAAAACAGCGCAGAGATTTTTGCGGGCTCTGGAGAAGAAGAAGAAGAAGACGACGACGAGAATGAAGACCTGACCGTTGCGAAATTATTAGCACACGAGGTCGAAGAAGACAACGAAGATGAAAACTTGGAAGAGGAGGAAATAAATTTGCAAGAAGATATTGACATCAGTGAGCCTGGACCATCTAGGGCATCGAAACGGAAGAAAAGACATGAGTAAATAACGATACCACATGAAAAAAAACGCGCCTCCCACTCTACCTCATGGTGGTACTTAAATGAGTAAAAAACGGTGGTACATATTAAGTAATCGATATTTACTGAAATTTCGAGAAAAAATGTAGCGATTTTGCGAATTGTAGAAATTTGCTGAGCTTGACTCCGCTGTAACTCGTGAACTATTCATCTGATTGAAAAATGTTTCCTACAAAACTTGCAGGAAATTTTATGCTCTATAATTGTTGTAATCGCTATTTTTAACCTAGGTAGCGCTGGAAAGAAGATATTTTCGAAAAACTGGTTTTCGGTACCATTTTTCCAAAATGGCGGCGCGAGCGACGGTCGCTCAAGGTCGCAAACTCGGAATATTAATTAGGACACCAAACTGTACAAATCTACCAAATTAGAACTCTCCTTGACCTTTTGTAAGTTTGCCTGGCCTATATCATTTGTGTGAAATGACACAACACCAATACTTTTTCAAAATTGCTCCATACTTATTTTTTTCTCCAAATTAGTAAAGCTTTTTTTTCTCTTTTAAGTAAAATAAAAATATTGTAACCATATAGGGCGAGTCAACAAGGCCATGGTGGTCGATACCTCTTTTATTGTTTAAAATACAGAGAAATGTTGCGATTAAAAGTTGTAGGGCACCAAGAAGATTACATTTAAAAATTGTTTTTAATTATACAGGGGGTTTTATACAGTGACCGGCAAAATGTTTGCAACATGTGGGGAAAATTTCTATTATTATAATTTTCCAAAAACTTATTTTTGGGACCGTTTCTGCATCTCAAATTGATTTACACATAGGTCATGTGAAAGTTATTAGAAAAAAGTGTTTAAAATACAATTCTAAGGGAAAAATCAGGTAAGAAATTTATATTAAAAAAAAATGTTAAAAACAGTTTTTTTTTTAGTAGAAGCTAGTTTATAAGGTGTTTGCTATTTCCTTGCACACTAAATTTTTGACGGCTTAAAAAGACAGGCTAATGTTTCTTAATGTCTTAACATCAACCAATAGTAAGTAAACTAGCTATGAAGGTGAAAAGTTTCATAGCCCTTGGTAGGCCACTCTTGCTGGGGGTAGAGGGTGGAGAAACCACCTGGTGGCAAATTCAGCATACTCTCTGGGGTCCAGGTGGAGTTCTAGGATGTCGGGGTTGTTACCAGTTGGTGGGCAGCTAGGTTCTGCGGGGTGATTCTTTTTGTCGTGGGTCGAGTAAGGAGGCATTGGAGGAAGCGGGCTAATTAAAATATAAAATTATAGGACCTGTTGTTGGCGGTTCCACTCTAGGGGTACCCGGTGATTCCTTGTCGCCGAAGAGCATTATCTTCTCTCAGCACTGGTCTGCTGCCAAGAAGTTGGTTCTGCGCCGTCTAACTCGGGATGGTAGACTTTGGTGTGGCTTGATCTGAGAAATCTAAAACAAACGGGTTGGAAATAGTTTAGGATTCTGTTAGTAAAAGACTAAAAGGGTTAATTACGAATGATGGTAGGACTTTATTTCAGAGGATAACTGTAGCTCGATTGCAGAACCATGGCTAGAGCTTGCTCTGAGAGAGTTGGTACTGAGCTCAATCATAGAACTGGTAATTTCAGTTTGATCTGCTGTGGTTGATAAATTGAGTACCGTGTGCTGAGCTTGATTACACGACTGGTAGCTTCAGTTTGATCTGAGGTTTTACCTTATGACCGGTTTTATATGATCTAAAGATATAGACTCCCTTTCCGCTGTATGGTTTTATACCCTTTCATTACCAGGGGTAACGAGTTCTCTGTCAACATTATTCTCGCGGTTTTGCAACCCTCAGGTTGCTATTACGCAATTTGTTTAGTATATTGTGAAAGAATGAGACAATCCAGGACTGTGATGCAGCAGGGAGAAAGAAGGAGATAAGAAGCCGTTTCGAGCTTTTGACTCTGGACACGGTTTTTAATTCATAGCCGTGTAAAAAATTGTGTTATTGTTCGTTATTACGTAATTTTGTGCGAGAGCAGGACATAGTGTGTCCGTGACGCAGAGGGAGAGGAAGAAAGGGATACGAAGCGGTACTCCATTTCCTTTGTGATGTTACCATCTATTCCTGCTGCGACCACGCCCTCTGGGGCGCTGGTTGGCTGTTGCTCACACAATGGGTCCGGAGTTATCATTTGTTTAACGATACTTGTAGGGTGCACATCAACTACTTTTCACTTTCTAATGGAATTCATAGTGTTCAGTCAAGCTGGTGTGGACGTCGCGGTCATTAGCATGTCAGTTATGTTAATAGTTTTTTGAAAGGCAGTTGTAATTTTCTGCTTCACATCTTCAAGATTTTATTGGTAGAGTTTAATCAACTTTTGTTTTACATAACCCCACATGAAGAAATCTAATCTTGTTATATCTGGCGACCTGGGTGGCCAAAACGAATTAATCTGCTTCTACCAATCCACTTATTCGGAAATTCATTATTTAAATACATAGTATTATACTTGTGTAGTGGACTAGTGCCTTATCATATTGCAATCCTAGCCTGCCTATTGTTGCCAACGGCACATTTTCCAACAAATCTGGCAGATTTCTTAAAAACTGTAGATTAGTATCTCCACATACTCTTCCATAAAAAAAATGTGTGGCCCAACCATGTCCTCCTATAAAAACAGGTTTCAACGCAAATTATGACATCTGCATTTCTATTTGTTACCTGATTTTTCCCTCGGAATTTAAATTTTCTCGAAAATCATTGGTTTTGCATACCATTGGTTAATAAAATATATAGGGGCTCTATTTTAACAAATCGGGTTAATATATTAAAGTCGCAACAAACACTCGCTATAACTAAATTAAACAATGATTAAACGGAAATATCTGGAGGATAGTACGTGATCTCAAGAAAATTTTGTATAATCTGTCGTGCAGTGAGGTTTGCAAATGTCAAATTTTTGAAAAAAGTTGAATAACAAGGGAATTTCAAAAACAAAATATTTTCAAAAGGGCAATTAAGAGGGGAATAAGAATATGCTAAAATAAACCAAGTGTTATATTAAAAAAGTATAGGTTTGGTATGCCACTCTTTGGTGAAACCCTTTGTATAATGGAAGGTAATTTTAAAATGTGGTCCTCTTGATCCACTACGTCTACAACTTTTGTTTGAAAAATCTTTCTACATTTGAAATAGTGGAGGTGCTATAGACCATCACGACTTTGTTGACTCACCCTGTATGTTTAATAATAATAATAACAATATTTATTTACAGCACACAAACGCAAATGTTAAATGTCAACCCATTTAACTCATAATAGAAAAAATGTTCAACGTGTTGTTTTAGCAGTAAAGGCATCTGCTTATAATCTGGCGGCTCCAGTTCAAATACCATCACAAATTTGTTTTGTTTTTCATTTTTTAAAATTTAAGGTCCAAGGGTCTTCAAAACATGAAAAACCCAAGTTTGTTTATGCCTAGAAACAAATGGACAACATTTTTAACATTGTCACTTTTAATTGTTTTGTTACTTATCTTGTTTTGATTGTTTAGTGTTTTAAATTTAAATTAATTAAAAACATTTCAAGTTCTTTAAATAAAACAGGGATAAAAATTAAAATAAATTATGAAAATAATTAATTAAAAATTAAGAAAAAAAAACAGTATGCCACGGGATTTGAACTAGGACCGCCAGACTACAAACCCACGCCTTTGCCACTAGCCCAACACCTTGTTAAAAAAAATTTCCAGAATGTGACTTAAATGGATCACGTTTGCCAACTGAAATTTATCATACCTAAACGTTTGTAAAACAAAAATAATAAATATTAAAAATAATTTACAATGCTCACTTGGTAATTGTTTAAAAATGTTAAATATGAGCAAACACAGTAAAATAATAACCATCCACGATTTGCAAATGAATCACCGACATGTCGTGGTTGTTTCATAGGCAACTGAGATTAAGTTTTTATTTGATTGCTCTGTACTATAACAAGGTTGATTTTTACAAAAAAATTGATCTCTACAATAAAGTTGAAACGTAGAAAAAAAACATGCTTTTCCGCAATTAATGGTGGTTGATTTGTACAAACAATAGTATATTTCATTAGGAGTCTGGAAATAAGGATTTTTCCGTGCGCGCGTGACAAATGCAAGCACGGAAAATCCATTTCTGGATGTATAATGAACGATACTTTTTATTATACTTAGATCTGAAAACAACGCAAAAAAGGATAAGAAGTAAATTTAGAACATTTTATTTTCAGTAGTAATAACCCAAGGACATTGATAATTGTTCGAAAAAATTTTATAACAGATTTCGAAACCATGTTACTTGCCTATAAGCACAGATAAGGTTAACACTACAGATATACGGTAAATATGTGAGCTATGGGCAGCTTGTTTTATATGATTAATAATCTGTAAAAAGATGGCGCTACAATGACAATTTATAATTAAGTCACAGATGACTGTAATTGAGCAGATTACTTAGCACATATTCAAACCAAAAGTTAGACAGCCATCTGCCATGTTTAATTGTCAAATCGCAATTTTTCGTAAATAATTAATATTGAAACCAATTCTACTTAAATTATATTCATGATGTGACAGATGCACTCAAATCCGCGATAAAACAGTTTCCAACACATTTCACCAGTAATAAACAAATAGCGATAGCAGCGCCCTAAAATTAGTCCGGCGCGTTGTAGCCAAACTAACGCTAATTTCGTCTCCAATCATGAGCGGACATTTTGTATAAAGGGTCGTATATCTGTAGTGTTAACTTTATCTGTGCTATAAGCAACAAGCTTGAGAAAGTTGTTATAAAATTTTTGAGCATTTATCAATGTTCGAGGGTTATTCGGATAGAAAATTTTTTGCTAATTATAAAAAAAAATACAAAGCAAAAATAATTTATTTAAAGGTGCAATTAACAAAAGAACAATTAGAAAAGTTAAACAAATTTTTTACTGTAATAGTTATTTAAGTATCAAGGAATGTAAGGACGTAATAACATCCGAGGTAGGCGAATACGAGCTGAGGCGGAGCCGAAGCTTGTCGCCTGCCGAGGATGTTATTAGTCGATACATTCCGTGTTACTTATTAAATTTTTCACGCTACCGGCAATGTAAGTAGGCCTACAGGTAGAAATTTAATCATATTTTTAAAAGTTTGTTTTGACAGCTGTCATCGGAATTATTTTTTAAAAGCTCCATTATTCTAAGTTGTCTGTGCTTGTTACCATATCAACGAACAGTTAAAATCAACATTATTTTCCTAGGAATGTAAGTGACACTATTAAGTTCCGTCGTCAAGGGTAACTAGTACACGAATGTTATCAGCCACTTACGATCCCTGTAGCTATGGATGTAAGGCCTACTTACACTGCCGGTAGCGTGAAAACACTATTTTTTGGTATATTTGATTCGATAATTTCATCAATCTTCTCGTTAGTATTACAACCAAATCGTGACATTTTTAAATTAATTAATATTTGAAACGTCAAAATCGAAATAAATCAAAATGTATCCATAGCAACGTAATAGAGTGAAGACAGCTCATGGAATCTGTTTTCAGTACAATGTTGTTCTGATTGGTTGTGTTCAATCAGATGACCTCAAATTAACTAATTTCATTGAATTTCTACTTGAGCAAAAAATTTTTAAAATAATAATAATACATCGTAATAGTACCAAACATGATTAACATTTCCATAGCAACGATTTATTTATTATCGGCATTGTTTTATTTTCTGTCAGTTTAATTCATGTCAGTTTTAAAAAATGTGCTCGGAAGAAAATCCAGATATTCCTAAGAACATGTTAGAGCAAGCGGCACAAGCCAGTGCTGATTTGTTAACAGCAAAATCCAGGTCGAGATATGAACACGAGTATTAACTTTTTATAGAATGGCGAGATCTCAAAAAAGTTAACTTCTAGTTTATTTTGTCGAAAAAGCCAATTATGTTGTTGTTGTTTTCAGAAAAGTATTATAAATAAATATTGTTTTTTCTTATAATTAACTCTAATTGTATTTTTTTATTTAGCGCACGGAAAAAAATTGGAGATCGGGAAAAGTTTTCCGTGCGCTGTTCTGAAAATGCCACTTTTACGTCATTGTAAAAACGGATGAAAACAAGGTGTTTTCAGATAAGTATAATAAAAAATAGATTACTATAATAAAGTTGAAATGTAGAAAAAAAAGTATTATTTCTTACAAAAAAAAGAATTTTTTCTACAAATAACATTTATTCATACAAATTTAGGTTAGGAAGAGGTATATTTCTACAGGAAATAATGCGTAAACAGTTTTTTTTTATACAAAGTTGCCGGTATAGGCGGTATACTTTTTTGAGGAAAATATCTCTCTTTTTTGTAAGAAATAATCTCCTTTTTGTACGCATTTTTGATGCAATCTCGGGGTATTTCAGTATACGTCAGTGCCAGAGAAAAACTGATAGCACTTTCTTTGGACATTTTTTCGATAAAAATTCAATGGTTAACGCAGAAATAAAATATCTTCTTTTGCTTTCCATTCATTGACGATATTTGACATTTTCAAAATTTACAGAGTTGCTGTGGCTACGTTATTTGAACAGATATAGGGAAACCGTAAGTACATTTTTGATGGTCATTTTGGTGTAGATTACTATAGTACAACAAAATATATTTTCGATATTCAATTGTTTTTGAGATATAACCTAAATCTATCTTCTTCAAATGGAACCATAAGTGGCTATGACACCATTAATATTATGGGCCCATTTGTGGCCGCCTCGATCGCCTGACCTGACTACTAAATTTTTTTTCTCTGAGGTTGTATTAATTTCTCCTGTTGTTATTTGTTTTAATTGGTCATATTTTTTAATATGAAAGTTTATATTGAAGTCACTTATCATTTATATATTATCAAGGCATACTCGATTCTTAATAAAAAGAGAAAAGCAGTTGTAACTCAGTTATTTTTATAAATAAATATATCAAACTATGTATTTTCTGAATGAAAAAAAATATAAACACTTTAATGATGTCATAGCCAACTATAAGAATGTAGGTTTGGGTCATATCTTGAAATCAACTAAATGTAGAAAATATTTTGTTACACCATCGTAATCTACACAAAAATGTATTTAGAATTTCCCTCTATCTCTTCAAATAACGGAGCTACAGCAACTCTGCAAAATTTTGAAAATGTCAAATATGGTAAATAACTGGAAAACAGAAAAATATATTTAATTTTTGCCATGATCATTGAATTTTACTCGAAAAAATGTCCCGACAAAAGCGTGCCATCAATTTTGTTCTGCCACCTATGGATATCGAGATACTCCGCAATTGCATCGAAAACACCCCACTCTGTATATTTCAACTTTATTGTAGAAATTTCTTTCTATTGCACAAACCAAACTTTTTTTGTACATATCAACCTTTTATTGTATAAAATCACGTTATTATTGTATACGAAAAATCCCAGCCCTTTTCGAGCCTGTATATTTTAAAAGTTTACTTTTTTAAGGCCAAAAAGTTTTGCAATAAAAATTTTTTTAAATTTTTCAAATATGCGTCAAGAAAATAGTGCACAATATTAAAAAAAATTATTAGCAGTAAAGAAATTATAGAATTTTAAATTTGATAACAATAAAAGAAAAACATCTCTAGCACAAAAATATTTATGAAGCTTTAGAAAGCCACACAATTTCTAAAAATATATTTTTTAAATAATACCATGTCAATTTCCTGTCTTTAATTATTTCCAAATACAAGAAACGAACCTTTGACTCATCGTTACCTTGAGTCATGTAATGAAGTATTAAATACATCCCAGAAACTTGCAAATCATACAATTAAACAAACAAAAGTGCTTTTCTTGGTATTGTTAATGTTCAGAAAATTTTCTTCTGCTTAATAAATACTTGCCACTCCAAGTTTGCTCTCTACCGCTAAAATTTCTTTTGTTTCCCCATAAAAGTAACTTAAATTTATTCAGGGTCGAGCCGAACAAGTTTTCACACGTTATTTGCAAAGATGGGGTAAAGATTTCCTGCGCAGACGTTTAGACTGGACATTGGACGAAGCTACAGGAAACCCATCAAACCCACGCCATATTAGCAGCGCTCTTTGTCCCTGTCAGTATGTCGACGAATTACTGGCCAATAAGCCCCCTCGTACTGACATTAGAGATTGTTGCCCTTTCTGGTCACGTTTTTTAGCTAGACGGGGAATGGACTAAGAAACG
The DNA here is from genome assembly GCA_958336395.1 of Ctenicera cuprea. NCBI lineage: Eukaryota > Metazoa > Arthropoda > Insecta > Coleoptera > Elateridae > Ctenicera > Ctenicera cuprea. Next base: position 60,447,141 of record OY284487.1, read on the forward strand.
TTTTTAATTTCATTTACATCACAGTTTTTAGTTTCTTTATCACATTGTTTTTCAGTACGCACTTTTGTTTGTGTTAATTGTTTGTTTTGGGATCGAATTTTTGTGTTGAAGTTTTTCAGTTGTGTATGATTTTAATTATAGGAAAGAGCCACCCTTTTGTATTTACGTTACGTGTCCCGATGGGCTCGTCATGTTGTAAAAGGTTACCTTAAAAGCCCACCGGTTACTGGGGGGCGCCATTGTCCCGTGCTACAATGTCCCTGCCAGTTTATAGATGAACATTTAAAATGTAAACCTTCAGGCAAGTTAACTTTAAAAAATTGTTGTAGTATTCCTGACCAGCCTACTGACTGCCGCATACAGTAGAATATTGGTGGGAAATATCTTCTTCTGTGATTTTATTTTGTGTTTAATAACAGTAACCGTTTCATACAAACTATTTTAATTTTGACTTTTTCAGTTTTACTGAATTTATAAGGTACTTAAAGACAAATGAAACTGTTATTGTTGATTTATTTACAGTGCTGCAAAAGACAGAGGGGGATTGAAACAAAACAATTTGTAGCCATAAGGCTCCCCAAACAGAATACAAACTGGTTATTTTTTAATTTGTACGATTTCCAAAGATATGCTTGAAAATTCCAAAATGTTCCCACATTTCTTGATATTTTTTTTAAATTTTAAAAACGAAAATTTTCAAAACTGTTAAGAAAAAAAATAGTAAATCTTAAACTTCTAGAAAAACTCACTTTAAATTTAGACCTGGGTCGTTGTATCAATATACAGGGTATTTTGAATATATATGTATACATATAAAGTACAGTCGGAGGCACTACAGTCCATTGCAAAGTTTGGCCTGCAATGCGGTGAGGTCAAGGCTTCCCATACCCAGCCATCTCGCACTCTTTATTAAGTACGAGGTGGTGTGGTAAGCACCCTGCCTTAAATGGCTGCCTTACTTACCTAACCCTTCAAGGGGTTTGCTTCCCAATTTTTTTTTAAACGACTGGTTAGGTCACCTGCTAGGCATCCAGTCTCGTATTCAAACTAGAGACTTTCTGCGTAGCAGCTAAGTGCCCTAACCACTCGGATACTTTGGCTCCTATATGTGCCAACTTAATACAGCAGAAACTAGAAGCAAAAATAGGACGATTTAGCATAATTTGCCTACAGTGAATTCCAATTCTGGCAGAACATTACAGTTTAGCATGGAAAATACGAAATAGTTGTATATTATATCCCTAGGAGAATTTTATTACTTGCAAGGCACCCTAAATAGAAAGATACCATTCTCTTATATCACACAGTGGCAATTTATTGGAAATTTAATACAAACTAGCTCAACCCGTGCACACCTAAAACCCGACGAGTTTGCCCTGGAAGAAGTGATGATAAGAGTAAGGCGGACAAAGAGCTGACTTGTAGTAGCGACCCGTCGTGGAGCGCAGAATGGTGAGACAGTTGCGAATTTAGTATTGAGATAAGGCTTTGAATAAATTATTTAATAACGGTCAAGTCATTAGTGCGTTCATATAACCGGTTGCGAAACCAACAGTAAAGTGTCTCTGTGGCGCACTGGTAGAGAATCTGCTTTGTATGCTAGAGGTTATGAGTTCAAACCTTGATAAGGTATTTTTCTTATTTGTTTATAGATTGTAAAAAGACAATCAGGTTTATAATATTTTATAAAAAATGTATAATTCGTATTTTTTTAATGCTTCATAATATAATTAACCCAATAAGGCCAAAATTATATAGTTTTTTATTTTTACTGTTTGTTCCTTTACTTTTGATGTAAAACCCACAAAGAATCAAAAAACTTCTTGCGTACTACATGAAGAAGAGCTCATCGTAACGACTGCATTATCCAATCCGTCGCATATAAATATTTCGATTATTGACATACTCTCGTATTTGAAATAATCCGGGTTTGGAAATAAAATGGGTCTTCCAATATCAAAGTCAACACCTTTTATCCACCGCAGTTGTGCATCTGGAACAGGTATTATATGCTGTGGTTCTGCCGATGGAGTCACAGCCATCGTAGTTAACACCTATTCTTTCGTCTTATTTCGGAATTGGCTTGTAATTGCCAAGATGTTAAATTGTCGACTAGTCTGTAATAATTACAAAAAAATTGAGGAAACATTTTTGAGCAATTCTACAAATATAATTTACAACTAATTTGGCTTACCTGCCCTCATCAGTTTTACTGCTGAAGAAAGTAAGTAGGTACATTGAGTTTAACTGAAGCACGTAAATTGCAGCGCTATTTTACAGACTAACCAGAAGTAAACATTTAATTTAATCTTAACACAAAAATAATTTAAATTCTACTTAATATTGAAGACAATGTTTCACTTTGTTCAAAACTGGAGTTATGTAAGATTAAAAACAATATGGTTATTCATTTTAAATCAAACAATATAAAAACCTATTTTTCTGCTTACAGTAAAAATAAGATTTGAACTCATAACCTCTAGCATACTAAGCAGATTCTATACCGGTGCGCCACGGGCTACTTGATCATCAGTTTCGCGACCGGTTATATCCATGAACTGGTGGCTTGAATATTATTAAACAATTTCTATAAAGCCTTGTTTGTGTTAAATTTTCAAGTAAATTGCCATCAGGATGACTGCTAGTAATAGAATTTTCCTAGGGACATAATATACATTTATTTTATATTCTCCATGCTAAATTGTAATGTTCCGCCTAAATGGGAATTCACTGTATATGAAAAATTGCATGGCTACGGAGTTACAGCCTTTCAAAGATGCGAGATAAATAATGTTGATTGATAAAAACATAAATCACCTGAAGCTATTCAAAATTTAATAATAAATGTTTTTCTCTTGTATTTTTTTTTATTACGGCCACTGTTCATGTTGCACTGACAAAAGTATGATTGTTAATTTATCACATCGTTTTGTAAATTGTTGTAAGCTTTGGTTGATGTTTGTTGTTACAAAACAGTTGCCAGTTACTTGCACTGCAATATGTTATTTATTCGACATCTTAAAATTTTATTATTGAAACCGTATCTGGTAAAATAAATAAGCTATCATGCTGTGGAGTTTTGGCTGGGACACCCTGTATGTCGATACGTATCAATGCAATACGTCGAATTAAAAGTATCAATATTCCACCATATCAATACATCACATATTAAAAATATGGAAGTGTGCAAAATTATCAGGGGAAGTTCTATGCTGTCTTAGTTGTGAAACAAGCAATTACTTCAGCGTAAACCTAAATCGATACCATATGCATATCAATATTTAAAAAAACAGTATCAATATCAGGGTGTATTTTTTAAGATGCACCTTGTTGGTATCGTGGAAACCATAAGAGCTACAGATTTGGTTACCTTTTTATGCACATTAAGACGACGTACTCAGAAAAAAAAACAAATGAACGTCAACTTTTCCAGTTATTGCATAAAAATTGTTTTAATGGAGCATTTTCGAATAATTGAAAGAAAATTAAAGTATGAATATGGAAATTTGATGCTAGCTAACCCATAAAAGTATTTGATCAACAACTTTTTTATAATCCACTTTAGGTTAGAACTTTTTTATTCAGAATTTAATTTTCTTTCAGAATATGCAATGCATTGCACACATACAACCCTCATATTCTCAGATATTTCAAGATCTTGGCTAAATCCTGGAATTGTCTATAAATTTTTGTAAAGTTTCTCAAATTCTATTCGTTCTTCTAGAAAGAGAAGCACTATTTCAATCTTTCTTAACAAAATACCCAAAATGGTTGTCATTTCCAACATATTTAAAATTGCACTGAAATTTATAAATTCAATACATACGAGAGCGAGCAAAAACAAGTGCATCAAAAGGGCGATAAAAAACCTGCATGTTTTAGGTTGATACACAACTGGAGGTATGTTTTAAAATATTACGTGCTAGAGGGCAGCAGGGCCAAACGGGGCGACACATAAAATTTAAAATCCATGATTGGCTGACGTTATTTTTGAATTATTCTATATTTAGATATCAAATTTTGTTTTCCATTATTTCGTACGTTAAAAAAAGCAGTTCACATTTTGCACTAATTATGGCATAATTAACGTTTAAAACTTGAACTTTTTCGTAAATATTATCTATAACCACATAAAGATTGACACCGCATTTGGCTCGACTGTGATTTGTTTCGCCTTTGCCCTATTGATTGTTTTTTTTTCTCGCTTTGTATCAATAAATTTTTCCATTTAATATTAAAAAAAGTTCAATTAAATTTTGAATACTAAATTATGACCAATGCTTGACACTGAATTTATTGCCATATCCTATTCAGAGCGTTGGCTACCTCTCTCCTATGTCTGTGTTGTGTATGTATGGGTCTGTGTATGTCAGACAGACATAGGGGACCTACACTTTAACGTGGGCTCCAAACCACAGGAAGTGCATTCACTTCTTCTCCAAAGAGTTTTCCTGGGGAAAAATCCACTTTGCTGGTTTCCCGTTGCCTTGCGAGAGAGAACGATCAGGCCAGGGATCGAACCCGGATCCGCTGCATTGGTAGCCCACGCTCTTACCACTGAACTACGGCCGCTCTGTTAACAATCGGCACTAAAAGCAAATAAAAACAGTTGGTTAAGGCAGTAGCCTCGTAATAACTGACTTAGTCGAATTTTATTTGATTTTTTATATTTTCAATCCGCCTCTGTCAGCAGATACAATTTTTTAGGTGTAATATATTGCATTCATATTTCACGATTTGGTGAAACAATAGGTGCAATGTACTGCTTATGTTTCACGAACTGAATTTGAGATTAGTCGTTGTTTAAAATAATGCAACTGCACTCATATTTCATCACTCAAGTTGTAATTTTCATTTTTTTCCAAATCAGCTCGGAAGCTTTTAACGCCAATCCAACGTTACTTTAAAACGGGTCTCATGATGAAAATTGTGTCCTTTACGTACTTATAAATACAGAATATTTCAAAAAATTTGGCCTTGTATCACACATACATAGCTCAGCTCAAACAGGCTAACCTTAATAATTTTTTCATTAGAATTAGAACAGTTTACAGTTTATATTTTAAGATGTGCAAAATTTGTGCTAGTCATCTTTGTTGGTGATAAAAAAAATATTTAATTCTATTATTTTGGGCTCGTGTTAGCGTTTTCACAAGAATTTTGAACACGTTCCCGTAAAAAGTCTTAAGGGGTTCAAAACTGGCGTATAAGGTGGCCATGCAATAAGCATTTCAATAGTCTGATGTTAATTGTGTAAGTACTCTCTCATTTTTGATGCAAATTGAATCCTTCAGTGTTCTGTCTTGCATGTTGCACATTTGCAAGTGGAACATTTTCTAGAAAATTGGACAATTTTGTTTTATTTGAAGGAACTGTAAATACTTGAGCCCAATAAATCTTCTTAGTAGTAGTGTTATGAACCGCCCAACAAAAGGTTGCTAATTTCGGCCCAAATTTTAATTATTTAAAGAAGCTTTTTCGATCTGAGGAATCTTTGTATGTGTAAAATGCAGGGCACATTTTTTGAAACACCCTGTATAAACATGTGTGATGAAATATTTGATTTATAACACGACTAAATTAAAAATGCTTAAAGCAGGGATGATCTGTTTAATCACTAATTTTATTACGTACTTACATTTTAACATAACTGCACTGCTTATATTATTTCTTTTAATTTTCATCGTCATCGGTGACTGTGTTCATGTTGTACTTAATCATGCATTATTTACATTTTTAAGCAATGATGAATTAAAGAACAAACAAAAATGGTCAGTATTTTTGGCTCAAATTGAGTTATGCATGTTTTTATGTTTGTTTTCCAACTGGCTTGAGTCGTTAATTGCAATTGTAAGTTTTAATTATTTTGAACTTAAAGGGTTTTTTATTTTAATGCGTTTTATTTGTTGAGATTTTATTTTATTCGTACAAGTGTTTTAAGTAAAAAACGTAGATTTTATGTCATATTTCTATTAAATGTTAACATAAAATGTTTTATTTTCCAGAGATCTGTTGTAAGTAGTTTTTAAATTTATGATTACTTGAATATATATTTCAAAGTATTAAAATAAAAGTTGTTGAATATTGTTGTACAACCAGTATAAAATCCGTCCATTTAAGCCTTTGTGTAATTATTATTTTTATAAATAAAATAATAATAAAAATGAGATTTTAATGCTTTCATTTTGTCTTCTTCTCCTTGCTCTCCTCTTCTATTTTCAAACTATTTTATGCTTTTGCACCGGTCTTTAATCAAGGTGCGTTGGATGCACGTTTTAAATAAAATTTGTTTATTAGTTTATTTTTATTAATTTTTGTTCTGTTTTAGGATATTGCTTGTTTTGTGTCTATATGTCGGACCATAACGTCCAACATGATAGGGGCACAGGTACTCTACCAATTTAGTGCAATTATAGTGATATTAATTAACCACATTATGTACTATCCAATCCGACCATTATTTTTTTAACAATAAATCATATTATGTAGGTGTAGTCTTATAGTTAAGTGAATGTAGAAATTATCAAGATATATTTTATTAAAAATGGACAAATTATAAAAATATAAGCACCAAAATACAAAATATTTATGTATATATTATTTATTAGTATTTTATTAAAATTTTATTACTGACAAGCTTCAATTTTACTTTCGATCTCGCCAACGTTCAACGACAAATCTTTCGACAACCATTGTATTTTTTGTGTTTGCTCGTTCAGTATTTGTTGCATTTCCTCTAACTGCTGCGTTCCTTTGAGAAATGCCTCCATTTCGGCAAACTTTCTTTCCACAGGAAGTTTATCATCAAGGCAGGTGAACAATTTTTTGCGGTATTCTTCGGAACTACTCACGGATTCGATGTCTTCGACGATTTGTGCCCTGGTTAGAGAAAAGGGTTTCCTTTGTGGAATTGCATTTGATTTTGAGAACATGTTTGTTGAATTAATAAAGAATATGATAATAATAGTGAAATTTTTATTGTTCTTTTTTTGAGGTTATATACACACAAAATGGATTGACATAACGAGCGCATGCCTCGTTTTAATTTAATGCAACGTTGCCAGACGTATTAAATTTAAAAAATATTCTAGGCCTTGATTGACTAGTAAGGATTGAAGAATGGGCTTTGCGCATTCCCAGAAAGCGGCTTTTTCGAAAATCATTGATATATTTATGTATACCCAGTGGCGGCTCTTGACCATTTACTGTAGCCTGTAGGAGGGGAATACAAATTTAACATATTCAACGTTCACGTCTGAAGCGGACAAAACCGAAAATTTTAAAATCGTAAAATCATTCGAACGGTTGTCTGCAAGCTTTCGAGATACATCGATAATCGAATCGTTTGATAATTCTCATTCAAAACATGTGTGAGGACGCTCCACGGGAGTTGAAGTTTGGAGTTAATCGGTATTATTGAATTGTAACTATTCTGAAGCTAGTTGCTAGAATGACAGACAAGGAAACTTATTCTCGACTCGTGCGTTAACATTTTCGTATACGTATACGACGTCATTGCAGGTAATTTCATATGGCATGACGTCATATACGTATACGAAAAATTTGACGCACGAGTCAAGAATAAGCCCCTGGGTTTGCTGAATGACGTTATTGTTATGTAATAAAATTAGCTGTTCTTGTAAAAGATCCGTAAAAATGAAATTTGCGGAGAATGATTTCTACGGACTTTTGTTTTTATAAATTTAGGCCATTACTTATTCAGGTTACAAGCATGTACGAGGAACTTTGGGAGTTTTATCAAGTAGGGCGAGAAGAATAATGTGGTGCTACTGGCATTTGGCAACACTGCATTTAACAGTAATCGCCGATAGCAACGCAGCCGTAGTAAAGTGATCTCCTGTCTGCATTCATTATTGAAGATGTCGCAAAGTGATGGTGCTCAGTTGCCTTCGTTGACGAATGAATATATAGAAGAAAGTACAGATGATTTAGAAAAAGCATTGGTGATAGCTGCCGCAGATGCAGATGCAAGAAATAATGAGGTTCAGTATGCGGTTGAAAGTGAAGAATCCGAAAGCCCTGTGGAAGAAGAAGCTCCCAATAACAGTGTCAAAGTGGATGAAAGTGGGAGTGGGTTGAAAAGAAAATTATCTACAGAAAATGAAAATGTTAAACATTTTAAAACTAACGAGGGTAAGGCAGTTGGTCAGCCTAGCGAAGGATATGGTAAAATTATAGCAACACATTATAACAGCTTAGCAAAAATGGAATTGCATGTGGACGAGCGATCAAAGTCGAGAATATTTTTTATGCGTAACTTTCACAACTGGATTAAAAGCATGTTAATCAATGAATATTTAACCAAGATAAAGGACAGCAAAAAGCATAATGCTCCGCTGCGTGTAATGGACATGGGTTGTGGCAAAGGTGGAGATTTACTCAAGTGGCGTAAGGGAGGCATTTCACATTTGATATGCGCCGATATTGCAAAGAATTCGTTAAATGCATGCAGATCTCGCTACTCTGATATGCAAAACAACAGTCGGAGAGATCGAGGTTCAGGAAATCTATATTCAATTGAATATATAGAAGCCGATTGTACGAAGGTGAGGCTGCGAGAAAAATATAAAGACCCCTCAATGAAACTGGATCTTGTAAACTGCCAGTTTGTATTTCATTACAGTTTTGAGTCATTAACCCAAGCAGAATGTATGATGCACAATGCGGCTGAGTGTTTACAGCCAGGAGGTTTTTTTATTGGTACGATTCCTGATTCTAATGACCTTCTAGCAAGAGCCAGAAAGTCTGGGTCTAACTGTTTTGGAAACGAGGTGTTCAAAGTTATATTTGAATCTGATACAAATAAACCTCCTTTATTTGGAGCGAAATATAATTTTCAGTTGCATGGGGTTGTTGATTGCCCTGAATTTTTGGTGCATTTTCCTACTTTAATAAAATTAGCCAAAAAATATGGTTTAAAATTTGTTAGAAAGGACAAGTTTTATGACTTCTACAAAAGGATGAATAAGGATGGACGGCATTTAATGAGTAACATGAACGCTTTAGAAGCATATCCGCCTTACCCTGGAAACTCTGTAGCTGGTACAGCTGGTGCCGATTATGTACATGCTGAAGAATTTTTAAAAAATGGGGGGTTTGAAAAGAACCGTAACACTAAGATTGGAACGTTATCAAAGTCAGAATGGGAGGCTTCTTGTAAGTATTACAACGTCTTTATTTATAGGATTATAAACTCACGAAATTTTTTTTTACAGCTTTGTATATTGCGTTTGCTTTTGAGAAAGTCAAGAATACGTGGGCAGCCGATGGTACTCCAGTATATGATATATAAACATAGAGTTTATTTAACTATTAATTAAGTTATAATTTATAAATATTTTAGTAAATTTTGAATTTAACTTTGTATTTTAAATTGTACTTATGAAGTTTTATAATGTATCAGATGGAAATAGACATGTAACTGTAAATAGATTTCAAAATGTGTAGAAATTTGTGATAAATGGGATACAGAAGGGGATACATGGTAACGGAGCAAGATGAAACTAAATTATGCTACAATATTAGTTGTAAGTAGGTGGAAGCTGTAGAAATCAGGACATTTAAAAGTCGTTATGTTGTAACTACGTTTATTTATTATTTTACACTTTGGCATAATAATTGTGACTAACAACAATTTAAAAGAGACAAGCTTAGTAGGGTAGTGGATCAATTTTTATTTAGTAGCAGAACATACATTGAAATAAATAATGTGTCTGCAATAATATAATACAGTTTCATTGGTAGTAAAATACAGAAAATCGGTCTCGGTACTTGTCTTGATTTCTAGTGTCAGACTCTACCTATTGTTTTGAAGCACAAATGGTACACAGTATATTGTGCCTATTATTAATATAAATTTTTGTTGTTGATGTACTCAATTAAATATTTTCGCATACAAGTCTTCTTTTCTGTTTTGTATTTGAGATCATGAAGGAAATTACTTTATGTAAGTTGCAGGCTTCCGCGGCCGTTGTTAACATCTAGGCTTCCGGGCTGGAGCCGCATCATCGGTGCTTGAACTGCCCAGTTCAAGCACCGATGACGCGGCTCCAACCCGGAAGCCTAGATGTTAATTACTTTATGTATTTATAATATTCGTTTCTCCAGATAAAGTTTATATTTGTGTAAAAATTTTGTGCTGAAAAATAATGATGATGTGAAATTGATTACAAATTTTTGGAGGTTGTTATCAAACATGCTTGTACAAAAATATTTGCATCTTTTGCAGGTTTATTTAATATTATAATAGAAATATAATATAATTACTGTAACTTTTTTGCTTGTTTTCCTTGTTACTAAAAAATTGTAAAAATAAAAATTTATTTTTGTAAGATGTTTAGTTTCAAAGTTCATTTTATGGACCATCTTCAGTCTAAAAATTACATTTCATCTTTTCTCCTCTCCTTTTGTACTTTTTATACTTTCTCATACTTTTAAAAATTCAGACCTCAATATTTTTGAAAATCACAAAAACGGTCAACTTTACACTGCTAATACCAGGAACTTTATAAAGGTATGGTATACGCGGCCAAACCTAATAAACACCACGCAGGTTCATTCGGTTGCTCTTTAAATCGACTATAATTTGTAGTCTTGTAATCGGGTACGCTGTAGTTAAAAACGTTCAATTTTCGTTTGCTGCATCTCTCCGTAAATTACTGTGCGATGTTTAATTTTTTCTCAGGTACGTACTGTACTGCAATTTGGTAGATAGTTTATGGTACTTTCCCATACTTTATACGTTTTCAATATTCTCGCGCGAATAAGTGATTAAATTTACATCTACACACGTTACTAAAAGATTCGAACAGGATTCCGTTCTTTAGCACTGGGGATTACCTACTCACATAAGGTGCTAGATATTAGGCTGCCGAATTCAGACTAAATAGAACTAATTAAAAATAAATTCAGTTAATAATGAAAAATAGAGTAGATTGCTGGCTTATTCAAACGTAATAGAAAAGTAGAATTAGTCTTAATCAATGACAAAGAAATTAGTTTAATAAATGCAAATCAGCTAAATTTATACTAATTTAAAATAAAATAATGTTTTGTGCATCTAATCACAACAGTTACAGCACATCTAACTAAGAATTGTTTTGAACTGTAGGATGTTTAAATAAACCTCTGCTAATCCCTCATTGCAAGGACAAGTAACCATACATAAGAGAGCAACAACAGTCATAAAACTTATAAACTACGTGAGAAGCAATTTCAGGGTTTTGGGGCAGACAGGCATTCGATCAGCTTTATCTGTCTATTGTCACGTGGTTATACTATGTTCATCTCTTAGTTACTACGTGTTACGCAATCTACCTCGCTCACTTTTAAGTTCTCATCGATGCTTCGATGCAAGTTGGTAACAGAAATTTAAGTTGTTTTATTAAAAAAGAGGGAAAAAATCAGTGTTTTGATTTTTTGGAAAAAGATTCGCCAAGACTAAACTAAACCAAACACGGAAAGACAAATTCATTCGCCAAAATTAGGAAGGAAGTGGGGGAAATTAAATTTACCCCTTTAAATATTGCTGCACCCAAAAATTAAGTTCTGAATCTTATTCTACTATTATTTATGAGCACGTTAGCTTAAACACAATTTTTTTATCTTTCTCTGTTTATTAAAAAGAGAGAGATGAATCTTCGATTTTCAAAAATTCGTTAACAGCGTCACAGAAAAATTAAGGTCTTCTATCTCGTTCCGTGTTTATTTTTAAGAAAATCGTTTTCCGAAAAAAAAATGCTACCAAAAAACATGTCTAACTTCCGTTTCCGATTCCGGATCGTAAAATAACTGTTTTGCTCGACAAATTTTAGTTATATCTAAGCATACCAAATTTCATTAAAATTGACTAGAGCATCTAAAATTCGCGTCATAAACGCACTCGCGCATTTAAGATGTTCCTATGTAAATCATTAATGTCCTTAACAAAGGACCTATACGATTGGTACTTATAGGGAAGTATTGATTTCATGAAATTTTTCGAAATCTAGATTTTAAGTGAGTCTATCTATCTGTGAGTGGGTGAGAGTGTAGGTGGGTGTGGCTGTGTGTGTGACGTCTTTAAAGGCGAAAGTACTGGACCAATTTTGATGAAATTTTAAATCAGGAGGTATATTGAAAATTGTAGTTCTAGTTAACGTTTTCAAAAAAATTCAAAGCTAGAAACAAAAGTTAGGCATGTTTTTATATAAGCGTTTCTTTCCAAAACTACATTTTGGAAATTTGAGCACGAGATCTGAGAGAAGAACTTAAGGCAAATCAAAAACTTTTTATCGAACTCTTTAGCTTTAAAATGGCGGCCGCTACAACTTTTTGAAAATCTCGACTGTAACGCCAATTTACTCAAAAAGTAGTTGTTTGATCAAGATCAGCTACAACTTGTTTGAGAGCCCTTTATGGGTAGTATACGATGAACTAAAATTAATTTCGAAAATCTAAAAACAATCGCAATGGCGCTGCTTCAAAATTTTGACAATTAAAAAAGAAATTTTAAAAGCTGTCCCTACGATTTTTTTAAACTTTCTGAGCCGACAGAGCTCGCAGGGAACTACAAATATGTTTTTTATTAATCTCCTAAAGTGTGCCTACTCTAGGGTCTTCCAGAAAGTTTTGAAAAATTTGTAATTAATTAATTATTTAAAAAAAAGCAAACGCCTATTGTTATACATTTTTATCAGTTCGACTATTTGAAGTACTTTATTACAATCAGCAAAAAAACTATACTTTTTAATATCAACAACGCGAAAGGCAATCGAAAACTTTTTCACCGCACTCTCTAGCTTCAAAATGGAGGCCGCTACAACTTTTTGAGAATCTCGACTTTAACGCCCATTTACTCGAAAATTAGTGATCTAATCGGGATTAACTAGACGACTTGTTTAAGAGCCCTTTGTCGGTAGTATGCAATGAAACAATATTAATTTTGAAAATCTGAAAACGATTGCAATGGCGTTTCTTCAAAATTTTGAAAATTTTCAAAAAAATGTAATTCAAAAACTGGCCACACGATTTTTAAAAATCTTTGTAGGATGTTAGAAGGGAAGATTAGCTACAATTTGATTTTTTTCTGAAAGTTATTATTTCACTGTGGCGCTATCTATAAATTTGGATGGATAGAATGGAGGGTTACCTATATAGCTTGCTTTCTTAGAAATATAGCAATCGGCAAAATGTACAAAGTTATAATTATAAAATTTACACGTTAGAAAATGCGGTAAGTATTAATATATAGTATGGGTAAGTCCACTTGAAGTCCACACTTCGCCTTTGTGTATAATAATAATATGTACAAGTACATATAATAGTTTAAGGAGAGGTGGTGCTGAAATAAAAATTTCTAATTTAGTCACCTGCAAATCTCCGATATTAACTTTCTTACTTATAGCTTCTAATAATTTATTTATCCATAACACCATACAATTACCAAAGTTCTCCTGTTACTTAGCTTCAAATTATTATTCTATAAAAAAATTTTAAAATTTGAACCAGCAACAAAACAGAAAAGAATTGTTTATCATCTTCGACTTGGGTATTGCCTGTAGGTATCGTGTGTACCATAACCATGATTTGATATATTACCTTTGTATTTTAACATCATTTTACAGAGTACGCTGTACCTACTTATTAGTTGTTTTTTTACATTAGAGAAGGTATCAATTTCACATAAGACATACCTAACATAACTCCAAATAAATGTTTTTTTAGGAAAAAATGTGTAACTTAGGTTTATATTACCTTCCGAGAATGTTTTATTTTTATATTCTGAATTGTAATCGTAGATTTTCTATATAAAAGTTGTAGGGTAAACATTGACGTGGTAACCGAAAGTAATAAAAGCGTCGGGTATACTTAAAAAACTAACAATTTCAGCTGAAAAGCTGCAGTTTTCAAATCACTTTTAAATGCTTTATTAGATTATTATGGTCAATTTTTTTACTTTCCTATACTCCTATTTTCTTCACCCCTCTCACAATTTTAGGCACAAAAATTTACTTCTGGTCACCGGTTTTCATTAATCTCAAAAAATCTTTTTTCCAAAAGTTAAGAATTACCTAAATTCTTTTTCTTATAAAAAAAAAATTGAGTAATTTTAATAAAAAAAACTAACGGTTTACAGTTTATAAAAGAACTGATTTTGTTTCTAAACTGAAAATTTTATTTTATAACTGCCAAGTGCAATGAACGTAGAGATTCACGAGTGCAACACATTGGGTAGAAATTTTAAAAAGCGCGCTTAAAAGGTTATTGCCGTATAACGTGACGCACGCGCAGTAATTGAAATCCAGTACTTTGTCACGAAAGCGGCGTTCTTTCGGTGCCTTGCTGTGCTGTAAGTGGCAGAACTTGGTCATCTCGTGCAATCTGTGAAATTATGGAAGTAGAAAATTCTGATAATTTGGAAAATTCTACTTCGGTAAGTGTAAAATAACTTATCATTTCTAATTTGTGACTTTTTCGTTATATAAAAGTTATCAATTTTCGCCAGTTTTGTGCTACTTTCGTCGTAGCATTTCTCGCGAGTGAAAATTTTCTAAGTCCCAAAATGGCGTCAGAGACTAAGTCCCACGTTCGTTGTAATGTACAAGCACCGATTTTAAAATTAATTATCTCGGCTTGTATTAACCCTAAGGAATTTTTTTTCTGGCGAAACAATTCTAACCTTTTCATCTTCAATTTAAACGAATTTTTTTCAATTCATCTTTTTTAAATGCAGAGCAAAAATGGGAGAGAAAATTCAGAAGGCAATCAGTTAAATGGTCTGAGCAACGGTTATCCGGATAAGCACAAGAGTCACAAATCAGACCATAAGGATAAGCATCGAGACAAGGATCGAGATAAGCATAGAAGCAAGGATCATAAGAGTTCCAGCAAGGATAAAGATAGGCACAATTCTTCCAGTTCTAAGGACAAAGACAGACACAGCTCACATAAATCCTCTAACAGAGACAAGGAACGCAGTGACAAGGATCGGGATAAAGAGAAGGAAAGGGACAAGGACAAAGAAAAGGACCGAGATAAGCATCGAGATAAACATCGAGATGAAAAGAAGTCCAGTTCTTCGTCGTCAAAGGACAAGGAACACAAAAGTTCTTCCAGAGACAAGGAACACAAGTCCAGTAGTTCCAGAGACAAGGACAAGGATAGGGAGAGGGATAAAGACAGAGATGAGAAGCGGGATAAGGATAAGCACAGTGAGAAAGACAAGGACAGGCACAGTTCTTCTAAGGACAAAGATAGACACAGCAGTTCCAAAGATAAGCATCGCGATAAGGAGAGGGATAAAGATAAGCATCATTCCAGTTCTAAGGATAAGGATAGAAAAGAAAGGCGATCTGAAAAGGAATCTTCAGGTAAGATTTTTAAATTATGTTTGTATGGAGTTGCGATAATTTAAATGTAACTTTTTAGAGCATAAAAAAGTGAAAATTGAGATAAAATCAGAAGATTCGGCTAGAGAAGATTCAGTAGATGAAGACGAGCCTAAGTTGGTTATTAAAGAAGAATCACAATCTCAGTTTGATTGTGACTTGGATCCAAATATTTCAGCTGCTAGCAGTTGTGATTATAACCTTTCACACTTCAAAGATCAGCCTAAATATGAAGATGAAGAGGAAGAGCAGGAACAAGAGCAAGAACCAGAAGAGGAAATGACGCAAAGCAGCGACGAAGACATTCCTTTGGTGAGTACACCATAGTTTTACTTTAATTTTGTATACAGGGTGAATTCTTTAAGTGTCACCCCACTATTATTTTCTAAATTATTGGGAATATTAAATTTTTTCTTAAAAATAGTTGTTAATTAACTGCTGCATAAACTAAAATTATTGCTAATTATACTGGGTGTTTTGTTACGCCTGTAAAGCACATTACTGTTATTTTTAAATGTAAATGCCCTGTATATTATTGCATGTTTAGATTCTAAATTTAATTCTAGATATGAAAGTGTTAAGGTACTATAATCGTAAAAATGAAATTTTAGTGTTTGATATATTAAATCAAAAGAGAATTTATTTCTATATTTGTTGTGGTTAAAAAATACTGGGTGATGCATTTGAAAAACAAAAGTTATTGACATCTTGAAGTTTTTTAAAAATGGATATTACATTATGAACACGCTATGTAACAATCGGCTGTTTTTAATATACCACTAAATACTTTATAATGTGATAATAGTCTGTGCAAAATAGCAATGGGTTAACGTTTTTGATATTTAAAATATTAAGTTTGTAGTATTTGTAAAGAAATGTCAAAGTTTTTATAAAAAGTTAACTCGAAAAGCACTAATTTTAAAATCATAGTACTTTTTCAATTTTATATCTAGAATTACATATAGAATCTAAAAATGCAATCATATACAGGGTGTTCTATTTAAAATAACAAAGTAATGTGCTATACAGGGATAGCTAAACACACTGTATAATTAGTAATCATTTTAGGTAATGCGGCAGTTAATTATCAAAAAATGTTATTAAGAAAAAAATTTGATATTTCTAATAGTTTAAGATATAATAATGGGGTGACACTTAAATGACTCACCCTATATAATAATATTTAAGCAGATGAATTTACAAGTAACCTTTTTAGCAAAATAATATTTAACCGTATTTTTTAAATTTCTGTGTTCTGTCACAAAATGTTGTAGCGTATTTCAAAATTAAATATGCTCAACATTTCTCAGTGATTGTAGGTCTACAATAATGTACCATGCCTGAAAAGTGTGCATTGATTTCAAAATGTGATCTTGTGATTATGATTATTGTTTATTACAGATGAAGCCTTTCAGCTACCACAAACACAAACTGGTAGGTCGCACTTTGACTATTGGTGTTGTGTCGATGTGGTAATATTAGCTAAAAAAAATACATTTAAACTGTAGTTAACAAACAGTATTGCAATGTTCTGCTTGTAGTGTGTATGTTGAATTTTATCACTGCGAATATGTACTTATACCTTACATCATGTTTTTCATAGGCCTCCAGAGTAGACAATAAAAGAAAAATCAAATCGGATGACGAAGATGAAGAAGAAGAGGAGGATGATGATATCCCACTAGCCGCTCGCAAGAAAGTTAAAAAGGAAAAGAAAGTTAAGCAAGAGAAGAAGAGCAGGAAGAGACGACTAAGTGATGATGATGATGAAGAATATGATGAGTTTAAACCTGTGAAGAAGGAGAAAAAGGAAAAGAAAAAGAAAATCAAACAGGAACCTGAAACATCGTCAGGAAGTCCCAAAAAAGGCAGAAAGAAAAAGGAGGAAGAACCACAAGAAGTTTGGAAATGGTATGATTTTTATCTAAAATTTAAGAAAAAATGTTTAAGAAAAATACAAACACCGAAAACATTTCAAATTTCCCGGGCTTTAATACATAGTACTGACAAATGCCAATAGGGGGCGCCGTGGTTTATTAAAGTAAGGTTATGACGCGGTGTAATTAATTGCAGTGCGAAATTTTCATGAAAAATGGGTTACAATCTATTAAAAAATGCTTTTTAAATCGCGCCAAATGCTACTTTGGTCTAGTTTAAGAAATGTATTAAAAATTCATAACAAGAAAGTCGGTAATAAGTACGTAGTTCTAGTCAGAAGCCGCACTGATATCGGCTTTAGAATTAAGTTAATAAGCGCCAATTTTGAAGAAAAGTTCCAAATTGGTGATTATTATAAGTTTAATAATGAAAATATAAGTTATGTTTACAAAAAAGAACCCCTTTCTGTTGTACCAAGGTAATTATTCGATGTCGTTTTGAAAATTGATTAAAATATAATTAATTTGTGTAGGTGGGAGGAAGAAAAGAAAAGCGACGGTACAAAATGGAACTTCTTAGAACACAAAGGCCCAGTTTTTGCACCACCATACGAGCGAACTCCAGATAACGTGAAATTTTTCTACGACGGCAAGGAAATGCGTTTATCAGAGGAAACCGAAGAAGTTGCCGGTTTCTATGCGAAAATGTTGGATCACGATTACACCACCAAAGACGTATTTAATACCAATTTCTTTAAGGATTGGCGGAAAGTCATGAACGAGAAGGAACGTTCAAAAATAACAGATCTCAAAAAATGCAATTTTAAACAACTGCACGCGTACTACATGGACCAGGCTGAGAAGAATAGAAATCGAACAAAAGAAGAAAAACTGGCTTTGAAAGAAAAGAATGAGGCAACAATTAAAGAGTACGGATTTTGCACCATTGACGGCCATAAAGAAAAAATTGGAAACTTCAAAATTGAACCTCCAGGGTTATTCCGTGGACGCGGTGAACATCCTAAGATGGGCATGTTAAAAAGACGTGTTATAGCCGAGGACATTATCATAAACTGCAGTAAGGGCTCGAAGATACCTGAAGCACCGCCTGGCCACAAATGGAAGGAAGTGAGACATGATCCGTCGGTGACGTGGTTAGCTTCCTGGACTGAAAATGTACAAAATCAGGTTAAGTACATTATGTTGAATCCTAGTTCAAAATTAAAGGGCGAAAAGGATTGGCAGAAATACGAAACCGCTCGCCGTTTGTACAAATCGATTGATAAAATTCGAAGAGAATACAAGGACGACTGGAAATCCAAAGAAATGCGAATTCGACAACGAGCCGTTGCTCTTTACTTCATCGACAAGTTAGCTTTGAGAGCCGGCAACGAGAAGGATGAAGATCAGGCCGATACCGTCGGTTGCTGTTCACTCCGTGTTGAACACATCGAATTGCACGAACACAAAGATGATAAGGATCACGTTGTCTGCTTCGATTTCTTGGGTAAAGATTCCATCCGTTACTATAACGAAGTGCCGGTAGAAAAAAGGGTGTTTAAAAATCTTCAATTATTTATGGAAAATAAAGCGCCGGGCGACGATTTATTTGACCGACTCAACACCAGCATTCTGAACAAACATTTGAATGAACTTATGGAAGGTTTAACGGCAAAAGTGTTCCGTACTTACAACGCCTCGTTTACTTTACAACAACAACTAGATGAACTCACCAATGCAGATGATTCTTTGTCTGAGAAGATTTTGTCATATAACCGAGCTAATCGTGCCGTTGCCGTTCTGTGTAACCATCAACGTGCCGTTCCCAAAGGTCATCAAAAATCCATGGAAAAATTAAAAGAGAAAATAGATGCTAAAAGAGAGTCCATTAGAGATGCCGAACGGCAAGTCAAGGATGCCCAGAAAGATGCCAAACACGGAAGCGTTAAGGAACAACAAATTTATGATAAGAAAAAAAAGATGTTGCAAAGAATGAAGGAGCAACTCGCTAAATTGGAAATACAAGAAACGGACAGGGATGAAAACAAAACTATTGCTTTGGGAACTTCGAAACTTAATTATTTGGATCCGCGTATCAGTGTCGCTTGGTGCAAGAAATACGATGTTCCCATCGAGAAGATTTACAACAAAACGCAACGCGATAAGTTCCGTTGGGCAATCGATATGGCTGGGCCAGATTATCGGTTTTAAGCTAGAGATTGATATATCTGATGATAAAACTTTTTTGAAACATTTTGCTTCTATTGAAGAGACAGACAGAAAGAGACATTGGGTAGTATTTTAATTATTTAATAATTAAATAAGAAATCATGTTTATTGTTTTCTTAATGTTCAGTAATTTTGTCAAAGAACAATCATTATCGTAGAGTGGAACCGTGTTTTTAGATGTTTAGTTATTAAAGATATACACACCTTTGGACTGTATGTGACCTTTTATTAATTGATTTTATAATTGTAAACTGTAATTGAGCCTGTATATATAAATCACATCTTGAAATAATTTAATTTAAATTTATTTACGATGTCAGTTGTATTCTTTTAATTGAAAATACATATGCATATATATATATATTTTTTTTTAGTAAATGAATTTGTATTTTATGGTAATTTGAGGGTTTTAGTAACTGATATATTTTATTATCACAGTTTAATGACCAACCGTCGTGTAATTAGTAATTAATGTTCAAATATTGTAGTGTGGTCTGTATATTACAGATTTCATGAAATAAATAGAAAATTTTAAAAAAGAAACCTTTTGTAATTTCAATTTTAGGTATTAAGAACAACTAGGGTGCTTTCTCGTTTCACGGAAATGAGATCAGATTCCTTATTTTGATTGGAACAGCATGTCTATTTTGACATATTTGGAATTGAAATAAAATTCTATGTATTTGATAGCAGCATCACTTTTGGTTTGGTCATATTCGACCTAAGAATGACCGGCATGTTTGAAAAGCGACTGTCACTTTTGAATATTATCAACTTCAACTACCATTTTTTAGAACCTCAACTCTGCTATAATTAGGTTTCGCAACTAAATAATTACATTTAATTGTTTATATTAATGTTAAAATACAAAAAAGTTGTTTGAATTTGTAAAATGTCATAAAACTGACTTTGACCTACAAAATGGCTTCGTTTTTTATAGTAGTCGTGTATATAGTAAACCTAAATAGAAATCTCTGTGCTCATGAATCTGTAAGTTAAAAAATGGTTAAAGTAGATTCCATTGTATGGAAAAATTATTTAAAAAAAAAGTGTTGACAAAAAAACTGCCATTTTTTTGCAATGCAAAATATGTTAGCCATTCTATGGTATGGTAAAGCATAGTGATGGGAAATATCGGATGGTTGTAAAAATCAGAATGTTACTATTTGGATAACCCTCATAGTCTGAATATTCATCTGATATCAGAATCGGCAGAAATCCCTGGAGCGTCCAGTACCGAACGAGTGATCATTAAACGCAAAACTTGGTTCATCTCAATTTTTTCAAATGGAACACTTTGGCTGTATAGGAACAGTTTATTACCCGTCATGGCACTCTAGATGCAGAACAAAAAAATTACGTAAAAATTTTAAAGTTGTCAAAAAAACAATTGAAGTACACAATCGTATGCAGAATTTAATCCAGACTCCAAATATGTACTCTGCCACCAGCCACCCCTATTTCAAAAGCCACACTATATTTTTTATGACGGATTGATTAGAACGGAAAGTTTTTAAGATATTTCTTTCAAGTTTGAAAAATTGAATATTATTATAGGTGAGGCTGGGGGCGAGTACTGACATGATAACTATAGTGACGTACGTCCCTTTATGTACTGACCGACACTTTAAAATGACAAATTTTTAACTTGAAACACATCACAGATAATCACATCCTAACTTTTCGCCCTGCCACCCTCTATGTAATGCACTAATTTCCAGGTATAACACCATAGCTGCCTGCTGAGAGAAATTTGTATGTCATTAATATCATGATCAACAGAACAAGCCGCTAGAATGGAGACCAATAAGTAGCATAAAAAGGAAATGGAACCCGAGATAGAACAAGAACCAAATGAGAAGATATCAGACAAATAGGTAAAAACCAAAGGACCAAACTGGTACCCACTTAAGATATCAGCTGAAAACAACAGAATTAAACTAGGAAGTTAAAATAAGAAAGTTATTATTTATTTTTATAAAACTATTTACATAATTAGTATTTTTGTTTTGATACATCTTATATAGATAGAACTAATATCTATTACAGTTGCCAATACAAATTAGATTTATTAAAAGAAAGAAAGGTCTTGCAAACCTGCAGGCATAAAAGATCGTCTAGCTCCTTTTTCCCGCTTCCTATAACCTGCAATTTCACAGTAAAATTATCATAACACATATATTTCCTTGACTTTTACCTAAAACATTCATCGGTCTAGATGGAGCATTACGAAGATGCATAGGAACTGATGGTTGTGGTCCCTGGCACTCAGATATCACTCTTTTGGTTTCTACTAAAGCAGAATCAGCTTCCATCGATTTTGGAGCTCGTGCCAGGTATATTGCACACTGTGCTAATAAAACATCGGCTGGAGGCATTCCAAGAAGCTGGCAACCTTGCATTGTACTTACTGCCAGTTGTAATGCATTTGGATCGGCATTTCCTAGAAAATAAATCCTTAAAATAAGTCATTTAAAAATTCACTTGTAATGTGCTTGCCTATATCTTCACTTGCAGCTCGCACCATCCTTCTTGCTATGAAAAGTGGATCCTCTCCACTTACAATCATTCTTGTTGTCCAATACAGTGCTGCACTTGCATCAGATCCTCTTATCGACTTGTGCATTGCTGAAATTATGTTGTAGTGTTCTTCACCTTTACGATCATATAGCAAGTGTGATTTCTAGAATTCAAAATTGTTTCTAAACCAATTTTTGCTACATGTAAGGTTACCTTAATTCCATCCTTTACATCATCAACTGTTAAAAGCTTATTCTTTTCGCTATTGTGTTGTAATATTAGTTGTAGGTTGCTGAGGGCTATCCTAGCATCTCCATCACTTGTGTCAGCCAGCCATGTAATTGCCGCTTGTTGAATACAAAGTCTAAAATATGACTAATTATAGGTAATTCGGGAGCCTGAACTAGTTAGGTTTAAATTTACCCTTTAGTTTGTTGTAAATTATGCAAGACCTGCTCGTCATTGATTATATCAACATTCAAGGCACCTACTGCTCTTTCAATAATAGAAATTACATCAGGGGTTTGCAATTTTTCCATAACAATTACTCTGCAACGACTTAAAAGAGCGTGTTTTTATAGTAAAAGATGGGTTTTCTGTTGTGGCTCCGAGTAAAGTTATATCACCTTTTTCTACATGAAGCAAAAATGTATCTTGCTGTCTTTTATTAAACCTATGTATTTCATCCATAAACAGTATGGTTCTTCTCCCAAATTTTAGATCACCTTTAGCTGCAGTTACAATATTTTGTACTTCCTTAACGCCACAATTTGCTGCACACATTCCCACATACCTAAATTTTTTCGGATTTTCTTTACAAGTTTCATTAATTACGTTAGCTAGAGATGTTTTTCCACAACCTGGTGGGCCCCAAAAGATCATATTTGGAATTTCTCGTTTTTCCAATAAGGAACGTAAAACGGTATCTTTACCCAATACATGATTTTGTCCAAAGAAGTCATGTATACTTTTTGGTTGCACCTGCTTTGCAAGTGGCGTTATAAACGACATAGCCTTCTCACTTTTGATTTTATTTGAATTTCCATTGGAAGTCAGACCCCATACTTCGTTAAAGTCTTCTTTTGTATCGTAACTGTTGCTTGGTTTTGAAATGGTTTCGTTCTTTAGTTTTTTTGTGGGTGAAATCGAAGAGCGTGGCTGATCAAAATGCGATTTCTGTTTGCTGCTGGAACTGCTAAGACCCGGAGAAGGTGATCGCTCTCGTTTCTGTGTGTCCTCAGGTTCATCAACTGAATTCAAGATAATGCATTTATTAACGTGGCGTTCAATATCTACTACTGTAAAAGATCGGCAGCAAATTGGGCATTGTTGGTTTGATTCTTTATTTTCCATTTTCTTGTGCAACACTAATTAAACATAAACTTTTGAATTTAACATAACCTTATAGTTTCGTAAATAACAATTACCGCTTTTTGCACAATGGAAATTTGTTGTAATGGGAGTTGGCGCGCACCAGAATCATTTAAAAGCATTTTAAGATTTTTACAGAATTAATGTCGCATTGTAAATTTATTTTTAATATAAACTATTAAAATTGTGGTAATATAAGAAAACTAACATTTTTCAGACCTGGTCAGTCAATCAAAATTTGCAACATTTATTTAAAAAACTTTCTCTGAATATATTATTCTTTTATGTTGTAATTCAAGTTTAAGTTTTAAAATGTTTGCATACCAAATCCCTTCAATAATTCTAATCGGATATTCTGTAAATATACAAGAACTGCAGATTGTTGTTGTCCCTGACATCATGGACTAATTTTATTTTATATTTATTTATTACACTACGCTAACATTCACAAATAAATTATGGTGAAAGTAGAAGGATAAAAACAATTTGAACGGCTAGTTGTTGAATTTTTGGCGTGCTCGATCGATTTTTAAACAACCTTTGAACGACGTTTCTGATATTTATCGGTGAATTTCAAGTTCAACCGCCTCTATGTTTAATAATAAATATTTATAAGTCGGTATAGTTGTAAAAAGAACATCCTATATATATGCTATGGAATCAGGCTATGTAATTACAAGGATTACCAGTCGGGATCTCTCTCTCTCTCTCTCTCTCTCTCTCTCTCTCTCTCTCTCTCTCTCTCTCTCTCTCTCTCTCTCTCTCTCTCTCTCTCTCTCTCTCTCTCTCTCTCTCTCTCTCTCTCTCTCTCTCTCTCTCTCTCTCTCTCTCTCTCTCTCGCCGGCGAACCAAAAATTAAAGTTCAGGATAATAAACCGTTTAACTGGGGATTTCTGCCGTAATTAAGAGAAAATAAAATAAACGGTTTAAGTACAGCTAGGGATTTCCCACGTTGCTGATCGAAAATAAAATAAAATTCAAGAAAATAAACGGTTTAAGTCTAGCTGAGGATTTCGCCCGTCGCTGAACGAAAATTAAATAAAATTCAGAAAAATAAACGGTTTTCAGCTGGAAATTTCTCTCGTCGCTGAACGAAAATAAAATAAAGGAAATACTCTCGCCGTCGGTCGAACCAAAAACTAAAGTTCAGGAAAATAAACCGTTTAACTGGGGATTTCTGCCGTAATTAAGAGAAAATAAAATAAACGGTTTAAGTACAGCTAGGGATTTCACACGTTGCTGATCGAAAATAAAATAAAATTCAAGAAAATAAACGGTTTTCAGCTGGAAATTTCTCTCGTCGCTGAATGAAAATAAAATAACGGAAATACTGGGTTTTAAACAAGACTTCAAGAGAAATTCGGATTTCTGGTCAGGATATCTCAAGAAGAAATATAGTTCTCTCTCTGATCTTTACTAGGAAAGCATTCCGGTTTTATACTACAGAAACTTAATGGCAGTATAGGCTGAAGAAGAATCATTTGAAGAAGGGGACTTCGGCGGGGACATTCGGCAAGTCGGTCTCACTTCTAGCGTCACCTGCGCGTCTTCGGGAAATTAACACAACAAAACAATGCTTGATGAATTTTTAAATTCTCATCTTTGGGAGTATGTTATTAAGCGGTAAAGTGAAAGTCTGATAAATACTTATAAGCATTAAAACATAACCTATTACAATATCATTCAAAATCCATCCATACATATATAAAAGCACAAAGGTTTTTTTTCTCCGGTTCCTCCAGCAGCTACCGCTTCACCAATTTGCACCATTTTTTTTTAAATGAAAGGTCTTTATCCACAGATGGAACATGAAACATTTTTATATCTTTATTCTACGTCAATTTTTTAATAATAATTATTTTAATTTATAATATATATGAAGGTCGGCTAGACGCGCGTCACTTGGGGCGCCATCTATATTAACGTCGCGTGTCATTATTGGAACTAATGCATCACGTGACTTGACATTTCGCCGGTTCTGTTAACGCTGTCTGTCAGTGCATTGTGTGCTGGCGTAACACTAGTAGTTAATTATTACTTACTTTCGCCTGTTTACAAGCGGAAATAAAAGGAAATAACAGTTTTTATGATAATAATAATAATAATAAGACTATCGCCTTCGCCGCTGAATATAAAAGACACTACACTTAGTAGGGAAAACAATTGTCTAACACAGTAAAGCTGCATCTCCCCATCTCTCATTTTCGCGTATCTCGTGGTTCACCACATATTGCAGGGCTATGCCGCAAAACTCTAGCGTTTGCATATGCTCCAAGAAAAATAATTAACTTTAAAAAAAAAGAAAACCGACTTCAAATAAAAACACAAAAGTGACATAAGTTAACTAAAAAGCAAAAAATAAATGTTTTTTATACAACAGTTTAATACTTATTTGTTGTTCCTTTTAATGTAATTAAGAAATTGTTGTTTATTATATAATTATTAATTGTTTTATAATTTTTAAGTCGGTGCCAAGTAAAACATAAAAATTCGAATCTAATTTGTTATTGCAGCAAGGTATATAATTTTTATGTTTTACTTGGCACCAACTTAAAAATTATAAAAATTATATAATAAACAACAATTTCTTAATTACATTAAACGAAACAACAAATAAGTATTAAACTGTTGTATAAAAAACATTTATTTTTTGCTTTTTAGTTAACTTATGTCACTTTTGTGTTTTTATTTGAAGTCGGTTTTCTTTTTTTTTAAAGTTAATTGTTTTACAATTTTAAGTGATGGATAGACCTAGTAAGGATGCTTCTCGAATGAGGAAACGATGGCTAGTTGAAACGGAAGATGAAATACGGAAACACTAAAAAGTCGGTTAAAAAAATAGATTTTGAGGAGTATCTTCGAAGTTCAAGCTCCAATACCAATGATATTATAATGGGACCACTTTGGAACTATACTGAACCCAACACAAAAAATCAGTATAATCGGTTCATAAACAAAAAAAGTTATGCCCGAACATACAAAAAAAAAATTTTTTAAAATATATATACAGGCGAATTGAAAACCTCCTCCTTTTTTTAAGTCGGTTAAAAAGGTAGCGATCACAGGAAACAGTAGAGCAATCGTTTGATATCATAAGCATTCGGTAGAGTTAATGATGCATTTTAATTTAATTTTAATTTATATTTAATATTAATTTTTAACCGACTTCAAAAAAAGGAGGAGGTTCTCAATTCGTCTGTATATATGTTTTTTTTATTTTTTTAATTTTTTTTTAATGTAGGTTCGGACATAACTTTTTTGTTTATGAACCGATTTTAATGATTTTCTTGTGTTGGGTTCAGTATAGTTCCAAGGTGGTCCCATTATAATTTCATTGGTATTGGAGCTTGTACTTCGAAGATACTCCTCAAAATCTATTTTTTTAACAGACTTTTTAGTGTTTCCGTATTTCATCTTCCGTTTGAACTAGCCGTCATTTCCTCATTCGAGAAGCATCCTTACTAGGTCTACCCATCACTTAAAATTGTAAAATAATTAAATTTAAAAAAAAAAGAAAACCGACTTCAAATAAAAACACAAAAGTGACATGAGTTAACTAAAAAGCAAAAAATAAATGTTTTTTATACAACAGTTTAATACTTATTTGTTGTTCCGTTTAATGTAATTAAGAAATTGTTGTTTATTATATAATTATTAATTGTTTTATAATTTTTAAGTCGGTGCCAAGTAAAACATAAAAATTATATACCTTGCTGCAATAACAAATTAGATTCGAATTTTTATGTTTTACTTGGCACCGACTTAAAAATTATAAAACAATTAATAATTATATAATAAACAACAATTTCTTAATTACATTAAACGGAACAACAAATAAGTATTAAACTGTTGTATAAAAAACATTTATTTTTTGCTTTTTAGTTAACTTATGTCACTTTTGTGTTTTTATTTGAAGACTGTTTTCTTTTTTTTTTTAAAGTTAATTATTAAAATTGTGTTTACATTGTCTTGTTACAAGAAATTAACATTTTCAAGACCTGTGGGCATGAACGATTTTTTGCTTTTTTCGGGGCTTTCGCTACCTGAAACAATCAATGATTAAAATTTGCAACATTTATTTAAAAACTTGCTCATTGAATAGGTACATTGTTTTATATTATTTTAATTAAATAAATATAAATGAGCAACTGTGAGAAAATTCAAATAAAGAAAATTCAAAACCCTTTAGTTCTCACAAGAACTTTTGTACTCTAAATGTACACTTCGACTGCTAAGCAGTCATCATCAGTAGAAAAAACACAAAAAAGAAGAACTACAGCGAAAACTGAAATCTTACCAAGCACAAGGGACGTTTCTGCACCGTAACTGGGATTTCAGTTTTCGCTGTAGTTATTCTTTTTTGTGTTTTTTCTACTGATGATGACTGCTTAGCAGTCGAAATGTACATTTAGAGTACAAAAGTTCTTGTGAGAACTAAAGGGTTTTGAATTTTCTTTATTTTAATTAAAGCTTAAGTTTTAAAATGTGCAAGGTCATTGCACATACCTAATTTTTTAAACAATTTTAATGGGATATCTTGTAAATGTAGAGGAACTGCAGGTTGCTGTCCCTGAAATTCAGCAATAACCTTTTTGGCTAAAGTAAGAGCTGATATAGTTTGTTTGTTTGTTGGGACACGGGTTAAATAAATTGCACATTGTGCCAGTAAAACATCAGCTTCATGTTTTCCAACCATTTCGCAGCCGTGCATTGTGCTTATGGCCCATTGCAAAGCTTTTGGATCAGCATTGCCTAAAACAATATATTTATCAAAAAAATTCAAAATGGGAAATATTCATCACCTGTATCTTCACTTGAAGTTCGTATTAACCTTCGGGCTATGAATAAGGGGTCTTCACCATCTACAACAATCATTCTAGTAGTCCAATAAGTGCAGCATTATCATTGTAACCTTTTATGGATTCGTGCATTGCAGAGATGATGTTATGATGTTCTTCTCCATTATGATCGTACAACAAGTGTGATTTCTAGAATTCAAAATCGTTTCTGAACCAATTTTTGTTAAATGTAAGGTTATCTTAATTCCATCCTTTATATAATCAACTGTTAAAAGCTTATTCTTTTCGCTATTGTGTTGTAATACTAGTTGTAAGTTGCTGAGGGCTATCCTAGCATCTCCATCACTTGTGTCAGCCAGCCATGTAATTGCCGCTTGTTGAATACAAAGTCTAAATTATGACTAGGTATTATAGGTAATTCGGGAGCCTGAACTGGTTAGGTTTAAATTTACTCTTTAGTTTGTTATAAATTATGCAAGACCTGCTCGTCGTTGATTATATCAACGTTCAAGGCACCTACTGCTCTTTCAATAATAGAAATTAAATCAGGAGTTTGCAATTTTTCCATAACAATTACTCTGCAACGACTTAAAAGAGCGTTATTTATACTAAAAGATGGGTTTTCTGTTGTGGCTCCGAGTAAAGTTATATCACCTTTTTCTACATGAAGCAAAAATGTATTTTGCTGTCTTTTATTAAACCTATGTATTTCATCTATAAACAGTATGGTTCTTCTCCCAAATTTTAGTTCACCTTTAGCTGCGGTTACAATATTTTGTACTTCCTCAACGCTACAATTTGCTGCACACATTACCAAAATTTTTTCGGATTTTCTTTACAAGTTTCATTAACTACGTTAGCTAGAGATGTTTTTCCACAACCTGGTGGGCCCCAAAGGATCATTATTTCAAATGGAACACTTTGGCTGTATAGGGACAGTTTATTACCCGTACGTCATGGCACTCTAGATGCAGAACAAAAAAATTACGTAAAAATTTTAAAGTTGTTAAAAAAACAATTGAAGTACACAATCGTATGAAGAATTTACTCCAGCCTCCAAATATGTAAAAATATACAAGGTGCTGCATTTAAAATAAGAAAGTTATGGACACTTCCGTCGAAACCATACGTGTTAAAATATTGCTAATACCATCAAATAATTGAATTTTATGGGTATATTACCCATACCAAATTTCATTTGTTTCTCTTAATAAATAAAGAAAAAGGGGGGGTGAACCGTTTCGTTTACACCCGGTATAGTTATCGTGTCAGTACTCTGCCACCAGCCACCCCCATTTCAAAAGATACACCACATTTTTTATGACGGATTGATTAGAACGGAAAGTCTTTGAGGTTTGAAATTGAATATTATTATAGGTGAGGCTGGGGGCGAGTACTG
Organism: Ctenicera cuprea; assembly: GCA_958336395.1. Lineage (NCBI taxonomy): Eukaryota > Metazoa > Arthropoda > Insecta > Coleoptera > Elateridae > Ctenicera > Ctenicera cuprea. The sequence goes on from OY284487.1 coordinate 60,476,725, forward strand.
ACATGATAACTATAGTGACGTACGTCCCTTTAAAATTTCAAATTTTTAACTTAAAACACATCACAGATAATCGCATCGTAACTTTTCGCCCAGACACCCTGTATGTAATGCACTAATTTCCAGGTATATATATAGCATGGGTAGCGGGTAGGTACTTCCTTATGGTCCTGATAAGGAATAGACCTGCTTCAGGGACTTAGAGACCCTGCCCACGCGAGCTCCTGATCTCTCACACATCCCATAACCCGTGAGGAATCATGTCCTTCACCTCAATCCCATCCAGCCCAAACTATCCCCCCCCCCCCATTCTCCTAACCACTCGCCACCCCGCCTGACAAGCGTGGCGTTTCAATGTCGAAAAAACCCTTCAATGTCAGAGTCTAAAACAAATATGGTACCCAGGTGGGTGGAGTTCAAAATTCACAATCCCACACTGAAATACCAGTCCGCCTCATGGATTCTGGTGGAGGCAAGTAACTGACAAAACCAAAATCTGAAAGAAAAGTAATAACGGTAGCTACATACAACTGCAGATCATTAATGCACAATGCACAACTGTATGACTTAGAGAATGAAACACAGAAAATAAAGTGGGACATAATAGGCCTAGCCAAAGTTAGAAGGAAAGGCGAAGGTTTCATAACTCAACAGTCAGGAAATGCACTGCTATACAAAGGACACGACACCGAAAGTCAGTGGGGCATAGGATTCCTAGTTAAAAAGGAGCATATCCAGAATATAGTCTGTTTCAAAGGAATATCAGAAAGAGTGGCATATATAATCCTAAAGATATCAGATTCATGTAAGATAAAGATCATACAAGTATACGCACCTACCTCTACGTACGAAGATGATGAAGTCGAACTCACTTACGAAGATATTGCAAACGCAAGAAAAGAAGTAAAATGCGAACACGATATAATAATAGGCGACTTTAACGCCATCCTGGGACAACAACAAGATGAAGATACATCGGGAGGTACGGATTAGGTACCAGAAATCATAGCGGGATGATGTTGATAAATTTCTTAGAAAACCAGAGACTATATGCTATGAATACCTATTTCAACAAAAAAATACAGCGAAAATGGTCTTGGATAAGCCCAGACGGAAAAAGCAATAATGAAATTGACTATATTTTGAGTTCCACAAAATCAATAATACAAGATGTAACAGCTCTAAATTCCTTTAACACAGGAAGCGACCACCGCCTAGTAAGGGTAAAAATTATCATAACAGGAAAGAAGAAAAGATCGAAGCACAAACCAAAGCGAAGGAACCTAATTGATGCAGACAAACTCAAAGAAAACAGAGAAACATATACAAAAGAAAAAAAGAAAAAAATAGGAAACACTGAACATATTAAAAAAGATATAAACAAGCTATGCCAACATATAACAACCTCAATAACAGAAACATCATTCAAAATTGCTGGAAGTACAAAACAAAACTCGAACAAGCTAACAAAAGAAACTAAACAGAAAACAGAAGAGAGAAGAACACTATATAAAGAAGATAAATATGGCACAGAAGAATATAGCAAAGTCAGAAGGGACACGCGTAAGATGATACGGAAAAATCTATAAAGAAACTATGAAAGGTTACTAGAAGAGGTAATTGAAAATAATAAAAATATGAAATGCCTCAGAAAGCAGAATGGAAGACGCGAAATTATAATGATCAAGGAAAATGACAGAGAAATAAGAGGCAGAGAGGAAATACTTCGAGTTCTAGAAGAATTCTACAAAACACTATACAGTTCCCAAATACAGAGAACACACAGAAATAACGAAGAAAGGAGAATAATCAGCGTAGGATCGGAAGACCTACCCGATATAAGTAACAAAGAAATCATATATGCCTTATAGAATATGAAAAATAACAAGGCACCGGGAGAGGATGATGTAATAACAGAGAGGATAATAAGGCAGAAGAAATAATAATACCGAAGTTGAAGATTCTGTTCAACATATGCCTAGAAAAAGGAAAAATAGCGAAAATTTGGAATAATGCATCAGTTATCATTTTGTTCAAAAAAGGAGATCCATCACTCCTACAAAACTACCGCCCAATTAGTCTAATGTCGCATTTGTACAAACTATTTACAAAAATTATTACAACCAGATTAGCAAAGAAACTAGATCAGTACCAACCAGTTGAACAAGCGGACACATTCAACTGTGACAGGTGTGCAACATACCATAGAAGAGGCAACTGTCCCGTATACGGGAAGAAATGTCTTTATTGTGGAAGGTTCAATCATTTTCAGGCTAGTTGCATCATAAAAATAAAGAATGAAAAGAAAATCAATGCTGTCTATGAAGAAGTGGACGAGGATGATGAAGATGACACGTTATTAATAAACTCAATATTTGTTGATAAAATTGATGCATTTAATAATGAAATAGTGGAGAATGTAATAATAAATAATCAATTTATAGGTTTCAAGGTAGACACAGGAGCCCAGTGCAATATACTCCCCGTTAACGAATATGAAAACTGTATAAGAGGTCAGTCAGAAAAATACTTAACCAAGCAGGTCAAAAATCTTAGATTAATAGCTTACGGGGGATCAAAAATACAAGTGAGAGGACTGGTAGAACTTGACTGTGAAGTCAGGGGTAAGAAAGTAAAATTACCATTTTATGTAGTTGAGTCTAATAGCAAACCAATACTTGGGTTGGAGACAAGCCTTAGTTGTAAATTAATTCAAGTCGTTGATAGCATAACAAATACAAGTCTAGGTGTTAAAGATGAGGTAGTAAAACAGTTTCACAAAGCATTTGAAGGTTTAGGCAAATTTCCGGGTAACCCATATAAATTTACTTTAAGAGATGACATAAAACCTTGTATAAATGCGGCACGTAGAATACCAAAAAGTTTGTCAAATCAGTTTAAAGCAGCTCTAGACAAATTTGAGGAAGCAAATGTAATAAAAAAGGTCTCCGAACCCACGGACTGGGTAAACAATATTGTGGTAATAGAGAAACCTAACAAAACGGTGCGAATATGTTTAGATCCTGCTGATCTAAACATGGCAATTAAGCGTTAGCATTATAAAATTCCTTCTCCAGAAGAAATTATAGGTGAACTTGAAGGAAAAAATGTTTTTTCAATATTTGATTTAAAAGATTCATTTTATCAGATAGAGTTAGATGAAATATCGTCTAAATGTTGTACTTTCGCAACACCATTTGGTAGGTACAGATTTACAAGACTTCCATTTGGAATAAACACCGCAGCTGAGTTTTTTCAGACAAAAAATACAGAAATTTTTGGGGGAATATTAGGCAACCAAATATACATTGATGATCTAATTATAGCCGGTGTCGATGAAAACGAGCATGATAATAGTATATTAAAAAACAAGTTTCATAAGACATGATTTTAGAGCACGCGCCCAAGTTAGAAAACGAGCCGCTTGCGGCGAGTTTTCTAATGGACAAGTGCGCTTAAATGTCTTATGAAACGTGTATTTTATACTATTTTTTCTATTTTGGTCCAAAAAAGTTAAAAATTACCTTATTTTATATTTTAATTTAAAAATTTAATCGATTAGGAAAATTTTATGTTTTTTGTTTTTGATATGTGGCTGTTGGTGACATTTAGTAATTTCATACAATTCAAACTACTGTCAAATTAAAATTTAGACAAACTGTGTTTGAGAGTGATTTAATTTTTAAAATACCTAAGATTTGAAGATAAGATGGAAGAAGAATTATCTTGCACCCCACCCGAGCTACGCAAAGTAGCGGAAAATACGCTAAATAATCTTAACTTTCAGAACTTACAATTTGAAGGTTATGTTTATAACGCGTGAAGGTTTTGTTGTCACATGGTTTTCACCAACCTAACAAAATAAAATTTCCAATTCTTTAAAGAGTTGCTTTATGAAATCCAAATGAGTTTCATAAAGTAGTCAGTAAAGAACCAAAATAGAAAAAATATTAAAGCAGGTCTTGGAGGCTGCCCAAAAACATGAGATAACCTTTAATAAAAACAAATTTCAGTACAAATTAAAGGAAGTAAAGTTACTAGGTTTCATAGTGTCAAAAAAAGGAATTCAAATAGATCCAACAAGAATAAATGCGATAGTTAAATTAGAGAATCCTAAAGACAAAAAGGACCTTTTGAGATTTTTGGGGCTAGTTAAATATTTGGGTAAGTTTATACCGAACTTATCGGATTTAACTGCACCGGTACGACAGTTAACACGCGATGACATGGTTTGGCAATGGGAAGAAGTACATTCAACTACGGTTAATAAAATAAAAAAGATGCTAACAAGTGCACCGATCTTGAAACACTTTGAATGTGACAAGCCAATAACGATTCAATGTGATGCTAGTAAAGATGGTTTGGGGGCATGTCTATTGCAGGACAACAAACCTGTAGCATACGCATCTAGATCATTAACGGATTGTGAAAAACGCTATGCACCCATTGAATGCGAATTAAGTGCAATTTTGTTTGCAGCGGAAAAGTTTGACTATTATATATATGATAGGTTAGTAACTGTTAACACAGATCACAAACCCTTAGTGTTTATTTTCAAAAAGGACATTAATAAAGTCCCAGCTAGGCTACAAAGAATGAGACTAAGGTTAATGAAATATGAGTTAGATGTAACGTATTTGCCAGGTAGAGAAATGTTTATAGCCGATACTCTGTCGAGAGCATCCTTAAAAGATAGGGTGAGTGAGGATAAAGAAATGGCTTACTTAGTTCATAGCATTACAAAAACATTACCCTTAACAGAGAATAAAAAAAAGGAATTCACTAAGGCGACACAACATGACATAATTCTAAAAACGATATTTGGGTATTTAAAAAGCGAATGGCCAAAAACCCATAAAAATTTGAACTCTAAATTAAAAAATTTCTATAAAATTAAAGATGAGCTCAGTGAGCTCGAAGGAATGCTATTTTATGGGAATAGGGTAATATTACCAGAAATGCTTTGACCCACTATACTAAAACAAATACACGAAGGTCATTTAGGAATATCAAAATGTAAAGAGAGGCCAGGGGAACGACTTTATTGGCCAGGGATGTCGGCTGACATTACGGCGCTAGTAATGGGTTGTGAAATATGCGCGGCATTTAGGAACAATAATGCAAGGTTACCACTCTTGCCTCATAAAATACCTAATCGTCCATGGGAGAAAGTGGGCACCGACATTTTAGAGTTTAAGGGTAATGGATACCTAGTAATGATGGATTACTATTCTAAGTGGATTGAATTGAGAAGATTAAGGGGTAAAACGGCTAATGACGTGAAAAAGGCATTCAACAACATATTCGCATGCCACGGGTTCCCGGACGAAATTATAGCAGATAACATGCCATTCAGCTCTCATGAAATAAAACAATATCTTTTGCACAACAATGTTAAATTAATTACCTCAAGTCCAAATTACCCGCGTAGTAACGGAATGGCGGAAAAGGCGGTAAACGTAGCAAAGGTGGCACTAAGAAAATGTTATCGTGAAGCAGGCAACATAGAGAAGAACATAGATATGTTTTTGTTAAAATATAGGAATACTCCAATTCCTGACATTGGTTTGTCACCAGCTCAAATGTTGTTTAGTCGGCGACTCAAAGACAATTTGCCTACATCTAGCAGTCTTCTCACCCCAAAACTAGTACAAAATAATGAATTACGTCACACATTGGAACAAAGACAGATAAAACAAAAATCATATTATGATAGGGGTACACATTCGTTAACGGGGGCAAAAGTGGGTGATAATGTTTTATATAAAGTTGCTAGGGATAATAACTGGAGAAGGGGCTCGATAAAAGAAAAATGCAAACAACCACGGTCATTCATTGTAACTGATAACAATACGAATACAAATTATAGAAGAAACAGGCAACATTTGGTAATTCAAAAAAGTATCACCCCAAATTTAGATGTTGCGAGCCCATACATATTGAAGGAACTACAGCCATGTGTCAAAAAAACTGCCAATCCGGAGGTGCCTATACAAGTTCCACTTTCGGGAGATGTAAATTTACATACTGAAGATGAGTCACGGATACAGTTGTTGGTTAGGGAAGAGGGCCCAAACCAAGACATAATGGCTACAGATATCGCGAACCCAGGCATTGTAGGTTCAGAAACTATGGAAAGCAATCCAATCATGAAAATAACAGCAATGGTTCAAAATCCAGAGACTGCGCAGCTGCAGGATATGAGTTTAAAAACTAAGGACCCAAATGCCACAAACGGGCCAGAGTCTCAAGTTATAGAAAATGAGCCCAACACAGGTATTACCGAAATTAATACGGAGTGGGGGTGTGTCAGCAACCTACAAACAAAAGCAAATTTTTCTAATGAAGTGAATAAAAGACAATCAAGAACAATGTTACGAGACAGAAAGTGGATTAAAAAACCACCTAGATACAGAATTTAAATTGTTAAGTTAGAAAAGTCAAGTTAAAAAAAAAAAAAAAATTGAGTATCAGTCAATAAGAATATGTTAGACAATCACTTAGAGTAAGGGATGGAAGGTAGAAATAATAAAATTTTTAGTTTATAAGATTTGTTAGTGGGCAGTAAGAAAGGCGGGGAAGATAAAGCTTGTTAACTTTCTTATTAATTTTTTAAGTTACGATAATTTAAGTGTTAGTCAATAAGAATGTGTTAGACTATAACTTAAGGTAGGGGATGTAAAGTAGATGATCTGGCAACTATGTCGGGTGTCACATGATACCTGGAGAGAGCCGACAACGACTCTCTCGGGCGAGTCACGTAAACAGCAAGGGTTGCATGCAAGAGCGTGTTTGTAAAATCTTGAGATTAATAAAGATTGTAAAACAATTGCCGTGTTTGAACACATTACACCGTAAAGACTACAGTACATGCGATCATCTACTAATGGTAAGAATACTTATAGAGAAAGCAGTCGAATATAACCTTGAACTCCACATGGCCTTTGTAGATTACGAAAAGGCATTCGACTCTATCGAACACTGGGCCATAATAGAAGGATTAAATCACGCACGAATAGACTATCGTTATACAACCTTAATAAAAAATATATACAAACAAGCGACTTCATCTGTGAAAGTACACAAAAGCACAGGAAAGTTTTCAGTCAACAGAGGCATAAGACAGGGGGACACAATATCGCCGAAACTATTTACATTGGCTCTGGAGGAAATATTTAAAGAACTAGATTGGTCAGATAAAGGAATTAACATATGTGGAGAACGCCTAAACCACTTAAGATTTGTCGATGACGTAGTTCTATTTTTGGATAAAAAGGAAGACCTAAAGAACATGTTAACAGAATTAGAAACAAAATCAAGAGCAGTAGGTCTAAAAATCAATCCGAGTAAGACAAAGACAATGTGCCCTGAAAATCCAGAAATAGCTATTGGAGAAACACCAATAGAGAACGTCAGTACATATATATCTTGGACAAAAAGTTACATTAAACAAAGAAAATAAAGAAATGGAAATAGAACTCAGAAGACGATTGGGATGGGCAGCATTCAGAAAACTATCTTATATACTAAAAAACATGAAAATTCCCTTACACTTGCGGGCCAAGGTTTTTGATCAATGTGTCCTCCCCGTCATAATATACGGAGCACAAACATGGTCCTCACTAAACAGATAAGATCAAAATTACAGATTACACAAAGAGCCATGGAGAGGTCCATTTTGGGCATAACACTAAGAAGGCGGAACGAATGGATATGCTAAAGAACCGGAACAACGGATGGAATTAAGAGAGCGGCACATGTGGGGACTATGCAGGACACATAGCCAGAACCAAAGATAACAGATGGAACGCCAGAATAATACAATGGAGACCGTGGTCAGGTAGAAGAAATAGGGGGAGACCACAAACAAGATGGTACGACATCAAGAAAATTGCAGGACTACAGTGGTTAAGAATCGCACAAGACAGAGAAAGATGGCGACAGATAAGGGAGGCCTATACCAATACTGGGTGCAAGAAAGCTAAAGAAGAACACTATAGCTGCCTGCCGAGAAAAATATGTATGTCATTAATATCATGATCAACAGAACAAGCCGCTAGAATGGGGACCAATAATTAGCATAAAAAGGAAATGGAAGCCGAGATAGAACAAGAACCAAATGAGAAGATATCACACAAATAAGTAAAAACTAAAGGACCGAACTGGTACCCACTTAAGATATCGGCAGAAAACAACAGAATTAAACTAGGAAGTTAAAATAAGAAAGTTATTATTTTTTTTTATAAAACAGTATTTACATAATTAGTATTTTTGTTTTGATACATCTGATATACGTAGAACTAATATCTATTACAGTTGCCAATACAAATTAGATTTATTAAAAGAAAGAAAGGTCTTCCAAACCTGCAGGCATAAAAGATCGTCTAGCTCCTTTTTCCAGTTTCCCATAACCTGCAATTTCACAGTAAAATTATCATAATACATATATTTCCTCGACTTTTACCTAAATCTTTCATCAGTCTAGTTGGAGCATTACGAATATGCATAGGAACTGACGGTTGTGGTCCCCGACACCCAGATATCACTTTTTTGGCTTCTGCTAAAGCAGAATCAGCTTCCCTCGATTTTGGAGCTCGTGCCAGGTATATTGCACACTGTGCTAATAAAACATCGGCTTCAGGCATTCCAAGAAGCTGGCAACCTTGCATTGTACTTACTGCCAGTTGCAATGCATTTGGATCGGCATTTCCTAGAAAATAAATCCTCAAAATAAGTCATTTAAAAATTCACTTGTAACGTGCTTGCCTATGTCTTCACTTGCAGCTCGCACCATCCTTCTTGCTATGAAAAGTGGATCCTCTCCACTTACAATCATTCTTGTTGTCCAATACAGTGCTGCACTTGCATCAGATCCTCTTATCGACTTGTGCATTGCTGAAATTATGTTGTAGTGTTCTTCACCTTTACGATCATATAGCAAGTGTGATTTCTAGAATTCAAAATCGTTTCTAAACGAATTTTTGCTACATGTAAGGTTACCTTAAGTCCATCCTTTATATCATCAACTGTTAAAAGCTTATTCTTTTCGCTATTGTGTTGTAATACTAGTTGTAAGTTGCTGAGGGCTATCCTAGCATCTCCATCACTTGTGTCAGCCAGCCATGTAATTGCCGCTTGTTGAATACAAAGTCTAAAATATGACAATTATAGGTAATTCGGGAGCCTAAACTGGTTAGGTTTTAATTTACCCTTTATTTTGTTGTAAATTATGCAAGACCTGCTCGTCGTTGATTATATCAATGTTTAAGGAACCTACTGCTCTTTCAATAATAGAAATTAAATCAGGGGTTTGCAATTTTTCCATAACAATTACTCTGCAACGACTTAAAAGAGCGTTATTTATACTAAAAGATGGGTTTTCTGTTGTGGGCTCCGAGTAAAGTTATATCACCTTTTTCTACATGAAGCAAAAATGTATCTTGCTGTCTTTTATTAAACCTATGTATTTCATCCATAAACAATATGGTTCTTCTCCCAAATTTTAGTTCACCTTTAGCTGCGGTTACAATATTTTGTACTTCCTTAACGCCACAATTTGCTGCACACATTCCCACATACCTAAATTTTTTCGGATTTTCTTTACAAGTTTCATTAATTACGTTTGCTAGAGATGTTTTTCCACAACCTGGTGGGCCCCAAAGGATCATATTTGGAATTTCTCGTTTTTTCCAATAAGGAACGTAAAACGGGTATCCTTACCCAATACATGATTTTGTCCAAAGAAGTCATGTATACTTTTTGGTTGCACCTGCTTTGCAAGTGGCGTTATAAACGACATGCCTTCTCACTTTTGATTTTATTTGAATTTCCATTGGAAGTCAGATCCCATACTTCGTTAAAGTCTTCTTTTGTATCATAACTGTTGCTTGGTTTTGAAATGGTTTCGTTCTTTAGTTTTTTTATGGGTGAAATCGAAGAGCGTGGCTGATCAAAATGCGATTTCTGTTTGCTGCTGGAACTGCTAAGAAGACCCGGAGAAGGTGATCGCTTTCGTTTCTGTGTGTCCTCAGGTTCATCAACTGAATTCAAGAAAATGCATTTATTAACGTGGCGTTCATATCTGATACTGTGAAAGATCGGCTGCAAATTGGGCATTGTTGGTTTGATTCTTTACTTTCCATTTTCTTGTGCAACACTAATTAAACATGAACTTTTAAATTTAACATAACCTTATAGTTTCGTAAATAACAATTACCGCTTTTCACACAATGGGAATTTGTTGTAACGGGAGTTGGCGCGCACCAGAATCTTTTAAAAGCATTTTTAGATTTGTACAGAATTAATGTCGAATTTTAAATTTATTTTTAATATAAACTATTAAAATTGTGGTATTATAAGAAACTAACCTTTTACAGACCTGGTGGAAGAAACCATTTTTTGCTGCTTTCAAGGCTGTTATTATCTGAAACAGTTAATGATCAAAATTTGCAATATTTATTTAAAAAACTTTCACTGAATATATTATTCTTTTATGTTGTTATTAAAGTTTAAGTTTTAAAATGTGCAAGGTCATTGCATACCTAATCCCTTTAATAATTCTAATCGGATATTCTGTAAATATACAGGAACTGCAAATTGTTGTTGTCCCTGACATCATGGACTAATTATATTTTATATTTATTTATTACACTACGCTGACATTCACAAATAACTTTTTTGGCGAAAGTAGGAGGATGGAAAGAATTTTTAAAACCCACTTTGAACGGCTACTTGCTAAATTTTTGGCGTGCTTGGTCGATTTTTAAACAACCTTTGAACGACGTTTCTGATTTTTATCGGTGAATTTCAAGTTCAACCGCCTCTATGTTTAATAATAAATATTATAGTCGGTATAGTTGTAAAAAGAACATCCTATATATATATGCTATGGAATCAG